>OY728130.1:370543227-371855727 GCA_963277665.1 Viscum album | reverse complement strand
GCACCAGTTGAGAATCACTACATTGCACTGTATCCTATTGATACGTAGTGTAAAAATGTTTAACAAACTCAAGTGAAACTGGAAATGCAAATTCTTGGAGAGAACTACAAATAATTCAACGAATATATGAGAAAACAACTGTTGCGAATCACTGCATTGCACTGCATCCTGCAAATTTCAACATTATAAGAAGGAGCCCATATGATAACCTCCTCCCTCATCCCTAAATCGTTATAATGATAAAACTAATTAATGGAAAAGAATAGAAAAATATATATTATATATGATATTAACGGACATAAAATAATGAGATGAATCCATCAATGCTTGATAAAATAAAAAACCTCATAAAACTAAAACAATGACCCCTACATAAATTACATATGGTTCCCTAGATCTATATAAAACTATTAAACCATCCCTTTAGTGCCTTTAAATCCACCACATACTGACCTCCTAGATAATTTATATATCCCACTCTACTAGAAATCACTAATTGTTCTTACAATTCCTTTGTAAAAGTAAAATTATAACCGCCACTCCAACCATAATGAAAAATCATTAGAAGATGGACCATATCTACATGAGTGATACTTCCTGGGGTCAAAATGGAAAACCATCTGAGTGTGTATATTTATTCCACATATAAAAAATGAATCCTTTGACTCTAGAAGAAGGGAATGATAAAGTCTTTCCCTAACCAATTGATCATCATCCAAAACTTGTAGAATAATCTCCTTTCCTATTCTTACTTCTACTAGATCATTATGATCCTGTTATCTCCTAATTATTCACCTCAAGTTCAATTTAAATAAAGAGATATATTTTATATCCTTCATAATTAGGAAGAAAATGTGATAAACCTTTGAAAGTATGTCTAACATCAACCCATACTCAAACCGATGATACATAGAATGCTCATCACCTCCCAAGGTTAGAGAAAATTTCTGCAACTCTGTGAACTAGGAAGAATATTATATAATTCATATGCTTACATACATAAAAACTTTCCTCGGCGTTGGAAGAGAGGAGTCGGGGAGTAGGCGTCGGGGAGGAGGCGTCCGGGAGGAGGGTCGCGGTGAGGAAGAGGGTCGCGGCGAGGAGCCGTCAGAAGAGCTGAGTCGAAGAGGAGGGTCGCTGCGAGAGGCGTCAAGGGGGAGGGTCGCGTCGGGAAGGAGGGTCGCGGCGAGGAGCCATCGGGGAGGAGGGCACGGCGAGGAGGGCGCGGCGAGGAGGCATCGGGGAGAAGGAGGGCGTGGCGAGGAGTCGTCGGGAAGGATGAGGGCGCGACGAGGTGGCGTCGGGGAGGAGGAGGGCGCGGCGAGAGGGCAGAGGAGGCGCCCGATGATAATTGGGGGAAAAAACGGGTTATGATTTAGCCACGGAGAGGGATATGAATCATGGAGGTAGAAGAGATATATCCACAGACCTATAAAACTATGGCTATAGGTCAGTGGCTATAGACCAGATTTGTAGTAGTGATCCTAGTTAATCTCACCATTATGAGCATTTGATATGTCTTCTTGGCGACCTTCATTCTATGGCCTTTGGCCCTGGATAGCTTCTTCAGATAAAGTAGCGACGTTAATTGCAATGGATGCCAAGAGATCTAGTGTAGGGGTTGAACCTAAAGTATCACAGAATGGAAATTCGTTGATGTTTCATTCAACATTTTATGAAGCATTGTTAACTTACCAGAAGTAGGCTCTTCTCTACTTGCAACAGCAGCAGGAGGGATACTAGGAACAGACGTTGTCTCTTCTCAAGGAGTAGCCAAGTCAGTCTGAACTTGTTATTGTTCACCAGTACCCTCCATTGTTCTTAGAAGAAGGTCAATCCTCTCCCTCAAATTGGAAATTAAATAAGCCCCTGCAATCCAAAAAACTATGAGTAACCTTTTCATGGGTTAAGATTCATGATTATCTGATGGACTTACCACTTCTGATGAAGCGTTTAGCTGTGGACTTCCTCCTTTGATGACTTTGTCTATTTGGCTTTTTGGGGGTGTTAGTAGTCTCCTTTACAGGTAATTTAATTATAGAATGGAAATCCATGTCCAACTCATCATCCATGGCTTGCTAGCCTGAAGATATCTCGCCCGACTCATGAGGAGATTCATTAGCCCCAATGGCAGTACCACCAGGGCTATACTGTGGTGAAGGAACCTCAGCAGTTCTTTTATTTTCAAGCTGCAGGATAAATAAAATAAATTCCTTTAGTAAAAAAGCTTTAACTAGAATCATGTTACAAAACAAATAAGGAAAGAGACTTACATCTTTAGGAGCCACATAGTCGTGCCACTCCTCATCTCCGGAACCACCAGTCCCCTCAGTGGTGCCACGATTTATCATTTCCTTCACCTGCTTAGTGACAAGAATGGAATCATCAGTGGCATATATGAGAATTTCCATCTCTCTGATGTAATCCCACACTTCATCAGAGTTATCCTTGTAATTGATATCAGTAGAAGCCAGAAGTTTCCCTATTCCAGGGATGTGTATCCCCTCACACAAATCTGTCCCGGAAGTTTCAGCATCACAGTATAAACTCCGCCATGTATGGACAGCCTCTTGTCATAGATATTCAGTATGTGTACCAGATGGCTGTGAGGAAGCTCCTACAATCTTGGACTTCAGCCTCTTCCCAGCTCCTGAAACTACAAATAGTGAATAAGAAAATAAGACTTGTTGCTTTATTAAGTAATGCTGATTGAAGTGCCTTAAATGAAGTAACTCACTAGGAGTCGATGGAGTTGTTCTCTTGATTCTGACAGGGGGGTTATATCTGGCATGAGGAAGCTTTGTCGCCTGTTGTGCCTCATCATCCCCATCTTGAAAATCCGACGAATCAGCTTCAGGTGGTGTAGAAGAATCACCTTCCAGATAAAGCGTTTATTTCTCTACAGTTCTCTTCCTTTTTCCCACCTGATAAACCAGGTAATTCAGCACCCCTCCAGGTTATGATGCTATCCAGTTCTCGGCATACCAGGTAGTCATGTTATTTTCCACTTTATTAACTGGTATATCAAATACTGCCTCGGTCGTCTCCATAGATGTCAGCAACCATAGTTTTCGGGAAACCATCAGATGTTTCTCTAACCTGACATGCACTGGGGGGATACGACAGTCTGCTGCAAACACTTAAATTGACGTAAAAATCTATATGGAGCATAGGGCTCGCATATAATCTCTCTGTCAATCCTGGTGACCATCACACCATCTCTACAGGCTAGCATGTATGCCCTTAATTCCAGGCTAGCTGTTCCATCATCAACAAACCGCCCGGTTGGCGGATTTCCGTAAGGAAAAAAATTGAATACCTTATGCATGATCAGCCTCACCTTCATGTCATAGGAATTGAGAGATAGTGGAGAAATTATAGATAATTCCTGCACTGATGGCCTTAAAGAACTTCCGGGGATCTGTACTCTGTTCTATACATTATACATCCTGAAGTGAGTGGTGATCCATCCCCACAAAACTTGGAATGGTCCCACTAGTCTCAAATGAGACTTACCCATGAAGACATGGAGTAAGCTCCTGTTAATATTTTCTAAAATGGGTGTATCCAACCCAACCATAGTCCCCTAAGACAACTTGGCTGCAATAACAAAGGTCCCAAGCCTGAAACCTCCCTTCGAGTCCCTTACTGTAAAAAGATAAACACCGAGCCACAAGGACAAGAAGCCTTCCAGACGAGTCTTCTTTGGGATTCTCTGATTCACTTCATATCCCCACTTATCAAATTCTCCTACTTCCAACATCATCCAGAATGTTCCTGGAGAACCTCTCTTCTCTGTTTTGGGGCAGGTGGTAGGATGAGTGGGCCCCTTATCCTTGGGCCCCTTCCCCTTCGATCCCTTCTCCATCGGCTCCTTCTCTTGCTTCTTGGTAAGAAACATATTCATCCACTCCTATGGATGAATATCTTTTCTAGCATGAGTTAAAGAGGTCTATGAACTCTTGAGCTTGTGAAATATTTTCAATAATTCTTGATCCAAAGCCAGGGTTTTCTCCGAATCATTCCAAGTCACCTTGGGAGGAACGAATTCATCATACATATCACCCAAAATTGGGGCCACAAAGATCTTGTGGACATCCCACAGACTGATACCTACTTCTCCATGATTCATATGGAAATAATTGGTTTCTTGTCTCCAATGGCTGAGTATCTCTAGCACAAAGTCATCATTCCTATAAACATATGTTTTCCCAGCCCAGAAATCTTCATATATTATAGCTACATTCAAATCCTAGACAAACTCTGCATAGGTTTGTCACACCCAGTATGACCACATCCAAGTTGGCTTCACACCTCCCCCCGGACGAAAGTCCCAACTCTTCTTCCAACATTTAGATTGATCCATCTGAGAATTTTGGATGATGGAGGGATAACAATGTGGTTGCAGCTCAGGCTTGTGAAGTTTCAGATCTAAGGTACATGGGCTGTGATGCATTATTTAGGCCTTATCCACTGTTCCAATGTTTACAAACACTCTTCCACTTGAGATATTTGCTGAAGAAAAATTGGTGTAATTCTAAAACCAAGAAATTGGGAGATAGTTCTTTGCCTCTGGAATGGTGACTTCTCGTAGATGACCATAACCATATAAAGGTAGACAAATGCTCTGTGGGAAGTCAAGATGATACTTCTTCAAATACTTGGACAAATATGGAAGAGTGATGTCGCAGACAGTATAATAATCATGTCCAATGATACTCATCATATCATCAACTTGCTTGCTAGCCAATTCATCAGCCATTCTGATTCTCTTGGGATCCATTTAATCTTAACAAAAGGTGAATAATTAACTCTAAAGTAAGTTTATTTTTCATAATTTTTGTGAAGAAAAGTGAAAAAATGGATAAGGAATTAAGGCGCGCAAGTTCCAAAGTTGGCATGCAAGTATCAGTGTGTCACGCAAGTTTTGGGGTGCAAGTATCACCGCGCAAGTCCAAATACCTCTACAGTAACACGACCACAAAGAAACAGATAAAAACAGAGCAACTTGCATGGCGAAGGCAACTTTTTAGGTGAGAGCTCGAAAATCTGAAATTCGGTGCTTTGCGCGAGGAATGGCCGCATATATATAGGCCAGGCCTCAACCTTACGCGCCTAAAACCAGTGTGCGCAACCCTGCCTGTCGATGCCTGTGCGACTCTCACATGCGTGCCGCCATCTGCACACTCAACACTTGAATGCCTAAGTTTCCTTGGTTTTCTTCTTTCCTTAGAGTTACATCCTCATTTCTTTCAGATCCAACTCTGAGGGGGGACTTTTGTTGATTCTCCTTTCCGTCACAGAGTCTAACGAATTGAAAAGGGAAATACCTTGAACCCAAAGTGATTAATCCTTTGAAGAAACATAAAAAATTGACAAAGGCATGAACAAATATTCAAATGCACGTGGTTTGCGCAAGTTCCACCAAGGTCATGCAAGTATACTTACACGCTTCCCAATGGTTGCGCAGATGACTTGCATGCCCTCTTTGAAATTCTCCCAAGGTCTTCACCAGCTTATAAATACCCCTGGTGGGCCCCCCATTTCAGGACAAAAAAATTTCCAGAAACTCATATTTGAGCTCACGACGCCCTAGTCTCTTCTCAAATCTTCCTAACACTTCTATGGTAATTTCTTACCTAGAACAGAAGATCTAAAGAGGGGGAGTAAGGTCTAAGTGTTGAAACTCATCAACACTTCCGCGCCTAAGTGGCCAGCCCTCAAGGGAAATGGCCACACTTGCGCGCCACCTTACCCATTCAACAGAACTTGTGCGCCACCCTTTTGAAAGCCCCTAGGGATAATACTAAAGGCTTGAGCCAAGTCTCGCCCAAGTATTACCTTAAGGGTTAACCATCGCGCAAGTATCCATGTGTCGTGCAAGGTACACCTGCGCGACCAGGACATGAACTCCCATGCAGGACTTGTGCACCCCTCTCTTTTTGGGTGCCTCTCCTGCCTATTTTCACCTCTCTTATTCTTATCCACCTCTCCTCTTCAAGATTCTACCTTCAGAACCATCTTGAAATCTATTTTATGGCATGGTAACTTTGTTGGCATCCTTATCTGAAAGAAATTATATGGAAAATCTCTCAAAACCTAGTGATTTACATATCTTTATGTCACTACGATTAGAGATTCCATTCATTCAACATCATCCTTTAAAATGAGAAGACTATTCTGGGCATCCTTTTTCGGAGTAATCCCCAATTCCCCTTGATTCTGGGCCTCCTTTTCAGGACTAATCCCCAGTCATAATTCCTTTGATTTGGGCATCCTCCTTAGTAGTATACCCCAATCTCAAATCCCCAAATATGGGCATCCACCTTAGGAGTAAGCCCCAAGTCCCCTTAACCTGGGCCTCCTTTTCAGGAGAAAGCTACAGTCTTCAGGTTCCCTTAATTTTGGGCATCCACATTAAGAGTAAGCCCCAAATTCCCAAAAATCCAAATTTCCTTATCCTGGGCCTCCCTTTCAAGAGTAAGCCCCAGTCATAATTTTCTTAACCTGGGCCTCCTTTTTAGGAGTAATCCCCAGTCATAATTCCCTTAACCTGGGCCTCCTTTTTAGGAATAAGCCCCAGTCATAATTCCCTTTACCTGGGCCTTCTTTTCAGGAATAAGGCCAAGTCATAATTCCCTTAACCAGTCTTAATTTACTTTTAAATTAGGATCCTTCTTAGGAGTAAAACCCAATCATAAGTCCCCTCCTAATTTGGGCATCCTCCTCAGGTATAATCCCTAAGTTAGAGTATCCAAATCTCCATAAAGCACATATAACTTTATGGACCTTGTTCCCAGGTTTCTTCCATGAAGTAAATCCTAATATTTATCCATATGGACAGTCATACATACATAATCCCCATATCATTTCTTATAATTGCATCTTTCATGGCACAATTTTCTGGTTTTACCAATACCTCTTGTTTCTCACACTGAGCATTACTCACGTGAGATTAGAGTGTAAAAGTAATTATGAAATCTTTATTTGAGCCATCAATCATGCATAAACCTCATACTTATTTACTCAAACTACATGGGTTCTGATTCCCTTTCCAAGACAAAGGATACGTAGGTATCCCATCTTCAGGTATGATCCCAACTATGAAATAATTCATGTCCTTCTGAATGAAAATAAACATCAAGTGCCCCGCTGAGTGGCTTTAAAACCAGTATGGTTATCAGAATAACCAAGAGATTTTTATATAATGTGTCAAAGGATACCATTGAACAAGAATCTATAAAAAATACAGATGATTCTCTATCGATGAAGAACCTCGAATACATAAAAAAGAATCTCTAAATCTCGTAAATACTAATCATTGATTTTCATATCTAAAGGAAAGCTCATTTTCATACTTGGTAATGTAATAAGGATTCACGAACATAACTTAAATCTATAAAGAGAGTCCCAGAGTAGACAATAATTCCCCCCAAAATGGTGTGATGAGTCTGACCTCCCATCCTCTCGACCAATGAAAATTCGTAACCCTCATCTGTTCACAACAATTGAGCACCTACCTTTGGAAAGTAGGTCCAAATGGATATGGAATCATTGGATGTTTTCGGTTCTACGAACAAACCCATTAGAAACCTCTTGGAATGTTTGAACCTTAAATCAATGAGGTTATCCCCATTTCCAGAGTAAACATAAATTTCTATACCAAAGTAATAACTGCATTATCATATACTTTGTAATATGTTATTATAATTATGGAACAACCATATTCATCTATTTATCCATCCTACGTATAACAATATAATTATGCACCCGTATGTACGGCTTACCGTATCTACGTTGTGGTGTAATTTGTTATTAAAAAATACTTTATTTAGATATGTATAAAAATTATTATAATGTATAAAAATAATATATATAATATGATAATTATTTGGTATAATTAAAATGGCATATATTTGAATACCATTTATCAATTATGGTAATGATACCCTCGCTCGTGCGTACATACGACCTACCATCTCCACGACGTAGTGAGATTCATTCTACATGCTAACCATTCAAGAATGATTATAAAATTTTAAGGATGATTACAAATAGTTATTATTAACTTAATGTCATTCTGAATATGAATAAAATACATTATATTCATAATAATCTTTGTTACATGAAAAAACATGAATGGGAAAACGAATCAATTAACACCCAAAATAATGGTAATGCTAAGATACTATTAACAAAATGATATAAGAGGATCATATATGATATCAGAAATTTGAATATGATCTTGATATAGTTTAGTAACATGAATTAACCATTATTCAATAGGTTAAATCACCCTCCACTAATATAATGTACATGGTAAGGGTCAATTTCACAATCTCTTTATTATATGAGATTATTTATATGTAAGTATCTATTGTGACATATTTATCATCCATGTTTGTGTTTCATAAAATGTATTTCAAAATATTATCAAAAAGTTATTAATGTCATTTTTACCCATGTTTCAATATTTATAAAAAAAATTAAAGTAATTTTTCCATCATTTCCCAATGATATACTTTATGATCTTTTTAACAAATTAAGGAAAGAAAGTTTTTTAACTTATATGACACAAGCGGATATTTTACGCAGTTATGATGCCTTAAAATTTTTAAGAATTACTTATATGTTTACAAGGTTATTTTTATAGGAATTGTTTCCTTTTTTAATTATGTTACTTTTAAATAATTTCAATGTTAAAAAGGGATATTTCCCTCAAATAGTTTTAATGAATTTATTAGATTATTTTCATCTATGTCAAAATCCTTTGTTTAATTTTATTCATTCTTGAGTTTGATTTATTATGATACAATATTCCATATTTTATAGAAGGTTTTATGATATGATTGACTATGTATGTGTAATTTTTATACGATTCATGGTTTTGGTTAAAGTATTATCTTTTTGGTGCTCGTTCAACATGAATGCTTATGTGATGTTTCATTCTTTTCATGTGAGGAATGGATTTGATTTAGTAAGTGACAGGTGAGGCTTGCTATAGCCCCTCAATGCATCAGTATGTCTGATGAGACAAACTAGTGTATTGGCATGAGGTCTTAACGGTATGGTTTTTATGGTCTTATAACGGGGCCAAGATGGTAGATTTATGATGTTTGAAATTATGACTTTACATGATTAATATTACATGTGATTATTCAGTATATACATTTTAATGTTTTAATGGAATTATTTAATTTTTTTCTTTCCATATTATGCTAAAGATTATGTTTCAAAGGGTTTTGTTTCTATTTATATCTTTAATTAAATGATTATTATTATTTACAATATCTTCCGCTATATACTTTATACTGACTAAGAATATAAGGTCACCCCTTTCTTATGTTTCATTTTTCCCTAGGATGTGAAAAAAGTATATTACTATTGACCTACATGGATAGTCTATGTTATATGAGTGTCATCTAATGGGTTAATATGTTGTTTCTCATTTCAAGATGTAATGTAAAACTTATGTTTGTTTCTATTATTACCATGGATTGTAAAATGATTGGTCCTTCAGGATTTTATTTCCTATAATCATGAAAATGTAATAAAATAATTCACTGACTCTAGAAAACTAGGGTCAGGGTGTTAGTAAATCAAAATAATAAGACTGATATGGGTCTTGATTAAAAATATAATGATATAATGATTGAATTCAGACCACATGCACCTGTTCTAAGATTAAATATCGAGTTGGGTATGAATCAAAACTAAATGATTCAGAGAACCCAAAGGAAAATGAGTAGTATAGTATTAACACACAAAAATGTGCCCTATATGAAAATTTATTTTAGTGGAAAGATGGGACACTCAAAATAATATCTTTTCCATTGCCAAAAGGTACATAAAGGAATAAACCCAATTGAAGCTTTCATATAGAGCTCAATATTCAAGTATTTCATTTGATGGTTACTATTTTAAGTGTGAAGTATTCGAGAACAGGGAAACATATTGCTCATCAATAATGTATATAAATTTATTGAATCAAATTGAATGTGGTTATAAGCAGTAGCTCAATGTATCATCACATGAGATGAAAATAAAAAATTGATTTAATTCCTTACAATATGAATATGGTCTATCATAATATGAGGAAGACAAGGATTATCAATCCATACTGAGTATGAAGTCAAAAAATGGATAAAATAAAAAATATTTGAGCATGCAGTGTTGGTAGATATTTTCTTTAAAGCATCATATCACACTGGAATATGGATCATTCACAGTGGTTGAACCACTCATATGATAAGTAATAAGGATATGGTGATAATAATTCGGTACAATAAATAATGTATCCCAAGATTTGGTTATATTGAAGGCCTAATGATTGATTCCTTGGAAAATTCCAAGATTAGGGGAAGAGACATGATATGTGTTGATGTCTTAGTTATTGGAGGTTTTAGTCAAAATTTTTATTATGTTAGTAAACTATCTGACTTGGGACATTCCATAATATTTTCGATGAAATTATGTATCATCCATGAAAAAGACAGTGCAATTGTTTTATATGGAATATGAAAAAGGGGAATCTGTACTTTGGTAGTGGAGAAGAAAATATGCTCTTTCTATCCAGAGAGTAATAAAATTGGTTGTGGTATAAATGTTTTAGCCATATAGGTCAACAATCCCTCAAATACATAGTCAAATTTTATGTATCTCAAGATCTATCCATGTTATCATGTTATTGTACTCACATGTGTGATGCTTGTAAACAAGGAAAGATCTTCGTTAAAATGTATTATAAAAAATGTAAATAAGCCCACCAATGTTCATGAATTGGTGAATGTATGTGTACATGGAACCATCTCACCAAGATCCTTTGATGGGAAGAGGTATTATATTCTTTTCATTTATGACTTCAGAAGTATGGAATGGGTATTTGTTATTCCCCAAAAGTCTGATGTGTTTATTGGTTTTAAAATTATCTGTGGTAATCAAAACGAATTTTTGGACAAATGAGCTAAATGTTTCCTGATGAAAATGGTATAGAATTTAAAAATATCTACATGGATGATTATCATAAGAAACAATATATAATGAATCATGTATCAACAAAGGACTCCTCAACAAAATTGAGCGGTTGAGAGGAGGAATCAGATCAACAACAATAGGCCAAGAAAAATAATTAATCAACAAGACCTACCAAATAAATTCTATAAGGAAGATGTCTTGACATCGGTCTGCATATCTACTAGGGAACTATTGTTTTTAAAGAAAGAAACAACTTCCTACAAGATGTGGAATTTATTTAATTCAACATTGAAATACATTCAAAAATTTAGAAGTGTTTTATTCTCAAAAAAGATAAACACAAAAAAAATTGAGTCACATAAAGATGAGGGGATATTCCTTTTTAATCATTGAGAATTAAAATAATAAAAATGATTCAACAAGAGTCTGGTAAATGTAGTTGAAATCAATGGTTCCACTATAGTAGAAAATGAATACAATTATAAAAGTCATAGTGAACAATTACTTGATGAAAGTGATGATGAGGTAAACACATCAATGGGAGTTGAAGGGGAAAGGGATGATTTATAAGAAGATACTAAAAATGATAAATAGGAAGCTAAATCTATATCTACATAAAAACTGAAGAGTTGAACTAAAATTGAGAGTAAGAACACCGTTGATGATTAGGCATAACCAATTCAAACATGAGAATTAAGTCATTATAGCTAGAATCCTTCTTATCATAGGTAGAACCTAAATTTTTTGATAATGTAGCAAGAGATGATAACTGGGTTTCGACTATGAATGAAGTGCTTGACCAGATTGAGAAGAATAAGATATGGGATATTATTTCAAGAAAAATAGATAATAATTTTAAGGGAACCAAATCTGTATTTTACAATAAGATGAATGAAGATGGAATAATAATATGAAAAAAAAAGTTTGGTGTGAAAAAGTAACTCCAAGATAGAGGGAATTGATATTGACCAAACATGATCACCTTTTATGTGGCTATAGACTCTCTGATTATTCTTATCCATAGAAATAAAATAAAGGATTAATGTTCTCTAAATGGATGTAAAGTCATAATTTTTTAATGGGTTTATAGAATAATAACTTTACATTTTATATTCAAATGGTTTTATCATTCATGTAGATGAGAAAAGAGTTTTTAAGCTAAAGGAGTTATGGGATGAATCATGACTCCAGATCACAATATTCAAGAGTAGATCTATTTTTCAAGAATCATGGTGTTCAATATGGTGGAGTTTATTACAATCTATATTTCGACATTTATAGAAATACAATGTTGATGGTTTTGGTGTATCTCTATGATATAATATTTTATGGATTGGATGAATTGTTGTTCATACAGTTTGAAGAATTCATTAAAAGTGAGTTTGAAATGTCAACTATTAGCGGACTAACATATTATCATTTCATTATAGGTGACACAAGAAAAATATGGAAAAATCATTTATAATCTAAATATTCAATTGAGGTTTTTGGAAGATTAATAATGGAAAATTCAAAATAGATAATGACCCATGTGGATTCTTAGATGAACCAATGCTAGGAAGATGAAGTCAATGTATTTTATGTCAAGAAATATAGGAAAATCATTGGAAGTTTATTCCAGATGACAAAAAAAGACCCAATATTGTTTTTACTACATTCTAAAAGGAACTGTATTAATGTAATACCAATGAGACCCACATTTCTTAGTGAAAATAATACTTCAGTACATCAAGGACACTATGGATTTTGTTTTGATGTACATGTACGTGTCTCAGCAGTAGTTATCGGGTTATACTAATGTAGATTGAGCCAGATAAAAAGATGATATAAAATCAATGTAAGTAGGTACACTCTATCTTGATGGATTGTGTTTTTATTAAATAAAAAAATTACACTCATTTTAGCAATGAAAAGAATAAATTTGTTTTTTCTACATGAGAAAGAATGATGTTATTGTGTTTGAAGAAAAAACTAAATGATATGGGATTCAATGTGAAGTCCTCGATCGAAATGAATTGTTACAATTAAAGTTCTATAAATATTAGAAAAAAATCTAGTACACTAATCAAGGTCAATAACATTGAAAAATGTACCAATTTTTCATGGAGAAGCTGGAGCCTAGGCTAATGAAGTTGGATTTTGTTCCTACATAACTATAGGTTGTGGAATTTCAAACAAAGGCCTTACCCATAGAAGTTTTTTAATGACATGAAATAGCTATGGGAGTTCAGTTGACTCTTTTCATAAGAAATAATGTGGATTTAGGACCCCTCTCCATGATTTGTGATGTTTTTTCCAAAACATGTTGATATTTTTTCTGTATCTTATTTCATACCACAACGAAGTGAGCTTCCGGTTCATTGACAGTGGGGGAAAATTTTGGCTATGAAAGGGGAGAAAACGTCATTACTAATAAAGGGGATAAGTTGATATAGGGAGAAACATAGAATAAGGATTACTAAATATGATTATGGTAAGGACAAATGATAAAAAAACATATATAATTACATATTAGGTTTGTTATTAAATTAGTTGAGTGGTTTTGAAATATAGTAATTCATTGATAAACTTCTCATGATAATCTTATTTCTCATGTATATCATTTCTTATTTCTGCTTACAATGTGTGTTGATTATTTCTTCTATCACTATCTAAATCAATATAAGTGAATGGTGGTAGAATATATAAGAAGCCTTAATTTGGTATGAAAATGTGAAGAGCTGTCAAAAAACCAAAATGTGGAGCTTATTGGGAGAAATATCTCAGGGAAACATTGATGTGTTATTTTGGTTGATTTTATTTGTTGAAAAAGAGGGTTTCTATGGATTTTTTTGAAGTCTCGAGATATTTTATACGATGAATGTTGAAAAATATCCAATACAGCGAAATAGATTCCATGGAGGTAATCTAAAAACATTCTTGCATATGGAGATTTCATTTCCTAGTGTTTGATAATTTTTGGTGTCCAAAATTTAGATGATGTATAGAGTCATAAATGACTGATTTTCATGAATTTCCTTGCAAATATATATAAAAGTAACGATTTTCATGAATAATGGGATTTTCAAAGGTTGTTCCATAATGGTTTGGGATAACGTGAATGAGAATCGGAAATGTGTGATGATTTGACTCTAATCTCCATGACTACGGGACTCTTAATGAATGGTAATTCCCCATGGGGATTCAGGAAGATGTATAGAATCATAAAAAAATGGGATAGAATCTTGAAATGATGATAATATGGTTTGGAGATTATAAAATCAGTGGAAACACTTATAAACAGGCCTCTACCCCCTTCAGAAAAGCAGCGAGACATAATAAAGAATATAAGGCTATAGATTCAGGAAGTTGGTTCGCATAGGTAGTTCATGTGAAATAGTACAATAATAAAATAAGTAATAAAATTCTATAAAAATATAACCAAAATATGTGGGGTTCACGAATGTAAGTGTTAATCATTAAAGTTTGTGATCTTTGTAAAATAATGTTTCTTTGTGTAGGCTTGTTGAGATTCACAAATGAGGTGAGCGTCGAAAAAGTTGTGGGGTTTGTGGAGGCAGTGTTTTCTTGAGAATAATTTAGCAGTTTCAAAAACGTTGTGAGCTTCACAAATGTAGTGAGAATCTTGAAGGTATTAATATGTCATCTCTTAATAAATATGTAGTAATTTGGTATTCAAAAATTGGATTAAATTAGGACTTCAACATAGAATGTATCAATAACAGATGATGTATTAATCATTGAAAATGAATGAAAATACATGTCCATAAACTGAGTGTGAATTCTTTTCTAGAGCTGTGAGCAAAGGAAGTTGAAGAATGTGACCATTTAAACCAAAAATGATCCATAGGAAGAGAGTTACAGAGTGACCCTTAGGAAATTAGTGATATGAATCTAAACATTATAAAGGTAATGAGTCTGATCATAGAAGTGATCTAGCCGGAAAGTTATCTGGTAGTGAGCCTTAGTGGAGTTGGAACACTGTCACGTTGTCATTGTTTTCTCGTTGGACATAGCCCTATGAGGGGGAAAAATTAAAATTTATGTGTCTTGTTCACACATTAATTTATGTTCATAATTTTATAAGGGAAAGGGGGAGAATAATTTTTTTGTTTAATTATGAAACATGATCTGATGGGGAAGTTCCTTATAAATTTTCCATTCCATTATTTACCCCCTCAAGTTATTTAACATTGTTTGTCTAAAAATATTGAGTTCTTCATTGTATTAAATTTGTGGAGATTCATGATATAGTTGATGTTATTAATATTTTCATGACTTATTATATACTCCCTTTACTGATTTTATATGAAATGTGCATAATTTGTGTGAAATATTAATGTTTTAATACTAAGTATAATTTTTGAGTATTTTTAGAAGTAGTCCAATTGAGTCAGTTTACTATTTTATTTATAACTCTCATCCTAATGATCCAAATTGTGTTGTTCATGTATTTTAGGATTTATAATTTAATATAAAATATTTCATTAGAAGGGATCATGGGATAATTCTTCCATTTGAAGGCTCAAATGTACCACACAAGAGGGCCTACAAAATCTGTGAAGAAACTGGACCAGCCATGGAGATTTAATTACTGGGATCAATATATAAATTAAAATTCTTTCATTCTCCTCAAAGGTTCATAGGAAAAGGTAAATA
The DNA here is from genome assembly GCA_963277665.1 of Viscum album. Classification (NCBI taxonomy): domain Eukaryota; kingdom Viridiplantae; phylum Streptophyta; class Magnoliopsida; order Santalales; family Viscaceae; genus Viscum; species Viscum album. The sequence goes on along the minus strand of OY728130.1, from coordinate 371,840,094 downwards.
GTCTTGGATAAAAATTTCAAGGACCAAATCCAACAACAAGGGGCTCAACCTATACTTTGAAGTCCATCCCATCATTCTAGACGACAAATGAAATCAGTACAGTATTCATGACATATCTTATTATGTAAGAATCCAATCAAGATGATATTTTGCAATGTGAAAGAGGATATATAGTCAGATTACGTTGTTGAAGATACAATTCGGATTTGAAGGAATCTTCCTATACAAAAACCCATTCACATTTTGGACATTAAAAATTTGGGATTGAAATGGACAGATTAACATTGTTTAATCCACCAGCCATAAATTTGGATCCTAGAGTCCAACAGCTATCAAATATTTAGAGGAGATAGAGTATATATTTATCTAAAACTTTCAAGCAGATAATATCTTGAGATGAAGCTGTCTAATTTATCAAATTGGCGATTCAAGTGGAGGGACAGATTGGGAATGCAAACAGTCCACTTCCTTGGGCTATAAATGCATCCCCCTCCTCTCCTCAAAGGGGTTGGCATTTCAGAAGAGAGGAGAACATATTGGCACGAAAATATCCTTTCCAAAGGCTTGGGAGGACCTTCCATACTAAATTTTTCACTTCATATACCCTTCCTCCTCTCTTTGTTTCCTTTCACTTTTGTGTTTTTCTTCGTTTGTAATCTTGTAAGTTTGTGTTTTGTGATTATGTTTTAATGCAAGTTTCGTCTTTAATATCTCTTATTATCATCCAACTTCTGTAGTATAATATTAATGTTCTTAAAATAGTTTAAATACAGTTGAATTCCTTTCCCTTCTTTTGCTTCCTCATTCAATCGAAATTCTATTTTTTTAATTCTCATCATTGTCCGTGTGTGTGTGTTCGACGCACCACTATTTTCTTATCGCTTTCTTTTTCTTCTTTTATTAATTTATCATCATAATAATTATAACTAGATTATTAAATAACCAAATGGATGAGTAAATCTCTCATTGGGGTGAGTCAAAATTTAGGGATGTTAAGTGATTGAAAGTATTTTCTCGATGAGTATTCGTTAATTTAACATTGTGTATGTTGGACATAACATGTCATGGACTAATGACATATTTTTTTTAAAATGTGGTTTCCATGGATTATTGGAACCATAAATACACTACCATAAACAATTAATGGTAATTATTAGAACCCTAAGTTAAGTTAAGGATTGGATTAAAGCCTTAATAATTAGAAATTCCAATCAACATTATCTTGTGATGTGGGTGTTAATTTAAATTCAATATAAAGCAAAGCTCAAGGATATCACAAGATTAGCTCCATAATAATGAACTCACCCCAATAATTATAAATTTTTTAAATAAAATATCATCCATAAATCACATCATTTTATCTCTGCAAAAAAAACCCCCAATCAGAATACAATCAACTAAAAACAAACAACTATTACAAAGTATCATCACCGAGGATTCGACCTGAGTGCTGCTATACACATTAGCAGAGCACCGGAACATTGACCGGTTGATAGGCCACAATCTTCCATGCATTTCAAATGTCTCTATTTACGGGGATGGTTCTTTAAGTAGTCATTAGTTTCTATTCATTGTAAAAAAACATAAAAAATAAAATTTAAAAAAAAATTGAAAAAAAAACACAAAGAAAAACTCGTCTTCTCTTTAAAATCATAAACTGAAAAAAATACAAAGAAAACCCCATCTTATTTTTTCATCCAACATCTCTATGAATGCCTCATAGCCTCCTAAAAAATCCCTCGGAATTTTTTGACCCTGAAATTGAGCAAACACTTTGCAAACTTAGGAGGAACATAAGAGATAATCAACTCATTCAAGAACCATTCCTTGGCCAACCAACTGAATTGGATATGGCCAATCCCAGGGAACAAACACTAAAAGAACTTTCTACCCATAATATTAATTACCAACCTCTTGGTATTCAATATCCCAAAATAGAAGCTGACTTTGAACTCAAATCGAGTTAGATTCATCTTCTTCCTCATTTCCACAAGATAGCCGGTGAGGATCCACATCTCCACCTTAAAGAGTTCCAAGTGGTGTGCTCTACCATGAATCCTCAAAGGGTTTATGAGGAACAAATCAAACTTTGAGCATTCCATTTCTCCTTAGCTGACACTGCTAAGTCATGGCTCTACTACCTTCCTCCTGGGTTCATAACCACATGGAATGACATGAAGTGACTCTTCTTAGAGAAATTCTTTCTTACTTCTCGTACTACTTCTATCTGAATGGAAATAAGTGGTATCCATCAGTTCCCAAATTAATCACTCTATGAATACTATGAGAGGTTCAAAAAGATTGTTGCAACCTACCCACACCATCAAATACCTGACCAAATCTTGATCCAATACTTCTATGAGGGGTTAATGGCTATGGAGATAACTCTCATTGATGTCGCAAGTAGTGGTGCTCTTGTTGATAAAACTCCTGCAGCTGAAATAGATCCAATAAGTAACATGGCTGAAAAAACACAACAATTCCATACTCGATTACATGATCAAGTCAAATAAGCCTAAAATAATAAATTAATTGATCCAAATAAGATGACTTAGTGGATGATTGAACTTACAGGTCTTGTGCGACAACTAGTTGTGGCTACCAAATCCCTAACCTCATCTTCTCTGCAATCAATGTTTCCTGGTCCGGTCAAAAACTATTGAATCTGCAACTCTTCATCTCATATAGTAGACACACGTCCACAACATCAAGAAGATCAATATGATTCATTTGAAGCAATGGATCTCAATGCAGAATATGCTTAGAGGAACAATAACCCTCAACTATCAGGTCAGTTTGTTAGAAACGTCAACAAACCTCACTCTGATCCCTTCTCTTCTTCCTATAACCAAGGCCTTAATTATGGTAATCCCATATCTCATCCCCCTCAATTCCCTCCTCAAAAACTAAACCAGTTTCAATATTGTCAAGGTGTTGGTAACTTCCAACAACCTTATCCTTTTATTCATCAACCTCAAAGGAACACTCCTCCTCCTGGATTCCATTATCCTAGGGAGCCTTCCCAATTACAAAACTAATACAATCGCTTTCCCAAGAACCAAAATCTAGGTAATCCCAATCCGGGACAAGCCTCTTCTTCCAAGAAACCATGGGAAAGTGCAGTGGAATATCTTGCCTCCTTCACTCGTTCCAGCCCCATGAACATTGAAACCCAAATTGGTCAACTTGCATCCCACCTTAGTCACTAGAAACCATCCAATTCTTCCCAACTTCCAACTCAACCATTACCCAACCCCAAGGGTAATGTAAGTGAAATTTCACTTAGATCGATAAAGAAAATTGCTATGCCTCAAGATAAGTCCTCTAACCCTCCTTTGAATGTTGACCTAGAAAATGAAAATAAATAGAAACTTGAAAAGGAATCTGAAACCATTCCCTCACCTCCTTCCATTCCACTTAGGAATCCAATTCCTTTTCCACAAGCCGTTTCTATGCCAAACAAGTACTTTTAACCCGATCTTGAAATGCTTGACATGTTTAGACGTGTTGAAGTCAACATTCCCCTCTTAGATGCCATAAAACAATTCCTTAGTTTTCCAAGTTTCTAAAGGATTTTTGTACCCACAAGAGGAAACTTAGGACCTTTGAAAATGTTTCCACCCAGTAGTCTATGCCCATAAAGTGAAAAGATACAGGGACCTTTATGGTTCCATGCCAAATTGGAAGTTCCAACATTGATGTTTCACTCATAGACCTAGGAGCCTCAATTAATTTCATGCACAAATCCATCTTCTCCAACCATAGGCTAGGTCCCTTACATCCAATGGGTGTTGTCATTCATTTATCCAATCGAAGCACAGCCAATCCTGTGGGAATAATTGAGGATGTCCTTGTCCAAGTCAATGATCTTATCTTCCCTATTGATTTCAATGTCCTTGACATGGAAGGTGAGACAAACTCTTCTTGATCTACCCTAATTATAGGAAGACCATTCCCCATGACTGTGAGAACTAAGATTGATGTCCATTCAAGAATCTTATCCATGGAATTCGGTGACCAACTTGTGAAGTTCAACATTTTCCAAGCCATGTGATACCCGTCTGAGGATCACTCTACATTCTCAATCCATGCTTCTGAGGACACTTCTAAGAGTCAATCGAACCCCAATAGACCATGGTATTCATGTTCTAATGACAAAGGATCTTTTGAAATCTGTACCATGATTAACTAATTCTTAAATGGTAATGTTGATGTGGACCTCTAATTTATAGGCTCCGTCAATCTAGAGGAACTTGAAAACTCTCTTGAATCCCACATCAACTCTGATCTCTACTACTCCACCTTGGACAGTATTAAGGAAAATGAATCCAAAGCAACTGAAGTCCCTTCCTCCATTCCTGAGATGTCTAACCCAAAAATTAAAGATAAGACTGATCTAAAACCTCTTTTTGAACACATGAAATATGCATTCCTTTTCCGTGATCACTCATATCCTGTCATTATCTCTGCTTCACTTACTGAAACTGAGGAGTCCAAACTCGTTCAGGTTTTAGAAGAAAACAAAAAGTCCATATGTTGGACCCTAGATGACATACCAAGAATCAACCCTACCCTCTGCATGCATCACATCCATCTTTATGAGTCATCCAAACCAATTATACAACCACAAAGAAGACTCAATCCATTCATACTTGAGGTAGTTCGGGAAGATATCACCAAGCTTCTTCAAGCTGGTATTATCTACCCAATTTCTAATAGTGAATGGGTTAGTCCAATTCAAGTTGTACCTAGGAAGGGTGGGATAACTGTTGTCACAAATGAAAATGTAGAGGTAGTCACAACTCGAGTGAAGAACAAATGGATTGTGTGCATTGACTATAGGAAATTGAATGTTGAAACAAGAAAAGTTCACTTCCCTCTTTAATTCTTTAATCAAATGCGGGAACGATTAGCTGGAAAGTCACACTATTTCTTTCCTGATGGATTCACCAGCTACATACAAATCCAAATCGCACCTTAGGACCAAGAAAATACTACTTTCACATGCCCCTTCAAAACATGTGCATATAGAAGAATGCCTTTTGGCCTTTGTAATGCTTCTTCAACATTCCAGAGGTGTATGATGAGTATCTTTTCCAAATTCATTGAACACTACATGGAAGTCTTCATGGACGACTTAACCATTTATGGTCAGTCATTTGAATATTCTTTTAATTCACTCTCTCTATTCCTCTAAAAGTGTTTCAAGTTCAACCATGTGTTAAATTTTGAAAAATGTCACTTCATGGTTACAAATGGGATTTTTCTAGAGCACATAGTTTCCAAAGATGTTATTGAAGTCGATCCTGCCAAAATTGAAGTGACCCAATCACTTCCTCAACCCACTTCTGTTCGAGACATCCATTCATTTCTTGTTCAAGCCGGTTTCTATTGGGGATTCATCCTTAACTTCAGTAGGATTTCCCTCCCACTCACTCGGTTGCTCCAAAATTATGTCACTTTTCATTTCGATGAGGTTTTAAAGAGAGCCTTTGTTGAACTCAAAACTGCTCTAACATGTGCCCCATTAATCCAACACCCAGATTGGTCCTTACCCTTTGAGTTGATGTGTGATGATTCTGATAGAGCTTTTGGGGATGTTCTTGGTGAAAGAAGAGAAAAGATTCCTCATGTCATCTATTATGCCTCAAAAACATTGGATGAAACTCAATCTCACTACACTGTCACTGAAAAGGAACTTTTAGCAGTGGTTTTTTCCTTAGATAAATTCTAGCCCTATCTCTTAGGTGCCAAAATCACCATTTTCACAGACCATTCTACTATAAAGTTCTTACTCAATAAAATTGATTTGAAACCAATAATAATAAGATGGATCCAAATGCTCCAAGAGTTTGACCTTGAAATTAAAGATAGACCAAGAAAAGAAACCCCTATGGTTGATTACTTGAGTAGAATTTCTAATTCTTCTCATTCAGAAATCATCGATCCTAAATTACCCATTGATCACCTTTCATCTATCACTCCAAAAATACCATGGTACGCCCCAATTGTAAATTACTTTGTTTCTGGTGTTTTTCCGAAAAAAATTCAAAATAACATAAAATGAAGTTGAAAAGTGATTCAAAATACTATTTTTGATAAGAAAATAATCTTTGGAAAACTGGGGCTGACATGGTAATAAGGAGATGTGTAGATGAAAATGAACATTCTTCCATATTAGAATTTTGTCACTCAATGCCTGGTGGTGTCCACTTTGGACCAAAAAGGACCTCCCGAAAGGTCCTAGACTCTAGATTCTTTTTTCCTTCACTCTTCAAGGACTCACATGAGTTCTGTCAATCATGTCCCACTTTCCAAAAGTTTGGAACAATTTCCAAGAGAAATGAAATTCCCCAAAAGCCTTTAATTTTATGTGAGATCTTCGATGTTTGGGGAATCGATTTCATGGGACAATTCCTCCCTTCCAATGGATTCTCATACATTCTTCATGTGGTTGATTATGTTTCTAGGTGGGTCGAGGCCAAACCCACTAAAAAGGATGATTCACATACTGTTAGTGAGTTCTTAAAGACATGCATCTTCCACAGATTTGGCACACCTTGTGCCTTGATAAGTGACTTAAGAACCCATTTTTGTAATAAAACCATGGAATCTATTTTGAAAAAGAATGGGGTTGTACATAAAACTTCAACTTCATATCATCCCCAAACAAATGGAATGGCTGAACTTTCTAATAGAGAAGTGAAAAGAGTGCTTGAGAGAATTGTAAAACCCTACTAGAAAAGACTAGCCTGAAAGACTTGGTGGAGCACTTTTGGCTTATATAAAAGCCAATAAAACACCCATTTAGATGTCTCATTTTAGGATAGTTTTTGTTAAATCATGTCATCTACCAGTTGAAATCCAACATAAGTCTTTTTGGGCTATGAAAACCTGTAATTTTGATTGTGAAAAATCTGGTGAAGAAATATTGATGCAATTGGTTGAACTGGAGGAGCTTCGACTTGATTCTTATGATAATTCTAATCACTACATAGACAAATCCAAGGCACTCCATGATAAACACATCTTGAGAAAGTTATTTCATGATGGTGAAAAGGTAACCCTCTTAAATTCTCGATTTTGGCTTCACCCAGGTAATCTTTATTCTTGTTGGGAAGGTCCTTTTGTTATTACTAATGTTTAACCATTTGGTACAGTGAAAGTCCAAGACCCCTCTTCCAAAAGGACATTCACGATCAATGGGAATCTATTAAAGCATCACCATGAGAGGATGCACAATCCTGGTACAACATCGATTTCTACTAGATCCCCAACTTCTCTAGTTGACCTACCACTAGATGAAGATGGAAACCTGCCAAATCCAAACTAGGGGGTACCTCTTTCCCTTTAACTTGATCTTTATCTCTTCCTCTCTCTACCTCTTTATTCTTCTTCCTCTCTCTTTCATTTTTTACCGCTTTCTTTATCAAAACCTTTATTTTTCACTTTCTTTTTTTTGTGGGTGTATCTTTATTAGAAACTAAAAAAAACTAAACAAAAACAAAACAAAAAAAGCATCATAACAAAATATATATATATATATATATATACAAAAAAATCAGGAGTCGTTATTACTCACCTTCCAATTTTCAAGTTTTTTCCAACCATTTTGGGGAGTTAACAAAAATGTTTTCACCTCAAAAATTTTGTATTTTTATCATGACTTTGGATAAATAATTTTGTGTCAAAATTAACAAATTTTGAATGCTCAATTTTTGATTTGGAAAATTATTTTCCCAAACCGTGAGGAACAATATTTTCTTTCATGCCAAGGCCACATATGGCCATCTTTTCAAAATGTGTGTTTTCACCCCCATTTACGAGTCTTGAGTTTATGGACCTTTGAGCTGAATTTCCTACTTTAGTGTGCATTAATATGTTAGATGAATTTATTGAACCACATGAGTACCATAATATCAAAATAGCCTCCCATTTCCCTTAAATTAATCCTCCTTTTGAAAGCCCTGTCGAGCATATGAAAACCTTGTCTTTGATAGCCACATTACAAGCCCAATGACTTATCCCACCCAATATCAACATGGATTTTCATTGCATAATTTTTTTGAAGTTTAAGTGTGGGGGAATGGATTTCATTATGGGTACCCTTTGTTTATTTCACCATGTTATAATATGCTTAAGGGAAAGCATCCATTTCTTTGTGGGGAAAAGGTTGTCATTCAGTGTGTTTTGTGGTATGTAATGTACTTTTATTTATGTAAATTTGTAAATGTTTTTGACAAGTGTTCAAAAAAAAATTAAAAAAAATATTAAAAAAAGAACAACAAACAAAATAAATTGGGTTGTTTATTTGGTAGGTTAAAAATCACTCTTCCTAATCCTTTGATCTTGTTATAAATATTACAATCAGTGTTGTGAGGAGATGATTCATGGGTTGGGATATGAGTGTGAGATCTTTTCCAAGTTCAACATTCGGAAAAAAAGAAAAAAAACCAACACTTTCATTATATTCTTATGTCATTAGGAGAAGTTTTTTGGTTTGTAAATATTTCATATTCTCATCCCCTTCAAATTTTCTTCATTTATTGTGACTTTCTTCACACAATCATTCCCTTGTAAATATGTGTTTTCATTTCATTCCAGGTTTTATTTCAAAAAAATGTGCACTGCTTTTTCTATGTTGGTGTTTTACCCCTCTTCTTCTCTCTCTTGGAAATTATATTCCTACCATCCCATAGCCACAAAAAAACCCCTTAAAAAGACCTCTTGATTCTTTTGCACTTTGGATAGGTATTGGAAGCTGATAGCTCTTTCAAACTCTAAGATTTTTACTTTTGGTTGGTGAAAGAGTGAACCTCCACAAATGAATTTTATTATATTGAGAGGTGTGAGTTTTGAGTGTCCACATTTTCCATTTCAAAATTTGATGATGAAAAAATGAATTAGTTTTAGAAAATTGTTTCTGTAACAACTTCTAGTGTAATTCAAAATGTATGAGTGAAATAATCTAAACCTTCCCTGATTGGAGAAAACAAAATTTTACTATTTGTTGGTGAGTGAAAATGATTTTGTTATGTTTTTATATTTGTTGCACATGAGGACATTAACAAGACTAAGTGTGGGGGATTTGATTTTATTAATATTTTCATGACTTATTATATACTCTATTTACTTATTTTATATGAAATGTGCATAACTTGTGTGAAATATTAATGTTTTAATACTAAGTATAATTTTTGAGTACTTTTAGAAGTAGTCCAATTGATTCAGTTTACTATTTTATTTATAAATCTCATCCTACTAATCCAAATTGTGTGGTTTGTATTTTTTAGGATTCATAATTCAGTATAAAACATTTCATTAGAAGGTATCATGGGATAATTCTTCCATTTGAAGGCTCATATGTACCACACAAGAGGGCCTATAGAATCTGTGAAGAAACTATACTAGCCATGAATATTTATTTACTGGGTTCAATATAGAAGTTAAAATTCCTTAATTCTCCTCAAAGGTTCTGGGGACAATGTAAGGAGTCTTGGATAAAACTTTCAAGGCCCAACTCCAACAACAAAGGGCCCAACCTATGCTTTTAAGTCCATCCCACCATTCTAGCAAAGAAATAAAATCAGTACAGTATTCATACCATATATCATGATGTAAGCATCTAATAAATCAGATATTTTTTAGTGTGAAATATGAGATATAGATGGCCGACTTTGTTGAAGATATTATTCATATTTGAAGGCATAGTCCAATTCAAAAACCCATTCACATGTTGAACATTAAAAATTTGGGATTGAAATGGACAGATTAACTTTGATTAATCAACCAGCCATAACATTGTCTCACGAAGTCTAATGGCCGAAAACATTTCATAGTAGATAGAGGATATATGTATCTACAACTTTCAAGAAGATCATATCTCGATATTCAGATGTCTAATTTATCAAATTTGCGATTCAAGTAGAGGGATTGATTGGGAATGAAAACTGTCCACTTCCTTGGGCTATAAATGCATCCCCGTCCTCTCCATCAAAGGGGTTGGAATTTCAGAAAGCAGGAGCACATATTGGCACGACCAAATCCTTTCCAAAGGATTGGGAAGACCTTACATACTGAAGTTTTCACTTGAGATACCCTTCCTCCTCTCTTTGTTTCCTTTCACTTTTGTGTTGTTCTTCGTTTGTAATCTTGTAAGTTTGTGTTTTGTAATTATGGTTTAATGGAAGTTTCTTCTTCAATATCTCTTATTCTCATCCAACTTATGTAGTTTAATATTAATGTTCTTAAAATATATTATATACAATTGAATCCCCTTCCCTTCTTTTTCTTCCTCATTCAATCGAAAGTCTGTTTTTTTAATTCTCATCATTGTCCTTGGGTGTGTGTTCGACGCACCACTCTTTTCTTATCCATTTCTTTTTCTTCTATTCTTAATTTATCATCATAATCATTATAAACAGATTATTAAATACCAAAATGTATGATTAAATCTCTCATTGTGGTGAGTCAAAATTTAGGGATGTTAAGTGATTGAGAGTATTTTCTCGATGAGTATTCGTTAATTTAACATTGTGCATGTTAGACATAACATGTAATGGATTAATGACATATTTTGTTCAACATGTGATTTCCATGGATTATTGGAACAATAAATACACTACCATAAATAATTAATGGTAACTATTAGAAACCTAAGTTATGTTAAGTCTTGGATTAAAGCCTTAACACTTAGAAATTCCAATCAACGTTATCTTGTGAAGTGGGTGTTAATTTAAATGCAATATAAAGCAAAGCTCAAGGATATCACAAGCTTAACCCCCTAATAATGAACTCGCCCCAATATTTATCAATTTGTTAAATCAAACATCATCCATAAATCACTTCATTTTATCTCTGCATACAAACCCTCCAATCAGAATACAATCAACTAAAAACAAATGACTATTACAAAGTATCATCGCTGAGGATTCGACCCGAGTGCTGCTATACACATTAGCAGAGCACCAGATCCTTGACCGGTCGATAGGCAAAAATCATCCATGCATTTAAATTTTCCTTGATCCATCATTTTAGCACACTAATACATCACCAACTAGCCTCCTTAGACAAAGAATCCTCATTCTATATCTTGATTGGCAGCATGAGAGTCTCTTCTCTCTCTTTTGTGAATGGGAGGGGGTGAATAATGTTTTGTAAATAAAACCCAAAATTAATTTTGAATAAAATACCCATTAAAAATGCCACTTATTTTATGATATTATATTTTTACCTCTATCAATTTAATCCTGGAGGGGGCATGTAATCAATGGTTTGAAGTGGAGGCCCATTTATTAGTGACAATGCCTATGATGAATGATGTCTGTAGGGTATGAAATAGTAGTGTCTGGGGTTGCATAGGTGATCTTGTATGAGGTTCTAACTTTGGGATATATTGTTATGTGTAATTTCATGGTCCTCCTTAATCCATTACTTTGTAAAAATCTAGTGTTTAGGGTGTTCTCATAGGTAATGGTATTTCAATTCAAAAGTTTTCCAAAATTCCATTTTTCCATTGGTGACTCAAGTAATCGATAGTTCAGATCATTGGTAGGTCAGGGTGATGAAAGGTCATGGAATTTCTAGGTTGGGTGTTAGTAGGTCGAGAATCAGTAGGTCAGGGCATCGATAGTTTGAGTGTCATTAGGTCTAGCATCGGTAGGTCAGGAATTGGTAGGTCGAGTATTGGTAGGATGGGCATTGGTAGGTCAGGGATCAAGGAGTCACATATATGACTCATTATTGGTGGTTTATGTCAGTGACTTGTGTCAGTGAGTCACATCGATGACTCATGCCAGTGAATCAGGCGTCAGTGACTCACTGTGAGTGACTCACGTTGGTGACTCACCCATCAGTGATATATTTCAAGCTTTCTCCAGTTTTTCCAGTCCATCCCGTATTATGTTTTATTTAACATAAATATAGTTTAAATTTTTTTTGAGTCTTTATAAATGATTTTAAAGGATATTAATTATATAATTAATAAACTAACACCCTTAGGACTTATAAATAATCAAAACCCTTAATCTTGATCACGATATGACTTTAATGGTCCTTGAAACTGCTCCTTTCTGTTGATAGAGTATTTGGATCATCTAAGCTAGGGCCTTCTCTTCTAAGTGGGTTTTCTATTTCTATTACTGCTCATAGAGCTATTCTTCCCTGGGAAGCCATGTGTTTTGGAATTCAGATTCAGTCTTCCTTGGAGTCTCCTTCTATTTGTGTGACCCTCTCTTTTAGCGCAAGGAGGATTTGTTAATCGTATTCTTTTTGAGGAAGGGATTTCCTTTATCTCTATTTTACATTGTGTATCCTACGGGGTGGGTGTAATGATGACTTTTCAATGAAAATAGATGAATCCAAATTTAATGAAGTAATAAATGAGGGGTTGGGAAGATGGTGATGATGTTTTTTCATTTAATCCACTATCTTTGATCCTTGTTGTGAATTTTATGGGTTGTATCCTTATGAAAATAATTTCCATTGGTAGTCTTTGTTTGTGCATGTGTATGGCTAGTGAATCACTACTGTAAATTTTGAAATCCTTTTAATTGAGTATACTATATTATATAAATGAATTCCCCACGACTGAACTTTTTCTGTGATCACCCATGAAAAATGAAAGTATAATTATAGAATGAGGGTTGGTAAATCTAAATACACCTTGATGATTGTTGTGGTTGTGTGTTCTACATAGTTATGTTCAACCTTGTTTTTATGTTGGTTATTTGATGATGTGGTTGGAAGTGAAGCCATGTGTATGGGGTTCTACGGGCAGTGTAATGAAATATCAGGTTGAGAGATTGGCTGATTCTAGAATAGATTATATTTTTATGCAGTGGGACTACATCTAGACAGTGTTTGGGAAGAGGGGCTACATTTTTGGGTTGTGTTATGTTTATGTTACTGTTGTGGTTTTTTAGGTAGCAGGGCTACAAAGTGTGGTTTTTTGAGGTGTTATGAGTTTTTTATTGTTGGTAAGAAGGATAGGGTGACATTACTTTGAATAATGTTGGTGGTAGTGGTTGGACGAGTGTTCAAGAAAGGGGAGTGTGAAGTGGGTTATTTTTCCTTGGTCCTTCTTCCTGGTGTGTTATGGTTGATTGTGTGGCTATATCTTGTGCTATGTTTGGTAGTTTCCAAGGTATGGATGGAATTAATATTTGGTTTGTTATATAAATAATTATAGTTGGTTAAATCATTTGGCTTGGGGTTATGAATTATGTTTGTGGATGGTTGTGTGGTTATGTATTAAATGTGGCAGAAAGGGCAGTTTTGTGTGGGATGGTTGTTTTTTTTGAAAACCCATAGGTTGGGAAGAGTATTTGGTACTTATATATATATATATATATACATTTAGTTACTTTTTATTTCTATATTCACCCCACTCGTGTTGATCACTACACGCCGAACACGCCCATTGTTATGGAAGACAGTGTGCTTTCCCAATAGCCCAGTGGGAGGATGGATGGCTGGTTATTGGATCTTCTATGCTCCCTCTTATAGTAATTGGTATCCCTAGACTCTTTGGGTAGGTTTCGTTGTGAATGTGAGGCCTATGTGTCTGTGGGCGAGGTGTGGTTCCCAAGTGTCTTCAGGATGAGAAATATTATGCCTTCCCAGGTGTCTTTGGGATGAGGTTGTAGTTTATGGACTAGGCTTCCACAAGTGGGATGTGATGTGGTTTGTGGCCTACGTTTCTGTGGGTGTGATGTGTTATGTGGATCAGGTGTGTGATTTAAGGCTTTGACAGTGGGTCTTGTGGAAGAGCATGGTAGTGTCATGACGTTCACTATTAGGGATGAATAGTTAACCAGTGGGAAGTGGTGTTGGGTACCCTATCATCAATGTGCTTACTACTCTATATTACTTGACTTGTGTTATTTGATGAGTGTTACTTGGTGAGGTTGGGGTGTATAGTATACCTTCTATTGTGCTTTTGAGTTTTTATTGTTTTTTCACAGGGGAATTAGTATGCTTCTCCAAATTGAACACTAGTGACTTTGGCATTTCATACTGAGTATACATGTATTCTCACCATAAATATATAAACATATATTCAAGTTTCTAGTGAGATTATGTGAACTGTGCTGGACCTCACTTACTGGGGAGTTGGGATAGTAGATGTGTAGCTTATTAGCTTTATTTATTTGGTGATTACTTTAGAGTTTTTCATTATATTTATAGTAGTTTTACATGAAACATTAATGTGGGATGGATTTTGGTATCTTATATATATATATATATATATATATATATATATGTCTTCGAGTGCTTTTGAGGTTTATACATATTATCTCATGATATTGGTTACATTAGAAATTTTAATTCCTCCCATTTTGAGATATTTGTATACCCATGGTGCTGGTCACCACCCTGGGGCCTACTGGAGGTGGGTCTTAGGGATCATTATCTATTTTTCATGATTAATAAGGAATTCCATGACACTTTTCTTGTAACGACCCAAACATTCATTAATGAAAATTTATCTTGATATAATTAAATGTCTCATTATGTAAAATTTTTATATAAAATGTGATATTCTTTGGTTTTATATTTTTTTATTTTAAAATACCATTACAAATTGTGACCACTGCTAATATAGCCATTAAATAGTGATCACATGATTAGTATAAATACAGGGCTTTGACAAATCCAATCTACTCAAACAAAGGAAGTGATAGCCTCATACAGTAGAATTTACCCATATGAATCCCATTTGTTAGAGCTCGGAAAGGAGGTGGCATCATTGGGATTCACTCATGACCATTCCTAAGTCGAGCTTAATCATGTTATGCTCGAACAAAACCTCTTATGAGATAAGTGGAAGTTGAATGGAAATTACCACCCGAGCAATGTTATTTGTTCCACCCCAAGAGTCGGTCACCACCTCACACCATACTCTTCAGTCTTATATGGGTGTTATAAGGGGTTATTTAATAGGACCTTAGAACTATGATTATGTGCATTATTTTTGTATATAATAATGAATATACATTCATTTTATTATTGTTACTTTGTAAATTGTTTTTAAACTATAAATAGTCTTTTTAGTTGACATTCAACTAAGAAATATATTTTCATAAATTAATGGAATTTTTAATTAAGTAATATATTATTATTATTATTATTAAATTACATTTTAATAAATATAAATGATCGTATAATTTTATGAATGCAATTGTACTTTTTATTAAGGTTTTAAAGTTGTTATTGTCAAAACCCATGAATTTTTTATAAATGGGAGTTTTTATTTTAAAAGTAAAAAATTCACATATTTAGAAAATTATTTAGAAAAAATGAATATTATTTTTGGCATCAAGACATCAAAATTATCCAATAGTGAATTTTTCATAATTTTTATAAGACCGCCGAATTTTTGGGTAAAAATTAAATACCATTTAAATATATAATTTGTTTTATGAAATCATAATGACCAAATAGTGATGTAATAAAAAACTATAAATGATAATTTCGGCCAATATATGATTTATCATTAAAGTAATGTGATTTTTTTTTGTTTGATTTATTTTACAAAACTTTAGTGGACCCTCCAAGAGTTATAAAACATTTTCACTTTTTTAATGAATTTCCATGAGAGTGTGACTCACCTCCACATAAGCACACTAAATATTTTAAGAATTTAGGACATTGAAATTATAAAATATTTTATTCCAATCCCCTTTAGAAAAAACCATGGGCAAAAACCATGGGCTGGTTTGTGGTATTGATAAGTTTAATGTGTGGTGACCCAAACCAAAATAATAAATAATTCTCTCTCCTTTCATATATAATCCCACCCAAACTCCCACATCCTCTTCACTCAAAGAATTTTTAGTTTTTCAAACATATTCCCTCTTCTCTCTATAATCCTACCATGGTGCTCCAAGCTCCTAAGAAGCCTCTCTCAAGCCTCTCCCAAGCCTTTGGGGTCACACTTCCATGTAAGGGATTTCCTCTTTTCTAATTTTAGTCCAAGAATATTAATATTGTTGTGCCTTTTGTTTTCAATTATAAATGTTGTGGTAGGATTTATAACCTCCCCCATACATCCTTATTTCTGTTTTAAATGATGAGATAAGTCTTTATCTCTCATTAATGCCTTCTGTGCACACCTGTTACCATGCTGAAATTTCGTAAGGAAATTCTCTCTTCTCATTCAAGTTCAAGAAACTGTTTTTTATTATAAATATAATTTCCAATACATTTGTTGATTAATGTATCTATATGACCCCATTACTATACATATCATGTACATATTTTGAGATTCCAATTTCTCTCTCATCGTCCATTTTTATAAATTCTTATGTCACACCGTTACGTTGCCAAAATTGCATTGCAATTTTCCAATCCAATGTCATTATGTAGTGAATACCATGCCCATTTCTCTGTCACATGTATTCACCTTTATGAACATTTACTTATAGATTATAAAGCTTCATGTATGTATTCCACATCCCTTTATTTTGGAATAAATTATTATGAATGATTCCATGTTGTATGATCCACGTAGCACATTTATGAATGAAATGAAATGTTTAAGAAGGGTGCGCCCTGATAGTGCTCCAATGCATTGGGTAAAGATTATTATCATGATAAGTCATGTGAAATGAGGGTTTATTCATGATAATTCATGTGAAATGATGTTTTACTCATGATACATGTGCAATGATCCTTGGATCATGCTAAAATCATGTTAAATGTTGTTTCCACATTTCCATGTTATGTTAATCATGTTATATCATGACTTTATGTTCATGATTCTCTTATGCTCTATTGATATTCATATTGCCTAACATGTATTTTATCTTTCATTTTATGTCTTTTTCACTCCATTTCTGGTATTTATATCTCACCCTTTTCTTATGCATGTCCTCAGGTTATCCCATGCAATGCTAAGTATAAGGGAATGTAGTAGTCATGTAAAGGAAGTTTTCAATTAGATATTGTGTCCTATGTTTTATATTATTATGTAATGTTCCTAAGACCCAAAGACACTATACCTATCAATGTTATATGTTGTATTAAGTGAAGTTTTCTATGTAATAAATCATGTTTAAGTGTGTAATAAAGAGCAGGGTTTTCACAGTTGGTATCAGAGGATAGGTTTAGTTATTTTTGGGATTAAGATTGGAAAACACTAGCCAAGTCTTAGAGACAAGAATAATTATAATAAAAACATCCCGATGTTTTGGTGAGTATTTAGTAAGTGGTTTTTCAAGAAAATACATCCATGTCTGGATATGAACAGGTAGAGGTGGCTCTGGCACAGATGTACCTATGGGTGTAAACCCTGACAAGGAGTTTCGGGCTTGACCCGGGATATCGTGGTACACGACAATGGGCCTTGCTGCACTCTTGGTTATGACACTCCCTAGGGATATGATTTGGTAAATTCATAAGCGTAGCACAAACCATTATTAGGGGAACAAAAAAGATCCCATAATAATGAATGTTATGAAATAGATAACCTAGAGTGAAACATAAGGAATCACAAGTTAGGATATACTTTTCATGTACATGTTTATACTTCTATGTTCAATGTTTTCTTTTTTACATTATTATTGGATTAGTTTTCAATCCCCCTAATTTTATTTTCTTTTTCTTAGTTAAAACATGGAACGAGGAAGATCACGAACAACTCTTCTCTCTCTTCTTGAATAACTACATGGAAATACTATCCTTCAGTCAAGCTCAGATGACTTTGAAAATTTTTCAAATATCCAAGTTACATGAAAAGAACTTTATGAGGCATCCAATACCTCAAGAATTGGACGATTCTTTCAATGATCAAGTACAGTCTATTGGAGAATCATTCACTCTAAATTATATTACCTTGATACGAATGGTAAGTAAAATTACAGACTTTTCTAATTATTCTCTTTATTTTTAAATTATATTTCACGAAATATTTTTCTAGGTGCTGTAGAAGTGGGAGACCTCCGAGAAGCCTATATTTACGAAATTATAGATTTCTGTCTTTGGGGAAATACCTAAACTGATTTTTCAAAACCATATTTTGAAATATTTGGTGATGAATCAGAAATACTTTTTTATATATGTTTCTGATGCTTTCGCTGGGGCGCACGCGCATCTGTCACAAAGAGGACGCACTGTTGTTACCCCGCATTCCAACTTTCCAAAGGTGGGTGGAATTCTCTCCTTATTTAGGGATGTCTGCTCCTTGATTGAAACGGGATGATGGGATGTCGATTCTTCCTTCTGTGGATTCATCCTCGGTGTTCGTCACCTAGTCCGGGTCTCCCTCATATATTTAAGATGTAGTTTGTGAAACTCTTCCTAGCACCATATCTTCATGGAAACTAGTTAATTAGATTTATTCTATTGGGATGCTCCAAGGAGTCTGGTCAGGGCTGCAACCTTTGGTTAGGAGAGTAGTCACACTGGTGATCACTGGCGTGTCTCGACGCTGGGGGATTGACATGTATGTCTTCTGTCCCTTGTCATAGGGATTCTCGAGGGCATGGAAGCTCAAGGAATCCCACATCAAATGTGGGGAATTCTATTCCATAGGCATGTATCTGAGGTTTTCCTCAGCTTTTCTTATTTAACACAGGGTATGCCTCATGGTTAACATTCATCGGAGACAGATCAGACTGATTAGAACATTGATAAGAGTGGATCAGATTGAGGAACCCTCGGGAGGGAACAATGATGATGGGGCCAGCACGTGGGCAGCTTCTTGAATATTGTGGATATGAATGAGGTGTCATGATCCCACTAGTATGTGGAAGCCCAGGTAAGAATTAGGATAGATGATGGTCTTAGGCTTGATCCTCGAAGAGACTTCCTACGTATCCCCATTGAAAGGAATCAAAGTCAGTGTGTTTTGATGAAACGAGGGGACACATGAGGAGGTGACCCGTGTGAATGGGCGTATGTATGGGACCCACGGGAAGTAGAACCTTCGGGTTAGGGAATGAGCTTCCCAAGACATGTGGGTCAAGGGAGAGATCGGGATTAGTCATGGGTGATGGGCTTGAGCCACATGGAGGCTTCCTACGTATCCCTGTGGCAGGGAATCAAAGTCTGCATAGCTCAGGTGGCATTTGGGGCTTACGCTCTAAGGTGACCCATGGTGTTAGTAAACCGACTTGAAGGGGGACCTGGGGTCCTGATGGATGGTGTTTTTTAACCTCGTGGAGGCTTTTTACGTACCATTCCTTAGCATGGATCAAAGTCCCCATAGTTCAGGTTAGATTGGGGCATACACTCTAAGGCGGACCAAGGTGGATACAGTTTAACATCATGTGGGATGGGGGCAAACCTGACGTGGAGGAATGATCGGGTAAAGGGATTGAATCTCATGGAGGCTTCTCTACATACCATGCCTTATCACGGATCAAAGTCCTCATAGATTGCGTGGATTGGGGCTTACACTCTGAGGCGGCCCAAGGTGATGGGGCTTGAACCTCGTGGAGGCTTCCCACATAAAATTCCTTAGCACAGATCAAAGTCCCTGTATTTTGAGAGGATTGGGGTTTACACTCTGAGGCGGCCCAAGTTGATGGGGCTTGAACCTCATGGAGGCTTCCTACGTACCATGCCTTAGCACGGATCAAAGTCCCCGTAGTTTGGGTGGATTGTGGCTTACACTCTGAGGCGTCCCAAGGTGATGGGGCTTGAACCTCGTGGAAGCTTCCTACATACCATGCCTTAGCATAGTTCAAAGTCCCCATACTTCAGGAGGATTGGGGCTTACACTCTGAGGCGGCCCAAGGTTCCATGGTCGGTGCCCACTCTATGCTCACGGGATTCATGCTCGGTGTGAGAAACAAGAGCTAGCAGAGACCTGATGATCACGTCGTGAAGGGTGCGTCCGTGGGAAATGAAGAGGGGATTACGCATTGAGTGGCCCAAGGTGTCGGGACTTACTCCAGGATGGAGGCCCGTTGGCATAAAAGTGCAGCGAGAGAGGGATTCGGGAAGTAAGAAAGGAGGAGCCTCATTCCTTATCACGCCCTTCACTGGCCTTGGGACCGAGGAAGTGAGGAGGAGCAGGGGTGCTGACTCCTGCAAGAAAGTCTAGGGGCTTACACCAAGGTCGATACACTTCCCCCATGGACAAACTCCACTCTAATAAGGAGGATATCATCCCCTATGAGGGTTGATCATATCCCCATGGAGACGAGTGGGCATGGAGAATGTCCAGAGTGGGGGGCCCTGCGTGCGTGGCATGGGGCAAGGTCACAGTTTAATGTCATGTTCTGAGGACGATGGTTCCTGGCAGTTTAACGTCATGTATCTCGAATGAGGTGGGATCGCTCCACACCCCTAGTAATTACATAACCGGTACCCTATGACCCTTGTGGGAGGGAAGGCATCGGCAAGGCCGTAGCCTGGGGGTGTCGCGGAGCGAACCATCGAGGGGTCCATGTTAGCATGGCTATGTGAAGAAGAAATAGTTGTTAGCATGCCTATGAGAAGAAGAATGAGGCAAAGCAACGCAATGGGCCATATTGTCCAAGGGACTTTGAAATTACTTCGTACAAGCCTGGAAGGTCATACGGGAAAACGGCACATGACGCGAGTGCCTGATGTGATTGCGCACAACCCTTGAGGGTTGCGTGAGAAATAAGGGTCCTGCGTGGAAAACATCGGGTTGGAGTGAAATTGGGGATCTGTGAGAAGAATTAGAACCAAGGTGTTGAAAAAAAACTAGAAATGATTGTGGACAAGCAGTATGATTTGCGCGCAAGTGGTAGAGGCCACGTAGAAGGACAATGGGTGCACGTAATGGAAGGAATTGCGCACAATTGTCCGGCCTCCGCGCAATGGAAGGAATTGCGCACAAGGGGAAGATCTCGAATGGATTGGAATTCAGTCTGAGACAAAGGGGATCTCATGCGAAGGTGGAACCTGAGGAGAATGTGCACAAAAAGAACCATACCTGAAGTCCATATTGTGCGCTCGCGGAATGCCGATTACGCGCACGAGAGCTGGTTCAGATTCGTCCGCCCCAAAAAGGAAGGGCGTCACCTTTTATTTATAGGTGGCTAGGGGCGTAAAACATAGTTTTGCACGAAATTATTGCACAATATAGTCGGTGGCATGAAATGTCAACTTCATGGGATGCGGGCACGAAATTATTTCACGCCTGCATCGGCGACTCTTAGCGAATCCTGGTACTTTCTGCGCAGGACATATTTTTTCACACACTTCATCAATTTTTTTTTGCAACCCCTACGGGTCCCCTGGACTAGGTCTCCAGGTTCGAATATGACTTCACTTTGTCGTTTTGAAACTTTCTCCAACACTTAATCACTTTTTGGCGTCTACAAATGCTCCACCTAGAAATTGGATCGGTAAGGGGTCGCAATGATCGGATTCTGAGGGAAACACCGAAATGCAGGGCTCCGTGGGTCCCCTGCGCACAAATAATCAAAGGTGGTGCACAAAACTCAACCAGGCACGGAATACAATTTTCATGTGGCACGGAACCCAGACATAGCCCATAAAAGCAGCTGAGGGTCCCATGCTTTGTATGACTTTTCTCGTGCGCTAAACTTTGATCTCTCGTGTGCGAAATTTCTTCTACTCCTACATGAAAAAATGCCTCAACAGCATGTAATTCCACTGAGATTTGGCGGCACTTTATGCGAAAAACCGAGGTTTTTCATACCATGGCCTGAAATTTCATGAAATACACTGATTTTACACGCTAGGCTCCCAGATTTCATGCTAGCCCACCAGATTTCACACAAAACATCTGAAAAACTTGGTCGGAAGAAGATGGCCCCAAACCGAGTTGATGAGGGGGAATTCGCTGCTCGCAGAGCTGAAATGGTCATGAACCTGGAGTTTTATGGTGAAAAAAATGTTGTTTCCAATAACCATACCCTCTTTATCATGATAACCCCCGCTCAAAAGGAGTATGCCTTGTATAACAATCTACCGTTGTGGGACTTCAGCATTCTGGTAGAGGTCCCTCTGCCGAGTTTCAAGGTTGACACACCACGGTCATGGGTGACCTGTGAATATGAACTTCTTCGATACAACAACACCGATTATAACCATCCTGCCAGAGAAACTAGGAATATTGACATCTATGCCCTGAATCCTAGGATCGGGACCATTGCTGGGGGTGACCCTGTTGCAGAGAGTTTTTCGGCCCTCTACGTGAGCCCCTTCTATCAGAGCATCACTGACGAGGACAAAGACTAGCTACAAGACTGGGATCTGCAGTCTAGAGGAAACTTCACCAGCGAGTGGGCCTGGGCGTATTGGGTTATCCATACATGCGACCAATTTGGGGTCGAGCTGCGGCACGCTGGTCTGTTTGAGGTGGTGTGGACATCGCAATTCCATTTCTACCTCCAGCCTGGGCTTGGGCTGGAGCTGTTCACCCGATGGTCCCCCAATACCAACACCTTCAATCTTCACCATGGGGAGGTCGGTATCATACTCTAGGGTATCCACTGCATTGGGGGCATCCCTTTGGAGGGCCATCAATATGATGAGTTCCTCCTGCCGATGGACACCTGGGGTGATAGGTTGAGAACCCCCATTCTGACGTGGAATATACTAGAGCTGGCCAAGGAGAAGCTAAGATTCAAGTACTTTCTGAAGGACATCACTACAATGACTGGTTTGGCCTGTTCTTGTAGAGGGACCTGGAAATCAAGATCCCAGGGCGAGGTAGACATTGTCTAACTGCGACTCAGAGGAGAAAGAGAAGATCATATTGGAGGGTCCTGGATGTAGGGAACTACCAGTAATGGGGATAGAGTGTGAATGAGACCCAGGACCCGAACGTTCGGTATGCCAGATTTCTTGCTACATTCCTGAGTGGGTGGCTCCTGTCAGTGAGGGACGCAAGGATGGGTGTCCATCCAGTGACTCTGGTGATGGCGGCAATCATGGATGCCAACAAGACGTTTAACCTGGGGGGTCCCCATGCTGGCTTGGATGTATGCCATTCTAGGACGCATCTCGAGGGGGGTCACCAAGGAGAGTATGTGGCCCCTTCTAGATCTTCCATGGCTGGGTTGCAGCTTACTGTGGTGGATACACTTTCCCAAATGTCATCCTTCCTCCAGGAAACGGCCTGCGGCCCTCTCTGTTAAACATTTTCGGGGTCATGCCGATGACTCTTAATGAGGAGGGAGTATGGATCAGGATTAGTAACCATGCCAAATTTTCCTTGAGCCCATTCCCCACCCCAACTGGTCAGCAGACAGACGATGGGCAAGGCTCACTGGAGTAGAAGGAGTAATTCCAGAGCGTCAGAGGTGGGGTGCAAGTGGCTCGGATTGATGGGAAGATCTTCTGCGAGCCTTATGTACCTTCTAGGTTCCCTAGGTAGTTTGGGTTTTTCCAGCGAATTATAGAGAGTATACATAGACATCAGGGAGGAGAGGCTTCCATTTGTTCTTCGTCACATGTGACTGATGTTCATGACTTGCAGCTCTGGCGACATCATCACCTTTCCTCACACCGGAGTCAACGATGGCCTCTCAATTGAGTATGTTGAACATTTGACCATAGCATAACCTGAGGGGATTCTGGGAATGTGAGTTTGGAAGCTCAAGGTCGTCGGTGCGGAACCTTGATGGCGAGAGAGAAGGAAGGGTGCCATGAGAGGGGGAGGATCAGAAGCACCTCAGGCAATGGGGCTCGCATAGGCCGGGAACTCAGTAGCGGGGGCGTCGCATGGCATGGCTGCGCCCTCATCTCCTGGAGGAGGTGGGTCTTACAGAGCGACCAGAGAACTTCCTGGGAAGAAAATAAGATACCTTCTTCAACCATCCCACGACGAGATCTTCCCTGCGCTATGGTCGGCCTGGCTAACCCTGTGGCAGTCAATGAGTACTGAATCCCTCTGGCAGAAGATAGTGCGATACGGGATTTAGCTGCCAAAAGTCGGGCTTGTCTGGGTCGCTGATAGATTGAACTTCCACCAACGACATTCATACCTAACAGCCATGGACACGTACGCACGCCAACAGGGTTGGAGTGTGGATCCACCTCTCTTGGTGAAAGTGATGCTCTTCTAGGAGCATGATCCGAAAAAGATTCCATCAGGGGAAGATGACAACAATGATTCGTAGGGCGGTGAGGCAGGAGAGGAGGTAGAATGATAGGGGGAGGGTGAAGGAGAGGAGGAGCCTGAAGGTGAAGGGTCTCAGGGGGAGTCCCACCAAGGGAGTCTTTAGGAGAGCGACTAGATCATCGGCTCTGATATGGATGTAACCGAGTTACTCAAGGTATGCTTCGACACTTATCCTATCTTATATTCTATTTCCTTTGAAATACTTAACCCACCTTTCTTCTCTTACTCAGGAGCACATTGGTGCTGATCAAGCATCTCCAGTTGAAGTAGGGGAGTAAGTGCCGATGGAACAAAGTGGGGTACCGACGATCATTATCGTGCTGATGAGTGCCGAAGGATTTCCTGCCGTGATAGCTCCTATAGTGGCCAGAACATTGGAGGTTGACACATTGGGTTCCTGTAAGTTCCTTTCTTTGATACCAGCATTCACTTTCGGAGGACTCAACTGATTAGGGTGCTCCTTTTCTGTACAGTGATCACAAAATGGGAGGCTCGTCGGGCTGCTAAGCCCGGACCATCCATGAGTGTACCGATGGAAAACATACCACCCCATCTGGAACATGCCTCCCAAACCGAGTTGGCCCCAGAAATTGGTGATCAGGGAGCGGCAGACACCAGTGGCACTGCTGTCGGAGTAGGGCCGGAAGTCGATGAGGGTGCCACCAGGATCGAGGGGAGAGAGGAAGGTTAACCAGATGTTGGGGAACTTATTCCCTTATGAAGAATCTCTGAGAACGATCCTTCTACTGGCCTACTGGCTATCTACCCTGCCTATCAGCCCACTGATCCTGAAGAAATCGATGATTTGGATTTGGAAGTGGGCAAGGAGAGATGGATGATGTGACTTAAGGGATGGAAGTGCATTCGAAATTTTCTTAGTCAGCCTAAGGCGGAATGGATGAAGCGTATGGGGTCACTCCACACATGGTTGTGTTTCCTGTGTGCTGGAGAGGCGGGTGCTCAAAGCCTTCACCTGACGGTCCGTGACTACATGGCCGAGAAGATGTGTGAGAGCAGTTGGCATGCTGACGTCACCCAGTACTAGGAGGAGTCAGAGAGCACCCGAGTATCTCTGAGGGCGGTGCAGGAGGTCCAATGCCTCGAGGAATAGGAGAAATAACAAGATATGTTCATCAAAAACTGCTCTAAGCTCATAGAACAGGTTAGAGTCTAGCTGGTAGACCCCCAAGAACAACTTGTGGAAGCGAGTCACCAGATAACCAAGCTCCAGACTGAACAAGCTCGGGTACGGGCCAGGGTCAGCGAACTGCGTTCTGCGGCTGCCGATGAAGAAAGGGTCCTCATGGGATGGGAAGTAGTCATGGAGGCCACCAGCAAAAAGGTGGTGGAATTAGAGAGATCTATCAAAGAAGACGAACCTTAGGTGCCTTGTTTTAGCCGAGCCCATAATCCAATCCTACCTTACTGCTTTCTATTCTCTGAATTGTATGTATGGACAAATTTATTTACTTTTTCCTTGGTTTAACGTGCTCTACCATAATCTTGAAATAAATAAAAATCCATTCCTAAGATCATGTGGGTCGTGAGAAGCGAAGGAGGCTCATACTATCACTTCGTTTGATTGTGGGAGCGTTAACCAAGCATCGGGCATTCGAAATTCAAACCTGGATTTTTGAGGGGAAGAGGGAGGCCCAATCAAAGGAAGAAGACCTAAAACCAATCGATGTACCGTCTTCTCAATGTGCTCTAGCGCACGAGCAGGGCAATGCCAAGGGAATTGGAATTAGTCCAAACATAGGGGAATGAAAAATATGAATCATGTTCCCATATTCGGAACACTATGGGAGGGGCGTGTCAATATAGGATGAATTTTGACCATGTTCGAAACATAGCATCCCTATTGCCTTAGCCTGAAATGGGGACAATAAATGACAGTTGACCATTGACCATGTTCGCAACACATGACCTAACTCAAATATCATCGATCAATATTCTAGAACAGTTTCCCAGGACAAAAGGTGGACCATAGGTCAACCATCTGTACTGTTAGGGGGTCCCTTAAAACATGATCATTCTTCCGGAACGTTGGCCCTGGACAGCAGGCAGACCATAGGTCAAGCATCCATATAGTTAGGGGGTCCCTTCAAATGTGAAAGAGGATGAGGATCCGAATAAAGGGGCACACAAAGCGTAGAAAGTGAAGCAGTGGTTTGTTCGAACAGAATAAAACACTCCCAAGATTATGCCACCATGGTGGAGGCACATTAATAGGACACATCATTCTGATCTTGGATCATCCCTACTTTTAGACAAGATCTATTTGGTGAGAGAACTGTTGCTTCCCAATGTCATTATGGGGCATCCTGAACTTGTTCAGGGAAAATTTTTCAGTTACACAATTCCCTGAGAGGTCAGGCCAAGGGGCCGACAGTGAAGTGGGGTGGGATTTGTGATTCCTAGGGTTGTAACCAAGATGAAATGTTTGGGCGTTCCTACGTATCCCATAAGTATGGGAATCAAGACATACATAGTTCTGGAAAGGGTCTTATTTTAATGACTTAGAACTCAGACCAGGGATTGGAAAGGAATGCAGGAGGCATGTGGTAAGGTGATTTTGAAATCCAATGTGAATGAGAACATGAGTCCAGATTCCACGTGTTCCTTGGGGAAGTGTTCAGGTCAAGGGATCGAACATGAAAGGTTGGATGGGCCCGTGGGGAAGTACCCAGGCATTCCTACGTATCCCATAAGGATGGGAATCAATCCATACGTAGTTCTAGAAAGGATCTTGGTAAGGTACATGTGTATAGGATGAAAGGGGTGTGCGGGTCTAGCCCTCACACCAAAAGAAGCGACATTTGATGTATCTTGTTTTTCGTTTAAGGTGAATATTATTTTTTAAGCAGCCGACCTAGGATATAAATTCCTGGAATTTGTAGAAGAATCAAGCCGTATACAGACATTTGACAAATTTTATGGTAAATGACTAATAACCAACATGATGTCCCCTATGATTGTGTCATCACAATGCAGTGCCATTTTCCGTCATGTAGCCAGGACGATATTATCACAGTTTAGGGTCATGTGATTGGACCCTATAGCATAGATTAAGGTCATATGGCTTGGACCTAGGGAATGCGCATGATGCGAGAAAGCATACCTAATGTGAATGAGGACGTGGTCCAAATCACCACCGTGCACAACTCTGGGAAAGGAGCCTCGAGCCAAGAGGCCAGCAAGGGTTAGAGGATAAGGGGCAGAAGATGCTAGCTTCAAGTCGAGCTGGACCTGGAAACACAATGTCTAGGTGATCCCACTTATCCCATGAGGATGAGGTTCAAGATGCGCATAGCTCCTATAGAAGATCCTGAATCATAGTCTTAGTGCTCGGATCGCAGGAGCCCCAAGAGATGCTGTATTGCAGCATTGTCCGCCTGGCGTGCAGAGGTGCACTGAAGAATAGTGTGATGAGTGTTGAGATTCCACCTGGACACGATGGGGGTGAAACATAAAGTGAATCATGTAACCAACATTCAAGGCCTGGAGGGGGATGGTGTGATGATGGAGGACCACTGTTGACCATGTCTTCAACACAGCATCCTGTCGCATTATCCTGAAATGGTGACAATCAAATGATAATTGACGACTGACCATGTCCGCAATGTGGGATTTGTATCAATTTGTTGCCTGAAACCCTCGGGGGTGTTGGCCCATAATGGTAGGAGAGACCTTAGGCGTAGTATCCATGCTGTTTTTGGGGGTCCCTTTGGGTGTGAAAGATAACGGGGACCCAAATCAAGGGGAACATTAAGCTTGACAAGTGGATGGAAGCTTTCCCCAGTTGAATCCGACACTCTGGGTCCTAGAACAAAGTACTCTGAAGCACATTGGCGAACCAATGAAAAAGGTTTATGGGCTCATCTTGAGAGAAGCCAAGAGATGGAAAATTCCCAGGAGGAGGGGGGCATGGTGCCAAAACCCAACGCAAAGGAGGGAATAACCTTGTACCACACCTATACATCCCTCTCATGGAGAGGAACAAGCCAAGTGGCCTAGGTGACTGGGAGATCGGGAGACCTCTAAGAGATGGGGCTGGACCCGAAATCTAAATGTTCAGGCGGTACTATGTATCCCATAATGATGGGAATCGAGCTGTACGTAGTTCTTAAAGATACAGTTTATCTTCATGTGGGATGACATATAGTTTAAAGTCATGCAGGATGACATACAGTTTATTGTCATGTGGTATGACATACAGTTTAACGTCATGCGGGATGACATAGAGTTTAACGTCATGCTGGACGACATACAGTTTAACGTCATGCGGGATGACATATAGTTTAACGTCATGCAAGACAAACGTGCAGTTTAGGGTCATGTAGGACCAACAGTTTAAGGTCGTGCGGGACTGTAATATAGTTTAAGGTCATGGGGTACCGCATAGGGTCATGAAAAATATTTCTTAAGGAACTTGTCATTAGTGGGAGGAGTTATATGCTCACCATCCATGGTCACTAGGGAGTACGCACCATTGGGATAAACCTTATAAACAATGAAAGGTCCTTCCCATTTGGGCTCTATCATGGGTGGTTTCTTACTAAGGATCATTGGTGCTCTGAGGGCTAGTATCAATTCACCCTGCAGAAAAGAACGGAGGTGAACCTTCTTATTGAAAGCTCGAACCATCCTGCACTGATGCCTTTCTAGATTGTGCAAGGCACGAAGCCTATTCTCGTCTAGTTCTTGCAATTCAGCTAAACGGATTTCAGCCACTCTATATAGCTCTTACTGATCATAGAACATTGTGCACAATGAGAGAAACTGAATCTCAATGGTCCGAAAGGCCTCAGTTACGTACCCCAGGGAATATGGGGTCACCTAGGTAGAGTTATGAGTCGTCTTCTAATAGGCCCAGAGGGCATTGGGGAGTTTATCCGGCCAACTTTTCCTGTTTTGACCATCCATCTTCTACATAATGTCAGAGAGGGTTTTTTTGAATGCCTCAATCTGTCTATTTTCCTACGTGTGATAGTGGGAGGTGTGGTTATAACGAATATTGTAATTGGCGTACAAATTATTCAACTCAGCTGCTCGAAAGTTGGTGTCGTTATCGGTGAGGATAGCGTGAGGGACCCCAAACCGATTGATTCTATTGGAACTCATGAAGTACATGATAGTACAGGCATTGACTTCCTTGAGTGGACTTGCCTCTTCCCACTTGGAAAAGAAATCTGTAGCGGTCAGAATGAATCGGCATTGGCGAGTTGTTGCTGGTGGGTATGGTCCTATGACATCTAACCCCAAGACTGCAAAGGGCCAAGGGTACTTGGTGGTATGGAGAGGCTCTGGTGGCCGATGCAAAAAGTTAGCATGAACCTAGCACACATGGTACCTCCTGGAAAACTAGATGCAGTCATGGATCATGGAGGTCAAAAAATACCCCAGTCTCCAGATCTGATGAGACAGTTTTGGCCCAACCTAATGGGCACCACAGGAACCGATGTGGAACTCTTGCATGACATGTGGAATCTTGACCCCTTGAATGCAACGGAGGAGAAAACCATCAAACCTGCACTTATAGAGGATCGACATAGGGTTGGGACCACTCTGGAGGGTAAACTACAACATGCGGCATTGGATTCACTCGCCCTCGGCCCGATCAGTAGGGAGGCATCCATTATGGAGATAATCAACTAAATGGGTTCTTCAGTCGGGAATTGCTTCAACCACCACACCTGAAGAACCTAGTGTTCCTGACGTGGATGCCTTGGAAGTAATATGTATTACCCGTGGGTCATCGTTATCCTCTAGCGTGACCGGAGAAATGACTCTCTGATGTGCCACATGGATAATTAGATCATCCTGCTCGGGCTCTACAAGTAATGCAACCAGGCTAGACAAAGCATTTTCTCGACCGTTCTGTGACCGAGGGACATGGATAACCTCTGGCCGAGAAAGGAACTAGGCCATTAGCTGGAGGATGCGTTCTAACAATGGTAAGAGCTCTAGATTCCTAACAACATAGTCATCGTTGACCTACTTAATAACTAGCTCTAAGTCCACTTTCACATGAAAATTTTGCACGTCGATCTCAAGTGCCAGCTCGAGACCATTAATGAGGGTCTGATACTCTGCCTCGTTGTTGGTGCAGCCTTCCGATAACAGGAATGAATATGGCAGGACGGCTTGCGCCAGGGTAATGAAAATGATGCCCAGGCCTACTCTGTTGAGCCTAGGATCATTGAGCCTCCTACCGGTGGGGCTCCGGGAGGCACCATCAAAGTGAATTTTCCAACATGGGATGGGCAGATTGACTGAGAGGATTTCCTCCTCAGGAAAGTCTAGGTCCAGGTACTGATCTGCAGAGGTTGGATGGGCAGCTAGAAATTCTTCCAATGCCTGCCCCTTGATAGCCTTTTGGGGCACAAACCAGATGTTAAATTACTAGAGGATCACCTCCCACTGCGCTTGTCGTCCTGTCAACATGGGGCAATTCAGAATATACTTCAACGGGTCTACCAGAGAGACTAGTTGTACCTCATGGTGTTGTAGGTAGGGATAACATTTCTACACAACAAACATGAGCATGATGAAACTCTTCTTGATGGGGGATAATTGGGCCTCTGTATCGAGGATCATGCAACTAAGGTAATAGAGGATGTTCTATGTCCCCTCATTGTTCTTCTGGGCGAGAAGGGCACTGAGGTACCACTCTAGGGTAGTGACATAGAGAATCAGAAGCTTTCTAGGGACGGGTGACATCATGACAGGAGGCTGGAGAAAATATTTCTTGATTTCTTCAAAGGTGGTCTGGCACTCTTCGACCCATTCTTAGGCGGAGCCTTTCTTGATGAGTCGGGAAAAGGGCTTACACTTGTCGGCTAGATTTGAATTAAATCGGAGTATGTAGGATAAGTGGACTTGGAGACCTCTAAGCTCCCAAACATTACTCGGGGGAGGCATCTGACTGATTTCCTTGATCTTCTCCGGGTCGACATCAATGCCCCTGTACCTGGCAACAAATCCAATAATCTTTCTGGAGGTGACCCCAAAGGCACACTTCAACAGGTTCATCTTCAGGTGTCAGGAGCGGAGGAAGCTGAACACTTTCTCAAGGTCCTTGAGATGGTCCTGGCGCTAGGGATATTTGACTACCAGAACATCCACATAACATTCAACCAATGTCCTAAGGATTGGCTTGAATATGTGATTCATGGCCCACTGATAGGTGGCACCTTCATTCTTCAGGCCGAAGGGCATAACCTGGTAACAGAAAGTACCTTGGCTGCCCTGAAAGTGGTAGACTCCTCATCCTCGGGGTCCATTCAGATCTAATTATATCCAGAGTAACCATACATGAAGGAGAGGACATGGAATCCATCCATAGCAACGATCAATAATTCTTTCACTAGAAGGCGAAAATCATCCCTCGGAGAGTGACGGTTGAGATCACGAAAGTCGATGCAGAATCTCATCTATCTGTTCTTCTTCCTGACTAGAATGATGTTGGATAACCACTTGGGGTACTGGACCTCATTAATGAAGTTTTCTCTAATGGTATTTTCAACTTCGGCCTCAACCATGGAACCGTGAGAAGGGTGCATCTTTCTTGGAGGCTGCTTGAACCTGCGATTATTTTTCAAGAGACCAAGGTGGTGGACGACTACCTGAGGATCTAGTCCCAACATCTTATCGTATCTTCATGAAAATACATCACGGTTTTTTTAAGTAAGTCCACATACCGCTGCTACTTCTTTAGGGACATAGAGGCACTAATCAACGTGGATCTCAGATCTGTCTCGCTATCAAGGTTTACCTATACCAATCATCGATCGTGGCAGAGACACCTTCCTAAAAGGTAGGGGGAGCGTCCTCTATATCCTCTTCTCTACTTATAGAGGGATCCTCTGTGGGAGAAGCTACTTCTTGGTGGCCAATCCCTGATGGGAGGCTTGTACCATCTTGTGCGGCAGTGGTTATTGCATGAGGGAATTCTGGCACTGCCGAGACCATGACTATGAAGGCTATCAACCCGATCCCATCTGGTCTCTGGCCCAAGGGTCCACACTTGATAATATCAAAGAAGTAGTGGCACGTTGGCCAAAACGACTTATTCCATCCCGTCAAAACAGAAAAGTATGACATACCACTGTTGCCATGAGCCGGATGTCTCGATACCTGATGGGAGTGGGAGGCTTCGGGATCATTGGGTCCTTGATTTTATAATATTACGAAGTGATCTTATGACGTTATCTGGATTTGGGAGCATGATTCCCTCTTTTCCTGTAAATGAAAAAATATTTCCCCATATTAGGGGTTGTGGCCTCCAACTGATATATTGGGAAGACGTAGGTGTCATCCAGACCTACCCAGTGGTTACTGGTGACCGTGGTGGGTTCAACCTCACTTGCTATAATCTGCTTATCCTTACTCTTGTAATAGTTAGTGTCCAGATAACGGGCTTCACAAGAGGCGAAAGGAGATGAATCACCATGGATTACACCTACTCGACCAGTAAGGGAGTACTTGAGGCACTATTGATATAATTAGGGGACCACCACATGCAGATGGAGCCAAGGACTTCCCATGAATGCATTTTATACGGTGTCCTAGGAGACAACCATAAATTTAGTACTGGAAACTAAGACACCGAAATGGGTCTTTAGAAGGATCTTTTCGACCGGTGTCTTCTCTATCCTATCATATCCCTGGATTATCAAATCGGAGGGAGTCATGTCATCTTTAGATAACCATAGCTTCAGTAGTGTCCGTGTCGGGATAAGGTTTATCCCGGAGCTAGTGTCAAGAAGACAGTGGCAAACCTCCATGCCGTTGAATTGTCTGGTGATATACAGTAGGAAGATGTGCCCCTATATGGGAGGGCCTTCATATTCTCCCGAGAATGAGATGATGGACTGACATTCAGCATCCTCAACTGTTTTAGCATGAAAGTCATCTGCAGCTGCTACCTCCACCTCAAACTGAAGGGGCCTCCTTAAAGCCTCGGTGAGTGCTTGGTGCATATCTAGTGACAGGATAAAGGCTTAAAGGATGGAGAGCCTTGCTGGGATTCTGGCGAGTTGCTTGAGAACATCGTACTTCCATTATAGGTGCGAACTTCTGCTTGGAAGGAGTCGCTCTGTGATTGGAGGCATGGCGGGCCCTGCCGGTTGGACCAGTGGCTGACTGGTGCTGGGTATATCCCACTGATCACTGGTCAAATCTCAGAGGGTCACTGTCAGATGAGGACCGGATGGATGAGATCGTCCTGTAATGGGGAGAAGCTGGTCACGACATGGCTGTAGCGGTTTTTCCCAATCAATAAGCAAAAACAATGGCATAGGCGGGCTTGTTGACGCCGGATGAAGAGGCCGTGCGTACTGAGTTATGTGATGGACCTGTTTTCTTGTCTCAACGGCATGCACGGCCTAGCTAGAGGTGCCAACTTATGTGCCTCGAAGACTCATGTAGTCATGGATCCACCAATGTTGGCGCCGGCTGGGGACATTGGGGAGGTTCGCCTGGCCCTCCCCCTCGTCAGGAGTCATATAGGGATTTACCAACTCAATAGTGTTAACCAAAGCGTACCCTTGAATATCACTTGATGAGTCATCCGCCACTATGTGGATTCTGGGAGGGATTCCCATCTCTTGGGGCATGAAGTTGCTGAGAGTGTGAGACGATGACGGCATTGGCGGGGTTCGTTGCTTCTTCTTGCGCAGTAGATGTTTGTTCTTCGGGAAGAGGATGGCTAAGATGATAACGCAGATGTGGTCACCGTAGCTTATGAAGTCTCCGGTTGATTCAGACGTGCCCGAATGATGGCATGGGCATGGGAAAGCATCTTGCAGGCCATCCAGTAGCTATAATTATCAGACCTGCGATAAAAAACCTGCTGCCACTCACCTTCGTTGTCGCTAATGCTATCTGATCTCACAAAGACACCTGCCACTTGTTCCGGGGATGGGCCCAACTGGACTATGTTGTTGTAGATATGGTCTTGAAGTCAGTCCTTAAACACATAGAATTTCTTGATGGTGTGCCCCAAGATCTGATGATAAGGACAATAGTTGGGGTGATCAGGGAGACGCGCCTCTTCTGGCTTCCAGCACTCACGTAGTCGTACAATTCTCTACTCTAAGGTGATGCGGAAGTAGTCAGGGACATGAGCCTCATCAAATGAGTAGGTTCGATTACTTCTGTCTGAAATGGGGGATATAGGAGCATGTCCTTGAAGAGGGGTCAGAGGAGGCTGTCGAGGAAGCGGAACTTGATTATCTCTCCTAGGCAGTGGCGACACATTATGCGGGGCAGCCTGCCAATTCTGAGGATGCTACTGGTCTAGAAGTTGTGCTTGTGGTGGTGGTCCTCTGTGAGGCTATGGAGATAGCTCCACTGGTATCAATTCCAGCTGCCTGGGGGCCTATATCTAGGCCACCGTGGCAGGCTCGGCTCTGGCATCTCTCCTTGCCCGAATTGCAGGAGGCAACAGGCATGCCTGACTGGCCCATTTCAAGGCTTCTTCATGGCTATGGGCCTTATATGAAAAGTCACAGAATCCTCCGAGATAGTTCTGAGTAATCAGAGAGGAAACCAGTTTCGTCTTGTCATTCCCCACGCACGTCGTCAGTAATTGCTTTTGATTAAGTGGCATGTCAAGGAAGTATGTTAGCCCCATCCACCGTGCGATGAAGTCTGCGACTCTCTCATCGGGTCTTTGCTTTCACTTGAAGTGGTCTGAAATGATTGTCCTCCGAGTGGTAGAGCTGAAATGGTAAAGGAAATTTCTTCAAAGGTCCTTGCATCTTGTCATAGATCCAACGGGGAGCATGTTGTACCAGAAGAATATCGGTCCTTCCAGCGTCTTAACAAAACAGCAGAGCTTGGCGGCCTCCTACTGTGCTGGGGTCCCTAACATTGGTCCAAACCACATGTTAAAGTGGTCCAGGTGCTACGGCGGGTCCCCCATCCCATTAAAGTGGGAGAAATTGGGATTCCCAAATCTAGGGGTGGTGGCATGTCATCCACCCATGTAGGGTATGGCTTTCCATCAGGTGGTATGACCACCTGTTGCGTTTCCAAAGCCTCTAAGAGGGCGATGAGCACCGCCATTGGATTTTCTTCACGTAGTTCCTTGTCTTGATGGGGATCCTTAACCACGAGCGCATTGTCGAGCTCTTCAATACGGTAGACAAGATCAGCAGCTCGTGGAGTGACTGGTGGAGCGACCCTTGGGGAGGTCGGGGGAGCCCAAGCGGGGTTCCTTGGATTATTGTGCCGTTCGGGAGGGTTCGGAGAGATGTACCATTCCCTCTTTCCATGAGCTCTATCTTCCACCCTGTCAACGAATGCGACATGATCAGGGTCTCCTGGGAGAATATTGCCAAGGGGTAGTTTTTCTTTCCCCAGCTGCCCCGACCTAGGATCATTGTAGTCGGGTCGTCGCTCTACAATGCGTTCAACCAGAATTTCATCGACTATCTTCTTCTGCACAGAAAGATGATGGATTAGTGTGGCCTTCTCAGGGTCCTATTTTTTCTTTATCACTGAGGCAGACAGGTCGGAGTGCTTGATGGCTCCGACGTTATCTTTCCCCTTGCTGACATTCCGGCTAAGTACCAATGCCTTGGTGGGTGGAGGGAGACCTAGGAGGTTCCTTTGCTGGAGAGTAATACTCCCTGATGGGTTCATTGATGGAACATCCTTAGTGGGGATGTCCCCATCAAGAAGTTCCAACTCATTCTCCCCTCCCGATAGATCAGTCATGTTGACCGCCACTCTTCTCGGGGGCATGTCCTCACTATTGCCAAGCGAGTCGGGCTGCTGGTGAATCACACTAAAGAGGAGGGAAGCATACTTCCCCCAGCCATGGACTTGCGCATGGGGGTAGCCTCCTAAATAACTTTGCAGAGTACTTGGAAACTCTGAACACATTGCCATTGGAGGGCATTGTGGTGGCCAAGTGACTCAGGGTGCCGAACCGCGGGGAGCGGGCCAGGTCAACCAGACAGCATTGTTCGCCGATGTCTTCTAGTTCCTCTTGGATCCCAGGATAAGTCACTCATCGGTGTAGAATATGGAAGCGAGTCAGCCAGAGGGTTCAGCGGAAACATTCAAACTCCTCTAGGTTGAGCGATTTTGGCATACAAAAACTCAATCCTGTGACCAGCCAAAGCTTTTCCGGGAAGTGTCCTGCTACGATGACGGTCCAGAAGCTCCTCATCCCAGGCACTAAGGCGGGCTGTTGGGACGGCGGAATGGCTGGCGGAGAATATGGCGAGTGGGCTGATTGGTCGTCGAATCATGGGATATCCTCTGAGGGTTGTAGCGATCTGTCCTACATGTCACGATAGGATGGACGTGCAACCAGGGCTCCCAACACAGCATCAGCGTCTACCGACGGTGGTCCATGTCACGTCTCTCCTACCATTGACCCCCAAAATAGGACTCTGTAGCCTCCCGCCAAGACAGAGGGTGCTTCTAGAGATGCCGGTAGTGAGTACACGGTTGGCCCTGGGGAAAATTCCATGGTCTCTTTCTCATGGATAAACCTTAGGAGGGAAATAGGGATCCTTTGGATCTCGAATTCGGGGAGTACAAGGCCGATGCGCCTCATTCCTGCCCCAGCCCTTGACTCGGAGGACTGAAAAGATGGTTCCCGTGATGAGTCGCACTCCGCTTCTGAGTCTGAGAAGCAGACTGGTCTGATTGTTGTCTGGACTTCCCTATAATTCGTATTGTGGCTGCGACGACCCTCCTTCCTACCCCTGGGTGGAACCTCAGGACAGGGCTTAATTCTGACATGGGGTCCTCTTGCTACACTGGTGTCGGGGCAGAGAGGGTTTCCACCTGAGAAATCTGAGGTGCGAGGGGCACCGGGACAAATGTCGAAAGGGACACGAGGAGGAACTCCGTGCTGACAGGTGACCGAACTTGCAATGTCTCCATATCAGCAGTCTGTGGTAGGGGGGTGACCTCGTACCCATTGTAGTGAGTGCGGGAGAGACCCCCATATAAAGTGTTTATGTCATGAGAAAGACCATCGCTTGGGTTGAAGGTGGCACGAGGCATACCCCCAAGCCGGGGTTGGAATCAGGGAGGATCCGCACCTTTCGTAGAGGTGGTGCAGAATGAGCCTCCGCACGGGGTGTAATAGTTGCAGATTAGTCCACAGTGGCCATCACCTACACCAGAGACTGGGAGAGTCGACCCAGCCTGCCCGTGGGGCGGTTGGGGCCTCAATCCAGGTCGGACCTGAACCTTCCCCTACTCAACATATGCAGGGAGT
Organism: Viscum album; assembly: GCA_963277665.1. Taxonomy (NCBI): domain Eukaryota; kingdom Viridiplantae; phylum Streptophyta; class Magnoliopsida; order Santalales; family Viscaceae; genus Viscum; species Viscum album. The sequence goes on along the minus strand of OY728130.1, from coordinate 371,802,772 downwards.
TGGAGGTATGAGTCAGTGGTGGCTTGGGCCATAGTAGTTGCGGACGTTAACGCCCTGTGGAGAACGACTTCTTCTGCTCATGCTCAACGCTGGTGTCAGGTCAGATAGACTGGATCCAGTGATGCAGGCACGTGGATTACCTGCTCCTCGGCTCGAGGAACCGGGCAGCGGTGCCGACTCAGCCTGGTGGGGTTCCTCACCGAGATCCTATGAAGCGGGACTCTGATCAGGCCGACCCGGACATCCCCTACCTCGTCGGCATAGGGGACGAAGCTGTTGAGGTGCTCTGGGGACAAGCTCTTGAAGCAATTGAATTTTTGGGTGGGGAGCATCAACTCCCTGCGCGGCCCTCAGGGGCGGCGTTGACGATGAGGCGTAGCTACCTCGAGATCCAAGCGGGCCATATCTCTGGTGGGGATAATCCCTTCCTCCTTGTACCTGTGTAAAGGTTCATTAATTACCTTTAGCTAGATAATTTCTGATTGGGAGAGGGGACGTTGGCACCTAGCAGTCGTGGAGGTCAGGGTCATCATGGAAGAGGAAGAATCGTGCAGGGTAGCCGTGTCGATATTGTCCCAGCCCCTGTGCTAGTGGGTAGGTGATCGAGGTCTGAATGCAGCGACTTGATTCTTGAACGTAGGGAGATGAAATCATTAACACTAATAAGATAAAGAATCAAAAACCAGTTCCCCAGCACCATTTCATCTTCCATGGTCGGCCAAAGGGATCCATACTGACAATGTCGCAGAACAAAATTCTCAATGTCCCGACTGTCCCAACTTCTGGCGAGTTTCACATCACCCCTATTTTGGTGGGACCTGATACCGGATGACGGGGTAATATGACATGCTAAACCACTGATTCCCCAAACACTACTAGCCTCCATTCTGAGGAGAAGCAATTCACATCGGGTTCACCATTTTCTGTTTCCGACACTTTCATTGGGGCGCGCATGCATCTGTCACACAGAGGACACACTACAAAAAAAACTGGGTTTAGCGGCGGTTTTGTGGTGGTGGTTCACAAAACCGCCGCTAAACATTTTCGATGAAGGTTTCGCAGTGGTTTTTAATAAACCGCCATGAAACCCAAATTTTTTTAAAACACCACGACCCTTTCCCCCACCCCGACCGCTTTCCCAAACCCTCGTCCCCGATCCCCCCTGGGCTCGGCGACCGCTGCGCCCCCCGCACCCTTCGGCGACCCCCGCACCCCCCGCACTCCCCGTGCCCTCCGGCGAAACCCGCACCCCCCGGCGCCCCCCTCGACCACCGGCGACCCCCGCGCCCCCCGCGCCCCCTGTGCCATCCGGTGACCCCGACACCCCCCACGCCCCCCGTGGCCTCCGGCGACCCCCGCACCCCCGGCACCCCCCGCGACCCCTTTCGAATTTGGTAATTTTTAGTTCTTCCTTGATTCTTTGATTGCTTCTCATAAACGACGGATAAGTCATGCATAGTAATTGTGGATTATTTATTTTTGTGGTTTATTTATTTCTCCTACATTTATTCATGTATTTATTACTAAAAGTCATGCATAGTAATTGATACCTCAACTTTGTTCAGTGTGTTATTTGATTATAGTTATTCTAATTATTTTATGTCTTCCTGCTTGGTATCCAACATAGGTTTGATTGTTTAATTTTTATTTAAATTTTTATCTATAAATAATTCATTGGGAAAAAGAGAGGAGCCCATTAGAAGTTCCTAAATTATGTAGCTGATATTTTTGGATATGTATATATTTGGAAATTGGTCATTATATTGATGAAATATTTCATTGTAATTTTTAGTATAGACTAGTTATCACATTTTAAAGCATATATTTATTGTTATTAGAAAAGAGAGAAATTCTCTCCATCTTTTGATAAATCATATGTTATTCTAGGTGAATAAGATTATAATTACAATTGATCAAGATATGATTATTGGAAAATGGGGATTACTATATCTCTAGTGGTATAGATGGATCTGAGGTTAGCTAATGGTGTTTCAAGTGTTGTTTTCCTCCTGCAATTAATAAGTATTAGGATGTTTTTTTTGAGGACTTTATAAGGTTACCTCTAGAGATGGAGGTGGAGTTTATGATTGAATTAGTACAAGGTATCGAGACTATCACAATATCCCATTACTATATATCTCTATGGGATATTAGATAGATAAATATTTAGTTGGGAGATCTTTAATCCAATGGATTTATTAAACTGAGTGTGTCTACATAGGGTTATCCCTTTCTTTTTACCAATATTGCAAGAGTGAGTTATTGATTTTATATTATCTATTATAAATTAAATCATGTTACTCTTAATAATTGGTATCCTTTTCTATGAATTTATGATTTATTCAATCAGTTTAGAGGTTCTTTATGGATTTTGAAGATTGTTCATCGATTAGGTTATCAGCGGTTAAAGGTTTGAGCTAAAGGTGTGTCCAAGATAGAATTTCAAACACTATATAGTAATTTTGTGTTTTTGGTAATTCTATTTAGGGTAATGGAGAAACCATATGTATTTATAACTTTGATAAACCATTTTTTATCCTTTTTTTCATTCGGTAATATATTTATCAATGATATATCGGTATGATCATGATCCTATGAGGAGCATGAATAATAGTTTGTTATGTTCTTAGACACATTGAGATATCATCATTTATATGCCAATATATTGAAATGTTATTTCTATAATCAATAGGTGACATTTTTTGGTCGTGAGTTCTCTAAATCTAGGATATTAGGGGATATTGAGAAAGTAGAATCTATAATTTCTTAATAGATTCATACTAATATTGTTGAGATTTATATTTTCATTGGTCATGTGGTTTCTTATTCTTGCATTATCTTGGAGTTTTCTCACATATTCATTAAAAATATAGTATTGACTTGGAATGGAGTGAATTTTTAGTGGGATGATAAATAAAAAGATTCATTTTATGATCTAAAAGATATATTGACATCTACACCTATTCTTATTTGACCAAAGCCAAGGATGCATTATAAGGTCAATAATGAGGCCTCCAATGTGATGTTAAGATTTATGTTGATATGGAGGAATGAGTTTTAGTAAATGGGTCTTTAAACTTATAATAAATGATAACAATTATCCAACTCATGATGTTGAGTTAGTCATGGTTATGCATGCCCTCCAATGTTTACGAAATTAGTTATTCAATGAGAATTTTGTGGCATTTACAAATAAACAAACATGTAGTAAATATTTTATCATAGGGATAAAAATTTATGATAGAGGATATGGGATGAATATATTTAGTCATTTTATTTGGATTTTAATTATACTCCAAGAAAGTGAAATTTCATTATTGATGCTCTAAGTATAAATTATCAAGTGCATGTAGTTTGTACGTCGAAAGATGAATGTAAATTTATATTACTTTTCTCAGAGATTCATCATGATGTAGTTAATTATAAAGGTCATGTCATTATAGAAACCTTGACCATCACTTTATCTTTATTTTTTTATTTAAAGAAGGTATGATTTCATATTATGTGTATTGGGTTTTCCATGAATGGTTTTATAGTATGGATTTCATACCTAGGTATATGCTTAGTGAGAATTCTCTATTTTATTTTCATGGGTGTAATTTTTTTATTCACCCTGACACCCCTACACCCCCTGTGGCCTCCGACGACCCCCACACCCCCCGGCGCCCCCCGCGACCCCTTTCGACTTTGGTAATTGTTAGTTCATCCTTGATTCTTTGATTGCTTCTCATAAACGATGGATAAGTCATGCAGAGTAATTGTGGATTATTTATTTTTGTGGTTTATATATTTCTCCTACATTTATTCATGTATTCATTACTAAAAGTGAGAATATTCATCCACAATTTGAGTAATTTCTTGGAATTTATATTGAGCAGTTGGTTCCTTTGGGATATCACTTAATATTATTTACACCTCAGCTCTTTCCAAGAATATATATATGTTCAATAGATTAAATCCCATCCTATATACCAATTTCAAATCCAATGGTTTATTTTACAAAAATCCATGTGACTTCTCTCCCTTCAAAATTTGGTCCATAACGACATGTCTTATCATGGATAATGAATTAATTAGGTGCTTCATGTTCTGTAAACATATCCCATTGGAAACCATAAAAAATAGTTGGGTAGATAGTGTTATGATAAGTGTGTAACCCGATATTCTTATTTCTCCTCAATGAGGTGTTGACGATGTCTCTTATGGACCAGACTTGTTCGGTTGGTATGAAGTGGTAAATGTGATCAATGAACCATCTTTATTATATTATGCATACTTTATGATCAATGGTTCATCTTTATTATATTATTTTTCTGTAATCTTACACTATCGTATATTTTGTGTAGGCACAGTGTGATATACATGGATAAAAGCTGGATCACATTACCGAGGAACACACCTCAATATGTTAAGGGTTTGAATGAGTTTTTAGATTTTGCAATTTCTAATCGATCCGTTGAAGGGAGAATAAGATGTCCATGTCCTAAATGTAAATTTAGAACATGGTTGAAGAGAGATGAAGTTTATGAACATTTAATACTGAAGCAATTCCCTGATCAATATTTGTGTTGGATTTGGCATGGAGAATCAAACAATACAGAAAGATTGAGGACTGATGTTAATCCATAGAATGAGGTCCCAAGTTTGTCACCAATGGAAAATGAAATGCAAAACCTCATAAATGATGCATTCGGCACTGCAAGACACCACTATGAGCAACAAAACATATCAGAACAACCAGAAGAGGGTGCTACAAATTGCAACGTGACAAGTGATGTTTTTGAGACTGTAACACAAGAAGATCAAGATTGTAACATATCATGGGATCCTCCTCTTGATTCTGTGGAGCCAAATGTAAGGGAAAACTTTAGTGAGTAAAATGCGTTTCATGATTTATTTGACGATGGAAATCAAGAGTTGTATAGTGGGTGTTTGAAATATTCAAATCATTCATTTCTACTGAAGTTTTACCATATCAAATGTCTATGTGGAATTACAAATAAAGCAATGTCCATGTTATTGGAATTGATTCGTGATGCATTTCCTGAAGAAAAAATCCCAGAATCGTTTTATGAGATGAAAAAAGTTGTAAACAAGCTTGGTCTGAATTATACAAAAATACATGCATGTCCCAATGATTGTATGCTTTACTGGGGAGAGGATTCAAGTAGACAGAATTGTAAGAAATGTTCTTCTTCTAGATGGCAGTCAAAAGGTGATGTTGGAAGTATGACTGAACATAATTTCTTAGAGAAGAAGAAAAGGAACACACCTGCAAAAGTTTTGCGTTACTTTCCTTTGAAGCCTAGATTGCAAAGATTATTCAGGTCATCAAAAACCACCAAACACATGAAGTGGCATTCTGTAGATAATAACAATTATGGGTTAACGAGACATCCACGAGATTCCCAATCATGGAAGACATTTGATTCATTACATCCAGATTTCTCAGCTGATCCTAGGAATGTTCGATTGGGATTGGCTGCCAATGGATTCAACCCATTTGGGACTTTGAGTACGAGTTATAGCATTTGGCCAGTTGTTTTGATCCCTTATAATCTGCCTCTGTGGATGTGTATGCAACAAACATCTTTTATCATTTCGATGATTATTCCTGGAAAACAAATGCCTGGAAATGATATTGATGTATACCTGCAGCCTTTGATTGAAGAATTGCAGGAGTTATGGAGCAACGATGTTGAGACATTTAATGTTTCTTCTAAAACAATGTTCAAAATGCATGCTGGTTTAATGTGGACCATTAGTGACTTCCCTAGGCTTGGGAATTTATCTGGTTGGAACACTTATACGGGTTTGGGTTTTCCTGTTTGTAACTTTGATTTCGAGCCCAAACGGCTACCTCACAGTAGAAAATGGTGCTTCTTGTGCCATCGAAGATTTCTTGATGCATCTCATAGATTTCGGCTGAACAAATCAAAATTTAATGGTTCCATTGATCGTAGACCACCTCCAAAGTTGTTAACTGATTCTGAAATATTGACACAGCTTGAAAATGTTAAAACAGAATTTGGGAAGGTTCATCATTTGACTGATAGCGGAAAACGAGTGCGAAGTGCATCGTCAAGTGAAATCAGAACGCAACAATGGAAGAAAAAAAGTATATTCTTCAAACTTCCGTATTTGGAATTTAATTATTTGCGCCACAATCTTGATGTGATGCATATTGAGAAGAATGTATGTGATAATTTTATTTTCACATTACTTAATGAGCATGGAAATTTGAAGGATCATCTCAATGCTCGCAAAGACTTACAAGTAATGAACATAAAACGTGATCTTTGGCCAGATGAGAATGAAAAGTATGCTCCTACCATTTTTTCAATGAAAAATAGGGATAAAGATGCGTTCCTTCGAATTTTAAAGAATGTGAAGGTATCTGATGGGTATTCGAGTAACATCTCGAGGTGTGTTGATTTGAAGAATCGTAAGTTATATGGATTGAAAAGTCACGATTCACATGTTTTGTTACAACAGTTACTACCATTGGCATTGCGTACATTATTACCTGAAAAAGTTACTGTTGTTGTACTGCAATTCTGCACATTTTTCAGGCAATTATGTGAGAAAACTCTACATCCTTTACAGCTTGACAACCTATAGGAGAGGTTTGTATTGACCCTTTGTGCAATGGATATGATCTTTCCTCCAGCGTTTTTTACTGTCATGATGCATTTAACTGTGCATTTGGTTGACAAAGATAAATTAGGAGGCCCCGTTAATTATCGATGGATGTATCCAATTGAGAATTATTTTATTTATATGTTTCCAGTTAAGTAAAAAATATTTGGAATTTAAATAAATGCATAATATTATTATTATTTTTCACAGATATCTTGGGTATTTGAAAGCATACGTGAGAAATAAAGCTCAACCAGAAGGCTCTATTGCTGAAGGCTATTTGGCCGAGGAGTGTCTCACCTTTTGTTCCAGATATTTTTGATGATATTGAGACAATATTTAATCGAGTTGGACGTGTTGATGACACATCAACTCAATCTCAAATGCATCAGAAATCAAAAATATTTCCTACTATTGGCCGATCAGTTGGGAGGACCTCATACGCAACACTGACAGAATTGGAGTTATTACAGGCACATAGATATGTGATACTAAATAGTGAAATTGCAGATCCATTTATTGAAGAGTTGAGGATACAAACAAAGAGACGAATGAGAGGTCGAACATGAAATGAAAAAGATATAACGAAAGCTGTGAATAAAGAGCTGGTAGAATGGTTTGCACGACGTGTAAGTTTATAAATATTGCAATAAATACGAATATTAGTTTGACACATACAATTTTCAAATCTATTAAATTATATTTTTATTCTTTAGATCATGAATACTGATACTCGAGCAGACTTGTCAGAAGATTTGAAGTTTCTTGCTATAGGTCCTATAAAACAAGTTAGAAAGTTCGACGCTTATAATGTGAATGGTTTTAGATTTCGTACAGTCGATCGAGAAATGGGTTTGAAAACACAGAATAGTGGTATATTTACATTTGCTGAAGTGGAATACTATGGAAAGTTGCATGATATTATTGAATTAAACTACCACGGGCATTTTTCTGTTGTTTTATTCAAATGCAAATGGGTCGATATTATCATAGGTGTTAAAAGAGATTCCTTGCAATTTACTTCTGTAAACTTCTCTCGCTTGATGGATGTTGGTGATCGTGAACTGCATGATCCATATATCTTAGCATCGTAGGAAAAAATGGTATATTATGTGAATGATGTTGTGGATGAATGGTGGAGTGTAGTTACTCACGTAATACAAATAGATTTGTATGATATGGGTGATGAAGTGGAAGATTTGTCCTCTGCAATTGAATTTCATCAACAACAGGAAGCATAATTATTTGTCCATCATGATATTGAAAATATTAGTCTAGCAAGGATGAATAAAGTGGATGAATCAATGGAGAAGGAAACCGACATGATTGAAGGGGAAAATTATTGTATGTACAATTATTTATTCATTTAGCAACCACTTGTTTCATTTATATAGTCATTCATTATCATTGTTATATATATATTTTTTGTTAGTACTGGGCATATATTATCATTTTTAAATTTTTTTTCTACATAAATTTTTTGAAATATATATTCTGAACTTAATTTTATTTGATTAAATGACAGGAATGCCAAGGAAGAAGCGGTACACCATTTCATCTACTTCTACGACAGATGACGATCTGTCTGTCCCCACGGCATCTGAGGTAGCAGCTGCCTACATCCCTGCCTCATCTCCCCCTGCACCATCTCTGACACCATCAATGGATGTCTCATTAGAGGATGATTCATCGCCTCCCACTACAGGAGCCTCAGTAGTGGGGCAGTGACACGCCCCTTCCAGTTCATCACAGACATTCTGGAGGGTCACAGTCATAAGTACAAATTTTAATTAAATTAATTTATTGAATTTTGTTTACAGTAATTTTTTGCTAATTGCAGATGAAAAAAATTCAACCGTGGAAAAACACTTAAAAATTTCTGATGTTTGGAACATGAATGGCGAGAAGATAGTGGTGCCATTTGATTATTATAGGGTCCCGATGGATGACGTCGTAGGTTTACTTGGTCAGATTATAGGTCAGCTGGCAGCGGAGCCCATTTCCCTACCTATTTCATATGATGATTGGAGGAATATGCCTCCAAACTGGAAAAATGAATTTTTTGATTCTCAGAGAAAGGTAATTTTATTACTTTATGGTTTAATTGAATGTCATGTTACTAATATATTCAAAATGAATTTCTGTATACAGATGTTCTTCCACTTTACCGTTGCTGATGTGATAGCATGGAAGTGGACATTGAAAAATCTTGGAAAAAAATGGAAATATTTCAAATGGAGGTTGTGGTGTGATGCCAATGATACTTCGTTGACCATGCAGCAGATGTATGAGAAGCTACCCAGTGGGGTACCGAAAGAATAGTGGAAAGTTTTTGTCGATAGCCATCGTGATGAGAAGCGGATGGTATTGAAATATATATTATTATATTATCCTCATTTTACATTTATACATGTACATGAAGAGGAGATAGACATTGAATACATTACTGTTAAATTGAATTTTATTTATTTCAGGATCTCTCAAGACAGAATGCATCAAACCGGGCAAAACAAGTCATCCCGCACACTGCGGGCTCAAAAATCTTTTCTAGAAGTCGAATGTCATTGGTAATATTTTAATTAGTTTAAATATTTATAAGACAATATTATCTATTTAACATATTTAATTGTTGATTTATCTTTGTTTAATGCAGTCATAGAGTTTAGGGCATGATGCATCCCGAACAGAACTGTGGCTGGATGTTCATAAAAAAACAGATGGAAGTTTTGTTAATGAACCTGCCAGAGAAGTTGGGGTATGAAGTCAATTATTTATTATAATAACTTATTATAAGTTTTTACTGTGTTAATATATATTGATATTTGATTTATAGGTAAAAATTAAAGAAATATGGGATGTAAATCCTGAGCAATCCTACTCAGTCTCCCAGGATGACCCGGTTGGTAAAGTCCTTGGGAAGGAGCATCCTAGTAGAGTGCGCGGGATGGGTTTTAGACCCGTACCATCTGAGGTCTTTGGCAGGACATCAGGGATTTCGGCTACATCTACTCCTGGTTATAGTCATTTCATACCTGAAGATACTCAGAGGGAGATGTCTTCTCTACGAAACACAGTTCACCAGCAGGGGGACCAGATATCTGCTTTGTAGAAAGAGTTGCTTGAAATACATCAGCATATGAGCAGATATGCCCCCGGTGGTAGTGCATCGGCTAGTGGTGAGCAGGTAAATCACAAAAAAATCAAAATCATTTAGTTTGCACACTTTTATTGGTTTTAAGTTTAATTATAAATATGCAAAAATATTTAATTTTCAATATAATGTTCTTATAGGTGGCAGCAGGTAGTGGAGATGAAGGTGGAGAGGGTGACGATGCAGCATCAGATGATGAGTAGTAGTGTTGTTGATGTGTTGAAAAAGTATGAGAACGATTGGTTTGTATATGTAACATGTATATGGCACATAGTTGCCACCAAACATTTCTATGTCCTAACATTTTTTTGATTTCTCATGTTTCCTTCTATGCATTTTATTTATTTATGATGTTTCATTTTATGTCTTGATTTCTCGAGTGTGGTATACATCATTCCATTTAGGCTTGTGTTTGAATTGGTACCACATCCAATGAGAATACCATATATGTAACCCATATTCATACCATTTCTACTATATAGCAGCATTCGGGTAGCCCCATTGTGTAAGCTTGATTCATACCATAACTGATTCATAGAAGTACCTAGGCAGTCCAACTGTGTAAGTCCCATTCATATCATTGTTGCTCCATAGCAGCACCTGGGTATCCTAGCTGTGTAAGCCCAATTCATACCATCACTATCAAGGCCTAATAAGCCACAACACATTACACAAGCATGAAGAAATTACCACCTGACAGGCTAATCTTAGACTACACAACCAACATACCAATTATGCTGATAAAGAACTCACGCTCTTACTGACATGGAAAGAGTGTATCTTGGAAGCCTCCCACAATACCTAAATTTAACCATTATCAGTATTACATGAATCTAAGCATGTATACACTCTATTAAAACACATAATATGCATCATTACAATAACATCCAAATAATCATAGTTTAACTTAACTTATCCCCCAAATAACCATGTCAATTATTCATGTTAGACTTAACAAAACACAAGCACTACCCATGCTTTTACATTCACAATACCAAATACAATGATATTACTAACTGAATACCAAACCACAATCCACCTATATACCATCACTATAGAACAAAGTGTCTAAACTTACTTTCATTTTTTTAATGAACTCATAGACCTAGGATAAGTCCTCTCTTGGATTACATACATACAAGAAAACCCTCATCAGGTGGAAATGAGAATCGCTATTTCACTTGATTAGAAGACTCCAATCACCAATATCCCAAGATACATCTCAATATTACTAGTCTCTCTCAACCATAGTTCACATTTCACATCCTATATAGGATACAACTCATTGAGAAGCATCTATGAACCCATCTCAAATATCACAAGGAAAATCATAGGCCAATATACCCACTCGAGGGTTCTCATGCATATCACAAATCCCATACCCAATCCAACTATGAAATCTAGGTTACTAATCCTAACTAGAAATCAACACACCATACTTCCCCTGAAGGATAAATATCACATACATGCACATATATATTAATGACATTATCTTATGATAATAACTATTGTGAAAAATCAATATCATTTGGTTTGGTTAAGTATAATTCCACCAATAAGTTATTTAGGAAAACACTAGATAAGTTGTTGAAATTTTAAAAAACTCAAACCTATTTTCTTTAACGAAGTCAATAACAACTATATCATGATGCATCCCATCCAACCTGTAACATGATGACCATCTTGGGATGTATACATGAAACTCTTATCTCATATCCAATGACAGAACTCAAATCCTCAATAGGAATCATGTATAACCTACAAGATCATAAACCATACTCTCTCAAGCACTAAGCACAGTTAGCGTGTTGTCCAACCTAAAACACACGCCAATTCACAAGTTACCCATTTTCTATAGTAGGCATTAACAACCAAACCAAAACACACAACAAACCATACCATAACATACATTCTATAAATACTCAAACATCCATCTTTGGAACAAATTCTATACCCATATAAACATAATTTGTTCTATCCCATAACACAAATCCATTGTTAAAAAAACCCAAACCATATCACAATCCACCCATGGATGTTATATCGGCCAACTTAGAGCATAACCAATTACATATCATTACACACCACCATGTTTAGCATGTTCACATAAATTGTATCAAAATTCATAACGATTTATTATATAGAGTATTAGTATACATATAATATAAATCAACCCTTCTTAAAACACATAAGAAACTAAAGAACCTAAAAACACATATACATCTTGGGGGTCACATGGATTGGTTACTCACCAAATTGTGATACATACCTTTCCTTAGGTTGGACTCCATAACATACAACATTTTCTCATATCCTATTTTTTAATGAATACTACCATGTTATTTGTTTGTATGGTGTCTCCTGTTCAATATTCTGGTTTGATTTGTTTTTCAGGGCAGTGGTGTGGTAGGAGCAGAATTATTATTTTTTCAGGTCAACATTTCGCGGCGGTTTTAACCGCCGCTAATGCCTTACTGGTCAGCATTTAGCGGCGGTTATAACCGCCGCTAATTTCTTATTGGTCAGTATTTAGTAGCGGTTATAACTGCCGCTAAATGTATTATGTTTAAATTTAGCAGCGGTTTTCACCGCTGTGACATAGGCGCATCAAACGCCAGAATATAGCGGCAGTTAAAACCGCCGCGAAAAAAAAAGTATCATCTACGCATAAAACCGCCGCGAAATGGACAAAAACTGTCGCGAAAAGAGGCATCTACGATGCTTTTCTTAAACCGCCGCGAAATAGTAAAAACCGCCGCTAATAGATTGCCAACGCCCAATTTCGCGGTGGTTTTTGTAAACCACCACCAAACCCTATAGCGGCGGTTTAAACCACCGCCAAATGAAAAAAAAAACTGCTGCTAGGGGCCGGTTTTATTGTAGTGACACGCTTTTGTTACCCCGCATTCCCGCTTTCCAAAGGCGGGCTGCATCTACTCCTTATTCAGGGATGTCTTCTCCTTGATCGAAACGGGATGATGGGATGTCAGTTCTTCCTTTCGTGGATTCCTCCTCGGAGTTTGTCAACTAGTCCGGGTCTCCCTCATAGATTTAAGATGTAGTTCGTGAAACTCTTCCCAGTGTCATATCTTCATGGACACCAGTTAATTACACTACTTCTATCAAGACTCTCCAAGGAGTCCGGTTAGGCTATCAACCATCGGTTAGGAGAGTAGTCGTGCTGGACATCACTGGCATGTCTTTACGCTGGGGGATTCACATGTCTGTATTTTTTCCCTTATAGTATGGCTTCTCGAGGGCATGGAAGACCGAGGCATCCCACATCGAACGCAGGGAACCCTATGCCATATGCATTTATCTGAGATTCTTCTCATCTTTCCATGATTAACACCGGGTATGCCTCAATTTAACATCCAATGGAGACGGATCAGACTGATCGGAACACTGATAAGAGTGGATCAGATTGAGGAACCCCCGGGAGGGAACACCGATGTTGGGGCCATCCCATGGGTGGCTTCCCAAATATTGTGGAGTGGAATGTGGTGGCATGATCCCACCAGGATGTGGCAGCCCGAGTAAGAATCAGGATGGACGATGGTCTTGGGCTTGAGCCTCAAAAAGACTTTCTACATATCCCCGTTGCAGGGAATCAAAGTCCATGTAGTTTGATGAAACAAGGGGACACCTGAGGAGACGACCCGTGAGAATGGGCGCATGGATGGGACCCAGAGGAATCAGAACCTCTGGGTTAGGGCATGAGCTTCTCGAGACACGTGGTCTCAAGGGATAGATCAGGATGAGTCATGGGTGATGGGCTTGAGCTTTGTGGAGGCTTCCTACGTATCCCTGTGGTAGGGAATCAAAGTATGTGTAGTTTAGGTGTCATCTGGGGCTTATAATCTGAGGCGACCCATTGTGTCGGTAAAGAAACGTGAAGGTGGACCTGGGGTTCAGGATGGATGGTGGGCCTGAACCTCATGGAGGATTCCTACGTACCATGCCTTAGCATGGATCAAAGTCCTCATAGTTCGGGTTGGATTGGGGCTTACACTCTGAGGTGGCCCAAGGTGGATACAGTTTAACGTCATGCGGTACGAGGGAGAACCTGACATGGAGGAACGATTGGGTGGTGGGATTTAACCTCGTGGAGTATTCTTACATACCATGCCTTAGCACGGATCAAATTCCTCAAAGTTTAGGTGGATTGGGGGTTACACTCTGAGGCGGCCCAAGGTGATGGGGCTTGAGCCTCGTGGAGGCTTCCTACTTACCATGCCTTATCATAGATCAAAGTCCCTATAGTTTAGGAGGATTGGGGATTACACTCTGAGGTGGCCCAAGGTGATGGGGCTTGAACCTTGTGGAGGCTTCCTACATACCATTCCTTAGCACAGATCAAAGTCCTTGTAGTTCGTATGGATTGGGGATTACACTCTAAGGTGGCCCAAGGTGATGGGGCTTGAACCTCGTGGAGGCTTCCTATGTACCATGCCTTAGTACGGATCGAAGTCCCCATAGTTTGGGAGGATTGGTGCTTACACTCTGAGGCGGCCCAGGGTACTATGGTCGGTGCCCACTCTAAGCTCACGGGAGTCATGCTCGGTGTGAGAGACAAGATCTAGCAGAGACCTGGCGATCACGTTGCAAAGGGTGTGTCAGTGGAAAATTTAGGGGGGATTACACGTTGAGAGACCCAAGGTGCTGGGACTTACTCTAGGATGGAGACCCGTTGGCGACAAAGCGCAGTAGAAGAGGGATTCGGGAAGGAAGAAAGGAGGAGCCTCATTCCCTATCACGCCCTCTACTGGCCTTGGGATAGAGTAAGTGAGGAGGAGCAGGGGTGCTGCCTCTTGCAAGAAAGGCTAGAGGCTTAGACCAAGATGGTTTCCCTTCCCCCATGGATAAATTCCACTCCAATAAAGAGTATATCATCCCGTATGAGAGGTGATCCTATCACCGTGGAGACGAGTGGGCATGGAGAATGTCCAAGGTGGGGGCCCTGCGTGTGTGGCATGGAGCGAGGTCACAGTTTAACGTCATGTGCAGAGAACGATGTTGCTTGGAAGTTTAACGTCTTGCAACACGGATGAGGTGGGCTCACTCCACACCCCTAGGACTTACATAACCAGTACCCTATGCCTCTTGTGGGAGGGAAGGAATAGGCAAGGCCATAGCAAGGTGGTGTCGCGGAGCGAACCATCAAGGGGTCCACGTTAGCAGGGCTATGCAAAGAACCAATAGCTGTTAGTGTGCCTATAAAAAGAGGCATGAGGCAAAGAAACACAACGGACGGTATTGTCCAAGGGACTTTGAATTTACTTCGTACGAGCCTAGAAGGTCGTATGGGAAAACGGCGCATAACGCGAGTGCCTGAGGGGATTACACGCAACCCTTAAGGGTTGCGCGCGAAATAAGAGTCCTGTGCGAAAAACACGGGGCTGGTGCGAAATCGGTGATGTGTGCGCGGAATTGGAACCAAGGTGTTTCACTCAACTAGAAAGGATTTCGCGCAAGGAGTATGATTTGCATGAAAGTAGTAGAGGCCACATGAAAGTACAAGGGATTCGCACAACGGAAGGAATTGCACGCAATTGACCAGCATGCATGCAATGGAAGGAATTGTGCCCAAGGGGCAGACCCCGAAGGGATTGGTATTTAGTCTAAGCCAAAGGGGATCTCGTGTAAAGGTGGACCCCGGGGAAAATTGGTGAGAAAAGAACAATACCTAAACACCATATCGCGCGCACGCGGAATGCCGATTATGCGCACGAGAGTCGGTTCAGATTCTTCCAACCCGAAAAGTAAGGGGGTCACCTTCTATTTATAGGCGGTCAGGGTTGTGAAATCTAGGTCGGTGTGAAATAATTGTGCGACGGAGGCGGAAGCACGAAATGCCAACCGCGCGGGGCGTGGGCGCGAAATTATTTCGCGCCTGCGCAGGGGTCTCTTCACAAATCCAGGTACTTTCCACACGGGACAGATTTTTTGTGCACTTCAACAATTTTTTAGCACAACCCCTCCAGGCCCCCCGGACCGGGTCTCCGGGTTCGAATACAACTTCGCTTTGTCATTTCGAAACTTTCTCCAACACTTAAGCACTTTTCAGTGTCTACAATATAAAACATGTTCAAGATGATGTCTCAAAATTATATATAAGGAATACATTTTTTATGACTTTTCTATGCTTCCATTGATATAATCCAAGATGGATGAGGTGTTCTTGGGTAATGGAAGTAGATGATTTGGAAAAAATCCTGAGGTACCATTATGATGCACGGACCCTTTCTCCTTGAAATAAATGCCAACAAGAAAGTATGAAGACCTAATTGAAGTGATAATGGAGGAGTATCCTCACCTGTTTTACCAATATTTTGTAAAAGGAATTTTTGATGGAAAAATTTCTTTAGGGGGGAAGATTATAATGACCCAAAATTTCATAAATGAAAATTTCAATTGATCTAATTATATGTCTAATTATGTAAAATGTTTATATAAAATGTGAACTTCTTTGGTTTTATGTTTATGGATTTTAAAATACCATTAAGAATCGTGATCATTGCTAATATAGCCATTGAACATGTATCACATGATTATTATAAATACAGGGTTTTAACAAATCCAATTTACTCAAACAAAGGAAGATATGGCCTCATCCAGTAGTCTTAACCCATATGAATCCCATTTTTTGGAGCTCGTAAAGGAGGTGGCAAAATTGGGCTTCGATTTTGACTAAGCCCAATCTGAGATTCAACATGTTATGCTTGAACAGAACCTCCTATGAGAGATTTGGATGATGAAATAGATTACCACCCGATAAATTTTATCTAAGCCACCCCAAGCGTCTGTCACCATCCACACCTTACTCTTTAGTGTTATGCAGGTGTTATAAGGGTTTATGCAAAAATACCTTACCACTATGATTTTTTGCATTATTTTTCTATATAATAATGAATATACTTTCATTTTATAATTGTTACTTTGTAAATAGATTTTAATATACAAATAGTATTTTTAGTTAACATTAAACTAAGAAATATATTTTGATGAATTAATGGATTTTTTAATTAAATAACATTGTTTTATTATTTTTATTAAATTAATTTTTATTAAATATAAATGATCATGTAATTTTATGAATGCAGTTGTAATTTTTATTAATGTTTGAAAGCCGTTTTTGTCAAGACCCATGAATTTTTTATAAATGTTGGTTATTTTATTAAAATTAAAAATTAACATATTTAGGAAATTATTCAGATAAAATTAATATTATTTTTGGAATCAGGATGTCGAAATTATAGAAATGGTGAATTTTTCATAATTTTCTATGACAGTCAAATTTTTGGGTAACAATTAAATGCAGTTTAAATATATAATGTGTTTTATGACATCATAATGACCCAATAGTGAGGTAATAAAATACTATAAAGGATATGTTCGGCCAATATAAGTTTTATCATTAAAATAATGTGATTTTTGGTTTGTTTGATTTATTTTACAAAACATTAGTGGACCCTCCAAGAGTAATAAAATATTTTCACATTTTAAATGAATTTCCTAGAGAGTGTGACTCACCTTCACATAAGCACCATCAATATTTTAAGAAGATCAAACATAGTCCTTATAAAATCTTTTATTACACTCCCCTTTGAAAAAAAACCATGGGAAAAACATGTGGGTTGGTTTGTGGTATTGATTAGTTTAATGTGTGGTGATGCAAATCTAAATAATAATGAATTCCTTCTCTTTTCTTATATAAACCCACCTAAGATCCCACTTCCTCTTCACTCAAATCCTTTTGAGTTCATCAAACCTATGAAAACATCTATTTATAATCCTCCCAAGGTTCCCCAATCTCCCAATAATCCTCTCTCAAGACTCTCCAAATCCTTTGGGATCACACTTCCAAATAAGGGATTTCCTCTTTTCTCATTTTTGTCCATGTTTCTTAATTTTTTCATGACCTTTTTTTTCAGTTATAATTGTTGTGGTATGATTTCAAACCTACCCCATACTGCCCTATTTATGTTTTAAATGATGACAGACCTCTTTCTCTCTCATTAATTCCTTCTATGTACACTCGTTACCGTGTCAAAATTCTGTAAGAAAATTCTCTCTTCTCATTCACGTTAAAGAAATTATTTTTTATTATGAATATAATTTTAATTAAATTTGTTGGGACATGAATCTATATGAACCCTTTACTTTCCATTTCATGTACATATAATGAGATTCCAATTTCTCTCTCATCAACTATTTTTTTGAATTCTTATTTCATGCCGTTACGCTGCCAAAATTTTACCTTGATTTTCCAAGCCAGTGTCATTGTGTAGTGAATACCATACCCATTTCTCTATCAAAGGTTTTCACCTTTATTCAAATTTACATGTTTATTATCAATATTAAAATATGTATTCCACATCCCTTTATCTTGGAATAAGTAATGATGAATGATTCCATGTGGCATATTTACGAATGAAATGAAATGTTTAAGAATGGTGCGCCGTGATAGCACTCTAATGCATAGGGTAAATATTAGTATCATGATACGTCATATGCAATGAGGGTTTACTGATTATAATTCAAGTGAAATGAGGGTTTACTGATTCTATATGTTCAATGATCCTTGTCTCATTCTAAAATCATGTTAGATGTTGTTGCCACATTTACATGTTATGTTAATCATGTTATAGCATGCCTTTATGTTAATTATTCTATTAGGTTCTATTAATATGCATATTGCCTAAAATGTATTGTATCTTTCATGTTATGCCTTTTTCACTCCATTACTATGATTTATAGCTCACCCTTTTCTTGTTAATGTCCTCTGGTTATCCCATTAAATTCTAGGTTTGAGAGAATGTAGTGGTCATGTAAAAGAAGATTTCAATAACACGTTGCGTCCTATGTTTTAAGTTGTTATGTAATGTTCCAAAGTCCAAATGACACTATACCTCTTGATATTATATGTTTTATAAAGTGAAGTATTATATGTAATAAATCATGTTTAAGTTTTTAATAAAGATCATGGTTGTCATATTTACATCCCTTCCCTCTTCTTAACGAAGGAGAGTCATGAGAAAATGATATCAGATGATAATAGTTGATATATATGATAGTTTATGTAGTTAGTCATGGTAAATATTGCATGGGATAGTATAGAAATAGTGTTATGTGACCTTGGTTCATGATATAAGACAAGAAATACTGGCTCCGGATTTTAGGTCCCCCATGATTCAATGCAGGGACTCTGAGCTTGTAGAAGTGCCAGGTAATGATAAACTGGTTTTAGGGTAGAGACCTTAGGAAAGATAAATGCAACATGATTACAAGCGTTATTTATTTTTTGGATGTTCTTGGGAAATTAAAATTAAAAATGAGTTAAAATTAATCTTAACTAACTTCCATACTACTTAGTTTTATTAGTTCCCTGTTTACTATTTTAGCTATAGAACTCGGTCATCGTCCTCATGTGGTACGGGAAGTGGAGGCTCAACAGGCTGACCCGGTAGACAGAAGGATACTTGACCCAATAGGGAGGATTACCAATAGAATAAGTGGATTTGTGCATTCCAGTATAATAATCTAGGAAAGTATGAAGGCAGAGATTCAGATACAGAGACAAAGTGTTGGGTTGAGGGGTGGGTGATCACTTCTAGCTTGATCTGGGCTCTGATGAAGTACTAGGTTCCAAGGGAAATGATCCATATGCGGGTTGTTTTACATTAGTGGTGGATTCTATACCTAGGGGATAGGAAAGAGATTTATTTTCCAGGGGTCAATTTTTAGAAGGATTTCCATAAAGAATTCATTTCTCCGAAAATGAAGGCCGAGAAGAGGGTAGAGTTAATCTCCCTCCATCATTGGAGTATATCGGTATAAGAGTTGTGGATCATGTTCAAGGACCTTATTCACTTTTATAAATATCTATTTTCCAATGAGGATTCTTAGGAGAGAAGCTTATAGGAGGAACTCTATCAATAACTCAAGTACTCAGTTTCTCCCTTCACCATGTTGACATACCTAGAGGTCTAGAAGAAGAAGGAAGTGTCTAAGAGGATTAACTGGCAAGGAGTTATACCTTGATAGGGGATCAAACATGGTTCTATGATGGGAATGTTTTCTAGCAGAAGGCTTCAAGTGTTAGTTCCTTTGAGGCTTCATTCAGTGGGGAGTCGACCTTAGTAGTTTCAGTTTCGACCATATAACAACCATGCTCTTTATTACACACTTAAAAATGTTTTATTACATAAAAACATCACATCATAAAACATCAATGATCGAGAGGTCTAGTGTATTTTTAGAATAGTAACATTACATAACAACTTATAATAGGAAACAAAAAATCTTTATTGAAAACATCCTTTATATGACCACTACATTCCCTCATACTTAGCATTGCATGGGATAACCCGATTGCGTGAATAAAAAAACGGTGAGATATAAAGCCCAGTAAGGGTTTAAACAAGGAATAACATGAAGAATAAAATGAATGTCAGTAAATAGGTATATCAATGAAGCATAAGATAAACATGAACCTAAATGCATGATATTGCATGATTATAATAACATGGAAATGTGGCTACAACACTTAACATGGTATTAGCATGATCCAAGGCTCATAACACATGGAGAATGAGTAAAACATCATTTCACAAGAATTATCATTATTAAACTCTAATTTCACTTAATGTATCATGATGATAATATCTACACAATGAATTATAGTGCTATCAGGGAACACCCTTCTTAAACATTTCATTTCATGCATAAGTGTGCTACATGGATCATACAACACGGTTTCATTAGACATCATCATTTATTGCATGATAAAAGAATGTGGAATTCATACATGAAAATATATAATCAATAATTTAATGAACATAAAGGATAATACCTTTGATAGAGAAATGGTCATTGTATTCTCTATATAATGACTTTGGCTTGAGAAAAATCACGGCATAATTTCAGAAGCATAATAGCGTGGCATAAGAATTCATAGAAATGGTTGATGAGAGTAAAAGGAGTGGATAATAATATGTACAATAAATGTAAAGTAAGGCTTCATATAGATACATGTCCTAACATAATTAATGTAATTTTAGATTCATAATAAAAAATAATTTATTGAATAAAAATGAAGAGAGATAAATTCCTTATGGAATTTCAGCATGGTAACAAGTGTACATGGAAGGAATTAATGATAGATAAATGGGTATCTCATCATTAAAAAGTAAATAGTGAAGTATTTTGTAGCTTCTAAATCACTCCCCAAAATTTTTAATTGAAAATAAAAGGGAATAACAGAACAATAAAATTTAGATAAAAAATGAAAAAGGAATAAATCCCTTACTTGGAAGTGTGATCCCAAAGGCATGGGTGGGTCTTGAGAGATGATTATTATGAGCATGGGGATCCTTGGGTGTATTATATAGAGAGTAGGGTAGGTTTTGGTTGAGCTCCAAGGGCTTTTTGTTAAGAGGGATTGGGAGCTTGGATGGGTTTATATAGGAAAGGATAGGAAATTCTTTATTATTTAGGTTTGGGACACCACGCATTAAACTAATGAAAACCAAAAACCAAACCATGATTTTTGCCAAAGTATTTTTCCAAAGGGGAGTGGAAAAAAGATTATATGTCCAATATCATAACTTTTTAAAATATTAGGCTTGCTTGTGTGGAGGTTAGTCACACTGTCAAGGAAATCAATTTAATAAGTTAAAAGGTTTTATAACTCTTGGAGGGTCCCCATATGTTTTGTAAAATAAATAAAAAATCCAAAATCACATTATTTTAATGTTAAGAAATATATTTTAGGAACATAATGTTTATATTATTTTATTACAACACTATTGGGTCATTATGATGTTATAAAACACATTTTATATTTGAACAGTACATATTTTTTACCTAAAAATGTGATTGTCTCAAGAAAATTATGAAACATTCACCATTTGATAATTTTGAAATCTTGATTCCAAAAATAATATTAATTTTATCTAAATAATTTTTTAAATATGTGAATTTTTACATTAAAAATAAAAACTGATATTTATCGAAAGTTCTTGGGTTTTGACCAAAACAACTTTTGAAACATAATAAAAATTACAACTGTCTTCATAAAAATTATACGATCACTTATATTAAAGAAAAATTAATTTAGTAATATTTTTTCATTAAAATATTATTTAATTAAAAATCCATTAATTCATCATAATATATTTCTTAATTGAATATAAAATAAAAATACTATTATTTCATTAAAAACTATTTACAAAGTAGCAATAATAATATGAATATATATTATCTATGCAAAAAATAATGTACATAATCATAGTGAGAGGGTCTTGCTACATAACCCCTTACTACACCAGAATAAGACCAATGGGTAAGGTGTGCGGTGGTGACATACTCTTGGGTTGGCTCGAATAACATCTCCCATGTGGTAATATCTATCAACTTCAACTTCTCCAATAGGTGGTTTCTCTCGAGCTTAATGTGTTAATGTTTCTCATGGTCTTGGTCAAGAGAGAAGCCCAATGATGCCACCTCCTTTCCAAGATCTAACAAATGGGATTCGTATAGACCAATTCTAATGGATGAGTCCATCACATCCTTTTTCTGAGTGAATTGGATTTGTTAAATCCTTATATTTATACTAATTATGTGATCATTGTTTAACATACATATTATAAAAGGTCATAATTCTTAATGGTATTTTAAAATCCAAAAACATAACACCAAGGAAGTGCATATGTTATATAACTATCTTCTATAATAATACATTTAATTAGATCAAGATGAGTTTTAATTAATAAAATATTGTGTCATTACAATCTTCCCCCCTTAAGAAATTTCACCCTTGAAATTTCCTTTTCCCATGCTGAAACCGATGCAGGTAACTCTACTTCATCGCTTCCTCTTATTTCCATGTTGCCTCAAAAAACTTGTGGTTTCTCCACAACACCATGACGACGGAATTGTCTTATTTCATATAAATTTTTCTCTATGATCTAGGATCATATCCAGCTTCTCTTCACAGGAGAGGTCATTCTCTAATGGTACCGCCTCTCGATTGAGTACATGCAATGGTCTAGGTATGTACTTCCTCAACAGTGATACATAGATTACATCATGTGCATGAGATAGGATCAGTTGGAGTGCTACTCGATAGGCCAATACTCCAATGCGATCAAGGATCTCAAAAGGGTTGATGTACCTTGGAAGAAGATTTTCCTTCTTCCAAAATCTCATAACTCACTTCCACTATGATATGCAGAGAATTACCATGTCACCGACATCAAACTCTAGGTATCATCAACAATTATCAGCCTATCTCTTTTGTTGACTCGGAGTAGCTTTAATGTGTTTCTGGATGGTCATAACCTTTGCCACCATTTTTTCTGACAATTTTCAGACCTAGGAGTTTTCTCTCACCAACTCTATCCTAGCATTCTAGTGTTACGAATTTCTTCCCATATAGGGATTCATAAGAATCCATTTGGATGCTTTAGTATAAAATGTTATTGTAAGAGAATTGAACCAGAGGAATATGTTTATCTCATCCTCCTTTGATGTCCATTGAATATGCTCTTAGCATTTCCTAAGGTGTTTGGGTAGTCCAATCAAATTGGCCATCAGTTTGAGGATGATAGTCTATATTTAATATTTTCATAGTATCCAGAGCATGTTAAAGACACTTCCAAAACATATAGGTGAATCTTGGATCTTGAGAGGATATAATCGATAGTGTTACTCAATGCAGCCTTACCACAACTTTGATGTATATCCATGCCAGTTAATCTAGTGAAAAATCCTCCATAATCTCAATGAAGTGTTCATTATTTGTAATATGATCCCAAAAAACCTAGATATAGTTGTTTACATTGGATTTTTTTGAATGTGCGGTGACAAATTCCATGGAGATATTCTCCCATTTCTATTCTGGTATGGGTAATGGATGCATTATCCCCATAGACTTCTACCTCTCAACCTTCACTTGCTGACATACCAAAAACTTTTATGTATACTCAGTGATCTCCTTATTCATGTTATCCCACCAATAATGCTCTTGGAGATGATACATCTTTGTGTTTCTTGGGTGAATGGATAAATTTTAACTATGCGCATCATCTAGAAGTTCATTCTTTAACATCTGATTTGATGGAACACATAGTCTTGACCCAAATCATACAATTCCTTATTCATTAGCATTGAACTCTGAGGATTTCCATTTTCTGATAGTTTCCACCTTCTAAACTCCAACATCATCCTTTGGAGCATCCTTTAACCTTTCCAAAAGAGATAGTTGGTATATCATTTGAAAATGGATTGATGATGTTCCCTTATTTATGATCTCATGTCCATATTCATCAAATATAAGAAGAATGGATCCTTTTCATTTCACATCAATGATATAATCATTGGGTCCTTTCTACTTAGAGCATCCCCCAACTTGTTCTCTTTCCTAGGGTGGTAATGGTTTGAGCAGTCATAGTGTTCGATCAGCTATAACCAGCTTCATTGGTGCATGTTCAACTCTTTCTAGGTGAATATATACTTGAGGCTTTTTTGATCTGTATATATTTCACACTTCTCCCCAAATAGGTAATTCCACCAAATTTTCAAAGTGAAGATTACTCCAGGAAACTCCAGAACATGCGTTGGATTGTTTTTCTCATGAACAATCAATTTCCATGACGCATAGGAAATGAATTTGTAAATATTCATCAACAAACATCCCATGCCCTTCTTCTAAGAATCATTTAATACCACAAAATGTTCTGCACTTATGGGTAGTGTGATAATGACCTCAGTGATAAACCTCATTTTCAACTCCTTGAAGCTCTCTTTGCATTATTCACTCCAATTAAACTATACTACCTTCCAAGTTATCATGGTAAGAGGGTTGGAAAATCATGAGAAATTTCTCACAAATCATCAATAATATCTAGCTAACTCTAGGAATATTTGGATATATGTTACTGATGTTGGACTCGACGATTCCTCAATTGTAGCTATCGTGGTGGGATCTACAAATTTTCCATTTCTTGTCATGATATTACCCAAGAATGAGACCTCCTTCAACCAGAACTCACACTTTTTACACTTATCATAGAGATTAGCCTTTTGGAAGGTCTCTAGTATAGTTCTTAGATTCTTCTCATTCTTCTCCTTGGTTTTGGAGTATATTATAATATCATCTATAAAGACTACCAAACATTTTTCATGGTAATCTCTAAAGAATCTATTCATCAAGTCTATGATGATTTCTAGTGCATTAGTGAGTCAAAAAGGCATTACAATGAATTCATAGTGCATGTACATTGTAAATAAAACTTTCTTTGGGATATACTCCTTCTTCACCGTTACTTGGTAATATCCTGACTGCCAATCCACATTGGAAATGTATTGTTATTCATGTAGCTGATCTAAAAAGTCATCAATTTGGTGCATAGGGTACTTTTTCTTTATCATTATTTTGTTGAGCTCGTGATAATCAATGCAAAGGCAAATTGACCCATACTTCTTCTTGATGAAAAAGACTGGGGAACCCCATGGTGAAGCACGTGGGAGTATAATCCATTTATCCAGATTATACTCTAATTGTTTCTTCATCTCTTCATGCACCACAACAACAATTATATATAGAGAATTTGATACTGGCATTGCTACAAGTATAAGGTCAATTGAGAATTCAACATCTCTTCTAGGAGGAAGACCAGACAATTCATCAAGAAACACTTCAGTGAATTACCACAGAATAGGCATGTCTTCAAGGATGGATGCTTCTTTAGACTCAATCATCTGAGGAAAATGAACTTTCTCATACATAAGTAATATCCCCGTTTGAGATGATGGTGATTAAGAAGATTCATCTTCCTTCTTGTACTTGTATAGAATCAGGGGTCGATTCTCCATATCGAGAGTTATTTCCCTCCAATGAAAATTTATGTTGGATCTATATAAGAAAAGACAATCCATGCCAAGAATTACATCAAATTCCACCAGAGGGAGTATTATTAGGTTCTCTGAGAAATTCAGTCCATAGATTGCGACTGTAGAGGAGTTATATTCATGGGATTTAATTGTTGTCCCATTTTTCGTACTCACCAACATATTTACATCCATTATATTTTGTGATCTTGGGACTATTCTACTAAAATTTCAGGAAACAAAATAATGTATATAAAAATAATTAAAAATTATTTCCACTATCCTTAAATGAATAACTAGTGTACCTATCACCACTTCGTTGTTGGGTTTCACATTGGTAGTAGTGATGGAGAAATCTCAACCTTGCTGCCTTAGAGGTTGTTGGTTGCCTCTATAAAACCCTTGGATTAGGGCACTGATTTGTAAGGTGCCATGGTTTTTTGTAGTTGAAGGAATGAACAATGTGTTGAGGGTTTAATAGAGTGTTCCTCTACTCTATAGTAGCAGTGAGTTTTTCTTGTTGGAATTTAACATCTAGGTTCCCTTCTCTTCCACACCTAAAGCATTCCTTGTCCTCTTCAGGAAATTTCTGGGGTGCTTCTTTCCACACCTTTGGCAAGTTGGTTGCTATATTTTCTTATCACCGTCGGATTTATCCATCGGACTGCTAGAATTGAAGTCCACCTTACACTTTTTTATCCCCATGATACCCCTGAGATTCTTTGATCTCAAATTCAACAGTGAGGGAACATCAGAAAATTTCTTCAGAGCAATCGAAGTCATAGATCACCAGGGATTTCTGAATGATAGGTTTTATCCCACCAAAGAAATTGACATCCTTGCATTCAGGGGTAATGAAAAAGCTAGAGGTTTATCATGCATGACTTGTGATGTTTTCCTCATATGCTCCAATGGATTCGTTGTCTTTTTTTAAGGGAATGGAAGTCTAATTCCATCTTATGTCAGAGGGTTAAAGGAAGATATTTTTCAGAAAACAATTTCCAAAAATCCTTCCATTCCAACACCTTGATCTTTTCCTCATGCTTCGTATTTTTGATCAATGACCACCATTGATCAAATTCACCCTTTATATGATAAGAAATTAGAAGAAACTTCTCTTTTTAGGAACATTGAAGGATAGGGAAGAACGTTTCAATGGAGTTAATCCATTGTTTGACAATTGACGGATCATATGATCCACTAAAAGTACGATGCATTTGTCTCATGAAGCTCTTAATTGCAACTTGTTATTTATTGGGGGGGGGGTGAAAATTCTCTTGACCCATGTTTACATTCAATTACTACGTTAGTTGAGAGATTATCGTGACAAAGTTTACAATTCCTACTACCATTGGATTGGGTATCTAATTAGAACAGTCATCACATTGATCCTCGCATCGGTTGTTAGCCCTAGTTCTCCTATTACTAGCCCTGGGATGGAATAAAAGGAAATTTAGGGGTAACACATAAAGGGTAATACAAAGGAAAAAATAGAAAACACATAAATAACTTATATTTCCTTAACTTATGAATCTATAGGCTTCAATCTATGTTATCCATGATCTACTTCCTGACATATATTCTTAGGGGATTTTTTTATTCCATTAACAATTTTTCATACTAATCTTGCAAATTTACCAAAGAATACCCCCTGGGGGTATCATAACCAAGAGTGCAGCATGACCTATTATTGTGTACTTGGATACATTGAGTAAAGCTTGAAACATATTTCCATAGTGTTCACTCCTAGGTACATCTGTTCCAGAGCCACCTCTACGAGCTCGTATCCAAAAAAAGATGTATTTTCTTGATAAACCACATAATCAATACTAAAAAACATATGTATGTTTTTATAATACATATTCTTATCCCTGAGGATTTCACTATGATTTTCTAATCCTAAACCCAAAAATAATTGAACATATCCTCTGATACAAACTATAACAACCCTTCTCTTTATTACACACATAAACATGATTTATAACACAAAATCATCACTTGATGCAACATGGAAGATTGAGTGTTATAGTTTCTTTGAGGGTTAGGAACATTACTTAACATCATAAAATATGAAACATAACATCGTTATTGAAAACTTATTTTACATGACCACTACATTCCCTCGTGCTTTGCATTGCATGGGATAACATGAGGACATGCATAAGAATAGGATGAGATATGAAGCCAAGTAAGGGAGTAAATAAGGCATAACATGAAGAATAAAATACATGTTAGTAAATAGGCATATTAATGGAGAATAGGAGAAACATGAACATAATGGTATGATATAGCATGATTATCAAAACATTGAAATGTAGCTACATCACATAACTTGGTATTAGCATGAGCTAAGGTTCATTGCACATGGAACATGAATAAACCCTCATTGAACTTTAATTATCATGATTAAACCCTCTTACATATCATGAAACTAATATTTACCCAATGCATTTTAGTTCTATCGGGGTGCACCCTTTTTAAACATTTTTTTTCATGCATAAGTGTTCCATATGGATCATACAACATGGTTTCATTAAACATCATCATTTATTCCATGAAAACGGAATGTAGAATTCCTACATGAAAATATATAATCAATAAGTAAATGCTCATAATGTTTAATACCCTTGATTGATAAATGTGCATGGTATTCACTACACAATGTCTTTGTCCTAAGAAAAATCACACTACAATTTCGGCAGTAAAATGACGTGACATAAGAATTAATAAAAATAGTTGATGAGAGTGAAAGGGGTGTATCGTCATATGTGGATGAAATGGACTCTATGTGGTTCATATATATACATGTATCAACATATGTAATGTAATTTTAGATTCATAATACAAAAGAATTGCTTTATTGTAAATGAGGAGAGAGAAATTCCTTATGGAATTTTGGAATGGTAACCGGTGTCCATGGAAGGAATTAATTTAAGAGAAAGGTGGTATCTCATCATTAAAATATAAAGAGGTTAGTATTGTGGAAATTATAAATAATACCCCAAAATGTTTAATTGAAAATAAAATGGAATAACAACATAATGAAATTTGAAGAAAATGAGAAAGAAAAAAATCCCTTACTTGGAAGTGTGATCCCAATGGCATGGGAGGGGCTTGAGAGAGGCTTCATGGGAGTTTGGGGCACCTTGGGAGGATTCTAGAGAGAGGTGGTAAAGGTTTTTCTGAGTCCCAAATACTTTTAGTGAAGAGGAAGTTGGATCTTGGGTGGGTTTATATAGGAAATGGGAGGTAATTCTTTATAATTTAAGTTTGGGACACCACACATTAAACTAATCAAAACCACAAACCAGAACATGGTTTTTTACCATGGTATTCGAAAAAGGGGAGTGGAAAAAATTATTTTATAAGTCCAATTTCTGAACATTAAAAAATATTATGCTTACTTATGTGAATGTGAGTCACACTCTCAAGGAAGTCAATTTAAAAAGTTAAAATGTTTTATAACTCTTGGAGTGTCTAATAATGTTGTTTAAAATACATAAAATAATCCAAAAATAACATTATTGTAATGTTAAAACATATATTGGCAGAAAATAAT
The DNA here is from genome assembly GCA_963277665.1 of Viscum album. Lineage (NCBI taxonomy): Eukaryota > Viridiplantae > Streptophyta > Magnoliopsida > Santalales > Viscaceae > Viscum > Viscum album. The sequence goes on along the minus strand of OY728130.1, from coordinate 371,773,529 downwards.
GTTTTTAGTATTTTATTACATCAATATTGGGTCATTACGATGTCATAAAACATATTATATATTTAAACGGTACTTAATTTTTAACTAAAAATTCGACTGTATCAGAAAATTATGAGAAATTAACCATTGGATAATTTGAACATCTGTATTCCAAAAATAATATTGATTTTATACAAATAATTTTTTAAATATGTGAATTTTTACTTTTAAAATAAAAATTGACATTTATTGAAAATTCATGGGTTTTGACAAAAACAGCTATCAAACCATAATAAAAATTACAATAATCTTCATAAAAATGATACGATCATTTATATATAATAAAAGTTAATTTGGTAATAATATTTCATTTAAATATTATTTAATTCAAAAATACATTAATTTAACAATATAGATTTCTTAATTGAATATTAATGAAAAATACTATTTTTTTCTTTATAAACTATTTACAAAGTAACAATAATAAAATGAATGTATATTCTCTATAAAAAAAATAATGTACATAATCATAGTGCTAGGGTCTTGTTACATAACCCCTTATAACACCCGCATAAGGGAAAATGGTAAGGTGTGAGATGGTGATAGACTCTTGGGGTGGCTCGGATAACATCGCTTGGGTGGTAATATTTATCAATTTCCAATTCTATCATTGGCGGTTCTACTTGAGCTTAACATGTTGAAGCTCATCTTAGGCTTGGTCAAGCGAGAATCCCAATAACACCACCTCCTTTTTGATCTCTGACAAATGGGATTCATATGGAGAAATTCTATTGAATGAGGCCTTCACCTCCTTTTATGAGTAAATAGGATTTATTAAAACCCTATATTTATACTAATCATGTGATCACTATTTAATGGATATATTAAAAATGGTCACAGTTTTTAAAAGTATTTTAAAATCCAAAAACATAAAACCAAGGAAGTGCATATGTTATATAACCATCTTACATAATAAGACATTTAATTTTATGAAGAGAAATTTTCATTAATTAAAGTTTTGAACATTACAGACCTCCTAGTCCTCATTCATTCCCATAGGCTTGGGATCAAGGTGTCCCTATTGTGGAGGTCACGAGAACCTTTAGATTCATTTCCCAGTTTGAGCTAAGTATGGTGGAGGTGGACAGTTTCAGCGCTCACCATAGCATCAGTTACTGGCCATGTCATTTCTGGAGTAGGGACAATAGGCTCTTTATCCACTGAGGGGAGAGATAATAGGTGGAGTATGACCTCATGGAGCTCTTCATGGACATAATCCCAAAAATAGTCAAGGAGTTTGTTAACAAAATATGGGTAGATGAGTTTGGCATGGTAATTTGCACACCATAGAGGCAAAAATTCAAGGGGTTCAAGAGATCATTTTAGGTACGATCAGTGTGTTCTGTACTGTTTTTTGTGTTTTTTTGATTTAGTAGCTTCTCACTTATTCATTTCACTTTCTCTAACCCTTTATTTTGGAGTATACATAGAAAAATATTTCATTCACCTTGTCTTGAGTACACCAGTCAGATGTCAGACCATCTTGTTTGATGTTTTCTGTGGGTTCAAACTGATTTTGGGGCCACATCAGTCTAGTGGAGATCTCTTTCTGCTATATACACTACCATAAAAGGTCATCCTTGGCCTCTACTATTTGTTTTTCATGCATGATGTCATCAACTGCTTCCAAAGGAGATTCGTGTTTTTAGATGTGGATAGTAAGCATGTAACATTCATTGGAGCTCAGAGTTGTCAAGTTGGAAGCCCACACGTGGAGTTTATTGTTTACTTTTTGGTAGATCTATCACTGTAATTAGTGGATAATGAGTTAGTGGGGGTTCCTAGAGTTTTTGGGGAGTTCTTGTTTGTTTTTCCTGATAATTTTGGGACTTTACACCCTCGACGTGATGTTGAGTTCAATATAAAATTTTGGCCAGGTGATTCTTTGATTGTGATGGATCCTTATCAAATGACACCTTCTAAGCTACAAGAGGTAATGATTCAGATTGATTATCTGATGATTAAGGGATTCATCTGGCCCAGTGTGTCTCCATGGTGTTATCCAATGTTGTTCTCAAAGAAGGTGGATGGTGGTCTAAGGCTGTGCATAGACTATGAGAGGTTGGATCGGGTAATGGTCAAGAACCACGACCCTCTCTCTAGGATAGATGATATTTTCTACCAGTTAAAGGCGGAGAGATATTTCTCTATGATTGATTTGTGGTATAGATATCTCTAGTTGATGATGAAGGTTTATGCTATCCTGAATATTTCTTTAAAGTGCTGGTATTGGAACTTCGAGTTCGTGTTTATGTCATTCAGAGTTATGAACACACCAGTCATGTTCATGGGACTTATGAACTCTTTCATTTTTGAGTTCCTAGACTGACTCAAAATCTTATTCATTACTGACATTCAGATCTACTCGAAGTCAAAGGATGAGAATTTTGAGCATCTCAGGATTGTCCAGAAATTCCTTTGATCCCACCATCTCTACAGAAGTTTGTCCAAGTGTATATTCTGTACTTGGGAATTGAACTTCCATAGACATTTTGTGTCTCATCATGGGATATATGTGGACCTGTCAAAGGTAGAGGAAGTTGTTTCATGTGAATCACCCATGAATTTTGAATATTTTCATAGTTTTCTTGGTATGTCGTGTTATTACTTGAGATTTTTCCCAGACTTATCTTGAGTTGCAGCTCCATTGATGTCTATGACTAGAAAAGTCCATGATTTTTTAGGACAAAATAGTTCCATGAAAATATTGACTATCTGATGGGAAATGTTTTCAGTGCTCTAGTACTCTTTTTTCCCGAGTAAGGGGTGATGTTCAATGTGTTTTGAGATGCTTCATTTCTTGGTTTGGGGTGTGGGATGATGTTGTAATGTGGAGATATATCTTATGGGTATGGGAATTTTTGTCCTAATGAATTTAACTATTCCACCCATGATCATGAACTAGCAGTAGTCATGTTCGCACTGAATTTGTGGAGACATTACCTCTTTGGGGACTGCTTTATGGGCATCACAAATCACAAGAGTTTGAGGTATATCATTTCCCAATGATATATAAACATTTTATAGTGAAGGTGAATAGAATGTATCTAGTATTACGACTTCAATATCTATTACACCTTAGGAAAGGGTAATTTTGTGGCCGATTCTCTAAACAGGTTGTCACAGAGGGAGGTTGTTCAGGAATCTGAAGACACGTTGAGGGAATACAATAGTTGGATTCCTTGAACATAGATGCGGGATTGGAGGTGGAAGAGGCTATCTATTTTATATAATGGCACAGTCATCTCTAATGAAGTAGGTGGAGGAGTCTTAGTGGGGAGACTCAGAGTCCAAAGTGATGCATGATCGTGTTGTCCATGGTGATGTGTGGGAAGGTTTCCCAGAGGATATTTAGAACCAGATGATTTTCTTGGGATGATTTTTTTTCTAGTGGTGATGCATGAGGGATTACTCTATGAGTTTCATATCTCACACTTAGCGGTATTCCCATGAGATTCCAAGATGTACAATGGCTGGAGAGAGTAAATTTTGAGGACTTTGATGAAGCTGGTTGTGGTGGATTTTGTGGTGAGGTTCTTGGCGTTCCAGCAAGTGAAGGTTGAGCACTATTTTCCCTATAGTTTTTTTCGGACCCTATATGTCCTAGAGTGGATGTGGAATGACATCTAGATGGATTTATTCATTGGGATACCCAGGGATCAAGGATGATGTGAAGCTATCTGGGTAGTGTTGGACTAACTCATGAAATCGGCTCACCTCTAAGTGATTAAGGAGTTGAGCACAATGATGCCTTGGTGAGAAGGTATGTAGATGAGGTAGTGTGGCCGCATTGGGTTCTGAGATCCATTGTCTGATATTTGGATTCACATTTTTTTCACATGATTCCCGAGGGGATTGCGACATGGTTTTTTCACTCAGTTACATCTCATCATTACTTTCCACCCCTAGACAGAAGGGAAGAGAGAGAGAGAGAGGACCATCCAAACATTGGAGGACGAGTTTTTGGCATGAATTTTGGACATTGGTGGATCTTGGGTGTGACACATTCCCTTTGTAGATTATTCTTATAATAATACCTATCATTATTCCATTGGTATAGAATCAATTTAGATCCATGTATGAGAGACTGTGTCTTTCACCATTATGCCAGATAGAAGTTAGGGAGGTAGTTGTTCTTGGTTGAAACGTAGTGCAGAACATGACTAAGAAGGTTCATCTCATGAGTGATTGGATGAAGGTAGATCATGAATAGTAGAAGTCGTATTAAAATCATAGGAGGAGGTTCCTAGAGTTTGAGGTTGGAGACCACATTTTCTTGATGGATTCCCCTCGACCTGGGTAGTGGAGGATTTCCCAAGGGAGAAAGATTTATCCTATGTTCATCAGACGCTTTGAGGTGTTGGGGTGATTTAGTATGGTTCCATACTTTTCTTCATTGGAACCTCAGTCAGAGAGGATCCATGACATATTTCATGTCTCCCATCATTTCAGGTATTTTCATGATGACTCCAATGCCATTGACTAGGGATATTTGGATATCGAGGATGAAATGACATACATTGAACAACATGTAGAGATCTAGGATCATTAGGAGAAGGTACTACATTAATGGACCATTCCATTGGTTCACATGTTTTGGAGGCATGGTGGTCTAGAAGATAGTACTTGTCAATGGCAGACACAGATGTACGCCTAGTACCCAGAGTTGTTTTGAGGTTTCCTTCTGTGTTTTTATTGCGATGTTATGATCAAAAATTATTTATGAGATGACTTTCTTCCTTGTTCTATAATGTTTGAAAAATTCCTAACATATTAAAATGGGGAGACTATATTCTTAATCAAGACCCATTAATTAAGATGTAACTAAACCCGTGCGGGTGAGTCAGTTCCGCCCAAAGTGGATAGTATTTCAACATGGAGGAAAGAATTCCAAGATTCATTTTTCCAAATAGTTGGTTTTTGTGTGGGTTATTTTTGGATGTTTGGGTTAGCAGATGTGGGACGAGGTTTTTTTAGATGTATTGGTTTCACATCAGATTTTGAGCAGCACATGGTGGTTTATCGTTGAGATGTATCTTATAAGGTGCTTGTTTAGATTACACTTTCTTCTGAGTTTGGTTTTGAATTATGAGTGTGCGGGTGTAGTTTGAGATGTATCTGATGTAATTTAATGGACATCCTCGGCCTATTTAGTTCTCAAAATCCAATGTTTGGGTTGTTTTGGAAGGAAATGGTAGCCATTTCAAGAGTTTTCCAAAATTATAGTTTTTCCATTGGTGACTCATGGTGTCAATAGGTCAGGGCGTTAGTATGTCAGGGTTTCAGTAGGTCAGGTCATCGATTGGTTAGTTTTTGGTAGATTGGTCTTGGTAATTCAGGTCATTAGTAGTTTGGGGGTTGGTTGGTCGGGCGTCAGTAGTTCCAGCATCGGTAGTTCATGCATTAGTAGGCCATGCATCACTAGTTCGCATTAGTGACCCACTGTCGGTGGGTCTCATCAGTGAATTGGGTCAGTAAGTCTCATTAGTGACTCATTCCAGTTAGTCAGGTTTCAGTGACACATTTTTGGTGAATCTCCCATTGGTGAGTCATTTCCTGCATTTTCTAGTTTTTCCAACTTCATCCCTCTTATGTTTTGTTGGATGTAAATTGATTTTAAAACCTTGTTTGAGTGTTTGTAATGGAATTTTAGGGAATATTAATTATATATTTAATATCCTAACACTCTAAATATTTTGAAATGGTCAAAATGTTTATTCATGATAACAATCAAATTCTAATGGCCCTTCAAACATCACCCTTTTTTTTGTAAGGAGGAGTTTTTGGTCGTCTATTTTTTGAGGTAAGGATTTCCCTCATCTCTCTTTTACTTTTTGTATCATATGGTGTGGGTTTAATGATTAATTATTTGTGAAAACATATGAATACAACAACAAAGATTTAATCAATGAGGGGCTAGGAAGATGGTGATGATGTTTGTTTCATTTTATTTGTTGTCTTTAATCCATATTTTGAATTTTATGTGTTGTATCCTTTTAAAAATTATGTTTATTGGTGGTCTCTATTTTCACAAATTTATGTCATGTGAGTTACCACATTAAATTTTAAAATTTGGTTAATAACATATACTATGTTAAATAAATGAATTTCACAGGATTGAACTAGTTATGTGATCACCCCTTAATAATAAAATCGTAATTATGGAAAGGGTATTGCTAAAGGTGAATACACATTGCGGTTTATTATTGATGTGTGTTGTGTGTGGTTCTATTTTACCTTGTGTTTTTGTTGGTCAAGTGGTGTTATGGCTTGGGGTGTGGATATGGGTATGGGGTGGTATGGCAAGTGTAATGAAATATTTGGTGGAGAGATTGGTTTACTATGGAATTGATGAGCTTGTTTTGAAGTGGGACTATATTTGGGAAGTATATTAAAAGTGGGGTGTCAATTTCAGGTTTTTCAATGTTTATTTTACTGGATGTGGTGTTGTTTTATTGTGGGGATACTGAGTGTGGTTGTGATGAGGTATTTTTAGAGCATTCATATTGAGAGGGAGGACATGGAAGCATTAATTTTAAGAATGTTGGTTTAAGTGGATGGATGGGTGTTCATAAAAGGGTAGTGTGCAGTGGGTTGTTTTTCCATGGTCATTTTTCTTAGTGTGTTATGTCTAACTATGTGGCTCTTTCTTGTGCTATGTTTGGATGTTTTCTAGGTATGAATGTATGGAAAATATGGTTTGTTAAATAAATAATGATATTTTGTTAAATGTATTTGATGGGTGTTTAGAATTCTGTTTTTGGATGGATGTGTGGTTTTGTATTGGTGGTGGCAGTTGGGATGGTTTTGTTTGGGATGACTGTTTTTTTGAAAACCCATAGGTCGGGCAGACTATTTTGTACCTATATATATACATGTAGTTCCTTGTGATTTCTATACACACCCAACTAGTGTTGACCACTATGTTCAGAATGCCCGATTATTATGGATGAGAGTGTCCTTTCCCAACATCTCAGTGGGAGGATTGATGGATAGTTATTGGATATTCTCTATTCCCTCTTCTAGGAATTAAAATCTCTAGACTCTTTGGACAAGTTGTGGTTCATATGTGACCCCATGTATCTATGATTAAGGTGAATTTACTAAGAGTCTTTGGGATGAGAAATATTTTACCATACCATGTGTCTTCGGGATCTAGTTGTGTTTTGTAGACTAGGTGTAGGTGGGAAGGATGTGATGTGGTTTGCGGACAAGGTGTTTTATGAAGCGATGTGTTATGTTGCTAAGAAGTGTGTGGGAAGGTTATGATAGTGGGGCTTATGGAAGAGAGTGGTAGTGTCAGGACGTTCTCCATTATGAATGTGTAGGTAACTAGTGGCATGTGGTGGAGGGTACCCTATCATCGTTATGCATACTGATTTACATTACATGACTTGCTTAATTTTGTGATCATGACTTGGTGAGGTTCGAGTGGATAGTATACCTTATTACGTGATTTTGAGTTTCTGCTATTTTTTGCAGGAGAATTAGTATGCTTCTTCCACTTATTCATGAGTGACATTGTATTTTATTACTGAGTAGACTTGTATTCTCACCCTATGTATATAAAACTTTTTTTTTGGTTTCCAGGGACACTACACTAATTGTGATGGACCTTAATAGATCGGGTGTCAGGATAGTTTCTATTTCACTTCTTAGCTTATTCCTTTTGGTGTTTACTTTGGAGTTTTTCATTGTATTTCTAGTAGTTTTACTTTTGAAATTCATGTGAGAGGGATTTTGTTTTATATATATATATATGTCTTAGATATTTTTTTGATGTTTATACATCTTTTCTCATAATATTATTTACTATAAAAAGGTTAATTCCATTGATTTTGGGATATTTTTATACCCATGGTGTTGGTCGCCACCTTGGTGGCTACTGGAGGTGGGGCTCAAGGGTTATTATCTCATTTTCATCTCGGAAACGGAAGGTTAGGACATATTTCCATCCCTTCCCTCATCTTGAAAAAGAAGGGTAAGGACATTATGGGACCTATGTGGTGTTGTAATGGGCCTTTCTGGGAAAAATATTGTAAGGGTCATCATGCTGATATTAGCAAGGGATCTACGAGCCTATATAATATATAATTAATGGGGCTTGGGGATGAGTTATCCTTTGGGGGTCTATGACCTACCTATTGTCATATTGGTGAGGTGTGTCAGTATGTTCTTCACTATAATCATACCCTCAAGAACATATATATATATATAATTATAAAGAAATAAATATAATATTTTGAAAAAGTATTTATATAATTATAAATAAATAATCATATAATTAAAAATATATGTAATTATAACTAACATATTTGTTATATTTATAATTATATTAATTAATAAATTAATTTATCTATAGTTACATAATTATATTCATAATTATATAAAAATATTTATTTATTTATTTATTTCTAATGATAATTATAAATAAATAAATATTATTATATTTATGAATATATATTTACAATTCCTTTAATATGTTTATAATTATATAAATAACTATATAGTTACAATTATACATATTTATATTTATTTATAATTATATTTATAAATACATAATTAAATTTTATTAAATATATTTATATTTAGATAAACATTACTTATAATTTTGTACATTTATATTTATTTTTAATTATATAAATTTAATTTTTTAAATTATATTAATTATCTTATTAAATACCTATCAACACTTTTCTAGAGTTGATAAAGAGAGGTATTTATTAGGGCTTGAGAATCATGGATAAATCTTATCATTATTTGTGACACAAAATCACTGATAAAGAGATCTCTAATTAGTTCCTATTATTTTAGCAGTGATAAAATCTTTTTTATTAGCACTTTTTTAGAAGCACTCATAAAAACCATCCCAATCATTTATATAGAACACTAACTAAGATCCCCATCCTTGGACCATTTTTCATTTAATGAAAGTAAAACCTTACTACCACTCTCCCTCATTAATGCTCTCCCTCACTGCCATGCACTCTCCCATTCTTCCAGGCACTCTCCCTCATCGCTGCACTGCCTCCCTTGAAGCCGCTCTTTCTAGATCCCCATTGGATAAATTGAAACTTTTAAAATCCCATATTATTTGTCTTCTTATACATTATTTAAGCTTTTAGCATTTTTAGTTCATGTTTGGGTGTTTCTAATTTTCCCAAAGGTTTTGAATGATGTGTCACCTCTCTCACACATAAATGATAGGACACCACCATCAGAAACTACATGGATATCACCTAGTCCACCTTAGAGTTTGGAAGTATTGTGAATGTTCATGTGACTTATACTTATCATACATGACATTTCACTATCTATAAGTTTTGGTCACTCAAACATTCCCACTAATTATACATCCTGATGTAATTTTGTAGGGAGGTAATGAATCAAAATTCAAAAAATGAGGGAGAAGATGTTATGTTACAAGTATCCTTATTACATTCATAGATAAAAACCATATAATTCTACCAATTTTCATCTGTTAAGAGACAAAATACCCTAATCCTTTTAATATTTTCATTTTCTGTGAGGATTTTTTTATCCCAATTGGAACTCATCATTTACTATTTTTCATTATTTTTATTACCATTATCTTTCTCACCATGGATCGCATCATTATTCACTTTTTAAATTAATAAATTCACCTCTAATATTTTTTAATGTATCAATATTAGTATCATAATCACCACTTTCCCCATCATATAATTTAGATAATAATTGTTTTTTTAGTTTTTATAAATTCTTATCCATTCTATAAGAGGGAAAATTAAGGTTGATTTATTTTTTGTTTTCATCTAATGTGAACTTCTTGTTAAATCCTAATATTTTTCTTTTTCCTTTTATAAATAAATTAGAAATTTTAAAAGTATAATATTTCCACTTTTAAATAACTTAAGTTGAAAAAATTATTACGAATTTACTTTTACTTTTAGAAAAATACTTAAAATATGTGTATCAAATTTGAGGTTGAATTCTATATATGTTTAAAAGTTTTTTATTTGTATTTTTTGAGGCTTTATCCAAGACATGTGACTTGTTTTAACTTGAAGCATTAGTGAAACCCCCATAGGATTAGTGTTATATTTTCTAATAGCATATGAACCTCAACCAAAGACTTACAGTTCATTAGATTTAAATTAAAAAAATTCATCAAATATTGGGTTCTCAAGACCAAGTGAATATTCCCTATAAATTTTCCAACTTTTGAAAAAAGGAAAACTTTTGATCCTAAGAATCATCTAACTAAAACACCATGTGTACCACTATTTACCATTTGATGAAATGTGTAAATATAAACTCCTCCCTTATGTTTTACTCAAACATAAAAATGCTACTAAAACAATCCTTGATCTCTTTTTTCAGTAATATATTAATATTTAATTAGATTCTTTGTAACATTGTAGCTATGTCACATTACTTTCCATCAATGATTTCCACCGCTATAAAACAATATCAATACACAAAATTCATCTCTCATTATCTTAGAATAATGCCTTCTTGTATCTTAAATTATTCATTAATAATTAATTTTTTTGGGTACCAAGATCAGTATTTTACTTTATTTGTATATTTTGTTATGTATTAATATTACTGAATAAAATTGGATGGATATGAAAAGAAAATGGATAGATTCCAATCATCTGACAAACGAGCATGAGGATATAGTGAAATAGTTCCTCATGATTAAAAATTCTCATTCATATGACATAACTAAAATATTATTCTTATATTTTAGTTGTTTTTCTTCATGTGTCGTTAGTCTATAGGTGCTTTAAAAACACTTGATCCGTCAAAAAAATTTATAAATGTTGGACTAAACACCAGGAGAAACAATATGTTTCTAGTGATTAGGATAACACTACATTTTAAGGATAATATGACATGAATAAAAGTGTGAACAATGATGAAGACTATATCAATGATATGATTACATGTGTGAATGATGATGTAGATTATATTGGAAGAAATAAAATGATAGTTAAATATGAACATCATGATTTTCCAAAACAAATTTGAGAAGCTAATGAGTTGTCTAAAGATACAATTATATTATGGTTGCACTAAATATATTGATTTTTTATAAATACTAATTCTCTTATAATTTAAATGATTTAAATGGATGGATTGGAAAAAGTATTACTATAATAATTTTTATATTGAATGATAGGGTCCCAAGAGATAATGAAATTCAATTCCTAACAAATGACTCTTAAAATTACTATGTTTAATGGGTATGATCTTTGAAAGAATGCATGCATGTATAAATGTCAGTAAACTTTTTTTCAAGGACTAAAAACATTTAAAAATTTCTCAAAGTGTGGAGCTTCTCGAACAAGAAATATGAATCGGGTCCTTCAATAGTTGTATGGTAATTTACAATAATTCCATGGTTTAGGTGCATATATGGAATCCAGAATAAATTAAGTCAATTGACGGGAAACATAGATACGGTAAATAAATATGGGAATCATTATCTCCCTATAGACCCTTATCCGAATAAGAAATTTGATGATGAGTATTCCAAATTTGGGAAAGATCATATAATCCTTCAACTTGTGCTATCTAGAGAATGAGTGAATACTTTTGGTTTTCAAAGAATTATGCATAGTAAATGGTCATTTATGTTGGTAAATTAAAACCTTCTGTAATAGTTATGCATGAAATAAAAATACAATACTTTATATCTACTTATATCATGGTCGAACCAACAGGGTAATGATAATGATGTTTATTGATCCATTGATCGATGATTTAAATTTATTAAAGGATTCAGGTGTTACATTCTATGATGATCACAGAAAGCAATATTTTAAGTTTAGAGCCATGTTGTATAGGATTTTAAATGAATTTTATTTATATGGAAATATTTTAGTATATAGAATTAATGGAACTAATGGGTGTCCTAATTGTTATCAATTTACACAATCAATTAGCATGAATCATTCATCGAAGACTTTGTTAATATGAAATATTAGATTTGTACCCAAATAACAAAATATCTAATCATAGACGACATTATTTTATGGGAGTTCAGAAGAAGGTACAACACCATCTCTGATAAATTGAAATCAAATATATTAGAAAATAAAATATATGGACAATACATTGGGGTGACCTTTTTAAAAATGTATATATATATTTTGGAAAAATATATCTGTTTCTTTCTATTTACCACAATTGAATTATTTTTACATGATTTATTTTTTGATTTTATGCATGTGATACAAAATTTATGTGATATTGTCATTGGAGCGTTACTAAATGCTGATGAAAAAATTTTGCAATTATTTAAAGGTTCGACATGATTGCATTAAGGATATAGGATCATTTGGTGCCATTTAAGAGTGAAAAATGAAAAAAAATCCATTAGATTCTTACACTCCTTCTAGGTAAGAGAGGTGTAATCTTTTCAACTTGTTAAAAGATTGAAAGGTTATATATGTGTATTCATTAAAAATCAATAATATATTATCATTGAATAAGTTAATTTTAAGGGGTATGAAATCACAATATGGTATTTTTTTTTATGAATTATGTAAGTCCTGTATAATTACATTTAAATTTCACAAAGAATTTCCATCAAACAACAACCAATATCTGTTCATTTTTCATAGTAATATTCAATATTTTAATAATCCTGGCGAAGTTTCCCATTTAGAGAAGGAACATTCTATAATTTTGTGTTAATTAGAGATGATCTTCCTAGAAATATTCTATTATATGATGGTTCACTTGGTAAGAGATATTCAACTATGTACATCGATAAATTATAAATGATGTACCCATGGAATGATATATGATGATTTGGAAAGGTTATGGCATAAACAAATGTTAAATAGAAGGTTTTATTGTGGAGATATATGTTATTAAGGAGGTGTAGCGACTTAGGTTTTGGATTTATTAGACTTTGGAATATTCATACGAATAATCCTAGAGCTAAGAATGATGACGATGTGTGATTCTGAGGCATGATGTGCTCGGAATTAATTTTATAAAAATATTATGTATTTTTATACTATGGTTGTGGTGAGGATGCGTTCTCTCATAAATGGTAGATCGAATTAGAAATTTGAGGGCACGGTAGCGTTCGAGGCATGATTTTTACCCTAAGAGGGGTGTAAACATTGTGAGCATGGGCATGCTGTGGAAAAATCCACTCGTGGAATTCTCTTAAATAAATGGAAAATTTTATTTATGAGTGTTGGGTTGAATAACATCTGAATAGATTCATGGATAAAAATTTTGAGCATTCTGCTGTGTTTAGAATGACGTTTTTACCCTAGGGGTGACTTAATATCTTTCGCATTGGGAGGTCTGGTCCAGAGTGTTGTTTTAACTAATTAAATTATTCTAATTAATTTAAAATTTAATCAATCTTCTTCCCCTTTTCTCTTCCTCTGTGGCACATGATGAATGACCACCTACCACCTCCTCCTTCTTTGATAGATCAAGGCACTTCAAACATCTTTTTTTGGCATCGATCATCAGCTAATTGAGCTTGAGAGCATTGTGGGCGTCGTTCTGCACCTGAAACTTCGGTATTTTCACCCGTGGGGTGGTTGGTTTGAGTTATAATCCCCAGATCTCGTTTGTGGTTCCTTTTTATTAAATTTTAATCCATAGATGTTTATATCTTTTCCCTAGGGTCACACAATAGGTTTCAGATCTACATTTAGACCCCTGGGGTTCCCCCAACGGTCTGGAGAAACATCACCATCAGTGGCAGGCTAAGGCGCGGCGGCGCCGCAGGTGGAAGGCACTAGCTCCTTAATGTAGCAGTCTGACTGCAATCGATGGTGAGCCCCAGTGAAGGTTATCTATTGGCGTAGGCGTGCATGTGGGGTACCACTTTCGGCGAGAACCACTGCCCGGAGTGGCCGGTGTGGGCCGAGCCATGCCGGTCTGGGCTGGTCTAGCCCTTGTTTCTGTTCGAGGGTTCTTAAAGCCCTTGTTGCTTGCAAATACGAGGTTGGATCTATGAGCCATCTACGGTGACACGACCCTGGCGACAAGAAGGACCTTTGGGGGGGGTTTGGTAGTTTTAATGTTTGGTATCGTGGCCCGAGAGCTTAAAACACCGAGTATAAAAATGATATTTTATTGTTATTCAACTTCAGGCCATCGTAACTTCTGGTCGGGGCGTGTGATTGATGTGTCCTCAATGGAGATGAGACCCTGATGGTATGGAAGTATTTTCTAAAATTTTTTTGGGTGTTGGGATCGAGAACATGGTGTGGGCCTTGTGGGTCTAGGTTTTGGCATTTATGGAGAAACGTGACTTTTCCGTCAGGTGTCCGTTATGGATGAAAGAATTTTCGATCTCCTATGTTTTTTGAGGGGATCACAATGGTTTGATCTACTTAATGAGTTTTGGGATCAAGGTCTGGGCCCCACACTAGCTTTCAACAGTGAATGGTACCTTTTTTATCGGTTGTCTATTTCGAGCGAGTAAGTAGACTATCCTGCGTGTTTTTTTCATATAGATCATGATGGTGGACTCGGTATAGGCCTAGGAGGTGCACAATGTGGTAATGTTTCAGATCACTCAGGTAAGTGGTATTTAAACAAGTAGTGGTTGAGTTTACTTCCATGGTTTTTTCCTTTGAGGGTTTTTGTGGCATTCCAACCTTAGTATAGGTTCGTGATCCTCTCTATAGGATAAATTTTTGATAGAGTTGTGGCATCCCTCTAGTGGGTTCAGAGAGGTATCCTCTAGCTTCGCTTCCCTATATTAGGTTCTTGGTATCGCTGTGACCTCTAATACACATGCAGTGATCCCCTATATTGTAGGTTAACCCTATAGTTTTTTAGGAATCATCAGTAATATGATCCCCTATGTAGTGGCTCTTGCATAGTAGGGTTGCAGCATCATTTCTTATATGTTCCCCTACTCAGTGATTTATTTAGGTATGGTTGGTGCATCATCGGTTTAATCCCCTACATTGAATGTTATACCATATATGGTTCTGGTATCGTCGTGACAACCTTTACATGGGAGATGATCCTCTATCTATGTGATGTGATATGTGGAGCACCAGATTGGGTTGTGGTATCCCACAACGGTTCCTTGGAGTGATCCCCTATCTGTGAGATCTACGAGTTGCCATAGTTGGTTATTGTATCCCCTAGTGGACACTAGGAGTTATCCCATATCTTAGGTTTTTGGTAATTACAATATTTCAACATGGTGTTCTCAGTTAAAAAATCTAACGAGTGTGTATCTCTCATAAGAGTATCATCTGGGATGACAAAGCTCGTGAAGTGTGTTCTCATAGTTATGTACTTGTCGTAGGTGAAAAGGTTGGAACCTCATGAGGATTAGTGTGAGAAATGAGTATATATAGTTGTTCATGGAATATGTATGGAAATATACCTAAGAAGATGTTCATGGTGTATGTATAAAAATACACCTGAGCTAAGAAGACTAGTCGTGTTTAGCCAAGGATGGTCTCGAAATGGAGTTTCTCTCTTGTTTGGGTTCCCTCTAGCTGGGATGAGTTGACTCTTTCCTTTTAGTCTCTCCCTTTATTTTTGGGGGGTTTTGGGTGCCTACTGAGTATTTTATTTATACTCTCCCCTGCACTGGCTTTTCCCATGCATGTTTGGGTCTTGTGCAGACCACATGCCTTTCGACGGAGTCCTAGAAGGACCCAGAGTAGGCAGAGCATTGTGAGCGGGACTGACCAGGGTGTTTACCGGAGCCGTGATGAGGAGCTTAAAGGCAGGTGATTTTGAAATTGATCCCATCCTTATGAGTAGGTTGGATGCTTTTGCAGTTTTCTTTTGGAGGGCCATATTTTTTCCCTTTTTTACTTATGTTACACTCGGGTTTGGGATAGATATATGCATGCATTTTCTTTTCAGTTTTCTGTATCTCTACACTACTTCATGGAGGTTTATGTGGGTGCGTGTTTACAAGTACCTTTGGCTAATAATCCCATTTGTGTGATATACTACTCGGTGAATGTTTCCCACCCCTGACCTATTGGAGGTGGTCTCGGAGAGTCACGGCTCGAGCCACGTTTGCTCGGGTCATGACATGAGGCCTTTTAATTCAGTAGTAACTACTTATCAGATGTATAAATCATTAGTCTACTGAAACCTCATTACACTATGTGTCTTATAAAGGAATGGATTTCCCAAAGAGATGTTTTCACAATTAAAATTATTGAATGAGACCTGGATCACCATTATGTTTTATATAATAGTGTATAGGATGCTCCATATATTTAAAACCACAATGTAATTATATGGAATTTGAATCCATCAATCAATGAAATATGGATATCAAATATACATAATCAATATTTTATAGGATGATTTTGTGCCAATATTTTTATAGAGTGACCTATAAATATGAATTCAATTTAAAAACTACTTAGATGTCCTGCTAGAGGACCAAGTGTGCATGTATTATCTTATAACGGTTATGTAATTAATGGTTATAAGTTATATATAAATGAACATGATGAATGTATTACAGTTAAAAATAATTCAGTTACACTTGTCACTAATGTGATGCATGTATATGTTATAAAGGATATAAATCCAATTTTTTGTGAACATGTCATACATTGGAATAACAAAAAAAAGATGGGTGTTGGATTATACAACATTCAAAGTGATGATTATTAAATACAATTTGGTTGATAATAGGATTCTAGTTAAAATAAATTAATTTGGATTTTCGAAATTGTATTCCAGTATAGAATGATAAAATGAATACTCGTTTATAATGAAAGAAAAAATATTTAAAGTATTTTAGGTTATAGATCATGTACACTATAAGTGTTCAATTATTATATTATTGACCGAAACCACTGAAGGGACAGATGTCAATTCTACCACGTATGACCCTTTCCTTGGGGAATAAAATCATTTCACAGTAGTCCCGGTATAGATAGAGACTTTTATTTCATAGGAGAACACAATGAGAATATTTAGATTATTGATAGAAGGGCTAAATCCCTTTATCCTTTAGAAAAAGGGAGTTCAATTATTAGTTTATATTTTTTGTAACATACATTTTGTTACCTCATAATATTATCTGTTCATTTATAAAATTATTTAATATAAATTAAATTTTCAACCACATCTATAGATAATGACTTTGGAAAATGTTTATGCTTCCAATCCTAAACAACAATAGGATTCACAACATGATGATGCTCTTAATGCATTGGAACAAAAGGATTCCCCAAATGTTAATGCTACCAATACATAAGAACAACATACAAATGATTTTGAATCTAAGTAAATAATAGATGATCAAAAAACCATATCCCATTAAAATAAGATCATCATTGTGTGATAATATTAGAAAAAAAATATTAAGGGGAGAGACACAGACATCAAATTAGGGGTTATATGTAATTCTTGTGGCCAACCTGTTAAACCCTACATAGAAATTATTAGCAATTACATTTGAATTACCACTCAAATTCTCATGGAGGTTGATGTAGATTCATGGAACAATGCTATTCCCACACATAATTCACTTATTTGGTAAGATATTTGGGTAAAATTATGATATAATTTCTTTATTTTACTAAGAAATTAATGAAATGTTGATTTATTAGTCAGTATCCCTTATAGAGTGCATTTATAATAGATATATCTAGAATGAAATTGGTATTAATTCTCATTTTAAATGATCATAGATGCTTCCAGAAAATTATTACAAATTTTGATGTCAAATATACTAAAGGGAAAATAAAATTTCATCCACCACACATATATGCACACCAGATAAACTAATAATCATTGGATATGTATATTGGTCATCCAGATGGGACACATTTTCAGATATATTGTGACTGGTAATACATTTCCTGAAAATGAGCGTATGAATTAATTTGATTAAGAATTTTTTATTTATGAAATAGAAACTGAGTGCTAAAAATAATAAATGTATAGAAAAACCAACATCTCCCTAATGTAAAGCAAGGATGTTCAGTGCTTCGCCTAAAAAAATAATATGTATTTTAGAAATATTGTAATAATTTTATGAGACATGAAATAAAAATATAATTATATTCTACTATTTATATTTAGATTAATTAATCTAAATAAAATGTCATTTCCATGTCACATAATATTATATGGAAGTAGGAACACATAAATATAGATGGGATACTAATTGATGAATTCAAAATAAAAGTGTGGGAATCATATTTAAGTAAGAAATAAAATTTTTTCATTAAATTGATATTACATAACATTGAATACTTATATCTCTATATTATTTATCCAACTTAGATACAAGAATTTCCATCATATTTACCTGATGACCATCTATTATAAGTGGACATGAATTGTTCAGAACAATATGGCCATATCAGAGGTTTTGATTTTGGTGTGTCACCACCAACATATTTTTTTGAAAATAAATGAAAATCGGGATAAGGACAATAAAATGGAAGAGCCACTGGCGTGATTAGATACATGATACTAGAAACATAATTTGTAGTATTTGTTTTTATAAAATGTTATGGTAAGGAATCAAATATAAGAACAAATGAAAAAAACAACCACTACATAAAGATCCCCCCACCCCAACCAGGTTTGAGGTGAGCCATTCACCTCAATGGGATATCTTATAAGAGTAATCAATATTCTGATAATTGATTAAATAAAATGTGAACTCAGAAGACACATATACCTTTCATGTAGTGATATTATAAAGGGTAAAAATGATTTTGATTTATATCTATCAACCCCAACCCATATCCTTGTTTCCATGGGTACTATGTACAACATTTAAGGGTATAATTTACCTAAAAACATACAATGGGTCATGTAAGAGTGGGGATTCATATAGATAATGAGCAAAGCACTGAGATACTTGTTCCACATGATGATATAGATGTTCATAAAATTGAGTTTTCCATTGGAACCTTTTTATCATAACTATTTGATCTTGAAAAAATATAGGTCAACCAATAGGTAATACTTTAGAATTTATTTTTTGTACAGTGCCTGTAAAATTTAATGAAAAAAGGAATGAACCAACAAATGTTATTACATAAGGAAAATGGGATTGGAGTGAAATTGAAGTTCAAATCAAAATGATCTAAAAGATCAACCAACTAATCAAAAAACATCACAAAGTACCTTTACCTTGCCTATTAAAATTTTAAATTTATTATCATTAAATGTTAATGTGGATAGAATGTTAGCAAGTGGTGAATGACCAGAATTGATTTTGAATGATGTATATTTAGAGAGGCCATTATAGAATATTTTGTTCAAAATAATATAAATGAAATACTTAATCATGGTTGGCTAAAAGGCGTAGTTGTAAATGTATAAATGATGTCTATTTCAATGATTTTTTATCCAATAGATGATCTTCTATGTTAATTATTACTAAATACTATTCATAATTTTTTTAGGAATATATTTCAATACTATTTTAAGGGAAAACCCAATGAATATAAATTTGGACTAATTTTTCCTCACGTAACTTCTACACAACTTATCTCATTGTAACCAATTAAATATGAAGTAATTGTAAAACAAATGTCCACAATGTTTTTTATAAAACATAAAGAGTACATACTCTTCTTAATACCCATTATATTGGGGTAAGACACTATAGTTTAATTATATAAAATATATTTTAATTCCTTTTATTGTATATTCATTTTTCTATTTTAGGAATAATTTTTTACTCATTGATATTAATTTAGATACACCAATTTTATTAACGGATTCAATGCATGGATACCCAAAAAACACACATGAAGATATTTATTAATTTTTAATACACTAAAAGAAATATTTTATAATTAAACTTCATGTTGTACATTTTATGTTAGGTTTTAATGAAAATTATGTTATGATGGGGTGCTGTTTCAATACTTTCAAAACCAAGGAATGAGCACAGTCTAGTATCACAAAAAGCTTATAAAATTCTACAAATGAATAAGTATTACGGAATATATTTTATCATTCCAATATCAAAACATATATAAAAACAAATGACTAATTTTATCAATGTTTTTAACGTGATCAGAATAAAGTAATAGAAAAATTGTGTTTATTAAGCTTTAAAATTGATGAAATATATCATATTCCATTAATATAATAAAACCCCCAATGGGGTATTTCTAATGATATCTAAAATTTCATTTAAAATATATAATAATATTTTTTATTTATAGTTTTACAGTACTACCAGGACCGCCGAAAGTCCTCATATTCAAAATCGAAAAAATATTTGTTTTAAATTGAATGGAAAGAATACATGTTTTTATATTTTATATAGTCATCATGAATAGGTGACTTCCTAATACTAATTTGGAAAACATTATCCTCACATTATCTTAAATTATAGTTAACTTTCTTATCAATATAGTTTGATACATATTTTTGGAATTCATGCTTTAATTTCAATTGTCTGCAATAAGACAAGAATGGAAGAGAAAACTATATGATGGTTAAAATGTGAAGTGAATCATAAGGATGCATGTACCAAATGATTTTGTAGAAGATGAGTATCATTTAACGAATTCCCAAAGGATCTATCATGAATATTGTATTGAAGGTTGTATGAATCAGTTTCCCCTCAATCAGCCAGAGCTCAATCTGATACACAGTGTGCTTAGTATGACATGAAGTTTATGTTTGTAGTTTATAATTTATATTTAGTTGAAAAAACACATCACATAGTCAAAAAAAATCAATCAGTTTATTTTGATTCTTTAGGAAAATTATCCATAAGTCATTTTTTATGTGTATGAATCATCTTCACCTTAATCTGATATATGATGTGTCCCATATGACTTAATCAATGCATTTTTCGTTGAAAATTGATATTTTACATCAAAACGCATGTGAGATAGTCAAACAAAGACAAAACAATAAGATTGTTTTTATTCATTAGAAAAATGATCCATAAGTCATTTTGTATGTGTAGCAATGATACACACCTCAATATGATATATAGTGTGCTTTGTATTACTCAAATTGCCTATTATCAGATTACAAGTGTCATTTTAGTTCAAAACATGCAACAATCACTAAAAACCTAATAAAACATGATATAAATGGATTTATAAATTAAAAAAATGATTCATAAGTCATTTTTAAAATGTTGGAATCCATCTCACAAAATAAAAAACATAATGCGGCCGTTTTGACTCAAAATGTGTTTTTTGTTTAAATTGATATTTTACTAAAAAAAGACATGTTACATATTTAACACCAAGGAAACACATTTGGATTCTTTTCATACATTAGTAAAAAGATCCTTAAGTAATTTTTCATATGTAGAATTCAACATCATGATAATCGGATGCACTGTATGACCGGTATGACTCAAAGTACGTTTTATTTATAATTGAAATTTTAGTTTAAAAAATTTGCACACTAAAAGCTGAAAAAGAACATTTGGACTATTTTGATAAATTATGAGAATGATCTACAAATTATTTCTGATGTATAGAAATCATCTGATCCTCAATTGAAAACATGACGTGCATGATATAAGTCGTGTATGTTATCTGTTTAAAATTTATATTTAAGTTGAATACATGTGTCACTCATTAAAGACCAGGAAAAGTGACTAAATTTTTATTGATACATTATTAAAATGACTAATATGTCAATTATGATGTGTAGTAATCATTCACCTATGAAACCGACAAAGGATCTTACCAGTATGACTCAAAGTGTTTCTTTTTAGTTTAAATTAACATTTATGTAAAAAACATGACATACTTAAAATGTGAAAAGGCATTCAAAATATTTTGATACTTCGGTAAATTGATCCTAAACATAGTTTAAACTTTTCGGAATCAACCAAAAAGCATTCTAATGCATGGTGTGACATGTATGACTCAATGTGTGTTTTTATTTAAAAGTAGAATTTTGGTTCAAAACACAAGTCACTTAGTCAAAACTAATTAAACACATTTGGATTGTTTTGATACATTTGGAAATTTATCCATAAATCATTTGTAACATATAGGAATCATTTTTACCTAAATCTGATACACATTGCTCCTGATATGACTGAGAGTTTATGTTATGAGTTTAAAATTGACATTTTTGTTCAAAACGTGTGTTACTCAATTAAAATTGTTGAAATTTCCTCTGATTATCATGATACTTTAAGAAAATGATTAATATGTAATTATAGACATGTATGAATTTGTATCACATCAATGAAACACATGATCTGAGTAGTAAGACTCATATTGTTTGGTTTCAGTTTAAATTTTCATTTTAGTAAAAAACAGGTGTGTCAAACTCAAAAATAAGAAAATGCATTCATATTATTGTTAGATTTTATAAAAATAATCGTTATGTAATTTTTGATGTGTATGAATCAGCAACACATCAATTCATCGCACGGTGCTACTGATATGACTCAAAGTGTGTCTTTTTATTTAAAATTGAAATTTTAGACCAAAAATAATCTCACATTGTCAAAACTAAGAAAATATATTCAGATTGTTTTTATAATGTTGGAAAATAATCCATAAGTCATTTTTCAAATGTAGGAATCAATTGAACCTCAATCGCATACAAGGTGTGACTGGAATGACAAAAAGTTTCTGTTAATATATAAACATTTTTTTCAAACATGTGTTTGTCACTAAAGTCCAAGAAAACTCATCTTCATATATTAATAAAATAATTCATAACATATTTTTGATGTGTAATAATTATTCTCACATAAAACAAATATATGATGTGACATGGGATCTCTAAAGAAAGCGCCCCACACGCCTGTGGTTTTTGAATCTCATCCGACCGTTACCTCCTCCGCCCACTCTATACAGCAGCGGCTTCTGATCCAGTGACCTTCGATCCAGGATTTGGGGCTCTGGTGTCTGTCTCCTCCCCCCTTGGGGGTCCCCTGCTTTCCCTCCCCGCCTGCGGCGACCGGTCCTATCCTTCAAGGAGGCTTTGTGTGGTCAGACCTCAAGCGCTTCTCTCCCTTACTTCAAGAATATCAATCTGTTTTCCGACTCGGTATCGAGGGATGGATCTCTTCTCTCACTGGCCTCCCCTTCTTCGGAATTCACTGCTGCTCTTGTTGGCATAAATTGGACACTCTTGGTGCGGTTCGGTGCTGGAAAACCCTATCTCTCGGCCTTTAAGCGCTTTGTGGACTCCTGGGGTTTGCAGTCGGCCGCCCACATCTCAGTGCTTCACCGGAGCGCGTTTTATCTGGTTCTCGCCTCTGAAGTGGATTTCATTCATTCTTGGTGCAGAGCCCCTCAAATGATGGGGCGCTGGCGCTTAATCCTTTCGCGCTGGCCAATGGAAGTTCACAGGTAAAGGAAAGTTCGAGGGCTGCCATTTAGATCATCTTATCCGGTCTCCATCTTCCCAACCAAAACGGTACTTTCCTCAAGCCCACCAGTGATTCATTGGGGGGTCTATGTGCTGATGAGCGCACCCGTAGCTGGGAGGAATCCAAGGTCACCCAGATCTGTGTGGAGCTTGATCTTTCTCTTCCGCTCCCGGTGAAGATCTCTCTGAAGGTGCATGATTTCGCGTCGACTGGTCCCAGGATGTTGTCTTCCCGGTGTTCCACAGGTTCTTCTTGTCTTGCTTTCTCAAGGGTCATTCGGCTTAGAATTGCAGGAAACGTCGCCCTGGTGGCCCTCCCCTCCATGCCAGTGGCTCCAAGCCTAGATCTCTGTCCGCTCATCCTCGTGCTGGTTCCAGTTCAGCCTCAGCCCAGTGAGCATTTTCAGATCCCTCTCCTTCTCCTGCTTCCTTCTCCCACCATCATGTGTGGCTTGTGTCTCTCCCCCCTTGGCCCCCAGATTCCATCCCCGTTTGATGTCTTTCTCACCTTCCCCTGGATCAGAGGCATCTACAAGCTTGGCTCTGGTCCCTTCCAAGTCGAGTGGCAAGGGGTCAGACCCCATGGTTTCCTTTGATCGTTCATGCACCCCAAATCAGATGCTGCTTGCTGGGGCCTTTCTTGAATTCTTAATGAGGTTTTCCTCAGGGCTTTTGACTGCTCCTCTCTAACCCCCTCCCATTTCTACTCTAAGCTCATGCCCCCATGCTAACCTGCAGGCCACGGATGAAGGGGTTCAGGGGGTCGGCTTCCTCTCTTTGGATTCCCATCAAAGGCCTATGAGGTTGCCAGGCAGTGTTTGTCATGAATATGGGGATCATGCTATCTGGAAGCCAGATTATATGGTCCTTAGTGCTCGTCCTTCGGTCCCAATACCATATGATTATTGGGCATCTCAGAAGCCTGGTCCGCTAGTCTGGTCGTCCTCCAGTGCGGTGAGTTTGATTTCCCCAATACTATCATCTCGGCTTCCTTTCCAATCCTTGGATTTCCATGACTTGAGTCCGGGAGTGCGTACAAGGTTGATGTCAAAGAAGATTTTTGTTAGGGAATTCCCTCCATTCCTTTCACAAGATACTATAGTGTTCGGGGCAAATTCTCATCTGGATCTCCTGAGGTGTTGGGGTAAGGTTGAAAACTGACTTCATCTCCTCGAAGTCAATGAGGAACAAAGCCAAAATGACAGTGATTCTAGAGCACAAGCATGCCCCTACTTTGATACATGAGATAGCTCGTAAGGTAAAAAAGCATGCGTCCATCCATGCAGACCTGATCAATAAACACATTTGGCTATTCTGGCACAGGGACATTATAGTTGATTTGATTCTTACGGGTGATCAGAACATTACTACAAAAATATTGAGTGGTGGGGACTCTATGTTTGTCTCTTTCGTTTACGGAAGCTGTGATGCACTAATAAGGGAAGTCTTGTGGTCTGAGTTGCATGTGTTCGATCCTGGAGATCATCCCTTGGTAGTGGGAGGATATTTTAATGTCATCTTGCATCTAGGTGAGAAGAAGGGGCATGGGGATTTTACGAGAATGGATAACATGTCCTTTATATAGTTCATGTCTGGCAAAGGGCTATTGGATTTGGGTTATTCCAGATATCCCTATACTTGGTGTAACAACCGTTGGGGAGGCAGTCGTAGCTGGAGCAGACTCGACCATTTCATTACCAACTTCCATTCTATTTCCATGTTTTCAAATTCAAAGGTGACCCACTTAATTCGTAGCATCTCCAATCACTCTCTGCTCGTGTTATCCCTATGCAGGATGTAGGTCTTCTAGGAGAGGTTTAAATTCTCTTTCCAGTGGTAAAGTCTCCTCAACTATCACCGGATGGTTAGGAATTCTTGGGTTGGACTGCCTCTGGGCCACTCTTGGTTGGATATCCATTCCATGTTATGACATCTCAAACAAGAACTTCAACGCCGAGCTCAGTCCATTCCCCCCTTGGATCTTGAGCTGGTCGCACTCCAACGGGTAGTCGATCACCTTGAGGCATGCCTTGAGACCAATTGGGACTACTCGGTATTTGGAGCACTTGCTGAGAAAAAGAACAACTTCGTGGCTATGGTTCTTTTGCAGGAACGACAAGCAAGGGAAAGTTCGGGGGTCAAATGGCTCAGGGGGGACAAGAACACCACCTTTTCTCATGTGTATATTTGGGAGAAGAGGCGTGTGATCAAACCAAATCAATCTCTGGAAGAAGAAACATTCACCAATGAAAGAGAGGTGGTGGGGGTATGGACTTCTTGTACATTAAGGATCTTTTTGTTGGCCTATCGGTGACCATGGCTCAGGGGTACCCTTGGAGGGTGTTTCGTCATCGGAGGGGATTCCAAGCCTTGTTTATGCCCAGGACAATGCTTTGTTGGAAGGTATCCCTGAGGAGATGGAGATTCATGAAACCATGTTGAACCTAGATCCAGAGAGCGCAACAGGCCCTAACGGATTCTCTGGTCCCTTCTATAGTGACTCTTGGGAGGTTGTGAAGAGTGACCTCATTCATGCCATACAAGATTTCTTCTGTGGGGGAGGCCTTCCTTGAATCACCTTGGCTACGACTCTTGTAATTCTTCCAAAGACCAAAGACCCCCTTTTCCGTCCTCCACTATTGTCCTATAATCATGTGTAATTTCTCGTACAAAATCATGTCGAGTGTCATCAATGGGTGGTTGTCCAGACTCCCTCCTCAGTGGATTTCCATGGAGCATCATAGCTTTGAGAAAGAGTGCTCCATTTAGTGAGCTATGGCCATAGAACAAGACATGCAGAGAGACCTTAACCTCAAATCTCATGGTTCCAACATGGTCATTAAGCTTGACATGAGAAAGGCATATGATTGGACGGAGAGGGGTTTTATTAATAGGGTCCTTACAAGGATGGGTTTTTCTTCTTGGGCTTGTGATCTCATATTCAGATGCGTAAGCTCATCGTGGATGGTTGTCTCATTCATGAGGCATAAGCATGGATTCTTTAAGTCCATCTCAGGCCTTCTGCACAGCGACCCCTATCCCTGAGCATTTTTATTCATGATAACCCTCTATCCCTGAGCATTTTTATTCACATCCAAGACACTCTAAGCAATATGATTAACAAAGGTATTTTCAATTGGGAAATCCTTCAGTATTGTATGAAGTTAGGCTCTCATCTATCTCACAACTAATATTTGCAGATAATACAATTATTTTCATGAATTTGGGGTGGAGGTCTATTCATAGCATCAATAAAATCGTAGAGTACTATTTACATTAGAGTGGTCAGGTCATCAATAGGGTGAAGAGAAACTTCAATGTCTCTGGTTCGTGCAATGAAAGAAGGGTGGTTGATTTGCGTAACAGCTTGATCATGCGACATGGAATTTTTCCCATGGAATATCTTGGCTCCCCTGTTTTTCCAGGTAGACTGTGAAACAGGGACATCGAAACTGTGGTGAAAAAGATCATGGGTCAAATTATTAATTGAAAAAATCACTTCCTATCCTTTGGCATCTACATCTCTCTTGTTAATAGTGTTCTGTTTGCTATTCCAGTGCACACTCTCGCTTCCTCCAGTGTGCTGATGGTTATAATAATGCCCATTGATAGATTTCTCCCACACTTTATCTAGGATGGTAAATCTAAGGGAAGAGGCATTGTTTTTAATGGAGGAATATGGAATGGGCCATCCGTGAGGGAGGGATCAACGTCAAATGTTTGGTGGATACTATTCATTTCATGCATGCAAATATCGCATGGGAAATCATCGAGGAGTGTACCCTGTAGGGAAAGAATATGTCCCAAATGTACCAGTCCAATTCTACATCTCCTTTATCAAATGGGTTGACCTTATGGTCCTCTATGTGTTATATCATCTTGAATATCTTCCCTCACTCACAATGGATCATAGGTGAAGGCAACATCCTCTTCTGGTTTCATAATTGGTCGGGCAACATGCTTGCCTACCTAGGGTGTCCAGCTCCCACAATCTACTTCAAAGAGTCAAGCCATCATCCAACATTCTTCAGTTCAATTTTGAATGCATCCCATCAAGAGGTGTTCGACTCAATCCTCATTTCATCAGAGTAGGATAAGTGTGTTTTCACTCCCTCTACCTTAGAGAGGATTAACTTAAAGGACTTTCGAAAGGTGAACTCCTCTCAGGGGTTGTATAATAGGTGGAATGAAATTGTCTGTGGTATAACAAAATCACTATTATCCTTAAAATTCTTACATGGAGAATTCAAAATAATGCCCTTCCTTCTGATGTTAACATTAAACACCTTGGCATTAGAATGGCTTCTTACTGCCATTGTTGCATGGTCAAAAGTGAAGAGAGAACAAGCCACATTTTCTTCGAATTCGATTGGGCTCGCATGGTTTGGAGTTCCTTTTGGGGGTTCATGGCTTACTACTCCCGTACGACAAGTACTTATAGGTTCCTGGAATGTTGGTTTTAGGGTTCAAAGAGTTTAGTGGTGGAAAGAGTGGCACGTTCCTTAATCTTCAGTGCGGGCTGCTTGTGCTTATGGAAAGCTAGGAAGTGTTCCAGGTTTGAGGGCATTACTTCCACAGCAATATCCATTGTGGAAAGATCTTGGTGCATGCTGGTGGATCAAATTTTTCATTCTAGAAACTGGAAGGAGGAACCATCACTTAGTACCCTTTGTGCTCCTCTGGCTTTAGTTCATCATAACAGCTCTAGGGGGAGAAGGATTCGATGGTTACCTCCTAGGGATAACCTGCAGCTCACCATGGATGGGTCTTGTGTCCTGGGTGACACATGCAGAGGTCGCGATTATAAGGGGAGTTCTGTCCTGGCATTCATAGCTCACTTCGTGAGTGGCAGTTCGGTCTGGCAGGAGGCCAAAGCTGTTCTATCAGGTCTGACCATTTGTAGGCAAAGGGACACTCATCTCTTCGAGGTGGAGAATGATTCCGTGATTATCCATGATGCAGTACATGGAAAGGGCTTCTTCCATTGGTCAATATCTTGCCTAATTAGGCAATGCGAGGCTCTGTTATTCAACAACATTATAGTCACCCACACCTAGTGGAAGGGGAACAAAGTGGCAGACTATCTGGCCTCCCTTGTGTTCCTTGGTACAATGGTTTATTGTCATCTTTATGATGTATTATTTTTAAACCTGAGTGGGTAAACGTGATTCGGGGTGACGCCCTTTCTTTGTACCACTTTCGGCCTCCATAGGCCTTGGCTGTAACTTCTATTTTCCAAATAAAATTTTTAACATTTAGAGGAGATGTGACCATTATGAGTTAAATTGTAACGCCTCGACCCCAGTTACCCAGATTCGGTGCATTATTACTTAACATTGGTATGATCAAAAAAGATCAAGTCTCGAAAGACCGATTAGATTAGTAGCCTTAGAATCACTAAATACATTAATAAGGTTTACATTACATCATAAAGTGAAAAACTATAATAATATAGTCTCTATAGTCCACACTAATATCACCTTCAGACTATCCCTGCAGGTCAGTCACAGAATATTTCTTCACATCCTGGGAAAAAAAATAAAACATTGAAAGTGGCGAGCTCAGATACTTAGTAAGGATAACAATATAGCGGAAGCTTTCATAAATAATCATAAACATTTGAGGCAATGTATAACTAAAACAAAAGCCTTTAAAACTTGAACTTCAGAATAATATGGCAAAGATAAAATGAAATAATGTCATTTACTTATTCACATAGATATTCTACTAGTCAAATAATCGCATGCAATATCACCGACCACTTTCATAATGATAGAAATTGTAACACCCTGACCCCAGTTACCCAGAGTCGGCGCATTATTATGTAACATTGGCATGATCACAAAAGATCAAGTCTCAAAAGACCGATTAGTTTAGTAGCCTTTGAAACACTAGATACATTCATAAATGTTATATTACATCATAATGTGAAAAATCACAATAACATAGTCTCTATAGTCCACACTCGTATCCCCTTCAGACTATCCC
Source organism: Viscum album (assembly GCA_963277665.1). NCBI lineage: Eukaryota > Viridiplantae > Streptophyta > Magnoliopsida > Santalales > Viscaceae > Viscum > Viscum album. Next base: position 371,744,195 of record OY728130.1, on the reverse strand, counting down.
TATAGGTCAGTCATAATATATTTCTTTATATCCTAGGAAAATAAACCATAGAAAGGGGTGAGCTCAGATGCTCAGTAAGGATAATAATACAGCGTAAACTTTTATAAATAAACTAAAACATTTAAGGCAATGTATAACTAAAACAAAAGCCTTTTAAACTTGAACTTCAGCATAATATGACAAAAATAAAATGATGTAATGTCATTTCCTTATTCACATGGATATTCTACTATTTGAATAATCACATGCAATATCAATAACCACTTTCATAATGATAGAATGCATAATGTCAGACTATCATAACCACGTAGCCAAGGCCTCGTACCAAGACTACAAATAAGATTTTTTCAAGGCCTCGTGCCAAGACACTAGTTTGTCTCATGAGACCTATCGATGTATTGAGGAGCTATAGCAGGCTCCACCCATTACTTATTAAGTCTAATGCATTCTTTATATGAAAAGGTTTAAACATATCATAAACCATAACATAATCATATTACATAAAACATGCATAAAGGAAACATAACATTTCCACATATCAATCACAAGATATCAATACAACACATTGATATAATAAAAACATTATCAAAACCATTTTCAATACCAAAATAAAAGAAAAGTAGAACATGGTATTTATTTTTCATTTAAAAAAAGTCATGGCAGCAGAGAAGTCATTGTCGCCGTATACGTACGACAAAAAAAACATTCCCTTTTGTCGTTTAGTAAAACGCCTCGTATAAAAAATATTCCTTTTGAATAAACGCAAAATTCAAATGGGTTTATACACCGTATAAAAGAATGTCTTGTATTAAAACAAAATATGCCTTAATGAATGAAGATTAAGACGAAGTCCCTTACCTTGTGTCCGACTTGACTCGATCATTCTTTAATCTCCTGAATAATAAACTAGAGTTAATTTCTACTTATTTAAGAACATTTTTCATGTTCATTACTCCTTTTATATCAATTATTATCATGTTATGAATATTATGTAATTATTTAAGTTAATAACGGTTGTTTTGTCGATCTTTGGTACTTGAGTAAAAAATAAACTTCTTATAATTACAAGTTGTTCATGTGGTAAAATATCCATTATATCCAGAATTATATTCATGATGTAGATATCATATATATCATATATATCCAGTATATACATGCATTTATAATATTACATAACATTTAGAGGTAAAAAATGAAATGCACCGTTCATGGAGACGGTAAGCCGTACGTACGCATGAACGCTACTTTCATTTCTATTTAGTATTTAATGGAATAAAATAATAATGATATAAAGGTATATTATAATTCTAGTATAATATCATATATATAATATCATTAACTCTATCCTTTATACGTCCCACATATGGCATTAACAATTCAAATCACTTTGAGGGGGTGGTAGTCCCCACTTCCTAAAATGAAATTATCGCGTTTACCCATAATGAAAGTCATAAAGGTATGCCATAAATGAAAAATACAGAAACATAAGAAAAACATACACATAATATATATCATATATAAATATTGTGACATCTTAATGGCCACCATGAGAGGTGTTAAAAGAATATTGAACAATCATCGTTTCGTGAGGTAGTAATTCGCCACCCATAGAAACAGTATGTTCTTTAACCATTAGATGAATGTGTGTGTAAGTGTAAATCAAATCCTTCACATAAAAAAATTCTAGTATATTTAAGATACTTTTTTTGCTACAAAATAAAGGAATAAAAAGAGTTTATGGGGTTGGAGAAGAAAAATAAAACAAAAGAACATAAGAGAAGACATTACCTTAAAATTGGGAAACTCTTTTTGATTTGAGCCAAAGACTTCCTTGGGAAGACTTCTGCCCAAAGTGAGGCTTCTAGGATTTATAGATGAAAGTTGAGAAAGTATTTGGGCAGAGGATGGCCAAACCAAATGGATTTGAAGGTGTGAATAAGGTGGTAGAGGTGGGGGCCTTTTATAAGAGGAGAGGAGGGGCACTCTTGGAAAGTCAAGAAATGTTACTTTATTATATAATGAGTTTCAGATTTTAAAGGTCCCACAATTATATATTTCGAGGATAAGGTGATAAGAGTTCGAAATATACTCATCCAATAGGTTTTGGACAAGTGTATGTCTTAGAATTTACATTATCTTTTAATTTTATTTAAATCGTTAATTAATGAGGTAATCGCTGCATCGTCATGGTGTAATTAAAAATTTAATTTATTTAATGTCTAAAAATTATAAAAAAAATATCATGATGTAGGAAATCTTTTTAGGTTTCCAATGACTTATTATAGTAAAAAATTTAACTTATATAACCCCATGTAATAATTGTTTAAGTAAAACAACACATATTTGTGACAATTTTATTTTTACTTTAAATAAAAAGTTATTAATGTCATTTTCTTACCCATGTGGCTCCATGGGGTCCCCAAGTTGACCCATGGATTGTCTTGGTCAGCCATGACTCATCCAATAAGGGTAGGATAATTGTAAAGGTAATTTCATATTATTATAACATTATATTTACCTTAAATTACACTAATTACCTTTAATCGTGATTTATAAAACTTAAAAGTTACTATTCAGCAAAAAATATTTTCATCCCATTGAACCACATTTTACTTAATAATGATAACCATGTATGTCAGATTTTTGAAATTCAATTCACAAAAGTGGTAAAGTTTTATTTAAACGAAAAATTAGTTTTTTAACTACCACTTAGTGGTTTCACTATTCAACAAATATTGAATTTTTCAGAAAAATACCAGAAATTCACCCTAAGCTATATTTGATATTCTTAATTAAAAAATGATGTCTATTTTAAAAAATTAAAAACATATAAGTTGAATTAATTAATTTAATAATTAATTCTCGTTGTCACAACAAATAGCGTGTTTTTAAGAAACAATATCAATCAAAAGATTGACAATTTTTTATGTCCAATTTCAAAGTGAAATTAATTCTAATGACCACCATTGGATAAAATAGTAAAAATATATTCTAATTATACTTTAAAACTACTCAATAGTATAATTTATCACTATTATTTATTTTGAATAAAAAAGTTTTTTTAAGTATTTTTTCTATTCATAGAAAATTGGAAGTTCTCAGAAAATAAAAAAAATTCAACTTAGGATAATTTCGATATTCTGAATAAAAAAATGAAGTCTATTTTGAAATATAAAATTTATATAATTTCAAAAAGTGGGTATTACTATTCATAATGGCTACTTTGATTGGTCGCGGTGTGTTAGAATCTCGAACTTGCGTACAATGCATGCTATTGCATTATTGAAAGAGAAGCGTACCATGGAAGCATGGGGTGTTACATTCTCCCCTCCAATAAATTGTGTCCTCGCAATTTGAAATTGTTCTTCAAAAATAAAAGGTGGAAAGTAGAAAATACCTTTGTGGAAAACCCACATTGGAAATAAGGTTAATAAAATTTAGTCTTAATAAGAGGGAAAGAGAAATGAAAAATTCACCACCAAATTATGATCTCGATTAGAAGAACATTGGTGGAAATTAGAGACACATAATTGGAGGAAAACATAAATATTTGTCGGGAGTGATTGAGGCCATCAATCACAAACAAGTGTAAAATTGAGGGCCTCAAAGCCTTCGATCTATGGTGATTTAAAATATCATCAGTTCAACAAAACATAAGATATTAGGATAACACATTTTTTAATATCCATTCCCTAAAGTTTATGAATTAATTTCTTTATAAAATAAGATATATATATATACACTTGACAAGTACAAATTCATCCTTCAAATAATTTACACCACAAACTCATATTTCACTCAAAAAGATAATAGAACTCGATTTCTGCATCTTTGTCCAACGCGATGGGTTATCCCCCAACCTGTAGGTTGTCCTTTTCCTAAAACTATAATATTATAATATTCCCAAAATAATATTAAGAAATGTTTTAACCTTAAACAATACTATCCAATTTTCAACTTAATCCATTCCAACCTTTATAGTTATCCAAAATACCTCTGTCCAGACTTTCTCTAAAAGGTCTCTAAATTCCAAAATTAATTGTAACATCAGATTCCCTAAATAAAGTAAAGTTTCTCTTATTGTCACATACTAAAAATATGATTACCTTCGTCATATTAAAACCTTAATGAAAACAACAAGTACTGCAGTAAAATCCTTATATATATTTCACATTATTCTTATAACCATAATATTGTTCTTGATTCCAAAAACACAAATACAATAATTATTCAACTTCATCTGTAGTAACACCATAAGATTGGCCTTGATCCCTTGGCCTTTTCTAAGGTATGTTTCCCTGACGCTTAATACATTCATTTGCATAATGCCCCATTTCTCTACAATTGTAGCATTCAACATTGATAGCCTCTTTCTTTCCCTTGCAATCACGAGCCTGGTGACCTATTTCTCAACATTTATAACAAACTTTCATTCCTTTTTAGGAAAGTACCAGAGTGATTCTTCCCACATTTACTACAGGATGGGTAATCAAATTTTCCCTTCTTCCCCTTATTTCCATTTTTAGAGTGATCAGTAGATCTATTCTTCTCTTTCTTTGCTTTAAAGTCGTAGGACATAGAGAATTCCTTTTCCGTATTAATAGCACATGAGACAATGTCTTCGTATAATGAAAAGGATTATGAGACCAATGCTCAATGGAGAAATGGTTTTAACCCATCAAAGAAAAAATCAATCTTACTTCTTGGGTTATGTATATAATCTGCAGCATACCTCGCTAACCTTGTAAAGTTATCCTCATACTTTGCGACATTCTCATACTCCTTTTGTCTCAGACTCGGAAATTGACTTTCTATATCTGCTCGATGGTCACGAGGAAAGTATTTTTCTATGAAAAGCTCTTTGAACTCCCTCCATTCCATATTTGATACTTTATCATCTTCCTTCATGTTTTGAGTCAATGAGCACCATTGATCAGCATCTCCAGTGAGGCGGTAAACTGCCATGATAACCTTTTCCCTTTCACTAATCCCCAAGGCATGGAATATTTTCTCTAAGGAATTTATCCATTGCTGAGATACTAAGGGATTTATACTCTCATTGAATATTGGTGGTTATTGCCTCATGAAGCGATCTAACATTGATCCTCCACGTTGCGGATCAGGGTGCTCCATACAAGTAAGGTTATTATTCATAACCTGAGTGAGTTGTCCCAGTATGGTGATAAGTTGATCATCACCGGTTGTATCACCAAATCCATTATAATTATCTTGATCAGAAGGGCAATCCCTATATGGAGTGCGTTCATTGATACTGTTTTCATTCCTTCCACTAGGTGTCATTTCTAAACAATGTCCTAAACCAGATTAGTTTATGAATCGAAATACATAATTCCAAACTTGTAACATACTTAACATAAATTGAATAGTTTTATGGATATAATCCATAATCATAAAAAGAAATGTTTTCTTTGAGGAAGTATATACTCATAAACCCTTCATAATGGTTTGTAAAGAAAATGAGAATGATCCTAATCATATACCTCGAGAGTGTCGTAATCCAAGAGTGCAGCAAGGCCCGTTGTCATGCACCAGTTCCCGTTTGAGTCTAGCTCAAAGCGGTATTTTCGGGTTTTACCCCTAGGTACATCTGTTCCAGAGCCGCCCTTACCTACTCGTATCCAGGCAGGGATGTATTGCTCGGAAAACACACAAAATCTCTATAATACCAAAATTCTAGGAAGTTCTTCTATACTAATCCTCAAAGTCTATCTTAGGGATATGTGCTCTAATTAAATCTAGCTTCCAAGGTTAGTACTAAACTACCTCTGATACCAACTGTAACACCCTGACCCCAGTTACCCAGAGTAGGTGCATTATTACGTAACATTGGCATGATCACAAAAGATCAAGTCTCGAAAGACCGATTATTTTAGTAGCCATGGAAACACTAGATACATTCATAAATGTTACATTACATCATAAAGTGAAAAATCACAATAACATAGTCTCCATAGTCCACACTCATATCCCCTCCAGACTATCCCTGTAGGTCAGTCAGAAAATATTTCTTCGCATCTTGGGAAAATAAACCATAGATAGGGGTGAGCTCAGATGCTCAGTAAGGATAATAATATAGCAGAAACATTCATAAATAAACATAAACATTTAAGGCAATGTATAACTAAAACAAAAGCCTTTTAAACTTTAACATCAACATAATATGGAAAAAATAAAATGAAGTAATTCTGTTTACTTATTCCCATGGATATTCTACTAGTCTAATAATCACATGCAATATAAATAACCACTTTCATAATGATGGAATACATAATTTCAGACTATCATAAATACGTAGCCAAAGCCTCGTGCCAAGACTACAAATAAGATTTTGTCAAGGCCTTGTACCAAGACACTAGTTTGTCTCATGAGACCTACCGATGCATCGAGGATCTATAGATATTACCACCTGTCACTTATTAAGTCCAATGCATTCCTTATATGAAAAGGTTTAAACATATCATAAACCATAACATAATCGTATCACATAAAACATGAATAAAGGAAACATAATGTTTCCACATTTTAATCACAATATATCAATATAACACATTGATATAATAAAAAAATTATCAAAAACATTTTCAATACCAAAATAAAAGAAAAGTAGAACATGGTATTTATTTTTCATTTAAAAAAAGTTATGGCTTGTATAGGTAGCCGAAACTCAAATAATGGTCACGATGGTGGAGAAGTCATTGTCGCTGCATAAGTACGACAAAAAAACATTCCCTTTTGTAATTTAGTAAAATGTTTCATATAAAAAAGATTAATTTTTAATAAATGTAAAAGTCAAATGTGTTTATACACCGTATAAAAAAAGTCTTGTATTAAAACAAAATATGCCTCAATGAAAGAAGATTGAGATGAAGTCCCTTACCTTATGTCCGACTTGACTCGATCGTTCTTTAATATCCTGAATAATATACTAGAGTTAATTTCTAATTGCTTAAGAACCTTTTTCAAGTTAATTATTCCTTTTATATCACTGATTACTATGTTATGAACATTATGTAATTATTTAAGTTAATAACGGTGGTTTTGTCGATCTTTGGTACTTGAGTCAAAAATAAACTTCCTATAATTACAAGTTGTTCATGTGGTAAAATATCCAATATATCCAGAATTATATTCATGGTGTAGATATCATATATATCATATATATCCAGTATATTCATGCATTTATTATATTACATAACATTTAGAGGTAAGAAATGAAATGCACCGTTCATGGAGACGGTAAGCCATACGTATGCCTGAAAGCTACTTTCATTTCTATTTAGTATTTAATGGAATTAAATCATAATGATATAAAGGTATATTATAATTCTAGTATAATATTATATATATAATATCATTAACTCCATCCTTTATACGTCTCACATATAGCATTAACGATTCAAATCACTTTGAGGGGGCGGTAGTCCGTACTTCCTAAAATGAAATTATCACGTTTACCCATAATGGAAATCATAAAGGTATGCCATAAATGAAAAATATAGAAGCATAAAGAAAAACATAAACATAATATATATCATATATAAATATAGTGAAATCTTAATGTCCACCATGAGAGGTATTAAAAGAAGATTGAACAATCATCATTTCGTGAGGCAGTAATTTGCCGCCCACAGAAACAGTTTGTTCTTTAACCATTAGATGAAGGTGTGTTTCAGTGTAAATCAAATAATTCTCATAAAAACATACTAGTATATTTAAGATACTGGTGTTGATACAAAATAAAGGAATAAAAAGAGTTTAAGGGGTTGTAGAAGCAAAATAAAACAAAATAATATAAGAGAAGACATTACCTTAAAATCGGTTTACTCTTTTTGATTTGAGCCAAAGGCTTCCTTGGGAAGACTTATTCCCAAAGTGAGGCTTTTAGGAGTAAGATAGGGAAGTTGAGAGAGTATTTGGGCAAAGGTTGGCCGAGCCAAATGGCTTTGAAGGTGTGAATAAGGTGGTAGAGGTGGGGGCCTTTTATAAGAGGAGAGGAGGGGCACTCTTGGAAAGTCAAGAAATGTTACTTTATTATATAATGAGTTTCATATTTTGAAGGTCCCAAAATTATATATTTAAAGGATAAGGTGATAAGGGTCTTAAATCTACTCATCCAATAGGTTTTTGACAAGTGTAAGTCTTATAATTTACATTATCGTTTCATTTTATTTAAATCGTTAATTAATGAGGTAATCACTGCATCATCATGGTGTCATAAAAAATTTAATTTTCTTAATGTCTAAAAATTATATAAAAAACATGATTTAGGAAATATTTTTATCTTTACAATGACAATTTATAGTCGAAAAGTTAACTTATATAACCCCATGTAATAATTGTTTTTGTAAAACAACACATGTTTGTGGTAATTTTACTTTTACTTTAAATTAAAAGTTATTAATGTCATTTTTTTTACCCAAATGGCTCCATGGGGTCGCCAAGTTGACCCATGGATTGTCTTGGTTGGACATGACTCATTCAATAAGGTTAGGACAAGTGTAAAGGTAATTTCATATTATTATAACATTATATTTACCTTAAATTACACTAATTATCTTTAATCGCAATTAATAAAACTTAAAAGTTACTATTCACCAAAAATTATTTTCATCCCATTGAACCACATTTTACTTACTAATGACAACCATGTATGTCGGATTTTTGAAATTCAATTCATAGAAGTGGTAAAGTTTCATTTAAACAAAAAATTAGTTTCTTAACTACCACTTAGTGGTTTCAGTATTCATCAAAAATTGAAGTTTTTCAGAAAAATACCAAAAATTCACCCTAAGCTATATTTGATGTTCCTAATTCAAAAATGATGTCTATTTTAAAAAATTAAAAACATATAAGTTGAATTAATTAATTTAATAATTAATTCCCGCTATCACAACAAATAACGTGTTTTTAAGAAACAATATCAATCAAAAGATTGACAATTGTTTATGTCCAATTTCAAAGTGAAATTAATTATAATGACCACCATTGGATAAAATGGTAAAAATATATTCTAATTATACTTTAAAACCACTCAATAGTATAATTTATCACTATAAATTATTTTGATTAAAAAAGATATTTTTAAGTATTTTTTTTATTCATCGAAAATTGGAAGTTCTTAGAAAATTACAAAAAATTCAACTTAAGATAATTTCGATATTACGAATACAAAAATGGAGTCCATTTTGAAATATAAAATTTATATAATTTCAAAAACTGGGTATTACTATTCATAACAGCTACTTTGATTGGTCACGGTGTGTTAGAATCTCGAACTTGCATACAATGCAAGCTATTGCATTATTGAAAGAGAAGTGTACCATGGAACCTTGGGGTGTTACAGAAATGCATAATTCCAAACTTTAATTTCTATTTCAAGGCCTCGTGCCAAGACCTAAGGGATAACTGTAACCGAAACCCAACCCGGAGAGCCTTTGTAACCGGACTCCATCCCGGAGAGCCTCTATAACCAGACTCCAACCCAGAGTGCCTCTAATAACCAGAAACCAACTCGGAGTGCCTCTAATAACCGGACACCAACCCAGAGGGTCTGCTGTAATTGGACCCCAAACCAGAGGGCTTACTTTTACCGGTCCCCAATCCGGAACTTACTAGTCCAATATATTCATCTTAAGAAGAGTATGAAATATAACATAAACATTCGTATTAAAACCAGCATGCCAAAACATTAATCATAAACCATTAATGGCATAAAAATAACTCATCCATAGTCAAACATATCACAAAACCTTAAATACAATATGGATGATTTGTATCATAATAAATCAACCTCAAACAAGTGTAAAATTTATCAAAGGATGTTGACATAGATGAAATCAAAACTATTTGAGATAAATATATCCTTTTTTAAATCATTTAAAAGTCACATAATTATAAAAAAACATTTACTTTGAAAATATTCTTATAAGCTTGTAAGGGAAGATTCAAAGATTTTATTATGGTGGAAAATAGCTGCACCCTCCATATAAGTTAAAAAAAATACATTCTTACCTTAATTCCGTCGAAAAGATTAAAAAGGACCTTGTTTGGAAAACGACGGAAAGATTCCTTTATAAACTTCTTATAAAAAGTCAAACAAGGTTATAAATGACTTTAACCCATATTCTATAAAATAGTAAGAATGTTTTGAAATAGATTTTTAAGAAACATGGATGTGGATGATAAAGAGGTCCCAATAGATAATTATGTATAAACACCCTCTGATAATGAAGAGATTGTGAAATAAACCCTTACCAATTTGGTAACTTACAAAACATACACCCCATGAAAGAGGTATCATACAATGAATATGTAAATACACATAAATTAAAGTGTATTACATAAAGAATACAATTATGGGCAGTACATACACCACAAAAAAGGTAATAGTGGAAATATGGCATGAATCTCACGGGAATAAGGAGTGATATGAAAACCCCTTACCTTGTACTTTTCCTTGGTTGAGGGTAGGCTAACCTCCTCTTCTTTGGTTTCTTCCTTTTCATTTGATCAAAATGGATCCTTAGGTTGGATTTATGATCAAAATAAGGCCTCTAGGTTGAAGTGAGGGAAGTTGAGAGGATATTTGGGCAGGGGTTGGCTGAACCAAAAGGCTTTGAATGTGTAAATTAGTGAGAAGGGGGAGTGACCTTTTATAAGAGGGTTGAGGGGCACCTTTGGAAAAGCTCGAAATATTATTTTATAATAAATTCATATTCAGTTTCTAATGGCTTCAAAGACGATTATTAAAATTATAAGGTGGGGATGGGTCGAAATACTTTCAACCAATTGATTTTATATAGGTTTGGGTCATTATATTAACCATATCTTTTAGTTTTAACTCTTAGTTAATTAGATTGATATTTACCATGTCACTTTGTATTTTTATATTATATAGTTAATAAACATACTATATACATCCAAGAGACCCCCAAGTGGTCCATTAACGATACACCTATTATGATATAAGTCCTTTGGCTAAACCTTAGATTTTTAGGAATATAATATCAATTAATAATATAATATTTGTTTTAAAAACTCATTTATGTCAATTTTGACGTTATTCAATAATTGATTTTTGTTAAAGTCTTAACAACTTTATTAATTCGAACCAAATTAATTTAAGCAATACTATAATGTCATATTAACCAATAAAATTCATGTATTTCATTAAAACTTTCAAATTATGTTTATTTTAACATTTATAATACCAATTATTTGATTCTTTCATTAATAAAAAAATACTGCACCATTATTGTGTCATAAATAATATTAATTATTAAATGTATAAAAATTATAAATAAAATACCATTATGTATTAAATATTTTTATCTTTATAATGAATATTTATAGTCTAAAATCCAACATATATAACCCTATGTAAAAATTGTTTTGTAAAAAGATATATGCTTGTGTCATTTTTGTATTTATTTTAACTTAATTAATATAAAGTGTCCTTAACACCTACAAGTGGCTTCATGGGGTCCCAAAATCGACCCAAAGATGCCCATGATCGGAAATGTATAAACAATCAGGTTAGGTAACATTTTAGGGTAATTTATTATTATTATAATATTATTTTTTTTACCCTTATTTACCGGATTTACCCTTTAACCATGGTAAATAAAATATTTACCGAAGTAATTATTCCAAATGTCTAAAAATAAAAGTTACCTATTTACACAATTTGGACATTCTGATTCCAAATATGAAATCCATTTTTCCAAATTCAAAACACAAAAGTGGAAAAATTTAATTGAAAATTAATTCCCATTGTTAAAACAAAAAGCGTGTTTTTAAGAGATAATAACTATCAAAAGATTGACACTTGTTTTTGTCCGGTTTAATTATGAAATTATGTCCAATGACCAACATTGTATTAAATGTTAAAAATATATTCTAAATAAACTTTAAAACCACTCAAATTAATAATTTATAACTGCTAATTATTTCGATTAAAAAAGTTGTTTTTAATTAATATTAAGTAATTATCACTATTCATCAAAATATAAAAGTTATCCGAAAAGTACAAAAATTTCACCCTAGGATAATTTCAATATTCCAAATACCAAAAATAAATCCATTTTGAATGTTAAAATTTATATAATTTTAAAATGTGGGTATTACTATTCATAGCAGCTAGTTTGATTGGTTGTGGTGTGTGTTAGAACTCGAAGTTGCATACAACACACACTATTGTATTATTCAAAGAGAAGCATATAGTGGAAGATTGGGGTGTTACATTCTCCCCTACTTCAATAAATTGCATCCTCGCAATTTGAAATTGTTTTCGAAAATAAAAGTTTGAAAGTAGAAAACACCTTTTTGGAAAACCCACATCGGAAATAAGGTTCATAAAATTTAGCCTTAATAAGAGGGAAAGGGAAATGAAAAAGTCACCACCAAATTATGATCTCGATTAAGAGAACATTGGTGGAAATTAGAGACACATAATTGGAGGAAAAACGTAAATATTTGTAAAGAGTTATTGAGGTCATCAATCACAAACAAGTGTAAAATTGAGGACCTCAAAGCCTTCAATCTATGGCGATTTAAAATATCATCAGTTCAACAAAACATAAGTTATTAGGATAACACATTTTTTTTATATATCTTTCCTAAATTTTAATAATTAATTTATAAGATATATATATATATATGATAAGTAGAGTTTCAACCTTGAACTAATTTCTCCCACAAACTCATATTTCACACAAAAAGATAATAGAACTCACAAATATTATATTTATCCTAATCGTACAAGGTTCCAAATATTAACACATAACATTTAGATTGGGAAAACTATTTCTTAATAACCAGGGACTTCCTATAGGCTAGTGGTAGGTAATAAAGTCCTGTCGCACCATGGTTGTGGGTTCAATTCCTGCAGCTTTGTCTGACGCGATGGGTTATCCCCCAACCTGCAGGTTGTCCTTTTCCTAAAACTATAGTATTATAATATCCAAAAAATAATCTTAAGAAATGATATAGCATTAAGCCTTACTATCCAAAGTTCAACATAATTCATTCCATACTTTATAGTTATCCAAAATACTTTTGTCCAAATTCTCTCTCTTAAAGGTTTCAAAATTCCAAAATCAGTTGTAACATCAGATTTCCCAAACAAAGTAATGATTCCTATTGTCACATACTAAAAATATGATTACCTTCATCATATTAAAACCTTAATAAAAACATCAAGTACTACAGTACAATCCTTATATATATCATATTATTCTTATAACCAGAATATAATCCTTGAGTCCAAAAAAACAAACACATTAATTATTCAACTTCATCTGTAGTAACAACATAAGCTTGGCCTTTCTCCCTTGGAATTTTCCGAGGTACATTTCCTTGAATCTTAGGGCATTCATTTGCATAATTCCCCATTTCTCTACAATTGTAGCATTCAACATCGACAGTCTCTTTCTTTCCCTTGAAGTCACGAGTCTGGTGACCATTTTCTCCACATTTGTAACAAACTCCCATTCCTTTTAGGCAAGTAACAGGGTGTTTCTTACCAAAATTATAACATAATGGAAAATACTTCTTTCCCCTTTTCCCTTTATCTGTCTCTTGTTCCACCATTATCTTCTTCTCTTGCTTTACTTTGTTGTCATAAGACTTAGAGAATTACTTTTCTTTCTTGATAGCACACGAGACAATATCTTCGTACGATGAGAAGGATTGTGATACTAAAGATCGATGGAGAAATTGTTTTAACCCATCATAGAAATGATCAATATTACTTCTTGGGTTACATATATAATCTGCAGCATGCCTCGCTAACCTTGTAAAGTTAGACTCATACTTTACAACATTCTCATCGTCCTTTTGCCTCAGAATTAGAAAAGACCTTTCAATATCTGCTCGATGGTCATGAGGAAAGTATTTTCCTAAGAAAAGCTCTTTGAACTCTCTCCATTCCATATTTGATACTTCATCATCTTCCTTTTTGTTTTTTATCAATGACCACAATTGATCAACATCTCCAGTGAGGTGATAAACTGCCATGATAACTTTCTCCCTTTCACTACTCCCCAAAGCCTGAAATATTTTTTCTAGGGAACTTATACATTGCTCAGCTACCAATGGATTTGTACTCACACAGAATGTTGGTGGTTTTTGCCTCATGAAGCGATCTAACATTGATCCTCCATGCTGTGGATCAGGGTGCTCCATACTGGTAATGTTATTATTCATAACCTGAGTGAGTTGTCCCAGTATGGTGATTAGATGATCAGCACTAGTTGTATCACCAGCTCCACTATAATTATCTTGATCAAGAGAGAAATCCCTACATGGAGTGCATGCATTGATAAGGTTTCCATTCCTTCCACTAGGAACCATTTCTAAACAATGGCATAAACTAGATCAGTTTATGAATCAAAATACATAATTCCATACTTATATAACACTTTAAATAAAATGAACTATTTATGGATATAATCCATAATCATAAAAAAAAAATTCTTTAAGGAATTATATACTCATAAACCCTTCATAATTTTTTTTAAAGAAAATGAGAATTATCGTAACCATATCCCCCGGGAGTGTCGTAACCAAGAGTGCAGCAAGGCCCGTTGTCATGCACCAGTTCCCGTTCGAGTCTAGATCAAAGCGGTGTTTTCGGGTTTTACCCCTAGGTACATCTGTTCTAGAGCTGCCTCTACCTACTCAAATCCAGACAGCAATGTATTTCTTGGAAAACTCACAAAATTTCTACAATACCAAAATTCTAGGAAGTTCTTCTATACTAATCCTCAAAGTCCATCTTAGGTCTATGTGATCTAATCAGAGTTTGTCTAAATCTAGCTTCCAAGGTTTGTACTAAACTTCCTCTGATACCAACTGTTACGCCCCGACCCCAGTTACCTAGAGTCGGTGCATTATTACGTAACATTGGCATGATCACAAAAAATCAAGTCTCGAAAGATCGGTTAGTTTAGTAGACTTGGAATCACTAGATACATTTATAAGGTTTACATTACGTCATAAAGTGAAAAACTACAATAATATAGTCTCCATAGTCCACACTCATATCCCTTTTAGACTATCCCTACAGGCCAGTCATAGAATATTTCTTCACATCCTGGGAAAAAAATAAAACATAGAAAGGGGTGAGCTCAGATGCTCAGTAAGGATAACAATATAGCGGAAGCTTTCATAAATAATAATAAACATTTGAGGCAATGTATAACTAAAATAAAAGCCTTTAAAATGTGATCTTCAGAATAATATGGCAAAGATAAAATGAAATAATGCCATTTACTTATTCACATGGATATTCTACTAGTCGAAGAATCGCATTCAATATCACTGACCACTTTCATAATGATGGAAATGCTTAATGTTGAACTTTAATTTCTATTTCAAGGCCTCGTGCCAAGACCTAAGGGATAACTGTAACCAGAACCCAACCTAGAGAGCCTCTGTAACCGGACTCCATCCTAGAGAGCCTCTGTAACTGGACTCCAACCCAGAGTGCCTCTAATAACCAGACACCAACCCGGAGTGCCTCTAATAACCTGACACCAACCCGGAGGGTCTGCTGTAACCGGACCCCAACCCGGAGGGCTTACTTTTACCGGTCCCCAACCTGAAACTTACTTGTCCAACACATTCATCTTAAGAATAGGATGAAATATAACATAAACATTTGTATTAAAACTAGCATGCCAAAACATTAATCATAAACCATTAATGGTATAAAAATAACTCATCCATATTCAAACATATCACAAAACCTTAAATACAATATGGATGATTTGTATCATAATAAATCAACTTCAAACAAGTGTAAAATTTATAAAAGAATGTTGACATAGATGAAATCAAAACTATTTGAGAGAAATATCTCTTTTTTTAAATCATTTAAAAGTCACATAATTATAAAAAAACATTTACATTGAAAATATTCTTATAAGATTGTAAGGTAAGATTTAAAGATTTTATTACGACGAAAAATAGCCGCACCCGCCTTCTAAGTTAAAAAAAAGACATTCTTAACTTAATTCTGTCGAAAAGGTTAAAAATGACCTTGTTTGGAAAATGACGGAAAGATTCCTTTATAAACTTCTTATAAAAATTCAAACAAGGGTATAAATGACTTTAACCCATATTCTGTAAAATAGTAAGAATGTTTTGAAATACATTTTTAAGAAACATGGATGTGGATGATAAAGAGGTCCCAGTAGATAATTACGTATAAACAACCTCGGATAATGAAGAGATTGTAAAATAAACCCTTACCAATTTGGTAACTTACGAAACATACACCCCATGAAAGAGGTATCATACAATGAATATGTAAATACACATAAATTAAAGTGTATTACATAAAGAATACAATTATGGGCAGTATATACAACACAAAAAAGGTAATAGTGGCAATATGGCATGAATATCATGGGAATAAGGAGTGAGATGAAAACCCCTTACCTTGTACTTTTCTTTGGTTGAGGGTAGGCTAACTTCCTCTTCTTTAGTTTCTTCCTTTTGATTTTATCAAAATGGATCCTTAGGTTGGCTTTCTGATCAAACTAAGGCCTCTAGGTTGAAGTGAGGGAAGTTGAGAGGATATTTGGGTAGGGGTTGGCCGAGCCAAAAGGCTTTGAATGTGTGAATTAGTGAGAAGGGGGGTGTCCTTTTATAAGAGGGTGAGGGGGACCTTTGGAAAAGCTAGAAATATTATTTTATAATAAATTCATATTAAGTTTTTAATGGATCCAAAGTGGATTATTAAAAGTATAAGGTGGGTATGGGTAGAAATACTTTCAACCAATAGATTTTAGATAGGTTTGGGTCATTATATTAACCATATCTTTTAGTTTTAACTCTTAGTTAATTATATTGACATTTACCATGTCACTTTGTATTTTTATATTATATAGTTAATAAACCAACTATATACATACAAGAGACCACCCGAGTCTGAATTAATGATACAAATATTATGATATAAGTCCTTTGTCCGAACCTTAGATTTTTAGGAATATAATATCAATTAATAATATAATATTTGTTTTAGAAACTCATTTATGTCAATTTTGACACTATTCAATAATTGATTTTTGTTAAAGTCTTAACAACTTTATTAATTCAAACCAAATTTATTTAAGCAATCCTATAATGTCATATTAACCAATAAAATTCATGTATGTCATCAAAACATTCAATTTATATTTATTTTAACATTTATAATACCAATTATTTGATTCTTCCATTAATAAAGAAAATACTGCATCATTATTGTGTCATAAGTAATATTAATTATTAAATGTCTAAACATTATAAATAAAATACCATTATGTATAAAATCTTTTTATATTTCTAATGAATATTTATAGTTGAAAATTCAATATATATAACCCTATGTAAAAATTGTTTTTCTAAAAGATATATGCTTATGTCATTTTTGTATTTATTTTAACTTAATTAATATAAAGTGTCCTTATCACCTACAAGTGGCTCCATGGGGTCCCAAAATTGACACAAAGATGCCCATGGTCGGACATGTATCAACCAATCAGGTCAGGGCACATTTTAGGGTAATTTATTATTATTATAATATTATTTTTGTTTACCCTTATTTACCGGATTTACCCTTTAACCATGGTAGATAAAATATTTAACGAAGTAATTATTCAAAATGTCTGAAAATAAAAGTTACCTATTTACACAATTTGGATATTCTAATTCAAAATATGGAATCCATTTTTTCAAATTCAAAACACGTAAGTGGCAAATATTAATTTAAAATTAATTCTCGTTGTTAAAACAAAAAGCGTGTTTTTAAGAGATAATAATTATCAAAAGATTGACACTTGTTTATGTCCAGTTTAATTATGAAATTATGTTCAATGACTAACATTATATTAAATGGTAAAAATATATTCTAAATATACTTTAAAACCACTCAAATTCATAATATATCATTGTTAATTATTTCGATTAAAAAAGTTGTTTTTAATCAAAATTTAGTAATTTTCACTATTCATCAAAATATAAAAGTTATCCGAAAAGTACCAAAATTTCACCCTAGGCTAATTATGATATTCCAAATAAAAAATGAAGTCCATTTTGAAATATAAAATTTATAAAATTTCAAAATGTGGGTATTACTATTCATAACGGCAAGTTTGATTGGTTGTGGTGTGTGTTAAAACTCGAAGTTGCGTACAATACATGCTATTGTATTATTCAAAGAGAAGTGTATCGTGGAAGCTTGAGGTGTTAAATAAATAATGAGTTTTATGTTTAAAATGATTTTTTTTAAAATGACACATTATTTACTCGAAATAGAGAAAGCACTTTTGGGATTTTTTTATACATTAGGACGCCATCACAAATGTAATTTTTGATGTGCAGGAATTAACTGCATGTCAATATGACTCACTGTGTGAATGATATGACTAAAGTGTCTCTTTTTATTTATAATTGAAATTTTAGTTCAAAGCATATGTCACATACTCAAAATTGACAAGAGATATTCATATTGTTTTGATACATTATTACAATGATACATAAGTCATTTTTGACATGTTGCAATCATCCTCATCTAAGATCGATATACAATGTGATGGATATGACTCAAACTATGTGTTTCAAGTTCAAAAATTTTATTTTGGATAATAACACATGATAACTACTAAAAAATATGAAAAAATTAGTATTGTTTTGATACATTAGGATAAAAGTCTTTATGTCATTTGTGACATTCTAGATTTAGACTCTGCAATATGATACACGGTGTGACTGGTATGACTCAAACTTGGTGGTTTCAGTATAAAATAATCATTTTATTAATATATTGATTCATATTATGTTTAATTTATTTCTTCATAGTATTTCTAACATAATAATTGTTTTATTATACTGGTGGAATGTTCTTCTTGATTTGAGATTGTTTTTGTGGAAACATATTTCCAAAGATTTCATTTATTTATTATTATTTTATGATTTTAAAAAGAATAAACACTTTTATAATTTTATGTGAAATAATATTTTTTTATAACATCTCTATGTTTTTGTTATATCTTATACTGAAGTGATCAAATTTATGTAAATATAATTTCATATTCAAGACAACAAGTATTCCTAAATTTTATTCAGCTACGATGATGTCTAAATCAATCTCTATCATGTTCCCTATTTAATCTAAACATACTGTAATTTTTTTGTTTCAGGAAAAATTTTAAGTATAAGTAGGTTAATAGTTTTTCATTATTATTTTATTATAACAGGAGATATATATATCAGATTCTCATAAAAATTTATCTATTAGAATGACATAACCATTATTACATTTAATTACAATAAATATAAGTCTGAATTTTCTTTTTCATCGTGTCTAAAAAAATCAGCAATGTTTATGTAGCAATTATGTCAGATTAAAATTTCCAAAATAATGTTTCATAAATATTTCATTGACATGTCTTATGATACAGATCAAAATTGGATGAATTTTATTGTGAGTAAAACCTAAAAAGTTTTTCTTTATTTAATTAAACTATATGAATGTCTATAAATATTGTTTAATTCTTTAAAACGGGCTGAATATCTACAACATGAAATAAATTCTACAACTTTTATTTTATGTTTTATTTATTTTTATATCATATCTATGGATATATATATATGATAATGAAGTTATTTTTAATCCTATAAAAATATGTCCAAATTATATTCATTTAATTTTTTTAGACCATTGGGTAATTCAGTCATTTATAGAGGCTAAGAAATCGTTGCAATTTTTGTGTCATGTTTTTACAAGAAATGATTCACAGTTCATCATCTTGTACCATTTGTGACTTCTTCCCCTTCTAAATAACCTCCATGAAAACTTTAAATATTATTTATTATAAGAAATATATTATATAGTATCAACATTCTCTATATAATGGTATATTAAGAAGGTATTCATATATTATCTCAAATATATTCTACACTCTTTTTTTCTAAGAAAAACATTGTTAAACTCATCACATGTTGCTCAATATTCACTTTCGTGTGTGATATCTATTTCAAAATCACGATTATCTTTCATGTTCCAAATTACATATTATGTCACTTATACTACCCTGATGATATGATCTGATCTTCAACTCAAGAACCAGTACCAATTCTTTATTCTTTTTTTATCCAACTTCATCTGGTTTCTTATGTCTTTTACACTTCTTCCCATCTTTCAGGTACTCTATATTTTTTGTTTATTCTTCTACATAAAATATAATTATTATTATTAACTTTAATTGGGATGTGACACTTAGATTCAAATATCAGGATTTTTTAATTCATGACCCATGTAGTATAAATTCGGATTTTCATTTTGGTTGTGACTCCCCATAAAAAAATATGGAGACCATAATTATCCCACCAATAGAATGGGATATTGTAATTGGGCTATAGATCCCCTTAAAAATATGTTCAGTTAACATGAATCCCCCTCCATGTATATCGGTATTACACTTGACTGGGTACACATTGGACTAAACTGATACATATATATCTTGTGCTCATCCATTATTTTCTTTGGAAATTAACTGTAATAATTATATTCATTTGTTAATTTAAAAAATATATTAATATGGTTAAAATTTTCTATATGGTCTATTAAACCCCTCAAAACCTTTTCCATTACCCATTCTTCCCTAAAAAATTGCATCAGATAGTAACCCAGTTAAAAATTATTCAACACTATTATTATATTTCTTGAAACTGTACTATTGGTATCATAGGTTGACCTTCTTAAGGATACTTTAGCATTGTTGTTATTTTTCCCAATACCAAACAATTGGTATCATAGATTATTATTTTTGAAATTTATCCAATGCTTTTTAAGAGACTATTTATATTTCATTATTCTAACCTATTTCTTGATCTCACAACCTATGGACAAAGGACTTTAAGATCATTTGAGTGAATGTAAAAGATGAATGGATCCCACATAAGCCACTACAAATCCTAGATAGAGGAACACCTCAACCAATTATTCATATTATATAACTCTATCATGAAAAAATAATACACATCCACAAAATCAATCCTAGATATAAATTCTAGAAATACGTTTTTAATATATTTCAAATAAAAAAAGTTGAAATTATATTATACCATGATAATAATATAAGATTTTTTAGTCTTGTATATTTATATAATATAGATCATGAGATTTTGATGATTACATGTGTAACACACAATGTATCATAAAAATTAATTTCAACTAATATTTGAATAATTTGAGCATAGTAACAGTACATCAATATGTGTGCAGATGAAACAAAAAATCAAATGTTCCACTAATTCCTAATAATTTTGAACAAAATAAATTCCATTGGTAAAGATTTGTAAAATCCAGTACATGTTGGATTATTCCTATTATTATTACCAAAGAAATGGTTTTCAAAGAAGGGTTTTATTGACAAAATAAAGAACTTCAAATATTAACATATTGATGAATTGATTGTACCAGTGATATAATATGAATAATAACTAAATAATATACACAAATAAGATTCAAATAAATAAATAAATAAATGGTATAGCCTATAAATCTATAAATATTTTTCTACTGAATCTTTTGATTCTAGTCTATAGTATAGTGAATTAGAAGAGAAGGACCATATTGTGTCTAGAGTCTACAAATGAATGAAAAAGAAAGGACCCAACAAACTACTTGATGTAAACCAAAAAGGAAAAATAAAAGATAGATAGGAAATAAATTAAAAACTATAATACTTCAGATTTAACATGTTTTGTGTGTACAAATAAAGGGAAAATTAATTGGAAATCACAAAACTTAAAAATTAATATGAATACAAAAAATAATGATAGAATGGAATTAAGAACTTGTTAGAGTTAAATGAAATAATCCAATTCTTGTAA
Source organism: Viscum album (assembly GCA_963277665.1). Taxonomy (NCBI): domain Eukaryota; kingdom Viridiplantae; phylum Streptophyta; class Magnoliopsida; order Santalales; family Viscaceae; genus Viscum; species Viscum album. Next base: position 371,722,286 of record OY728130.1, on the reverse strand, counting down.
AAAATCTAGATATGAGAAAAATAATCTAACATGGGATTCATGACTTCTCTTGATAAGGCTAGTGATTATGGATTTTATTTTGGATGTTATGATTTTGATTATAATCTAGAAAATCAGAATCATGCTGAACTAAATGAATAAATTAAAATATTGAAAAAAAATATTTTAAAAGATCTTGATTCATTTAATAATTATCAAGAAAATAATAAAAATATCATTTTAAAAAATAAAATATGTTAATAAGATAATGAAAAAATAACAGATACTATTTCTTCATGTCATTAATTAGCTTATCATAAATGGTAATCTGCTCAAGATTTGATTGAAAATTGAAAATGGAAGATGAAATTATTAAAAAAATTATCCTATTTTATTCACATTAATGTCTTTAAATATTATAAATAAAAATTAACAGGGTATTGGATATAACGATACACTACCTCGAATGTATTGAAATCATTTTCTAATGTAAAATGGTTGTACTTAAACTGTTACTTGTTTTAAATGTGGAATTAAAGTTGACTATTAAAATTATTATTCACCTAGATTAAAAAAATATTTGGTTTTTAAAAATTCTAATGTTTAGAAATCTTTATTATCTAGTGTACCATACAATACTTTTTAAATTCTATGTTGGTGATGAAAAAGTTTATTACTAATTCGATTGGTCCCAAAGTATATTGGGTACCCAAATTTTCATGTAATTGATTTGTTTTAGGAAAAAATGCATTAGACGTATCGTGATAGACATATAGTAAATGAAAAGTGGGTTCTCTTGGAATAAGAGTATATGAACCATCAATTTTTACCATTTAAAACACATGTGATGTATGTACTATTACATTTGGTAATAATTACAAAGGTAATGTAAAAGGTATTTATAAATATGGTATTCCTAATTCTACCTTTATTTTTAAATTATTATCTATTGATGATTTAAAATATAATATAAAAATAATATCTCAATTCTATGTTTATAGAATGGATGATAAATTTTAAAAAAATTAAGTGTTAAATTTTTAAAGATAATTCTTTATTATTTCATGGTAATTAAGAGGATTATATTTATATTACTTATTTTTCTAAATTATATATTCAATATGTAAAATGTGTGAATTCTATGCAGAATGATAAAATTCTTTAGTATCTACAATTATTTCATTTTTATTTATGAATGTAAAATAAACACTTTAAATATTAGAATGCTCTATAGTTACATAGTTTAAGTAAATAAAAACTTCATGTTTCTATTACTTTAATGAAAGGAATATAATATAAAATTTTTTTGATACCTATCAATTAAATAAGAACCAATAGAAATTTACAATTAGAACATCATGATTTTATTTTTTATCTCACATTTATATCCTTTAAAGAAAGAAATATACTATAGTTATTTTTTAATATTATTATATATTTACATGGGTTTACTTTTTTGATCATACAAATGATACATTGTCAATATTTATTACTTTTTGTAATTTACTTCAAAATGAAAAAGGTTTTATGGTTCTTTCTATTCATAGTCAAAAAGGAATTAAATATCATAAATTAGAATTTGAGAATTTAAGTGAAAATAATAGTAACATTCATAATTTGACTACTCCTAGAACACTATGATAAAATGAAATTTTTAAACAAGAAAATAGAACTTTTATTGAAATGGATAGATCTATGTTATGTGATTGTAAATCTTTTTGATATTTTTATTATTACAGAATTTTTATTCTTGGTATATTTCAAATATAATTCTTTATAGAACATTTTTGATGAAAAATACTTTTGAATAATTTAAAAATAAAAACCATAATATTGGTTAATTTAAAAAATTTTGATGTTAATTATTTATATTAAATTATAAGGATAATTTAGATATATTTATTGATAAATGTGATAAATATATTTTTCATTGATATTAAAATAATAATAAATCTTGTATAATTTATAAAATAATATCAATTCTTATTGAATAATTTTTTCTTGTTATGTTTGAAGAAAAAAATTTAAAATTAATTTTTGATTATAATGATTCTATTGATTTTGTTAGAAAATATAATTTTGTTAATGAAAAACCTGATGATAAGGCTGAATAAGTTGACATTGAAAATACTACATCTCAACCTAATCCATGATCATTCATGATTGATAGACATCATTATATTTTCAATGTTATTGGTAATATTGATTTTGGTATTAAAAGTTTATTTTTTTTAAATTTTAGCCCATTTTTTATTATTATTTCTGATTTAGTTCCCATGATATATAAGATGATTTAAATGATAATAATTGGATTATTTATATACAGGATGAATGTTATCCATTTTCCTAAAATAATGATTAGAATTTATTGGAACCCCCTAAATGAAAACATGCTATAATAACTAAATGGATTTATAGATATAAAATTGATGAATCTAAAAAATGTTTTCAAAAATAAATCTAAACTTGTTTCTCATGGTGATTTTAATGATTAAGGTAGAGATTTGGAAGAATATTTTGGACCCATTTCTAGAATATAATATATTATAATTTTATTATCTTTTTTTCTTTTCACATATTTAAATTATCTTAAATGGATGTGAAAAGTGAATTTTAAGTGGGTTTTCTTGAATCAGTTTATGATTCTCAACTCCATATCTTTGAAAATGATATATTTTCTAATAATTTATTTAATTAATCAAAAATATTTATATAGTCTTAAAGAACACATCATTCTTGGTATAATAGATTGAAAATATTTTTATTGAATAGTTAATTTTCTAAAGGTAAAATGGACATTATTTGGTTTATTGAAATAATATCAGACAATATTTTGATGGTACAAATTTACATTGATGAAATATTTTTATATATTCAAATGTTGTTCATTATAAAGAGATTTAAAAATTTATAGAAGATTAATTTGACATGAGCCTTTTGAGATAATTAAAATTTTTTCTAGGACATAAATATATTCTATGAAATAGTGGCAAACATTTGAGACAATACAAATACGCTCATGATTTGGTCAAAAAATTTGGTATTGATTAATGTAAATATTATAAAAACCCATTTTTTATTATAGAAAATTACATTAATATTTATCTAGGAAATATATTAAATTAAAATTATTTATAGGAATGAATGGATTTTGGTTGTATTTAACAATTTCTACACCGGATATAATTTTTAGTGTTTTTTTGGTGAAATATTTCAATATGATCCTAAGGATTCCCAGATAAATTCTATAGAAAGTGTTATTATATATGTTAATGGGACATTTAAATAGTGATAATTTTATTATAAAAAAATTGAATTCATTTGATTAGTTACAATGAAATTTACTTTGGAGGATGTTGTCTTGATAGAATGATCATTGCTGGTATAAGTCACTTTATTGGTAAGAATTTAGTTTCTTATAGTTAAAGAAAAAACTATATTTCTTTATTAACTACAAAAGGTGAGTATATCAATACTCTATCTTTTTACTCTTATTCTTTATAAATTGAACTATTTTTTTATATTAAAAAAGTGAGTATAAAACTTTGAGAATTTGGAATACATTGGGTTTACATATATTGATGTTGGACTATTGAATTATTCACATGTGGTTTTATACTTTTCATTTAGAAATGATTACTATCATCTTTGGATGAGAGTTTTTTGGTGTTTTGGTGCCTATTCTATGAATATTTTGATTTTTTCCCTGGATTTTAGCACAAATTTTGACCCTCCTATACCCCATACATGGTTATGGTTCCCTTTTTTGAACATAATTTATTTAAATGGGATTCCATTTTCTAGATTTCTAGCCTGATTGGGTAACACTTGAAACATGATGATGGTACTAATAATCTATCTCAAAAATTTGTAGCTAGAGTTTGTCTAGAAATTAATATATATATATATATATATCATTGACGCCCCAAATTTGTTTTTGAAATTGTGTCTTTAGATTCTTATAAGAGGTTTCCTTTGATATCCTACCATCTTATTGTAGTAAATTGTTAAAAATTAGACACTCTACAAAGGGATGTGGAAGCATGCCTATATTTCACACCCCTTTAAATGAAGTAATATTGCTTGGGATTAAAAAGGATTGAATAAAAGAATTGTTATTTCTCTCTATAGTCATTATGAAGATGATATAGATGTTAATCAAAATATGTCTAGTGGTTAAAAAATTCATCCACATTCTATTTATTTTTTATGGATTTTTGGATGTTGTTCATAATTTTTAATCTATAAATGTGGATTAAGAGAAAATCAAAATGATTAATCAACCCATTTTTAACATCCTAGGATTTTTAAAATAATTATAAGAGGAGGAATATAGTGTTAACTCTATATCTAGTTAATCGTTACATAATGATTATTAGAGAACTTGATATATTGAGGATTCTTACTCATAAATGAGTTATATGAATTGAAAAAACCAATGGTTGAATGGGATATATCTAATACTCTAAATCATATGAAGACTTGGAAACATATAAATTACTAAAACATTTACGATAAAATTTATAATGGATCTTTAGAGTCCTATTAGAAGAAAAAAATTTATATTCCCTATTGAAATATAACTAGTGAGTATTTTATTACATCCTCAAATGAATACGATTTGAAAGAGTTAAATAATAACAAAGTGGAAGACCCCATTGTTAGGGATGGATATCTGATTGATGGGGTTTGGGGGGGGAACTAGAATCTTTTATTGATGATAAAGACTCAATTATATTTCAATGATTTAAGGATGGGGACATTACTTCAATTTCCATCCTTTAAATAACAAAATTAATGTTAATTATGACTCTGGAAGAATTCAAATGAAATTATGATTTTATCTTTAGGGAAATCCCATGGAAATTGTTCATCTTGTTTTCACCATTTTAAGTTTTCATTCTTGAATTTATGTGATGATAATGTTTCTCTTTTATTTATGGTTATAACTATGTAAATTTTTTCCAGAGTATTTTTTTGATGTTTGGCATGATTTATTATTGATTTTCAACTTCTTTTCACTATGTTAGAGAAATTTTTCTTGGTTGAATCTGAGGTTGGTTATAGTATTTATGAGAACAAACATTTCATTTTCAATGTTCCCCATGTCAATTATGGAACCTATTTATAACTATGTAAGTTATAGGCATGCTCTGTAACATGGATTTATAGATTCTAGATGTTGTTAATCTAGTGGGTGCTCACATTGATTAGTCCAGAAGTTTTCTTCAGAAACCAAGGTTTATTAATATCACATATTTGGTTGTGTGGATATTTCATTTGTGGAAATACTATTATTGATTTGGATGGGTTATATTAGTGTTGTTAAGTGACATCATGACTGGTTAATGTTCAGGTTGATGTTCTTATTTTTATGTCATTTTTGGAACATGTGTTTGTAATATGGGGGGATTCATCATTATTCTGTGATGGAATATTTGTGTTTGTTCCTGAAGGTATCCAACTTTATATATAGCTGATGACATGATTGATTATGTGTTTAGTTATAGAGATATTGGGATGTGGTGCCCACTAATTTTTTTTCATGGCTAGGTTTACTATAACTTGGAATCCTAATTATTTGATTGAATCAGATACATTTTTATTCATTCATAGATGTGGAAACCTTTTTAGTTTTATTCAACTCAATAAGATAACTTTTCAAAATTGATTTGAGGGGTTTATGTGTACTACTGAATTATTAAACTTGGATCAATGATTTTATTTTGTATTTTACTATCTATTCAGTTCATGAATCTCTAATGTTTGAAAGATGTATTATTGTGGAGGTGACAAGCTTCATTTTTATGTATGTTTATAAATCTATGTGTAGACAGCTTCAATTTCTTATTGGTGTAAGCACGTTACACACTATGCATTCCTTGTAACCTTTGGTTATTTTAATAAATTATATAGAGTTATGGGTTGGGTGACCAACTAATGTCTCATTTCTTTCAAAAAAAAATTTAGGTTATATAATTATATATTCAAATATATTTATATTTATATTATAAAAATATATTTTTATATTATTATGTATTTAAATTTATCTAGATATATTAATATAAATATATATAAATAAATTATATAATGATGTGTTTATATATTCATATATTCATATATATATATATATATTAATATTTATGTAATGCCATGACCCAGTTACCCAGATTCAGTGCATTACTATAATACATTGGCATGATTATAAGGAATTAGGTCCTGAAGGACCGATCAGTTTAGTAGTCATTGAAAATATATTTCATAAATTAATGTTACATTACACTTTCTAATATAAAACACAACATAAATAATTCTTTTATAATTCCATTATTCACTTAGCGTAAACCTACATCTCAATCATAAAAAACTTCATGGGATCCTGGGAAAATAAGACATAAGAAAGTGGTGAGCTCAGATGCTCAGTAAGGGTAAATAATTTAATGGAAGCTATAAAATTTAAAGGAAATATGTGTAATAAAAAAACATCCTTTTAAACATAAACATGAAAATAATACAGAAAAAATAAATAAAATAATTCAATTTACTTATTCACATGGATATTCTAATAGTCAAATAATCACATGTAATTACTAATTTCATAATGAGGAAATGAAAAATGCCAAACATTATAACCACATAGTCAAGGCCTCGTACCAAGACTACAAATAACGTTTTTTTCCTAGGCCTTTTTTCAAGACACTAGTTTGTATAATGAGACCTGTCGATGCATCGAAGAGCTATAGCGGGCTCTACCCGTCACTTACTAAGTCCAATGTATTCCACATATGAAAAGGTTTAAACATAACATAAACATTTGTATTAAAAATAGCATATGAAATTTCATAAATTTATCCATAAACCATGAATGGTACAAAAATAACACATCCACATTAAAACATATCAAAAAACCTTCAATACAATATATAAGATTTGTATCATAATAAATCAACCACGACCAAGAATAATATCTTGTAAAGGATGTTGACATAGTTGAAAATGATCAATAATAATCATTGAGAGAAATATACCTTTTCATGAAATCATTTAAAAGTCATATAAAGGAAGTCATTTAAAAGATAGTTTTGAATCAAATTTTCCCATACCAATTGGAAACTTTTGAGAAGAATTAACATTTTAAAACATTCGTGTCGATATAAATTAATCCTTAAAACCATTTTTAAAACACGGACATAAATGAGAAAGGTTTAAAAGAATAAATCTTTAAAAAAAATTAAAATTAGGTTTTAGTAAAAAGTCCCTAAAAAAGAATCCCTTTGAAAAATATTCTCTGAAGTATGGAAATTGATAATAAATATTTCCCAGTAGATACTTACATAAAAACAACCTCAGATAATAAAGAGATTGTGAAATTAACCCTTACATCACACTTTCCTTTGGTTGAGGGTATGATTAACCTCTTTTATAATGACCATAGTGTGTTATTAAATTATAACAGAACCATATTCATATTTATTATATTATAAAAGATTCTTTTATGACTTTATACTACCTATTTAATATTTATTTCCTTGTTAGGTTATCATTTTAGGTAATAATCGCTTTCTTTATCGTACATGTTTTTAATTGTTATTCTTGATCGTATCATTTAGATCATGATTTAAATACTTCCAGAATATAAACATGATTTATATGTCATATATTTTTAGAAGACAAATATTCATAATATATAGATATATGAAATGGAAAACACCATTTATGGAGACGGTAGGTTGTACGTACACAAAAACGTTGTTTCTGTTTTCATATCGTATTGAACAAAAGTAAGTGAATAAAATCATGTGAGTACATAAATACATATATATATATCTCCAGTACCATTATTATGTCATATATTACATAATTATTAATAATATATATTTTTATAATCATCGTTGAATGGTGAACCTTTAAATGAATCTTATCGCGTCGTGGAGACGGTAATCTGTACGTACACATGAATGAGGATATCATTTCCTTAATGATTAAAAGGTGTGAAATTGGATGGTATAATAATTTTAAAGAAACATTACCATATTATTTTCATTATTTACTTACATATTACTCATCATTATATCCTTCCAAATAATATAGTGTTGAAAAACAAATTACACCACGACGTGGATACAGTAAGCTGTACGTACGCACGCATGGTGACATTATCATTTATAGGATGGATATAATAATGAATATGGTTGTTCCACATTTATAATAAAATAACAGTGTGTATAAGGTACTAGAGTTATTATTTTTGTATGGTAATAACATATAAAGAGGAAGGGGAAGAAGAAAATAACTTGAAAGAGTGTGCTGAAATTATTATATCTTCTTCAGGTGTTTCCTATTGAGTTGATCAAAAAGGCTCCTTAGGTGGAATTTATGATCAATGTAATGCATCTAGGACCAAGGGATGATAAGTAAGAGGATATTTTGGTAGCTTTCGGATGAGACTAATGGCGTTGGAGGTGTTAAATTAATAGAAGGGTAAGTACCCTTTTATAAGAGAGGTGAGGGTCACTTTAGGAAAATCTTGAAATATTATTTTATAATAAAATAAAATTCAGTTTCTAACGGCTCCAAGTGAATTTATTTCAAGAAATAGGTGTTTATAGGTCGAAATACTCTCAACCAATAGGTTTTATACAAGTTTAGGTTACCATTTTAACTGTATCTTTAATTTTTAACTCTTAGTTAAATAGTTTAACTTTTACCGCGACTTCTTATACTCTTATACTATATGGATAATAAACATACTATAAATATTTAAGATAACCTAAATTGATTATTTAATGTCATATATAATATTATTTAAGCCCTTTTTCCAAACTATAGATTTTTAGGAATATTATATCAACCAATAATATAATTTTTTTTGAAAACTAATTTATGTCAAATTTGACACTATTGTTATTTTGTTTTTGTGAAAGTCATAAAAACCTTATCAGTTGGCAAAAAAAATTATCTAATCAACCATAAAATGTCATATTAACCTCTAAAATTAGTGTAATTCATCAGAAGTCTCAATTTTCATTTATTTGGATATTTATAATGTAAATTATTTTAATATTTCATTAATAATGTAATTACTCCACCATCATCGTGTCAGAAATAAAATAATTTTTTTAATGTTTAAATTTTTTAAATAAAATACCATTATGTAGGAAATCTTTTTATATTTATAATGAATATTTATAGTCGAATTTATATTGTGTGTAACCCTATATAAAAAATGGATTAGTTATTAAACTTGGAATTTAACAATTCTAACTCTTCTTTAAATAAAATAATAATAAATGTCCTAATCTAATCCAAGTGGATATAAAGGATCATATTTTATTCCTAAAGTTTTTTTTTGAATTACACATATCCAATAAAATTAGGACTTGTGTTAGGGTAATTATTATATCATTTTTACCCTTAATTACCCTATTTACTTTTAACCGTGGTAAATAAAAGTCAAAAGTTATTATTCATAAAAAAATTATTTTCATCTTATTGAACCACATTTTACATAATGATTTCAAATTTTCTCTCATATTTTTAATATTCAACTCACAGTAGCAGTCAAATTATGTTTTATGCAAATTTTCTAATGCTCATAAAAGGAAGTTAAAAGACAGTAAAAAGTTTAATAAAAATTTGTAAATCTAATTTTATTATAAAACTACTCCATTGAATTAAATTGAACATATATGGGTACTATATATATATATTGACATAAAATTAATTTATATAAAATATATAATTATTTAAATAAAAACTTGGTTTTAAACAATAACGCAATGTTTTTCACTATTCATCAAAAATTGTATGTATTCTGAAAAATACCAAAAATTCACACTAATATAATTTTGATATTCCATATTCAAAAAATAATTCTATTTTAACAAATTAAAAACATATATGTTTCATTAATTAATTTAAAATTAATTTCTGTTGTCAAAACCAAAAATAAGGTTTTTAAAATGTAAAAACTATCAAAATCTTGACATGTGTTTATGTCAAATTTAAATGTGATATTTCTTATAATGACCAAAATTTTATTAAATGATGAAAAATTAATCTAATTATACTTCCAAACTATTCAAATTTATAATTGAACAATATAAATTATTTTGATTAAAAAGTTGTTTTCAGTTAAAATTTAGTAATTTTCATTATTCACCCAAATAAGAAAGTTATCAGAAAAAACTCCAAAAAATTATAAAAACTAAATTTTTATGTTAAAATTCTAAAGTATCTATTTATTTTGTCAAATAGAATATATAAAATCATTAAATATTGGATTTAAAAAGGGTTCTCCATTAAAAGTGGTAAAATTTTATTTTTTTTAAAAATACTTATTTTATCTGAAAAAAATTGAATTTGTTCTTATATTATGTCTAAGAAACACATAATATGGATTATAAAATTTTATATAGTATATAAAATTCAAAATTCAGTTAACACTGTTCATACCTGCTTTTTGAGCGGCTAGTTTGGTAAGTTGTGGTGCACTCAAACTTGGTGTTGCGTGTAGCACAAGTTATTGAATTACATTGAAGAGATAACGTACTATAAAATCTTGGGGTGTTAAATTCTTCCCTCCTTCAATATATTTCATCCTCAAAACTTGAAATTTTTCTTCTAAAATAAAAGGCTAAAAATAGAGAAATACCTTTGTGGAAAACACACATCAAAAACTGGGTTAATAAAATTTAGTCTTAATAATAGGGAAAGGGAATTAAAAAGTTAACAAAAAATTATATTCTCAATTAGGATAACATTGGTGGATAATTAAGGACACATAATTGGAGAAAAAATTTAAATACTTATAGGGAGTGATTGATGTCATCAATCACAAACATATGTAAAATTGAGATCCATAAAGCCATCAATCTATGATGATTTAAAATATCAATAGTTTCACAAAACATAATGTATTAGGATAACACATTTTTTATTTTAAGATCTCTTCCCTAAAGTTTAAGAGTTAATTTATTCCTATAATATGAGGAAAAATTATATATATAACAATTTGAGTTTCATCCTTTGACTATTTCCAACCACAAACTCATCTTTCACTCCAAAACATAATAGAATTAAAAATATTCTATTTATCCTAATCATATAGGGTTCCAAAAAATGAATTTATAATTAATTTTTCAGAATATTTAGAAAAACTACTTTATACAAACCATGACCTCACGTATGCCAGTGGTAGGTGATCCAGCCGTGTCGCCCTTCAGTTTCGGGTTCAAGTCTCGTGGCCTTGCCGGTTGTGACTAGTTGTCGCCCAACCTCCAGGTTGTCTTTTTTATGACAATCCAAAAATAATATCAAGAAATCATTTATCCTTAAAAATATTATCCAATGTCAAACTTAATTGATTCCAACCATTAGACTTATCTAAAATACTTCTATCCAAACTCACAGTCCAAAATTTATAAGGAAGTTAAACCCAATTAATATCCTTTTTTCAATGTAATAACATGTTAATAAATTCATCGTGTATTCTTTTAAAACACTATAACACCCTAAATTACTATACAACCTTATTGATTAAATTCATTCTCCATTATTCCTTAAATAATACTATATATACTCCTTCTATCCAAAAATTTGGTAAACTCCAACAATGATGGAATATACATGTCATTAATTAGTTTCAAGGTTTTCAATAATATCCAATATAATTTATCCAAAGCAATAATATATTATTCCAAAATCACTACCTCAGTATCAGAACCATATTATGGTTTATCTTTCTCTCAACCATATATTTTCCAATAAATTTAACCTGCTATTGAGTCACTTTTCTGGGTTCCACACAATCTCAAGTCCTTAATAAAATAGTACTACAATAAATTCCTTTTATAGTCTATAATCCTTATAACATGTACATCATTAATAAAATACTCAAATGACACAATAATTTAATAAAAACATAAGAAATCTAATCATTCATCTTCATCTTTGGTAGTATCATAAAGTGATTATTATCCAATTTCAGCATTTGGGGTATAATCTGATGATTTGGACATTGCTTCGCGTAGTGTCCCAACTACTTGTAGATAAATCATTGTACATTTGAAACCTTTTTCTTACCCTTGAAATCACATTATTGGGGTACTTTTTATCTAAACTCATAACAAACTCCCATTCCCTTCCAGAATTTACCAAGATGATTCATTCTACAATTATCACATGTGGGAAAATCCATCTTTGTCTCTTCCCGTTATCCATCTTTCTCTCATCCATCATTTTCTTTTCTTGCTTCCCTTCAAAGAAATATGACTCAAATAATTATTTACATATCTTATTAACACATGATACTATTTCTTCATATGAATATAATACATGGGAGACTATTTCCCTTTTAAATTTAGGGTTAATACCATGAAATATATGATCCTTCTTAATATTTGGATCATGTGTATTACTGGAATTCTCATTCCTTCTACTAGGAGCAATTTCTAAACAATGACACACACTAGGTTAGTTTAATAATCACAATATATAATTCCAAACATGTAAAATACCTAATGTAAATTGAAAAGGTTATAAAAATAATCTATAATCATAAAATTTTTTCTTTGAGGAAGTATTTACTCCTAAATCGTTCATAATTACTTATAATGAAAATGTGAATTATCCTAAGCATATCCCCAGGGAGTTTCATAACCAAGAGTGTAGCAAGGCTCATTTTCGTGCACCAGGACACCCTGGGACAAGCCCAAAACTCCTTGTTAGAGTTTTCACTCCTTGGTACATTTGTTCCAGAGCTACCTCTACCTGCCCCTATCTATAAAGGGATGTATTTCATTGAAAATACACAAAATTTCTACACTACAAAAATTCAAGGAAATTCTTCTATACTAATCCTCAAAGTCTATCTTAGGGTAATGTTTTATAATATGACTTTATCTAAATCAATTTCCAAGGTTGTTCCTAAAATTACTCTAATACCAACTATAATTCCTTGACCCCAGTTAACCAGAGTCGGTGCATTACTTTAATACGTTGGCATGATTACAAGGAATCAAGTCTCAAAGGACCGTTCAATTTAGCAGTCTTGGAAAATAGATTACATACATGAACGTTACATTACACTTTATAACATTCAACATAGAATAAATAATCCTTTGAAAACACCATTTTTCCCTTAACTTAACCCTACATCTCAATTATAAAACACTTATTGGGATACTGGGAAAATAAAACATAAGAAAGGGGTGAGCTCAGATACTCCGTAAGGGTAAATAATTTAGCGAAAGCTATAAACTTTTAAGGCAATATGTGTAATAAAAAAACAACCTTTTAAACATAAACCTGATCATAATATGTAAAAAATAAATTAAATAATTACATCTACTTATTCACATGTATATTCTATTTGTTGAATAATCACATGTAATAACTAATTTCATAATGAGGGAATGCAAAATTACGGACATCATAACCACATAGTCAAGGCCTTGTGCAAATACTACAAATAAATTTTTTTCCAAGGCCTTGTTCCAAGATAGTATTTTCTCTTATGAGACCAACCGATTCATCGAGGAGCTATATCGGGCTCCACCCATCACTTACCAAGTCCAATGCATTCCTCATATGAAATGGTTTAAACATAACATAAATATTCGTATTAAAACTAGAATAAGAAATGTCAACACTTTATCCATAAAAAATGAATGGTATAAAAAAACTCATCCACAGTTAAACATATCACAAAACCTTCAATACAATATGGAATATTTCGATCACAATATATCAACTTCGATCAAGAATAATATTTTGTAATGGATGTTGACATAGTTGAAAATGATCCATAAAAATAATTGAGAGAAATAGCCCTTTTCATGAAATAATTTAAATGTCATTTTAAGGAAGTAATTTAAAATATATATTTGAATAAAAGTTTCCCATAACACTTTGAAACTTTTGAAAGGAATAAACATTTTAAAACATTCATGTCTATATAAAAAAATCCTTAAAACCATTTTTAAAACTTGGACATTAATGAGAAAGTATTAGAATAATAAATATTTAAAACATTTAATATGATGTTTTAGTAAAAAGTCCCTTAAAAATAATACATTTTAAAACTCTTTTACAAAACATGGACATGGATAATAAATATGTCCTAGTAGATACTTATGTAAAAACAACCTCGGATAATAATGAGATTGTGAAATTAACACTTACCTTGCACTTTCATTTGGTCGAGGCTACTCTTAACCTCCTGTATAATTACCTTAGTATTATATTAAATTATACCTGAACCATATTAATATTTATTATATTATACATGATTCATTTATGACTTTATACTACCCATTTAATAATGATTTCCATGTAAAATTAACATTTCAGGTAATAATCGCTTTCATTATCGTACACATTTTAACTTGTTATTATTGATCATATCATTTAGATCATGATATAAATAATTCCATAATATGTTATTTATTTATATTTCATATATATTTAGAATATAAATATTTATAATATATAGATATATGAAATGGAAAACACCGTTTATGGAGATGGTAGGCTGTATGTACGCATAAACAATGTTTCTATTTTCATGTCATATTGAAATGAAGTAAGTGAATAAGATACATATATGTAAATATATATATATATATATATCTAAAGTACAATTATTATGTAATATATTATATCATTATTAATAATATATCTTTTTATAATCATCGTTGTATGGTGAACTTGAAAATGAATCTCATCGCGTCGTGGAGACAGTAATTCGAATGTACACTCGAGCGAGGATATCATTTCCTTAATGGTTAAAAGGTGTGGAATTGTATGGTATACTAATTTTATAGAAAAATTATCATTTTATTTTAATTCTTTAATTAAATATTACTCATCATTATATCCATCCAAATAACATAGTGTTGTATAACAAATTACACCACAGTGTGGAGACGGTAAGCCGTACGCACACATGCATGGTGACATTATCATTCATAGGATGGATAGAATAATGAATATTTTTGTGCCATATTTTTAATAAAATTACATTATATATATGGTACTTCATTTATTATTTTGTTATGGTAATAACAAAGAAAGAGTAAGTTGAAGAAGAAAATAACTTGAAAAAGGGTTGTGAAATTATTACCTCTTCTTCAGGTGTTTCCTTTTGAGTTGATCAAAATGGCTCCATAACTGGGATTTATGATCAAAGTAATACCTCTAGGTTGAAATGAGGATAGATAAAAGGATATTAGGGTTGATTTTTTTTAAGAAAAATGCATTTTGAGGTGTGAAATTAAGAGAAGGGGAAGTACCCTTTTATATGAGAGGTGAGGGTCACTTTAGGAAAAGATTAAAATATTATTTTATAATAAAATCATATTCAGTTTCTAATGGCTCCAAGTGAATTTATTTTATGCCATAGGTGTTTATGGGTCTAAAGCCTCTCAAAAATAGGTTTTAGACATGTTTAGGTTATATTTTTAACCTTATCTTTTAGATTTTACTATTAGTTAAATAGTTTAACTTCTAACGTGTCTTCTTGTATTATTTAACTATATGGTTAATAATCATACTATAAGTGTAAAAGAGATTCTAAAGTGGTTCATTAATGACATATATAATATTATTTAAGCTCCTTTTCGGAACCATCGATATTTAAGAATTTTATATCAACAAATAATATAGTATTTGTTTTAAAAACAAATTTATGTCGACTTTGACACTATTTGGTATTTTGTTTTTGTGTAAGTCATAACAACCTTATCACTTCGAAAAAATTTATCCAATCAACCCCAAAATGTCATATTAATCAAGAAAATTAGTGTAATTCATTTGAAGCCTCAATTTACATTAATTTGGTTATTTATAAAATCAATTATTTTAATATTTCATTAGTAAGGTAATTACTGCATCATCATTGTGTCATAAATAAATTAAATTATTTAATGTATAAAAATTAAAATAGAATACAATTATGTTGGAAATATTTTTACCTTTCTAATGAATATTTATAGTTGAATTTATATTCTGTGTAACCCTATATAAAAAATGGTTTATTTATTAAACTTTGAATTTAACACTTTTAACTCTTCTTTAAATAAAATAGTAATAAATTTCCTAATCTAATCCATGTGGATATAAAGGATCATATTTTATTCCTAAGGTTGTTTTTGGACTAATTACACTTATCCAATAGAATTAGGATCAGTGTTTGGGTAATTATAATGTCATTTTTACGCCTAATTACCCTATTTATTTTTAACGGTGTTAAATAAAAGTCAAAAGTTACGATTCATCAAAAATTATTTTTATATTATTGAACCACATTTTACATACTGATTTAAAATTTGTATCTAAAATCTTTGAAATTCAACTGACAGTAGTGGTAAAATTATATTTTATGGAAATTTTCAAATGCTCTTAAAAGGTGGGAAAAAGACAGTAAAAAGTTCAATAAAAATTTATACATCTAATTTTATTATAAAATTAATCAAAGGAATTAAATTGAACTTATATAGCTACTATATATCTATTTTGACTTAATAAAATTTAAATAAAAAAATAATTATTTAAATAAAACTTTGGTTTTAAACAATAACGCAGTATTTTTCACTATTCCTAAAAAATTGGATGTTTTTAGAAAAATAAAAAATATTCACCCTATGATAATTTTGATATTACATATTCAAAAATTAATTCTATTTTACCATGTTAAAAACATATGAGTTTCATTTATTAATTTAATATTAATTCCCGTTGTGAAAACCAAAAGGCATGTTTTTTAAAAGTAAAAACTATCAAAAGATTGACATGTGTTTATGTCAAATTTAAATGTGAAATTACATGTAATGACCAAAATTGTATTAAATGATAAAAATATAATCTAATTATACTTCCAAACCATTTAAATGTATAATTTAACACTATAAATTATTTTAATTAAAAAAGATTTTTCAGTTAAAATTTAGGAATTTTCATTATTCACCCAAATATGAAAGTTGTTAGAAAAAACAAAAAAAAAATATCAAAACTAAATTTATATTTCCTGAGTATAAAGAAGAAGTTTATTTGGTCAAATGGAATATATAAAATTGTGAAATATTGGATTTAAAACAGTTTTCCCATTAAAAGGAGGTAAAATTGTTTTTTTTTGAAAAATACTTCTTTTATCGGAAAAAGATGAATTTGTTCTTATATTATGTCTACAAAATAAGTAATATGGAATATAGTATATAAAATTCAAAATAAAATTAACACTACTCATAACCGCTTTTTTAACAGCTAGCTTGGTAAGTTGTGGTGTGGTCAAAATCAGTGTTGTGTGTTGTGCAAGTTATTAAATTACATTGAAGAGATAACGTACTATGAAATCTTGGGGTGTTACAATTTATTTATTGTAAAATGTGTGCATGTGTATATATATATATTCACATGAGTATTTATATATATGTGCATGTATACATATTGGTTTGTATATATATTTTCATATTTTTTTATTTTTACATGTTATTATAAACAAACATATATATTAACATTATATATAAATTTTCATATGAATATAGATATTAATACATTATTATCAGGTAGAAAAAATGGATCAATTTTTATTTTAAATATAAATTAGGATGATTCTTTATTTCTATATATATTGTATATTTAAATATATAATTTAGATGTAAATACACATAAATACATATTTATACAATTATCATTTATTTCTAAATATATGTAAATATGTTTATATATATATATATATTTTTCATTTATAAATTACTTTACAATTAAAAAATATAACACCCCATTACCCTTCTATCAGGTATGTTTTATGATTTTTTATAGTTTTAATTTTATGTTGGTTGGGTAATGTAGAGAAT
Source organism: Viscum album (assembly GCA_963277665.1). Taxonomy (NCBI): domain Eukaryota; kingdom Viridiplantae; phylum Streptophyta; class Magnoliopsida; order Santalales; family Viscaceae; genus Viscum; species Viscum album. The sequence continues at coordinate 371,704,452 of OY728130.1, read as the reverse complement.
GAAATGGGTGGATACATGTAATGGTGATGTTGGGATTTCTTTTGGAATTTTTATGATATAAAACCCTATAGGTTTTCCAGCCTGCTAGGGATTTACACATATTTTAATGTGGTCACACAACATGTAATAATTTCTTAGAAGATATCATGAAAAGGATACACTAGTTGAATTGGTAACACATCATGTCCATTAAAAAAGCATGAAAATAAAAAAAATTGGATATTGGCATATGGTTAGACATTTTTCAGTGTATAAGGAATCTGATAATTTACATGGTGTGAACTAGGGGTACACACCGCATAAGTATATTGGAAGGTAATTTTAAATTAGATTCCCAAATTATTATTTTTCTACTCGACCTGTATCCCTTCTTCATACAACCTAAATCCCTAATTATGCAATTTTGGCCATTTTTTGAGATCTACAATCCCTCCAAAGCACCTAGTTTGTTATTGGTCGCCATATTGGTTACAATTTATCTCTCTGAGTAAGTAGTCTCCCTATCACTTTGGCCTCTCTCTATTTTCCTTTTGGAGTTTTATATATCATCATGGGATTAATAGAACTAATATCTATGATGTCAAAACTTGTTTTTAATTTGATTCCATAGATCTTATGCACCTTTTTTCGTTGATGGATAATTCCATTTGGGCATAGTGTTTCCATGACAAAGTTTTATGGTCCCATTTACATTGTAGAATTGATTAAAACATGAATTTCATGTGTCTGAAATTTGAATCAATTGATTTTAAAAAAACAATTTTATGTGAGCTTGAACATGGATTTTTATTAGCATATAATTTATTCAAAAAATACCAAATACGATGGAATTGGAATTTCTACTGTAATTTGAAATTAATTGAATTTTTAAATTGATTTTATAATTGATTTTGTAATATGGATTAAATTTATTTGAAAAAAACCTATGATTGGTTTTGAAGTGAAAAGGAATGAAAATATGAAATCTTATGTTTTTGTTTGTAACATGAATTGGAATTTAGAAAAGGAAAAGTGGGTGATTGTCATGTATTTTGAATTTAAATGATTTCCCCTTTTTCTATTGATTGATTGGGAATATGTGATCTTACGATGGTAGTGGGTGATTTGGACAAACATGGTAGGTTGAGAATTCCTTAGAATCATATTGATGACTTAAAACTCTAAGAAACAATGTTTTGAATATCTTATCCCCGATGGCATGTTTATGAGTATTATTCATCTTGATCCTTGTGGGATTGTGTGAATTTATTACCATCATCACTAATATGTGATGTGTGAGGATACCATAACAAGAAACTATCATACCACATGGTAGATAACCATGGGGGTTATTGTGATTATGTGGATATATATTCAATTTTTTTTAAAACTAATTTATAAATGCCAAATGATTTATATAAAACGTTTAATCTAAATTGTTTATTTAATTTATTTTTGTAATGTTTTATATTACTTGAAATTAAAAGAATGACTATTTTTTAAAATAAAAATTTACTACTATATGTATTTTCAATAAAATGGAAGAATGATTTGGTTTATTATTGTGGCATTTTATTATGGAACACATGGTGAGACCCTAGTAGTATTTTTAGTTCACATAATTCTTTTTCCCACTCATGTTTGTAGATATCCTTCTTCTATATATGAGTAATGGGAAATCTCTTCTTAGAGGAGGTGGATGTCTTTGATTCCATAGGCATTTGAGTGATGTGTCCTATGAGAAGTGGAGTTTCCCTTGTAAGTCTTCTAGCACATTGATAATGTACTATTTGGGTTTTAGATATACCTTTTGAGAATATATTATTATATCCTTTTAGAGTTTTTTATAATGATGATATATATTTATTTCTTTAACAGTTTATGTGGAATATTAGTTCCTATTTTTATATTGTATACTACTATGTTCTAGTCACAAACTCGTGGGGATCAAGAATTCACATGAGCATATTTCTGTGTTAGATTAGGTATTTTAGTATCTGGCTAACTAGGCTAGTTCATGGAATTGTGGCATTAGATATGTAGGTTAAGAATTTTTCATTGATGTCAATATGCAGTAGAGAAATGTTATCATCACATAAGAGGTTGTTGCAAGTTAGTTCCTAGAATACACCCATTATAGTGATACATAAATAAAAATGTGTTTTATTTGAAATTCACATTGAGTATTAGTACTAGTATTTTCCCTGATTATTATTTTGATAGTTGAAATCAATATCTAGATTTCTTATCTGATGTGGTTGATTTCCCTTATTGGTCTTATTTGTGATTTTGATCTATGTAATATTATAATATCTTCACTTTTTTTCTATTTTTTTGTATCATCATGCATACAATAAGACTTTTGGATAGAATCTAGGAGGAAGATATGGATGAACTATAATGATAAAATCCACTCACGGACTAGAATCTAGTTGATGTTATTGTGTATGCTATCCAAGATTTGGGATAAGAACCAACTCTCATACCTTCTTACGCTCTAGTGGTGAAATTTCAATGGGATTAACCCATGAATCGTGGAAATAATTTCATTCAATAGAAACCACATTCTTTAAAATATCCAATGATCCTCATGAGGATGATGAGTGAATGAGAATGACTGATCATCTCTTTTACTTTTGGGAAGCTACCAAGGATATTAAGGTAATGTGTGATAACATTATTCTTGAATGACCTATAAATACATAGTTTGACTTAATGGTGATAAAAAATAAAAATGAGGGTTTATAGTGGAAGGAAAATATTTTTATATTCACTAACTAGTTATATACATAGACAGTGCTGCTGAAAAATGTTATAGAGTTTTTCAAGCTCAAGATGGCTAAGAGGACCATGACAGAATATGAAATCAAATTTAGTAATACTGATTTTCTTTCACCTGATACTATATTTAACTAGACAATAATTACATGATGATCAATAGAGGACATTGATTTGATATTTTTATTTGTTTTCCTTGTTGAATCCTTTTTCATACGATGACATGTTTTATATGACATTTACGATTGGACTAGATATGGCTGTTAAGTTAGGTTTGATGGGACTTCCTATTTCTATTAGTAGAAATGTTGTGATTTACCATAAAGGAAAGAGATATTGTGATGAGTACCAGAGAGTTTATTGAATGTAGGGTTCCTCTAGACCTCTTTCAGTTTTAGGAAGATTCCCTTTAACATCTTACTACTATGGAAATCCAAGAAATTTGAAATAGTTTTTCTATTATGTACCCACGATATGTGGTTATTATGGACATTCAGGACACTTGAAGGAATTCTGTTACAACTTCTTATCTCCACCTAGACACATGTACTCCTTAGAAACAAAATTTATTTTGGTGGAATCAAATTCATGAGTATCTATAGGGTTCCAGCAACAGGAATCTAGAATGAAGTTTCTTCACACAATGGATGAGTCTCCAGAGGAAGCATATATGGATCCAGTGACTATGAGAGGTACCATCATTATAGATTCATCTTTAGTGGCTGATTTATTTGATACTAGTTCATATCACATATTCATTTCTACTCATATTGTGAACCTACTACGTCTTACTATAGATCATTTGTCTCATGTAATGGATATTACTACACCTATCAGAATGAAGAGATAGAATGGTATCTTATTTCCTACTTTTGTCTTCTCTTTATTAGAGATTTATCTTATGTGTTATTTTTTGGTTCTCAACATGAAACCTATTGATGTCATTTTTAGGATTTATTGGATCATTATACAGAAATCATGAAATTATCATTAACTTTGATAGGGTCTCATTTATTAGGCCTAATGTGGTATGTATTATATTTTTGGTTGTAAGGGACACAAGATTGAGTAGAGCCGAACCTTATTATCCTAATTTAGTGAAAGAAATATCAATTTTATCTTTTGATATGGAATTATAATCATTGAGAGATAATCTCCCTCATGTTTTCATTGAGTATCCTATGGTTTTTTACATTTAACTTCTCTGATTTTACACCGGTAGGGGAGGTAGACTTTTCTATATATTTATAGCTAGGTAATTAGGTAATATTATTTATTTCATACTATATGTTTCAGACTTTAATTAAAGAGGTAGATACTTAGTTGGATGATCTTTTAGATAATGGATTTATTATCCTGAGTGTGTGACCATGGGTGGTGCCTTTTCTCATTGCTAGAAATGTTAATAGCTTGCTTCACCTATGTGTTGATTACGAAAAACTCAACCAGGTTATGGTATAGAACACATATTCATTTACATGGATTTATAATACATTTGACTATTATAAACGGGTGATGTGGTTTTCAAAGATTTATCTTGGACCTGGCTATCATCATTTGGGAATAATAGAATATGACTTCCATAAAACCGCCATCCAGAGATGTTTTGAACATTATCAGTACCTTTTCATGCCATTTGGTCTAACCAATTATCATACAGTCTTTATAGATTTTTTGAATAGTATCTTACATGATTATCTTGATACCTCTGTGGTGGACTTTGTGGATTACATCACGGGTTCTTCTTCTTCTGAAGAGGTTCACATGAATCATCTAAGAGAAGATCTAGAAATATTTTGAAATCATCGAATTTTTTTCCAAGATAAATAAATGTGATTTCTGGATTCAGGAAATTATGTCCTATAGACATGTGGTCTCATATAATGTTATCATAAGTTATCTTAAGAAGGTGAAATGTATTATGGGAAGGGGGAAACATGTAATATTTATGAGAGTTGGAGCTTCTTGGGTTTAGTTAGGTTGTATCGCCAGTATATAAAGGACTTGTTAATGTTTGATCCTCTGATGACCACTATAACATAGAAGGGAGTGATATTTTAATTAGATGATAAAGGATATAATTATTTAATTGATTTGAAATGAATTTTGATTTTTTTCATTGTTGACTCTTCCAAATACTAGGTAGGGATTCATGGTCCTCTATGATTAATTAGGTTTTGTTTTGGGTCTTGTTATTATGTATAGTGATTATATCATTTCCCATGGATCTTGGATAATTTGGCCACACAAGAAGAATTATCCAACCCATGACCTTGAATATGAAACTCTGACAAATGCACTTAAGTGTTTTTGAAATTACCTTTTTAGATAATGTTTTATCACGTTTTATAAACATGAGATATTGAGTTATAGTTTCCCTCAAGAATATTTGAATCTCTTCTAGAGGAATTGGGTTGAGAATGTGAAATCATTTTATTTTGGTATTTTCCATAACCTAGAGAAAGTAAATGACAATGATAGTTCTTTGGGTGGAAAACTTATGACTTAGGTCATGAAGAATAATCGAAATATTTTATCATGATTGATCTATTTATATAGTTTAATTTAAGAGTCTATGAAATTAAGGTTGAGGTTTTCTTTGCTAACGTTCTGCTGAAATTTTTTATTTTTGAGATGATTATGTAATAATTGTAGATTTATGTTGATTTATATTGAATTAGAGACTCTCTTTATGATCCATAGAATGTGTCTAAGTGTTCACTCTCCACTTAGGGGGTTCTATGTTTTCAGAATGGGTTTTTTGTTCCATTATCCATGAGAAATGATTTTATTTTGAATTTCTATAATTACTAGTGTTTATTTAACTTAGGAACTATGAAGTTTTCCTATGTTATGCAACAACAATTCTGGTGGCAAGGTAAGGGATGATACATTTGTAGTTTCTTCTCTTGTTGTTGTACTTTCCAACAGGTCAAGGCCATATACCAGAGACCTTAGAGTTTTCTATAGCCACTTCCAATGCCAAATTTGATGTGTGATGAGATCCCTATAGAAATTGTTGTTGTGGTTATATGTAACTAGAGAAAAAAATTCTATATTGGTTGTGATCCATTGGAAGAAAAAATCATCTCATATTATCCCCATTCATGAAACAACCAAAGTTGAGGAGATGGAAAATCTCTATGAGATAGAGATTTCTGTTTTCATGGAGTTCCACAAACTATATTCTCTGATAGGGATCCTTATATTAATTCTTTATTTTGGAGATCCGTTCAAGATAAAATGGGTTAATAGTTCAATTTGTGTATGTAATACCATCTACAGAAGGATGGACATATAATGATATATATATATATATATATATATATTCTTGAGGATATGCTTCATGCATGTGTCCTCTATTTTGGTGGAGCTTGAGATGACTATTTTGGAAGGGTTATGATTATTTATATAAATATTTACTTGTCCATGCTTAGGATTGACCCTTTTGATTCCTTGTATGGCCAACCATATAAATAAATATTATGTTGGTTAGATATCAGTGAATGTTTTTTGGTTGAGATGATCATTGTTCAAGAGATGGAAGCTATGATTCAATTGACTTATTAGTTGATTCCGGCTACAACGAGCTAGTGTAAATATTAATCTGATCATCATCACAGATTTGGGGAGTTTTTATTTGGTTACCATGTGTTCTTGAATGTTCCTCCTCATTTAATTCATTAATGATTTAAGAGGAAAGGCTTGTTTTCTCTTCATTTTGTGGAACCTTTTGAGGTTTTTGAGAAAGTGGGGTATAGTGGAATAGTATTTAGCATAACTAACACAATTTAAATCTATTCATAATTTTCCACATATCATATTTTAGAAAGTATCTTTTTAATATATCTCATGTTTTGAGATTGAGTGATCTTGATATTGAGTATTAACTAGATGTGGCTGAGCATACAGTTAATATTTTTGATTTTAAGAACAAGTTACTTCACAGGAGGATGGTTACTTTAGACATGGTGCTATGGAGTAACATTTTTTATTATCAAGAGACATGTGATTTTGTGGAAATCACACAATAACGGCCTCATATTTTTTACATGAATCTTCTTAACATGCTTTATAGGGATAAAATATTTAATGGTGGGGAGGTCATAACACATTGTTACCATTCTGTCTGGTGTGTTTTATGAATTGTGTTCCTTTTTATTTTTACCTAGTTATGTAATTAAGATATGGAATTGAGAGGATACCTATAATACTGATGTAAGGAATGAATTGAAATTCAACTAATTTGAGAAATTTTTATTTTTATAGTCTGGTGGGGATTTATACACCATGTTATGTGGTTAAATGATTTGTAATCATCGCGTGGAAGATGTCATGAAATGAGTATACAATATGAAATTATTACACACCATGTATGAAAAACACACCATGTACATATTATGAATTATAATTTTAATAAAATTAAATGTATTTTCGGTGTATATGGAATCCAAAAAATTACATGATGTGAAACAGGTTTAGATGTTGTGTAAGAATCAGTGAAAAAATTTTAATTGTACTGCATGTATGATTTTTTTTCATATGGCTTATATCCCTTCCTTTCATGAACCAGATCCCTAAGAAATTTTAGGTTTTTTAGGGATCTATAATCCATCTAGATCATCTGTTCGTTGATTGATCCGGTTTTAGCTCAATTATCATCTCTCCAGGTAAGTCGTTTTATTATAAATTCTCTCTTTATCTCTCTATTCTACATAGAGTATAATAGGCCATCTTAGGAATAAGGGATCAAAACTCTATGATGTATAATCTTGTATCTTGGTTGTGTTCCATGATCAAATGATCCTTAAACCTTCATTGGTGATCCCTGTTTTAGGCATTGTGTTTTTGTGAAAAATTTTGGTTCTTCCTTTTACATTTTCCAATTGATTAAACCTTTAATTTATTACTTTTGGAATTACAATGAATTGATTTATGAAAAACCAATTTGATGGGAATTGAAACTTGGATTTGAATTGTCATGGAATATTGGGAGAAAACCACAGTTATAATGGAATTTGAATTTTTGGTGTAATTTTAAATTGATTGAATTTCCAAATTAATTTTGGAAAATGTATTAAAATTGATAGATAGAAACATATGGCTGATTTTCAATTGAGAAATAATTAAATGATGATTTTTTCCAGTATTGAATATTAATTTGAAGTTCAAAAAGGAGAAGTGGGTGAGTGGGTACTATTGTGAAAGTAAATAATTTTACCTTTTTCTATTGGTTGATTGAGAACATGTAAGCCTAGATAGTTAGTGGGTTACTTTATATTAATATTCTAGAATAGTAATGCCCTAGAAACAGATTTACAATATGAGATGATATTATCCCTAATGGTATGTTTATGGGTAATATTTAGCACAATCTTGAGGGACATGTGTACATATATTATCATTATCATTGATATGAGATGTGTGAGGATTCTATAACAAGAAAATATCATACCATTGGAATGATGCCATGGTCATTATTATTATTAATTTTATGTAAATTCAATTTTATAACTAATATACACATCCCTAATGATTTATATAAACTATTTTATATAAATATTTTTATCTAATACCTATTTGAAATATTTTTCATCATTTTAAATGAAAATAATGTTTTGGTAGAAATTTGAAAATGTATTACCATACATGTTTTGATTAAAATAGAAATCATGGTTTTGTTTGTTGTTGTGGAATATTAATATGGAATACATAGTGAGACCCTAAGGTTCTTTTTATCTAACACCCATTGTTTTATTTTAGGCATTTATAGATTTCCTTCTACTATGTATGAGTAAAGGGAAAGAATCTCCTAGAGGAGGTGGATATTCTTTATCTCTTATTTCTGGTAATGATGTGTCATTCGGGATAAAGATTTTACCTTGTTAGACATATGGTATATTAATGAAGTAATTTTTGGGATTTTGATATACATAGTAGTTTCAAGTACTATATACCTTTGGAGTTTTTTGTCAAATTAATATGGTTATGTTTATTCTAATATTTATGTGGAAAATTCATTCCTACTTTTATATTGTATAATTCATGGTACTAGTCAACTACCCATAAAGATTAGGAATTCCCTTTAGTTTATTTTAGCAACGAATTACGTATCATATTACTAGGGTATTTAGGCTTGTTCATGAAAAAATGTTTAATTTTTTACATAATAATATCCATATTAATTTAATCCTAGAGAATAAATTCAATATCCACTTAAAAGAAGTTAATATTAGTCTCTTACAAAAACTAGACTTCCATCAAATGTTGACAAATGTGGGTATCCCAAATAGAAAATCAGTTTTAGAGGATTTTTGGGCCTTTTTAGGGATAAATGTTTTAATGACATATATGTGTGTGTGTGTGTGTGTTTGTGTAATTGATATATACATACACATATATATTAGAGTATTTGTATGTACATGTAAATATTTATTCTCATGCATTGTAGGTTATATTATTACATGCATGTGGCCTGATGCGTGTTCATCATGGACTCATTTTCATTTAACTAAATAAAAATAGATTTCCCATGTGTTTCATTCATTTCATATATGATAGGGGTGAATATGATGATAATGGAATACATAAATGGTGGGGAAAATATAAGGAGTTTTGGAGTTACCATTAAACTAAAGGATGACCTATATTTTATCATGAAAACACTTTGTTTCCCTCTAGACCCCAACTCAATTTACCTTCCAATTGTTCTTCTATGTTTACCATGAATCCAAAAAAATTTCATAACAGTTTCCATTGGGAAAAATTAGTCAGGGTTTAGGCAGCACATATACTGACTTTTCTTCAATTAGGTATGTAACATCCAGATATTTATTGAATTTTTTTAAATGAAAGTAAACTTTTTTATATTTCTCATTACATTTAACACAAATAATGTATTATTTAATATTTAACATTTATTTTATCTTGTGTTACATTCAACTACAAGTTTCTTCAATAGCTTGCAAGTCGAGCACCACATATATTCAGTGAACCATGAAATAATTTTATTATAACACAGTTGTTAAGATGGAGGCTATGAATACTATTATAAAATTTATGAAATATATATATATATATATATATTTAGTACTAAAAATAAAATTATTTATAAATTCTTTTTCAATAGTCAATCAGTATTTTATTAAGTGATTATAATTTTTAAAAATACATTTTCCTCAAAAATGTTTTTTATTTTTTTTGAAAAAATATTATAATTACTTTATAGGTATTTGATAAATTTTATTTTATAAAATTTAATTCATTTTTCAAATAATAATATCATAAATAACTTATGATTAATGTTTGTAATTTTTTAGAGAATATGGATTTTTTACAAATAGTGAAAAATACTAATTTTGGTAAAACCATCAATTCCTTTTAATAAATTTAAATTCTCCATAATTTTTTAAATTTACATAAGTTTTATTTATTAATATTTAATCCAATTAATTAATTTTTAATGAATTATAAATTTTATTTTAGTATATGTTTTTATTTTTTTTAACAATGTGGTTTTTAAGAATTGTTTTAAAGTAAAGAAATGTTTCTCTATTTTAAAATTTTAAAATAATCATAAATGAGAAATTTTTACCATAAATGAATATATTATATGTCAATAAATTTTTATTAATATTCACAATATGATTATTATTAGATAAAGAGTTAATATAAAATGATATTTTGTTTAAAAATTACAATTCTTGAAACCCCGATTTTTCATCATGTGTGATGGTTTGGTTTTAAATTTAATTTTATTACACTTTTATAAAATTAATTTTTAAATAATAAAATTGATTTTTAAATTAATAATGTTAGAATTATATTAGGTTGAATTTTTTAGAATGTTTTGAAAATATTATTTTTTTGATGAATATTGGAAAATACTGAATTTTATTTGAAATTTGAAATTTTGTTTCAATTAATTATAAAATAATATTTTAAGGCAAATAGTTTTTATAGTAATATTGGATAAATTATATATCTATTAATAAAATTTAAGTAACTAGAATAAATTTAATTTTCAATTTGGAAGAAAAACTTTTTAAACTTTTGAACATTTTCACATTGAATACCTCTTTTCTTATTACATATGAATGATTAATTTTAAATTTAATTTACCGCATATATGAAGAGAATATTCCAAAATGGATTAATTTTTTTTGGCTCATTATAACTTATATTATCTAATATTATCTACCTAATTTTTATGGAAAATACTAGGGAAAACAATAAATATTATTAATCGTGGTTAAGGTAAAAATGGATTAATCGGGTTTTAAACTAAAAAGGGAAGGGTTAAAAATTTCCCAAAACCTATCAAAATCCAATTGTTATTTAAAATTTCCAAATTAACCTTACTGATTTATAATATATTCTCATTATAAATATTTTCTCTTTGGAATAATTTTATTATCTTGAAGTCCTTTGGGAAATTTCAATGATGTTTCTAAGTGGGTTCCTTCCCCCACTAATAAATGGCCAACATCCCCATTAAATAATTCAAACCTTGAAACCCTTTTGGTATGCCTATACCAATCGATATAACTTTAAAACATGTGTTATCTCATCCTATAAGACATTTAATTTGGTAGAAGACCAACCTAGGAATGGTTTTGGTGAAAACCTTAGGATGTTACCTGAAGAAGTGGCAAGGATCCTGAATGAAAATTCTATTTTATTTCTTCCTCCACCTCCTTAAATTATTATTGAACCATGATGATATAATTAACTCAGTTTATTCCATATAATTAGTTGTTTTTATGTTAATTTAATGAACTAAAACCTTCACCACTTCCATTAAATGGGTTTTAAAATCATCAATCATGTGTGCAACGGACAACTGCCTCACGAACAGATGTCATTCATTTTTTCATAATCACTAATCATAGTGGAGTATGTTGATGTATAATAAGTATATAAATTATATTTATATCATAAATATACATATTGAGTCATTATATCATATATAACTTCTTTTATTTACATTCTATAAGGGATATAATAACAACTTTCATGGTTACAACGAACTACCACATCGCGAAGTGATATTATTAATTTATCACTAATGATTTACATGGAAGATAATAAAGACAATGTTAATAAATAAATATTATAGACATGAGATAATTAATATTTTCATGATATATTTATCATTCTAGATATATAATATATCATTTTATTTTTCACATTTCCACTAACTGAATGATGATAAAATCATTCATGCACATGTGGGCAACCGTCATCATGAAGCGATGTGACTCATTTTTCATCAAAAAACAACATGGATGATACGAATATGTATATATATAATATTTTATTTATGAAATTATTATTATTACGTAAATATATGAAATTACATAGCTATTTACCCTAATTATCATTGAAAATTAAAAATGGTGCTCATTTCTATATATTACCCTCCCTATCCATGATCGTACCATAATTCATTTATTAGAAAAATAATTCTTGATTATTCAAAAAAGTATAATTTATGTATAAATATGATAATTAATTTATAATTATAATAAATTATATTTTTTAATTATGGTTAAATTAATAGGAATTAAAACAATAAATAAAAACATATACGAAAAACAAGAAAATATTACCTAAAACATAACTTTTACAAGTAATTGTTAATAAATAGGTAATAAAGTGAAACAATTAAAGAATGTACAATATTATATATAACTACAGGTCAATAAATTCTATAAACCAAAAAGAATATTTATTATACAAGAGTTTTTTAGGTGTATGAAGTAATTTGGTACTTAATGTTTGGGATTTTTATCTCACTTTTATTTTCTAGTGAGACACATGTCATATTCACCATGTGTTTATTTTTTGGGGTGTATAAAATTTCCAAGAATGTATTATTTGATGACTATAAAAAAATAAATTGGATTTACAAATTCATTTTATTATATATTTTTTATGGGGTTTACGCTTCAAAACATACCAACACAATATGTTATTTTTATATAAACCTACCTTTTTTGAGACATTTGTAATGTTATTCACCTAAATCCTTAAACAAGGTGTATATACTCCCATTTTACTAATAATCTCTTTATTTTTTTATATTAATGATATATTGTGTTTCCCCCAATGATATTTCTTCAAGGATATTACACTTTATAGTTACCTATGTGGTAATGATTTTATGTTGCAGTCTCATCATTTATTAATATTTTTATCATAATGTATCTACTGTGGAAATTATATGATAGACATCTCAATAAAATAATGAATTTTATTTTCCTATTTTGATTCTTTATATGTTTAATTAATAGAACCATTTTTCCAATCCTTGTTACTTAAAATAACTTAGATTTGTTTTAAAAAAATTCCAATATCATTTCACACCGTGGTGAAAAAATCCTTTTCCTTCCAAAACTATGTTTTGTAAAAAAAATGTTTTCAAAATGTTTTATCATTTTAAAAGGGATTAATGAAAGAATGTTTTAACCATATTTCTTTTTAAATTTTTTTAAAATAATATTCAACTCATTTTCCAAACAACTCTCAATTGGATTTTTCTATAATTGTGAAAGGAATATTTGTTTTGTTGTGTACAAAATGAGAATAATTTCCCACAATTATGAACATTATTTTCATTGAAGCATCCATTAAAACCTTATCAATTTCTGTTTCAAATAATAGGATCATAAAAAAATGCATGTTTTAGAAAAAAAATTAAAGAAAAATTTATATTTTCCTCATTAAATGTTTGAAATTATTTTTAATGAACCATTTCAATGATTTCATAGTTATTTTCAATAAAATTAATTTCAAAAATAACTTATGAATATTTGTTTTAAAAAGTGACTTTTAAAGAAGGATTATTTTAATAAAAAGGCTCCAGGAAATCTTTCAAAACCCTTCTTCATCTGAGATGATATCATTTGATGTAACATATGCATTGTTACAGATATGTACTAAGGATGACATTCATATATTTTCTCAGAATGGTTTATCGTGACATGATTTTTATAAAACCCCCTTCTATTCCATATGTTATATCATTAAATGTATTATTAAACATTTCTCATTCCACATGTAATGATATGATGAAATGTATATTAATTCTATATCATTTAATGGGTTATGATCTCTTGAATGTTTTGTTATCTTATAGAACAAATATATTTGATTTTTGTTATTTTATTGGTGGGACCTATATATCCTTCCAATTACTTTGTTAAATAATTATATCTCATGACATAATGATGGGAAACAATTAGATGAACTTGATCCACTAAAGTAAATTGGTTCATCTAGATCCATTAGGGGAAATAAGTGCATCCGGATTAACTCTGGGAAATAGGTTCATCTTGATCAACTATAAGAAATAGATTCATCCAAATCATATATGGGAAATAGGGGATGATTTTTGATACATAATGTTGATGGCATAGATATTTATAATTGTAAAATGAAATGATTTTGTATATTTATTATGGCTACACACTTTTATTACATATGTTTAGGGTTTATGATTAATTTTCAATGGTTATCACTCTATTATCCCATGATTTCTGAAATAGTAATGTTTGATTCCTTAAAAAATGATTATAATCTATCATAGGTTGGGTATGAACATTGAAAGTTATGTTCATGATCCCAAACTATTATTCTAATCATATGATTTCATATAATCATATATTTTGATATCCCTTATTCTCAAAATTAATAAGAATTAGTGATCGTCCTATCTTGTGTTTCTTTTCCCCATGTTATGAAGAATTATTTTAAAAAGGGAATGTTTATGAAGCGTAATATAAGAGAAGGTATTTATTGAACATATTGAAAATTTTCCATGAATATACATGTGTGTGTTCTATATTTCCAAAGTAAATTAACTATTAGGACTATAAATAATTTGTTTAGGTAATGTATTGTATATTTATTTAAAAATATTTAATATCCATGTTTAGAAATCATCGGTCACTATACTTGGTATTAGAGGAAAGGTTGTGTTAAAATTTTGAAACCAGGATTAGATAAATTTAGTGAGATCCCTAAATTTATTTGGTAGGATATGTCTAGGGATCTATATAAGGACAATTTTATTGATTATGGAAATATTAGGAAAATTTATTTAAATTTTGATGAATGATATAGATATTGGTTTCCAAGAATTAACATCCTTGTCAGGAATCCAAAAGAGAATGTGGCTCTAGAACATGTGTTTCTAGGGAAAATTAGTCTAAAAATAGTGCATTCATCTTAACTCAATTATCACCAGGTTCACGAAAATGCGTTTTGTTTCACACTAGGTTTGAAACTCCCAGGGGATATGGTTTGTAAATTCTCAAACTTTCTATGAACCATCATAATGGATCAAAATAAATGATGATTATAGATTACCTACAATAAACCTAAGGTGTCATATATTAAAAATATTTTTTTATTTATTTACAACTCACATGAATTATTTTTATTCTTTGTAATTTTATAAAATGATTCTTGTTGTTTAGACTATGATTTTTGGTTTTAGTCAATAGTGGGAACAAGAAGGAACATGGATAACATTGAATGTGATAGATAATTTTCTATTGATCAGAAAAATGGGATTTTAAGTGGAGTAAACTATGTTTTGATTATTCCTAATATTCATTCATGAAACATGATTAACAATATGCACCAGACCAAACACTTAGACTAACCAAAGAATAGAAGGATGGAGTTCTCTAAGAGTTCTGTTAGTAGATACCATGGAGGAAAGAAGATTAAATTTATAAAGGTTTAGAATGTGGGAATAAGAACTCAATATAATATCTCCAAGTTACTAGAATATCTTTTGTGTGTGGAAAATAATGACACAATGAATGTGGAGACAAATTAAAAAAGAATATTTTTGTAAATTAAATTAATGATAATAATGGTATCCCTATAGTATCATTGAATATTTAATTTTTTAAATGTGTAAAGTATAGGAATTATGAAAATTGATGTCATAAGGGGAAATCTCATGAAGAGAATTGGAATGTTTTTAAAAGTAATGTTTTTTCTATTCATGATGAAGAGACTAGGAATGGAATATGAAAGGAAGGATGAATTAAGAAATAAGATGATAAAGAATAGTCATTTCTATAAGTATGATTTGGAATAATTGAACTTCTTATGTATTAGAATTCCAAAATTATGATATAAATATTATAATATATATAAGAATTCTTTGTAGAAGATTTTCAATAATTATTTTGAAGAATATGTTAAATGGTAATGACAGACTTGAAATGTGATTTAATGAAATTTTGATATTTTTATTAAGTGGAGATTACCCTAAATATGTTTTTTATGTTTGATATGATGATGTTGGGATAAAGATAAGATGGATATGAATAATTAAAATGGATATTGATGATTACCTTGTGACTGATAAATGATTTGTGTACAAAGTGGTTAATTATATCACTGTTGGAGTTACAAATATTTTCATTTTTGGAAATATATCCAATAATCAATGTAATATATAAGGAATGAGAAATGAAATATGTCTTAAAAAATATTTTATGGTAATTTTTCTTATTAACATGTTAGAAGAGAATAAATGATGATGATATTTACATGTTTGGTACTTTACAATCAAGATCCACCTTATGGTGTATGTGGGATTAGTGATAAGTTGATTTTGGAAATTTAGTGAACTTATTTCTAAATTTTTGTGTTTTAATATTTTGGAAGATTAATAAGGTTAACCATATATATAATTTTTTAATTTGATCATTGAATGAAGTTTTAAAGGTTAATGTATTATTTCACCATATGATGATTTATGCGTAATTTTTCATGATGATAACTAAATATAAGTAGAATGAATTATCAGTCTATTTATGGATATTGTCACGACCCGTCCCGGTGGGGCCCCAGCCACAACTCCCCAAGCCCGCCTCCAATAGGCCAGGGGCTGGTGACTAGCACCGAGTAGGCATATTACTAACATGGGAGGCATTTCTTATAAACATGTACACATGCACACACATCTCCAAGCCCAAAAAGCTGAAAAGTAAAAACTAACAAAAGTGGAAATGCATGCATACACTAAAACCCCCAACCAACAGAGTATGACAGGATGGTAAAGTACAGTAAGTGTAAAACCCTAGGCCATAAGTACAAGCCCACCAAAAGAAAGTCTGTAGAAAAGTCCAACCTATAAAGAAAGGTACTAGGACTGCAATCCGTAGTCGTAGGAACACACCTCAGCCTGTCTGATATCACTAAGCACCGTCCGGTCCTGGTTTGCCTAGAATTTTGTTAAAGGATCGCTCGTCTGCACAAGACACAACATGTGCAGGCAAAGCCCGTGCAGGGGTGAGTATAACCATACCCAGTAGGACACCCTGAAACCATAAAGTAATAAAAAAGGGAAAATACCATAGAGGAAATATACAGTCATCTCTACACAGTATATGTTTACAGAACATATAACAAGAATATCCAAATATACTCATACATGATCGACTATCGTGATACCACCACTAGGATCCAGCTCAAAGATTCCGCTAAGAACGCAACAAGGAGAACACTCTCTAAGGTCTGAAGAGAGAGATATTAAGTGCTCATTCAAGAAGAACACACTCCACAAGTACTTGAGAATATGATGTTCAGATGAGGATCACATTCAATTGCTATGGGGTGATTCCAACAACTCAGTCTGAACTAATCCGCTAAGTAGAGGATCAGCTACCGTATATAGTTGGTCACGTTGATACCAAGAACTCTACCTAGGGTTCCAATGATGAATAGAGGATCTAGCTCCAAGTCTCACGAAGGGGATTCCAACAACTCTATTCAAGAAATCTTGCTAAAGGGATCATACTCTTGTATATAGGAAATGATACCAGAAACCTCTAAGAAAAAGACCAAGGGGATGAACCCTAAGGAAACTAGTCCATGTCACAGAAGGCAACTGGCTCATGGCTTGTAAAACAGGTTACACGGTGTGTAGTATGGTTACACGACTTGTTCCTTGACCCCAGGTAATGCCCGTGTAATGGCCCGTGTCATCCGTCCAAGTTGTGTAAAACTCAACTACTCGGCGTGTAGAAGGATCACACGCCGTGTTCCTTGACTCCGGGTACTGACCGTGTAAACGGCCCCTGTCTAGAACTGAAGTCATGTAGGAAAGAATATACATGGCGTGTAGGTATAAGCACACATCATGTCCTTTTAACGGGGAAACACTCGTGTACCCTGGCCGTATGCCCGTACACGGTGTCCGTCTGTGCCGCCTTCCCGTGTACCAGTACATGGGGCATCCTGTGTGTCTGGACGAGGAAGGGTATACATGACGTGTCCTTGGCCGTGTACCCAAACCGTGTCTGTGTACTCCTAGAGTACATGCCAGGTGATCCCTAAAAAACACACACCGTGTAGCCCATACTACACGCCGTGTAGTCGGGAAAATTCTAGAACCACGTCTTCCTCCTCCTGCCTCGTCCGATCCTCCAGATCTCGATTATGTCGTCCGTTTTTTGTGAAACTCAAGGTGCTGGTTTGTTTCATCATCCTAAAAACGAATTCGAGTATTTCAGACCTTCAATTGCCACGATGAACAACATAGGATCTTCTAACGAAAAATGAAAAAAAATTCATATCTCTCGATCCACTCTTAATCATCCGCCGAAATTATCGTTGCAGCTCTGGACCATCCTCCCGAGGTTGGATCTACAATCTCGGATCATTGCGCTAACAAACGAATGCACAACGACCGATTTCCTCCAAGAACATATAGAACACACGCAAATAATGTGTATAAACTGGGGAAGAAAAGCACAACAATTGAGAGGGACGAACCTCAATCGATGTTCGTGTCGATCTTGGTTCATCATCATTAGAAGGTTGAACGAAACCAAAATTTACTCCAAGAATCAAATCCCAAAATCCTTGAAAAACCCCACCCCATAAATACGATCGATCCACGGGCTAATCTGTTTGTGTAATAGTCTATGTTCATCGTAGGAATCAAGAATTGGGAAGGAAACCAAAACCAAACATTCTACTTGGATTCACGGCGTTCGTTGGCGAAGGTCAGGTCGCCGCGTCATCATCGCCGACGAAGCTCATCAAGAAGACCATCACCGCGTTGATAGCATTTCTCCAGAGCTTTCCAGACCCTCCAGGGAAAATTCAGGGTTATGGGAATTATAACCCTGATCCCCTGTGAAATCTCTATTTAAAAAGTTAAAAGATTTCGCTACAGCAAGGATTTAATAAAATATTTTAATTTAATATTTTATTACGGTTACGTCCAAAAACCAGACTTCACCACCGGTCTACGCTATCCAATGTTAGGTCTCTTATAAGGTAAACCCACTGCTCTAGACGCAACGGTGCCCTCGTATTTCTGATCCGAGCACCCGTACAAGAGTTATCCCGCTTTATCAGGAAAACCCCATGTGCGCGTAAATTAAATTATTTAATTTAATTCAAACATTTGTTTCAGGCTCACCGGGCCTCAAAACTGCACACCGTCTTAAAGCATGGTCTCGAAATAATTCCCACATAATATTAAAATAAAACATGGTAAAATCCGAGACATTACATCACACCCACCTTAGGGATTTTACGTCCCCGAAAATCCAAAACAAAGGCTACTCAAAAAGATGTGGGTAATGCACACGAATTTGAGACTCCCACTCCCACGTGCTCTCCTGGAGATTCTCGTTCTACCACCAGACATGCACCAAGGGAATAGCTCGCCCATGAAGGATCTTCTCCTACTGATCCTTGATCTCTATGGGGGTACTCAGCAAAGGTCGCTCCATCATCGTTGTCCTCCTCCCTCCAGTCGATAAAGTGCGATGTATCATGCGCGTACCTCTGCAGCTGAAACACATGGAAGACGTTGTGTACCTAGTCCATCTGAGGTGGTAGAGCCAAGTGGTACGACACCTCACCAACTCTACTCAAAATCTGAAAAGGGCTGATGAACCACAGAGATAGCTTTCCACCTCGGCCAAATCTCTACAATCCCCGTTGAGGTGATACCCAAAAGAACACCTGGTCTCCCTCTTCGAACTCCAAGGGCCTCCGTCTCTGGTCAGCATATGACTTCTGCTGACTCTGTGCAGTCTTCATCCACTCCTAAATGACGTACACCTTATCTTTAGTAGCTCGCACCATCTCTGGGGCCACGAGTGCTGACTCTCCAGGGTCATTCTAGCAATGTGGTGACCTGCAAGGTCGCTCGTACAAAGCCTCAAATGGTGTCATACCAATAGTGTAATGAGAACTATTGTTATAAGAAAATTCCACCAACGGTAGGTGATCCTACCAGCTATGACCGAATTCATGTATGAAAGCTCATAGCATATCTTCCAGAACCTGGATGGTCCACTCCGTCTGACCATCAGTCTGAGGATGAAACGCTGTGCTCAAGCGTAACTAAGTCCCAAAAGCTTCCTACAATCCATTCCACAAACAAGATGTGAAACGAGCATCATGATTTGAGACGATCTTGGATGGAAATCCATGAAGTTGAACTATCTCCGGAATGTAGAGGCATCCCAGGCTCTCTATCGGACTCTACTCCCGTATGGCTAGGAAGTGGGCCGAATTGGTGATCCGGTCAATGACCACCCAAATGGCATCGTGTCCCCTGGACGTACATGGTAAACCCATCACTAAGTATATGGATATCCCATCCCACTTCCACTTTGGCACCTCAAGGGGCTAAGTCAAACCTGCTGAAACCTGGTGCTCAGCCTTTACTTGCTAACAAGTAAGGCACTGAGAAACAAAATCTGCCACACTCTTCTTCATTCTTAGCCAACAGAACTGACATCGTAGGTCCTGATACATCATTTCCATGCCTGGATACAGCGCCAAAGGAGATGTATGGAACTCCCTCAGAACCTCATCCCACAACGTCACTGGTACTAATGTGCACCCTCTGAAAAGAACAACGTGCTCCCCACCTTTTGAATATCCATCAGCAGCATCACTTGTGGATATCTGAGCACGCAGTACCTCACAGCCAGCATCCTCGAGCTATTCCTCCCCGAATCACTGAAAGAGTGGAGGGGTAACAACCATCGACTGAAGTTAAGCTCCATCATCTCTATCCACGAAAGATAACTGCAAAGAGGCCAACTGCCTCGTTGCCTCATCCAGCAATTGCGAACTGGATTTCCTGTTGAGATCATTTTCCACAACGTTCCCCATCCAGGGAGTATAAACGATCTCAAAGTAACACTCCTTGAGGAACTCAATCCATCACCTATATCTCAAATTCAGATCATTCTGAGAAAAGATATATCTGAGATTCTTGTGATTAGAGTAGACGGTAAACCACTCTCCCATCAGGTAGTGCCGCCACATATTCAATGTGAAGACTACTGCTGCCAAATCAAGATCCTGGGTCACGTAGTTCTGCTCGTGTGTCCCCAACTGACGTGAGCCATAGGCAATCACTGCTTGCCTCTGCATCAAGACGCAACCAAGCCCGGTTCCTGATGCATCGCGGAATACTACGTACTCGACACCCTCCTTTGGTAATATCAAGATTGGGGCACTCATCAGACTCTGTCTCAACTATTGAAAAGAATGTTGGCATATCTCAGTCCATAAAAATGGCTGCCCCTTTCTGGTCAACCCTATCATGGGTGCTGAAATCCTGGAGAAATCAAGAATGAATCTCTGATAGTAGCCTGCCAACCTAAGGAAACTCCGCACCTCTGTCACGCTCTGGGGTGGATCCCATGTTAATACTACCTCTACCTTGGTTGGGTCCACTGATACACCATCTGTTGAGATAACGTGTCCCAGAATGTGGACCTCCTGTATCCAGAATTGACACTTCAAGATTTTTCCGTACAACTGGTGCTCTCAGAGTGTGTGTAGAACCATCCTCAGGTGCCTCGCATGCTACTCCTCAGACACAGAGTACACAAGGATATCATCGATGAAGACCACCACAAACCGATCTAGATAGGGCTGAATGATCAAATTCATGAGTCCCATAAACATTGTCAGGGCGTTCGTCACGCCGAAGGGCATCACCAAGTACTCATCGTGACCGTAGCGACATCTGAATGTCGTTTTCGGTATATCCTCATCCCGTACTCGTAACTGGTGATAGATTGATTGTAGATCAACCATTGAGAACCATCGTTATACCCTTAACTAGTCGAAGAGGTCATCGATCCTTGGTAGTGGATACCGGTTCTTCACGGTCACCTGATTCAAATGCCGGTAATCCACACACAGCCTCAAGCTCCCGTATGCCTTCTTGGAAAACAGCACTGGGGCCACCCAGGGTAAAACACTGGGTTTCACGAAGCCCTTCTTCTTTAAATCTTCCAGCTGCACCCTCAACTCACAAAGCTCTTATAGAGCCATTTGATATGCTGATGCTGATATTAGTGTCATCCCGGGTTGCAACTCAATGCAGAAATCTATCTCCCGATGGGGAGGTAGTCCAGGGACATCCTCCGGAAAGACGTCCTCATACTCATCCACTACTGCTGGAAACTGTAAACTCATTTATTCTACTACGCCAAGGGCTATGCTAGCCAATTGATATGAAATCGGTTGTACCTTCCTACTCACGAGTCCATCCTGTGTTGCCTGGGTCTACTTTTCATCGATGAAGGAGAACCTCGTTCCATCACTGCGGACACACCACACCCTTCTCCTAAAACAGTCAATCTATGCATAAACTGTGGATATCCAATCTATAACAATAATGACATCGTAATCCCTCGACACTACCACCAAGAGGTTCCAACCAAAACTCTCACCTCCAATGGTGAGGTCACACTATCTGCAAAGATGTGTGATCTCCGAATCTTCTCCAGTTAGTGTTTTTATGCGTAAGTGTCGAGTCAATGGATCAATAGGAATCTCAAGGTCTCGAACAAGATTGGAAGCCAGAAATGAATTAATAGCACTTGTGTCTATCAGTACGACAACCAAAGTAGAAAAGACATAGATTGTAACTCTAATCATTCCAGGAGTACCTGGGACATAAGCCTCTGCTGCCGCAGCTGTCCCTACCTCTGTCCAGGAGCTCCCGAAGCCTGGGGTGGACCTCATAGGGGTGGTGGTGGTAAAAGGTCAAAACACCAACCACCTACAGATGATCTCTCATCTCCTCTACCACGTCCGCCGCCCCGCGTATCTGTCTGCTCCACACGTTTCCTATGCCTCGGTGGCCCATCCACTGCTCCCGTGTCAGTAGCACGACGAGTTGGACAATCTCGAGCGAGATGTCCCCTGTCATCACATGAGTAACATCGCCTCTCTTGAGGCTGTCTTGATATACCATAGATCCCTTTTCTTGGGATCTCCTCTGAAAACATCTCCCATGCCTGGGTCCTCGATGTTGGCTCCTTGCTGTCGAGGTCTCTTCTCCAGCTCGCTAACTACTAACTGCTGGTTGTCTCTGCTCTTCCAAGAATATCTCAACCACCAAAGACCGCTCGAGCACCACAAAATAAGTTGGAATTCTCATAGAGATAATGCTAGCTTGGATGTCTCTGCACAATCCTCTCTCAGAAGTCAGAGCTCTGAAGTACTGATCCTTGACCATATCCATCGAGTACTGTGAGAGGTCGGTAAACCTCAATGAATATTCAGCCACCATCACAATTCCCTGTTGGAGCTGAAGAAGATCCTGTATACGTACTGCTCTTAGGGTAATCGGTGAAAACTTCTCTTTGAAGAGATGCTCAAACTATGACCATACAAGAGTCACCTCGTCGTGGGTATGGATAACCAAACTCCACCATCATCCTGTCGATCCCTATAGAAGGCTCGCTGCCAGGATCACCACCTAGTTTGCTGGTGTCCTGACCAAATGGGAGACTATGACCACTACCTCAAGCCAGTCCTCTACTGCCTCAGGGTCAGTCTCACCTCAAAACCTGAGGGGTCTCTGTCTCTAAAACTCATGGAGTGTGCTCAGCCTGCGCACCTCCTCTACTGGTACAATAGGAACTAAACACTTCTCCACGGGTGGTGGAATATCTGGCACACCACCAGAAGGTAAAACTGGGGGATCTGGTCCCTGTATCGAAGCTTCATCACTAAGGGGGCCATCCTCGTGATCGAGCTGCTAGATCCTAGTAGGTGCGCATCACGGAGGCATCCTGTAAAGAAACAAGATGTATCTCAGTCAGTGTGTATATCTGGAGAGCTGACTCAAGAAGGACATGGAAACCACAACCCATTTCTATATGATTCATGTATCATTATTTTCCCCTGAAACTAGTGTTATCATGTTCCAAGTTGAAAATAAAGTTATCAGAGTCCTGGTGTATGGATATGTCAGCCACCTGCACCAACACTGGGGTCCCTGGCCTAAAATCCGAACTCAAAACACTTAACACTGTTTCCCCAAACCAACTCACAGACTCTCGGTCCTAAGGTAGAACCGACCACCTCTGATATCTCTATGTCACGACCCGTCCTGGTGGGGCTTGAGCCGCAACTCCCCAAGCCCGCCTCCAACAGGCCATGGGCTGGTGACTAGCACCGAGAAGGTATATTACTAACATGGGAGGCATTTCCTATAAAACTATACACATGCACACACACCTCCAAGCCCACAAAGCTAAAAAGTAAAAACTACTAAAAGTGAAAATGCATGCATATACTAAAAATCCAAACCAATAGAGTAAGACAGGAAGGTGAAGTACAATAAGTGTAAAACCCTGGGCCACAAGTACAATCCCACCAAAATAAAGTCTGTAGCAAAGTCCAACCTGTAAAGAAAGGTACTGGGACTGCAATCTGTAGTTGTAGGTACACACCTCGTCCTGTCTGATCTCACTGAGCACTGTCCGGTCCTGGTCCGCCTAGAATCCTATCAATGGCTCACTCATCTGCACAAGACACAACATGTGCGGGAAAATCCCGTGCAGGGGTGAGTATAACCATACCCAGTAGGACACCCCAAAACCACAAAGGAATACAAAAAGGGAAAACACAATAGAGGAAAGATACAGTCAGATATACACAGTATATGTTTACAGAACATATAACAATAATATCCAGATATACTCATACACGATCGACTATCGCGATACCACCACTAGGATACAGCTCGAAGATTCCACTAAGCACGCAACAAGGAGAACACACTTCTAGGTATGAAGAGAGAGATACGAAGTACTCGTTCTGAGAGAACACACTCCACAAGTACTTGAGAATACGATGTTCAAATGAGGATCACAACTAATAGCTATGGGGTGATTCTCACAACTCACTCAAAACTAATCTGCTAAGCAGAGGATCGGTGCCCGGGTAAAGTTGGTCACGTCGACACCAAGAACTCTACCTAGGGTTCCAGGGATGAATAGAGGATCCGGCTCCAAGTCTCACAGAGGGGATTCCAACAACTCTATTCAGGAAGTCCTTCTAAAGGGATCATACTCTTTTATGTAGGAAATGATACCGAAAACCTCTAGGAGAAAGACCAAGGGGACGAACCCTAAGGAAACTAGTCTAAGGCACGGAAATCCATTAGCTCAAGCCATGTAAAACAGGTTACATGGCATGTAGTATGGTTACAAGACATGTTCCTTGACCCCCAGTACTGCCCGTGTAATGGCCCGTGTCATTCGTCCAAGTTGTGTAAAACTCAACTACACGGGGTGTAGAAGGATCACACACCGTGTTCCTTGACTCCAGGTACTGCCCGTGTAAATGGCCCGTATCTGGAACCGAAGTCGTATAGGAAATCATATACATGGCGTGTAGGTATAAACACACGCCGTGTCCTGCCAACGGGGAAACACCTGTGTACCCTGGCCGAATACCCATACACGGTGTCCGTCCGTGTCTCCTGCCTGTGTACCAGTACACGGGGTATCCCACATATCTGGTCGAGTCTGGTCGGGGAAGGGTATACACGCCATGTATTTGGCCATGTACCCAACCCGTGTCCATGTACTCCCGGAGTACACGCCAGGTGATCCCCGATGAACACACGTCATGTAGCCCATAATACATGTCATGTAGTTGGGAAAATTCCAGAACTGCGTCTTCCTCCTCACGCCTCAGTCAATCTTCCAGATCTCGATTCTGTCATCCGTTTGTAGTGAAACTCAAGTTTCTGGTTCATTTCCTCATCCTAACACTGAATCTGGGTGTTTCGGACCTTCAATCTGCTCGACAAACAACATATGATCTTCCGACAAAAAATGCCCAAAAATTCATATCTCTCAATCCGCTCCGAATCGTCCTCCGAAATCATCATCACAGCTTCAGACCATCCTCCCGGGGTTGGATCTACAATCTCGGATCATTGCACCAACAAACAAATGCACAAAGATCGATTTCCTCCTAGAACGCATAGAACTCACATGAAGAACATGTAGAGACCGGTGATGAAAAGCACAATAATTGAGAGGGACAAACCTCGATCAATGTTCGTGTCGATCTTGGTTCATCACCGTTAGAAGGTTGAACGAAAAAAAAATTTACTCCAAGAATCAAATCCCAAAATCCCCGCAAAATCCCATCCCGCAAATATGATCGATCCATGGGCCAATCTGTTCATGGATTAGTCTGTGTTCATCGTAGGAATCAAGAACGGGGAAGGAAACCAAAACCAAACATCCTACCTGGATTCGTGACGTTCATTGGCGAAGGTCGGGTCGCTGCGTCGTCATCACCGGCGAAGCTCATCAAGAACACCATCACCGCATTGGGAGGTTTTCTCCAGAGCTTTCCTGAGCCTCCAGGGAAAATTCAAGGTTATGGGAATTGTAACCCTGTACCCCTGCGAAATCTCTATTTAAAAAGTTAAAAGATTTTTCTACAGTAAGGATTTAATAAAATATTTTAATAAAATATTTTATTACGGTTACGTCCAAAAACCAAACTTCACCACCAGTCTGCGCCAGCCGATGTTAGGTCTCTTCTATGGTAAACCCGCTTCTCTGGACGCAACGGTGCCCTCAGATTTCCGATCTGAGCACCCGATCAGGATTTATCCCACTTTTTCAGGAAAACCCTACGCCCACGTAAATTAAATTATTTAATTTCATTCAAACATTTGTTTCGGGATCACCGGGCCTTGGAACTGCACACCGTCTTGAAGCCTGGTCTCAAAATACTTCCCACATAATATTAAAGAGAAGATGGTAAAATCCGAGACATTAAAAATATTATTCTTCATTAGTGCTTGATGCATAAGATATGAACCAAATTTTCATAGATTAATAGATGAAGAGGATATTGTGAAAGGCACAACCAAAGGATTAAATTTTACATGTGTAATTGAAATATGTCAAGTAAGTACAGTTCATATATTCTAATTCAATATGAAAAACGAATTCCCCATCATTAGCAAACTTTTCCTGATGTAAAATATTATCCTATTATACTTATTTATGACGATATCAATTATATTTTTCATACCAATTTGGTATATAGTTTTTTATCATTAATCATATTTATATAGACCACTTTCTTATGATCAATTATATCTATCACTCTCTATAATTATTTACACTTACTTATATGTCCAAATATTCACTTCATGCCTATGTACTCCTATGTTGAAACCTAGTTATAAGGCACTTTAAGTAACATTATTTTTTCAACTGTCCCCTTTTAATGGAATTTTTATAATTTATTTATATAGTGTGGGGTTTCTGATTTCAAATATTAATTCAATGAAGGAAGAGACAAATTTTTAGGGGGAAAATAATTTTAAGGGGGTAAAATGTAAAACCCAATGATTTTCTGAAGTATATTTGTTCAAATTAATTTAGTCTTTTTTATATATTTCATTATACATTAAAATATGTATATATTTCGTTATACATAACATTTATTTTATCTTTTTTTATATGAAACTAAGGGTTTTAATGATATCGTTCATGACACACACCATCAAGATTTAACGAATAATGAAATAATATTTTTACAACCTAGTCGATATGTATTTAGTTAAGAATAGTGTTAAATAATTTATAAAATATTCATATAAACTTAACAATAAATACGAATTTATTTATAAATTATTAGTGAATAATCAATCAATTTTGAGTAAAAGAATTATATTTTACAAAAATCTGTTTTCTTCAAAAAAAATTATGGATTTTGGTAAAATAAATATAATAATATTTTTAGAGATTTTATAAAATTATATTTTATAAATTTTAATTCGTTTTTGAAATCAACATATCAAAATTAACATATGGTGAATTTTTTTGATTTTTCAAAAAATAATGATTATTTTGTGAATAGTGAAAAATACTGATTTTTTAAAATTCATCATTTCATATAAAAAAATTTGATTCCAAATAATGTTTTAATTTAACAAAATAATTATTTACTAATATTTAATCCAACTAATTTATGTTTAATCAACTTTATATTGGATTTTAGTATAATTTTGTTTTGTTTAAAAAGGGGTTTTAAGAAAACTATTTGAATGTCCAAAACGATTCCATATTTTAATTAATTAAAAAATATTTAATGAGAAATGTTTTAAATGTAATTTATATGTCATATATAAACAATGTTTAATTATGATTGATATTAATATTACTAGACATAAAATTAATATAAAATCATATTATTCTTAAAAGAATACATTTCTCAAAACCCTCGTTTTCATCACGTTTGTGGGTTTTGTTTTACATTTAAAATTTTCCCACATTTGTAAAAGTTATTTGTAAACAATAAAAATATATTTTGAAATAATAATTTAAAAAAAAATTCATTGTCAATTTCTGAGAGTTTTCTGAAAAGATTAATTTTTTAATAGTAAAAAATACTGAATTTTGTTTGAATATAGTATTTCTATTTAAATTAATCATAATGTTAAGTTATATTTTAAATTGGGTTTCCTGAAAATTTAGTTCGATTATATATCTATTCAAACAATTTATGTCATTGTAATAAATTTAATATTTAAATTATATATAAAAATATTGTAAACTCTTTAACATTTTCAATTTGAAATCCTGCATTCTCATTGCATCTATTAGATTAACTTTAAATTAATATTTTCATTTTCTATTAATGAAACATGTAAAAATGGACTCCATTTTTTGAATTAGTATAATTCATATTGTCTAATAAGGTAAAACCAATTTTTTATCAAATATAACTATTAAAATAGTAAACATTATTTACAATAGTTAAGGTAAAAATAGATTTAGTTGGGGTTAAGCTAAGATTATAATGGTTAAAAATGAACCCAAACATGTTTAAATCCCATTTTATGATCAAATTTCAATACTATCCTTATTAATTTTTAATAGATGGTAAATTATAATTTTTAACATGGGAATTAATTTTTTTTCATTGAGTAATTTGGGAAATATTCATGTAGTTTCCATGTGGACTCCTTTCCCCCAATTATAAAATTCCACCACTAAACATAACATATTTACACCATCAAACAATTTTGGTTTGGAAAATTCAATACAAAATATCTTCTAAACAACAATTGTCATGAACTAACCTAGGTCAACCCCAAATAGGTCACCTGAACCGGCCTGCGACAAGGCCCGAGAGGTGGTCCTGATCCCTGCGGGCTAGAAAATAGTGTTAGGCATCGAGGTAAAGTAATTGGAGATGATTTCAAAAAAATAAAAAATGAAAAGAAAAAATAAATTGAATAATAATATCATAAACAATATAAGTAGAAAATAAATAAAACTATCCATTCCTTTATGTGGACCTAAGAGTTTCCACAGACCACTAAACCAACAACACCATATGATAACCAAATCCATGATAGAAGAAGTCCCATAAGATAAAAAATTATGAATCTATATGCATGGGTATTAAAACATAGTTGGAATGTCCAAATAGTATATTCACAATTAATTTTTTTTAAATTAATGTTCTATAAATTTCACTTAATAAATACAATAAATAAACATATTGTTTTTTACACATTTTCTCTTTAAATAAAATCATGGTCCATTGCATTTTTATTTAAAACTTGTTTATTTTAAAAGAAGGAAAATTTAATGTTTTAAATTAGTAAGGATAGAGAATAAGGAATGAAATTGTAAACACTTCTCAAAACCATATCACCAAACATTTGAAAACAATTTTTTATCACCGTAGAATGAATTTGAAGCAACGCACAGAGTACAAGGGAAATTGAAAATAACCCCATTTGTAACCAACCAAGAAATCCATCTCAATCATATTCCATATAAAACTATTTTATGAAGTATATGGGAGAACCTAGAATATTAGTGGAAAATGATGAACATACTAAAATCAAACTCATCTAATAGATATTCCTCACTCGATGAAATTAGTTCACCCACACAATCAGTAATTACCTACCGTTCCTAACAAGGGTGAATAATCTAAAGGATAACAAGGTCCATAATAAGGGACACTATCCAATGAATAATCATAACTACAATAGTGACCATTCTTGAAAAAACTTATTGCTATTATATATTCATGTGTCATGTCTACAGAAGAGGTTTTCCAAACAAAACCAAACATGAAACCAACCATATCTATAGTACAAGCACACACACAAGAACCAACCCCCTAATAACTCCACAAAATAATACATTTACTTTAATCCTTTCTATGAAAAGGAAGTCTCATACCAAGGACCTCCTATACTACTCTATATAGAAATGGAAATAAGATCATACAAAGAGTGTTTATCAAAATAGAACTAATTTATAAAAGTTCCAAATGGTCCTCAAAAACCCATTGAGCGAAAACCCGTTTCAAAAAAGGACCAAACACATAATTTATGAACCAGAATACATTTATAAACCCATTTGACAAACCAAAATATGTTCACAATTCCGAAACCATTATTTACGAATCCAAATCACTCATAATGGGAAATCAAACATTTTGAAATACACTTGGTTTTTAAGTTCATTAAAATAATTTCACACAATTAAAATTAAATGAAAAAATTAAATAATTTCATGTCAAAAATGTATTCAAAAAACCATATATCACTATCTATAAATAAATAAATGTGATAATGGAAATATATCAACGTATTCTTTAATGTAGAGTCTAAATGCTAAGGGAACCTACCTAAAAGTGAGAATTTTTTATGAAGACTACTTGATCTCCATTTCCTCTTGCACTCATATACATGTTAACATATATGTAAGGAAACCTATCCCCTATGAACATATTCTCATGTCCAAATATATACAACGAGATCCTTATAAATATGCTTACATGTGAATATTCCCATTTACATCATACATGTATTCATTTTTCATACATATATATAGATAAGAACTCCTAGACCAAATATATATATATATATTCATACCTCCATGAGTGAGTATATATATAATAAGGGAACATATTATTAAATATGATAACCTATGCATACCCATGTAAGTCTTATTTGACAATGATAACCCAAAACAACTGTAATGAGGTGCACCAAACTCTAAGAAAATATAAAGAACTAAAAAAACTCAAAAACCATAATTTAAAATTGATTAAAATAATGAAAAATTAAAAAAATACCTAAAACCCATGTAGAACCCACTTCCCTTGATGGTGGGGGCTTGAACTAGCCTCACTAGAACCGATGAACCTAGAACAACAACATTAAACAAATAAAATACCCAATAATTAATTTATGGTTCTACCAAGGTGTGAAAACCCCAAAAATGAGTAAAAAACATAAGGAGTGGAAAGGTGGAGAGACTTATAGAATATGATTGTAGACTGAATCTATAAAAGAAATAGAGATGAGTTGGAGGGAGAGGTGGTGGTCGGGTGTGACGGATTCCCCTTCGGGCATGGGAAGTTCGAACTAGGGGGAGTGAGGGGGGAATTAATGGCCAATCAGGTGGGTGGGGCAGAGGGTTATAAGATAATAATAATAATAATAATAATAATAATAATAATTAGAATAGAATGATTATTATTATTTATTTAAATTTTTTTTTCTTAACCTGGAAACCAAGCACAGTTTGTCCACACAGTTGGCTAAACCATGCACCAATCATGAACTTTTACCAGATGCCCTAGACAGGTTAGAAGATAAGCTTCATAGATTTAAAAACTATTTTTCAGTCATGAAATTAAAACCTATAAAAATTAAATATTCTCTCACACAGTCTACACGTGATTTCAACTAACCGTGCACTGATTGTTCACTTATGATGGATATTCCTAAAAAATTATAATTCAAAATTGTTTTGAATAGAAACTCAATGTTAAACAAAATATAATTAAATAATTATATATATATATATATATATATCTTTCATAATTCAAGGTTGGGGTGTGACAATTCTCCCCACCATGACACATTACTCCCCTCAAAATTCTTAAATATTTAGTTCATCACAACAATAGATGAATGAAAACCACTACACAAGGTAGGGTTTCTAAAACCTAAATACCAAGATCTTATACACTGACTTCTTGATGAAATTTTTATCCATAAAGGAGACTAAGAGTTCATCTTCCATAAAACTACCCTAGACCAGAATGAAAAAAATGAGTAATACTAAAGAACATGAACCATCAAACAAAGGAATCATTGAAAGACTCTAACTTCAAACACACCCTCAAAACATTAAAAACCCTGATCCATAACAAATAAATAACTAAGTTTACCAACTGTGGTATATTTCGGATCTCAATGAGCATCTATCTCATAACGCATTGTCCAAGCCAACTGAACTACTATTGTGATGGTTGGGTGGGGGCGAATTAAAGAATCATATTATTGATCAAATTTGAAGTCCACAATGACGAAACATGAAAATTGGCATAAAAATTTAATTACTAATTTTACCCATGGTAGTCGTCCCACCATTTAAGAGCTATCTAGAATGTATGTTTCACTATGAGGAGTGGTCAAATAGTCCACTCACCAATAAGATAAGGGTTTACCCGTAGATCCTAGAATAAGGAAATTGTAAAAGGCACAATTCATAATTTCCCAAGACATGCATCTCCATAACAAGAAAAACCCAAAACTAAAACATATCCTTATAGAGAAAACCATTCAAGGGTTCTATAAAATAAGTCCAAACCACAAAACATACAAGAAAATATGACCACCAAGACATATTAAAAAAAATAAGAACATTAAAAAAACAGAAATAAGGAAATGAGGCCTCTACAACTATTACAAAAAAAGGATCCTTTAAAGGTAATGTAGAAAAAATAGAGAAAATAAAATATTCCCTATTCCTACACAGGATACAAAAGCTATATTAAGGTCCTAAAACCCCCTCCAATTACCAATTGTGGGAAATATTCATTATGAGGCCTATGGATATAGCTCTCATGTCTGGAAGCATACACTACCTCACAACTAGGAGATGGAAATCTTCAACTGAAACTTCTTCTTTTAGTAGTGTGACATGTAAAACCACTTTATCTGACCCAAGAGACCACACCTAATGAAAAATATTTTCATAATCTACTATGAAGGATACATTTTTCTATTTATTGTTTAATTAATTTGGGTGACAAACCAATAAGAAATGGGTGTGATCCAAATGTAGGAAAGGATTCGGCTCCACCACTCAATTTAGAATATTGGCAGAGTCTTTAATGGGAATACATAGAGAAACAATTATTCAGAATTTCCTAAAAAACCCTAACCACCCCATATTTGAAAACATCAAACAACTAAACAATGACCAAACTGATTCCCAAAAATGATATTCACCTAAACCAAGAAGAAGGAATCATGGATTCAGACTATTCAATCCATAATGATACTTTTCTAGGGTAAACTAAAAAAATTAGAAGCACACATACAAATAAAAATACATCAAAACAAAAAATTATACACTTAAATCACAAACCAAAACCTAAAATAAAATCACCATTATGACCTCATTTTCAATATTTCAAAACAAACATCCCATGAAATATGATTACAATCAAGAAAATAAAACACTAAAAAATTACCCACCAACTTTTGAAAACATTGAATTCCCTTTCTTGAAAACCCTTTTTAATTAAAAATAAATAAATACCCACCCTTGGTATTCCAAGAAGTCTTAAAGATATACATCCTTTAACTATCTAAAGAACCCATCCACACATACCACTAAATATCTACTTTCCACATGTGCATATCCATATATTCTATAGCATACTAGGTATTTATAGAATCATACTTTTTCATATCTATTCATATTTATGAATAATAAATTATTTTTACATTAAAGGTATTCTTTGTTCGATTGAATACTCAACTCACAATAATGTGTTTCTCTGAAAACTTACATATCACACAATAGTGAATTGTACCAAAAAATTATATAATATGAATATTATTATATTTATTTAAAGTAAAATCCTAGACATTGTATGGATAAAATGAATAGAACAAACAAAAATATTATTACAAGCATTTGTTAATTTTTTATGCAATTATCCATTAAATATTAGAGGCTTAAAATTAAAATAAATCCAATTTTAATCGTACTATACTCTAATATTTTTAAAAGGTAATTTTACCTACTTTTGATGGAGAACCCATTTTAAATATATATATTTTCACATTTATATGTTTTATTTGAAAAAAATAAACTTCTTCTTTATAATGAGAACATAAAAAAATACTTTGGTTGAAATTTTGGAATTTTTCTGATGAAATTCATATTTTAATGAATAGTGAAAAGTACTGCATATTAATTCAAAACTGCCTTTTTATCTAATTTATTTATATAGTTATATTGTTAATTTAATTTTATTTGAAGTGTAATTGGATTTTTTTTTCATTTAATTCAATGTTTTTAATTTTACGAAATTTCTAATTGAAATTGGACACAAACACATGTCAATCTTTGGATAGTTATTACATCTTAAAAACCTGCTTTATGGTTTTGATAATGAGATTAAATTATAAATTAATTTCATTAAATTATCTATAAATAATTTGGAAAAATGGATTAAATATTTGGAATCATTAAGTTCAAATTTTTTAAATAGGTAGCTTTTTGGGATATTATGAATAGTAACTTCAGTAATTTTTTTTATTTATCATAGTTATAGGGTAAATATGGTAAATAAGGGTAAAAAGTAATATTATAATAATCTTAAACTACCCTAACACATGTCCTAATACTATTGTATGAGATATATCAAAATATTGGAATCCTTGGGTCGATTTTGGGACCCTATGGGGCCATATGGTTGTGATAATGACATGTCATAAAAATTAATCTAAAGTTAAGAGAAATATTACATAAAATTGTCTCTTTTATTAAAACAATTTTCATATGGGGTTATATAAGGGATCCCTTAGACTATAAATTTCCCTTCAAAATGTAAAAAAAATTCACATATCATGATATTTTATTTATAATTTTTATAAATTAAATAAATAATTTTATTTATGACACAATAAGGATGTTGTGATTGTTTCATTAGGAAATATCTCAAATAAATGATATTATAAATAGTAAATTAAATATAATTGGACATTTTAATGCCATACATGAATTTTCGGTATTATTATGACATATTATATTTTATGTAATGCCTTATTATTTAATGAATCAAGTTGATATGACTTAAAAAAAATCAAATACAAAATATTGTCAAAATTGACATAAATGAGTCTTTAAAACAAATGCTATTTTATTAAATGATAGATTAGTCTTAAAAATTTATGACTAATACAATAGACCTATATAACGTTAACAATGTCTTTAATTATCCACTTTGTTTTATCTTATCTTTTTATTGTAACTACAATAACCACATATTGTGAAAATACTAGAAGACATGGTACGAGTTATTGTTTTTAACTAAGGGTCAATGCTAAATGATAAGGTTATTTTTATGACATAAAGTTGTATAAAAATTATTCAATGATGGTTATTTGAACAATAATTCTCTTATATTCAATTTAAATGTGTTTTGGACCATTTTTAATACAATTTTTATTTATAATTAATTAATATTTCAAGAGCTTCATAATGTGCCCCTCCTCCCCCTTATAAAAGGACACCTGCTCTACCCACTTACTCCCACATATCAAGCCATTTTAATCATACAACTTATATTTAAATAAGCTCCCAACATCCCTCCTTTCAATTTGTAATCCATACATAGAGAATAAGTCACTTCAATAAAGCCTTTTGGAACAAATCAATTGCAGTTACATGATTTAGAGGTAACATCTTCTCTCAATTTCCATCCCTTTATTTTCCTTCTCAACTAACTATAATTGTTTTATTTTATTAATACATAACAAAAATGGGTTACTAAATATACATGGATGTTTTTATGAAAAGTATTTGAACTATAGTAAGACACACCTCTATCTAATGGATATGAACATACTGTTTCTATTTACGATTAACTACTACCTCAGGAAACAATGATTGTTCAATTTCTCCCCACCACCTCTCATGTAGGACATTATCATTGAACTATATTATATATGATATATATTATATTTATAATGTCTCTATTCTTATGTATTTTTTATTTAAAACATACTTTTATGCTTTCCATGATTTTTAAATACGATAATTTCATTTTTGGAAGTGTGGACTACCACCCCCACATTGTGATATGAATTTTTAATTCTATACAAGGAACATATAAAGGATGGGTTTATTAATCCTATGAGAAATACATTACATAATTATAATACCAGTATTATAATATATATTTATATCATTGGATTACTATTCATTATTATGACTATGAAATGATAGTAGCATTCATGCGTTCATACGACCTACTGTCTCCATAAACTATGTATTTCATTTTTATCTCCAAAAAATATTGAAATTTTAAACAAATATATACTGGATATATATTATATATAAATATTTATTAATATTATGGAGGTGATTTACTTTTTACCACGTGGAAAATTTATATAAAAACAAGTTCAGTTTCGACTCAAGTACCGAATGTCGGCAAAATGACCAATATGAACTTAAATAATTATGTAATTTTTTAAACATAGTAATAAGTGATATAAAAGTAATTATAAAATTGAAACATTTTCTCAATCAAGTATAAATTAATATGAGGTTATTTAATTGGAACATAACTATCGTACATGATGAGCCATACTCAAGGTAAGGGAAAACTTTACTCAATCTCCGTCTATTGAGTTAAATATCCATGTCATTGGTTTTGTTTTTCCATGAATATGCATGAATGCCCTCTTCTTGTTTTACACTAAATATACACATATATTGGGTGCATTTATATTTTTCACACATAATTTATTTATTTATTTATCCTTTATCTAAATGGTACCATTTTTGCATGGGATTATATCTCATTATCCTTTCATTGAGTTTTTTCTTGTTGTTATTCACATTTTTGTTATATAAAGTTTACATACAACAAATGGACTCTTTATATCATGAATTATTATATTATAATTATATTTATTTTTTATTAAATTTTAATTCTTCATTATTTTTATTCAAGTGTTTTTCAATTAGAATGGGAAACATTAACTAAAATATCATTTTAAATGTTGTAATGATTTATTCATTTAAATCCTTATATTTAATGTTAGTGTTTTAAAAATGGGTTTTAATAATTTATTTATATGAAAATTAATTTTTTAAAATGATAATTTCAAACATCTCAATGTGGTATGGGATACATTGATTCCAAATTAAGTGTTTTAAATGTTTATGGAAATAGGTCGAATAATTCTATTTCTTAAAATGATATCTTGTGGTTATAGTGTGGAAATGTTATTTTTATATTATGGTAGTTTTATGTGATATGATTATTATATACTAATTGTAAATTTTATGGTTGGTAACAAGATATACCCAGATGAGTGGTTACTTGATAAACCAAATGACATGTGGTTTCGCGATAAATCATGGATGGGTGGTTACGTTATAACCACCAATGCATTGGGTATGGAATTTGACTGTATGAATATTCCATTTAGTGATATGTGTGGATTTTGACCATATGATTATTTCATTTAAGTATTTTTATGTCCTATGTTACCTTTAAATCCTATATATTTATTTCTATGGGTTTATGATAATCTTTTGGTTACAAAAAATGGTAAGAAATGAGCTTATATTCAGTGAAGTATATTTACTACTTCATAAAGGTGAAAAGTATTAGTGTGGAAATGTTATTTTTATATTATGGTTGTTTTATGTGATATGATTATTAGATACTAATTGGAAATTTTATTGGTGGTAACAAGCTATACCCAGATGAGTGGTTACATGATAAACCAAATGACATGTGGAATTCGACTGTATGAATATTCCATTTAGTGATATGTGTGGATTTTTAAAATATGATTATTTAATTTAAGTATGTTTATGTCCCAAGTTACCTTTAAATCCTATATATTTATTTCTATGGGTTTATGGTAATCTTTTGGTTAAAAAAATGGTAAGAAATGAGCTTATATTTAGGGAATTACATTTACTACTTCATAAAGGTGAAAAGTATTAGTTTTGATAAAGTATTAATATTTTTCATAAGACTAATAGTTTTTCTTCTATCTATATCCCTTAGTGAGATTTTTATGCTCATCCCAATAATTGGATTTTTTTCACAGGACTTAAAGAAGAATAGAGTCAAATAGTGGATCATGGAAAAGTCTTGTAGTTTAAATATGAAACAATACCATGTTTATTTTTGATGTGTTTTTGTTTTATGATAAAATAGATTGTGAGTAAGAGTGTCTACAAGTATTATTTAAGTTAATATGTTTGAATTATGGCCTACTTCTCTAAAACACTAAAACTAAAAAGATCCTGGAATTGAATTAAAGTCAATTATTTACTTATCCCAAGATTATGTTATTTTTAAGCCTTTTAGCCTTATAGTTATTATCATAGGATAGTTTAGATAAAATTTGATGTTATAGTATGGTTAATAGAATATCAATACAATATTTTTACATTATGGAAAAATTGAAATTATGTAGAATTTCAAGATTACCAAGTTGCTTCGTCTAAGATATGTTTTTTCACAATGGTTTTCCATAGAGTAAATAGGGAAGATGTGTTGGGAAGGCATACATATGGAAATAACATTCCAAATTAGCATCCTATGATGGTGGGAATCAGAAATGATTAGTTTTTTTGAGTCATGTCTCATTTGACTTATGTGATAAATGGTGGTTGTGATTATAGATGATATTTTGGTATATTATAAAAGATGTTAGGAATATAAAAGTCACTTAAAAATTTATTTGTAACCATTAATGAACAGAAACTATATGGAAATTTTATTAAGTTTGAAATTTGGCTGAAACACATTTCTTTCCTTTGTTATATTGTTTCTAAATATGATTTAATTGTTAACCCTTATAAAATAAAATCAATTGAAGTGTGTCCAAGACCTACCAATTTCACATAAATTTTCAATTTTATTAGATTAGTGGGTTATTTCTAAAGGATTCTGGAAAACATTTCTTGGTAATCTAGCCCACTAACTAAACTAACACAATTGTTAGTTATGTTCATTTGGACAAAATATTTTGATGTTTGTTTTCAAGAACTAAAAATAATGTTGGTAAAAGCTCTAGTTTTGGACCTACATTCTAGGAATGGTGAATTTGTTATATATAGTGACGTTTCATTGAAAGGAATTTGTTGTGTCCTAATGCAGAATGATCAGATAATTGCTTGAAATTCATGTCAGTTTAAACATCACGAGTTCAATTACCCTACAAATGATTCAGAATTATCTACTGTCGGTTTTTTCATATAAATTTGGAGGAATCATTTTTATGGAATAAAGTGTGAATTATATACTAATAACAAAAATTTTAAGTATATATTCTCTCAGAAATAATTAAACATGATACATAATATATGGATATAATTAATCAAGGATTTTGATTACACGATTCATTACCATCCACGAAAGGCAAAAAATGTGGCTGACACTTTGAGCTGAAAGAGTAATGCTACATTAACCATGCTATGTTTGCACTGATATCCTTGGTGAATTTTGGTATGGAAGTTATTGGTGTAGTGAATTCATGTATTTTATTTCACGTGGTAGTGAAATCATCTCTATTAGATATAATTAAGCATGTATAAAAAGAATACATTGACCTGTAGAAAAAGGTATAGTTGTTTTATAAGGGTTAGTTACCTGAATTTAAAATTGATAAATACTATGTTTTGAGGTTTGGAAAGAGGTTATGTGTGCATTCTGATTCATTATTGAAGAAAGAGTAGTCTTGTGAAGCACATAGTTCCCAATTTTCATTTCATCATGGAAGTACTAAAATTTATAGAGATAATCAGGAGTATTTCTGGTGGGATAGAATGAAAAGAGATATTTAGGACATTACAATTACGTGTTTCATTTTTAAATAGTTTAAATTAGAGAAAAACTAACTGAAAGCAATGCTTCATACTTTTCCAATGATATAGTGGAAATGGGAAACTGTGTCTATAGATTTCAGAGTGGGATTACCAAAAACATCTTGAGGTTTACATCAAACATCTGTAAAGGCCTTTAGAATTCATTTGGAATGGAATTAAATTTCAGTATAGCTTTTCATCCTCAATCATATGGGTAGTCAAAACAAAAAATTATAACCATGAAGGATATACTACGTGATTGTTCAATGGATTACCAGAGAATTTGGGATAAACATCTTTTTTGGTTGAGTTTTCTTATAGTAACAGTTTTAATTCTAGTATACAGATGGCACCATTTGAGGCATTATATGGAAAGTGGTGTCGAACTCTTGCTTATTTAGATGAATTAGGTGAAAGGAAGATTACTTAAATAAAATTGGTAAATGGGATGGCAGAAAAAGCTCAGTTGATTTAGAAGAACATGAGGATATCTTAGATTAGAAAAATAGTTATGGGGATAACCGAAGGAATTATCTTTTTTCAAGGTAGGTGATCATGTCCATCTCAAAGTCTCTCAATATAAAGTGTGATGCATTCTATAAAAAAGGGAAAGCAGAGTATGAGTTTAATTGGACCAGATGAAATCATATAGAAAGTTGGATCAATTTCCTATAGGGTATATTTACCTCATAGTGTATCCAAAGTACGTAATTCTTCTCATGTTTCAATGTTGAGAAAGTATATGTCAGATCATTCTCATGCTTTGATTATAGAGGTAGTTTAGTTAGAAGAAAATAATTATTATGAGGAATATCCAATTCAAATTCTTAACTATAGAGAGAAATTGTTGCTGAATAAGGTGATTCATCAAGTAATGGTTTTTTGAAAAACCCATATGTTGTTAGAGGAAACATGAGAATATGGAAATGCTATAAGGGATAAATAACCCCACTTATTTGATAAGTAAATAAAATTGCAGGGAAACAATTTCCAAAAGGGGGAATGATTTTGCGTCCAAGGTATTTATAGACTCATACTTTTCTATATCTATTAATATTTATGAAAAATATATTAATTTTAAGTTAAAGGGACGCTTTTTCTAGTAGCATAGTTGATATGCAACAATGGGTTTCTCAAAAATCTTAGGTTTCACACAACAGTGAATTATACAAAAAAACAATATAATAATATTATTATTATTTAAAATGGAAGTTAACTCATATCTATTGTATTTTCAGGAATGAACAAAACTAACAAAAATATTATTACATGAATTTTCTAAATGATTTTATTTTTATCAAATAAATATAAGAGGCTAAAAATGAGAATGAAGCCAATTTTAAGCATAAAATAAATTAGTATTTTTAAAATACTGTTTTACAGTCTTTTAATGGAGAACCCTTTTTAAATATGTTTTTTGTCCTCGTTAGATGAAATATTTTAAAAAAATAAACTTCTTCTTTAGAATCAGAACATCAAAATTTACATTAGTTGAGATTTTGGTATTTTTTTGATTAAAATAACATTTTAATGAATAATGAAAAATACTACATTTTAATTCAAAACTACATTTTCATCTAATTTATTTATATATATTGATTATTATTTTAATTAGTTATAAAGAATAATTGGATTATGTTTTTATCATTTAATATAATTTTGTCCATTGGAAGTAATTGTTTC
This sequence comes from Viscum album, assembly GCA_963277665.1. Classification (NCBI taxonomy): domain Eukaryota; kingdom Viridiplantae; phylum Streptophyta; class Magnoliopsida; order Santalales; family Viscaceae; genus Viscum; species Viscum album. The sequence continues at coordinate 371,662,759 of OY728130.1, read as the reverse complement.
AATTTAAATTAGACACAAACAATGTCAATCTTTTGATAGTTATTACTTCTTAAAAACCCACTTTCCTATTTTGACAACAGGAATTATTTTTTAATTAATTTAGTTGTCTTATGAGTTTTGAATTTGGAAATATTGAGTCCATATTTGAAATCATAAGGTCCAAATTGTGTTAATAGGTACCTTTTATTTTTGAACATTATGAATTGTAACTTCAGTAATTATTTTTATTTAACATGTTTAAAGGGTTAATCTGGTAAATATGGGTTAAATATAATATTATAAAAATGTTAAACTACTATAATACATGTCATAATACTATTTTCTAAGATATTAACGACTATAGGAATCCTAGGGTCAATTTTGGGACCCCATGGAGCCACATGGGTGAAATAATGACATGTTATAATAATTATTTTAATGTAAAGAGAAATATAACATAAACTTCTATATTTTACTAAAACAATTTTCTATGGGGTAATATAAGTGATATATTTTACTATAAATAATAATTATAAACCTATAAAAATTTCCTATATTATGATATTTTATTTATAATTTTTATACATTAAGTAAATAATTTTATTTATGACAAAATGATGATGTAGTAATTGCTTCATTAATAAAGGATTCTAATCAATGATTTTAAAAATATTAAAATAAATATTATTTCAACATGTTTATGCCATCAAAAAATTATATATATTATTATGAAATATTATATTTGAGGTAATTTCTTTTTTTTATGGGATTATGTTGTTATGACTATAATTAAAAACAATTACTAAGTTGTGTTAAAATTAACATAAATGAGTTTTTGAAAACAAATAATATTTTATTAAATGATATAATAGTCCTAAAAGTATAATATTCTTCCAAAAGACTAATATAATGTTACAAATATCATTATTGGCACACTTTTGGTTCTCTTATAATTTTATAGTAACTATGGTGACCACATATTTTGAAAATACAAGAATACATTGTAAGAGTTAATGTTTTTAACTAAGTGTCAAATGAAAATGATAAGGTTAATGTTGTGGTATAATTTTGTATAAATTTTTTTTAATGATGGGTATTTGAACCAAAATCATCTTATCTTAAAATTAAATGAGTTTTGGACCATTTTTAATAGAAATTTAATTTATAATAAATGAATATTTCAAGACCTTCTTTAGTGCCCCTCATCCATATTATAAAAGGCCACCCCCTATACCAACATTCTCACAACTCTCATGACCATTGGATCATCAAAAATATATTCCAATACAATCCAAACACCACTCTTGTATTTCTATAATGATTACCTTTGTCATAAGGCAATTCAATAATACTTTATGGCTCAAATGAAAATAAGTTACCCGATTTAGAGTTAAAGTCTTCTCTCAAGTTCGTTCACATTATTTTCCTTCTCCACTCCCTTTTCACTTCTTATTATATAATTACATAATAAAACCAGTATCATAAGTATAATATGATTTTTTTTATGTGAAATATTAGAACAACACTTACACACACCTCCATCCAATTGATACGAACATACTAATTCTGTGAACGGTGAACAACTTCCTCACGAAACGATGTTTGTTCAAATTTCCACTACCACTTCTCATTGTGCACATTATGATCAAATTTAATTATATATGATATATATTATATTTATATTCTATATATAATTCTTTTTTTATTTACATCATTCCTCAATGATTTCCATGATGTGTAAATATGATAATTTCATTTAATGAAGTGCGGACTACCGCCCCCTCAATGTGATATGATTTGTTCAGGATTTATAAAGAATGTATAAATGATAGTTTTGTTAAAACTATGACACATAAATTAAATAAATATAATACTAGTATTATAAAATACATTTATATCATTTGATTATTTTTTTAATATGACAATTCTAATTTCCAAATATTAGGGATATTATAAATACATATATAATGGATATATATGATATTTAAATCAGGACTAATAATTTGGATATGATTTAATTTTTAGCATATGTACAATTTACATCAAAACAAGTTCATTTTCGAATCAGGTGTCGAATGTCTTCAAAACTACCAATATGAACTTAAATAATTATTTATTTATTATAACATGGTAATAACTGATATAAAAGGAATAGTATACCTGAAAATGGTTCTCAAGAAATTATAAATTAACCTACTGTTATTATTTAGGATCATAATTCTCATACGTCATGAGTCAAACTCAAGGTAAGGGAAATATTAAATCAATCTCTATTCATATAGTTAAATATCAATGTCATTGTTTTGTTTTTCCAAGAATATGTGGGAATGAAATACGATTTCTTTACACTAAATATACACTTTTATTGGGTGTATGTATATTTTTCACACATAATTATTTTATTTATTTATCCTTTATTGAAATTATACGATATTTGTAAGGGATTTTCTCTCAATCTCAATTCATTGAGTTATATCTTGTTGTTATGAACATTTATTATTCTATAACATGTCTATACAACCATTTGAATATTTATACAATGACTTAGTATATTATCATGATATTTAAATTCTTGTTAATTTTATTTCTTAATTATTTTTATTCATGCTTTTCTCAATTGGAAATGGAAACTTTAACTAAAACATCGTTTTAAATTTTTTAATTATTTATTCATTTAAAACCTTACATTTAATTTTCATGTTTTATAAATGGGTTTTCATAATTTATTTATATGGAAATGAATGTTTTAAATTGATAGTTTTAAAAGATAAAAGTGTTATAGGACACTTTGATTCCAAAATTATATGTTTTAAATGTTTTTATAAATGGGTCGACTATTTTTATATCTTAAAATGATCTCTTGTGGTTGTAGTGTGGAAATGTTATTTTTCATTTAAGCTTATTTTATGTTATATGATTATTAAATGGTACTTGGACATTTAATTGGTGGTTATGTGATAAAACATTATGGGTGGTTACATGATAAACCAAATGATGGGTGGTTCCATGAGAAACCATGGATGGGTGGTTACGTTATAACCTCCAATGCATTGGGTATAGAAGTCAGTCATATAGATATTCAATTTAGTGATATGTTTGAAAGTCGACCATATGATTATTCCATTTAAATATTTTTATGTACCATGTCACTTTTATATGATATATATTTATTTCTATGGGTTTATGGTAATATTTTGGTTACAAAAAGAGTAATAAATGAGATTATATTTGGTGAACTTTATTTACTACTTCCTAAAGGTCACAAGTATAACTTTTGATAAAGTATTCACGATTTTCATAAGACTAACTATTTTCCTTATATTTTTTATCCCTTAATAAGCTTTTTATTATCATTCCAATAATTGAAATGTTTTTCAAAATACTTAAAGAAGAATAGAGTCAATGATGGGATCAAGGAAAAGTCATGCTTTTTAAACATGAAATGATACCATGTTTCTTCTTTAAGATATTTTGTTTTATGAAACAAAATGGATAGTGAGTAGAAGTGTCTAAATTTAATATTTATGTTTCTATTTGTGAGTTATAGACTAATTTTCCAAAACTCTAAACCTAAAAATATCTTTGAAGTGAATTAAAGTAAATTGTTGAATTATCTAAAGATTAAGTAATGTTTAAGGCTTGGGGCCTTGTAATTGGTATCAGAGGTCAGTTTAAATAACATTAGGTGTAAGAATATAGTTAATATAATATACATAAAATATTTTTACTTTATGATCAAATTTAAATGATATCGATTTTTAATATTACATCATTTCTTCATCTAATATATGTTTGTTCCGAATGGTTTTCCATTGAGGAAACAGGGAAGCTGTTATGGGAAGGAATACATTGGGAAATAGCCTTCCAAATCAGCATTCTATGATGGTTGGAATTGGAACTGAACAGTTTTTTGGAGTGATGGATTAGTTGACTCTGGTGATAAATGGTATTTGAGTTTATATATATATATATATATATGATATTTTGGAATATTAAAAAAATTTGAGAGGAACATAAATGTCACATAATGATTTTTTTGAAAACCACAAAAGAGAAGAAACTATATGGAATGTTTAGTATGATTGAATCATGGTTGAAAAAATTTCTTTCCATGGTCATATTGTTTCTAAAGATGGTATAACTAATGAAATTTCTAAAATAAAAGTTATTGAAAAGTGTCCAATAACTACCATTGTCACATATATTCATTGTTTTATGGGATTAATGGGTTATTACCAAATGTTTGTTGAAAATACTTATAGGTTATCTCTCCCACAAACTATGATAAAACGAACTGGAGTTAAGTTCATCTAGACAAAATAATGTGATGTTTGTTTTTAGGAATAGAATAGAGGATTCTTAAATGATCCAGTGTTGGACCCACCTTCAAAAAATGGTGAATTTTTTATATACAATGTTTATTTGTTGAAATGACTTGGTTCTATACTAATACAGAATGATCAGTTAATTTCTTATGCTTTATGTCAGTTGAAAACTCATGAGTAAAATTACCCAAAACATGATTTGAAATTAGTTGTTGTTGTTTTTGCTTTAAAATTTTGGAGGCTTGAAAATAATGGCGTAAAGAGTTAAATAAATACTGATCACAAAGGATTGAAGTATATATTCACTCAGAAATAATTAAACATGATACATAAGAGATAACTAGAATTAATCAAGGATTTTGATTTCATGATTCATTACCATCTGGGAAAGGAAAATAAAGTGGATGACTCTTTGACTCAAAAAAATAATGATACACTAACCATGCTATGTTTGGAATGAGATACTTTAGTTTCTAATTTTATATATTTTGTATTGGAAGTTTTTGGTGAAGGTAATTTCTATGTTTGGTTTTAGGTGGAAGTGAAATCATCTCTATCAGACAAAATTATGCAAACACAAAAAGAAGAAAGTGATTTACACAAAAAGGTAGAATTGGTTCTGATGTGTTATTCGCCTAAATTTAACATTTATAAATATTGGGTTTTGAGTTTTGGAAAGAGGTTATGTGTTTCTTGGGATTCAATGTCGAAGAAAGATTTCTTATGTGAAGCTCATATTTCACAATTTTTAGTTCATCTTGGAAATACTATGATGTACAATGATCTTTGGGATTATTTCTTGTGGGATGGAATGAAAAATGATATTGCTAATTTTACTATGAGGTGTTTTATTTTCCAACATGTTAAAGAATAAAGGAAATTACCAAAAGGGATGATTTATCCTTTTCTAGTGTTATAGTAAAAATATGAAATTGTATCTCTGGATTTTAAAATGGGATTACCAAAAACTTCTCAAGGATCACTTCTAACTTTGGGAATGGCCTTTAAAAGTTATTAGGAACTGAATTATATTTCAGTATAGCTTTTCAACCTCAATCAGATGGGAAATCAAGAACAAAAAAGTTATACCTTGGAAGATATATTGTGCACTTGATCAATGGATTACTAGTAAATTTGGTATCTATATATTTCTTTGGTGAGTTTTCTTATAATAACAGTTTTTATTATTGTATATATATGGAACAATTTGATTCATTATATGGAAAGTGGTGTCGCCCTATAGTTTTTTTGGATGACGTATGTGAAAGGATGTTGATGGGACCAGAATTATAAAAATAGATGGAAGAAAAATATTGGTTTATTCAGAAGCATATGAGGAAAAAATAGAGCAGTCAGAAAATTTACATTGATAACAAAACAAAGGACATTCCTTTTGAGATAGGTGATCATGCCTTACTCAATGTTTCTCTATAAAAAAGTGTAAAGTGTTTTGGTAAAAAGGTAAATTTGATCCCAAGGTTCATTGGACCATATGAAATCCTAAAGAAAAATGGATAAGTTTTCTAAAGGGTGGATTTAGTTCCATTTTTATCCCAGGTACGCAATTTTATTCAAGTTTTAGTGGTGAGAAAGTATATTCCAGATCCATCATAGGTTTTGATTCTAGATGTAGTTTATATGGAAGAGAATAATTCTTATGAAGAACATCCAGTACAAGTTCTAGACCATATAGAGTAAGTTATACATAATAAGGTAATTCACCAAAAACATGTTTTGTTAAAAAACCATATGGTTGAAGAGGTGACATTGGAATTTGAAAATAATATAAGGGAAAATACCCCCACTTATTTGATATGTAAATAAAATTGAGGGGATCAAATCGCCAAAAGGGGAAATGATATAGCATCCCTGGTATTTATAGAATTATAATTTTTCATATCTCATAATATATATAAATATGAAATTAAATTTAAGTTAATGGCATGATTTTTTAGATAGCTTACTCGACACACAACAAAAGGTTTCCACGAAATATTACGGTGCACACAGTAGTGAATTATACAATAATATAATAATATTATTATTATTTTAAATTAAATTTAAATCCTTTCCATTTTATTGAATGGAATGAAAATTACTAACAAAAATATTATTACACATGTTTTTTTAATTGTTTTTACATTTATTCAAAAAAATTTAGAGGCTTAAAATGATAATGAACCAAATTTTAAGCATAAAATACTCTAATATTTTTAAAATTCTATTTTACTTCTTTTTTATAGAGAAACCTTTTTATATATATTTGATTCACTTTTATATGTTCTATTTGAAAAAATAAACATTTTATTTAGAAGCAAACATCAAAATTTTCTTCAGCTGAAATTGTTCTATTATTCTAATTAAATTTATATATTAATGAATAGTTAAAATTACTCTATTTAAACTCGAAACTGTCATTTCATTTAATATATTTATATTTTTATATTGTTCATAAAATTGGTTTTAAAGTTTAATTGGATTCGGATTTTTTCATTTAAACCAATTTTTTTCATTGGATGTAATTTCCCAATAAAATTAGGAATAAACACATTTCTACCGTTTGATAGTTATTACTTCTTAAAAACCAGCTTTCTAGTTTGGACAAGATCAATTAATTTTAAATTAATTTCTTCCAATTTTGTTAGTTAAATTTGAAAAAATGGATTCTATATTTGTAATCATAAGGTCATAATTGTGTAAATATGAACTTTTTATTTTTGAACGTTATGAATAGTAACTTCAGTAATTATTTTATTCAGCCTGTTTAAAAGGTATATCTGGAAAATAGGGGTTAAAAAATAATATTATAATAGTATTCAACTACACTAACACATTTCATAATCCAATTATTATTTATATGTCCCACCATGGGAATCCTTACAATGATTTTGGGATCCCATGGTGTCTCTTCAGTGTGATAATGATATGTTCTAATAATTATCTTAAAGTGAAGAGAAATATAACACAAATATGTATCTTTTACTAAAAAAATTTTTTATGGGGTTATATGAGTTATCAATTCAACTATAAATAGTACTTATAATGCTAAAAATATTTATTATATCGTGATATTTTATTTTTATTTTTTATAAATTAAATAAATAATTTTATTTATGGCACAATGATGATGCAGTGATTGCTTTATTAATAATGGATTCCAATAAATGATATTATAAATATTAAAATAAATATTATTTTAACATTTTTATACCATCAAAAAAATTTCTGGATGATTATGCCATATGATATTTGAGTTAATGTCTTTGGTTTGGATAATAAAGTTGTTATCAATTTAGCAAAAATAAATTACTAAATTGTGTACAAATTGAATTAAACGAGTTTTTAAAACCAATACTATTTTATTAAATGATATAATAGTCCTAAAAATAAATGATTCGGCCAACAGACTTATATAATGTTATAAATATTATTAATGATTCACTCTTGGTTCTATTTTAATTTTATAGTAACTATAGTAACAACATATTTTGAAAATACATGAAGACATGGTAAGAGTTAATGTGTTTAACTAAGGGTCAAAGTTAAGGAAAATGGTGATTTTATGACATAAACATGTATAAAAATTATTTTATGATTGGTATTATAACATAAATCATATTGTCTTCAAATTATATGATTTATGGACCATTTTTCATGGAGATTTAATTTATAATAAATTAATATTTCAAGACCTTACTAAAGACACCCTCCTCCCTCTTATAAATGGCCACCCTCTATACCCAATTACTCACACCTCTCAAGGCAATTGGATCATCCAAATTATACTAAAATAATCTCGTAGTATCCATAACATCCTTCTATAATCCTTACCTTGGTCATAGGGAAATTCAAGAAACCTTTTGGATCAAATCAGATGAAGTTACCCAATTTATAGGTAAAGCCTTCTCTCAAGTTCCTTCCCTTTATTTTATTTCTCTACTAACTATGATCTTCTTATTCTATTAATAAATAAAAACAACTATTTCCTAAATATACTATGATATTTTTATGATAAGGATTCAAACTATACATACACACAACTCCATTTAATCGATACAAACATATTGTTTCTATGTACGATAAACTACTACCTCACGAAATGATGCTTGTTCAATTTTCCACTACCAACTCTCATGGTGGCCATTATGATAACACTATATTATATATGATATATATTAAATTTATAATGTCTCTATGATTCCGAATTTTTTATTTACAACATAACTTTATGCTTTCAATTATGTGTAATATGATAATTTCATTTGAGGATGTGTGGACTACCGCTCCCTCAAAGTGATATGGATTTTTCATTATAAACATGGAACATAAAAAGGACGTTTTTATTTAACCTATGAGACATACAAGACATAAATATCATACTGGTACTATAATATACATTCATATCATTTGATTATTATTCCTTTAATATGATAATGAAAATAAAGTAGCGTTCACGCGTACGTATGGTCTATTGTCTCCATGAATGGTGCATTTCATATCATATCTAAAAATACTATAGATACTATAAATACATATATACTATATATATATGATATTAAATCATGAATAATACTCTATATATTTTGTAATTTTTACCACATGTATAATTTACATAAAAACAAATTCATTTTTGACTCAATTACCGAATGTTGACAAAACGGCCAATATAGTCTTAATTTTTTTTGTTATTTTTATAACATACTAATAAGTGATATAAAATGAATATTAAACATGAAATTTTCTATCTATAAAGTAAAAATTAAATGAAGGTTATTGTTATAGAACATAATGATCATACGTGATGAGTCAGACTCAATTCAAAGGAAATCATAACTTAGTCTCCATTCATTATGTTAAATAACCATGTAATTGATTTAATTTTCCCAAGAAAATTTATGAATGACCTATATTTTTTTACAATAAATATACACTAATTTTGGGTGTATTTATATTTTTCACACATAATTATTTCATTGATTTATCCTTTATCTAAATGATATGAACTTTGTAAGTGATTTTTTCAAAATATCCATTCATTGAAGTATATATTTTTGTTATTCACATTTAGTACTTCATAATGTGTATATACAACCATTTGAATCCTTATATCATGAATTATTATATTCCCATGATAATTAATTTTCCTATTAATTTTTTTTCTTGATTATTTTTATTCAAGTGTTTCTCAATTGGAAAGGGACTCTTTGACTAAATCATAATTTTAAATGTTTTAAAGAATTATTCAACTAAAACTATTTCATGTCCATGTTTTTGAAATTGGTTTTAATAATTTATTTATATTGTCATGAATGTTTTAAAATGATAATTTTAAAAGTTTCAAATTTATATAAGAAACATTAATTCAAAATTAAATGTTTTAAATGGTTTGGGAAAAGGATCGAATATTTATATATATTGAAATGATCTCTTGTGTTCGTAGTGTAGATAATCTATTTTTTCCTTTATTCTTGTTTTATTTGATATTATAATGAAATGATACTTGGAAAATTAATGGGTGGTTATGTGATAAACCAATATGGGTTTTTATGTGATAACCCAAATGACAGGTTGTTCAGTGATAAATGATGGATGTGTGGTCAGGCTATAACCTCTAATGCATTGGTCATGGAAGTCAGCCATATGGCTATTACATTTTGTGATATATGTTGAATTCAACCATATGATTATTCAATTTATGTATTTTTATTTACCAAGGTACCTTTATATGCTATATATTTATTTCTATGGATTTATGGTATTCTTTTGGTTACAATTAGGCTAAACAATGATATTATATTATGTGAAGTATATTTAATACTTATTAATGGATAAAAGTATTACTTTTAATAAAGTATTCATGGTTTTCATAAGACTAACACTTTAACTTTTTTTTGTATCCCTTACTAAGATTTTTATGCTCATCCTAAGAATTTAAATTTATTTTCACTAGATATAAAGAAGAGTTGAGTCAAGGATGAGATCAAGGAAAAGTCGTATTGTTTAAACATGAAACAATAACATGTTTATTTTTAAAGAGTTTTAGTTTTATGAAGAAATGGATAGTGAGTAGAAGTGTCTATATATAATATTTAAGTAGCTTTTTATGTGTTATGGCCTAATTCTCTAAAACACTAAACCTAAAAAGAAACTTAAAGTGAATTAAAGTCAATTGTTGACCGATCTCAAGATTATGTAATGTTTAAGTCTTGGATCCTTATAGTTGTTATCAGAGGTTAGATTAGAAAAATTTAGGAGTCATAATATGGTTAATAGAATATGCATAAAAGATATTTAATTTATGGTCAAATTAAAATTATTTAGCATTTGAAGATAACCATGATTCTTTGTCTAAGATATTTTTTATTCAGAATGGTTTCCCACAGAAGAAACATGGAATTTTTGTTTGGAAGACATACTCTAGGAAATAACCTTCCAAATTAGCATCATAAGATGGTCTAAATCGAAACTGAATAGCTTTTTTGGAGTGATGGCTTAGATGAATTAGGTGATAAATGGTGGGTGTTTATATAGTTAATATTTTGGTATATTAGATAATTCATTAGGAAAACAAAAGTATCTTAAGTATTGTTCTGAAAACCATTAAATAGAAGAAAATATATGGATTGTTTAGTCGGATTTATTTTTGGTTGCAACAGATTTCTTTCCTTGGACATATTATTTCTAGGGATGGAATTACTTTTGACAGTACTAAAACAAAAGTTTTTGAAGAGTGGACAAGACCAACCAATATCCCAGAGATTTGTAGTTTTTAGGGATTAACAGGTTATTATTGATGGTTTGTTGAAATTTTTTCTCTATTATCTTTCCCACTAACTAAGATAACACTAATGGGAGTTAATTTCATCAAGAAAAAAGAATGTGATGTTTGTTTTCATGAACTAATAATAAAATTTGTAAATGATCCAGTTTTGGCCATGCCTTCTAGTAATGATGAATTTTTTATCTACAGTAATGCTTTCTCAAATGGACATGGTTTTTTCTTAATGAAGAATGATCAGGTAATTGATTATGTTTCATGTCAGTTAGAACTTCATGAGTTAAATTACCCAGCACATGATTAATAATTAGCTACTATTATTTTTTCATTAAAAATCCGGGGTCATCATTTTCATGGTGTAAAGTGTGAAATATATTCTGATCACAAAATTTTGAAGAATATATTCACTTAGATATAATTAAACATGAGACAGAGGGGATGGCTAGAATTAATCAAGGATTATGATTGCATGACTCATTACCATCCGATAATGGAAAATAAATTTCCAGATTCCTCTATTTTGTTTTAGGTGGTAGCGAAATACTCTCTATGAGATAGAATTATGAAAGCATATAAAGAATATAATGAGTTGTAGAAAAAGGTAAAATTGGTTCATAAGGGAAAGTTACCTGAATTAATCATTGATAAATATTGTGTTTTGTGGTTTGAAAAGAAGTTATATGGGCCTTGTGATTCACAGTTGAAGATAGTGTTGTTATATAATGCTTGTAGTTCTCCATTATTCAATTCATCTTAGAAGTACTACGATATATTGAGATATTTGGGAGCATTTCTTGTGGTATGGAATGAAATAATATATGGCCAACTTTACAATGATTTTTTTGATTTCCCAATAGGTTAAAGCAATGCAACAGTTACTGAAAGGGATGATTCGGCCTTTTCCAATGCCAAAGTGGAAATGGGAAACTGTGCCTATGGATTTCATAGTGGGATTAAAAAAACCTTCTTGATGTTCCCTTATAACTTTTTAAAGGACTTCAGATGTTATGGGGAACTGAATTAAATTTTAGTACAGGTTTTCATCCTCAATCAGATGTGAATTCAGAATAAACAATTCAGACCTTGGAGGATATGCTATGTTCTTTTTCAATGGATTACCAGGGATGTTGGGATCAAAATATTTCTTTGTTTAAGTTTTCATATACTTACTATATTCATTACAGTATATTAATAGAACCATTTGAGGCATTATATAGAAATCATTATCGAACTCCAGCAATTTGGGATGAAGTAGGTGAATGGATGTTGATGGGACCCTAATTGATAGAAGAGATGGAAAAAAATTTAGTTGATTCAAAAGCACATGAGGACAACTCAGAGAAGGTAGAAAAGTCATAAGGATAACCACAAGAAGGATATTTCCTTCATGGAATGTGATCATTACTTTTTCAATGTTTCTCTACTGAAAAGTGTGATGTTTTTGTTAAAGAGGGAAAGATGAGTCTGAAGATAATTGGACCCTATGAAATCATGGAGAAATTTAGATCAGTTGCCTAAAAGGTTGATTTACCTCCAAGTTTATCGCAGGTATATAATGCTTTCCATTTTTTAATGTAGAGAAAGTATATGACATATCCATATCATGTTTTGAGTGCATAGGAAGTTTATTTGGAAAAGAATATTTCTTATGAGGAACAAACTGTAATATAATTCACCACAAAGAGAATGTGTTTAATATTATGGTGATTAATTTGGTAATGGTTTTTTTTTAAACCATATGGTTGAATAGTAAATGTGGTAATATGAAAATTCTATGAGGGAAAAATATCCCCACTTATTTTATAAGTAAATAAAACCATGAGGACATAATTTTGAAAAAGGTGGGAATGATGTAGCAATCCAAGTATTTATAGAATCATACTTTTTCATATCTATAAATATTTATGAATAAGATATTAACTTCACATTAAAGGGATTCTTTTTATAATATCATATTCGACATGCAACAACGTGTTTCTCTAAAATCTTACATTGCACACAATAGAAATTATTCTGAAAAATAATACATTATTATTATTATTATTTTAAATGGTAGTAAACTCCTTTCTATTGTATTAGAGAGAATGAAAAAAGCATGAAAAAAATTTATTCCATACATTTTTTAAATTTTTATACATTTATCCAATAAATATTAGAGGCTTAAAATCATAATGAATCCAATTTTAAGCATAAAATACTCTAATATATTTTAAAAGAAATTTTTACCTCCTTTTGATGGAAAACAGTTTTTAAATATAGTTTTCCCATTTTATATATTCTATTGGAAAAATAAACTACTTATTTAGAAGAAAAGCATCATAATTTACTTTTGGTAAAATTTTGGTATTTTTTATGAAATTCATATTTAAATTAATAGTGAAAATTACTACATTTCAATTCAAAACTAATATTTCATCTAATTTATTTATATAGTTATATTTTTTATTTACTTATTTTTAATGTTTAATTGGATTATATTTTTATCATTTAATCTAATTTTGTTTACTAGATATAATTTTCCATCAAAATTGGACATAAAAACATGTCAATATATTTATAATATTTACTTATTAAAAACCTACTTTCTGGTTTTTACAATGGGAATTAATTTTCAATTAATTTATTCTAATTCTATTCATGAAATTTGGAAAAATGGATTCCATATTTTTAGTAATAAGGTATAAATTGTGTAAATAGGTACATTTTATTTTTGGACATTGTGAATACTAACTTTAGTAATATTTATTACTATAGTTAAATGGTAAATCTAGTAAATGAGGGGAAAAAATCATATTATAATAATATTAAACTACCCTAACACATGTTATAATAATATTATATGTGATATTTTTGAACATGGTAATCCTTGAGTCGATTTTGGGACCCCAAAGAGCCACATGGATGTGATAATGAAATGTTATAATAATAAATTTAATATAATGAGAAATATAACATAAACTTGTATCTTTTACAACAACAATTTTATATGGGGATATGTAAGTGATATATTCGACTATAAATAGTAATTAGAAATATAAAAAAACTTATTACATCATTATATTTTATTTATAATTTTATACATTAAATAATTAATTTTATTTATGACACAATGATGATGTAGTGATTAATTAATATATAATATTTTCAAATAAATGATATTATAAATATTAAAATAAATATAATTAGAATATTTTGATTCTGTATAAAAATTTTATGGATTATTATGACATATTATCTTTGATTTAATGCATTTTTTTAAGTAATAATGTTTTTCCGACTTAAAAAAAATCAATTACCAAATAATGTGAAAATTGAAATAAATGACTTTTTAAAAACAAATACTATTTTATTAAATGTTATAATTGTCCTAAAAATATATAATTCAAAAAAACATATATAATTTTAAAAATTTCATTAATTATCCACTTCGGGTTATCTTTGAATTTTATAGTAACTATAGTAACCACATATTGTGAAAATATATGAAGACATAGTAACAGTTAATGTTTTTAACTAAGGGTCAATGCTATAAGATATGGTTAATTCTATGAAATAAACTTGTATAAAAAATATTAAGTATTGGTATTCATACCAAAATCATCTTATATTTTAATTAAATGAGTTTGGATAATTTTTAATTGAAATTTAATTTATAAGAAAATTAATATTTCAAGATCTTCTTAAAGTTACCCTCCTCTCTCTTATAAAAGGCCAACCTCTATACCCACATACTCAAACCAATAAATCCCATTGAATTGTCCAAATTATGCTGAAATAATCTCCCAACATCCCTCCCATACTCCTAGAAGCCTTACCTTGGAAATATGATAATTTTAGTCATCCTTTTTGGCTAAAATCAAAAGAAGTTACCCGATTTAAAGGCAATGTCCTCTCTCAAATTCCTTCCCTTTATTTTCATTCTCCAATATCTATGATCTTATTATTATATGATTACACAACAACAAAATTATCCTAAATATACTTTTATTTTGTTATTAGATGTATTCAAACATCACATACAGACACCTCTATATAATAGATACGAACATACTGTTTCTTTGTACGATGAACTACTGCCTCATGAAAGGATGATTGTCAAATATTCCCCTAGAACCTCTGATGGTGAAAATTATAAAAGAACTATATTATATATGATATATATTATATTTATATTATATCTATACTTCTATATTTTTTATTTACAACATACCTTTCTGATTTCTATGATATGTAAATATGATAATTGTATTTGAGGAACTATGGACTACCGCCTCCTCAAAGTGATATGACTTGTTCATGCTATACATGGAACATATAAAGGATGTTTTTATTAAACCTATGAGACATAAATTACATAAATATAATAATGTTATTATAATATACATTTATATTATTTGATTATTATTCTTTTAATATGACAAAGAAATGAAAGTAGTGTGCATGAGTACGTGAAACATGCCATCTCTATGAACGATGCATTTCATTTCGTAACTCCAAATATTATGAATATTATAAATACATATATACTATATATATATATGATATTTGAATCATGAATAATATTTGTGAGATGATGGACTTTTGACCACATGGACAATTTACATCAAAACATGTTAATTTTCGACTCAAGTACTAAATGTTGACAAAATGACCAATATAAACATAAATAATCATGTACGTTTTATAACACGGTAATAAGTTATATAAAATGAATATTAAAATTGATAAATGTTCTCAATCAAGTAGAAATTTACTTAAAGTTATTGTTTAGGAACATAATGATCGGATGTGACAAGTCGGACTCAAGGTAAGGGAAATCATAACTCAATCTCCATTCATTGAGTTAAATATCCATGTCATTGGTTTTGATTTTCCAAGGATAAGTGTGAATGAAATATGATTTTCCCACTAAATATACACTTATATTGCATTTACTTATATTTTTCAAAAATAATTATGTCATTTATTTATCCTTGTTCTAAATGATATGATATTTGTAAGGGATTTCGTCTCAATCTACTTTTCTTGACCTATATCTTGTTGTTATTCAGATTTATTATTTTATAATGTGTATATAAAACCATTTGTCTCATTATATAATTAATTATTATATTCTCATGATATTTAATTTTTTTTAAATTTTTTTTCTTCATTATTTTTATTCAAGTGTTTCTCAATTGTAAATAGAATCTTTAAATAAAACATAGTTTTTAATGTTTTAAAGAATTATTCATTTAAAAAATTATATTTCATGTCCATGTTTTCAAAATGGTTTTTAATAATTTATTTATATAGAAAATAATACATTGAAATAATAATTTTAATAGTTTCAATGTGGTATGAGACACTTTGATTTTAAACTAAATGTTTTAAATTGTTTTTGAAATGGGTCAAATAATTATATATCTTAAAATGATCTCTTCTGGTTGCTATGTGGAAATGATAATTTTTTGACTATTTTTTGAGATATGATTATTAAATGGTACTTGGAAATTTGATAGGTATTTACACGATAAACCAAGATGTTTGGTTACATGATAAACCAAATGACTGGTGGTTTCGTTATAAACCTGGGATTGGTGGTTATGTTATAACCTCTAATTCATTGGGTATGGGAGTCAAGCTTATGGCTACTCCATTTAGTAATATGTGTGGAAGTCGAACGTATGGTTATTCCATTTATATATGTTTATGTCTCAAGTATCCTTTATATGCGATATATTTATTTCTATGGGATTATGGGAGTATATTGGTTATAAAAAGGGTAATAAATGAGCTTATATTTAGTAAAGTATATTTACTTCTTCTTAATGGTGAAAAGTATTAATTTTTGTTAAATTATTCCTGGTTTCCATGAGCCTAATTTTTTTCCTTCTCTTTGTATCCATTACTGATCATTTTATGCACATCCCATATTTTGAAATGTTTATCAGATGATGTAAAGAATAATAGAGTCAAGGATGGGATCAGGAAAAAGTCATGTTGTTTAAACATGAAACAACACCATGATTATTTTAAAAGATTTATTGTTTTATGAAATAATGGATAGTGAGTATAAGTTTCTTTTATAATATTTAAGCTAATATGTTTGGGTTTCTACCTAATTCCTTAAAACTCCAAACCTAAAAAGATCCTCGAAGTGAATTAAAGTCAATTGTTGATATATCTAAAAATTAAGTAATGTTTAAGGCTGAGGCCTTATATATATGGAAATTCATATAAATACCAAGCATCAATTAAAATAATTTTTCATATCCAAACTAGATAATTCATCCTAAATAACAAATTTCCAACTAATTTGAAATCTCCCCTTATCATTAAAGAGGCATATTTCAAAATTCATTCCAAATTTCATTTCACATTCAAAAAAAATGTTTAAAAAATCCAAAAATAATTTCCAAAAAAAATCCTTGTTTCCTTTTTAAACCACAAATTTCATTATTATAAACACATTTCCATAAATTATATTCTTTTCAATAACCATTTTTCCTCTGCAAAAATAATTTTTCAGTTAAATACCACTCATGCCAACCAAAACCACCACATACACTGAAGCACTTGGATGAGAAAGTAGTGGCCATGAATATGATAACATCATAGTATAGAAGACCATGCCCTAAAAACAACAACCATTAAGAGTGTCTTGAAATTTACACTTAGGAAATGCATGGTTCATTACTATATGTAATCCCATCGTGAAACATTGGACCACTCACTTGGTTGTCCACATCCACATAAACAAAAACCAAGAACTAAAATCCCATACTACCCCACGAAACTCAAGGATAAGAATGAGAAATAGATCACGATTCTATTCTCATAACCATATATCAAGTTATGACAGTCATATCTCTGGGATTCCTAAAACCCTATATAATAAAATATTTATTTGATACTACATTTCCATGAACCTTCCCATGTCGACCCCTAACCATCCACCGGAGCCGGCCATCTACAAGGCTCGAGTGGCGTTCTGAATCCTCCTATGCTAGAAATAGTGTGAGGTATCAAGATAATGTATCTAGGAACACATTATACCATAAAAAAATAAACGAAAATAAACTAAACAATAAAAATATAAACACAAGAAGAGAGAAATAAAAAATTGACATACCTCCATATAATATTGTGGGTCACCACCAACAACCAAACCAACGTTACTATATAGTGATTGAATCCAAGATAAATACAAAACCTGATAAAAAAAAGAAGAAGAAACTATATGCATCAGTATTAAAACTCAGTGAGAATGCCCAAAAAGTATATTTAAAATTCATTTAATTTAAATTAATGATCAATAAATATCATGTTTTAAATATAATATATAAACATATGGTTTTCTAACATTTTCTCTTTAATGAAAATCACATTCCATTTCCATTTTATTTAAAAAAATATTATTTTTCGAGAAGGAAGATTTAACATTATAATAAAATCTGTAGATAAATAAGGAATGATGTTTTATTGAAATAGGGGAATGATGTTATGAATCATTCTCCAAAACATTTCCACAAAAATTTGAAAAACATTTTTTTAGTATTAAAAAATGCCAACACTATACAGGGAAGTAGTAGAAACACACATACCACAATGGAATTATAAATAGAACACATGAGTAAATAAACATACAAGGCTCCCAAATAATCCACCATAGACAAATAAGCATTGAAGTACATGGGATATCCTAAGATCTTATAGAATAATATAGAACACACACAAACCAGACTCATCCCAATGGTATGAGTCACCCAATGACATAAATTCATACACACGGTTGGTCTTACCCTACATGGCCTAACTGAGGGGCTCCATCCAAATTATAGTAAGGTCTATAATAAAAGACTCTAGCTAGTTCATAATATAATATACTATAGAAACCATTCCTAGAAAACCTATAAGCTATGTCAGGTTCCCATGTCATCTCTAAAGAGTGGGTGTGCCAAAAAATAGATCATGCAAGCAACCCTATCCATAACATAGGAACACACACAATCACCAACACCTGAATCAATCCACTGAAAAATAACTTTCTTTTATAAATTACACCATAATCATTTCCCTCAACAAGGACATCCCATACCATTAAACAAACATATTCATTTTTCATATACTTACATAAGCACACCATATCCAAACCGTTCACCAACCTTGCACCTCTATTGGAGGCCATGGAAACCATAAATGGTAATCCACATGGTTTTAAAAACCATTAAATAATTATTATATTATGCTTTACAAAAATTAAATATTCCCTTGAATGGGTTATATATAGATTCTACTAACCATGCACCAAACATGAACCTATGCTAGAATCCCTAAAATTTTAAAATCCAAAAATGGTTTGTCCCAAAAAAACCAAATATAATTAAACAATTTAATTTAATTCATATGTCAAATTGAGGGATTTAAATAAATCATCACATATTAGGAGCCTTACATCCGTCCTAAGTCCAACCTCTGATAGATTTTGTTGAAAATATAACAAGGTTAGCTGAAGAAGAGGTAACGTTATTCGACGAGGGATTTTATTTCATTTATTCCTCCACCTACATACATTCTTACTAAACCATGATGATATAATAAACATAGAATATTCCATATATTAATATTTCTTTATGTTATGTAAATTACTTAAAACCATCTCAACTTCCATCAAATGAGTTTCGAAATAATCATTCATGTGTAAAGAAGGCTACTCTCTCTAGAACTGATGTCAGTCAATTTTCCATTACCAACTCTCATGGATGGGTTTGATGTTGGATAAAAAGTATATATATGAATGTTATGACATATATATACATATGGAGTTATTATATCATATATTTAAAAATAGTTTCCATTCCATATGGGATATAATAATTTTTCTCATGTGTACGGTGAATCACCTCCTCATGAAGTTCTGTGATTAATTTTTCAATATCGTATCAAATGAAAGATACAAAAGATAATGTTAATAAATATAAAAGATTAAAATTAAATAATTTTTATCTTCATTACATATTAGTGTTTCTAAAAGGATAATATATAATTTTTTTTCTTACCTTTTCTATCATAGAAATATGATAACATCATTCATGTACCTGGGGACTACCACGTTCATGAAGTGATGTGACTTCCTTTAAATTTCTAGAACCATGGATGATATGTATAAGTTTTGAAATAAAATAGTATTTTGGATATTAAGATCATTTTTAAACATAATATATTACCTAACCACATACTATAATGAACGTTGAATAATGGAAATACTACTCATGCGTATATCTAGAATGTCATTTCCTTGATCATAACGTACTTCATTTATAGATATAATATTTCAAGATTGGTCTTAAAAGTATAATTGATGATAAATAAGATAATTATTTAATTATTATTATTATTGGAGACATGTTCAGGGGGATGATCATGTGGATAAGGAATGATGTGGGGGGGGAGGTGTCTGATTAGCTACTGGAAGTATTGGACCATGACGACTTCATGAGGGTAGGATCAATAGTAGTTTGGCAGTGATAGTGATGGAAGGGTTACATCTAGATTATAGGTGACATAGTGATTAATGGAACATGATGCAACATCTCCTGGATAGTAAAACTCATAGTGTCTCAAAAGCCTTAGGTCATTGGGATCTGGGGATTTTGACTATGGATACTAGTGGTGACCAAAACACATACAGAGGGACCTTTGGTGACTGGAAATTAAAAACTAGGCTGGGATTTATTGGGATCTATGATTGTGGGATCAGATGGTCTTTGAGTAAACTAAGCATATGTAGTTTTCACACTACAATTCTTTTTTGGTGGATAATTTAGACATACTATTGGGTCATCATGATATAAAAACTGGTTATTTGGATAATTTACTATGCCTTTGGTCCATCCATATATATAAATGAGGCTTGATGGATGGGATATCCCCTTATGGGAGGGTATATTGAATGGATTTTCTGTCTATGTGTGAGGTGTTTATTTGATATTTATTTAATTTCACACAAATGAACCTAATATATATAATTTTGATTCTGTAATAGATTTATAATAAATTTATATTTATTATAGATGAGGTTTTGATGTGTGTGAAAGAATACGATACTTATGGTAATGTATTTCCATATGACATTCATTTGTCTAGGAGACACACGTCACATTCATCATGTCTTTCATTAATTTGTTTTATAATCGTGCCATGAATTTATTTTATGATGATTCTCTAGAAATTTGTTGGGATTTAAATATCTATATTATCACCACTCTTTCATGTGGTTTGCAGTTCAAAAGATTCAAAAACTCTAAGGGATTTTTGTCTCAATTTACCTTCTTTGAAACATATGTTATATTATAAAACAACCTCCTTCTATGAGGTGTATATAAAAACCAATGGACTTTTATTATCATAAATTTATTTATCCTCAGGATATTTTATATTTACTTCAATGATATTCTTTCATGGTTATTACATTTTAAATTTACATAAGTCATAAAGATTTTATGTCATTGTCTCACCATTTATCAGTACTGTTTATGATTAAGTATCCCATGTTAAAATATTATTATATAACTCTATGAAAAATCATTAATTTTATTCTTATCAAGTTATTAATTTTATAGAATAAGTAATAGTACCATTTTTACTCTCTTTGGTATGTAAAATAAGTGAGAAAATATTTTTTTTAAATCCAAATTTATTGCTCACCTCAGTTGAAAAACCATTTTCCTTCCAAAATAATGATAAATAAAAATATATGGTTTTAAAATGTATTATAATTATAAAAAAGATTAATTAAATGTATTATTACCGATTATTTACTTTTAAAACATTTGAAAGGAATCTTTAAGTCAGTTTCCAAACACTTCCCATTTCTATTTTACCGAAAATGTGAAAGAGATCATTCTTTTATCATGTATGGCATGAATAGAAATTCACACTATCAGGATAATTATTTTCACTAAAGCTTATATTATAATTTTTTAAAAATTTATTTTTAAAATAGAATAGTTTTCATTGTTTTTTTGTTTGAAATGTGTTTTTCAAAGGGGAAAGGTTATTTTCCTCATGAAATATTTTAAATTACAGTTACTGATTCCATTATTAAATCTCAAGGTTAATTTCAAAGAAAATGATTTTGAAAGTATTTTATGAAATTGTCTTTGTAGAAATTTATTTTTCATAAATGGATATATTACTTATGAAATATTCAAAGCAATAATTAAAAATACTTCTATGTATATGATGATATAATTTTATATAACATGTTATTTTTTGTGATATGAACCGTAGATACCATTAAAATTATATTACTGAATGGTTTATCATTACAATATGTTTATGAATCCCACTTTTCTTCTATTGGTTGTGCCATGATAAAATTATTATGAAACCCATCTCTTTTATATATGATATGATATGATTAAATGAGTATAAACCCCATTTCATTTTATAGGTTATTATTTGATGAATTTTTTATGATCTTATGAAACACATATGTATGATTTTCATTATATTTCAAATATGATATATATGTCCCTCTAATACATTGTGAAACGATTTATATCTCAAAATATAATGATTTGAAATAGGTATATGGACTTGATCTACTATGGGAAATAATTTATTCCTTATCCAATATGGGAAATACGTTTGTCCCAATCCATAATTGTAAATAAGTGCATCCAAATCCACTATGGAAAACCAGGTAATTCTGATCCACTATGTGAAACAAGTGATGATTCCATATCCTCTTTGTTAATGGTATTGGTAGTTAAACATGATATATGAATTATTTTTCTACTTTTATTTTGTTTCATCACATTTATGACAAGATTTTATGGTTCATGATTGATTTATGATGGTGCTCAATCTTTTAGTGCATGTTTTCTAAAATGATAATTTTTTATTCCATGAAGCATTTTTATGATCTCTGAAAGGTTGAGTATGAACTTTTTAAGTTGTTTTTATTATCAAAAACCATTATTGTTTTCTTATTCTTTCACATGACTATATATTGATATCTTTTATTCTTATGCTTACAGATAATCTGAGCTCATATTTTGTTATTTTTCTTTTCCCCTGGTTATGGGGAAATATTTTAAGTAGGGTATGTTTACAAAGATTACTAAAGGTGATGAAATTTATATGTGCTACATAATATCTCCCATGATTTTATAATATTTTGTTTTATGTTTCAAATTCAAATCACTATCATGGGTCACATGCTTGTGTTTTTTGTAATGTGTTACATATTAATATAAAAATATGTAATATCCATCCATGAAAATCCTAGGCCACTCTAAGGTCTTTTATCACAACAAGAAAATTATGAAAATATATCACTGAATTTATTAGAACTTCTTAAAAATCATTTTTAAAAGTAATACTATTATAAAATCCCTCTTTATCAACACTAATAAAGAGAATTATGTACATTTTACGTAGACTTTATGAGGGGGCGTGTTTATCAATTCCTTATAAAAAAATTTATCAACATGTTTTTTATAGTTAATAAAAGGTGTCTTTACCAATGATAGTTTCTAGATATAAACTATAAAAACCTATTAGTGTATCTTGAATATATTTTCTAATGTAACTATGTCAACATCAACATTGTTATAGTGGTATATCGATGTCCCCATTTAGCTTTCCTATAGTGATTTGCAGACTCCGGTACAACATAAATCTCTAGAAATTGGACCAATTTCATTTGATGGATAAAGACAACCCATTCCAATGCCTCTCACTCCACCAATAAACCACCATTTACTAAACCTACTTAGAACCAACAACGAATGACCAAATCAAACCTAAAAATTACCATTTAATCTGAGATTGGTGAGATTTGATCATTTCCCTCACTTTGTGAGGAAATGACTATATAATCCACCATAACATGATTTCGGTTATATATTAAAATATTCATAAAGAAAAATTTATATTTGTTTGCATCTATGTTTTTAAATATAATAATATTGTAATATATTTAAATTTATTTACACATATTAATATAAATTTATGTAATACATTATATAATGATTTGTTTTCATATTTATATATTTATATATTCATATATTCACAAATATGTATATATATATGAAAATAAAATTTATTATATATTTATTATAAAATGTGTGTATATATTTATTTATTTTTGAATGTGTGTATTCATATATGATTTTGTGTCAACATATATGTACCTATATATATTTGAATACATATTTTTTCAATATGAATATATGTCCATAAATATATATATATATAAAAATTGTATATACACTTTCATATTCATATATATATATTCATAAATTTTTATTAGGAAAATAATATGGATGTTTATAAAGAAATTATATAATTAATGTTTATTTTTATATAGATTATATATTTAATAATTCATTTCACATCCAAATATGCTAAAATAACTATTAATAAATATAAATTTTTACCTAAAAATATATAGAAATATGTGTGCACATATATATAAATATATTTAATTTATAAATTACATTACAATATAAGAAATTATTATAATTTCAACACCATAATATCCATATGAATGTAATACTCGAGAAACAATTCAATCTCCATTGATAAAATATAAGATGTCTCTCTTAAATGAAGATGAAATTCCATAAATTTCCATGAAATGAAGGTATCAAAACTATAAACATCGTTTTGAAGGATTTCCAGGCCTTTTTATGGATATATGTCGTAATTCCTCACATATATATACATATATGATATATATATAAGTAGTATTTTGGGTTGCATGTAAATAATTATTTTTATGCATTATAGGATATATTATTCTTTATTGTAGTGACCAACGCCTCATCAACCCCCATGTTAGCTATCTTTTAAAGGTCTATTTCATAATATGAAATGTTTTTGTGCAGATTAATTCCTGAAATGAATGCATGTATCATCCATACAAATTATTCGTGTGTTACAACACATGAATTATTGGGACAACACCCATGGATTTTTCTTGTTTTATTATATATATTGTGGTCATTCAATGGAAGTGTGGGAGTGTGGAGTCATGTACAAAACTCCTTGAAACAAGAAATATATCATCTATCATCTTTGGTAAATGGTACATAACAAAATTTTCTTTATTTACTATTTTGTGTAGGTTTGAAATTTATTAATGCCTGGAGATATTCAAGAAAAGGTTTTGATCACTTCCTCATATTTTAATAATCATTAGTAGACTAATTTATACCCAAAATTGTATCAAATCCATCCCATATGTCGTATTTGAGAAAACTTGCGTGAAATGAAGAGAAAAATGGAAAACACAACACTGATATGGATTTCAAAAAAACATAAAATTAACAGGATTATACATTTGAAAATGAAATATAAGGTTTATATGTATTTACCCTTTTATAGATAAATATACATAAGTGAAATTTCTATATAACCCAATGTATATAAATCTATTTAAGGATAATTTGGTTTAACCTTCACGTAGAGCGGTCTCCATAAGGGTCATTTAGTTTTACCCTTAAAATGATAAATACACATAAGGGGCATCTCTTTTTACTTGTATATAGATGGGTCTATATAATGGTAAGCATAAGCTTCCATCCGAGAGGGCACCCCTCATTTATAAGGGAAAACAGAAAACATTTAAAAATTATTTTTTAAATTTTTTAAATAAATTTATTGTCTTATAAGATGTATATAAATTATGATAGAAATTATTTTAAAAATATTTAGTTATTTTGAAATTTATAATTTAATTAATCATTTAAAAAATTATATAATAAACTAATTAAGTGTTTAAAAATAAATAATTATAAAATATTCAATAAATGTTAATTGCTAATATTTAAAATTCGTTTTCATTAAAAATTTTGGGTTTTATTATGATGGAAAGTAAAAGTTTTTATGTTGAATTCAAAGCAAAATTAATAAAGTGACTATAAATTATAAAAATAAGGGTAAAATATAAAATGATTATACTGAAAATTTCGAAAGGATCATAAATGATTATTTTTATCACATTAAATTAATGATTCTTTATTTTTTAATTATTTAAATAATTTCAATGATTTTACATTGGTTTCAATAACATTTAGGTATGTTATATTTTCATTATGTAATTTTTTTACATAATACTAATTATATTATAATTCTATTGATAATTCCTAAAAAATATTCTATTTAAAATAAAATTTTATATAATTTAGAATATTAATGATCACATATTATAATTAGTATAATGAGTTTTATTCATAACTATGAATGTCTATATTGTAAACCTAAAATTTTAAGCGTTTATATTTAGTTGTTAGTTTATGAATATTTTATAAATGGTTATCTTATGTTTGAAAATTTGAATTGTTCATTTATTTAAATGTTTTCCCTATTATTTTCCTAATTATAAACTATTTATATTAGGAATGGTGTTATCCCTTTTTTAAATTTTACATTACTTATAGTAAATAGATCCTTACATTGTCATGTTAGGAATGACTTCATAATGAATTTAGTTCTTCATATACTGTAGAATCCATGATATGTGGTATGTGACCCTTTATAAATTTTTGTGCATATCAAGTGGTTAAGAAAGGTTTGTGAGATTTTAGGATATTTTGGAATGGTTTTGGAAAAGTTTAGAAGCCTCTTTACGGATTCGTGGTTTGAGAACAGTTAGGGGAAGCCCTATGAGAATCCTAGGTCACCATTTAATATGCCAATATTCAAAGAGTAACATCTTCATAGTTAGTGTACAGTTTTTAAAACAGTGTGAGATAATCATGTGTCCCATTTAAAATGGTTTTTTAAAATGGGGTTACTCATGATTTTTCTTGACTCACAAATTTTTCCCCCATATAATCCATACAAAGGGTTTCTTCTTCTCAAGGGATATGGGTTCTCTCCCACTAATTTTAGAAGGGATTTGAAGTGTTTTCAATGTAGTTTGATAGAAGTTCATCTCAGGAAAGTCTTCTCTTGTGGTTTCTTTGTGGTTCTCTCTGTATCTTCTCTTCCTTCTCTCTTGTTTTTCTATATCTAAAACCATTTCATGTTGATCTTGGGTTTTTGTTGCATTATGTGATGTTATAAAGGCTTTTTGATGATAAGGAAGGAGTTATAGAGTATATTTGGTGGAACATTTTTCCATATTGGTGGTGCAGTTTCTTGTGGGTCGATTTCACCAAAACACTAAAGGTAGGTGGCTTCTCTATTGACTCCACTTTGGTAGAAACTGAGGCATTGTTTTGATTTAAATTGTTTTTATTGAAATTAATTATGAATATGTTGTGTGAATCTTGGTGAAAACCCATTTGGTGATGATTTTGGGGTTTTGAATAAATTGTGATATTTTTGAAAAAGGGGTTTTGTTGTGTGATTTTAGATTACAGATTTTAAATCGATAATGGTTTGAATTATAGAAAATGTTTTATAAAAGATGAGTTTCAATAAAATTGTGGTTTTATTGATATTTTGTTTATCATGTAGAATGGTTAAAGGATGTTTTTAATAAATGGGGGATTTGTTAAAGTTATTTGGCATTTGTTTTAATTGTTTGTGTGAAAAATGTATTGCCTTGGTGTGATTTATGCATTTTAGTTGGCCAAGTATTATGGATCAGGTTGATTGTGTATGAATTGGGTGGGATGTCTCACTCTAAATGATGATGGATAGTTGACAGAATATCCACCATTATGGATAAGTGGAAGGGGCATACCACTAGATTGGGAATATAATAAAAGGCCTTGGATGGGATGTTCCACCATGTATAGTTGCCTTGTATATGTTATTATGAAAGATGGAAATAATTGTGGTAATGTGTGATGGTGAAATGGATTATGGAATGGTTATTTGGATTTTCCATTATATTGTGTGAATTTAGTAAAAAGTGGAATAGTAAGGCTGTGTTTTTTTGGTTGGAAATGGTTGCACTACTTGTTGTCTATATAACATGTTTTATATAATTATGATAACTGTTTTATACTAGTGGAATGTGTAGGGAAGTCATTTGGGGAACTCTTATTGTGTATTATTATTCACCCCTACATTGTATCTTTGGTACTTTTGCAGATGTTATATTTCAGGAAACATGTAATAGTAAGGCATATCATTTTTATAGTGTATCATCATGATGGATGGGTGGTTTGGTGGTTAATGGAGAATAGAGATTATTGTGGAGATGTAGATGGTTCCTTGGTTTAGTTTGTGTCTCTTATCTAGTTTCCTGCATAACTCTCTGATTTTGGTTGGGTATGGTTTGGTTTTATTGGTTTTTGGGAATTGTTATGGATTATTTTGGTTGTATTTTGTTACTATATGTTTCAGGTTTCTATGTTAGCATGCATCATGTAGTTTTGTTGGTAATGTCTTGTTTGGTTTGTTGGTTTATCTCAAAGGAATGCCTTTTCCAAATTTATTATTGAAGCCCTTATCATTTATTTGAAGCCTTTAGCACCTTGGGGATGCTGCCTAAGGAATAGTATCACCTCACTTCCTTCTTAAGACTATAAGGAAGGATTGGGGAGTTACAAGTGGTATCAGTTTGTTCTGTCCATTGGTGTTAATTATTGGTCTTGGTGTTGGCATTCGTTTTTGGCCCATTCATTGAGTCAGGGTGGTAGCAAGGTGTAGGATTGCTAGAACATGGAATGTATATCATAAAATGACATATCTAACCCTTTAATGATGAACATCAAGTTACTATGGAGTGGGGTACATAAGTGTTTTGGAGACACTTATAGGCATTGGATATTTCATTGTCGTGGGTGTCGCCAATGATCTGAGCATAGAATGAATGGTAGAAATGACTTCTATATGGGATTCAAATTTCATTTTGTATAATGACTTCTATAATGGTATGCATATATAGATGTGAAGAAAATATCAAAATTAATTAAATGTATGGATTTGAAATGTGAATGGTTGTGGTATTTTGAAAATGGGACTATTTTCAAAACATGGTGGATTTGTTTTTCAAAATAATGCTACATGGGAAATGTGAAGTTGGGGAAATCCTGGTTGTTATAGTTGTTATATAATTGAATTTAAATCATAAGAATTTTCTTACTATATTTGTGTGACTTATGTTTTTTTTTGTCGATGGAAATGGAATCGGGTAGGCGTCGTAGAGACCAACTGGAAGAGGCAGCTGAAAATATGGTTGTACCTGAGCCTGAGACGAACCTATAGCTAATGTAGAGTATAGTTAGATCTTTCCAAGCTATGGGAAGTAGGAATAAATCAGATTAAGAAAAGATTATTGATCTGGTGGTTCAGTTTCAAAAGAAGAATCCACCTAATTTAGGGGTGATTCAGTGCTAGAAAGGGCTAAAGTGTGGCTAAACGTAATGAATAAGATAGTTGAATTCTTCAAAACACTAAAGGGGCTGAAAGTTAAGTTATCCACATATATGTTGGAAGAAATTTCTCTTCAGTTGTTGGATATAGAAGTAAAATTATGGATAGACAAACATGTGACATGGGAGGGTTTTGAGGAATTGTTTAATAAACAATTATACCCTTATACATTCATAATTCAGTGAACAAGGAATTTATTCTATTTGAAGTAGGAGAACCATTATGTAACAGAATATTTAGCTATATTTATCAATTTAGTGTGGCTTTCACCTGAGGAAGCATGTAAAACATCATTGAAGGCGCACATTTTTTAGGTTAGGTTGAAGAAATAAATTCATTCTAAAATAAATGACCTATATATAAATGAATACACTGAAATGGTGAATAGATTAACGGTAGCTAAATGTGATCTTCTTAGGGATACATGTAGGGGTAGTATGTTGGTACCCATGGTAAATAGTGGTAAATACAAGGATGGGTTCATGAAGAGGAGGGACACTTATTTCCAGGGTTGGAGTATGACTCAGAATATGACGATAGGATCGATGAATCTTCCTCCAAAGCCTCATAGTATTCAATTATGTTTTCAGGGTTTCTCTACAAGACCCACCAAGTGGGATTGTATGGAACAACCTCAAGCATGTCATAACTGTAAGCATATGGGGAATTATCCACTGTATTGCTGTAATGGTTTGAGGTCAGTTGTTCATGAACGTCCTTAGGGGTCACAGGTATCCTATGCCTCAATGGGATAGGGGCATCAACATACTTCTCATCAGTAGAGCTAAGATAGTCATGGTGATTTTAGGAATACCATGGCACCTCAGAAGTGTAATAATAATCATAGTTTGTAAAGAAACAAGTTATTTGGAGATGAAAATGTTGTTATGGATGATCATTTGGAACCATCCATTGTGTGAGGTATGGTTCATTAAAATTCAATAGTGTTGCATGATTTGTTTGATATGGGTGCTTCCCACTTTTTTATTGATTCTCATGTTATTTTTTGCTGGGTATAACTATGTAAATAATGCATTCTATATAAAAAATAAAACTCCTCTGGGTCAAAGAAAGTGTCAAGCCTTCTTATGTAGTGTGTGTTCCTTATTAGTAGACTGCATTGAATTGATGTTGGATTTCACAGTCCTTGAGATGGGTGCTTATGAGATAATACTTTTAATGGATTGGTTGAAAATTTTTATGTCCGTGATCTATTTCTATGTGTGAATAGTTGGTTTTAAAATAGATAATGCCATTGAATACCATTTTTGAGGAGAGACGAATGAAAAGAATGGCGAAACATGCTTGTTGATAGCAGTTGTTGGGACAATCTCATATCAGTTAGCAGTGTTGTCATGTGCGTAAGTGGCAGAATTTGAGAAGATCCCTTTCCAATGGTTGTTGATCTGTTTATAGATGGCTTTAAAAAATAATTATCATGGTTTCCATCCATGAGAGAAGTTTAGTTTATTATGGATCTCTTTCCTGTGACCAGTCATATCTCACATCCATCTTACCAAACATCACCAGCAGAATTATGGGAATTAAAAGTACAGTCAAAAGAGTTATAAATCAATGGGTTCATCCATTCTTGCATGTCTCCATTGGTAGCACTGATTTTATTTATTAAAAAGGTTGATGGAACTATGTAGCTCTCTATGGATTATCAAATACTTTATCAGGTTATGATAAAGAACCAATATGAACTTCCTTTAATTAATGAATTGTTTGAACAATTGAGCGGAGATCAGTGTTTGTCTAAGATTAAATTGAGGTCATGATCTCATCAATTATGGGTGAGGATGGAGGATATTCCCAAAACAGATTTCATAAGTAGATATGGCCATTACATGTATGTGTTTATGCCCTTTGGTCTAACAAATTCACAAGTAGTGTTCATAGAATTGATGAATCTTATAATTCATAGATATCTGGATTCATGTGTGGTGGTATTTTTTGATGATATACTGGTGTATTTGAGAACAAGGGTAGAGCATGAGCATCACTTGATGATAGTGGTGGTGATCTAGTGGGAAGATTGATTGTATTCCAAATTATCAATGTGTGACTTTTAGATAAAGGAGGTTCGTTTCCTTGGACATGTTATTTATAAGAATGGTGTTTTTGATGATATAGAAAATATAGAGGTGGTTATCCCATGTATACCACCAATCAATTTTTTTGAGATATGGATTATCCTAGGTGTAGCTAGTTATTATCAACATTTTGTTCATGATATCACACAATTGGTCTCACTGATGAAATCTTTTACAAGGCATAATATTCCATTTATATGGGATGAGTTGTGTCAGAAATATTTTTAAGAACTAAAGGGTCACCATAAATCACCACAAATATTTGTATTTCTAGAACCAGGGAAAGGGTATGTGGTGTATTGTGATTCATTGTGATCAGGGTTGGGGTGTATTTCATGTTGGGTGATCAAGTGGTTTCATATGGGTCATGGAAGTTTGGGTTCCATGATAATAACTACCCAACACTTGATCTGTACTTAGAGGTAGTGGTTTATGCTTTTAAAATGTGGTTTCATTACCTCTTCTTTGCGAAATTCACAGTGTTTATCAATCATAAGAGTTTAAAGAATAATTTATCACAAAATAGTTGAACTTGAGGAAAGATAGATTGATGGAATTTCAATAGTTGTTTTATTTTGACTTAATGTACACACTAGTTAAAGGGAAATTCCCTGGTAGATCCATTAAGTAGAAAATCATAATATCAGGTGGTGAAATAGGAATCAAATCAGTGGCAGTTGATGTCAGTCATAGATGACATGTGGTTGGAATTTGAGGAATGGGGTGACAGAGCGGTCTTCCTTCCTGTTTTGTTATTTCCATACATCATTGGTTTTGCTAAAGAGTTCCATACATCTATTTCCATGTATTTGGTGATGAGGTCAAAACCTAATGGTGGGTAGACCATTGATGGTTAGGAATTTAATGTGAATTCAGTTTTGTGTTTTTTGAAATAGAAGGTGGTACCAGTGGCTTGTCAGGAGGAACATCTCAAGGATTATCAACATTTCAGTTATTCTTTACATATAGGAATTCAGAAAATATATAAGTCATTGAAAGAAATTTTTTTTTATGATGGTATGAAAAGGGAAGTGGACGAGTTTGTTTCGAGTTTCTTGACTTGTCCGCGAGTCATGGAAGAGCATCAGCGGCCAAAAAGAATGTTGAAATCATTTCTCATTACAATGTGGAAGTAGGAACAAATAGAAATGGATTTTGCGATAGGTCTCCCGAGAATGGTAAGGAAACATGATTCCATATGGGTGAATGTGGATTGGCTCATAAAGTCGGAAAATTTCATCCTGATTTTTGAATCTCATATGATGGGGTATCAGTCCAAAATCTATATCTGAGAAGTGGGAAAGAATAATGGTTTTTGAGTTTTGATTATATTAGATAGAGATTTGAGGTTCACATATTTTTTTTTGAAATCCTTACAGCAAGCCCTTGGGACACAACTGGCTATGAGCATGACATATCATCCACATATAGATGGATAATCCAGGAGGATGATAAAAACATTGGAGGATATTATAAGGTTATGTGTGATTGATTTTTTTGGTTTATGGGAGCATAACATACCATTTTTTGAGTTCTCCAATAATAACAGTTATAAGGGTTCAATACATATAGATCTATTTGAGTCATTGTATGGTTGTATGTGTTTTTATCCACTATATTGGGTGGAAACAGGTGATACATAAATTATTGGACTGATTCTTGTACAATAGGCAATGGGGAAGATCAAGTTGATCAGAAATAGGATGGGGATGGCTTAAAGTTGTCAGGAATCATATGCAGACCATTGTTGATGACTGTTTTCATTAAAGGTTGTGATCAAGTGTTTTTAATAATCCCTCTTTGGTTATGAAAATTTCAGTTTGGAATGAGTGTTATTTTATCTCTATGGAATATTGGGACTTTTGAGATACTTGAGTGGATTAGACAGGAGGATTATTGGTTGTCTTTTCAACCATGATTTACTACGGTTAATAATGTGTTTCATGTCTTCTAGTTGAAACAGTACCAACTAGATCATGACCTTGCAATTTGATGAGGTCATGTTGAGCAGGAGCCGGATGCTTCTTTGATGAACGTGATATAGAGGATTATAGATAGGCCTGATAAATTCTTACATGGGAAGAACATCAAATTAGTTTGGGTTTTATGGCAATATGTTAGGATTTAGGAGGAGACATGGGATTGTGGTAAAGTGGTGGTCAAGCAATGGCTTAAGCTCTTTCAATAAAGAGATGGTTCTCTACATTTTGAGGACGAAATGTCCAATTTTGGGGAGAATGTAGAACACTCAGTTTGATGTATGTGACACTTTTTATGCTTTTTAATTCATATTAAGTGGTAGGAAAATGTTTTGGAGAGTTTGGGAGTTGTTGGAATGGTTTTGGAAATGTTTGATGTCTTTTTAAGGTTGTATGGTTTGAGCATGGTTAGGAGAAACTATGAGAGAATCCTAGTTAACCATGATATATGCCACTATTGGGATAGTATCATCCACATGTTTAGTGCATTTTTTGTCATACGATATGATCTAATTATGTGGCCCATTAAACGTGGTTTTTTTTAAATGGGATTATTCTATATTATCCCAAACTCATCCATTTCTTCTCCCATAAGAACCCTATGTAGGATTTATTATTTTCAAGGTCCAGGGGTTCTCACCCACTCATTTTAGAATGGATTTTAATGGTTTTCAAGGCAGTTTAAAGGTGTTTCGTATATAGTAAGTCTTATACATTGGATCTTTTCTGGTTCTCATAAGATATTTTCTTCCCTCTCTTTTGGTTTTCTATATCTACATCCATTTCAAGTAGGTCTAGGTCTGTTGTTTCCTTATGTAATGATACTAAGGCCTGTTGATGATAGATAAAATATCTAGAGTCGTTTTGGTGGAGCATTTGTCCGGATTGGAGGTGTGGTTTCTTGTGGAATGATGTTGCTTGAACCCTAATTCTAGGTGACTTATCTCTCAAATCCAATTTGCAAGAACATGGTTCCTCGTTTGTAATTAAATTGTTTTACTTGAAATTAATTGTTAATATGATGTTCAAATCTATATGGAAACCCATTTGGTGATGATTCATGTATTTTGGGTAAAATGGGATATTGTGGAAAAACAAGTTTTTTTTATGATTTTAAAATTCTGATTTTAAAATTGATAATGGGATGAATTATAAAAAATAATTTATGAAAGTTGAATTTAAATAAATATGTAGTTATATTGAAATTTGGTTTGGCATGGAAAATGGTTAAAGGGTATTTTCAATAAATGAGGGATTTATTGAAGTGATTTGGCATGTGTTGGAATTGGTTGTGTGCATAATGTGTGGCCTTTGTGTGCTTTATGTATGTTGGTTGGCTATGTATTATGGATCGTGTTGATTGTATGTTAATTGGGCAGGATGTATCACTATAAAAGGTGATGGATAATCGATTGAAGGGCCACCATTAAGGATAAGTGGTCAGGAAGTTCCACAAGATTGGGATTGTAATAAACCGCCTTGGAAGAGAAGTTCCACTATGTATAGTTTCCTTGAGTGTGTTTTTTTATGTAAGATTGAAATGGTTAGCTAATTTGTGATTTTGAAATGTGTTATGGCAATTTTTTGGATATTCCCTTGTATTGTGTGAATTTGGGTAAAAGTGGATTGGTATGGGTCTGTTTGGTTGGTTGGAAATGGTTTCACTATTTGTTGTTTATATTAAATGTTTTATATAATTGTGCCATCAATTTTGTATTATTGGAGTGTGTAGGGAAGTTAGTTATAGATATTTTTACTAAGTATTATTACTCCACCCATCTTTAGAACGTTGGTGCTTTTACAGATGTTGTATTTCGGGATATAGGTAAGAGTAAGACATCTCATTTTTTAGTTGTCCTTCATGATGCTTGGGTGTTTTGGTGGTTCTTGGATCATGGAGCTTGTTGTGGAGAAATATAGGGTTCCTTGGATCACATTGTGTCTCTTTTCTAATAGTCTGCTAAGCGCATTGATTTTTTTTGGGTATTGTTTGGTTGTATTGGTTTTTGGGAATTATTATAGATTATTTTGGCAGTCTTTTTGAACTATATGGTTCGGGTTGTTATGTTAACATGAATCAAGTAGTTGTTTTTTAAAATGTATTGTATGGTTGGTTGGTTTATCTGAAGGGAAAATTTGTAAAGACACAGAATTTCCATGTAATTTTTTTTAATTATAAGGGAATATTACTAGTTCGTGAAAATTGACGGCGTGTGATTATGAAGCCTGGTGTGCTCAGAAAGATTTTCTGAACTTTTTTTCTCGTATGTTCAGTAAACGTGCGAGTGGGTATTTGTAACTTTTGAACTAGTGATCGTAATTGTAATCTGAGGACACCATTGAACTCACATCACTGGTATTCTCTTAAGGATAACTTCACCTCGACCACAGTTGGCTGAGGGTGAAAGATAGTTTTTCACTTTTTTTGTAGAGAAATAGAAAAATAAAAATATTAACATTTTTATTTTTGAAACCTCTCTACATGGGTTGTGGAAGTGGGGACCACCCAAACTAAAACCTCCAATTTGAATTCAATGGTGGGGAGCACCCGACCCCCATTAAACTCTCTCTCTAATGTGGGGAAGTCTCTTGAACTTCCTCCTCCTTAATTATACCACCTTCCATTAATTAATTAAAGACAACATAAATTTTGTCAACAATTTAAAATTGACAAACATATTTTATTTGGAATGGCACCTCATTTTGGCTGGGGAGAAATCATTGGAAAAAGGGAGTAATTGGTAGATATTTGGAGGAACTCATCATCTAAATGAAGAACGACTTCTCCATCGAAGAACGTTCTTTGGAATCTAGAAAGAGGATGAAGCATGAGCCAGACTTCAGATGTGTGTTGGGGAAGCGACGATCATTGCCACCCTCTTCACCTTCATCGATTTCATCTCGCGACACACCAATGAACCTTCAAGGTAGGGTTTGTTATTTGTATACTCCCCTTACCCAATTATCGACATTCTTCATAATTCAAGAATAAACAATCCTCTTGATACCGCTCAAACACGGAGCGTACCATCCAAACGAACATGGCTCGACCCCTCCACAAATCTTGTGGATCATTCTGTGTTCTTTACGATGGAGGAGGACGACTACTGACACCGGTGGGGCTCGGGAATAGTTTCTAGCCGTGAAAAAGGTGGCGGCATGACCGCGCCACCAGAGAAGAGTTGCGGCCCATCGACCATGGCGAAGCATGGGCGGAGGCTGATAGCGGTCGGCCGCATGAAGGGGCGGCGGGGCGCGTCTGTGCCTCCCGGTGGAGAACAACCGCGAACTTGTGTTGTAGCGGCGAGGTGAGGTGAGGTCATCTTAATTCCGGCTACTGGAGATGGAGTAGCTCGCCACCGCACCACTCGGAGGGGGGCGGCTGGCCAACCGGCCAGCCGTGTGCCGAGCGGACCCGCGTTCCGCCATCACGGAGGGTCAGCGCATGATGTGCCGCCAGGAGGAGAAAAGGCCAGCCGAAATGGCCAGCTGAGCTGGACCGAGTTGGACATGCAGTGGTTCTCACGTTCTTTCTAGTGACCAAATGGCTTCGGCCATTCAGTGCTTGAGGTTGGGGGCGCGAGACTCCTCCTCCTCCCACCACGCATGCGGCTAGGCCTTGCGGCCCAGGCCGGGCCGCCCAGTGCGGGCCGGGCCGGACCTAGTGGCTAGGCGGGACCCAGTGGGCCGGGCGGGACCAAGTGGTCTGGGTCGACCCGAACTAGGTTGGGTCAACCCGGGCTGGGTCGGACCGGGTTGGGTCTGTGGGGTCGGGTCATGCCATACCTGGACCAACTTTGACCCATTTTTCACTTTTTTGGCCATAACTTTGGCACCATGCATTCATTTGATGAACTGTATGCGGTGCCGGAAACCATGGAGTGAGATGGTCCTTTTGGTATACCCCACTTGATATTTGAATAATGATGGGGTACGATCAGGTTGGATTGAGCATGAATCGAACCGGGGCCTCAGGATTAAAAGGCTAATAACATATAGACCAGGCATCTGTTTGATGCCCTGTCTACAGCGTTAAGACCCCAATGATGTGGCGGACCATTGGGATACATTTTTGTGGGACTTCATGGCAGTTGGAGTATCTACTATTGGCATGAAGATCTGGACGTCTTCAAGACAAGAGAGATTAGTGCAGGAGCCCTGTAGTTTGCTGTAACATGGGAAAGGGATCCTTCATGGGTCTATGCTCAAGGATCCCACATGGATCCGCTCTAGGAATCCATGTGGGAATAATCTAGGATCCTGTGTGGGTATGCTATTCTAGGATCATGTGTTTGTCTGATGATGTAATAGGATCCTGTGTGGGTCTGCTCTACTAGGATCCTATGTGGGTCTAATGATGTACTAGGATCCTCTATTGGTCTGATCTACTAGGATCTTATGTGGGTCTACTCTACTAGGATCTTGTGTGGGTCTGATAATGTACTGTGATCCTACATGGGTATACCTCTTAACAATGTAAGATGATTCAGTAGTTACATCTAATCATATATACTTTTGTACTTAATTTATACCTGGTATGAGTCGAGTCCTTACCTTCACAGTGATACATTTGTTGTATTATTCTATGTGGTGTACCTTTGTGGTACTTACCATCATGGTCATACTTTTGTGGTATTATTCTATGTGGCATACCTTTGTGTTACTTACTTTCATGGTATTATTTTCTTTTGTGGAATAGTTGTTCTTTGGGTGAATGAGTTGGGCCTTATGTTTCCTCATGATTGACATGGGTTTACTTGATAACTTAGGTATATACATGGGCATATACCTATGTAATTTTATCAGTTGTTTTCATGATTTGTTGTTTATCCTTTGTGGATTTTGTGAGACCTTGAGGGTCTCGGGCTCCCTACTGAGTATCGTTATACTCACCCTTTCATGGGCTACACCCACACCTTGTTGTGTTTGGTGTAGACGACAGAAAACTCTGACTGAGGATGAGGGTACCAGGACTAGAAGTATCTCAGAAGTGGACCTTAAATGTGGAGTACCATAGAGATGACCGTTTAAGAGATATACCTGCCCTTCAGGTAGGATCCTTGGTGGGTGTTCACAGGAGATGTTCAGTTTACTTGTACCTCCCCGTTTTACTTGTACTTTCTATTTTTCTTGCACTATACAATTGAACTTGTATTCTACCCCCTTTTTATTCTATACACTTCCTATTTAATATATAGTTTACTTGTGTTCATATCTTACGATGTTCTTGATTGTGTGTGTTTACAGGATATAAAGGTAATTCCTTCCCAATTTTAGGGAATACGCCTTTCGGTGCTAGTTTCCAGCCCCTATCCTATTGAAGGAGGGCGTGGGGTAGTCACGACACGAGCCACGGGGGATGGGTCGTGACAAATTGGTTTGAGAGGAGTTTGTTATACCATAGAACATTGGACTCTGATCTTTTTAATGTAAATAGTGTTATCTGTAGTGAGTGTGGTTATCAGTTTAAGGAGTCCAGTGCGGATGCGGTGACTGACGTATCCATACACCCAGACCCAGACTTCTGATTTCCAACTCAGTGCATGAAAACACTGATTGTGTGTGTGTTTTAAAGTGTTTTCTTTGTGATCTAATTGAGTCATCTCACTAGATATAATTTATTGACCATGTCACACCTGTTTCCTTTTAGGATGCTTCCATTCAGACAGCCATCTAGGGTTCCTGGTATAGTACGCACTGATAGCCAATTGAGTGACGAGGCCTCAGTGTAACGCCCTCTTCTAGTAGAGGCACCAGTGGAGGAACCAGAGGTACCATTACCCATTGGTACACCAATTCCACTAGCCCTAGCAGCAGAGAGTGGACGCCACATGAGCACGTTGCATGAGTTCCAGGGCCAGAGGCCACCCATGTTCAGGGGAGAGATGGACCCACAGGTAGCTGAGGATTGGATGGAGGATATGTTGAGAGTCCTCTAACTGGTAGGGATACCATCTGATCTCATGGAGATCCTTGTCTCCAGTCTTCTAAATGCAGTAATAGGCAGATGGTGGTGCTTGATGCTCTAGTTTCATGACAAGGTGATGCTTCTCTGGGCAGACTTCAAGAGCCTGTTTCGAGCAGAGTTTTTCCTAGAGACTCTTCACGCAGTACCCATACAGGTGAATCTTCATCTACAGTGGGGCAGCATGATTGTGGCTCAACACTCAGCAAGGTTCACTGACCTCTCATGCTAGTCCATTGATATGGTGTGGGACCCATTCTTCAGGGCCTAGACCATTGAGCAGGGCCTCATGTATAAGATCAGGGCTTCAATGATTTCTCTCAGCATCCCGACATAGGCGGGGGTGTTAGAGTGAACCCTCTTAGTGGGGTGTTTTCTTGGTGAGAAGTCACTTGCAGCGAGACCCACCACTAGTCTTCATGTATTGGAGTCCTCTACATCTGGTAGCAGACAGATGTCACAGAGGCCCAAGAGGACCAGACATAAAGGTGGATGACCGTAGGATTCATGGTCGGTTGTACATGGTAGTAGAGACAGAGCCAGTAATGCGAGGAACAAGTATTGTAACACATGTGGTGGGCAGGGTCACATGGCTCATGACTTCCCAAGCTGTTGTATGGATGATCAGAAGACGGTTGAGAGACCTCCCATGCAGAGACAAAGGTTCAACCGAGGAGGTCTATAGGGAGAAGGCCGACGTGGCAGAGGATATGGTCGTGTAGCTGGTGGTGGGTGATGATTTGAGATGTTACCGCTACCACCACCAGGTGGTCCTACCCGACCATAGGGAGTAGGTTGACAGGGGTGAGCGCAGCTCCAGGTAGTTGATACCCATGACGATGGCACTCCAAATATGATATGAGGTACTATCTGTGTCTACTCTACCTTATTTGAAGTACTTATAGACACAGGTGCCAGTCATTATTTTATTTCCACTTCCCTCATTCGGAGCTCAGAGATTCTGACGAAGTCGTTGGCTCGATATTTATGACTAAATATTCCTACGGGAGAGGATTCGGTGATTACGCACTGGTGATGACAGTGCGATATTACTCTAGGAGGCAAGAGCATCGACTGGGATCTCTTAGTAATGGTGTCTTGGCCTTACGATGTCATCTTGGGTATGGACTGGTTATCTACAGTCCATGCTCTGATTGACTGTATTAGGTGCAAAGTGCATTGTGTCTGCTCTGATGGGACCAGGTTTACTTTCATCAGTGAGAAGGAATAATTTTCAGCACATGATGGACTTACTCGGAGGAGGGTGAAACCGATTACACATCAGTTGGCTAGCCTTACCCTCGGAACAGCTGATGTGGAGAGTCCGAGTTATCTTGCACTGGTGGACCAGTATGCGGATGTCTTCCCTGATGATGTTCTAGGTCTACCACCTCGTAGAGAAGTGGACTTTTACATTGATTTGTACCATGGGATGGCATAAATATCTACACTAGAATATCGAATGGCTCCTGTGGATCTTTGTGAGCTGTGGGTATAGCTGGAGGACTTGCAGGGGAAGGGGTTCATCCGACCCAGTGTTTCTCCTTGGGCATCCCCCAATTTTGTTTTCCAAGAAGGAGGATGAGAGATTGAGACTCTGTGTTGACTATCAGTTCCTGAACCAAGTGAACATGAAGAACAAGTACCCACTACCAAGGATTTACGACCACTTTGATTAGCTGAATGGACCACGGTGGTTCTTGAAGATAGACCCCAGACCAGGATATCACCAGCACAGAGCACGAGACAGGGATGTGTAGAAGACGAATTTCATATGTCGGTACGGCCACTACAAGTTCTTGGTTATGCCATTCGGCTTGACCAATTCCCTATCAGTGTTCATGGGACTCATGAACAAGATCTTTCATTTATACCTTGATCGCTTTGTAGTAGTCTTCATTGACGACATTCTAATATACTTGACTACTGAGGAAGAGCATGCCTATCATTTGCAGATAGTTTTGGACACACTCTAAGAGCCCCAGCTCTATGGTAAGCTCTAGAAGTGTTAGTTCTAGATCCGTGAGGTTCAATTTCTGGGACATGTCATCTCAAAGGCTGGATTTTCAGTGGATCCAGTGAAGATTGCGGTAGTACTTTCTTTGGAACCACCCAAGAGTGTGATAGAGGTATGAAGTTTCCTGGGTTTGGCTGGATACTACCTGAGATTTGTGTCAGATTTATCTAGAGTTTCAGCACCATTATTATCATTGACGAAGAAGGGACAACCTTTTGTGTGGTCAGAGAGATGCTAGCGGGGTTTTTAGGAGTAGAGGCAGAGGCTGACTAGTGCCCCCATCTCGAGGCTTCTGGAGGAGGGTGTAGATTTTGTAGTCTACTAAGACACATCAGGGATTGGGTTCATATGTGTCCTAATGCATGAACAAGATGTTATGGAATATGGTTCTCGACAGCTAAGACAACATGTGGAGAAGTATGCTACCCATGACCTGGAGTTAGCAGTAGTGGTATTCACCTTGATGTTGTAGCGACATTACTTGATGGGTGAGCATTTTACAGTCTACTCGGATCACAAGAGTCTCAGGTATATCTTCTCTCAAAAGGACCTAAACCTGAGACAATGACGTTGGCTGGAGTTCCTCCAGGACTATGACTTCGAGATAGTCTATACTCCTGGGAAGGTGAATGTTGTAGTCGAAGCACTAATCTAGAGGTATGGTATACAACTGATAGGTGAGGCGAGTGAGCAGCTGGCCGCTTTCCAGATATCCTTTGTGGATCAAGATAGAGCATCCTTTCTTCAGTTTCTTATAGTCACTCACCCACTTTTTCAGGGAGTTTGGGAGGCGTAGTGTGGGGACACTGACTGTGAGGCTCGACGTGCACAGATATCCACAGGACATGAACCTAATGGATTTTCTGAAGGTGGGATGCATGTTATCCTTTTAAGAGGATGTACCATAGTACAAGTGTCGCTTTGGGAGGAAGTGTTGAGGGAGATCCACACATTCCCTCAAGCGGTACATCCAAGAGTGGAAAAGATGTACCATGATTTATGACAACATCATTGGTGGTTGGGAATAAAGAAAGCAGTTGCAAAGTATGTCTCTCGGTGCCTCACTTGCCAACAAGTGAAGGCAAAGAATCAGGTACCATCAGACTTAGTTCAACCATTAGAGGTCCCAGAGTGGAAGTGTGATGGGATATCCATGGACATCGTGACAGAACTTCCATGTATTTCCAAGGGTCATGATTCTATCTGGGTGATTATCGACCGACTCACCCTGTCGGCTCACTTCTTATAGATCATAGAGTAAGGTTCAGAAGAGATCTTAGGATGCCTCTATGTGAATGAAATTGTGCGCCGACATGGAGTACCCTCGACGATTGTCTTCGATCGTGGTGCATTTTTTATTCCCGATTATGGAAGGGGTTGTAGGATTCTTTCAGGATGCAGCTTCATTTGAGCACCACCTTCTATCCTTAGACGGATGGCCAGACTTAACGGACCATTCGGACCCTCAAGGACATGTTGCATGCTTGCATCTTCAACTTCAGTTGTAGCTGGGAGGATCACCAGCATAGGGTGGAATTTTCATACAACAACATCTATCACTCCACCATTGGGATGGAATCTTTTGAGACATTGTACGGCCGACCATACAGGTCACCTTTGTGCTGGACTGACCAAGGGGAGTCAGCGCTAGTGGGACCAGAGATGTTATGGGCTACCATGGAGAAGGTTCAGATCATTCGGGAGCATATAAATACTGCACAGAGTAGGCATAAGTCTTATTAGGACAAAAGACAGAGACCTCTGGAGTTCGAGGATGGAGACCATGTCTTTTTATAGGTCTCACCTCGATGAGGTTTGTGGAGATTTGTCTGGTGCGGCAAGTTATCTCCATGGTTCGTTGGAACCTTTCAGGTCCTCAGCAGAGTTGGTGAGGTGGCTTACTACCTTGCTCTTCCACCTCAGTTGCACTGGGTGCATGACATTTTCCATGTGTCACAGCTGAGGAGATACATGCATGACTCATCACACATCATCGACCCCGGCGAGATGTACATATATGATAAGGAGAATTATACAGAGGTTCCAGTCGAGATTGAGGATCGACAAGAGTGGGTACTTCATGGGTGGTCGATACCTTTGGTGTGTGTACGTTGGAAGCACTAGAACCTCCAGGAGAGCACATTGGAGTGGGAGGCTCAGATACGTTCTCATTACCCCCACTAGTTTATTTATTTTGAGTTGGCTTTCTGGGATGCAAATACCGAATGTGGGGAGAATGCAAAGACCTAGAATTTCCATGTATTTTTTTAATTATATGGGAATTTTATGAGTCTGCGAAAATTGACGGTGCATGATTCTGAGGCCCGATGTGCCCAGAAATAATTTCTGAACTTCTTTTTTGGTACATTCAATTAACATGCGTGTGGGTTTTGGTAACTTTTGAACCGGTGCTCGAAAATGATATTCCAGCATACCATTGAACTCGTAGTGCTAGTATTTTCTTAATGAGACCTTTACCTCAACCGCAATAGGTCGAGGGTGAAAGATAGTTTTTCACTTTTTCGTGGAGGAATAGAAAAATAAAAATATTAACATTTTTTGAAACCTATCTACATAGGTTATGGAAGTGGGGACCACACGAACTAAAACCCCCAATTTGTATTCAATGGTGGGGACCACTCGGCCCCCTTAAACTCCCTCTTTAATGTAGGGAATTCTCTTGAACTTCCTTTATTTTTATTTTTCCACATTCTATTAATTAATTAAATCCAACTTTAATCGTGTCAATAATTTAGAATTGAAAAAAATATTTTATTTGGGTTGGTTCCACATTTTGGCTGGGGACAAATCATTGGATAAAGGGAGGAATTGGGAGAACATTAGAGGAACTCATCCTCCAAACGAAGAATGCCATATCCATCAAAAAAAATCCTTCGTAATCTAGAAAGAGGACGACACACGAGCTCAACATCGGAAGCGTGTTGCGGAAGTAACGATCATTGGCACCCTCTTTTCCTTCACCATTTCATCGCACGATGCACCAAAAAACCTAAGAGGTAGAGTTTGTTATTTTTATACTCCCCTTACCCCGATATTGACATTCTTCATAATTCAAGAATAATCAGGACACTTGCTACCGCTAAAACACAGAGAGTACATGCCAAACGAACATGGCCCAACCCCTCTGCAAATATTGTGGTTCTTTCTGTCTTATTCATGATGGATCAGGATGAAGACCGACACTGGTGGGGCTTGGGAACAGCAGCCAGCACCACGGA
Source organism: Viscum album (assembly GCA_963277665.1). Taxonomy (NCBI): domain Eukaryota; kingdom Viridiplantae; phylum Streptophyta; class Magnoliopsida; order Santalales; family Viscaceae; genus Viscum; species Viscum album. Next base: position 371,618,054 of record OY728130.1, on the reverse strand, counting down.
CAGCCGCGACAAAGGCGGTTGCCTGACCGTGCCATCGGAGAAGAGTCCTGGCTCATCAGCCACAGCAGAGGAAAGGCGGCGGCCTGCAGTGGCCGACCGCGCGAAGGGGCAGTGGCGCGCGTCCATGCCACCCGGTTGAGAAGAACCATGACCTTGTTCCATGGAGGCGAGGCAAGGCATGGCCATCTTGATACCGGCCACCGGAGATGGTGCGGCGTGCGATCATGCAGCGTGGAGGAGGGCGGCTGGCTGACCGGCCAACCGCGTGCCGAGTGGACCCACAGTCCGCCACCGTTGAGGGGAGGCACATGACATTCCTTTGAGAGGAGAAGGGGCTAGCCAAAATGGTTGACCGAGATGGATAGAGTAGGATCCACGATAGCTCATGTGTGTTTCCTGGAGACCGAACAGCTTCGGCCGTTCAGTGATTGAGGCGGGGGGGGGGGGCGACTCCCCCTTCAGATGGCTAGTCCGGGGAGCCCAGGCTACGCCACCCAGTGGGCCGAGCCAAACACAGAGGGCCAGCCGGATCCAACTGCCTGGCTAGACCTAGCGGACTAGGTTGACCCAAACCGATATGGTCAACCCAGGCCAACTTTGACCCATTTTTTCACTATTGGCCTTAACTTTCACACTAGGAATCCATTTGACGAACGGTATATGATGCCAGAAACCTTAGAGTGAGACTGTCACTTTGGTATAACCCACTTAAGATTTTAATAACATTGGGGTATGGTCGGGTTGGATCGAGGACGAATCCAACCGGTCCCTCAAGACTAAAAGTCTAATAACTTACAGACCGGACATCTGTTTGACACTCCTTCTATTGCGTTAAGACCCTTATGATGTGGCGGTCCTTTGGGATAGTTATTTGTGGGACTTTATTGTAGATGTAGTATTGAGTAGTGGCTTGAGGAGCGGGTCCTCTTATAGACAAGCGAGCTTAGTGAGAGAACCCTGTAGCTGTCTGTAACATGAGAAAGGGATCCTTCGTGGGTCTGTGCTCGAGGATCCCACCTTGATCCGCTCTAGGAATTCATGTGGGACTACTCAAGGATCCTGTGTGGGTCTGCTATACTAGGATCTTGTGTGGGTATGATGATGTACTAGGATCTTGTGTGGGTCTATTGTACTAGGATTCTATGTGGCTGTGATGATGTATAAGGATCTTGTGGGGGTCTGTCGTACTAGGATCCTGTGTGGGTCTGATGATGTACTAGGATCTTGTGTGGGTTTGCTGTACTGGGATCCTATGTGGGTATGATCATGTACTAGGATCCTACGTGGGTATTCCTCTTAACAACATAAGATGATTCATTAGTTACATCTAATCATCTATACTTATGTACATATGTTATACCTGGTATGAGATGGGTCCTTATCTACATGGTGATACATTTCTGGTATTCTTCTGTGTGGAATACCTTTGTGGTACTTAACATAGTGTTGATACCTTTGTGGTCTTCTTCTATGTGGTGTACCTTTTTGGTACTTACCTTCATGGTATTTCTTCCTTTGTGGAAGAGTTGAGCTTTGTGCTAATGAGTTAGTCCTTGTGTTTCCTCATGATTGAGATCACTTTACTTGACAACTTAGGTATATGTGTGGGCATATACCTATGTAGGGTTGTTAGTTGCTTTCATGCTTTTTGGTTTATCCTTTTTGGATTTTGTGAGACCTTGAGGGTCTCAGGGTCCCTACTAAGTATCGTTATACTCACCCCTACATAGGCTTCACCCGCACCTTGTTGTGTTTGGTTCAGATGATAGACAATGCTGACTGAGGATGAGGGTACCAGGACTAGAGGTAGCTTGGAGGTGGAACTTCGACAAGGCGTACCACAGAGATGACTGTTTAAGAGCTGTACCTACCCATCAAGTTGGATCCTTGGTGGGTGTTCACAGGAGTTGTTCAGTTTACTTGTACCTCCCAGTTTTACTTGTACTCTCCAATTTTCTTGTACTATACAATTGAATTTGTTTTCTGGACCATTTTTCTTCTATACAAATTTTTTTTACTATACAGTTTACCTGTGTTTGTATCTTGTTCTGTGCTTGGTTTTGTTTTTTTACAGGATATAAAGGTAATTCCTTCTCAGTTTTAGGGAATATGCCTTTTAGTGCTAGTCACCAGCCCCTGGCCTATAGAAGGCGGGCTTGGGGTAGTCACGACACGAGCCCCGGGGGATGATTCATGACAAAATCCTTCCCCAAATTTATTCTTGATTCCCTTGGCATTTATTTCTAACCATAAGCACCATGGGAACTCCCTTTATGGTTTAGTTTCACCACACCACCTTCTCATCCCAATGAGAAAGTGGTGGGGAATTACATCTACCAAGATCTCGATTTGTAATTGATGTTATAAACATCAATTTGGTCACTGAATATAGTTAATTCATATTACGTATTAGAGTTATGATGAATTTATTTCTTTATTGAGTAACATTTCTTCAAGGAAAGGTACCTGGGGTCATACTACCTTCTGGCCTAAAGGCTTATTCCTCATCTAGAAAGGTTAATATGGTTGGGTGTCTCCCACTATAGACTTACTCATATAGTGATTGTGAATATCATATAATTACATTCATTTATGTGAACAATTCATGTTCTGTATGCATATGATGCATTCATATTTCTGTCAATATACTTCACATCTAATTTAGGAAGAGTAACACAAAATTATGGGTTGTGTATATAGTTACACATTAATATGGTTTTAAAATATCGGTTTGGTGGTGGGAATTGGATACCAAAATGAATCCCTATAATTATATATACATAAAAAGCAATAACATAAGATATTATGGTGAGTATAAATCAACATTCAAATACTAATTGTGAGATTTTTAATTAAGAATAACTTGTCAGGTTCTCAAAAATTCAATTTGGTATTTTCAATCTCCACATGAATACCTATAGATTATATTATATGAAGTAAAAAAATTGATAGTATCTATGAATTACCTTTTTGGGTATATTGATATAAGTATGAGTATAATTTGATTTTCCATTATTAGGTTATTCATTGAGTTTTCTTTTTGTAACAATAGCTAGGAAACCCTTACATTTAAGGTACTGGGGGAATACAGTTGAGTTTATCCATATAATGGATTGAATAAATAATTAACCATTCAACTATCCAAGAGTCACAAATATTGTGATTGGGATGATTCCCTACCTAAAGAATCATGGATTATTTATGTGAATAAACCTGTAAATCATGTTAAAATATGAATGTTGGACCCGTAAAGGGTATGATGAATTTAAAATGTGTTACCATTTTACTGGGAACCCAATTAATAAAATTCCTTATGAAATGTTTTTGAAACATAATTGTCATTTGATAAAAATTATGTTGTGGATAAATTGAATTATCATCAAGATTAACATTAAGATATGTCCTTGAAAAAGAGAAAATAAATGTAAAAATTTTCTCAATTAGTATATTAATTTTTGAATAGGTATCATACTAGAATAAATGTTCTTTGTTTTGAAACAACCAATTATAAAGAAACAAACTGAGGAATCTATTATACACAATGATTTAGATGACTATAATAAATATTTAAAATATGCACAAGAAGTCTTCACACTCATTCTTGTCACTATGGAGTAAATGTTTTAAAAACAACATGAGGCCCTGGATTCCTATAAGATTATTGATAACTTCTAATGGTTCTACCAGTGGTAGGTAAGGAATAAATAATATTTGGAGGCTATGGTACCCTTTTATGATTGATTAGCCACTTATTTATTTCTTAAATCACTTCTATAATGTTTCGTAAATATTTTTATGAATTTTAATATGAATAAACTCTATAATCTATTACACACTATCCTCAATATACTTATGATTATTGATTATACCATGGGAGGCCCAGTCTCAAGTAAAATTTTTATGTTGAAGAAGGAAAAGGTAAAGTTTTTTTTCTCAAATGGGAATAAAATAGGCCATTGAGAGTCTATAACATCATCTATGATAAGGAAGACGAATGTGGTATAATTCTTCTATTAAAAAACAATCAATTAGAGAATAAATTGTCCAGATTGACTAAAAATCATAGGAATGCACATAAAGAATATAATTATTGTATAAATTTTATTGAATTAATTTATTTCCATTGAATTAAATATGATACCATTAATATATTTAAAAAGTGATGTAAATAAACATGAAAACATAAATAGAATAAAATTAATGAAATGAATGATCAAGTTTGAAGTTGATGTGCATGTGAGAAGAAAAGGTGTTTCTGAATTGATTAATTGGATTCTTTAGGATTAAATGAATATTTCATAAGATGTTTATATTCTATTTTTTATCACAGAATATCATGTAAATAATGGGTTTTTAAATTAAATTATATGGGTGTTTATGATAGACATAATTTATGATTTGTTCAATTATATAACATGATTTAAGAGAATTGTATTATGATATTTAGGGTTAATTAATTCATCCCTCCTTAATTTATGAAAAAATATAGAAAAATGATTGAGTTAAAAAAAATTTACATAATTTTGTCATATATTAAGGAATATTGAACTAGAAATATGATGTCCAGTTAATAGAGTTATATAAGCATTAATTGTTAAAAGTGAAAATTGGAAGAAAAAAATTTATTGGAGGGATTGAAAATATTTTTCATGACCTAATAAAGGTAATTGAATACTACAGATTTCTGAAAGGAAATGAAATAATTTATTATGATTGGATTATTTAAGATATACTTGAAGACGTATTTAAATCTACATGGAATGTCTATATCAGTTATATGTGTTATTGAAATCAAGTAATTAATTTTATAAAACATTAGATAAAGATTTTATAATTTAAAAATGTTATAAATATACATTATATTGAAATAAAATAATAATTGACTGATCTTGATGTTTACATTCATGTTATGAAGAAAATAACTAATACATAAAATTTAAATGTAATAGAACGTATCAATATTACATGAATCTAATTAAAGGATGCATATCATTATCTCATTTATTATCTATGATAAGAGAAGTTATTCAATAAAAAAGAGTATTTTATAACAAAATTTAGATGATTAATTGTATACATGTTATAAGATTCACTAGAATCTCTGACAAACATGAATTGAATGTAAGGATAAAAATGTCCACCAAGTTATTTTTTAAAATATTAAGGAATACGAATTGTCTATTCTTTAGTGGAATATTTTAAATAATTATCTTATATTTTAGAAAAACTATTTAAAAATAGAGAATAATGTATACGACATAGAAAGAATAGTTTATTTGTGAAATATTCTTATAAAGAGGAAATAATTATTAGTTCATAACACTAAATTATATTAATATATTGGATTTATTTTTGGACTTGGAAAAACTAAATGTAAAAAATAATGTACTATATCAGTATAATATTAAATAGTATATCACTTTATATCCTAAAGAGTTTAGGATATATTTTGATATATAAATATGTAAGAGTTTCATATTGTTATCATGAATATATGATCTTCAATATTTCATTTTGGATTTTACCAATAAAATTAAAAAGTTAATTACTCTTTACCTCCCTAAATATTGTAGTTTATGGGGGTATAGATAAATGAAAAGAGTTATATTAGTTGCTGAAAGAAATTTATTGTCACATTACCATAAATGGTTTTAAGATATTCATGTAAATTATAAAGGTAGATGTTATATTATTTGAAAAAAATTCAATGGAAATTTTTTATATAATGTGATCTAAGGATGATGAAGCAATTAGAAAGAGTTATAAGTATAGATCACAAGATGACATATTAATTTTATTTGTTATGAATGTATGAAATTTAAATATTATCATTGAGTTGAATTTTATGAATATGATTTATAAATATAATATTTATTTAATATTTATTACCTAAAATATGTTTCTCAGTAAATATTTAGTGGGAGGGTTTTATTATATTGCCTTGTAGATTTGTGGAAGGGATTATATATAATGTATGGAATTAACAAATCCATATAAATTACAGGTAAAAAAATGTTGATCTTCAATACTTTCATATATTATATGATAAAATTGTTATTTTTTTTGATTTGTTAAATATTATTAAAAGAGTATTAATAATATTAACATGTATCGTATTTGAGGAAATATCTATTTCATAATTCATTCACATTGGTTGGATAAATGTATTGTATTGTTTAATGGAAAATAAAAATTCCATGTATGATGTTGATTTATCACTAATTAATGTTCATCATAGATTATTAAAGGTAATGATTAAATATTAAGGTTAGCTTGAGTCGTATTCCACTATAGTTATACATAATTGGATCAGGAGGCACAAAAATGTGTTTTTTGTGCACTGGATGGCCCACTAGGTATACCATGTGAAGTGTTATATAGATTTCATTGGTATACATGGAGAACATGGATCATATGTTACCCCAACTATTTGATGTTGGTGATATTCCCAAAAAGTGAACATTCATACATTGATACCCTTCTTATGAAAGTTTACATGTTGACATAACTAATGAAATAGTATTGGGTATGTTGCCGATCATGTCATTGGTCAGAGCTCAACTAGATATGGGATTTTTCCTCTCATATAATGAGTATGTTAGATTTAAATTTTGATATACATTTAATTGTGTGTACACAGCTAGAGAGTATATATAATGTTCTTATATATTTGGATAATGGGCATGTGGTGTACTTATCCATAAGGGTGAATGATGTGTGATATATTAATCAACTAGGTCAGTATGTAATATAAGGATTGAGAATAGATGAGTTCTATATATGTAATTGACAAACCATGTGTCTCATTGTCACTCAATATCATGGATAAAGAGAAAATATAAGAATGAAAATTTTTATATGATGTGCGCTGGTGGTCACAGATATAAATATAAATGTTCTTATAGAGTTAAAAATAGATCCCTCTATAGATTGAGTAGCATTGATGCATTTCTATAGGCCTCTCTTTGTTTACACAAATGGATCTAGATATTTATATTTGCTTTTAGCACTATAAATGGTTGTGGCGTTACATTTTTTCATAAATTAATTGGGATTGAGATTGACTCGTAAGGATATGCTAACATTGTTTTATATTTAATTAAGATGAGTTATGGATGAGTATTCATAAGGTGTTTTAAATGATGTGATAAAATTTGATCTCATTTATAGATTTCAAAAAGTGTTTAAGAAAATATACAATAGTGATTTTGTATTTCATTTCACAAGTTCTTGGTATATGATACAATAGAAGGTGGAATGGCACAAAATATTTATAATTTAGTGTATAATGGATATTTCTAGATATATTCCTTAAAGATATATGTATATATATAATATAAATAATCTATATTAAATCATGAATGTAAATTTATATTTTCTTACATTATAGGTTATTCTATTCCATACAGTAGTGATCAATGCACAAGTAACCCCCCATGTTGGAAATAATATAATCATCTATATCACATGATAAAACATTTAGAAGGATATGTATTAATGCAATTGATGAATGTAATATCAAAATTGGTTATTCATGTGTTACAATGCATGAATAAATGATACGACACAAAAGATGAACCCATGGGTGGTAATATATATCAATTACAAGGGATGTCAGTGTGGGTGTGTGTAATGTTGGATGAACATACTTGAAATAAGAAATCTCTGCTCTTCTTATTCCTTTACATATTGTGGTTCTAGAACACCATGGGTGAAGAAATATCCCAATTGAAGGTCCAGATATTCTTTCAGATCATAGATACATTTGGATGTGGAAATCATACATTTTCCACTATTATGATCATATTCAACAACATTAAATGAAGTTACAATTAGTACCTTAGCTTCATTGATGAATGTTATGATTTACTTCAGTTTTATGAATTCAGGTTCCTCACATTTTTCATATTTTTCTTTCATGAAGATCCTAGAGTAATACCTGGACATCTTTGCTACAATAACTACGTTGATATCCACACTGTTACATTGTCTTATCAATTTCATCGTCCAGATTTCCTATAATGAATTTTGGAATGATATATAGGGTGAACCAAAAATAGTTGGTGCAGTTCCATCTAATGGATTTGGATACTCTATTCCAATACCTCTCACACCAGAGACCACCCATCACACAACACTGCCTCCAAGAACCCACCACTAAGGACCACATCCCAACTAAATATTTCCATTTTATTTGAGAGAGATGATATTTGAACATTTTCCATCACATTGAGTCAAAATTTCATAAACATTCACCCAAATTACATTCTGGTTTGGTAATGATATATTCATGTATATATATGTATATTTTTCCAATAAATTTTTATGTTACTATATATATAAATTTATTTAAATATATTAATATAAATATACTAATATACATTATATAGTTATGGATTTATATATTTATATATTTATATATTTATGTATTTATGTACTTATATTTCTATATATTTTTATATTTATATATTTTTATATATTTATGTATTTATATATTTACCTATTTATACATTTATATATTTATATACACATATATTTATATACTTATATACTTATATATTTATATATGTAAATATATTTTAATATTTATTTGTTGAAAAATGAGTTCTTATGTAATATATATATATTCATGTGTAAATTTTCATGTGTTTGTGTGTCTAAATACATGTATATATATTTGTTATATATATAAAATATAGGGTTCCTTGTATACACATGGCATCACCCGATGCATTTTTTCCTCCAAACACCGCCACCTTATTAATTTCTTCCACTTTAGCATGACCAATCACACATTTCCATCCATTCCACCCTAGAATTCAAGAGGTCCCAATAATTCCCACCTGTCCTCCATCATTGACATTAAACACCCACATCTACCTCTTCTCCTTTCAGCTCAAAAGATTTATCCCGCACCTCCACTCATTCAATCTTCCATGCCAGACCACTCGTGCCTAACCTCTTTTATTTTTCCATCCTATATGAATCGTGATTTTTAACTCAAAATGTTATTTTATGTCCTTCTACATTTTCTAATGTCCCTGATGACTCCTCCAATCCTAATATAGAATGATCATCATATTCGCATATTTTTATTTGAAAGATTAATAGATGATATTCCTACACCTATCGACACATTCTAAAACTATGATTCTTCAATTTCCCTTTGGTTAAAAATATTTACCATAATAGTTTTTGAATCTATGTTCCATCCCCAATAGTTAAGTCTCATATTAAATTTATTAAAATCTATAAAGCTTCCATCGATCAGCTTATAATTCATTCATCATGGTACCTTGTATAATTATTTTAACTATATTCTTAATTTCATATAATTTTTTCTATTTTTAAGAATTTTTCATCTATTATTACGATCCATTTTTTTATTCATCAATTACAACTTATATTTAATTTTATTAATCATAGTTTATTTAACTATTCTTATTTTCATGGTCCAAACATTTTTTTGCCACATATAAATGTGTTTTAGTTTATGTATGCTAACTAGTATTTTTCTCTAAATACTTAAAAATTGAATGTACTCCTAATTACTAAATTTAATAATACTATTATAAGTATATGAAAATGTAATTCCTATTTTCCATTAAAATTACATTATATATTGTGTACACATAAATATGCATACCCTAATTTTCTATTACTCTTGATAACTTATGTACTTATTTTATTGTTGTTTTTAAATTTTTAGAAATTTTATTTTCTTAAGAATGTTTCCTCTATTATTAAAATAAAATTGTTTTTTTATTCATCAAAAATAACTTCTATTGAACTCATTCATTCCGAATGTATTAAACCATTTGTTTCATCAAGAACCTAATTTTTTTCCACCTCATCAATACATGATGCAGTTTAGGAAATCCTTGAAAATTTTATTCACAATATATTATATACTGAACAAAATCAATTACCTCATTAAAATTGGTATATAATCTTGATTACTAATTTCTATTATAATTATATTTTATGTTTATTATGTAATTTTTGTGTTTCGTTACAAATAAAATTATATGTTCTATACACATAAATATAAATACCATGATTTTGATTAACTCCATGAAAATACATTGTAGAGATTAAATTTATAAATATGTAATCTCTATAATGTTATATAGAAGAAATGCATCATAGGATTGTATTGAAGAAATGATATAAAATAAGTTGTAATATAGGAATTTATCTTAACTTGAATTTTTTTCATAAATTATTATTTAATCACTATATGTAATTTTTTTGATTCAACAAATATAGGTTCAAACTCTATTAGAAATCACTTGATTACATATAATGGAATGTAACCTACTCCTATACCACAAGAAATTTCACCAAATGAAAACATGTAGAGTTGAACAGACAAACCATTATCAACTATATCAGTCAATGGTTTTCCAAATATAAATTTATCAGTAATTTTTGATATGATATCATGAAATATGAATAAAAATAAATTCATAAAATTACTATTCCATTTTATTGATAGTGACTTAATAGTAGGTAAAACTCATTTCAGTACACAACTTATTTTCTCTCATTTTAATAATATTTATTAACAATTCCATATTTAATAGAAATCATTTCACTGATAATGATAGTTGACTTTTCAATTCAAAATCATGGTTTGGTATGATATAAATTGAAATTTAAATGATATATTTATTATATATATATATATATATATATGTATTGTTCAATATAATTTATTATAGTATAATTTATTCTATACTCAGGATTAATTATTCTATTTATACACATTCTACCCAATTGTCACATGTTCAGTCTTCAGTGAACTATATAATTTCAGGCATATATGTATTGAGAGATGCTCTGATACAACCTATTTCATATTGTATAGATATGACCAAAAAAATTATTTTTGAAAATTCAATGTTTACTATGCTCAAGAATATTACCAAATACACACTACTAAAAATTATAGTAACTTTGATTGCAGAATAAAATTCACTTTTACTACATACTGTGGAACACATAGTTTAGTTTAATTGCATAATATATTTACTTGAAAGAGTCAATTAGTAACTATGTTTTCGATTTTATTGTTACATATTCCTTAATGTGTTATAAAAAATTTCATTATCATCTCAATATATTGAAATATTTAAGATCTTTTTTACATCTACAAATATTTTAGTTCAAAAATTTGGTTTGAAGAGATAAATAAAAATTCAGTAACAAACATTAACCACATTTAAAATTAAGCTTCTCATTGGGAGGTATTTTGTTTGATCTATTTTTGGTATGTCCACAATAATTTAAACAATTTATTTAAATTATACCTCTACCTAGGGAAAAAATTACAAGCGAACATCCACATTTACAACACTATTTTTACATTAACATCAATTGGTGGGAAGGTTGATAGATCAATTCAAAATGGTGGAGGATTAAAATTTGTCATATAAAATGTAAAAAACTACAATGGAATAGGTATTTTTTCCCCACTTGATAAAAAACACCAATGTTTTCACAAAAATACATATACGACACAACAAATGAGACTCGTATTAGAATAATGGGTTACAATGTAATTGTAAATTAATTATCATATTAATTAATAAAATATATTTCTGTTTAATGTATCATGTTTTGTGTATGTAGGATTAATGAAATAAATTTAACTAAACTATTAATTATAGTATTGCTGAGAAACTCAACAAATGCTTCTTGAGAACAATGCTTTAGTTCTTAATTTGAAAGCTGTAGGGGATGTTCTTCAGTTGCATAAAATTATAAATTTAAAGTTATGAATTCTTAAATAATTATGAATAGATGTAATGTAATATAACTTTCCAACTAATTATAAAATTTCAGTGATTGTAGTTTGTAACATTGAAGAACTTAATCATCAAAGGGATATAATCAGAAAAATAAAAAGTGTTGATATAAAATTCATACATGAGATTCACCCATAGTACCTTCCATTTCATTATCCACTAATATTCATAGGTTTACAGGAAGGATATGTTGAAAATATATATCATCATTCTAGACCATTCAATAAAAGTACTAAAGTTCGTAATGTTACTATGAGAGAGTACTTTTCTTATCACTTTCTATTTGGTTCACCTGATACATCAACTCTACTCCATTCAAGATTTCTATTTGAATAGTTTCTTATAGATTCTTATAAAATAATTGATTCTAAAAGACTATAAATTATTAACTTTAATTATAAGATATTGATATATGGAATTTACATTAGATTTCATGATAGAAACCTTATATGTGATTGTGACGAATACTTATGTGGAAAACATATCATTTTTATTTGAATATTTATTGGTGTTTGTAGTTATATGATTCAAAATTACCAAATGTGATGTTGATATGTAATTGGAAAACATGTCTGTATTTGTTCTTAACATTTACATATAATCCAATATACCCTAAAATGTCTAGATTTGTTACAAAAAAATCATCGAACTCTAGATTTTCCTTATATATTATCAAGAGTATTCAATATGATGGTTGTCATATCATGATAGATGTTCCTTTTCAAAATATCTTGAAGGTATTGAAATTCATGGATAATATAGTTAAAATTTTGATAATAAATTATTATCATATCATGTTCTATTTCATTTCAGTAATCCCACTCTTTTCTTCATATATTATCATACATAGGACTTCCAAAAATGACGGTTGCATCATGTGCACATTCTACCATTTCTTTTTCATGAAAAAAAACATTACTTCAAAAAATTTAAATATAATTGTTTCTATGAACATTAAAAATAATGTTACTATCGCAATTCATCATGAAGTTGTTATAAAAATGATTCATAGCCCATGTGGTGATATGAATCCTTGATTTTATTATATTGACCATATAATATTTTAAATGTTTTACTAAAAAAAGTGTCAGGAATAAAATAAATTTTCTTGATGGTTATTTTATTTTTTGAAGTATGGAATGTGGTAGTATGGTCCTCAAGAGTTCTATTGATTTGAATAATAATTATTTTTTCTTTACAATCGTATTTTTCTTTTAAAGTATCAAGATCATCTAAATATTAATATTTTAATTCAATATTATTCAATTAAATATATTTTCTAATATATAAAAAATTTTCATGATCTTGTTATAGTGGCATTTTATGAACCCAATACAAGTTAGTTATCTGAAAACAATATAGATTAGATTAAAATGTTTTATGACTGATCATAAATATCTCCTTACAAAGGTTCCTGGTGGTTCTTTTCTTATCATATCCATTAAATATCTCCACTATTAGATATATTTCATTTCTATTTACCAGTAGAAAAAATTATGACCTGGGCATATGGTGATAGAATTTATGATATGTTGAGTAAAATTAACATTTATGAAACAATGTTTACTTCTTAGTTTGATGAAAATAAAATTAATACAAAATGAGGAACTCTAAAATATAAATAATTCCCATATATATTTCTAATTAATATCATCAAATAAATGGTTTCCTCATAAGTAGGGATTATGTTGTTGTACATTGTATTATATGCCACATATATAACATCCCAATCTAGGTTCCTTACAATGGTTCATCGAGCCGGTCAGTCACATGACATGATACACACCTCTCCATACTCTATAGCGTATCATATAGTAGCAAGGGTCTAATATAAATCATGAGGAGAATATACCCTCATTATCTTATTATAAGAATAGTGGATATAAAAATAAAAAATTATATATAACAAAATCAAATTAGAAGCCCTTGATGAAAAGACATGGAATAAAATATCAAAAATAGTACAGTAGATAGGTCATGAAAAATAGGTGTCATGTTTCAAATTAAAAACAAAATAAATACACCTTGAAACTCCCAAGAGGACCCTGAATCACCTAAAATTACCTCATCCATGATTTATATGACCTAAGCCATCTAACACGGGGATCTTTCACTTATCATGTCATGTAAACATGAAGTCCATTCAGGTACTGATCGGGCATCCCAAGTGGGGTGTGAGTACAACTCACTAGGACACCAATAACTATGTCTAAAACAATATCTAATCAAAAATAGTGTATGAAGTTGTATTAATAAAAAAATAAATAAATTAAATTGTTTATATATATTTAATTATTATTTGTTTAACCACATAAACCCTTGGTTCCCAAGGACACCCCAACCTTCCATTACGACTTCATCCAGTTCCAGAGTCTGAATCATAACACATATTCAGTTCATAAATCATTATAACTAATGGGATTTAATAATCCATTTAATTTCAATTTTATTTCATTGATACATTGAAGCATATTTAGATCGCAACATCTTGGACCTAAAATGACATTTCTAGCACCCTGTGATTACTTAGTGCATCAGTCCCTATCTGAAACCCTGTTAATCATTCAATCATATATGGGTACTTGGTGAATCAGTCTATGTACCACACTCATATATCAGCTAATCACATATGAGTATTTATATAATCAATCTCTATCCCATACTCATATATTAATTACTAACACATATATCATATCAACAAATGTTAATCAACATTGACCACCTTTTTATCATTTCACATCATAGATACCATTTCAATTATAAAAACACATAGTCCAACACATTAATCACATAAAATAATATCAATAATTCTCTATTAAACCGTTTTTCAATATTTAAATCATATTTACCTTTAACCAATTAGGGGTAATCCAACTATCTCATAATAATAATTATTAATTAATTCATAAAAAAATTATTTACCAATTAAAAAATAACAATTAATTAACTAAGGTCTTAGTTCCCATATCCCATCAATTTCATAATCACAAAATTATATTAATTAATTAACCAGTTTGTTAATCCAAACCCACCAATTTTAATATCCCAAATATAATCCCATTAGTTATACCATTTAAATTAAATTGAATTGATTCAATCATTATTTAAATTTCAAAAATTTTGAAATTTATAATTTATCAATTAAAAAATAGTAAATAAATCAGTAATATGGTATTTTAAATTTAGGTCACCTATCAAAATATTAATGATGAATGCCCACTGATGGGAATTCCCAATTAAAGCAGAAAAATAAATATCATGACAACATATAATATCTGGATCCAAAACATAGATCGAAACCAAATGGATCAAGATAAAAAACCAAATACAAATCCATCACAAATAATGTAAAACATCCCTTCAAATGATTAGATAAATAATAGAGACAAGGAGGAAACCATATGAGATGAGAATCTATTACTGGGAGAGGGGTAGATATTCAATCTAGGCATTGATTAACCAATAATAGTTGTCATAAGTCCATTGAATCCACTAAGAAACCTTGAAATATGAGATAAATCATTTTAGAGTTGAGTTGTGGTGTTTAGAGATATATTACTAGGGTTTGGGGAATTTTAATCTATTTTTGTGGATTAAATTTCTATGAGAACAATTTCCTATACGGGGGACATGGTTCTACGTAACTATGTGCCCTAATAATGTGCCTCACCTAGGATTATAAGACGATTACTAGTAAGAGGCTGAATAGTTTGGAAACCCATTATCCAACCCTGTGAATCCCTTATACCTTGTTTCAGATGGTATTTTATGATGGGAGAAAGATTTGGTTAAACTGTGCGCCAACCATGAACTGCCCCTCTTCTGTCCAAAATATCCAATTTCACCCAAAAATTATAAAGGTGAACCCAAACAAGTAACAATAAAAACATGGAAAACATTACCAGTGAATGATCATGAGGATTCTATAAAAAAGTTTGGGATTTTATAATCTCCCCACTATATAATAGATTTTCCCCGAGTTGAACTCCCAAGCATATCTATGATTCCACGTCAAAAAGATTAGGTCAATGGGATCTCGTATCTACTTCTCTGTCCAATGTTTTATCATAAACTCAAACATGTTTCCATAATATGTGAACCATCAGAAGTTCATTACCTACAACACTTTATAACTGTGATCTAACACACATATTAGATTCTCATAAAATTATGCATCAGTCTCAAGCTCAACATTGTGCGCATTGTTTACATGAGAAGGGTGAGGGTGTTACCTTTGAAGTTTTGACACATGAAAAATGTCATGTATTACACTATTCCTCTTTATAATATCTAATCATTACACCATTACCCTAATTATCTCCACATTATCAAATAGTCAAATAAAACTGGGTAAAAACATACTCTATCCCTAAATCCTAAGGTTTTCCAATATAGGTTACCCCTAAATAAACACATGATCACCCTTTGTAAACTCAATGAGTAATCAAATTCTATCAGTATATAAATTATACCTACTCTTATCTATAGCCACATGTTTCAAAATCAATTGAACAAATTCTAGCATCTCTTGCACAAGACTAGGTGCCAAAAACTCGGTGTCACCTGCCCCCATCAAACCTATAGGTGAACAACACGTACTACTATAATGTGCATCAAATGGTTCCATATAAATTTTAACACAATACTTATTTTTATAGAGGAACCACACTAACAATAAGTGATTCTCCTAAGACCCACCGAAGCCTAGGACACGTATCCAATGCATATCCTCAAGTAACTATAGAGTAAATACTATCATCCTTTCTATATGTCGATGAAATGTTGCACATAGTAAAACTTTTGTACCAAGATCATTATTCTTAACCTACAAGAAATTTAATTTAATGTGTGAGTCACCATTTGAAACAAAAATATGTGGCACTCCATATAGACAAACTGTTTTCTGGATTTATAAAACTCTCAACTAATCCATCAATAAATTCTCTTATATATGCAATAAATGTGATACCTTAATCAATAATTCCATAATCACCCAAATAAATTCATTATTATGAGGCATCCTCAGGATACCCACCACAAATTCCCTAGTAACATCATCCCACATCCTTTATAGGAAAATAAATGATTGTAGAAACCCACCAAATCATTGATTCTCATTCTTCACCTATTTATAGGTGTAGTATCATGTCACATACCAAAATATCTATTTTTCCATGTTCATACACTAATATTTTCATCATAGGTCATGATGAATGCTTTTCAAAGATGAATTCACAACCCACATTGTGGCATGAAATTCATTTAATAGGCCCTCTTGAATGCTTGTTGGAATAACAAACTAATTCCTAATATAGGTTATCTAATCCTCATCTATTTTCTAATTAGAATATGACTTCCCACCTTTGAGGATTTCCCTCAAGGATAAACACTATTAATCCCCATATTTCATTTCTCTAATCCATATCAAAAGTATATACACTACTAAAAATAATACTAGAGACATCTACTCTTATATCTCCTAAACCACAACAAGCATCTCATCTAGTAAAGTAATTATCAAACACTAACTAATAGACTCGTGATATTTCTAAGTGTGATTTTTCTAGATCAAAGAATAAGAATCTTTGATTCCATTCCAAATCATATATTCTATCTCAAAATAAAATGAATTCATATAATCAACACACCTTTGGTTCCAAATATTCATATATTTCTATGACTTTATATACTTTAATCTCTCATGGTCGATATAAATATTAAAATTCTGAACCAATAGATAAATCCACCAACAATTAAAATTATAAAACAATATATCTAAATCAAGGTCATGAATATGATATTTCTTTTCAGGTGGTTGTAGCTATAGAGAACTATACACCACAACTAGATCTCCTTATATAAATACTATTCGATTCATGATATGAGAAGCATCACAAAACACCATATACTCCTACCCTAGATCTGATGTATCAAGATAGATGTCATAATAAAAAAATAACTCCTATAAGGAATTATGATATTCTTATGTACACTAAACCATTATACCCTTATTCATCAAGATTTAAAGTAGTGCTACCAATATAAAAAATTCATAAAATAATCTTTAAAAAAAATCCATAACCCCAAAAACCTACAGATATAAAAAAAATATTTGGATGCTCCCAGGAAAACCAATGCGTGAACATCTTTAGAGTCCACTAACACACCAAAATTATGTGAACCATGAAGTATACATGATCAATCAAAAACCGACACTTATATATCTTTCTATATGGTTGATGATCTCTTAGTGTACTCATGATGATGTTAATCTGTTGGGAAATATGTTCAGGAGTCTTAGAGTAAACCAAGATGTCATTGAAAAACACAGCCAAAAAATGATCTATGTATGAAGGTATTATTCTATTCATCAAGACCATAAATACTACTACAATGTTTCTCAACCCAAATAGCTTTATGAAAAACTCATTAAGGCCATACCGAATTCTGAATGTAGTCCTTAGTATATCAGAATCAAGAACTCCAATTGATGATACCCCAATCTCATGTAAATAATGGAGAAGACATAAGCTCCCATAAATTGATCAAAAAGATCATTGATACATATAAGGGGATACAGAACCTTCATAGTTATCAGGTTCAACTTATGGTAATCAACACTTAAGCATAGAGTGATTTTAGCCTTCTTAGAAAAAAGGATTGGAATGCTCAAGGGTGACATACTCGGATATATAAAACTATTATCCATAAACTCTTCCAGCAAAGTTATTATCTCTTGAAGCTCTATTGGTGCCACTATATATGGTAGAATAGAAATTGGATCATCCCTTGGATTGATATATTTGTAAATTTCACATTACATTCAGGTGGAAGCATTGAGAATTATTCCAAAAAATATATTAAATCTGAAAAATATGGGTGGAAATATACCCATATTTACTCCTTATTTGTCTATAAATAAACTAGGCTATGATCTACCCTACATTCTAGTAAATTATCCATGCTCAGCCTAAAAATTTATCCCACTCTCCACTGTGAATATATTTTACACCCTCGTGATACATAAACATCACTTTTTATATGGTATCTATCTATGTTTGATCGGTAAGTTATAAACTAGTCCATATAGATAATTTGGTCAAATACTAGAAAATCAAGCATGTAAATATTCCAACTAAAATGATACTCCTCAAACATGAGAGAAAACCCCTTTCATAAATATATGTATCTATAAGGTACTCACAAAGGTGAATCTATCATCATAACTAATTATCCACTAAATGAGGCTAATATTCATTGTTAATATACATAATATTCATGTTCTTTGTTATTCATAAACACCATTTTAGAGCATTTTACACTTTGAACATCATTTCACATTATGATTATAATACCTTCTTAAAATGCACTATTATGTGTACATTTTTTAACATCATTTAAAGTACCCAATGATTCATATGATTTTAAGGAATTGAATTATACATATTTTAATTTGATATTTTTGGAAATTGATATGACCTTAAATATGAACATGTTTGATTCAGGGATCAGTGGAGAATTCATGGAGGATAATGGAGATATTTGGAAATGAAAGGAAGCAATTCTGGAGAAGGCAGATTGGACATTATCCCACCGATGAGGCTGTGGGGCCCATCATAAAGGCCCAATTAATCCCAAATTTCGTGTGATGCTATAATAAATGTATAGGAAAAAATCACTCTTCATAGGTTAATGCTAATTCGGCCTTCATGTTGGTCATTTAGGCGGCCCAATTTAGAGATAAAATTCTGGTCCAGTTTCTGCGGCCCAGAAACACAGCCCACTAATTTGATCATATCTCGTAATACACAACTCAAAATGGGCCCAAATTTTACAGGAGGTTAGAAGAAATCTGGAGCTCAATTTGATTCTTCTATGGCCCACCCTGAATCGGCCGTCTAGAAGGTCTTCTAGACGTGTCTGTTCGGTGAAGTAAAGCTGGCTGCCACCTTGGGTCAAATGTGGAAAAGTTCAAATTCCACAAGCTTTCCACCACCTATGGCCTACCAAAATTAATTGAGATGCTTTGTACTGTTGGAGGCTCGACCCAAGGCTCCAAAAATTTCTATTTAAGGCAGTGGTGGTGAAGGAGTTGAAGATCTTGGATGCTTTGTTCAATTGTAATGTTATGCTGCATTTTTGTTGCCTCAATTTTGTCTTTCACATGTAAGTTGTTCAATTCACTTTAGTTTCTTAATAAAAGTTCTTCTTCTACTCTTATTCTTTTGTTCTTAATATCAATTTGATACCGTTGTATCAAGGTGTGAATTTATTCACACCAACCCTTGTGAAATTATTCACACAACGGTGGAGTGATCATTTTATTTTTGTTGTTTTCTTTACTTCTCCATTTCCTCCCTCATGAGTCTACTTTCCGCTTCCATTGAAACCATGGGATAAATGGAGGGATAAACCACTTATGGGTTGATCCAAGGGAGTAGCAAGTGGCTGTATTGGATGTTATTTATCACCTAATTAATGTATAGTCACTTCTTTAATTGGGATTTTTATTTGATGATTTTTAAACTCCATCGTCCTTGTTGAATTTGAGGCCACACACTTTAAGTACTAATACTATCCTTTACCTTGAAGTGCTCAAAACATTGATCCTTCAAGTGTATAGGTGATTATTATTAGAGGGTGTAGGCATTAAACCAGTAAGTGATGATGTTGTTTTATCTCCTTAAATGAACCCATCTCAAATTTAAGAAATTGAAATCATTAAAAAGAAAATACGTCCAATCCACCCCGAGCGATAACCTAGGATCAACTCATTCTTTTAAATTTAATCCACTTAAATCTATTATATATCTTTAAAACCCATCCAAAATCAATCCAAGTTGGCCACTTCATAGCCAAAAATCCATCCCTTAGGTTGTGTATCTTAGGTATCTTCTTAGGTCTCTGTGGAATCGACAACCCAAGCTACAATACAAGGACCGTTCTACCCTTCTTCTCTTGGGTAAATTTGGGCGTGAACCAATAACCCCACTACCAAACTCCACCTCCATTCTCAAACCATTCATAAGTTGTGAAGATATAAAATAATTATAGGTAAACGTATCAAATAACGCACTAGATAGTGTAGAGTCTACAATATTAGTACCTCTAACTTATGATGATCCAACCATTATATCCACTAGTTAAGGATGAACTACATGCCACTTTTTTTACCATCTTCCCTTTAATGTAGTCTGAATCCCCTGATTTACAACAATTTGTTGATATGGTCTCTCTTACCTAGAAGAATAATGTATACTGCCTCCACATCCTTGGATAGTATAACTCCAACTTCTAACCTGATAGGGTGTAGAATATCCCCTTCCTACACTATTATTATACCTTGATACTCCAAAAATTACCCATATCTCATAGGTTCCTATAGAATATATACAGATGTACAATATTTCTAGAAGCTCATAACTATAATAATGGTTGGGGAATATTTATATGAAAGTGGCTCGGCCTACCAAAAAAATGAAAAAGCACTCTAGTATGATCCTGAGTAACTAATAATTCTCCCTAGACTGTATTCTCTACAAATATCAAGTCCAAATTCAAACAACAATTCCTCTTTCTCTAAAAATTGGTACCTTTTGAACATCCAATAGAAACCACATGTCCTCCAATGGAAGCCTCATTCAGCCTGATGATATTCACATGGATCATAGTTTCATATTTAATACCATCCTGAAACTTCTTTTTAGTGGTCACTACTTCTCCAAATAATGCTAGGACAAAGCCATGTATGTCTGAAAAGAGTCCAAAATAGTCTTTAATTGAAGTATTCCCCTAGGATGACATCATAAACATAGATTATCTATCCTTCTAGAGTGTCCTAACATCAAAGTTCTATATAAATGTCTCCTAAAATTCCATCCACTCCATATTTTCTTACTATCCTTCCTGGGTATGGGTGTCCCACCAATACTTCTCCTAGCCACATAACATATAAGCATCCATATTTAATCTCTTCTCAGTAGGAGTCTCCAAGTGGCCATTTAAGTTTAAGATAAACTCAATCTAGAACTCTATTGTCTCAGGTCCACCCTCTTTGATAAATATCAGAGGGTGATATAACTGGTACCCCTACATCAGGATGAACATGCTCTTAACAACCCACCTGAGGTCACATTCTATGAAATGCATGAACAAAGAATAGTTATCTCAAAACTTCTCTCCAACATCCTCACTATAAACTACTAGGGCCTCATGTTTCACTATTAGAGGAACATTTCTACCCATCACCTTCTACCATACCCTAAAAATTGTCATCATTGAGGCATATCTCTAAAATTCCAAATACATGTACTAAGACACAAAATGAAACTTCAAAAAAAATGAGGATTCACATAAATCCATAAAAATTTATTTCCCCAAACCCTATCAGACATCCATAACTAATCTATTATCACTATCCTCAACTGGTATACATCTAGGTCATGGTTAACAAAGGGTAGACACATTCTCTTTATTCATGTCTCTCATAAGATACCCTTTTACTCATATATTTCATCATTTCAGAACATTTAATTAAAATTAGGATCATTTTTCATTTTAAATATGCAAGCAATGAAACCATGAAAATTTGAAAAACATAACAAACCTTTTTTCCATGTATTTCAAAAATGATTCTTGTCAAACAATAATATCGAGAGACTAGAATAATGGATTCATACTAAACTCTCATTCCATTCTGATCCATGATTAAAATTCAAAAATATCAAGAATAATAATAACATCACACAAAATGTGCTTCACTCAAGGTGATATAACATCCAACTATAACATCACACATCAATAACAATAACCTTACCCTAGGAACTTGTATCTTGCCCTTATACATGGTTTAGCTACTCCCATGAATTATCTATTAATAAAGGCTTGACTCTTCCTCATATCCTATTTATATTTCCAAAATAGATATACAAAATAAAATAAAATAAACTCATTTGATACAACTTTGTATTGTCACGGCCTAGTTGTCACACACCAGTTCCTGTAATCAGATGGTCACAAGATATCCGGTGTGAATCACCATTTGCCTGAGGTTTTTTACTAGAAGTGAGTGTCTAATATGAATAATCTAAAGTCTATAACATCTTTATCAAAGTATCATGACATTTGAAGTAAAATAAGATTACCTAAAGGATATAACCCAACCAAATAGAATTACGTGATGACTAATAATGAAATACAAAATCCAAAACAAGACTATAGATATGTCATACCAAGTATGTGACATGATTCAAATGAACAGCCAAAAGAAAGAGACAATGGAACTCCCAAGTGGTTCTGGAGTCATTTCTAGTTCCCTCATCCATTCTCCATCCCAACTCATCCTTATATCATGGGGCTCTTTCCCTTGTCCCATTTTGAAAACATAAAGCCTATTTGGTTATCGATCAGGTATCCCAAGTAGGTTGTATGTACAACCCAATAGGTCACCACAATCAAATTTTAATCGATATGCAGTAAAAAAATGTATATATTTTTATAAAGAATAATATAAAATAAATGATGTAAATTGTGTATATATATTCAGTTATTCATTAGTTAACCACATAAAATTATAGTTCCTGAGGACACCAAAACCTTGAATGCATGCTTCGGCCCGCACAAGAGTATGATCCATAATACATTTTCAATTCAAAAATCATTATATCCAACGATATCTCATTATCAATTTCATTTTAATTTAATATCATGATTACTTCGAACCATAGTCCAATACCATCTTATTTCTCTAGAATGTAACATCTCATCCCTTCTCATTATCGGGAGATGGTGGTGAGAAATTACATAGCCTTAAACGACATCCCCAAGATTCCAATGGCTGACAATAAATGTAAAAGTATTCATTTACAATTTTGGGGATGATTTACCCTTTTAAGATAAAAACCCATCCAAAAATCAATAACAAAATAATACACAACATGATGAATTATAAAATTGAATACAACTAAATCATTTTATTTATATCAAACCAACCACTATTTACCATATATGATAAAAAAAATAACACCAAAGTATATAACAGAAGACAAAATATTAATACTCCAAAAAAACCCCAATGAATCCCAATCTTCTCATTCTCCAATATTCATCCTTAATAAAAATTACTTCTATAGAGGAGGAGTGCTAACAATGTGTGACACATTACCACATCCATATATCAAAATAAAATATCTACAATATATCTAAAGTTCCAAAGAAGTGGTGAGTACTAAAATTGAATATGTTTCCCAAATGAATTCCTTACTCAAGGGACTAGGATAGAACACATAAACACATTAATATAAAACAAAGTTAAAATAGTTTCTCAATTTATATAAAAAAAGTAGTTCACATGAAAATAGTATTCTAGGGGAAGAACTTTTTTTAATTATTTAACATTCTATTTTGTAATTCCATTTCATGGTTAACAACACACCCACACATGCATGTTTGTTTGATAGTTCTATGATCAAGAGAGGTTTCTAATCCAGTGACCTTGTCTCCCATTGAAACACTCCCCTGATCCGGGGTCACATCCCTTGCACCCACTAGTACACGTCCCTTATTTCGAGGATCCTCAATTATAGACTAACACAAAAACCATGTACGAAAAAACCATTCCAAATCATATCAAAAAAACATACAATTTTTTCAAAAAGTTCAAACAAGACATTTCAAAATTATAGAAAAGTCATATTTTATAATAAACATTTTAATATCATGAAACCAAATCCCATTGGACAACCAATTAACAAGATTCAACAATTTCACCACAAAACCATAAAATGTAACTAAAGTGTATTTATAAGATAATTTTAACTAAAATTTCACAATAAAAATAATGAAATTAACCAATTTAAAACTAATAAATAAATGTATAAATAGAAGACTAAAGAGTGAATCCACCTAACATAGTTTTTAAGATGAAAATGAAGAACGAAAATAAGAACAACCATGAAACATTGTTAAATCTCTAAAACCCCACTGTAAATCTAATCCTCTATAAACAATGACCATATATAAAAATATTTGGAATCCACAACCATAGATCTACCCAAAATGGGTGTACATCCATGAAAATTTGATAAATGGAGAAGTGGATATGAGAAACTCATCAAGAACGATCAAGAACGAAGCCCTACCCCAAGAATTGAACTTCAACACACCATGGAATGGCTCTAGATCGATTCTAATTTGATGTGGGAGAGGTTTTACCACTATTAAGAGGAAAAATCGTAATTTATGGTCATTTTAGGAAAAAATGAAGCATTTAGAGGTGAAAATGTTCATAATACACAATCTAAGGATCTATCTTTGACCCATGCATAGTTTAATCAAACAGTTAGGAAAACCATGCGATAAATGTGCTCCTTCATCTTCCTTAAGGGAGACCTCACATGGTTGGAACACACAGTTACCAAACCATGTACCAATCATGCCAAATATGACTATCCAATATATCATCAACACAATATTATTTCTCTCTGGCTTTTGCACAGTTTGGGAAAACTGTGAGATGCTTGTATGCCCTCCCTTTATCCCCCATATCAATGTACATGGTTTCTGATTGGTGTTAAACAGTATTAAAAATTTGTACACCAAATATGCACATATAAAAAAGAACAAAAACAATCCAAAAGTTCTCCAAAATCTCTCAAACATCACCCATTTAATTTTATATATAACATCCATAAATAATGGGTTACATACCAGAAATTGTGGTTGATAAACTAAACACCATGTATAGCACCCAATGAATATTGGGAGAAACATACCATCTTTCACACGACATTTATCACTCAATGACATATGGGTATTTGAATCATCAATATATATCCCACACTCATATATTAGTCAATCACATATGGGTATTTGGAGTAACAGTATGTGTCCCACACTCATATATACGTTAATCAAACATATATCACATTAACCATGGTTAATCAACATTAACCTCACTTTTTTTATTTCACATGATGGATACCGTTTCAATATTCAAAATCAACATTGTAAAACACATTAATCACATGGAATAATTTGAAAAATTCAACATTAAACATTTTTTCAATACTTAAAATCTTATATCCCATTAACCGATTATGGTTAAGCCAACCATATCATAATTCTCATTTTACATTAATTATTAATCATTTTAATTGACCAATTACACAATACAATTAATTAACCTATTTCATATTCCCCATATCCCATCAAATTCATATTCTCATCATTCTTTTAATTAATTGACCAATTAGTTAATCCAATTCCACTAATTTCAATTACCCCAATTTAAACAAAATCATTATCACATTGAAATTAAATTGAATCAATTCAATCATAAATGAAATTTCCCAATCATGGAAATTTACAATTTCAATGTTATCTATAGGGAATTAAATAAATATTATGTTATTTTAAATTTAGATCACCTACCTCAATATTGATAGTGAACACTAGACAATGAAAATCTCTAATTGAAGTGAATCAATAACAATCAAGATACAGAATGAGATCTGGATCTAAAACCTAGACCCAATATCAAATAAACAATGATCCAAATATAATATATCTAGATCCATAAAAAAATATAGTAAAACATCACTTCAAAGGATGTGGGAAATACAATAGATAGGTAAGAAACAATACATGATAAGAATCTCTTATGGGGAAAGGTGTAAATCATCAATCTGAGATTCAATTTTCCAAGAACAGATGACGAAAGGCCAAGAAATCTCTCTGAGGAGTTCATAAAATTATAGAAATAATTTTATGGTGATATTAGGGTTTTATATGGATACAAGAATAAGGTTTGGGATATTATATTTTAATTTTTTGGGGTATAAATTTTTGTTCTCATGGTTTTTTATATGCAGAGAACCGTTTTCCCAAACTATGTGCCCTAACCTGTATGCCTCACCAAGGGGTATCCTTAGATTTTTTCTAAGAGGGAACATAGTTTCAAAAACCATGCACCAACTATAAAAATCCCCCTTCCCTAGGTTTACATGGTTTTCTATAAGAGGTGCACAATTTAGTCAAACTATTCACAAATGGTGCACTACCCCTCTCCTTCCAAAAGGCTCCAATTTTAATACAAAACATCTCAAGGAAAATACTACAAAATACATAATCATAAAATGTAAAAGATAAAATGTAAATGAGCTCGAGTAATCTCAATAAAGGGTTGTGATCGTACAACTAGAGATCTATATCACATGATAATATTTCTTATAACAATCAAAGGTCCAACTCCATATCAAGATATTTAAAAAGTGAACCACATTATTCACCATAAATTTTGAGAGGCCTGTTATATTTTTATATTAGTAATTTTTGAAATATATTTTCCTGAAAATATTAAAGTGGTGTTACTTTGGGGGACAATATATTCCATTTATAGAATCATTTCCACCCTTTCATTCTCAAATAATATTTCTTTTATTCATATTGTTTGAAATAAAACCTGGAATATATGGACTAAAGACACTCTCTATTACTATTTCTAGATGTTGAAAATACAAGGTATGTAATTTTACTATATTTTTCAATTTTTAAATAATTATAACAGATTGATATAAATTTCATTGCATTATATTTCAAATGCAGTTACATTATATGCTATGAAATGACTACAAATGTTTACATTTTCATTAATGCTTGTCTTACATATCTATATAACAATATCCAACATTTGTTTTTGTTTTTTTATAGTTTCAAAATTGATAGAATATATATGTAAACACATTATTCAAAATATTTTAATTAATTTTCCACATTTATTTAGAAAACTTTTTTAAAATACTCCTTGTGATATATATAACATGTTAAGTACTTTTTTAATGATTTTTTAAATTAAAATATCAACAATTTCATATAAATAATTTTGTCCTTTAACCTAATTAGTCATTTAATATCATTTTAACCTGTATGATTTGAGTGAAATATAAATGATTATGTTCATTTGGGGTATAGGTTTCATGGAAAAACATGGTAAAAATAGTTACTATATCATGAATGCAATTTAGTTTAATAAACTATTCATTCAATAATATTTTCATATAACTTATATAAAGTATTTTTGTCACCAAATTATGGACATCTTTATGACCAACACAAATATAATGTGATCATTAAATTCTAACTTTTTTTCAAGGTATAAATTAATTCCTATTATGTGATCATAATTATTTACCATAATGATTGCTGAACACTATTATGATAATATTTTATAATATTATTTTTCTATTCATTATATTTAACACTCACTAATTATAAAAGGAAAATGTGCACTTTTCTCGAAATAGAAAAAATTTTACACAATAATGATTGATATCCCCATTTTTATCCTCACATACTAGTTATAGATTCATTAATTGATTCTAAATGAAATTGTTCAGTCAAAGAAATACTGAATTATATCATAAAAGTAATATTAATTAGTATAAAACAATAAAAAGTAAGCTAAGTATTGAATAGAACTGGGTGATGGGTGTCCTTATTTCTTCATTATATTATACTTATGTTGTTTTTTTAGTTTGTGGATATAGAGGAACATGTAATAATTTTATTTGGAGAGGAATAAAATTTATATTATGGTCCCAAGGTAATATTATTCATGTAGTTTCTTCTATTGTAGTTTCCTCATTAATCTTTCCAGATAGAATGACATCATAGTTGGAGGGAGAAAAATTTTGGGGTAGACGCTCTGGTCTATAGGGAAATACAGGTAGATACTCTTGTTATTTATGATTCTATGGCTCCCTTCCTACCAAATGTAAAGCTGTTGTACAAGGTGATGCCCTTAGCCTCCACCACTTTCAACCTTTTTAAAGACCTATTGTAGTGTTGTTGGCCCTTATCCTGATTAATAAAAAGTATGTTTCAGTCATTAAATTCTATTTTTATTTATCTATTAATGAGAACTCTATTTGAAATATTCAATAACGTAGTGATCTTAGAAAACATCTTCAATTAACCAAACTATTTTTTTGAGATGTGGAACCAATGATTCATAAACATGTTTTTGATGATATTAATCATTATTTGAGATATATAATGATTGTAAAAATGATAAATCTTTAAATATTAATTTATGTGGACCTACTATAGTTGGGGGGGATTTAAGGAAAATATTACCTATAATACTAAGTGGTACAGAAGTGAAATTGTGTTTGAATGT
This sequence comes from Viscum album, assembly GCA_963277665.1. NCBI lineage: Eukaryota > Viridiplantae > Streptophyta > Magnoliopsida > Santalales > Viscaceae > Viscum > Viscum album. Next base: position 371,589,068 of record OY728130.1, on the reverse strand, counting down.
ATATATTTGTCATATATGTGGAAATTCTAGTTTATTTTTCTTTAACAAGGAACATGAGATTGAATTACACAACCTGTATTGGTGATTTAAATGATGTACCAGAATTTTATAAATGGATATTGGATATTGGTGAGGGTCATAATAGTGAACCTAATGATGGCGATCAAGTAGTTCAAACTGCATAAAAAAATCTTATTACATGAGTTGATATCTCAATCAATTCAATTTTCAACTACACATACCCTAATTTTAATGAAAAAATTTGGTGATGTGAAAAACATAAAATATCAGGCAATATTATCACCAACCAATTATATGTTTCATGATGTAAATGACTACATGTTATCATTGACTACACATGAAACCATGGACAACAACAGTTTTGATTTTCTGTTTAGGGTATGTTTTGAAACAGATAGTCTAGAGAACATACACATGACCTATATTTTTAATGGAATCAAGAAATCATGATTTCATACTAATAAAATTACATTGATGATTGGTATACACATTATATTACTCCTAAATATAGATCACTATTTGGCTTTATATAATGGTACATGGTAGATCATTTCCAACTTGGGGTTCAAAGTCATTTTAGTACACTTTTTATGAGTAATTCATTTTAGGAATCTTTCATTCATTTCGATAATTAATATGAATTTTTTTTTTCTATCTGCACATTCAAACTATAAAGAAGAAAATATCCTTTGATTTTTTCATACCAACTTAATATATAAAATGTAAAGTCCAAACACATTCTAGTGTTGGGGGTTATATTAAAAATATTTTTGTATCATATCAAGGAATATTTTTTTCATATTTATGGTCACATACCAAATGATTTGAAAATATTATTAGTTAATATGGGTAACACGATCTATGAGTCCATAAAAATTATTTTATATAATGAATTTTTTTATAATATTACTTAGGTATCCGTTAATCTTATTTAATTGAATTTCAGTTTTATCTTTCCATTTCATGTAGATATATTGTAATGATTTTCATTATTTTTGAATATGTTAATATGTACAAAAATTTTAATGTTTCATAGCTATAAAATTTTCAGGATCAATAAATCTATTGAATTAAACTACCCTTGAAGATGACAAAACACTAAAAATAAATGTTCAAATTTTCAATATGTGGTACACATTGTCTTCCAACTACTCTAATGTTATTTTTTCTATAGACCTCATTATTGGTTATTAAAATGTATGTTTCATATTTGAACATGAAAATTTTATTATTTATTTTTGATTAATCTGTTAGTATATTCAAATATTGTATAACATTATTCTATAATGATAACAAATAAAAAAAATCCTAGTTTACTCTACATTTTAATATCCCTTATACATTGAATAAGTATTCATATTATAGTTCATGGCCATCAAATAATCTCTAATTTCAAATAGTTGTTCCAAAAATGCTTTATATACATTATATAAGTTTTCAAATTGCTAAAAAATTAGGAAAATTCTTATAAAATAGAAATTGGTGTGAAATTATGTTTACAACAACCACCCTTGTCTGGCCATGGGATGTTCATTTTCCACAATTTAGTTTTTTATTTTATGTTATCTCATTATAATATTCCATAAAGGGTTCTATAAAAATTTATAAAAGTTAAATATTATTCCCAGTTCACTTATGGTCCTCCTAGGTATGTTCAACTCATACATTTAATCAACATAAAAAATACACTCTTGTATAAAAAATATCATCACTTTATACTGTTCGCTTTTAAATTAATATATAATATAATGTATTCTATTACAATTGAAATTGGATTTAACATAGTTTTAATATTCATTAAGTAATTTTATTCTTCTTCTTTGTTTAAGAAATCATTTCATATTTTTTACTAGCATCTGAGGAAATCTTTGGGGAATTCCATATAAAGATGAAAATATTTCTACATAATGAAAGGTTATCCATTTTATCTTTTTTACAATACATGTTTGATAAAATATAGTTAAAAATAATTTTTATTTATTGTTTTATAAGGTTATAATTAAATTGTAGTTTATGGGATGAATTTTTGAACCAAATATCAAATTATAGTGATAAAATAATGAATAATTTTCTAATTTGGTAATAAAAATTTTCATGGAAAAGAGATTGAGTTATAGGATTTTAATCGGTTCATTACCATTTTCCTCTTTATATTAATTATCCTTTTTGTAAATGAATAAAAACTATACTGTCGACTTATATTCTAGAATTTCATTTAGGTTCTGTTATTGTGACAACTATCTTTATTTAAAATAATTTACTTCTTCGCCCCGATATTCAAATAGTCGAATGCTTCATATGAATGAGTCATTTTAATGTAAATTACATGTCAATTATTACTCTATTATATTGTCTAGGTCATTAATGTATTCTTCATGATTTCTTTTTGATAACATGTCATCTTTTTATTATCAGGTTTTCATTGATCATGAAATCAAAATTTCTTATTCCACCAACAAAACGTTCAAATATTTTTGGTATAACTACATTTTACAATGAAAAAATTGTGATATAAGAAACTATCAACAATTTTGTAACATATCTTAATCAATCGAAATTTAAAATTATGTATAATATAATATTCAACTATTTTCTGTTATATTGGGGAAAAAATATCTACTAATTTTTTCCTATCATATAAGGTGTTTAATTGTATCTAAAATAAGGAAAATTTAATGCACCCATAGTTAATATAATGAATAAAGAAATCCTTTCATGAAGAAAGATGACATTTTTGAAGGAAATAGTTTTTTGTAGAACATCAAATCCTCTCCAAAGATCACTACTCTATGGTTTTCATCACATTTCTTTTTTTTATTACTTATTATCGTTGTTTTCTTTGGTTATTATTCGATTATAATATTTAATAAAAATTATTGTCTTAATTGTATTTAAAACCAAATATATTTATATTCAAAAAGATGGTAACTGATATAGATACCTTTTTTGTTGTTTTCTTTGATAAGAAAGTAATTCAATTTATAACTAAAACATATTCATATTTGAGATATTCTTAAACATAGGTAAAATCATGTAATTTTTACATGATTTTCAATACATATATAGTTTATTTAATAGATTATGACTATTCATTTTCAATTCCAGATAATCTTGAATTCAGTTTTCCTCCCAAGTTAAATATTTTCAAATCAAAAAGATTTTTGTAATCTATTTAGAAAACAGATTTAAACATTCCAAACTATCATCATTCATTGAAACAAAATGCTTAAAATATTTCTTTTTGTCTCTAAAAATGAAAATGAATTCAATAATTCTCATTATAGTTTATGAGATTTTTTAGGTACTATTGATATTTATTTTATAAATTTCATTTATAAAAATTAATAAAGATGTTAAATATTTTTAACCTTACTATATAAGAGAATTTTGGGAGTGGATCTTCATGATTTAGTAACAGTAGTATACATAACCCGTACCTATAGTAATAAATTTCACAAATTTAATTTATAAAAAAATTAAGAACCAATCCAATAAAATATTCCATTTATACATACTTCATAGAAGAATAAAAGTTGTTGACCTTTACAGCTTAGTTCCAACATTGGCATTGGGTTTGTTAAATAAACTATGAATATTTCATCAACTCTAGTATATATCTAATTTTTTGATGGGATTTTAAAAAAAAAGCATAATTGAAAAATATGAATCTATTTAGTCATTTCCATATTTCCAATTTTGAAAACATACAATTCATTTGTTCTTTTCAATAGGCTATTTTTTAAAAAAAATCTGATTATCTGATTTTATTTCTGAATAATATTATTTATTTAATATTTTAAGTCCATTATATTTATAGAAAAACCTATTTGGGGAATTACATGGTAAGGATAAGATATACAATGATGTTGTAATGTCTAGGGACTTGACATTTACGATAGACCATGATAATGGACCATAACCTTTTACGAAAGAAAAGAAAAATATAATAATAAAATATTAATAACATTTTATGATTCTATATAAAGGTATATTGAATTATGTTTGAATATTTTATATTTGACTAGATATTTTAAATTTTAATATTGGTATCAAAAGAGTATCATACATTGTATTTTACATAGTTTTTATTTGAATACTTTTTTTCACAGTTTTTAAATATTCCATATATATTTTATATACAAAACACAAATTACAATTTTCAATTTATAATATTTTTTTAAAATGATATTCCATATTTCAAAATATTACTATTAATTAGTAATCTATTGAAATATTAATCATACAATTCATTTTCAATTGGTAATTAGTTAAAAATTGAAATATGAATCTTACGTTGTAGTTACATATTTTAATAGATTTATATTAAATATGAATCACATATTGCATTTTCAATAAGAATATAATAGGTTTATAATCAAATGTTGTATATGTTTTTCATTTCTATTGTCTTCAATTTTTATGGTTATCTATCTTTAGTTAGTATTATTTTTCATACAATCATGTTATTTGTTGAATCTTATCTCTCTAGTTTGAGATTATTTTTTCAACCAAATAATTAGTTAAATTTTTTATTATAGAAAATTTTTATTATTTTAGATAATACCCTAGTCCAAATAATCTTATCAATATACTCACTACAATGATGTGTTTATCCACTCTTCTGATTTTATAAAAGAACTTTTGAAAAATCTATTCCAATAACCCATGAAGTTTAGTAAAAGTTCCATATGCAAAATCCATTATAAAGAGTTCAATTTTTTTCAATAGAAAATGGAACCTATCCCCATTAATGTGGACTTTTAAATCTATAATTTTTATTAGACTCTCGTTATGTATTAATTGTCAAAAACCTTCCCCTGGGGACTTTGTCATGACTACCCCAAGCCTGCCTCATGAAGGCCAGGGGATGAAGACTAGCACTGAAGGCATCAACCTGTAAGTGGGATGCATTTTCCTAAGTAACTTTATGCACACACACACACAACCACGTCTCAAAACACTAAAAGGAAAATCAATTATAATAAAACAAGACTGAGTACATAGTACAACTGAAAGTGAGTGGTCCAGAAGAAAAACCCAAAAAAATAACTGAAACATCAAATTACAAAAAAAAAGAGCCCTGATGGACATATATGGAAACCCCACATGTTCATAATTGTAGTGAAGATAATATAAGCCTAAGTAATATGTAATGTATGACTGGTTATAATGGGTCCCACCTGGTACTAGGCCTCCGAGTCCACTTTTGTAGCATCTGTCAGTCTCATCCCCATGAACACCTTTGTCGAAACATCAATCGTCAGCACCAGACACAACACATGCAAGTGAATCCCATGCAAGGGTGAGTATAAAAATACTCAGTAGGGACCCCGAGAAAAAAATAAAATACCAAAAAACAATCCTCAAAGTAAATCACAAATCTTGAGACATCTCACACCAACTATATTATTGGGTCGTGATAGTAGCATCATCAGTGATATCATCGAACTCCTCGGCTGCTGGAGAACACCACCTATATAAAATACAGTGGGCCTTGAAGGTCACACAAAGCCACTTCCCACTAACCTTTTACTGTTATGGTTCTCATCATAGATGAGTACAGTGGGTATGATGGGTCACACAGAGCTGCTCCCCACCATGGGCCAACCAGGTCACACAGATCCACATCCCACATTGGCCGAACATTGGTACTCCTCCTGTCGATTGTCATGGATCCACCGAGTCACAGAGATCCACTCCCCATCATGGGCCTACTAGGTCACACAGAGTCGCTTCCCATTGGGCCCTCATCGAGAAATCTCCAGTTCTCAGCCAAACACAAGGTCCAATTAATATTTTGATTTGGAGAACCACTCCTCAAACCATTTGTCGCATATTTACATCCATTAAATTCACTAAAAGGAATGAAAAAAATATCTTCCTCATAAAGAGGGTCCCAACGCCAACAACGGCTCGTCAATCAGACACACAATTTGAAAGATACAGGTTTCAGTGAAGTCTCTTTGGTGTTCTTATTCATTCTTCATTGGAAAGGAATTTCTATTAGAGATTCCTCATAGAGTTGCTAGTGTTTAATTTTTTGGTCTCCAATGTGGCAAATAATTAAAGGAAGCTTGTTTCAATGTATTAGTTATTCAGCGGTGTTGCGTCGTCACACTGTTTAATTTATGAAATATCATCACTGTTAATATCCCTTTATTGTATCATTACACTGCATGATATGGGCCATTAAAGAGCCTCATTAATATGCCCCATCACCGCTTTTTCACCATATTGTAGTGTCGTTGTCTATCTCTCAATAGATGAGAAATAATATAAAATAAATTTTTATGTTATTTTATAATTTTTCTAATTTTTTTTGAAAATATAAATTTCTATTTGGACCTTGCTGGCTGATGTTAAGTCCATTATAGGTGAATCTTGGTGTTCTGATTTCAACTATGTCCTCGGATTTTCGATTTGAGCACTATCTAGAATGTTATAAAAACTTGCTTGCATGTTTAATAAACGTTCCTGAAAAAACGTTCAATATTCTATTTTGGGCTTTCTGGGCCTCGAAATCACATTTCGTTAGGGATTAAAGTTTCAAAATACTTCCATATAATTAAAAACAATTATACATAATTTCTTAGAAATTACATTCTTCCCACCTTGGGTCTTTACGTCCCCAAAATCCAAAAACAAAAACTATTCAAACATATAGGGGTACGGAGCACGAATCTGAGCCTCTGGATCCCATGTGCTCTCCAAGAGACTCACATTCTTCTACCAAACATGAACTATATGAATATAATGATCCCCTAATACTTTATCTTATCAATACTATATCTCCAATGGGAACTCGGAAAATGTCTCCCCATCGTCAATGTCAAACTCGCCCCAGTTGATGTCAAACGATTGATCATTCATCTACCTCCTCAGTTGTGACATGTGGAAAACATCCTGAACCTAGTGCATCTGTGGTGGGAGAGATAGGCAGTATGCTACCATGCCAAATTTACTCAGGATCTGAAAGGGTCTGATTAACCTCGGAGATAGCTTGCCGCCCCGGGAAAAATCATTGCAATCCTCATCAAGGGGAGACTAGAAGGAACACATGATCTCCCTCATCAAACTCCAAGGTTCTCCATCTCTAGTTGGCATAAGACTTCTGCCTGCTCTATGTAGTCCTCATCCACACCTAGATGATCTGCACTTTTTTGGTGATGACCTGTTCAAACATTGGACCCACGAGTACCGACTCCCCTATGTATGTCTAGCATATGGGCGATCTGCAAGGCTTCCCATATAAGGCCTCAAATGGTTTCATGTATATGGTGGAGTGATAGCTATTGATATATGGAACTACTTACCAAGGAATGTCTTCCTCCCAACTATGACCAAAGTCAATTACACATAGCACAAATTATTTCCTATAGGGTATGTATGGTCTGCTCTATCTGACCATCTGTATAGGGATAAAAAGTTGTTCTCAAATGCAACTAAGTCTTGAAAGCCTCCTATAATCCCTCCCACATTCGGGATGTAAACCATGCATCCTGATCTAAGATGATCATCGAAGGAACCCTCTGAATCTTCACTGTCTCCTGGATGTAGAGGCATCCCAAGCCCTCTACCGGTCCCTTCTCTTTGATGGGTAGGAAGTGAGACAACTTGGTGAGTCGGACAACAATTACCAAAATAGAATCATGGACTTTGTACGTATGAGGTAACCCCATCATGATTTCCACCGATATACCCTCACACATACACTCCGGTACCTCAAGTGGCTAGGTCAAGACTGCTAGAAGATGATTCTCATCCATCACTTGCTGACAAGCGAGGAATCATAAAACAAACTCAGCCACTTCAATATTCATCCCCATCCACCAGTACTAACATCGTAGGTCCTAGTACATCTTTTCCACTTCGATATGTACCTTCAAAATGGGATATATGGAACACCCCAAACACCACATCCTGTAATGTCACCGGTACTACGGTGTGCCCTCTGAAAAGGATGTCATGCTCCCTAACTATCAAAAATTCATCAAGAGATCGTCTTGAGGATAACATAGTACATTTGGCCTCATAGCCAACATCTACTAGTTGAGTCTCCTAGGATCAATGTAAGATTGGGGGAGTAATAGTCATCAACTGAAGGTATGCTCCTCCATCATCATCCACAAAGGATATCTGCATTACAACTAACTGTTATGTCACCTCACTCAACAGCGAAAAATTGGTCTTCTTTCTAAGTGTGTCTGCCACCACGTTCCCCTTCCGAGTAGTATAGAATATCTTTAAGTCATAGTCCTAGAGGAACTCTAGATATCACATTTATCTCAGGTTCATGTCCTTCTGGGAGAAGAGATACCTGAGACTCTTCTAGTCAGAGTAAACTCTAAACCGCTCACCGATCAAGTAGTGCTGCCACATATTCATGGAAAGACCACTACATCTAACACCAGGTCATGGGTCTCATAGTTCTTCTCATGTGGTCTCAACTATCATGAGTCATAGGCAATCACCGCTCGTTCGTGCATTTGGAAACCACCATGTCTGGCCCCTAGTGCATTGAAGAAAATAATGTACTCATCGCCCTCCTCTAGTAGTTTCAATATGGGGAAATAGCCAGTATCTTCCTTATCTCCTTGAAACTCTTCTGGAATTTCCCTGTCAACACAAAGGGTTGTACCTTTCATTTAAAAGATTATATGGGTGCTGCTACCCAGGAAAAGTTGTGCACGAACCTTCGATAGTATCCAGCAAACCTCAAGAAGCTCTGCACATCAATCATGCTCCTAGGTGGATCCCATTCAAGCACTGCCTTTATCATCGTTGGATCCATTTAAACTCCTACTTCTGAGATGACGTGTCCTAGAAAGCGGACCTCTTATATGAAAAATAGAATCTTTGACAGCTTACCATAATTTTGGTGCTCTCAGAGTGTGTCTAGGACTATAAACTGGTGTGTAGAATTCTCTTTCTCTGATGCTGATTACACTAGGATGTCATTGATGAAGATCATGAAGAACTGGTCAAGACAAGGCTAGAAGATCATGTTAATGAGGCCCATGAACACTACTCAGAAATTGGTCACACCGAAAGGCATCACTAAGAATTCATGTGGTCGTACTCGCACCTGACGACTATCTTTGGTACATCCTCATCCCATACATAGAGATGGAGATATCCTAATATGTGGTCTATCTTTGTGAACCCCTTTTCTCCCATAAACATGTCTAAGAGGTGATTAATCCTTAGAAGTGGATACTGGTTCTTCACGGTCACCTAGTTCAGGTTCCAGAAGTCCACACAAAACCTCAAACTCATGTAATCCTTCATTGAATGAAGCACAGGGGCTACCCACAATGAAACATTTGGCCTTATGGACCCCTTCTTAGGTAAGTCCCCTTGTTGAACCCTCATCTCGTAAAGCTACATCGGAGTAATCTGATATGCCGGTGTGGATATCGGTTTAGTATCAGGTTACAGGTTGGTGAAAAATTCTACCTCTCTATGAGGAGGAAGTCTCAAAAACATCCTTTGAAAAAAAACGTCCACATACTGGTCCAATACTATAGGGAATCTCAGACTCTTATTATCCACTGCACTGAGGGTGAGGCTGTCCAACTGATGAGGGATCGGCTGTACCCTCCTTAGAGAAAGTATGTCCTACACTGTAAGGGTTTCCTTCTCACTGGAGAAGGAAAACGTAGTCCAATTTTTATGGACACACTCCACTATATGCCTAAAACAGTTGATCTGAGCATGGAATGTTGAAATATTTTCCATACCCATGATGTTGTCTTAAGTCCTCGATGCTGCTAGTTGGAGATCCCAACTGATGTTCTCGCCTCCTAGAGTAGTCTCATACTGCCGAAACCAGTGTGTAATCATTGAATCCCCTCACGTAAGAGTCTCTATCCATAAGGATAGAGATAATGACTCCCCCAGAATATTCAAGATCCAAACAATAGTCATGGAAAGGAAGGGTTGACTAGGACCTATGTCTATTATAATAGAAGATAGGGTGGAGAAGACATAGATCGTACATCAGATCATCTCTGGAGTGTCGTGGTCATATGCCTCTACTGCCTAGAGCTGAGCACGCCCCTACCGACCTGCTCTTTGAGGTCATGGTGGACCACATGGAAGTGGTGGCAGCAAAACCTCATACCATCACACGCGACATGCTACTATCCCATCTCCAATGCCATGTATTCCACCCTATGAACCTTCTTCTCACTTTAACTACAGCCTCAACGGTCCATCTGTTGTACCTCTCGTACCCCTCATGGTTTAATTTTCATGATCACAATCACTCTCTTATTTATCTAATCTTGTTTTAATTGTTTTTTGATAGGCAAAAGGTTTCCAAGGAATTGGGCCAAGAAAGCAAAAGCCATGAAAGCAAAAGTGGACTGTTTTCAGTCCACCGGCCAACCGGTGGATGACCACCGGCCAGCCGATGGAGCCTGGACAGAAGGCATCCCCTCTGTCCAGACCACCGGCCAACCGGTGTCCCATCACCGGCCAGCCGGTGGAACCCAGACAGAAGGGGTTGCTACTGTCTCAGCACCGGCCAACCGGTGGCCTCCTCACCGGCCAGCCGGTGGTGCCTGGGCAGAAATTCTCTCCATTTTCCAAGCACCGGCCAACCGGTGGCCAAGCACCGGTCATCCGGTAGAGCCAGTCAAACTAGCCGTTGGGCTTTGACTAGACTTGTCCACTTGACCCCCAACGGCTCCGAAGGCCTCTCCAATGGCTCCGAAGCCCCCCAAAGGCCATTTGAGGGTTCCCCCTCTATAAATAAAGGACTAGGAAGCCCCGGAAACACAAGTAAGCCAACGGAAGCCCACGGGAACATTTTTCAACCATTTGGCGAACCTCCGGCAGATTCCTTCAAGGAACCTCAATTGCTCCAACCCACTTCCACATCCAAGGAGCACCACTATAGAAGCTTAGGAGCGCTCTTCATCAACTCCAATCAATCCATTGGCGCCCAAGACTTCTCCTCTTACGGTTTTTCATTATTTATCATTTTGAGCTTCAATTTGGGTTTGTGCCTACAAACCCCCACTTCTTTTATCTTCCTTTTTGTTTGGGTTTTCACACCACCTTCAAGGTGTGAAGAGGTTAGTAAAGCCTTCCCTTTAAAAGGCTTGAGTCATAGGTGAGCTAGCCTTCACCTGTAAGAAGGCTAGTGGGTTCTTGCTCAACCATTAAAAGCAAGCTGTAATAGGTTCTAGACTACCTTAAAGTCTAGTGGGTTTCTTGCTAAAACCATTAAAAAGCAAGCGGTAGTAAATCTCTCAACGGTTGAGTTGGGAGCGGAGACGTAGGCTTTGGTTTAAGCCGAACTCCGTTATCATTTTTGTGTCTTGCCTCTTTTATTTCCGTTGCACCTTTAACTTTGATTTTAAATTCTTAATTATTTTTTAAAAGCCAATTCACCCCCCCCCCCTCTTTCCATCACTCTTCCGCCCAACAATTGGTATCAAAGGCAAAATTTGAGTAATACCTTCACCGGTTTCAAATTCAAGATCCTTTGTGATGGCTTCAACTTCTTTCTCCCCCGAAGGCTATTCATTGGGTCATGCTCCTTTTTTGATGGAACCGACTACACTTATTGGAAAACTCGCATGATTACATTTCTTAGAAGTATTGGCTATCCTATATATAGAATTGTTATGCAAGGCTACACTCTCTCTAACAAAGATGAGTCTAAATGGACCCCCGAATACATTGCTTATTTTGAGCTTGATGGAAAAGCCATGAATGCTCTTCATTGTGGGTTAGACCGTAATGAATTTAATCGTGTTTCTACTTGCACCACTTCTCATGAAATTTGGAAGCTTTTGGAAGTGACCCATGAGGGCACTAACAAAGTCAAAGACACTAGATTGGATATGTATCGCCAAGATTTTGAAAGTTTTACCATGCACCCACACGAATCAATTACTGAAATGTTTACTCATTTTACTGATGTTTGCAATGGGAGAAAGTCCCTTGGTGATGATGTGTCTGCAGAAATGATGGTCAAGAATATCCTTTGGATCTTACCAAGCACATGGGCACCGAAAGTCACGGCAATCCAAGAAGCAAAAGACATCAAGAACATGCCGGTCGAAGAGCTCATCGGATCCCTCATGACCTACGAGATCACCATGAGGAGGCAAGCTGAAAAGGAAGGCAAACCGATCAAAGTTCCAAAGAACATCGCCTTCAAAGTTCAAAAAGAAGAAAGCTCCTCCTCCTCATCATCTTCCTCTTCAAGCGGCGATTCAGAAATGGAGAATCTTGCCCGCAAAATGCACAAAGTCATGAAGAAGCACAAGAAGAAGAAATCCCGCAAGGCTCAACCCAACGAAAAATCCGAGCCCGAGGTAACATGCTATGGGTGCGGCAAGAAAGGCCATTACAAGCCCGATTGTCCACTCAACAAGAAAAAGGCCAAGCAAAAGGAAAAAAAGAAGGCATTCAAGGCCACATGGAGTGATAGCTCCACATCCTCCTCCTCCTCCTCCTCAAGTGACAACGGTAAAAAATGCCTAATGGCATTTCATGAGGTAACCTCTTCCGACTCCTCTTCCTCTTGTTCTTCAAATTCTTTCAATCATTTATCGTACGAGGATCTCCAACATGCTAGAGATCAATTGGAGGAAGTTTTTCACGAACTTTCTTCCAAATTTGTTGCTTTAAAAAAGAATTTCAAAAAACTTTCTTCCGAAAAGGAACAACTTCTCAAAGAAAAGGAAGAGTTGTCCCTCAAGATCCAAAACCTTCCCGATGTTGATTCTATGGAATCAACAATCAAGGATTTAAAGGAATCCCTTGCCAAATTCACCCAAGGTGAACAGAATTTAACCAAATTACTTGGTTCCCAATGCGTATCTAGAACCACCCAAGGGCTTGGCTATTCCAAGCAAGCTTCCTCTTCCCATGCTCCAACTATTTTTGTAAGGGGGAGCTCCCAATATAAATTTTGAAACTATTGTAAAAAACCCGGGCACTTAATTTATGAGTGCAATTGCAAAAATGCCCGGTATGGAATGCCCAAAACCATTTCCTTTAACGATGAATTTCATAGGAGAAGACCCGCCACTAGACAAGTATGGATTGAAAAATCCCTCTTAGCGAGTCTCTCCGGGCCAAAATTTGTCTCGGTTTCAAAATCCTCTCCCCGGTGATTTGTTGTTTTTATTTAGGGGGAGTTAGGATCGTTCAAGCCTTTTTGCTTCATATTCAAAACTTTCAATTCAAAACTCTCAATTCAAAACTTTCATTTTCAAAACTTTCATTTTCGAAACCTTCATTTTCAAAACTTTCAATTCAAATTTCAAAAATTTCAATTGGTTTAAAATCTCTATCTTGTTTTTCAAACCCTTCCCTCAATCAAGTTTTATGCCCCGTGCTATTTTGATAATCACAAAGGGGGAGAAATTCTTGGTTGATTGGGGGACAAATCTTTCTCTCATGCTTTGCTTTACTTTTCAATTTATCCTTTAAAGAATGCCTTTCATTTCAGTCTTTTACATTGTTTGTTTTGGTGATTGTGATCATCAAAATAGTGGGAGATTGTTGTACCTCTCGTACCCCTCATGGTTTAATTTTCATGATCACAATCACTCTCTTATTTATCTAATCTTGTTTTAAGTGTTTTTTGATAGGAAAAAGGTTGCCAAGGAATTGGGCCAAGAAAGCAAAAGCCATGAAAGCAAAAGTGGACTGTTTTCAGTCCACCGGCCAACCGGTGGATGACCACCGACCAGCCGATGGAGCCTGGACAGAAGGCATCCCCTCTGTCCAGACCACCGGCCAACCGGTGTCCCATCACCGGCCAGCCGGTGGAACCCAGACAGAAGGGGTTGCTACTGTCTCAGCACCGGCCAACCGGTGGCCTCCTCACCGGCCAGCCGGTGGTGCCTGGGCAGAAATTCTCTCCCTTTTCCAAGCACCGGCCAACCGGTGGCCAAGCACCGGTCAGCCGGTAGAGCCAGTCAAACTAGCCGTTGGGCTTTGACCAGACTTGTCCACTTGACCCCCAACGGCTCCGAAGGCCTCTCCAACGGCTCCGAAGCCCCCTAAAGGCCATTTGAGGGTTCCCCCTCTATAAATAAAGGACTAGGAAGCCCTGGAAATACAAGTAAGCCAACGGAAGCCCACGGGAACATTTTTCAACCATTTGGCGAACCTCCGGCAGATTCCTTCAAGGAACCTCAATTGCTCCAACCCACTTCCACATCCAAGGAGCACCACCATAGAAGCTTGGGAGCGCTCTTCATCAACTCCAATCAATCCATTGGCGCCCAAGACTTCTCCTCTTACGGTTTTTCATTATTTATCATTTTGAGCTTCAATTTGGGTTTGTGCCTACAAACCCCAGCTTCTTTTATCTTCCTTTTTGTTTGGGTTTTCACACCACCTTCAAGGTGTGAAGAGGTTAGTCAAGCCTTCCCTTTAAAAGGCTTGAGTCATAGGTGAGCTAGCCTTCACCTGTAAGAAGGCTAGTGGGTTCTTGCTCAACCATTAAAAGCAAGCTGTAATAGGTTCTAGACTACCTTAAAGTCTAGTGGGTTTCTTGCTAAAACCATTAAAAAGAAAGCGGTAGTAAATCTCTCAACGGTTGAGTTGGGAGCGGAGACGTAGGCTTTGGTTTAAGCCGAACTCCGTTATCATTTTTGTGTCTTGCCTCTTTTATTTCCGCTGCACCTTTAACTTTGATTTTAAATTCTTAATTATTTTTTAAAAGGCAATTCACCCCCCCCCCTCTTGCCATCACTCTTCCTCCCAACACCATCGACTACCTGTTGGTCATCCATATGGCAGATCGGGCAATCATGTGCTATGTGTCCATGCCCGCCAGACATGAAGCACTGCTAGGCTCCCTATTAGTTCCCCTAGACTGGGAGCCGCACAATACTGACCCTGAGTCTTGGTGTCAGCCTCTGAATGCCCTGGCCCCCTTTGTCCTATGTGTCTGCTATCTGCTAACAGCTGAAGGCTCTACCTCATGGGGTATACTGGAATCTCTAGCCGCTAGATCTTGCTCCACCAAGAAGCTCTCCAAAATAAGGGCTCACTCTAGCACCCCTGCCTGGGTAGGGATGCTAAGAGACAACACTGATTCCCTGGTCTCCATCCAGAGTCCCTCCTCAAAAACTCATGCCCTGAAGAAAGAGTCTCTCACCCGGTCTGTGGAGCAACGAGATAGCTTGGTGAAACATGTTGAGTACTCATTCACCGTCATTATACCATACTTTATAATAAGAAACACCTGAATATACAGTGAGTGCAAGGTTGTGGGAAAAAACTCCCCCCAGAAAATCTGCTCGAAGTCTACCAAGGTAAGGGTCACCTCATTGTGCGTCTAGCTGGTCAAGCTCCACCATCTCCATGTTGAACCCTATAGAAGAATCGCAACCAAGATCATCATCTGGTCAGGAGGTTTCCTCACTAAGAATAAGACCCACGTCATATCCTTCATCCAGTCCTCAATGACCTAAGGATCTGTCTCTCCCCTGAACCTAAGAGGTCTCTATCTCTGAAACTCATGTAGGCCAATGAGGCTACAAACATCCTCTACCAGATCCACAAGAATTAGATGCTGACCATCGGGAGGTGGTAGCACTGGTGCAGCACCCAGTGGGACATCTCGAGCAGTGGTCCCTGAACGGACACCTCGTCTCTAGGTGTGCAGTCCTCATGTCCTCGTATAAGGATCCTGACTGGTCGTCCACATGGAATCATCCTGAAATAGATCAATATGTACCATGGTTAAGAGTTTATACCAAGTGATATGACCTTTATTCAAAAAACATAAATGGACACTTATGCAACCAATGTTTTAATATATTGAGTGAAATATTAGAACTCAACGTCTTGGTGTATGGATATGTCGGCTGCCGCACCAACACTAGACTCTTAGAATCTGAAAGTTATACATGAAACACTTTACAGTGTTGAAAAAAAAACATAGTCTGCCAGTATTTGTGGTAGGATTAGACACCCTTTGATACCACTTTGTCCAAACCTGTCCCCCATGGATCATTCCATGACTACCCATGCCCTCGTCCTTAAGGCAAGGGGATAGAGACTAGTGTCAAAGGCATCAAACTTCATGTAGGAGGAATTTTACTGAGTACCTGTACGCACACACATGCCCAACCACATCCCAACACACTGAATGGGAAAACATGTATACTACAACAATACTAAGAGCAAAGTACAACTGAAAGTGAGTGGCCAATAATACAAACCCAACAAAAGAACTGAAACAACAATGCACCAAAAAAGGAGTTCTGATTGCCATCCGCAGAAAACCTCACCTTATTTTAAGAGTAGTGAAATAACTAGAATCCAAAGTAGTATGTCCTATCCATCTGGTCTTAATAATCCCCACGTAGTCCTAGGCCTCCAAGCCCACCATCGTAGAGTCTGTCAGTCCTCCCCCCTGAGCATATCTGTCAAAACATCGATCATCCGCACCAGAAACAACACGTCTGGGCGAAGACCGTGTAGGGGTGAGTATAACAATTCTCAGTAGGGACCCTGAGAAAAAATGGAAAGACACACAAAAATTCTCAATGTAAACAATGAAGCATGAGACAACTCACACCAGGTATATTCTGGGGTAGTGATTGTAGCATCATTAGTCATATCATCGAACTCCCGAGCTGCTGGAGAACCCATCCTCTATCGAGTGCAGTGGGCATTCCGGGTCACGTAGAGCCGCTTCCCACTAACCTTGATTATTTTTGTACTTGTCCCTAAAGAGTATCATGGGTATGATGGGTAACACAGATCTGCTCCCCACCGTTGGACTGATGGTTCACATAGAGCTGGTCCCCAGATTGGTCGAACTGAGTTATTCCTCATGCCGAGTACCATGGGTCTGAACAGTCACACAGAGCCACTCACCACTATGGGACTTCTAGGTCAGGAAAATCTACTTCCCACTGGGCCGTCATCGAGCTGTCTTCAGTACTCATACAATTGTAGGGTTCTGTACATAGTGTGATTATTAGATTCGCTCCTCAAACCATTAATCATATATTAAATTCCACGATATATACCCCAAGGAATACCAAAATATTATCCTCAACATGTGGATACCAATGCTACAAATGGATCATCAATCGGATGCATGGTTTGCACGATATATGAGTTTTAGTAAACAGGGGACCATTTTCAACGAAGCTCAATCCGACCCCATAGGACTGATTTGACCAACCCGAACCAGGGGTCCTACATACCCTAATTTAATTAGATGACCTCTACCAAACCTAGTTTGGGTCGGGGTCAATCTGGTCAGGCCTAGGCAGTTGGCCAGGCCCAATCAACCACACTGAAACTGCCTTAGTTTGGTCGAGGGTCCTACCCACCAGGCTGCTCAGGGTCCCGGTTTAGTATGGCCTAGCCCGAAGGGCACATGTCCGGCCTGCGGGCTTGGGTCTAGCACGCTGGGTGTGGGTCTGGCCCACTGGGTGACAGGGATCGGTCCACTGGGCCACGTGTTCGGCTTGCCGATGTAGGTCTGGCTCGCTCGGCGTAGGACCGGCCCGCCATCCCTAGCATAGTTCACCAGGGGGCAGACTGGTGGTGTGTCGCCTGATCGGGATGCAGAAACTAGCCAAGTTCGGTCACCTCTACCCCACAGGACACCATGGGTCCTCCTCCTCCAGACACGGTCGACGGACCGCAGCGCGTCCAGCCGATTCAAGGGGCTCGAAAGTGGGCCACCCCCCATCATGCAGCATCCGTCTAGCGGCACAACACCCACCGTCGCGGGAGGTTGGCTGCAACCTCCTACTTCTGCAGCACGCCACTATCTTCCAGCATGGTTGGCAAGGGGTGGGAACCTCTGCTGCCGCTGCGGTGCATGTAGGTGCCACAGACTTCACGCGGCCGACGTGGGCCGACCGCCGTGTCATTAGTATCACACCAACGACACCTTTTGAGGGCCACTAGAGTGGATCTAGTAGTCCATTTTCTGATCCGTCTACACCTATGGGCCTTTTGGGTCGCCTTCATCCCTACTCAGCCCCAGAATCGAATTTACAACACCTCAAGAATGTGTCCCGCAAGAATTCATGAGCGGATGCGCTCAGGCCTTGTTCGTGTTAGCCCAGGCTCCCACGTGAGTGGTTTAAATCAGTGGGGAGGATTTGTGATTGAAGTTAAATTATTTCATTCAAGGTTTGAATCCCAAATAATAAATCCCCATGAAAATTCACACTCCCATATAAATGCACAAATTGCGGATCAACTTGTTCGTGAGTAGATCCATGTTCGTCGTTTCTAGAAAAAGAAGAGTAGGGAGGAACTTTGAAATAAAAAAATAAAACCCCTAACTTTTTGACGTTCGATGCCAAAGTGTTCATCCTAAAGAGTTCAAGTCATTGGTGTCGTCACATCCCGCTCAATTATTCAAGGTTTGTCGATGTTAGTGATGTCTCACCGGCATACTTCATCATTCTTTTTTAGAGAGGAATTTCTGTTGAAGATTCTTTAGGGAGTCGCATAAGATTAATCATGTTCTCTCTAACGTACCAAATAATTATAAGGAACATGTCGCAGTGTTTTAGTTATGATGCGACGTCGCATCTTCACAGAGTTTCTTTTGCAAAATAGTGTCGATATTATGCTCCAATTATTGCATCATTACGCTGCATGATACGGGCCATTAATGAGACTCATTAATACACCCTTCTCTACTTCGTCTCCGCACTGCAGCATCATCGTCCGCCACTCAACGGATGATAAAGAATATAAAATAACTTTGTAAGTTATTTTATTATTTTTCTTGAAAAGACCGAAAATAAACATTTCAGTTCGACCCTTGCTGGCCGAAGTAAAGTACATTCTAGGTGAATCATACTATTTCAAGTTCAACAGTGTCTTCAGGTTTTCGATTCGAGCACCAGTTTAAAATTTATAAAACTTCGCTCACATTTATACTGAACATAACTTAAAAAAAGTTCAAAATTCTGTTTCGGGCTCTCCAGGCCTCGAAATCACGTACCGTTAGAGTGCACGGTCCCAGAATAATTCAATTTAATTAAACAGAAATTTTTACAAAATTTATGAGACATTATAGTAATTATTATCCTTTTATATATTGTTTCTATCACTTCAATGGGATTTTTTACAACAAATAAGTGTAAAAAATGTATTTCCATATATACCATAAGAATAATTGGTTGTTTCTATATATTTTCATTTTGATAGAATGAAATAAGTATCCTATTTTAGGTATCATTTCATTATTAATACATATATCTAAAATGTTTAACCATGTATAATTACATGCTTTCATATTTATAACTTTCATTTATTTGAGTAATTCTCTACCAATGACATAATTGTTTTTTAATAGTTATACATACTCCCCCAATTTTGAAAAATAATATTCTCCCCATTGTGTTTTATATTTGGATCCCCCTACTTCAACAAGTTATGTTTAAAAGTAATTGTTAATAAATTTTTATTTATTATTCATTTTCCTTCAATCCATATTTTAAAAAACAAGTACTTTCTATCAGTTTTGTATTACACAATTCTCAATTGTTTTATAATTATTTAAAAGATATTTTCTTACACCATATAAGGGAATATTTCCTTAAAGACTGATAATTTATAATATATGTGGTAATTTATTTATTTTCACCACTCTTAGCACAATTTTAAATTTTATAGTGTTGTATACATCAAAATAAGAATTGATTTATGTCACCATGCAAATGCACATGCACAATAATAAAATATTTTAATATGTATTTATTGAAAATTGTATATGAATACAAACATATATAGATATAAATATTATATATATTTTAATATACATATAGTTATTCATATATTTTTATAATGTAAATAAAATGGATAAATTTTTATTTTAAATAAAATGGGTAATAGTTGTTTTTTTCTATATAGTTTATATATTTAAAAATATAGTTCACATGTCTATATGGGTAAATACTTATTTAAAAATTTAATATCTACATGTTAATATATTCATATATATATATATTATTATAGTAACATTACAATATAAAAAAGGGTAAAATATCATCACCATAATGTACATATGTATATAATTCACGGAACCTAATTCAATGTCCACCACAAAAAGATAAGTATATTATATCGAACAACGAGGAAGAGTATTTTATATAAAAATGTTTTAATGAATTCAAAATTATTTAAATGAGTATAAGATTTTGAAAATAAAAATATGTGTCTATACTATGATTGGTTGTGAAATGTTATGAAAATAAAAGACATATAGAAGAGTAGGTATCTACCAGTATAATTTCGAAATGATGTGTGATCTACTCAATATATATTAGTAGTTGTTTATTTCATGAAAATTGTTCCATATGATTTATATATAATGAATATAGCATATATTTAAGAGTAAATATATATATTGGATACAATTATATATAAATATAGTTTTACATTGAAGATAAATTTCAATGAAAAAAATGTATTTTATAATGAATTATATGAGATGATATATGATTGATAAAATTATATAGAATACAACATTATTATTTGATTTGAAGGTTGTATTAATGGGAGAGTATTGATAAATAAGGTTGAATAGTAATGAGTAGACAATATGGAGGATGAATGTGGGAGTGGCATGATGCATTTGGATGGAAGATTATTGAAATAAATATTATTAGAATTCATCATAGAGGAAAAGGGGTTCAAATGAATAAATCTATATAAGGAGTACCAAATAAACAAATACCTTCTATTACACTAATGAAATGAACTAGAAGCAGTTGTAGAATGAATTTAGGGATTCAAATAGGGGATTGGGTCTTTCAGGAATACATGAATGAATTGTGGGGGATGTATGGTAAAATTAGATAATAGTGGTGAAATTTGGATGGAATAAATACTAGAATAGTGAGATATAGTTTATATGATGCTGATTATGGTTATTTGGTGGGAACAAAAGAGGTGAACTATGATGGGGGATGTTGTGAAATGGATTTATTGAGAGAAGGGGTGTTGATAAAAATAGACATAGGGTTCTCTGTCAAATGAATAAAAAAGAGAAAAGGTGAAGAATGAGATGAAAAATAAGGACGTTATATGAAAGAACATATGAATCCTAAAGATGCATTGGTAGAGTTGGAGGCATAGAGGTGGAGTAGAGGCATGGATAAGTAGTCTGAGGCTATGAGATGGGGATGTGGCATGCGGAGGTAAGAACTATGTGGGGATGTCTGTTAGGGATTAATCATGAGGATTCCATAGAAATTCAATATATATAAGAGAGGTAGATACGGAGGAGGAAGAGGTTGAGGTGGAGGAGGAGATGAACCATATGATTGCGAAAGAGGGAAAACCCGAGGAATTTGTAATGGATGAATGGTCCTGGGGATTGAAAAGGTGGGGAGTTTTATTGAAGGTCTATTATGTTTTGACATGTGTAAAGGGAGTGACAAATATTTATATAACTATAGAAATTTATCAAGGTGAGAGGATTACAATCCATAGACACACACACACAACAAGACACCATAGTAGGCCAGGCTTCATCCCTCCACAGAAGAATCGACAGCCACCTACGATGACCATTACAATTTGACTTCCTGGAGGTTATATGGCCTAATACACAATTTCAAGGCCCAATGGCCCAATTTTATGGCATAAATGATACTTCTATGAAATTATTAATGTTGCGTCCTACACTGCAATAGGGCCCACAAAAATGAATTTCAATTGAGTCTATCATGATTTTAACCCCAGAAAAATATTGGATTATGAGGTGGACCTAACTCTCATTCAAGCCCCAAATTGGAAATAAATGATAATAAAATGTTGCCACATCCTTGACCTAGAAAAATATCAGATTATGATGTGGCAATATTTTAACACTCTTTACCGCATCATTTTTCTATTTTTTATTGACTTTTTTATTCTAAAATGTTGTTTTTATTAAATAATTGATAACTTTTGTGATTTTATACTTTGTTGTGTAAAATTATTTTTTTTGGTTTTAATCATGTATTTTTAATATTTATTATTTTCTTTTTAAATAAATCTAAAATTAAATTATCCATGTGAATTTGACATTTATTTATTTATTATTTTATTTTTAAAAATTTCTCATTCTAGTTAGTATATTAATTCATTAATTCAATTAATAATTCTTTATTCATTAAATTGGAAATAAATAACACAAGCTAGTTTTTAATTCTTTTAATAATTTAACTAATTTTAACATGCAAATTTTATTCAATTAATATCTTTATTCTATAATTAATTATTTACTTAATCCTTTGATTAACTAATTGGTTAATTGATTTAAGCAATTGACTTTAAACACTTTTACGTTTTTTAAATTAAATTTGGTTATAATTTTTAATAAAAATAAATTCAACCCTTTCAATAAGGCATAATTAATTTTATTATTTAATATTGTCTTATTTATTTAGTCTTTAATTTTATTATTTTTAATTTAATTCATTAATTTATTAATCCATTTACTTACCTGAATTAATGATTTAATTAATTTAATTTTGTTTTGGTTTACAGGTGTAGCGGTCGCATGGTCCCTCTGTCGCTGTTTCCCACCACTTGTCGTACCACCATATCCCCCACTTCACTGTCTCACGGTGACCATCACTCGCGGTGCCTCAATTTCTATCTCACTCCAACCGTGTGGGTCTCTCACCGTCTCTTAATTTCAAGAGGGGTGACTGTCTCACCGTTTCAAAAACCAGCCACCGTCACTTTTCCTTCCCACCACACATCCACTGCTGCATCTTCTTCCCACCGCATCCCCACACATCATCACAGCAGCACACTCAGCAGAAAAATTTAGAAATGCACCGCAGGAACCAAATTCACCCACAATAGAGTAACAAATGCATAGCATCAAACAAAAGTAACCCGACAAATCACATAATCTGAAGAGCATATCAACCGAATAAATCAAAATCATGAATCAAAATCCAATCACTTTCTCAAATCCTATAATTCCCAGCGTCTCCTGCCTGAAGCCATCACACTCTCACTAGCACAACCACCATGACCTTGTCTCTTCCTCAGTTCGAGCTGGCACCACCGCTACCTGCCTCACCTCGCACTGCCGTTTGAAGTCTGACAGAGCCTTTCCCTGCTTCTACTTCGCACCGAACGCAAAATCACTGCTCATCGGCGAGCCAACCGAACTTGGTCGCGCCAACAACTGCCCCCACCGCGAGCCCGTTTCACTTGATGCACTGCCGCTTTCCGTCGGAGAGCCCCCAGAACCCAAGCCGCACCTCTACTCCCTATCCCGATGCACCCCGGCCTCTCCAAGCCGAGATCCTGAGCTGCCTGCCCAGATCCGCTTCGCACCGCCACTCCCGAGCCGCCTCGGCCCTCGCCTTCCCCATTTCTCCACTCCCACCCGTGTTGAACTCGCACCCCACACCTCCCCTGCTGCTGCGCCGCTCGCCGAACAGATTCCCCACTACCCATTTTTTTCATTTTTTTATTTATTCTTTTTAGTTTTAATTTTTTTTATTATAACATATAACATATATATTATATAATATATATTTCATATACAATATAACAATAATAGGAATAATAATAAATAGAATATAATCTTTTATATATTATACTAATATATATATATATATATTAATTAAATAAAATAGTTATTAAATATATATTACTAATAATTGAGGTATTATAATATATATATATATATATATATATATTAATAAGTTGTTATTATTGTTAACATTAAGTAGTTATAATAATATAGTGTATAAATTTATTTATTTATACATAGCGGTTACTTTTTATTGGGCTCACGTGTGTTTGTTAATGTTTTGCTGCAGGGGGTGGGATACAGTTATAGAGAGTTCACTAAAAATCTGGTGACGTGCACATAAAAGCACGCCACGTGGATTTGCGGATTTGTAGAGGGGAGAAATTAGCTTGACGCGTGCACATCATTTTCATTCAGTTAGGAGCAACTACTCGGGTGATAAGCGCGAGAGGAGCAGCAGAATGAAAGCTACATGTGGAGGTCAGAGAACTCCTCAGGCAAGATTCCAGAGACTTCTAATAGTCATTAGCATACACGACGGACACGAAATCATTGAGACACCATAGGAAAAAATGTCGGGGAGATAGAAAAAAACTCGAGAGAGGCGGCGAGGCTTGGATCCAGACTGGGAAAGCAAAGCAGGAGGAAGATACAAAATATCCTTCACGAGTAGATTGGAGTACTGAGAGCAACTGAGTCAGTGCTTTTCATATCTCGATTCCCAGGGCGGGACATCGAGCACATTCCAGCATCACATCAACCACTGAGCCGTAGGAATTAGTACTTTCAGGAGAAGTATCAGGGAGTTCGAACAACTTATTTTTCCTTGTTCTCTGTTTTTATGCAACTTATTTCAATATGAATTTCATTGATCTTAATTCTATTGTTACATTAAAACCAACCATTATGTCTAGCTAAATTCCTTCAGAGGGGGGGGGGTAAGCTGGTTGATTTGATTTGTTTAGTCTTATTCATGCGCTGTATCAATTTTTGGATTGTCTCTCTCATTGTTTACAGAGGAGTTTATTTTCAAAACAACATGATCGAGTGAAAACGAATCTTGTTTGTACCATAATGAAAATTGTTTCAATTTGAGGAACACACTGACAAGTGAGTTATGCTTGAATGAGAGAGACACACTGAACTCAACTGACAAGTTGAGCCCAGTGACATCTGACTTGTTATCGCTGTTGGATGGAATGACTTTTACAGTCGAAGTACTATAAGAGTTATTTCATGACAAACTGACCAGACGACAAATCTGGCCAGTTACTTTTAGTCAGATCCATTTTTCATAATACTTCAGTGCATGAACAAGGCTAAGCAATATCGAATTGGCCAGTGGACATTCCCCCCTACTCATCTATTGGTTGTTTACAACACAATTCTCCTTGTGGCTCTGTCTACTCCCCTTGCACTCACCATCTCACCCTCATTTCCTCACACACCAATTCTCACTCTCTCCACTTCACCACCACCAATTGTGCTTGCTTTTTCTTGTGTGTGTTTTTGTTTAGTTTATTTTTTTAGAGCGCCAAACACAACATAAGGCCTCCATGTGATTTGACCCTGTCTTTCCACTATCCTAAGTAGTAAGTAGGTTATAAATTTTATTTTTTCGCACGTTCCCAACGACGTGCGAGCGTGGAAATTTTGGCACCATTGCCGGGGGGGCTAGGTGCGGAAAAAAAATCCAAACAAAAATTCGCATATAAAAAAATCAAATAAATAAAATCTCAAAAAAAATCACTAATAAAAATCTGCAAAAAGAATAATTGAAATTCAAAACAATTTTGATCTTGCAGCATGAAAACCAGGTCTATGACTGAATACTTAGTACCTGGTAATCCTAAAATGGATAAGCCCCTCATGGAAGTGAAAATGAACAAGGACAGGGTCAAAATGGAAGATAAGAGAAATGGAAACTTGAACAACCCACTTTCTGAGAATTTGAACCAACTTGGAATGATGAACCCAACTAGGAATTAGATAGTTGAGAGGCACAATTTGAGAGAGTTATTGCTACCTTCAGTGTCTAGTATCCCTTCATGCATTATACTCTCTCCTAGGTCCAGGAATTTAGAGATAAATCAATCTCTGCTTTGTCAGCTGCCTACCTTCAACGGAATTCCTATTAAAGACACTCTTGACTTCATTAGAGCCTTATATTGTAGTGGCCAACAACTACCACTTAGAGGTCTCACTGAGGAAGAGCTTAAATTGGGATTTTCCCCCTTCTGCCTCAAGGGAAATGCTAGGTCTTGGTTCCAACAGTTAGAAGAAGAAATATTTGTCACCTGGGAACATGTTTACAGTGCTTTAACAATGAAATTCTATCCCAGGAGGTTGGCATATGAGATTAGGCACAAAATTACTGGATTCCTTCAGGATGATGGAGAAATGTTTCATGAAGCCTGGGATAGGTTTAGAGGTTTTCTTAGGCAGTTTCCAAACCATCAATGTACACTTCAATTCCTCATTGACACATTCTATAATAGTCTCACCCCTTACCACCAAACCTTGGGGGATTAGTCTTCGGGAGGAGAATTTAGTGATAAGACTGCCGAGGAGATCAAAAAAATCATTAATACCTTAGCTCAAAATTCCTAACAAAAATGGTCTTGGAGGAGAACCATTGTGAGAAAAGAAACCACCCCTGCTCTTCAAGCTAAAGATCAAGCCGTTGGCTTCTTTAATGAGAACCCACATCAAATCCTTAAGGAGCAGTGTCACCACTGTGGCATGTATGGCCATTCTCAGACCCGTTTTCCAAACTTTGATTTTCCTGTCCAGCCTCATGAGAGTGCCATCTTTTCTGGCTATGGACCTCGGATGTAGCCTAGATATGATCCTTTTTCCAACACCAACAATCAGGTGTATAGAAACCATCTGAACCTTTCATGGAGGGAGCATGGAGTCCTTCGACCTACTGCCCCTCCTGGATTCCAGCAGCCTCCTAGGAAACAATTCCAACCCCAACCTCAACCTAAGGCCGAGTAATCCAAATACAAAGATGAGATGATAGATATGTTCCATTAGTTGATAGGGAGGTTTTATGAACAAAAGACCAAAAATTATAATGATAAAGTTCAAATGAATGCTAGAATGACGAATTTGGAAATTCAAATGGGGAAGTTGGCTAGGGATGCTAGTAATAAAGAAAAGGGCAGGCTTCCTAGAACCACTAATGCCAATCCTAGGGAGAATTACATGGCCGTGACCACTAGAAGTGGTCTTAAAACTCACCAAGAACCTAGGAAAGAACCCCAAAATTCTGAAAATGAGAAACTGGATGAAGCTGCAAAATCAAATCAGAAAGAACCTGAACCTGGAAAACTAGAAAGCACCACTGGAATCCCTCCAGTTCCTGCTATTCCAACTCAAAAAACCCAATGAAAATGTCTTGAAAAAAAAGACAGTAATGGGAAGAAAATTGTTGACGAAGAAGCTGTAGAGACGCCCCCAATTTTGATTAATTTTTACACTGCAATCCCCTTACCAGAAATAATTAAGAAACCAATTCATGATTCTGAACTGTTGAAATTTTTTAAAGTGGTAAAATATCTGAACATTGATATCCCATTCATGGAAGAATTGATTCAAAGATCTTCATGTCTGAAATCACTCAAGAAAATATGTTCCACCAAAAAGACATTGGTGGAATTTTCCACCTATAGCTTAACAGAGGAGTGTAGTGCAGTCTTGTAGAATATGATACCTCCTATGCTTCAAGACCCATGAATCTTTGTCATCCCTTTTACTTTTGGGGATAGAGGTGGTATGTTCAACTGTTTGTGTGATTTTGGAGCTAGTATTAATCTGATTCAACTATCACTATTTCAGCACCTAAGATTAGGTGTTCCCCAACCCACCACTATTGTGTTACAGCTTGTTGATAAATCCATTACTCATCTAGTGGGTAGGGTCGATGATCTGTTAGTGGGAGTATGCAAACTATTTTTGCCTACTGACTTTCTTATCCCTGAGATAAAGTGTGACCAGGAGGTTGCTATCATTCTTGGTATGCCTTTCTTGGCCACAGGGGGAGCTGTGAGAGATGTGTCTAAGGGGAAATTTATTTTCAATTTGGGTGAACAGAAAGAAGAATTCAATGTGTTTAAGAAAATACAAGAACCCACCCACACATTTTTTTTACAAAATATGAGATGTTAGTTACTGAGAGTAATGCTGATAAGGAGGAAGAAGAGTTTCTAAGAATTGTAGCTGAAATCAACAGTGAACCTGAAATCCCTATTGCCGCTTGCATGGGGATCATCTCAAGTAAAGAGAGATAATTTGTTGATGAATACGAGGTAGAATTATTGGATAAACTAGATTAGTTTGTTTTGGAGCACATTATTACCCTGAGACAGGAGTCTGAGTTTGAGGAGATATTTTTTGGAAGCTCTAGAAGTGAGGAAAAAGCCTTCTCTACTGCCTTCTTCAAGAGGCAGCATGAAGACCTTGGGCCACCCAGGCCCAATTGTATTATCTCAAGCTAGTCACCACCCACCCTTGAACTCAAGCCTCTCTCTGGAAACCTCAAATATTCCTTTTTAGGAGACAATTCCACCCTTCCTGTTATCATTTCATCTAATCTAGATGTGAGTCAATAGCAAAATCTACTTAGTGTTTTGAAGAAATACAAGTCAGTCATAGGCTGGTCAATTGCTGATATCAAGTGGATAAGTCCATACTTCTTTATGCATAAAATTCCCATGGAACCTAAGTTTAAACATAGAGTAGAAGCCCAAAAAAGACTCAACCCCAACTTGAAGGAAGTTGTGAGAGAAGAAGTGATTAGGTTGCTTGATGCTGGAATAATCATTCTAATTTCTGATATCCCCTGGGTCAATCCTTTCCAGGTGGTACCCAAAAAAGTGGAGTAGCAGTGGTCAGTAATGAAAAGAATGAGAAAATCTAGACAAGACCAGTAAATAAATGGAGAGTATGTATAGACTAATGAAAATTTAATGCTACCACAAGAAATGATCACTTCCCCATGCCATTTTTGGATCAAATGTTAGAGAGATTGGTAGGCAATGAATTCTTCTGCATTCTTGATGGATATACTGGTTACAACCAGATTGCCATTGCACCTAAGGACCAAGAGAGAACCTCCTTCATCTTTCCATCTGAGACATTTGCCTACCAATGGATTCCCTTTGGATTGTGTGGTTCTCCTGCCACTTTTCAGAGGTGTATGATGGAAATTTTTTCAGAAATGATTGAAAAGATAATTGAAGTGTTCATGGATGATTTTTTCTGTTGTGGGAAATAACATTGAGAACTATCTGAAAAATTTGGAACTACTGTTAGAAAGGTTCCAATAGACCAACATAGTATCAAACTGGGAAAAGTGACAATTCATATCCATTGAAGGCATAGTTTTGGGACACAAAGTTTCTAAGAAGGGACTGAAGGTCGATAATGCTAAAATTGAGGTCATAAAAAAATTTCCCCCACCTGAAAATGTCAAAGAATCATCTGTTTCTTGGGACATGCTAGGTTCTACAGGAGGTTCATTAAAGACTTTTCTAAGATTAATAGACCTCTTAACTCCCTGATAGTTACAGACACACCCTTTGTTTTCGATGAGACATGTCTAGAGGCATTTCATCTGTTTAAGGAGAAGTTGACTACTTGACCTATAATCACTGATCCTTACTGGAAGATTCTATTTGAGGTTATGTGTGATGCTAGTGACTTTTCAAAAATAGATGTTCTAGGGAAGAGGAAGGATAAAACATTACATGCTAGTGACTTTGCAAGAAAGCTGTTGGATGGTACCCAAAATAATTATTCTACTACTGAAAAGGAGTTGGCTGCTGTGATGTTTGCTATGGAAAAATTCATGCAGTATTTTATAGGATCAAGGATCATAGTTTTCATAGATTATTCAAACCATAAGTATTTTCTAGCTAAAAAGGACTCAAAGCCCAGACTTATGAGGTGAACCTTGCAGTTATAGGAGTTTTATTTAGTGATTAAGGATATGAAAGGGGATGAGAATGTAGTTTCATATCAGTAGTCCCAATTGCCAAATTCCCCAAGTAAGGAACCAAAAGAGATCAACACATCTTTCCCTGATGAATTTTTTTTTGCTGCCTCTGTGCAGCAGTCTTCTTAGTCGGCAGACTATGCCAACTTTTTGGCAGCTGGAGTCATGCCCAAGGATCTCTCACACAACCAGAGGAAGAGGTTTATATATGAACTGAAATATTATTTTTTAGATGACCCTCTTTTATTTAGGAGGTGTGGTGATGGGATTCTGAGAATATGTGTGGATGAGGATGAGATATTACCCATACTAGAGAGCTGCCATTCATCACCTTGGGGTGGCCACCATGGAGAAGAAAGGACTGCTCAAAAGGTCCTACAAGCTGGTTTCTACTGGCCAACACTGTTTAAAGATGCTAGGAGTCTGGTTATTGGATATAAAAAATGTCAAATGTTAGGAAATGTTAGAATAAGACAAGAACTAACCCAAAAAGAAATTCTATAGGTTGAAATCATTTATGTGTGGGGCTTGGACTTCATGGGACCATTCCCATACTCTTATGGGAATGAGTACATTTTGGTTGTTGTGGACTACGTGTCCAAGGGGGTTGAGGTAGTAGCTCTTCTCAACAATTCTGCTACTAGTTTTGTGAAATTCATCAAGAAAAACATCTTTCCTAGATTTGGTGTTCCATGAGCATTCATCACTGATAATGGAACACACATCAAGAATTATAAGTTCAAAGTATTGATGGAGAAGTATGGGTGCTCACATAGGACATGCACTACTTACCACCCACAATCCAGTGGGAAAGCAGAAGTTTCAAACTGAGAGATCAAACTTATTTTAGAGATAACAGTGTCTAGCTCTAGGAAGGACTGGTCAAGGAAGTTGGACGAGGCCCTTTGGGCCTACAGAAATGCATATATGGATCCTTTAGGGATGTCACCATATATTCTACTCTTTGGGAAAACATTTAATTTACCTATTGAGTTACAAAAAAGATATTATTTGGTAGTTAAGGCTCTTAACCATGATTTTAAGTCTTCTAGAGAGAGGAGACTGTTAGAGATGAGTGAGATGGAGGAGATTCGAAGAGTGTCCTATGAGAATGATGACATTTAAAAAGAAAGAACAAAGGCATTTCATGACTCAATCATTCAAAATAGGAATTTCAAGGCTGATGAGAGGGTCCTGCTTTTCAATTCTAGATTGAAGCTGCTTCTAGGAAAGTTTAAGTCCATTTGGTCAAGACCCTTACCATTGTTCTAGTCTTGGTTAATGGAGCTGTTGAGATGGTTGGAGAAGAGAATCTACCTTTGTTAGTCAATGGTCAAAGAATAAATCACTTCTTTTAAGGGCATCCAAAGGGCTTGGCTGCCATATCTCTTTTGTAAGAATGGGATGATTTAAGTCTAACTGAGGACTATAAACTCATTGTTGCAAGGGAACTGACCCATGGTTGCTTAGTTGTTTCCCTTTTATTTTTGTTCATTAATAATGTTAATCCATACTGCTTGTTCTCCGGTTCAATTTCATAACTGATTGATGGTGCTTTATGATATGTTGTTGTTTTAGAGAGAGTTGTTTCTGCTGGAAACATGGCTAAGAAACCCCAAGGGGGTAATCCACTACATCATATGGATAACATTTCTCTATACTCACTCTCTTGGGTTACTTATCTTGAACTTAAAACTCTGAAATATTATTTTACTTATTTGAAACTGTAGGTTAAGGATGAGGGGTAATCATCCAGTGCTGCTGAAGAGGATCTGTTGATGAAAGCCACTACTAATGGTCCAAAAATTCAGGGAAGTGTTGTTCTACCCTTTTTTACTTTCAATTACTTGTTTAATCTCCAATGTGAACTAAGTGTGGGATAGTTCCCCGTAATCTGTGGGAAATTATTGTGTTTTCTTGCATGGGTGTTTAGCTGCTAGTATCTAGAGAGTTGAAAAAAATTATTATGAACTGATTTGTGAAACCTTCTTGCACCCATTGTTTTCAATTTCATTATGCTATTGCTGCACACCACTATTAATCATGATACTATCTGAAGTAAATTTATTAAATTATTTGTTTTCTCAATAAAAATTTAATTCATGAATATTTTAGAAATAAAACTAAGCTTGTTGTTGGTGAAGTTGGTGGGTTTGGGTTCTCTTGTTTTTGTTTTTATTTTCTTTCTCTTTTTGTGTGGCAAATAATTTTTTTGATATTCATTACTACCCCTCCATGTCCATTTTCAGCTGAAATGTTCATCTGTTTTGAATATAATCTGTCTTCCACCTTAGAATACAACATTGGGGACAATGTTGGGTTATAAGTGTGGGAGAGTGGTGTCATTCTAGTGCCATGTTAAATCCCCCCTTCTTGAAATCTTGAATCTAAGTTTGTTGTTGCTTAAAAAATGGTCAATTTTTTTTATAAAAAAAGTTCTAAATTCCTTCAATTTTTTTCAATTTTTTTCATCACATGATGAACATTAGAGGTTCAGTGGAACTTCAATTATCTCCTGTTTAGTGGATAACTACTCACTGGGTAATGAGAGTGACATTTAGTTAGAAACTATTAATCATGAGTGATTGATGAGTGCAATTGTTCACTGTCGCTATGAATCTGTCTATTTTGAAACTCAGGATGGGAGTGTGACAGAATAGATTTTGTGGAGTAAGGATCATGACATGGAGTAACTTGATGTTCTCACTGGAACCCAGGGGGCTCACATTTTTATTAAATATTATTCAATCACTTTAGGATGTCAATCTAAATGATTATTAATTATGTCCTTTTTAACTGGACTAAAATGGGAAAATGGGATCGCATGGTGGGTATTTGAGACAAGGTGCACTGGGTGAGTTTTTGTGAATAAATAAATCCAACTTCAATCATAATAAGTGCTATGCACAATTGTCTGTACATGGAATTTGGATAGGAAAAATTAAAATAAAGTTCCCTTGTAAAAAATATACTCATTAAGGTGAGGGGAATTTTGAACCTAGATGATGAAGGGAGAAATTGACTTGGTTAATATTCATTTGATTTGAATCAATAAAGTGATAAATTTTATGATCTTTAATTTTTGGAACTTGGGGGAAGGTGAGAATGGAAGGTTCCCTTGGTTATGTTTTAAATTCCACTTCATCTAACCTATTATCACTCCTTGAATTAGAACATGAATTGGAAGGTGAAGTAGGTTAGTTAATGAGTACATATAAAAGGCATGACATACTTGACAGTGTTGGGACCAAGTTGGATGGAGAAGACAGTTTGAAGAGTTTGCTTTTGCAGAGTGTTGTTTTTTGTTGTCAAATAAGATAAATCAATTCACTTTGTAAAAGGACCAGAAACTGTGACGATGCTTTTCTGATTTGTATTTCACAAATATCATAAGTTTTGAGAACTTGTGATGCAATCCTTATTAAGAGCAGAGTGTGGCACACAAGTATTAGCACACAAGAGTAAAGAAGTGATTTTGGAAAAGGAAAGAAAGTGGCACGCAAGTCAAGAGTGGCGTACAAGTATTGGTGCACAAGTATATGTGGCGCATAAGTCATATTTCAAGATCATCACATCAAAAATTTGAAAATGGAAATAAAATGGTGCACAAGTTAAAGATTGGCGCACAAGTCAAAAAGTGGCGTGCAAGTATAAGTGGCATGCAAGTGCGGCGCACAAGTATAAGTGGTGCACAAGTGTGGCACACAAGTATATGTGGTGCGCAAGTGTATGTTGCACACAAGTCATATTCGAACATCATCATATCAAAATATGACAAAGGAAGGAAAGTGTCGCGCTAGTGATGGAAGTGTGCACAAGTGATGGAGCGGCGCACATGTAGGAATGACGCGCAAGTCACCAAAATGCCTATAAATAGACGCCTATCCACCTATTTTTTAAATTCTCAACACTTAAGAAAAAAATTGAGCTCTGAGCGTGCAAGTAGTAGAGGGTGCTCTGATCGTGCAAGTAGTAGAGGGTGGTGTGCAAGATGAAGTGGCGCGCAAGCTGAGGGTTATTTATAAGGCATGCAAGTAGTGTGCCTTGCAAGTTTTTTCACCAAGTTTTGTTGTGCATGTTGCCAGAGGCACGCAAACAGGAAGGTTCTTTCAAGAAGTGGCCTGTGTATAAGCCAAAGGAGGCGCGCAAGAATTGCGCTGTGCTCAATGGTGGCACACAAGTATTGAGTAGGCGCGCAAGCAGGTGGCTTGCAAGTAGTGAGGCGTGCAAGTAGGTGGCGTGCAAGCAGGGAGGCACGCAAGTAGGGAGTGGCGCGCAAGATGTCTACAGTAGGAGGTTCTTACCAACATCTGGGTAGGAAAGTGAAGAATTGTTTTGAAAGATTTTATTTATGAAAGTTCATTAAGAAGCACAGAATCATTACATTACCCTATTTGTGCTAAGAGGGAGCACACACACTATTGGATTGTTTTCAAAGTGCTTCACGAGTGTAAGGCTATATCCTACTCATTGTATTCCACATCAAAGGACTGTTTTCTTGTGGATTGTGTGGTACTAGATTGTTTCCGTACCATTACAAGGATGTATCTACTCTTGTTGAGTAGTGAACCATGTAAATATTGTGATCCTGTGGTTGTGTGGGTTCAGTAGGGAAGAAACTTTTTAACAGGAGGCGAATGTTGTTTCAAAAACAGGAAACAAAAAAAGAAAAAGATCTCACAGATTCACCCCTCTTCCTCTCAGTGATAATTGCATCCTGACTGTGAACTTCAGACAATTCATGCATTTGTGAGGCTTTTGACTTCCATTGAGTTTTTGAAGCTAGATAGGACATCATTTTTGAACACCTTTGGATAGTCTGACCCATTGTTTGGTCCTGCTCCTCTGGATATTTAAGTTCAATCATGCACATTTTGAACTAAAACTCACAAATCATATTTCTGTTATAAAGTCAAGGACATGTGCTTGTTTGAGGACAAACAGGGTTTTATGTGTGGGGGAGTTTGATGTGGCAGTATTTTAACACTCTTTGGCACATCCTTTTTGTATTTTTATTGACCTTTTTTATACCAAAATGTTGTTTTTTATTAAATAATTGAAAACTGTTGTGATTTTGTACTTTGCTGTGTAAAATTATTATTATTTTTGGTTTTAATCATGTTTTTTTAATATTCATTATTGTCTTTTTAAATAAATCTTAAATTAAATTATCCATGTGAATTTGACTTTTCATTATTTATTCTTTTATTTTTAAAAATTTCTCATTCTAGTTCGTGTATTAATTCATTAATTAAATTTATTATTTCTTTATTCTTTAAATTGTAAATAAATAATAGAAGCTAGTTTTTAATTATTTTAATAATTTAAATAATTTTAACACACCAATTTTATTCAATTAATATATTTATGCTTTAATTAATTATTTACATAATTCTTTGATTAAGTAATTAGTTAATTAATTTAATCAAGTGACCTAAAACACATTTAGGTTTTTTTGAACTAAATTTGGTTATAAGTTTTAATAAAAATAAATTAAGTCCTAAAAAAAAACAATTAATTTTATTATTTTACTTTGTCTTATTTATTTAGTAATTATTTTTATTCTTTTTAATTTAATTCATCAATTTATTAATCCATTTTTTAGTTGAATTAATGTTTTAATTAATTTAATTTTCTTTTGGATTACAGGTTCAATGGTCGCATGGTCCCTCTGTTGCCGTTTCCCACCAGTCGTGGTACCACCGTATCCCACAATTCATTGTCTCACCATGAGCATCACTCACTGTGCCTCACTTGCTGTCTCACAGTAACCGAGAAGGTCCCTCACGGTCTCACCATTTTAAGAGCAGTGACTGTCTCACCATTTAAAAAACCAGACACCGTCACTTTTCCTTCGTACCACTCATCCACTGCTGCATCTTCTTCCCACCGCATCCCCACACTTCATCACAACAACACACTCAGAATCAAAAAATTTAGAAATTCACTACAGCAACCAAATTCACCCACAATAGAGTAACAAATTCACAGTAGAAAACACAAATAACTCAAAAAATCATAGAATCTGAAGAACTTATCAAGAAAATAAATCAAAATCCGGAGTTAAAATCCAAGCTCTTTCTCAAATCTTGAAATTCCTGGCGTCTCCTTCCCGAAGCCTCTGCACTCTCACTAGCATAGACACTGTGACCTTGTCTCTTCCTCAGTTAAAGCCGACACCACCGATACCTACCTCAGTTTGCACTGCCGTTTGAAGTTTGATGGAGCCCTGCCCTACTGTTGCTTCGCACCGCACGCAAAACCCCTGCTCGTCTGCGAGCCACCCAAACATGGTCACGCCAACCATTGCCCCTGTCATGAGCCTGTTTCACTTAAAGCACTGCCTCTTTCCGTTTGAGAGACTCCAGAACCCAGGCTGCACCTCTCATCCCTGTACTGAAGCACCTTGGTCTCTCCAAGCTGAGATCCCGAGCCGCCTGCCCGAATCCGCTTCGCACCGCCGCTCCCAAGCCACCTCGACCCTCACCTCCCCACTTACTCCACTCTCACTCGTGCCGAACTTGCACCCCCACCTCCCGTACTGCTGCGCCACTCGCCGAAAAGACCCCCACTCCCCCTTCTTTATTCAATTTTTATTTATTCTTTTTAATTTTAATTCTATTTTATTTTAACATAATATATATATATATATATATATATTATAGAATATCTATTTCATATACAATATAAAAATAATAATTGGCATAAGAATAAATAGAATATAAGCTTTTATATATTAAACTAATATATGTATTAATTAAATAAAATAGTTATTTAATATATATAACTAATAATTGAGGTATTATAATATATATATATATATATATTAATAATTTGTTATTATTATTAACTTTATGTAGGGATATTAATATATAGTGTATAAATTTATTTAGTTATACATAGTAGTTACTTTTTATTGGGCTCACGTGTGCTTGTTATTTTTTCGTTACATGGGGTGGGATACACTTATAGAGAGTTCACTAAAAATATGGTGATGTGCACATAAAAGAGTGCCATGTGGATTTAATGATTTGTAGAGGGAAGAAATTATCTCACCTCGTGCACATCATTTTCATTCAGTTAGGAGCAACTGCTCTGGTGACAAGCGCGGGAGGAGCTGCGCAGTGAAAGGTACATGTGGAGGACAGGGAACTCCTCAGGAGAGATTCTAGAGACTTCTACTGGTAATTAGAATACGTGATGGGCACAAAATCATTTATACACTAAAGGGAAAACTGGGGGAGACAAAAAAAACTTGAGAGAGGTAGTGAGGCTTTGATCCAGACTGGGGGAGTAGAGAAGGACGAAGATACATCATCTCCTTCGCGATCATATTGGAGTATCGAGAGCAACCGTGTCATTTCATTTCATACCTTGATTCCCAGGGCAGGATATCAAGCGCATTACAACATCACATCCACCATTGAGCAGTATGAATTAGTACTTTTGGGAGAAGTAACAGGGAGTTCGAAACATCTTATTTTTCTTTGTACTCTGTTTTTCTACAACTTATTTCAATATGAATTTCATTGATATTAATTCCATTGTTCCATTAAAACCAACAATTATGTCCAACTAAATTCCTTTGGTGGGGGGGGGGTAATCTGGATGATTTGATTTGTTTAGTCTTATTAATGTGATGCATAATTTTTTTGGATTGTCTCCCTCATTGTTAGAGATGGGTTTATTTTCAAAACAACAAGATAGAGTGAAAACCGATCTTGTTTGTACCATAATGAAAACTTTTTCAATTTGAGGAACTCACCACAAGTGAGTTATGCTCAAATGAGAGACACACACTAAACTCAACTAAAAAGTTGAGCCTATGGACATCTAAGTTGTTATCACCATTGGATTGAATGACTTTTACAGTCGAAGGACTGTAAGAGTTATTTCATCACAAACTAACCAGACGACAAATCTGGCCAGTTACTTTTAGTCAGATCCATTTTTCTTAAAACTATAGTGCATGAACAAGGCTAAGAAATGTCGAATTGGCTAGTGGACTTTCCCACTACTCATATATTGGTTTTTTACACCATAATTTATCTTGCTGCTCTGTCTACTCCCCATGCACTCACTAGCTCAACCTTATTTCCTCACACAACAATTCTTACTCTCTCCACTTCACCACCACCAAATGTGCTTGATTTTTCTTGTGTGTGTTTTTGTTTAGTTTTTTTTATCACCAAACAAAACATATGGCCTCCCTATGGTTTGACTCTATCCTGCAACTGTCTTAAGTAGTAAGTAGGTTATTAATTTTAGTTTTTTTCCCGTGCCCAATGATGCACGAGCGTTTAGTGGACATACCACTCATACAATCCCCATATTGGAAATAAATGATAATAATTATTTTACTATATTCACGAGGATTATAATATGTGATTATAAAACACTAAAATTCCATAGGGGAGGGGGAGGGGGAGGTTCAAACCTGAAACCTCCCCAAACAACAACAATGATAATGATAATAATAATTTTAATAATAAAATTGATATTAATAATAAATAAGTTTTATATTTTATAGTTATTTTTTGAAAACATCTTATATCTAATTCTTTTTTATTATTTAATTAAAATAAAAATATAAAAGCATATTAGTTTTTCTAAAAACAATTGGTGGATTAAGAATTGTGGAAAATTCTATATAACCTCTTATAAATAATTTTATTGCATAATTTTTCAAAAACACTACTAAATAATAAAAATAATCATAATTTGAATTTTGATGTAGTTATACATTGTGGTTTTGAATGACTTCTAAATGATTTATTTCATATACTTTCATCTTTGGAGATTATTTTCAACTGAGTACCACATATTATTAAATATATTTATTTCACAAGATTATTTCAAGTACTTTATATAGTTTTAAAAAAAGTTAATTATTAAATATAATATTCCAGCTACATTGGGATTATTTTTTGTATTATTTTTTTGACACATTAAGAAGTCAAGGCATATAGAATTTAGTATTCATTTAATTGCATTATTAATTAATCACCAATATAGAAATAATATATTTAATTTTTCCAATATTTATATAATTTTCTAACTTTTAATTAATTAATATTATTCATTTTTAGCTAATAATTATTGTTAAATTATTAATAAATTGATTGATCAATTAACATTATGATAGTATTAATATTTTTTATATTTGTTTTGTTAACTTATTAGCTAGTGTATCAATCAATAAATCTATTTGGGTGATAATTAGTTATTCAATGAAGTTGGTGGGTGCATGTGGAACATGTGGGTTTCTGGAATGGTCTATAAAATGGTTGCATGAAATGGTATGAAATTATACATGGATGTTCAATTCTATATATTAAGAGAAGAGGAACTATGTGAGTAGTGGGCGAACCTTTCCCAGTTCAAACAGTATTTCCCCACAATGTTATTATAAACATCCATCGCCAACAACAAATCCATAAATATAGATAAAAAAGATTAAGATGATAACCTGAGGAAAAAATCATATATATTGAGTTCTACCTTGCTATGAATTGGTGGAACATGGCGATTAGATCTATGATCCATCGTCGGTACACACTAATTTGACTCCAACCGACCTCCTTGGAGGAAGAATTCTCCCTCACCCTTTGGATTGGTGCTATGAGTGGATCTTCCCACTCTTGTTCAAATATGAGGGTGATAATATTTTTTTGGAAATAAAATAGTTTAGATTAAATTTGTCATTAACACTACCAAATATTGCATGATATTTGACGCTCCCCTCTATCCGCACAAGTCAAAAAGCATGGATAAAGGGGGGACTATTATCAACACTCACAAAAGAGCTGATGAAGTTAACTTTTATCAGTGTTGAAAAAGTTCTGAAAAAAGGGCACCCATTTGTTAACTATTTTTTACAGAACTAATAAAATTCAACCCTTTATCAAAAATTTTGAGTTCAGAGAGAAGTGAAACTTTAATCAATTCTTTTTTAGCACTGGATAAGGTCATATAAATATTTTTATTTTTAAATAATATTTATATTAATAAAACTATATATATATATATGTAAAATAAATATGATTTATATAACATTTAATAATAATAAACTTGTTTTAAAAAAAACTATATGAAAATTATCTAATTTATATTACTAAAAAATTTTAATTGTACTTTTAAATAAATTAATTACAAAAAATGTATATAATTAAAATATATATAATATTTTAATATTTTATTTGAACAATGATATTATATATTGTGAATATATTAATTTATATATATATATATTGATATTAAATAATTTAAAATATACGTACATGTATAAATGTGAGTATGTATGTGTATGTGTGTATATATGTGTATGTTTATATTTGTATGTGTACATATATTTGTCTGACATGTGTACAAGTACATGTTTGCGCAAGACTATTTATTGATATAATTTATTTTTTTCTTTTTTAATATCTCTCTATTTTTAGTACTATATATATATTTATTTATTTTTAAAATTAATTCATTATTATTATATATTAATCATGAATATATGTGTGTTTAATAAAATTTTATGTGATTTAAATCAATATAATTTAAATATCAATATTCTTTTATCGTCAATAAAATTCATATTTAATAATTTTTTTATTTATAAAATTAACATCATCTTGTTATTCATATTTCATTATTTATCTTTTCTATCTATAAATTAGGTAAATGTTAAGAATTCAATTTTTAAATATTTTATTTAATTTATTTAATTTTATTTATAAATTTTTAATAAAATATGTTTATAATGATAAATTAAGTAATAATGTTAGAAATTTATTTATTAATATAGATTTTAAAATATATATGTAAAAAAATATTTATAAATAAATAAATTTATATTTAAATACAAAAATATATTTAAAACCAAAAAGGACAAACAATGGATAAAATCCTTGGCCCGAGAAAAGTTACTATAAAAAGAACACAAACAGAAAAATTGGAGGGTTTCTGGGTGTGTGTGAAAAATAAACCACCAAAGAAAAATAGAGAAGCATATGTCATCATTTATTAATTCCCCCATATTCGTGGTTCCATCTCGGCCTCTTGAATTTCATCCTCTCCTCCATTGATTCAGATTCTACCTAAACCCCCATGATCATCAGTTCCTGAGAGTTCACCAACCACATCAGTACTTCTCCCTTCAAGTTTATCCTTTTCAAGAAAACTTTTAATCATGGCAGCATCCTTGTCATCCACTAGTGGCTTGTCTGTAGGCCTGTCTTCAATCAAATCCTCAAATGAGGACTTCCCACAATAAAACTCGTCCTTTCCAGACTATTCAATCATCATAGGATGGGAAGTTGTAAATTTTTTTCCAATTCTTTTAATAAATATTTGGTTATATAAATAATTAATTATTTATAATTGGATATTTTGTATATATTTATAATTATATTCATAAGAAAATATTTAAAAATACTTAAATATATTTTTAATTATATTTATTTATTTTTAATTTAAAAAAATTATATTCATTTATAATTTTAAAATTTTATATTCATTTATAATTATACACATTAATTTTTTAATTATATTTTTAAATATTTATTAGTGATTTTTAAAAGCTCATAAAGATAGGTATCAATCAATTCTTGAAAAGTGGTTATAAAAATTATCTTTATCAGCACAAGAAATGCTTTGAAAAAAGGCATATTATCAGCATTTATTATTTTAGTGATGACAACATACATCTTTCAGCAATACATTTTTAGAAGCACTGATAAAACCCTTCTTGGTCTTTTAGATAGAACCCTAACATATGTCTTCATCCATGCACTGTTTAGCCTTTCACATAATTGAAACCTCACTACTGCTCTCTCTCTCTCTCTCTTCACCCCTATCCCTCACAACTACTCTCCATTGTCACTACATGCTATCCCTTACAGCCACATTTCTTCACCGCCAATCTCAATTTTTACTTCATGCTCTCCCTCAACCACCTATAGATGAATTAAAAGTTTCAAATCCTGTGTTCTGTAACCTCTTATCCACTGTTCAAGATTTTTGCATTTTTAGCTCTTCATGGGGTGTTTTAATTTTCCCAATGTATTTGAACGACACATTAACTCCCTCGTGTGTATCTAATATGACACTAACATCACACACTACATGGATATCACTTGGTTCACCATATATTTTGGAAGGAGTGTCAAAGATGAGGTGAATTATATCATTCGTAGGTGACATTTCTCCACCAATTAGTGTCAAGAACCCAATAATTCACACTCCTTCTACATCCAATGGTAAATTTGGGGTGAGGTATTGGATCAATAATCCAATGAAAGGTATAGGATGCCAATTCCCTGGTATTATTCATCCTTTCAAGGATTAAAAACAAACAATTCCACCATTTTCATCCATTAAGAGAAAAATAACCCTAATTGTTTTAATATTCGTGTTTCTACGAACATCTTCTAATCCAACCTAGATATCATAAATTTATATTTTTATCATTTTTAGTAGCATAGTATTTATTACTTGTGGACTAATACTCATTCACTTTTTAAATCAATAACCATTCCCCTAATTTTCTTAATCATTCAATTTCAATGTCATAATAACCAATTTCTTCATCGTTTTATTCATATAATAAATTTTTCTTTTGAGTTTCTAAAATTATTAATAATTCTCTATGAGTGAAAATTATATTTTATAAAATTTTAAATTTTTTTCTAATGTTATATAATGGTTAACTCATAATCATTTTATGTTTCCATTTATATAAAAAATACAAAATTGTTAATAAAAATTAAAATATATCAACATATAAATCCATTAAATTAATGGTTATATTACTAATATAATTTTCCATTTCCAACACTCCTGAAAATATGTGTCTAAATGTTGAGTATCAATTTTGTATATATTTATAAATTTTTCATTTCGTTTCATTGAGGCTTAATCCCAACCAGGTAAATTATTTAAATTTTATTCTTTCATTAATCCCCAATTATATTTTTCTTAAGTTATTATAATACATTGGGAACCCCAACTCGAGAATTCTAGTTCATTGGTTATATATTCAAGAGATTCATCAAATGTTATATTCTCATGACCATGTGATTCGGCCTTATAATCATTTAACTTATTCGAATAAAGGTCAGCATCATCTCTTATGTATCATGTCAAAGAAAATCCACCTTTTCCACCATGTACCAAGTGAAGAAATTAATAAATCTCAACTCCACCCCCATGTGGAAATCACACCAAAAAAATATATCGAAAATATACATGATCTACGTGTTTTTTATTATAAAAAAATTATTAGATTATTTGTAAATTTATAGAAATCACACATTCCTTTCCTTCATTGACTTATACAATGAAAAAACAATCATAAAACAAATAATTTGAATCTTATTATCTTATATAAATGAATTTATTTAGACGAAGTGGTAATTTAAGAATAACATTTTCCAGTTTCCTTGCTCATACATTATGTGTGTCTATTTAATTTATTAATTATTTATATTACTGAATCAAATACTGTAGATATGAATCAAATAAATAGATGGATTCCAAACATCTAACAAAAGAGTATAAGGGTAGGGTGAAAGAGTTTGTATAGTTTTAAAAATATCAATCATATGACCCTTATCAAAATCTATGTCCATGTTTACATATTTTTATTCCAGACCAATTAGTCCAGAAGAGTTATATGAAAAACTGAACTATCACATAATTGATCGAAGTAATAAATGTTGGGCTAAACATGGGAAAAAACTTAATGTTTCTCATGGCGTCGATAAAATTTCATTTTTTTGAACTTCTAATATGATTACACGTGTGAATAAAGATATATAAAGTATTCTGGGTTTGATTATATGTGTGAATGATGATAAAGATCGTATTGAGAAAATGATAATGAAAAATAATTATGAACTTCATGATTGTCCAAACATGTTTGAGAAGTTAAATAGTTGTGTAAAGAAAATATTGTATGAAATTTATATAAATATAAAGAATTGTCCACCATATTGAAGCTATAAAATTTAAAACATTGAAATAGATGGAGTTAAATTATTTATATAGAACTAATTTCTCTCTTGAATGATATTATTCCAAAAGATAAATGGATTCCATGAAAAACATAAGATTTTAATCCAATTCTATATTAAATTACTAAGATATCTAAAATACAACATGAATGTCCAAATCATTGTTTATTATTTCAAAAGGACCAAAAATCACATTAACATATCCAAATTGTGGGGTTTCTCAATACAGGAATGGCTAATTAGGTTATATAATTGTTGTGTAGTACTGTAAAATCATTCCATGGTTTAGGGGCTTATATGGATGTGAGTGGAATTTAAGTCAATTGAAATCACAAACCAATACAAGAAATATTGATTGGATACTTCATCACCAGGAATACTCTCCTTTTAAAATAAAATTGATCACTATAATCCAAAATTTGGAAATGATATAGGAAACCTTCATCATGTCCTATCTATAGATGGAGTGAATATTTTTGTTTTCAGAGAAGCCCTCACAGTACATGGTTGGTTATGTTGTTAAATTATAACTTTTCACCGTGGTTATCAAATAAATGATAATACATTATGTTATCTATATTGGGATCAAATCTACTGAGAAATGATATTTATGTTTATTTTTCTCCATTTATCGATAATTTGAAATTATTGTTGGATTCAGGTTTTAAATTATATAATGTTTCTAGAAATAAAAATTTAAAATTTAGATTCATGATATATAGAATGAAAAATGAATCATATTCATATATAAATTTTTTAAGATATAGCATTATAGAACTCCATTTTTACCATTTTGAATAGGGTACATAGTCAATTATAGTAAATAATTCATTGAATACTATGTTTATAAGACATCATAAATTTCTACCCCGATGACATAAGTACAAATGTTGTACCCCATAATTTTATGGGAGTAAGAATGAAGGTACAATACCATCTCCACTAACTGGTGGTCAAATATTTTAAAATTTAAAATATGTGGAAACAACTTTTGGTAAACCTTTTTTGAGAAAGCTTACAAAAACCCATAGAAAAAAGACCATTTTTTTTAAATTT
This sequence comes from Viscum album, assembly GCA_963277665.1. Lineage (NCBI taxonomy): Eukaryota > Viridiplantae > Streptophyta > Magnoliopsida > Santalales > Viscaceae > Viscum > Viscum album. The sequence continues at coordinate 371,544,469 of OY728130.1, read as the reverse complement.
CGATAATGTAAATATTTGAACATTAGGAATTTTCTTGTTGTTATCATGTGTAAAAAATGTGTGTGATAGTGTCATTGGTATGTTACTAAATGAACATGAAAAAAGGATGGAATTAAGGAATGAATATACATTATTTTCATGGGTATAAGGGAAGAGTTATCCTGAATTAAATACAAGAAATAGACTTTTCTGTTGGAGTTGGTGGCCTAGAACCAACTACATTGTACTTTATTCATTAATAAAAGAATTATCACATCTTGATTGTTCTTCTTTGTGACAATGTATGTGATAATGTCATAAGGATAGCTGTTTCATTAAAGGGCCATAGTGGATCCCTGCTATGATGAGAACCCGGAAGTGCCATAACACTATTCTTGAATATATGTTCTATGGCCGGATGATATTATTTGAGGGATAGAAATAATACAGGTTATTAGGGGTGAGGACTCATAAAACTTTGAGGCACTTTCTCATGGTGTGCGCCCTTGGTAATATCCAGTAGGATATTATGAGAATGAGACCCGCCTATAAGAAATCAACATTTTAAAGTGTCATTAGATGTTCCTATCTGCGGACATGTGTATTGGTCCTTAGACTTTAAGATTTTTATAAATGGGTATTACAACTCGTGAAGTTAGATGTATTGATGAAAACTGTGACGACACACTGTTCGCAGCGAAGTAGGATACATTGGGTGCGTCACGAGTAATACCACATTAATAGATAATGTGAGAAAGGATTTTTCCGTTCTATTCCATAATAGAATTAGATATCTCAGGCCCTTTGATGGAATTGATATAGCCTAAATAAATCCATGGACATGGTAAAGTATGGGTGAGTTCAATTCCAGAAAGTGAAAGAATGAATAATCGAGCACATGGGTTGATTGCACTAGCATGCAACCCACTTGATTAGAGATATTGAGGCATATGAATTACATTACACAATAAGCGTTTGTAGGAGGTGACAAGTCATTGTGGCGTTAAATTCTTTCTCTATGGGTGCCTTGGCGTGTTTCTAGATGCTAACCTTGGACTTTAGGCAGGCTCCGCCTAATGCCACTGAGAATTGGGCATAGAGGGTCACACACAAAGTCTGTCCATGTATCTCAGTTAAATATTAATTTAACAAGTTAAATAAATATTATTCCTGACTGTGGTTTAATAAATATTTAAGGATTCTTGATCGCATTTATTTCGACACTAGTTATTTGAGAGAATATATTGTGGGTGAAATAATATATTTATTAGCGAGTAATGAAGTTACATTTATTTAAGAAATAAATAGCCATTACTCAAGGTCTAATAAATGTGGAGGAGGAGATAAAGAAAAATGGAAAATAAAAGTACACACTGTTTATATTAAAAATACACACCATGTAGTTTTATGGAAAATGAGTACACGCCGTGTACTAATGATTACACACCGTGTAGTTTTCCAGTTGGGATTTTGAGGATATAATATTGTTTTATTAAATGATATTAATTATAATCAGTGTGGGCACATGTCAAGGAATTAATAATTCAACATGGGGGTTCCAATAAGAGTTAATGAAATAAATAAAATGCGTAACGCATTTATTTATGGTCATAACTCTATAAACTCAAACCCGATTATAAATATCCTCACAACCCCAACAATTTTCCCATCAAACGTTGTGTACAACAATTCTGGAGAATTATTTCAAGGCCGAAATAACTCTTTCCTCCAAGAACACTCTCAACACTAAGAGACCAAGGTGATCAAAGGCGGACATCTCAAGAGAAGGTTCTTCCACGCTAGCACCTGGAGATCCCTTCGGCGACGTCCGGAGATACGTGGCACACATGTGGATCACCACTAGAGGAATCCTACACTTGGATTCTACGACGCAAAGACGGATCACAGGATCATGACCAGATACATCAATGAAGAAATAATTCCACCAAGGTAATTCTTGTGAATTAATTAAATTAATTATAACCAACATATGTTGATCCTATCTCTGTGGTTCCAGTATTCCCTTTTAAGTTTTTCGTTCTTCGTTCCATTCTGAAGATTCAGTGTTTTACATCGTGAAGGATCTCAGATTGAACGTTGTTTATGTAACAACCCGACCCCAGTTACCCAGAGTCGGTGCATTATTACATAACATTTTCATGATCATAAAAGATAAAGTCTCAAAAGACCAATTAGTTTAGTAGTCTTTGAAATACTAGATATATTCATAAGTCTTACATTACATTCTAAAGTAAAAAAAACTACAACAACATCTTTTCTTCATATACCCTCATACTATCCCTATAGGTCATTCATAAATTACTTCTTCACATCCTGGTAAAAATAAAACATTTAAAGGGGTGAGCTCAGATTCTTAGTAAGGATAAAAATATAGCGGAAACTTTCATAAATAAGCATAAAAATTTGAGGCAATGTATAACTAAAAAAAAGCCTTTTAAACTTGAAATTATGCATAATATGGAAAAGATAAAATGGAATAATTCTATTTACTTATTCACATGGATATTCTGCAAGTCGAATAATCAAATGTAATATCAATAACCACTTTCATAATGATGGAATGCATAATTCCAGAATATCATAACCACAAAGTCAAGCCCTTGTGCCAAGACTACAAATAAAATTTTATCAAGGCCTAATTCCAAGACACTAGTTTGTCTCATGAGACCTACCGATGCATCGAGGAGCTATAGCGGGCTCCATCCGTCACTTATTAAGTCCAATGCATTCCTCATATGAACAGGTTTAAACATAACATAAACATTCGTATAAAAACTAGCATACGAAATGCCAATACTTTCTCCATAAACCATGAATGGTATAAAAATAACACATCCACAGTCAAACATATCACAAAACCTTCAATAAAATATAGAATTTTTGTATCATAATAAATCAACTTCAAATAAGCTTAAAATCCATCAAAGGATGTTGACATAGATGAAATCAAAACCATTTGAGAGAAATATCTTCTTTTTGAAATCATTTAAAAGTCACATAATTATAAAAGAAAAAATTTACTTTGAAAATATTTTTATAAGCTTTTAAGGGAAGCTTTGATGATTTTATAATGGCAAAAAATAACTGCACCTGCTATATAAGTTAAAAAAGACATTCTTGCCTTGATTCTGTCGAAAAGGTTAAAAAGGACCTTGTTTGGAAAATGACGTAAAGATTCCTTTATAAACATCTTATAAAAAGTAAAACAAGGGTATAAATTAATTTAACCCATATTCTGTAAAATAGCAAGAATATTTTGAAATACATTTTTAAGAAACATGTATGTGGATGATAAAGAGGTCCCAATAGATAATTGCGTATAAACAACCTCGGATAATGAAGAGATTGTGAAATAAACCCTTAACTTGTACTTCTCCTTGGTAGAGGGTAGGTCAACCTCCTGTATAATAGTTAAATCATTGTTATTATATTATAAAAGAACCATATACATGATTATGATATCATATATGATCTTTTAATGTTGCTTTTTTAATAATATCTTAGTATTATTGTCGTTTTCCGGTGTTAACTTACTTGTTTTCTTTAATATGTTTGTTACATAAGACATGTTTTTTATCCATAGGTTGCATATTATTCATTTCCAGAATGATATCAAGTCCTTAAACATTATTTTTAATCATTAAATGATAATTAGACTCGAATGGATATGATGGAGAATGAATCTCATCGCGTTCGTAGAGACGGTAGTCCGTACATATGCATGAGAGATAATATCATTTTTTTGATAATAAAATAATATATAATTTGATGGTATATCATATATAAAAGATCATTATAATGTTATATTTATTATTTACATTAATTACACATCATTATTATACCCATCCAAATAATAATGTATTGAATAACAACTACACCACAACGTTGAAACGGTAGACCGTACGTACGCACATATGGTGACATGTCATTCAAAGGATGGATAGAATACTAAATATGGTTGTAAAATATTTATAATAAAATCACAGTATATAGAAAATACTAGAGTTATTATTTTATAATGGAAATAACAAAGAAAGAAGAAGTTGATGAAGAAAGGAACTTGAAAGAGGGCGGTGAAAACATTACCTCTTCTTCGGGTTCTTCCTTTTGATTTGATCAAAAGAGCTCCTTAGGTTGGATTTATGATAAAACTAAGGCCTCTAAGATAAATTTAGGGAAGTTGAGAGAATATTTGGGCTGTGTTTGGTCGATCCAAAAGGCTCTAAAGATATGAATAAATCAACTTCAAATAAGCTTAAAATCCATCAAAGGATGTTGACATAGATGAAATAAAAACTATTTGAGAGAAATATCTTCTTTTTGAAATCATTTAAAAGTCACATAATTATAAAAGAAAAAATTTACTTTGAAAATATTTTTATAAGCTTATAAGGGAATAATTGATGATTTTATAATGGTGGAAAATAGCTTCACCCGCCATATAAGTTAAAAAAGACATTCTTACCTTGATTCTGTCGAGAAGGTTAAAAATGACCTTATTTGGAAAATGACATAAAGATTATTTTATAATCTTATTATAAAAAGTCAAACAAGGGTATAAATGACTTTAACCCATATTCTGTAAAATAGTAACAATGTTTTGAAATACATTTTTAAGAAACATGGATGTGGATGATAAAGAGGCCCCAGTAGATAATTACGTATAAACAACCTCAGATAATGAAGAGATTGTAAAATAAACCCTTAACTTGTAATTTTACTTGGTCAAGGGTAGGTTAAATTCCTTTATAATAGTTAAATCATTGTTATTAAATTATAAAAGAACCATATATATGATTATGATATCATATATGATCGTTTAATATTTCTTTTTTAATAATATCTTAGTATTATTGTCATTTCGGGTGTTAACTTACTCGTTTTCTTTAATATGTTTGTTATGTAAGCCGTGTTTTTTATCCATAGGTTGTATCTTATTCATATCCAGAATTATATCAAGTATTTAAAAATTATTGTTAATCATCAAATGAGAATAATACTTGAATGGATACGATGGAGAATGAATCTCATCGCGTTCGTGGAGACGGTAGTCCGTACGTACACACGAGCGATAATATCATTATTTTGATATTAAAATAATATATAATTGGATGGTATATCATATATACAGAATAATTATAATTTTATATTTATTATTTACATGAATTACACATCATTATTATACCCATCCAAATAATAATGTATTGAATAACAATTACACCACGACGTGGAGACGGTAGGCCGTACATACACACATATGGTGACATGTCATTAAAAGGATGGATAGAATAATGAATATGGTTGTACCATATTTATAATAAAATCACAATATATAGAAGATACTGGATTTATTATTTTAGAATGTAAATAACAGAGAAAGAAGAATTTGAAGAAGAAAGGAACTTGAAAGAGGGTGGTGAAAACATTACCTCTTCTTCGGGTTCTTCCTTTTGATTTGATCAAAAGGGCTCCTTAGGTTGGCATTATGATCAAAATAATTCCTCTAGGATTAAGTGAGGGAAGTTAATAGAATATTTGGGCTGGGTTTGGCCGAACCAAAAGGCTTTTAAGGTATGAAAGAATGGGTTAGAAGTGGTGTCCTTTTATAAGGGGGAGGAGGGGCTCTTTAATAAAAACTTAAATTATTATTTTATAATAAATTAATATTTGGTTTCTAATTGATCCAAAGTACATTATTCAAAGTATAAGGTGGGTATGGGTCTATATCCTTCCAACCAATAGATTTTAGACAGGTTTGTGTCATTATATTAACCTTATATTTTAGTTTTAACTCTTAGTTAATTTGTTTGACATTTACCATGTCACTTTGTATTTTTATATTATATAGTTAATAAACGTACTATATACATCCAAGAGACCCCCAAGTGGTCCATTAATGATACACCTATGATTATATAAGTCATTTGGCCGAAACTTAGATCTTTAGGAATATAATATCAATTAATAATATAATATGTTTTTTAAAAACTCTTTTATGTCAATTTTGACACTATTGTGTATTTTGTTTTTGATAATTTTATAACAAAATTATCATTTCGAACAAAATTTATATAAAAAATAATAATATGTAATATTAACCTATCAAATTAGTGCAATTCATAAAAATTCTCAAATTACATTTATATTGATATTTATAATATCAATAATTTTAATATTTCATTAATTAGTTAATTACTGCATCACCATTGTGTCATATATAAATTAAATTATTTAATGTCTAAAAATTATAAATTAAATATAATTAGGTAGGAAATAATTTTATCTTTCTAATGAATATTTATAATTGAATTTATCGTATGTATAACCCTATATTAAAAATGTTTTAGTTATTAAACTTTGATTTTATTTCTTTTAACTCTTCTTTGAATTAAATAATAATAAATGTCCTAATCTAATCCAAGTGGACCTAAATGAAAATATTTTATTCCTAAGGTTATTTTTGGTTGAGATACACTAGTGAAATAGAATTGGGACATGTGTTAGGGTAATACTAATATAATTTTTACCCTTAATTACCCTATTTACTTTTAACTGTGGTAAATAAATGAAAAAAGTTACTATTCACCAAAAATTATTTTCATCTCATTGAACCACATTTTAATCCATGATATTAATTGTGTTTCTTAGGTTTTTAAAATTCCACCCACATAATGGGTAAAATTATGTTTCATGTGAATTTCTAAATTCTCCTAGGAGGTGGGTAAAAGATGGTGAAAAGTTCAATAAACTTTTTATATATCTAAAATTTTTCTAAACTAACTACAATTAATTACATTGAACATATATAGGTATTATGTATCTATTTTTACCATAATTAAATTTAAATAAAATAAATAATTATTTAAATAAAAATTCGGTTTTAAACTATAACTCAGTGTTTTTCACTATTCATCAAAAATTGAATGTTTTCAGAAAAATACCAAAAATTCACCCTAAGCTAATTTCGATATTCCAAATCCAAAAATGAAGTCCATTTTGAAAGATAAAATTTATAAAATTTCAAAATGTGGGTATTACTATTCATAACGGCTAGTTTGATTGGTTGTGGTGTGTGTTAGAACTCGAAGTTACGTACAACACACGCTACTGTATTATTCAAAGAGAAGCGTACCGTGGAAGCTTGGGGTGTAACATTCTCCCCTCCTTCAAATAATTTCATCCTCAAAATTTCTGGAATATTATTGCATAAAAAGACTCGGGTGTTCTTCAACATAAGTTTCTTGGGTTCCCACATAGCCTCTTCCATCTTATGGTTTCCCTATAGAACTTTTACCAGACGAGTCATCCGGGTTCTCAAAACTTGTTATCTGGTATCAAGAATCCTAATGGGCTCTTCGAAATAAGACAGATCAGGTTCCAGTTCAAATTCCTCATAGGTGAGTACATGCGTTGGGTCAGGCATGTATTTTCTCAATAGTGATATGTGTAACACATCGTGAACTTTGGAGAGACTTGGCGGCATTGCCAAGCGGTAAGATACAACCCCAATTCATTCTAGAATTTCAAAAGGTACTATGTACATGGGACTCAATTTAACTTTCTTACCGAAACGTATAACTCCCTTATATGGATGTACCTTCAAGAAAACATGATCTCCTACGTGAAATTCCAAATCCTTCCTTCGGTTATCGACATAACTCTTCTGGATGCTTTAAGCTGCTTTGATGTGGTTTTGGATTACCTTCACCTTTTCTATAGTTTCCTCCACCAGTTCTGGGCCTATGAGTTTTCTTTCACCAACATCATCCCAACAGGTTGGTGTGCGACATCTCTTTCCATATAACGCCTCATATGGTGACATCCAAATACTTGAATGGAAGATATTGTTATAGAAAAATTCTACCAGAGGTAAATATTGATCCCACATACCCTAAAAGTCAAGTGAGAAAGATCTCAACATGTCTTCTAAGGTTTGAATAGTCTGTTCTGATTGTCCATCTGTTTGGGGGTGGTAGGCAGCGCTCAAACGAAGTTCAGTATCCAAGGCCTTCTGAAGACTCTTCCAGAATCTTGATGTAAAACGGGGATCACGATCCGAAACAATTGATAAGGGTACTCCATGAAGTCTCACAACTTAATTAATATATAGTCTTACTAGACGTTCAAGTGGTAAATCTTCCCTTATATTAAGAGAAATGTGATTACTTGGTAAGACGATCGACAATGACCCATATTGCATCGTTCATTCTAGGAGTCTTTGGTAGTCCCATGACAAAGTCCATCGTGATATTATCCCATTTCCACTCAGGTATGGGAAGAGGTTGCAATAATCCACCAGGCTGTTGCCTTCCAGCTTTCACTTGTTGAAAAACCATACATCTTGACACAAAATCAGTAATCTCCCTCTTCAGGTTGTCCCACCAAAAATGTTCCTTCAAATCTCTATACATTTTGGTGCTCCCAGGGTGTATAGAGAAATTGGAACTATGAGCATCATACAACAATTATTTTTTTAGATCAGGTATATTGGGAACACAAAGTCTCTTCCCAAACTTCAAAATTCTATCTTTATACACAAATTCACTCAATCTTCCATCATTCATAGCTATAATCTTCTTTTGAAATTCTTTATCATCAGTCTGAGAACTCTTAATCCTTTCTAGTAAAGATGGTTTGGTAACCATTTGAAAAAGAATTAATGTTTCACCTTCCATGGTTATTCCCATATCCATGTTTACTAGATCCATGTATATAGGATCCTTTTCAACTCTCATCCTGTTCAAAACTCCGTGATACTTTCTACTCAAAGCATCTGCCACCTTATTTGCCTTCCCCGGGTGGTAGTGTATCATGAAATCATAATCCTTGAGTAATTCAAGCCATCTACTTTATTTCATGTTGTGTTCTTTTTGTGAGAAAATATACTTCAAACTCTTGTGATCCGTATAAATATCACATTTCTCACCATAGAGATAGTGTATCCAAATCTTCAAAGAAAATATTACACCAGCTAACTCAAGATAATGAGTAGGATAGTTTTGCACATTAATTTTCAGCTGTCGTGATTCATAGGCAATAACTCTATCATTCTGCATAAGGATACAACCAAGTCCTTTCTTTGATGCATCACTATAAATAACAAACCCATCATTCCCCGATGGTAGAGTCAATATAGGTGCATTGACTAATCTTTTCTTCAGTTCTTCAAAAAATTCTTCAAACGTGTTGGTCCAAACAAAATTTAACCCCTTTACGTGTGATCTTTGTTAATGGGAAACCCAATCAGGTGAAATTCTTGAAGAAACATTGATAATAACCTGCTAAACCAATAAAACAGTGTACCTCGGTTATACTCATTGGGTTTGGACATTCTTGGATTGCCTTGGTCTTAGAAGGATCATCAGAGATTCCATATTTGGAGACAATATGGCCAAGAAAAGAAATATCCTGAAGCCAGAATTCACACTTGATAAACTTCCCAAATAATTCATGTCCTCTAAGAGTCATCAGGATAATGCACAAGTGATTATCATGATCTTCGTAGCTTTTATATTATACCAAGATATCATCAATAAATACCACTACAAAATCATCAAGGTATTCCTTGAAAACATTGTTCATTAGATTCATGAATACAGATGGTGCATTAGTCAATCCAAAAGGCATTACTGCAAACTTGTAATGCCCGTAACTGGTTTGAAATGCTATCTTTGGAATGTCTTCCTTCTTCACACACAACTGATGGTATCCAGATCGAAGGTAAATCTTTGAAAATTATTGATCTCCATGAAGTTGGTTAAATAAATCATCAATACGAGGTAGGGGATACTTGTTCTTTATTTTTCTAGCATTGATTTCTCTGTAGTCAATACATAACCTCATAGATCCTTCTTTCTTCTTAACCAAAAGGACAGGGGCACCCCATGGAGAAACAATAGGGAAGATAAATCCCTTATTACTCAAATCCTCTAGTTGTTTCTTGAGTTCATATAATTCCATAGTGGCCATTCTATAAGGGGTCTTCGATATAGGCCTTGAACCAGGAATTAAATCAATGGAAAAATCATCTTCTCGTTTTAGAGGATGTCTAGGTAAATCTTCCGGAAAAACATCTACATATTATTTCACAATAGGTACATCCTCTATTTGAACATTCCATTCCTCACCAACAGTCATTTTATTCTTTTCCTCCCAAATAATTGAATTTAATTGAGCTATTAGGGGTTGATCTAGATAAGAATTAGGCGGTGATGATTCTTCTTTAAAGATAAGGTGTTCCTTATCATCATCATCAAAAATCGTAACCTCCTTCTTCTTACAATAAATATTTGCATCATTGTCCAAAAGCCAATCCATACTGAGGATTATATCAAACTAAATCATTGCTATGATGATGAGATTAGCGGATAGATAATATTTATGTGCTCTAATGGGGAATGATTTAAAATACTTTGTTGTAATGATAATTCCCTTAAGAGTTTTAACTTAAAACTACCTTGTTAAATCAAATTGGAAATATCTAATTTTCATAGAAAAATGGGAAGATATTAAACAATGTGATGATACAGAATCAAATAAAGCATTTTCTAAACATGAGGAAACCATTAAATTACCTGCCACCACGTCTTTCGGAGCTTCTACCTCAGCAGTAGTGATAACATAAGCTTGGCCTTGATCCCTTGGCCTTTTCTGAGGTAAGTTCCCCTGACGCATAAGACATTCATTTGCATAATGTACCATCTCCCTACAGTTGTAGCATTGAACCTCGGTAGCTTCTTTCTTCCCCTTACAATCATGAGCTTGGTGGCCTTTTTCACCACACTTCTAATAGACTCCCATTCCTTTCAAGCAAGTACCAAGGTGTTTCTTCCCACATTTACTATAGGATGGATATTCAACTTCTCCCTTCTTCCCCTTATTTCCATTTCCAGAGTGATCAGCAGATCTCTTATTCTCTTACTTTTCTTTAAAGTCATGAGACTTAGAGAATTATTTTTCTGTCTTGATAGCACATGAGACAATATATTCATATGATGAGAAGGATTGTGACACTAATGCTCAATGAAGAAATAGTTTTAACCCACCAAAGAAATGATCAATCTTACTTATTGGGTTACGTATATAATCTCCAGCATACCTTGCTAACCTTGTAAAGTTAGCCTCAAACTTTACGACATTCTCATCCTCCTTTTTCCTCAGACTGATAAATTGCCTTTCCATATCTGCTCTATGGTCAGGAGGAAAGTATTTTTCTAAGAAAATCTCTTTTAACTCTCTCCATTACATATTTTATACTTCATCATCTTCTTTCGTGTTTTTAATCAATGACCACCATTGATCAGCATCTCCAGTGAGGCGTTAAACTGCCATGATAACTTTTTCCATTTCACTACTCCCCAAAGCCTGAAATATTTTTTCTAGGGAACTTATCCATTGCTCATATACCAATGGATTTTTACCCCCATTAAATATTGGTGGTTTTTTCCTCATGAAGTGATATAACATTGATCCTCCACACTACGGATCAGGGTGCACCATACGGGTAAGGTTATTATTCATAACCTGAGTGAGTTGTCCCAGTATGGTGATTAGTTGATCAGCACCAGTTGCATCACCAGTTCCACTATAATTATCTTGAGTAGGAGGGAAATCCCTACATGGAGTTCATGCATTGATATGGTTTCCATTCCTTCCACTAGGCACTATTTCTAAACAATGTCAAAAACTAGATCAGTTTACGAATCAAAATACATAATTCCATACTTGTAAAAAACTTAACATAAATTGAACTATTTGTGGATATAATCTATAATCATATAAAATATTTTCTTTGAGGACGTATATACTCATAATTCCTTAATAATGGTTTGTAATGAAAATGAGAATTATCCTAAGCATATCCCCTTGGAGTGTCGTAACTAAGAGTGCAGCAAGGCCCATTGTCGTGCACCAGTTCCCCTTCGAGTCTAGCTCAAAGCGGTTTTTTCGAGTTTTAACCCTAGGTACATCTGTGCCCGAGCTGCCTCTAACTTCTCATATCCTGACAGGGATTTATTTCTCAGAAAAATCAACAAAATATCTACAATACCAATATTCTAGGAAGTTCTTCTATACTAATCCTCAAATTCCATCTTAGGTCTATGTGCTCTAATCAAAGTTTATCTAAATCTAGCTTCCAAGGTTTGTACTAAAATTCCTTTGATACCAACTGTAACACCCCTACCCCAATTACCCAGAGTTGGTGCATTATTACATAACATTGGCATGATCACAAAAGATCAATTCTCGAAAGACCGATTAGTTTAGTAGTCTTGGAAACACTAGATATATTTATAAGTCTTACATTACATCATAAAGTAAGAAAACAACAACAACATATTGTCTTCAAATCCCCTCATAATATCCCAGTAGGTCATTCATAAATTACTTCTTCACATACTGGGAAAAATAAAACATTGAAAGGGGTGAGCTCAAATTCTCAGTAAGGATAACAATATACCGGAAACTTTCATAAATAATCATAAACATTTAAGCCAGTTTATAAATAAAACAAAATCCTTTTAAACTTGAACATCTAAATAATAAGGCAAAGATAAAATTAAATAATTCAATTTACTTATTCACGTGGATATTCTACTAGTCGAATAATCACATGAAATATCAATAACCACTTTTATAATGATGGAATGCATAATGACAGACTATCAAAACCACATAGTCAAGGCCTTGTGCCAAGACTACAAATAAGATTTTTTCAGGGCCTTGTGCCAAAACACTAGTTTGTCTCATGAGACCTACCAATGAATCGAGGAGCTATAGTGGGCTCCACCCATCACTTATTAAGTCCAATGCATTCCTTATATGAACAGGTTTAAACACAACATAAACATTCTTATTAAAACTAGCATACGAAATGTCAATACTTTCTCCATAAACGATGAATGGTATAAAAATAATACATCCACATTCAAACATATCACAAAACCTTCAATACAATATGGAAGTTTTGTATCATAATAAATCAACTTCAAATAAGCTTAAAATCCATGAAAGGATGTTGACATAGATGAAATCAAAACTATTTCAGAGAGATATCTTCTTTTTGAAGTCATTTAAAAGTCACATAATTATAAAAGAAAAAATTTACTTTGAAAATATTTTTATAAGCTTATAAGGGAATCATTGACGATTTTATAATGGCGGAAAATAGCTGCACCCACCGTATAAGTTAAAAAAGACATTCTTACCTTGATTCTGTCGAGAAGGTTAAAAATGACCTTATTTGGAAAATGACGTAAAGATTCCTTTATAATCTTATTATAAAAAGACAAAAAAGGGTATAAATAAATTTAACCCATATTCTGTAAAATAGTAAAAATGTTTTGAAATACATTGTTAAGAAACATGGATGTGGATGATAAAGAGGTCCCAGTAGATAATTACGTATAAACAACCTCATATAATGAAGAGATTGTGAAATAAACCCTTACCTTGTACGTTTCCTTGGAAAAGGGTAGGTTAACATCCTTTATAATAGTTAAATAATAGTTATTAAATTATACAAAAACTATATACATGATTATGATATCATATATGATCTTTTAATATTGCTTTTTTAATAATATCTTAGTATTATTGTCGTTTCGGGTGTTAACTTACTCGTTTTCTTTAATATGTTTGTTACATAAGCCATGCTTTCTATCCATAGGATGTATCTTATTCATATCCAGAATGATATCAAGTCCTTAAAAATTATTGTTAATCATCAAATGAGAATTAGACTTGAATGGATACGATGGAGAATGAATCTCATCGCGTTCGTGGAGACGGTAGTCCGTACGTACGCAAGAGTGATAATATCATTCTTTTGATATTAAAATAATATATAATTGGATGGTATATGATATATACAGAATAATTATGATGTTATATTTATTATTTAAAATAATTACACATCATTATTATACCCATCCAAATAATAATGTATTGAATAACAATTACACCACGACGTGGAGACGGTAGGCCGTACGTACGCACGTATGGTGACATGTCATTCAAAGGATGGATAGAATACTGAATATTGTTGTACCATATTTATAATTAAATCACAGTATATAGAAGATACTAGAGTTATAATTTTATAATGTAAATAACAGAGAAAGAAGAATTTGAAGAAGAAAGGAACTTGAAAGAGGGTGGTGAAAACATTACCTCTTCTTCGGGTTCTTCCTTTTGATTTGATCAAAAGGGCTCCTTAGGTTGGCTTTATGATCAAAATAATTCCTCTAGGCTAAAGTGAGGGAAGTTAATAGAATATTTGGTCTGGGTTTGGCCAAACAAAAAGGCTTTGAAGGTATGAAAGAATGGGTTAGAAGTGGTGTCCTTTTATAAGGGGGAGGAGGGGCTCTTTAAAAAAAACATAAAGTATTATTTTATAATAAATTAATATTCGGTTTCTAATTGCTAAAAAGTACATTATTCAACGTATAAGGTGGGTATGGGTCTATATCCTTTCAACCAATAGATTTTAGATAGGTTTGTGTCATTATATTATCCTTATATTTTAGTTTTAACTCTTAGTTAATTTGTTTGACATTTACCATATCACTTTGTATTTTTATATTATATAGTTAATAAACGTACTATATACATCAAAGAGACCCACAAGTGGTCCATTAATGATACACCTATCATGATATAAGTATTTTGGAAGAACCTTAGATCTTTAGGAATAGAATATCAATTAATAATATAATATGTTTTTTTAAAAACTCTTTTATGTCAATTTTGACACTATTGGGTATTTTGTTTTTGATAATTTTATAACAACATTATTATTTAGAAAAAAATTCATATAAAAAATACTAATATGTCATATTAACCTATAAAATTAGTGTAATTCATAAAAATTCTTAAATTTCATTTATATTGATATTTATAATATCAATAATTTTAATATTTCATTAATTAGGTAATTATTGTATCACCATTGTGTCATATATAAATTAATTTATTTAATGTCTAAAAATTATAAATTAAATATAATTATGTAGGAAATACTTTTATCTTTCTAATGAATATTTATAATTGAATTTATATTATGTATAACCCTATATTAAAAATGTTTTAGTTATTAAACTTTGATTTTAACTCTTTTAACTCTTCTTTGAATTAAATAATAATAATTGTCCTAATCTAATCCAAGTGGGCCTAAATGATAATATTTTATTACTAAGGTTGTTTTTGGCCATGATACACTTTTCCAATATAATTAGAACATGTGTTAGGATAATATTAATACCATTTTTACCCTTAATTACCCCATTTACTTTTAACCGTGGTAAATAAAAGTAAAAAGTTACTATTCACCAAACATTATTTTCATATCATTGAACCAAATTTTACTCCTTGATATTAACTGTGTCTCTTGTATTTTCGAAATTCCACTCACAGAAGTGATAAAATTATGTTTTATGTGAATTTCCAAATTCTCTTAGGAGGTCGGTAAAAGACGGTGAAAAGTTCAATAAAATTTTTATATATCTAAAATTATTCAAAACTAACTCCAATGAATTACATTAAATTTTTATAGGTATTATGTATCTATTTTGACCTTAATTAAATTTAAATAAAATAAATAATTATTTAAATAAAAATTCGGGTTTAAACTATAACTCTGTATTTTTTCACTATTCATAAAAAATTGAATGTTTTCAGAAAAATACCAAAAATTAACCCTATGCTAATTTCGATATTCCAAATCAAAAAATGTAGTCAATTTTGAAAGATAAAATTTATAAAATTTCTAAATGTGGGTATTTCTATTCATAACGGCTAGTTTGATTGGTTTTGGTGTGTGTTAGAACTCGAAGTTGCGTATAACATACGCTACTGTATTATTCAAAGAGAAGCGTGCCATGGAAGCTTGGGGTGTTATAATTTAAACGTTAAAATTAAAGTTGGTAAAACCCACCAATGCACTTCCGCTACACCCGGAACCTACAAGTGGTATCAGAGCGGTCATATCGTTGATTATAATTATTTAGTTTTTCATTGGTGATCTACGAATTAAATAATTTTGTTGTTTCAATTCATGTTAATCGTTCTTTAAATCTGAATCTCAAGATCTGTTCCTCCTCTATCATTTCTTGTTCACCATATAGAAATGACCTTATCTTTTAAATTTTGTTTAAAATAAAATAGAGGAACTCATCCGGAGGAGCCAAACGTTTCTGGCCGTACAACACCAGAATACACGACGTGTATTCGGAAGTACACGTCAGGTAGTCTCGGTTCATGCATCAGACTTGTCTTCATAATCAGGCTGTGTATTGATCATATCTAATTTATTTATGACACCATGTGTTGACCAGGAATAGGTGGGACACCATTTCCGGATTACACGCCATGTGGTCCAACTGAACACATCGTCTAGTCCCTTAAGGTTCGGGTTGGACTGTGTACCTCGTACATGGCCTGCCTAGCTGGAAACCGTGTAACGCGGAAACTACACGACATGTGTCCCACAGTACACATAGTGTACTCTGAAAATTTCTGAAGTACATTAACATGCCATGTCCCCGGGCGTGTACTTCGGATGGACAGCAATGAAAAGTACACACCGTGTACTCGGAACTACACACTGTGTACTCACCCAAATTACGCAGATTCATTAAAATTTATTATTATATTATACAAACCCTTGAGACTTGTACCATGGTGTAGGCGTAAAGTTGAGGCACAACACGTGATAGATGCTTTATATATATGTGTTTAATTTAACATCTAGGTAATAAATGGAAATTCACCAGGTTGCCTCAAAGGTACAAGTTATGTACAAGGATAATTTTAAATGAATTTATTTGTTTAAAATTATGATGTATGAGAATCTCAAAGAAATTCAGAAAAATATTTAAGATAAAACGATTGATTAATTAAAGAAAATTAATGGATTTGAGCATGATTTATATTTAGCAAGAATTATTAAAGAATTGAATGCTAGTTTTATTTATGCGTAAATATCATTGCATTTATGGATGATCATGAGCTAGACCAAGAAGTTTTTATGTGAATGATTTCTTTTAATTTATTTTTTTTGGCCTGTGAGCCTTCTCCTCAGTAATATGTAGGGATTGCACGCCTAAGAATTATATTATGTAAAAACCCCTTTTACCCATCACCTGCATGTGAGATAAATGCATATATAATAGATGGAGATCCCAAGCTAGTGAGGCGGCTCAAGTCAGGAGCCAAGGTGAAACCAATCCAAGGAGATGCAAAGGTGGACATGTGGAAAGCTATAAACACGAACCCGAAAGGTTCAAGGTGTTTCTCCCCTAGGTCTTGGGTTAGTTTATCAACCGCTAGATAAAATAACCAGCAGAAAAACTCATGATCATACCATTTGTTTTGTTTCTTTTAGTTCCATGGTTTATTTATTGTGGCTCTGTTGTCACGATCACACAATTAATTAATTAAACAAGCATGCAAGATGGAACTATAATAAAAACCGGCTTATGCATAAATATTATCTTAGACATGGTTAATCACTCAAGTATATCCCACTTATATAAAAAATTATGTAATCAAAGATAATAAAATGACAATTTACATATAAGGATAAAATCCCTCAAAGTAAATATTGAGTCGGTATAGCCTTCCATAATCTTGGTTAGAATCGAACAATAGTTCAAAGTGCTTGACCAACTCTAGTTGGGGTGCATTAAATTATCAGGGAATTCTAATTCAAGGTTTTGGGTTGACATAACTTGGTTTTTATCAAGGGTTGACTGCCACAAAAGGACTTGGTGTGACCAAGAGGCAAAGGTTGAGGAAATCCAAAATAAAAGGATTTCAGGATTGGGGAGTCCACTCTGTGTATCAAGGAGCTGCGTGTTAATGTAGCTGGCATTTGGAATGCCTACCTAAAACCCTTAAAGTTTCTTTACCAACCCTAGTTGGGGTAATGCGAAGGGAAATATGGATCCTTGCAACTAGAAATTTCAGGCAACAGAATATTCCAATGTCAATGGTGAGGGCTATTGGATTTCGATAAAATAGTGGGAGACTAATAAGTATTAATTTATTTATTTGTCTCAGTTTTTATAATAATTTACTAAACATTAGCTCATCTTAATTTTTAGAAATGGAAAGAAAAATGACTTCAAACATATCATTTCAAACCATACTTGAGAAGGAAAACCTTCTCACCGACACCAATTTCCAAGTGTGGCATAGGTGTTTACGCGTCATCCATCGCCACGAGAGGAAATTTTATGTGCTAGAAGAGCCTGTTCCAGTTGCGCCTAGATCGGAACTTCTTCCCTTTACTCACCAGGTAGATAAGGACATGGGGTGTAACAAACCCGATGTCCTTATGGTGAATAATAGGAAGGACAAGGCAAAGGGGCCAAAGACTTATAAATGGTATAAAGCCCCCGAGTACCACCCCTCTAAGAAGGGGATAATCTAAAGGCAGGGCAAGGAACGGGAAACAATATGTTTTGCATGTGGCAAGAAAGGCCACTGGAAGATGACCTGCACCCAGAAGTGTGGGGACGCTAAAGGTGCGTTCGTTATCAATTTTAATCTTTCTATTTCTACACATTGGGTATTATATATAGCTTTCAGGGCTCACATCTATATACAAATGCAGGAACCAAGTAGTTTTAGAAAGATTTCCAGAGGAGAGGTAGATCCTCAAGCTACCAATGGCGCAAGGCTGGCTGCGTTGGCTATTGGCGATTACCACCTCTCATTGCCAACTGGCATGATTTTGGTTTTACAAAACTGTTATTATGTGCCTAGAGTTACCAAGAACATACTTTCTGTATCTTGTTTGGATATAGATGGATTTATTTTCATGTTTGGAAATATGGGTTGTCTCTTTTATAATAACAATGTATGTTATGGTATGGCATGTTTAAATAATGGTTTGTAAGTATTGAATTATGAAAACCAAGTTTTGGAAATCGATAACAAAAAAACTCACATGACTCATACATCACCTAGATGTGGAATCACTATCTTGGTTATGTAAATGAGAAGCGCTTGACAAAGCTCTACCAAGATGGCTATTTAGAATCTACTGAGCTAAAACCACTTGATAGATGTCATACTTGTTTACAAAAAAAATGACCAATCTGCCTTTTGTTGGACAGGGTGAAAGGGCCACATAGCTTCTAGGATTGGTGCACATGAATGTGTATGGACCATTTCCAGTAGAAGCTAGAGGTGGATATTCTTACTTCAGTATTTTACTGATGATTTGAGTAGATATGACTGTGTCTACTTAATGAGTTATAAGTCAAAGTCCTTAGAGAAATTTAAGGAATTCAAGAATGAAGTAGAGAATCATCTTGGTAAGAAGATAAAGAAACTTCGATCAGATCTAGGTGTAGAATATCTGAACCAAGAGTTCATCGATCTTCTATGGGAGTCTGGGATTATATCTCAGCTCAGTCCTCCTTATACACCACAATGGAACGGTGTTAGTGAAAGGAGGAACCACACCTTGTTAGACATGGTAAGGTCGATGATGAGTCATGCAAATCTTCCATTATCCTTTTGGGGATATCCATTACAAACTGCAGTATACACATTAAACTGAGTACCAACTAAGGCGGCAAATGGAATTCCATCCGAGTTATGGAATGGAAGGAACCCTACATTGTCGCACACATGTGTATGGGGATGCGAGGAATTTTTTAAGGCCTTCTCAGGCAACAAACTACCACCCCAAGGCACGAGGTGTATCTTTATAGGATATCACAAGGAAACGAAAGGATATTACCTATATAACCCTTAAGGCAAGAATGTGACTGTCGTCATAAAAGCCGTCTTTCGTTAGAGAGATCACATCCTCAAGAAGGATAGTGGGGGGGAAGATTGACTTCGATGAAGTTGATGCTCAAGATACATAGGAGGTGGTACAGGAACAAGTTCCACATGCCCCCTTGGAAGAGGTTCCAGAAACACAAGTACTGCGTAGGAGCTCAAGAGAGGTAAGGGAATGAGAGAGATTTGGTTTTCTAGTCACCGAGGATGGTGAATAATTATTTTTGGAAAATGATGAACCTCTCTCTCCAACAAGAAAGTAGTAGAATGCTCAGAAGCTACAAGATGGATAGAAGCTATAAATTATGAGATGAATTCCATGTATCTGAACCAAGTCTGGGTTCTGGTCGATGAGCCAGTTGATGTAAAGCCTTTTGGATGCAAATGGATATTCAAGAGAAATCTGGACATGGAAGGTAAAGTTAGCACCGATAAAGCAAGGCTAGTGGCTAAAGGGTCCAGACAATGTCAAGGAATTAACTATGATGAAACCTTCTCACTAGTTTCCATGTTTAAATTCATAAGAATCATACTTTCCATAGCAGCTTACCATGACTATGAGCTTTGGTAGATGGATGTCAAAAGAGAATTCCATAATGGGAACCTTCAAGAAGATATCTATATGACACAACCAAAAGGGTTTTTCACACCAGGCGAATCCAAACGGGTTTTCAAGCCGCAAAAACCCATTTATAGATTAAAGCATGAATCCAGGTCATGGAACATTTGATTTGATGAAGCCATAAAGGAATTTGGGTTCATTAAGAATGAATGTGAGCCATGTGTTTATAAACGTTTTAATGGGAATGTGATCGTTATCCTAGTAGTATATGTTGATGAAATATTTCTTATTGAAAATGATGTACCAGTCTTATAGTTAGTTAAGGACTAGTTGAACAAGTGTTTCTCCATGAAGGACTTGGGTGAAGCAGCCTACATTCTAGGGATCAAGATCATCCGTGATAGATCCAAGAGGCTGCTTGGACTAAGTCAGAGTACATACATTGACCAGAAACTAAATAGATTTAGTATGGAACAATCCAAGAGGGGATTGGTTCTAGTGTTACATGGCCTACATCTTTCTAAGAAAATGTTTCCTCAGACACAATAAGAGAAATATAGAATGAGTAAGATCCCATACGCTTCGACTATAGGATCTATAATGTATTCCATGTTATGTACCAGGCTTGATGTTGCCTATGCACCGAGCATGGTAGGCAGATATAAAGCAGATCTAAGAGAACATCATTGGACTGCTGTTAAGACTATCCTTAAGTATCTAATAAGAACTAAGGATATTTTCCTAGTGTATGGAGGAGATGAGGAGCTTGTCATCAGAGGGTATGCTGATGCTTGTTTTCAGACATATCAGAATGATCTGAATCCACAATCTGGATATGTTTTTTGTCTCAATGGAGGAGCTGTGAGCTGGAAGAGTTCAAAGCAGCCAGTTGTCACTGATTCTATAGTGGAGTCTGAATATATAGCGGCTTCTGATGCATCCAAGGAAGCTGTCTAGATTCAGAACTTTGTACAGGAGATTGATGTGGTGCCTAGCAGTAAAGATCCCATTACATTGTATTGTGAGAATACTACAGTGGAGACTCATGCAAAAAAACCAAGGTCACATCAACGGATAAAACACATACTCCAGAAGTTTCACCTCTTGAGGGATTTCTATCAAAGGGGTGAAGTTGCAGTGAGCAGAGTGTCCACGGAAGAGAACGTGGCAGACCCCATGACTAAAGGCCTATCTTAGAAGAAGCATGAATATCATGTGAGAGCTAGCGGGTTAAAAGTTGTTAGTAGTTGGCTCTAGTCCATGTGGGATTCTGTTGGAGTTGGTGTCCTAGAATCATCTAATTTGTACTTTATTCATTAATAAAAGCCTTATCGCATCTTGATTGTTCTTCTACATGACAATGCATGTGATAATGTCCTAAGGATAGCTGTTGCATTAAAGGGTCATAGCGGATCCCTGCTATGATGAGAACCCAGAAGTGACATAACACTATTCTTGAATATATGTTCTATTGCTGGATGACATTACTTGAGGGACACAAATAATACAGGTCATTAGGGGTGAGGACTCATAAAACTTTGAGGAACCTTCTCATGGTGTTATCCCTTGGTAAAATATAGGAGAATATTATGAGAACGAGACCCGCCAGTTGGAAATCCACATTTCATAGTGTGATTGGATGTTCCTATCTGCGGACATGTGTATTGGTCCTTAGACTTTACGATTATTATTAATGGATATTACAACTCACACACTTAGATGAATTGATGAAAACTGTGATGAAACACTATTTGCAGTGAGGTAGGATACGTTGGGTGCATCACGAGTAATACCGCATTAATAGATAACGCGAGAAAGGATTTGTCCCTTCTATTCCATAACAGAAGTACATATCTCAGGCCCTTTGATGGAATTTATATAGCCCAAATAAATCCATGTCCATGGTAAAGTATGGGCGAGTTCAATTCTAGAAAGTCAAATAAAGAATAATCATGCACATGGGTTGATGGCACTAGCATGAAACCCGCTTGATTAGAGATATCAAGGAAAAGGGATTATATTACACAGTAAGTGTTCGTAAGTGGTGACACATCATTGCAGCGTTAACTTCTTTATCTATGGGTGCCTTGGCATGTTGCTAGATGATAACCTTGGACTTTAGGCAGGCTCTAGCTAATGCCACTGAGAATGGGGCCTAGAGGGTCACTCACTAAGTGTGTCCATGTATCTCAGTTAAATATTAATTTAACAAGTTAAATAAATATTATTCTCGACTATGGTTTAATAATTACTTCAGGATGCCTGATCACATTTATTTCGACACTAGTTATTTGAGAGAATATATTGTGGGCAAAATAATATATTTATTAGTGAGTAATGCAGTTATATTTATTTAAGAAATAAATAGCCATTACTCAAGGTCTAATAAATGTGGAGGAAGAGATAAAGAAAAATGAAAAATAAAAGCACACGCCATGTATATTAAATATACACACTGTGTAGTTTTATGGAAAACGAGTACACGCTGTGTACTAAAGATTACATGCCATATAGTTGTCCAGTCGAGATTTTGAGGATATAATATTGTTTTATTAAATGATATTAATTATAATTAGAGTGGGAACATTTCAAGGAATTAATAATTCGACATGGGGGTTTCAATAAGAGTTAATGAAACAAATAAAACGTGTAACACATTTATTTATTGTAATAACTCTATAACCTCAAACTCGATAAAAAAAATCCTCACAACCCCAACACTTTTCCTATCAATCGTTGTGTATAACTATTCTAGAGAATTCTTTCAAGGATGAAAGAACTCCTTCCTCCAAGAATGCTCTCAAGACCGAGAGACCAAGGCGATTGAATGCGGACATCACAAGCGAAGGTTCTTCCATGCTAGCACCCAGAGATCCCTTCGGAGACGTCCAGAGATATGTGGCGCACGTGTGGATCACTGCTTGAGGAATCCTACACTTGGATTCTACGACGCAACAATGGATCATAGGATCGTGACCGGAGAGATCGATGAAGAAATAATTCCACCAAGGTAATTCTTGTGAATTAATTAAATAAATTATAAACAATATATGATGATTCTACCTCTGTAGTTCGGGGATTCCCTCTTAAGTTTTTCATTCTTCATTCCATTCTAATGATTCGGCGTTTTACATCGTGACCGATCTTGGATTGAATGTTGTTTAAACCTTAAATTTAATGTTGGGCAAACCCACCAACGTGCTTCCGCTGCGCCCTGAACCTACATTTTCTTCATTTTGGTGATGATAATATTTACAGGAAAGAGATATATTAGCATTTCAGAATATAAAATGATGTAAAAATTCTATAGGGGTATTCATAAAATATCAACTTTATCATTTCAAAGGCTGATTTAATGTTAAAGGATATGAAATAACATGACTATAGTTTTTTGATGCAAGATCTAATGCCTCTAGCATTATGTTGAATTATTTCTAGGAATGGTTTTCATAAATCAACCCAGCTCTATTTCTTTTTTAGAGGGAAATAAAGATATAGAAATAGAAAAATTTCCATCTATTGAAAATGAAATTACTATCATGTCATATGAATTAGATATTTTTATACCACTAAAATTCATTCATAATATGGTTCACATGATTTTTGAAATAGTTAATGAGATTCCACTATGTATTCTAATAAATTATTGATGTATGTTTGCAATTGAATAATATATTGAGATTTTGAATTTGTATGTCAAAAATCAAATTCATCCAGAAATTTTAACTTTGGAGTGATATATTATTGATGAAGTAGGTGAATTTTTGTACTTAATTTTTGTCAAATGTGGAATGAATTGGTCAACCGAAATCTCAACACACCAGGAGGATTGTGAGTGATATAATTTATAGAATATTTGTTATCAAAATAAATATTAATGAGTGGGAGAATGGTCATAATTGTTTTCATAATATTTTAGTTGTTGATAAATATGTGGAAACCCACAATGTTATTATTAGACCTTTGAATCCTTCAATGGATAAAAGATGGATATCAAGTAACCATAATCCGTAGTTCATATAAAGGTTTTTAGAATATATTTTTATGTATTCTACTGAAAATCTAGATTCAATTTCATAATGACTTCGGTGGCTCTCTAGAGGACCACTAGTGGATTCATTATCATATAATGTTTATGTAATTAATGGTTATACATTCTAAAAAAATTACCAAAATGAATACATTAACATGAAAACTAGTGTAATTACCATTATTGATAAATCAATTCATGTATATGAAACCATGGATAAAAATAAAATTTAGGTGAATATGTCATACTTTTTCATCATAAAAAAATATGGGAGTTGTATTATACTATATTACATGTTCTCATTTTTTAATACAAGTGGTTCAATAATAGAAGTGTAGTTAAAATATATGAATTGGGATTTGATAATGAATTTTTAAATTAGTAATGTTATAAAAATAATCTATTTATAATTGAATCACTTATAGTACAAGTTTTTTTTCTCCAAGATCCTGCAAACTGAAAGTGGTCAATTATTCAATTATCAAAAAACCACCAATGGTTAATATGTTAATTCAACTGAGGATGACCCTTTCATTAGTATTTCATAAAAATTAAATTTTATTCGCAATGTATATATAGCCTTTTATGTTAGATGAGATTACAAATAGGGGATTTGGATACTAAAAATAGTGGTAAAATCCCTAAAACCGTTTAAAAAAAGAGTAATAAATAATCAGGTTTTTCATGTAATATACATAGTGTTAACAGAATGTATTATATTTTCTATACTGTATATATTTAATATAGAATAAATGTATAATCACTTTTTATGATAATGACATCTTCAAATATAGAAGCTCCCAATACTGAGGAACAACATGTCTATCAACATGTGGATCATCCCAATATATAGGAACAATTTGCTTATGCAAATTTTTATGGTACCAATCCATATGAATAACATAATTTTTATATTGATGAAAAATAAATGGTAGAAAATGAAAAAAATATTATTATAGAAAAATTGGAGTTCCTTAGAATGAAATTGTTATAAAAAATTATTAATGTGATAAACAAATATATCAAATTTGAGGTTGGGCGAAGTTCACACGACCAACCTATTATCCTCAATAAGGCAATGTTTTATAGTTTGATTAGGATCACCACTACAATGTACATTACAGTTGATGTATATTCTTGAATAAATGATGTCCATGTCCTTAAATAACTAATTTGGAAATATATTTTGGAAAAATTCAGATTTACCATTTTTATTTTATAAATAATAAAAATAAAAATAATAATTTGATTTATATTCATTGTCCAATACAGAATGCATTTATATCATTTGGATCCTGAATGAAATTATTGTAAATTCTTGCTTCAAATTAGTATAAAGGATTTCAAAAAATTATTATAAATTATCATCTCAAATATAATTAAGGGAAAATTAAATTCACCCAGCACTGATATATGAACACCTATTAAACCAATATGTGTGGGATTCGTTTATTAGTCTTTATGAGGAGACATATTTTTAGGTACATTGTGACTAAAAATAAATATCTTTAGAATATGTATATAAATTAAATTGATCAATAATTTCTAATTTAATATTTTTATAATGGATTTATAAAAATAAACAAATTGAAGAAAAAACAACGTACCCGTACTATAAATCATGGATTTTCTATGGAAGGATGCACATGTAAATAAAGATAAGAAACTAATTGATGTAAACACAAAAAATATTTTGGGAAACATGTGTATGCATGACATAGTAAAAAATCATTAGATACTTATTATAAAATAATGATTGCATATATATGTATATTTTTAATCCACCATGGATGCAAGAATCATCATCTATTGTACTCGAAGAACCACTTGTATCCGCTGAAATGTAGTGGCCAGAATAGTAAGTTCATGCAATTTTTTGGGGATTTGGGTGTCACCGTGAACATATTTTGAGAAAATAAATAAATAGAAGTAAATATAAGAAAATAGAAGATATGTGGTAACGATTAGCTTCTATTGAAGAGAAAAATAATTGGTTGATTGGGTTGTTATAAATTTTTTATGGGAAGGAATTAAAGATAATAAACCACACAAGAACAACTACGACTTCATGAAGACCCTCAAATAGATTTTAGGAATTCTATTACCCTCTAAGGGTTGTCTTACATAAGGTAATAATTTTTTTCATAATATATTCTTTGAAATGTGTACCGGGAAGACCCTGATACCTTTCCCATACTGATATTCTATAGTGTGCAAATGATTGTGACATATTTTTATCAACACCAACTCATTTACTTGTTGTTATGGGTACCATGATCAATATATAAGGATATTCTCTATACAAAAAAACAACATCCATTATGTAATGTGAGAGCAAGGGTTCATGTATCTCATGAGCAGAGCACTGATCTTATTATTCCACTTGATGAGGTAAATATTCATATAGTTGATCTTAATATTGGAAATTTTTTATCATGATCATTTGATTCTAAAAAAATACATTTAAAAATAGATATATTCCTTTAAAATTTATTTCTTATAGAAAAACATTATAATTTAATGAAAAAGGATTGATATGGTAAATTCTATTAGAAAAGAAGAACTAGATAGGGGTAAAATAGCAGGTCAATTCAAAATTATCTAAAGGATCAACCTGCTAATAAAAATTTCATCAAAAAATACCTTTACACCACCAATTATAATTTTACTTTACTAACATTAAACATTCTTGGTGGTACAATGATATCAAGTGGTGATATGGCCACAATTTATTTTGAAGAATAAATGTATGGATAATAAATTACAAACTATATGTTTCTTGATTATTTAAATGAAACCATCATGAATGAATGAATAAGTGTCTCAATTTTAAATGTATAAATTATGTCTGATTTAATGATTTGTTTATCCAGTAGATGATATAATATGTTAATTATTACAAAATACTATTCAATTTTTTTACAAGTATATATCAATGTTATTGATAGGGTAAAAATCGAAAATATAATGTTGGAATAATTAGTCCTCACACCACTTATAAAAAACTATTATCTTGGGAACCAAATCCATGTGATTTAATAGTGAAAAAATTGGCCAACATGTTTTAAAGAAAAATTATAGAGGACATACTCGTTTTAATACCAATTATATAGGGGTGAAACTCTATAGTTTAATAAATTAAAATATATTTTAATTCCTTTCAATACTTATTCATTTTTTTAGTTTTTGGAAGAATTTGTAACACATTATAATTATTTTGGATAATAAATTTTATATATCTTGTATCAATGCATCAATACCCTAACAACCAACCACACATGATGTAATTTATCAATTTATAATACACTACATGCAATAAATTACAAATAAAAATCATGATATACATTTTATATTATAATTTAATGAAAATTTATTTATTATAATGTGGTGTTTAGTGGGATGTAGATGCTCATGACTATATGAATATCTTTTTATAGTCTCACCTCTAACACCCCTTTTCAATCCATCATTATGGTCTGGTTATTTTCATTTAAGAAATAATTATTTACATTGGTCATTTTTTTTAGTTAAACATTAACAATGAGAATTTTTATTCCCTATACTACCAGAACTATATGAAAAGTGTTATTAAATGTTGGTTAAATTAATTTTTTATCTTTTATTGTCTTTTCTAATACCTATAAGAGTTTATTTTTTATCTCATAAATATATATTATAATGAACAATTTTATTTGTTTTAAAATTGGTCAAATCATGGTAAGAATGTTCCCTAATACTCCACCTAACAATTATAATTTCTATAATTTTTTATAAAATTATTGGTACATAATTTAGTTGAATTTATATTAAAAAAATCACTCAATTTATATCTACATGAAACAATTTATTTTCTTAATTACCCTATGTTTCATTATTTATTTTTCTAATATATGTTAATTATATATAAAAATTGTGAAGATGAAATTATTATTATTTTCACTTTATTTTTCCCTAAAATCATTCTTATTTAACACACCCTTTTCAAAATGTTCATTTCCATAATTACATAATTTGTTATTTCTTCATACCTTGATTTAAACTGTGGGTTTTTTTCAACCACAGTATGAATAATTTTCTTGTATAGGTAAAAAAAATATATAGTTCCAAGAATTAATTTAAAGGTGCACCATCCATTGTCACCCATTTTGATGTTAATCCATATCCCATTTGAAAATACTAATCTTTTACCATAGAAAATTAGTGATTCCTATTTGATTTTATGGTTTATAATTGATAATGTATTTTGATTCAATGCATTTAAATGATTCATGAATCAAACTTTTTTTAGAATCATCAGAACAATTACTATAACACTCATAAAATATGATAAAGAGTTTATAAAAATGTGTTATTTGATTGCATTCTTTGAAGAACAACTTATGTTGGGTTAAAAATTTCCACATACAATTGATGTTTGTCTATATTATTCTTATCTCAACACTTTACAAATATATAATGAGATATCATTTGATTCTGGTATTTTATTGTTATCTTGTTTTCTTAATTCCAAATCAAAGTAGCATGAGAGTTACTATTTTAGGTTCAAATAAGGATCTTTTTCTGATTTCTAACATAAGTGAACTATACAATGTGTTAATACTATTGTACATGTGAAGGTGGACACACATTCCAATGTAAGAATAAATTTTTCTTAGCACTACAAAATTTATTGTTTATGGTTTTTATATTAGATTAAAATTATACCCTATTTCGAATATGTTATCATAGGAAATTATTTATGTAATTTTAATCCCAACAAACTCATTTTCAAATTGAAATTCCCCAGATGATTACTTTTTTTCATTCATGTAATTTTTATTATTATTATTGAAAATTACTCAACTAACATTATTGTTCCTCGGTGGTTGTAAAAATATGAATGTTTTCAATTTGAGGAATAAAAAAAATTATATAGGGGTCTTAGTTTTGTGAAAAAACATATGGGTTTTGTTTGGATTATGTGAATTCCACAAGCTCTCTTTCACCTATCATTAATTCAAGGTTTATCTTACATTGTTACTCATTTGAACGGATAAAATAAGCCAATAATTGGCTATATTTCTATACATATCTAACAAAAAACATTTGAGTGATAGGAGAATTTTGAATGTTTTCTATTCTAGGTAAATACAGAAGCTTACTTGAAAAATTATACATGGTCTTCATGGAACTGCTCACCATACCTATTCCCTCTAACAGATATGAGTACCGCCTGGATATATATCTACAGGAGACTGTGTTCAATGGTTCCATGTGGGGAGAAATCTGAGCCTCTGGTCTGAGTGTCAAATGTTTCTCTCAACATCAACTTGCTCATCCTAAGATATTAGAGTCGGCCGATTCAAGAGGGGTGGTATCTGGAATTTAGAGCTCGGTTTTGTTCATTCATAAGGAATACCAATTGTACTTTGGGGATGTATTCTCCATGTAATATGGATGTACCCAATTTTTCAAATTTTGTGGATGGATTAGTATGTGGTTTGTGGAAACCCCCCCTCAATTCTCCAGCAGGAGAATGAAGTTGGATGTGGAAGATGCATCCTCGAAGGTGTATCTACCCCAATGTTTTTATCATCATCAAATTCTACATATCATCACTAGAAGAAAATATATTTGTGGAAATTTTTGAGTTTTATTTCACCATTATTCAAGAAATATATTTTTAGGTTTTTAACATTGTGATAGTGAGGGAGTGTTTACCCACTTTTACCTATAATAATCCTTTTATTATCCCATGGGTTTTTACTAATTTAATTTGTGGAGTTTCCATGTCACATATGGTTTGAATTTTTTTCATTTTGGACGTTATTTTATGTCATAATTATATATTAACTAGTGGTATAATCATTTCTTGTCCAAAAAACATGAATCATTTCATGGTTAAACCCTAATTATGTTTTTTCTTTCTGGTATTAATAATTTTTGTAAATTTGAGTATTCTTTGTGATTGCAACACTCATCAATCTGTCACATGAGAATTTTTTTGAAATTATTAAATACACTAGCGTGAAAAGAAAGACATTATGGATAGACATCATGTCCAAATGGTGTAAAACATGGTTATTGATAAATTCAATTGGAATAATATTTGGTTTTTGAAAAGGAAGATGCAGGTAGTGATACAGAAGGATAATTTTCTACTTGTAATTTGTGAAATAACAGAAGGTGTATTAGAGGATAAAGGGTACAAAATAGAAATAAATGATATTTATATCATCCATTTGGATTTGAAATATATTCGCATATCACACATTGAGGAGAAAAAGTACTACAGAGGAAATATAACATAATCTGATGAAGTTATACAAGGCCAACTCACTACACAAAAAAAATACCTCAAGAGAAAATTATACATGATTTGAATGGTGGAGTAATTATTAGTGATTGATCACATTATAACCGTCAATATTCTATTCTCCCAGCATAATTCTGGGATTTAAAATTTTTGATATTTAATTTGAAAATATTATACTCTAGGGTTTTCCATATTTATATAACCAACTCATTAACAAAATGACCGAAAATATCCTGATGAATATGTAATTTTTTCTATGATGTTTCACCCTTGATTATTGAAGAAAAAATTAAACACAATAATAGAGTGGATATGCAAAGAACATTACGCTGATAAAAGGATCTACCAGAAGAGAGAGTAAGGATGATGGAGTGTGATTCTAATGGGATCCAAAATCAAGGTATCTCCAAATCAAAGAGGGATAAAATTAATGTAACATGATAAAATTGTGGAATTAATAGGATCATCAAGAAGGATTAATGGAATAAGAAGACCATGAAAATTTATCTTAGGGAAATGTGGACAGACTTCATTTAGTTGATATGTACATGTTAGTGAAGCAACAATGAATACCGGAAGTAGGTAGCATCTCAATGATGCTTCGATAATCAACATAGGTGCAACATGGCACTTGATATCTCTATGCGAATTATTTTATCAAAATGAAAATAACCTGGAAGGACTTATGTACATGGGGAATGATCAAACCTAGAAGATAATTGCAATCATTACTATCAAATTTAAGATGCATGTTGGTATTTTTTGAACCATCCAAGGAGTAATCCATTTGAAGGTATTGATGATGAACATATTGTCTTTGAGACATTTTGATCATATCGAATTCATAACTATCACTGACAAAGGAGTGTCGATAATTTTGAAGTTAGCGCTTCTGGTGATAAATTTAGAGAAAATATCAAAGAACCTATACAAGCTTATGTGTGGTACATACAAGGTGGAAGAGACAGTATTCACATAGACTAACTCACTAAAATATTTGAAAAAATTATGGCATCAAAATCTTTTCCATCTGTCAGAATGAGACCTGAATATTCCTGTGAATCTTAATTTTTTCAAGTCCTTACTAATGTAAATTTACCGTTTAATGACCAGTGTGTTTTGAGAAAGAAACGTATGTTAATGTTCATAACATCAAAAAATAAAAATCAAGGAGGTCTTATAGTTGATTTATTCTAACATTTGGAAAGAACTGATTATATACTTTGGATGGGAAATGAATTTTGTATCATTAATTGTTAATTATTCCATGATATGTTTTGTGTACCCAATCTAGAGTAAGGCATATGTTTTTTAAGTATTTATAACAATCAAATCATGGAATGAACTTCAATCTTGAATGAAGATCAAGTGTATAAGCACTAAAAATGGTGTATAATATACATATGAGGAGTTTGAAACTATTTATCAATATGAAGGCCTCAAGAGATAGTTCATTGTGGCATAATCTACACAATGTAATGGAGGGGATGAAAGGAAGAACATAACCATGTTGGATTGATCAGGGGTGATGTTCAAGGATGCATGAATTTCCAAAAAAGGGTTGAAGCAATGAATAAAACCTTTTATGTGATCAAATGATATCATTCTATATAAATTTATTTGAAGATAACTATGGATATGTCGAATTTTAATCCCACAAACTATTATCAGTTACATACTTTTTGAATTCCAATATATTCATTGTTTAATTATCAAGAATGATATTATTTCGATTTGAGATCCAAGAGATGTATCTTCTTTGGTTACACTGATGGTATGAAGGGGTATCATTTGTGGAATATCATAGCCTTGAAAGTTATCACCATCAGAGATTTCATGTTTTAAAAAGGAAATTTTGAAAGGATAATTTATGGAGACATGAATATTGAGAATTAAAAAACTAAAATAATCAATTTAGTGAAAAAATGAAATGGTAATTTTTTTTCCTTTGAGGCATTAGTAGATCCTAATGACCAAGTACTGGTTGATTTTGGACCATAATATTCAACTCCAGAGAAAATACCACAAGTACGTGACTTAGATTATGTCATAAAGAGAAACACTATTTAATTTTGTTGATGGAGGATGGGGAACCATATTATTTTTTGGAGGAAACCCGGAACCAAAATGTATCCTCATAAGTAGTGGCGATGTAGAAAAAAATTGGATCCTTACCCAAGAAAAAGACTTGGGATATTGTTCTATTACCTAACAGATGTAAGGATTTTAGAAAAATGGGTATTTAAGATCAAGTAAGTTGGAATGAACCAATTGGAATGATATCATTTATTAAAAGTGGTCAAATTAAATGATTAGAAAAAATCTATTGATTTAAATGAAATATTCTATCCTTTTCATTGACTAGAAAATGTTCTAATAGTTTTAAAAATGTGTTCAAAATATTTTTTTCATTTATAGAAGCTAGATTTGAATAATAATTTTATACATGGTGATATTGATGAATAAATCTATACAATACAACTGTAATGTTTTATAGAATAAGGAAAAGAGAACATGGTTTTTCAGGATGAAAAAATATCTATATAATCTCATGTTAGAACTGAGGTACTGGTACAAATGATTTTGATTCCAATATCATGATCTTAGGATAATATATACTTAATTTATATCCTTATGGATATTTTAGGGGATCATATGGTAATTATTTCATAATTAAACTATTTTATGTGTATGGAATTTTGGTTTCAAGCCCCGGTAATGATTAGATAGAAGAGGAAATGAAATAATTTGATAGTAATTTTGATATGAGGGACATGTGACTAGAAAAAAATATTATTGTGATATATATCTACTGAGAAAAAAATTGGAATATTTTTCTATCCAAAAATAATTACATATGTAAAGTCCTTAAAGGACTAACCATATAAGACTACAATAAAATATGTATTCTAAATCCTATTAATTTCACATTATCCTTGATGATGAGTCCTAGAAATGAATAAGATAGGATTGAGATGTCTTGAGTACCATATCCATTTGTAGTGGGGAGTCTGATGTATTATATGGTTTTTACTAGACTAGACATTGCACATGAAATGGGTGAACTTAGTTGGTACATGAGAAATCCAGAATATGATCATTGGAACACAGTGAAAAGGATCCTAAGATACATCAAGAAGGACTCATATTCGACATTATTATATAGTGGATCACATTTAATTATCAGTGGATTTTTTATTTATATTTTATAGGTGATTAAAATTAGATGAAATCCACTATTGGTTATAGTTTTACTCTTTCTTGAAGATTTTTTAGCTTGATTTATGATGGAGGAAGAGTGCATGGAAGCTATATAGGATTGAAAAGAGATAATTTTGATGAGAAGGTTATTGGAGGATCTTGGGAAAATACAGGTGTATATCCCATTATTTTTTGATGGTTTGAGGGACATTCAAATCGCATGGAACCCATATTTTTTATTCCAGGGTGAATTACATTTGGCTACAATATAACATTGTCGAATATGTGGAGGTGGAAGTGTGAACCTACATATAATTCCCACTAAATATAATATAGTAGATTTCCTGATGAAGGTTACTGAATGTAAAATTTTTTATGATGAAGAAACTCAAGAGGCCTTAGAGGGATGTGAGAATCATATTAGGACTATGTAAATAATGTTTGGAGATGTGATTGGTTCTCAATTTAATATCCATGATGGAGATATATCAGAATAATTCTTATACATAGATGGTGGGTGCCCCTAATTTGTCAAAGGTGGTGGCGAACTGGGTAAGTGGATGGTGGACAAACCCCTCCCAACCATTAATTGAAGAATATAACAGGAGGGTGGAATGTAGCTAACAAAAGTGCATCCTCCCCAATATTTTCAGAATCATCATCTTCACCATCTCATCATCGATAGTCCATCAATGTGTGGTATTTTAGTAGGTTTATTTCTTCATTAATCATGAGATATATTGAGAGTGTAATATCTTTGTGATAGTGAGGAAGTGTGTATGAACTTTTCCCTATAGTGATTATTCAATTTTCAAATGGTTTTCCCCATCCCTTTTGGGGTTTTGACACATTACATTTGGTGTCCATTTATTTCCACATTTTTTACATTGTTTTCTCTTTTAATTATCACCACATTGGTGGGACACTCATTTATGGTACCTATAGGGGATATATGGATAATGGTTGGTGTATAGTACCACTGTTGATGGAGTGAAGTCATTTTATGAAATGATTACAGTTTTGGTTGATGTATCATGTTCGTTGGTTATGGGTGAAAGAGGATTCCATTATGTCAATTTTTTTATCAATTGGAGGGATTTGAGGACCAGGTGTTGAAATGTTTCTGTGGAGATAAACTCAGTGGTGAGATTTTTTTAAAAGGGGACTATGTGGGGAGACAGACATAGTTAAGGAAGAGGATGTAGAAAGCAGTTCCTATCTCAAGGAGGAAAACCTTGACATCGATACAGAACATGGAGGACTTCAATATAAGTATAAGATAATAAATATTTCTCTCTAACTTCTCTTCGCTATTTTATATTATATTTATGATTTTCAAATTATCTAATACATAAACATGATT
Source organism: Viscum album (assembly GCA_963277665.1). Lineage (NCBI taxonomy): Eukaryota > Viridiplantae > Streptophyta > Magnoliopsida > Santalales > Viscaceae > Viscum > Viscum album. The sequence goes on along the minus strand of OY728130.1, from coordinate 371,509,221 downwards.
TCTAGTTAATTCAACTAGGGGTCTTGGATTGATAAGGTTTTATGAATACAGAACACTATTTTAAAAATATCTTCATTCCTGATGATTATTCAACTATTACATTCTCTTTTATGATTTTTATTTATCTTGAATAATCATCTCTGAATTGAGAGGGAAATTTGATTAATATGACTTCCCCAAAACTATATCATTTTGTCAATGTCAATCATTAACAAATGAGAAGTTTAATAATACATGTTCACTGAATTAAAATCTATTTCAAGTTCCTTATTATTTGTTGATGAGTTTAAATGATTCAAGATACTCTATATTTAAATATTTGGATTTAATATAATTATGTTTTAATCAAAATTGGTTACATTTTTTTCATATATCATGGAGCATGTAATCTTAAATGGTTAATAATTATTGGAGACACTGTTATATTAGTAATAATATTTTAGATATTTATTATATCATTCTGGAAGTTGTGACATTGTTATTTATTATAATAAATTGCATTGAATATTTATTTAAGGATAATCATATTTTATTTATATTAATAGTAAATTTATATACTTCAATTTTGATGGACATGTACCAGAAAAATTGAATAGTGATACTGAAAATAGTTTTCTTTTTGAGATTTTAATGCCGCATAGATTTTGATGTTATGATATCATTGTGTTGATAGCATGCATAAAGATCATAATTTCCAAATCAGAACATTTATGTGAGTATTATATTTTGTGTCATGGTATGCATAACCAAATTAGGATGTGTAGGTGACTGTGATGATATGTGTTGAGCTTCGCATAACGAACTGAACATGTGTAGATGGTTATGTAAATAACTCCTCTTTTTATATTTGTAGATGATTTCACATAAGTTTAACTTGGATTGGAGAGATACATCAGCTATTAGAATGTACTGTGAACCATGAAAACGATAGCTGATGTTTGAGAGGAGATGATTTTGGATAGTTTGATTAAGATTCATGTAAAGTCTTTTTCATTTACAAAAAAATTAATCATTTTTGTAACATTATTCAAGGAGATTGTATATTATTGGAGTTCAATAATGTTTTAAAATTATGGTCGAACATATATTTTTAAATAAATCCTCAGATTTTTTGAGTTCATATAAGTTATTTTTATGATTATTTATTAATAAATGTAATAAATATATTATACATAATTATATTAATAATTATAATGATCAATTTTAGTAACATATATTTAAATACCTGCACATAATATTTTATTTAAAATATAATTTATGAGTTGGTATTAATTTTTAGGATTACTTATAAAATTTAATAATAATATTATCAACAAAACAATATGTCATGTTTATTTTTTTTTAAATTATTTTACCAACATTGAATTTATCTATCAGTATTTTAAAAATTACAATAGAACTATTATATCTATCATAAAAAAATTAAGAAATAGATTTTTAACCAGTAATTCAGAAAAATGGACACATTTGATCATATAATGATTTTCCAAAAAATAATACCTTAAACAATAGATATTTCATTTTTGGAAAAATGTTAAATATTTTTAGTGACCCTGTATGGATGCAGAATTATTTTAGTCAAACCATATGAAAATTAAGTGTCATGTCTATAGCATATTGACGACTCCCATTATGGTTTTGATTAGTATGTTTCATAGTTTCCAAAATTTTGATCTAGTATAAAATGAACTACAAGGTTAGGTCACACTGTTAGAGCTAATAATGAACCAACCGTGCACTATAAGATGCACCATTCCAAAATGTAGGATTCGAGCCCCAATCCCCCTAGAAACTACTGATGTATCTGAGCTAATAAACAAGCCTAATTATTCATAACAAAAAAATAATTTATTATAGTTACAACCTTTTAATTCACTTTTGGAATACCCAATAATGATTTGACCCTTCAATTTTTTGAAAAATTAAATTCATTTGGAAACTTCCAACTCAGAAATCATTAGACCATATTGTTCCATCAACATTATTAGAACCCGATTTTGTATTTCTATGTTATAGGTATCATCATACACCTAAAACAATATATTTTAAATATACAAAGATTATTTTGAGAAAAAATTAAAGGGAAATCCAATATCACTCAATCTTTTATCAGAATCATGAAATTCAAATTTGATTAATTTTTACACTAAATATGGGTTTGTATTTATAAAATTTCTCCAACATCTGTCCAAAATTTATATGTACCTATAATATATAAATATATATACAAAACATATATACAAAACATATATACATAGAATATATATAATTATAGGAACATAGTTCTATGAATGAAAATGAGATAGAAGAAAGGATGAGTCATATAAGATTACATAAAGTCCCAAAGAATATATAATAGATGGGTACATCGTAAGATAAAAATATAAAAATCAAAATAGAAAGGTAGGTAGAATGAATATACAGGATTTGAAAAAGATAAAAAACATTGGTCATTAATTTATATTTTATAGATAATTACATTTTAAGAGGTAATAAGTAAAAGAAACATATCAATAATAGATTAATCATATCCCCCGAAAAAATTCACCTATCTAACCATATCATGACACAAAACAACCAATAATATTGAAGTAGGATGTACCGTGGTAAAACACACTAGTTTATGAAATATGAATAGGTAAACCCAACACCAAAAATTACAATTGTTATTTAATTATTCTGGAAACATAATAGTTTGATGGTTGTTATGTGATAACCTATAATATTTTCAATACTCAACTGCAATGATGCCACGAAATTAGGACATTGAATGAATTATATTATGTATCTAATAAATAATATATATTTATTAAATATCAAAAAAATCATATAGTTTTCCTGGTATAACTCACATAGATTGTTTAAAATGTCACAAAACATCCCCTCCTATAGATAACAAATTCCATTTTAAAAATTATTAGAATTTAAATTTGATATAAACACATAGTCAAGTGGAATCCAATTTGGAGTGTGAAATTAATGTTTGAAGAAACATTTGTGATAATCTAGGTTATAAAATCATTTTGTGGGGAGGTGTAGTTGGGATGTATCATGAGGATGCCAATGAAAGTCGATATATAGGAGATGTGGAGGTGGAGGAGGTAGAGAAGGTGGACTAGATGAACATGGTAGTGAAGAATGATTTGAAAAATTAGTCATGGATGAAGGTTATATGGATAGAAAATGTGAGAAATTTTGGAAGAAGGTAACCTGTGGATTGAAACATGGATGAAGGGTAACATAGAGATGACACATGTCAAAGCAGGGTCATATTATTAAATAACTATACATTTTTATTACATAGAGTTAATTAAAAACCACATACAATGTACACACTAAGACACTTTAGTAGGTCAAGTTTCATCCCGTATCACAGGAAATGGAAACCACTTACTATGACCATTACAATATGAGAACATGGAGGGACTATAGCCCGGAAGCCAATTATATGGATTAAATTCACATTTTACTGCATAATGACCACTTTAGTGAATGTACTACTACAATTTCTACCATTTCTACAATGCCTACACATATATCCTCTAAAGTATGTCATTTAGATTTGAAAACTAGTCAAATATGGGATTACTTGGTGGATTTACCAAAAATAAAATCCCCCAATTGAAAATAATTACAATTATAATTTTAATATAATGTTGGATTACAAATCACATACATACCATAGGAGAGGGGGACTGGGACAATAGAGCCTGGAACCTCCCCAAATAGTAACATAGGCAATGATAATAATAATTTTAATAATAAAAATAATGTTAATAATTTTTTTTAAATTTAATAGTTACCATAAGTTTTTATACAATTCCAAATAAATTACTTTTTATTATTGAATTAAATTTAAAAAATAAGCATGTTATTTTTTATAAAAATTTTAAAACATAGGAATTGCTGAAAATTTTATAGAAAAATAAATAAATAATTGTTTTAAATTTGTTTTTGAAAATCACCACTAAAAATGAAAATAATCATACATTTATTTTAAATGAAGCTATTTATTTTAGTTCTGAACAACTATTAAAATCTCATTTTTCTATAGTGTATTGTATGGTGATTATTTTGAGATGGGTTCCACCTTGTATTATAGTAGTTTATTTAATTTGTTTATTCCGTGTATTTTATCAAGTTAGTTAATTAATTCAGTTACTATGTATTATTGTAATGCTATACTGGGAAGATTAATAATTTTCTTATTACACGTCTAGAATTCACAGCATAAGAAAATTATTATTCATGTAATTAAATTGTTAATTTATAATGAATATAAAAATAATATGTATACCTGTATTTATATTTATATAATTATCAAACATTTAAGTATTCAATATTATTAAATTTTCAATTAATATTTAATATTAAATTATTCATAAATTGGATTATTGATTAATATTATGAACATATTAATTATCTACTATTATGTTTTTACCTAATTAACCTGTTAATCAATCAATTAGTATATTAATTAGTTATTTTAAGATGTGGAGGAGTACATGTGGAGCACATGGGTGTGTACAATGGTGTGTGAAGTTGATGCATGCAGTGGTATGATGTGATGAAAGGATGAGCACTAATATATATAGAGAACAGAATAACATTTTATGTAATGTGTTCGAACAAGTAGAAAAAGTTCTTTAACGACTGTCAAAATCTATCGCTAATGGCATATTGTAGCTTCCCAATGTCTGACAAATGATGGAAACTATATGCATGTCCTCCCATTAGTGTTTTATATTTGGAAGATTCCATAAAACATAATTGGGTGTCCTATAGAGACCTCCAAATGATGATCATAATAGGTTCATGTTAAGATCATCTATAGCAGCCACCAATTGGAGGTCGCTATAGTTTTGAGTGAAAATTGTCTATAATGGCTGCCAAATGGTAGTTATTATAGCAAAAAATGTCTATCCCAATAGCAGTTGACACATGGAAGCTATTATAGGGTAATTTTGACCAACCAAAAGTGAAATTCATATGAATATCACTATTTTTTTTATTTTTTTAAACAATTCATAGTTTTATTAAAAAACCACTATATTTCAAAATTACAATAACTATTTCTAAAATATTTAAGAAAACTAGCAATAAATATCTTTTTCTAATAACCTCCCAAGATCAACACCCCTTATAAAGAATTAATGAGAAAATTTAAACAACTAATTAATATAATAAAAAATATCTCAACTAATGATGGAAATGAAATAAAATTTTCCATTAAAGATCAACAATAGAGATAATTTTTTTATTTTTAAAATATATTAATAATATGTAATATTTTTCTAAAATATAAAATCTCTTATTATATCGTTCCATCTAGACCATACATATCATTAATTTTTTATCTTCTCATACACATCATAGATAATAATTGTATGGGTATCATCATATTTTAATCTATTCTGAGGACGTTTTCAATATATCAGTTTGATAAATGTTGGCTTTGGTATTTTCTAATAGTAAAAGTGAAATTTATATCATCCTAGACTAATGGAACCTCTAATTGAAATATTAGATAATATACCATTTAACAATCCAATATATGATTTATTAATCTTATTTCAAGACATTTGGAGGTCATTTTGTTAGTTTTGAGCCCCACATGTATATAAATCACATCAAACCATTTAGAACCATATATTCGATATTTTCAGGTAAGGTGCACATAATATATTTGTTTATTACACTTTTAAATAAAAAAATAATATTAATATGGTTTTACAATTACTTCAAATCATTTTGAGGTAATTTAATATGAAATTTACCATTATACACACATTTTAGTGGTTTATGACATTAAAAGTGATTTTCCCTCTCAAAGAATACTCTAGATAATATTGATGTTATTACTAAAAAAACAATTAAAAATAACTCTGAAATTCTTTTCATCTAATTTCACTGCATTTGGTTGCTGTTCAGTTTATATTTTCCCTGAGACAGACTATTTTGAAAGGCATCCAAACTTTAAAAATTACATATCTAGTAGTTCTATAAATGTTGTACATCTTATTTATGTGTTATGTCTTTATAAATGAAAATAGTAATAATAATAATATTGTCCTATTATTTAAATTCATTCTGAGGTCATTTTCTATATAGCTCACCATTAAACATCCGTTTTGGTGCTTTGTGAAAAAAAGTGCGTTTTCGATCATCCTGAAAAAACAAAACCTCTTATTGATGTTAATTTTCTCCACCAATTTAAAGTTAACATTAAAATTATTTTCATCTTATTTCATACCATTCGAACAACATTTAGATGGTTTTGACCCACATGTATATTTAAAAGGCATCAAACCTTTAAAAACTATATATTCGGTTGTTTTGGGATGAATTTATGTCTGATTGTTGTCTAGTATCATTGTAAATATATATAATAATAATTATAATGTTTTATTTTTATGTAAATTTATTTCTAGGTTTTTCTCTATGGACTTGACCATTAAACACATGTTTTGGGGTTTTGTGACGCAAAACACGCACTGTTGGTCATTATAGAAAAATGCCAGATTGGATTGATGTTTCATCTACCCAACCATTTTAAAATTAATACACCATTGATTTTATATCATTTCATAGCATTTAGATATAATTTAGATGTGCTTGACCCCTTGACACACCTTCTGTAGGGGCATCAAACCTTTAAAAACCACTTTTTCGATACTTATTGGCATACCAAAAGTCTAATTGATGTATCATTTTATCATAAATTCAAATAATAATAATAAGATGGGTTTCCTATGGTTTCATGTCATTTTGCGGTTTTATATATATATATATGGCTGTTAAATGGATTTTTTGGGTTTTTAGACACTAAATGCATGTTTTCCATAATTTCTGAGAACCGATACCTCTGATAGATGTACCGTAGCTCTACCATTTATAAATTAAAATAATGGTTGTTTTCATCTTATATACTAGTATTCATATATTTTTATACTGACCCCCCACCAAACCCCTCCCAATTTAAAAAAACATTTTTCCAATGATTTGAAATCATTTTTATGTTTTTATCTATGGATATTATATTTAAATGCATGTTTTGATATTTTATAACACTAAAAGTTTGTTTTTATTCCTTACGGGAAAACAAAAAACTCATATTGAAATTATATATACTCACCCATGAATCAACTCACTCTATGATTTCTATTGATTAATTCTATTACAATAAGATGTTGTTCAATTGGTCATATCAAATGGACTCACCTTTTAAATGTGAACCAATCCATTAGAGACTTCATATTCAGTAATTTAAGGAATACCACACATCTAATTAACATATCTTATAGTTTTTCACACCAAAACCAATAAAAATATGGCTATCTTGTGATTTAATGTCACTCCAAGGAGTTTTTTTATACATATGACTAGTAAGAACCTATATTGTTGTTTTATGACACAAAAAGTGAATTTTCCATCACCCAAGACAAATGAAACATTTGATTGACGTACCTTTACCCTACTATTTAAAAATTCACTCTATAAATTATTTCACCTGATTTAACTGTTTTTTTGTTTATTTAGTGGGTTTTTACCACTATTCTATTTTAAAGGAAACCAATACATTTAAATCCACATATTCATTCATTATGTAAAAAACATACAATTGATTTTTGTTTCAAATCCTAATACATATCAAGAATAAAAATAATATGATTTCTCTTTGATTTTAAGTTATTATGATGCCACATTTTGTAGACCTGACCATTAAATGAGTTTTTTGGGGTTTCATGAAAATAAAATTCGGTTTTTATTCAACCTGGGAAAAACCATCATAGATCGAAATTTCATCTATTAGGCTATTTCAAAATTCATTCTATCGTTTATTTACAGTCTACTCAACTATTTCAAAATTGATTGTATGGTTATTGTCATATGATTTCAAGGTGTTCAGAGGTCATTCAATTAGGTTCGAGACATTGTGTTTTTAAGGGCTCCAAACCATTAATAACTATATATTCATTCATTTTAGTTAGACCACATGTATAATTGTAATTCCATCTCCCCATACACATTAAAAATAATAATATGGTTTTAATATAATACCCTTTTGTGTGGATGTAAAAAAAGAAATTATTCAAGGTTAAACTTTCAAGCTGATGTTATCAGTGTCACATCACAAGTCTACTCCCATACTAATGTGGCCTGCATCAGACACCAACAATACATCCACAGACTACTATAACCTAAAGAAGTAATGCAATATCCATTTTCAATCCAACATAATCTATTGAATTAAAATTATGATTACATTTCAGAGATAGTTCCATTTTAGGCATTAATACATGATCCACTGTTTGTAAATTTTTTAGGGCTCTTGTTTTCAAATTACTTTCATTTAAACTAGTTTGATATCCCCATGATTTTAGAGGTGTTCATATAGATCCAAAACATTAACGTTCAATCTCTGTGATTAACATTAATGGAATAAATTTAATTGAGGATTGGGATTTGATGATCGATTTTTTGGAAACATGGAGACCATTCATATCTAGTGAGGACCAAGGGAATCTTTTAATAAACATATCTTATAGAATTGAGAACTATAATTTTAATTGTTTAAAGTGTTATCTATTTAGAAAGAGATAGAGATAAATTAATCTCGATTGTAAATGATATTTGTGATTAATCATGTTTATACAAGTTGTTTCCCCATAAATGTCTATTTGCCCTCAATTTTCTATATAAAGAGATCATTTATGGAGATAATAATTATGGGATGAATATTCAATGTACAAGAAGATAGTGATTGAAAAGTAAGAGGATTTTGTTCATATTTATAAAAATATTAAATATTTTTAGATAAGTTCATTATAGGATTCCACACCTAAAGAATATGAATTATTAGAATTTTCTTAATCAGACTATCATGATAGTAATAGAATAAGAATGTGTGGCTGATAAAATTGTGGGTTTCAAGTGATATGTAGTTTTAGAATATAACAGAATGATTTAATGATTGTATTTCGTCTATCATATTTACTTGATCATAATGATTCATTAATTTTATTACCCAATGCAAGAGCATTGATATAAGAGAAATGTAATGGGGGCACAAGATTAACTTGTTTACTACATTAAGGATTTAATTATCTAATGTGTGAGAGTAGCCTAAAAATATAAGGTATAAAAAAATTATATACTGAAGTAACTTAATCTTACTTACATAATTATAATAGGAATCCTTATAGTCACATGTGATTTTCATATAGTGATGAATTGTGTATCGAGAGAGTAATCAAAAACAGATTGAGTATGTTGACAAAGAGAAGATAAATTTAGTAGAGGAAATATGAAACAATGAAACCAAACCAAAACCTCCAATGTTTCCTAGTTTCATCCTTAAAACAAATATTCATTTATAATGTGCCTATATCTATTTCAATATATTTCTTAGATTATTATTAATTATTATTAGCCAACTACATTCTACACACATACCATAATTTTTTAAATTATTTATATAAGTGAGCTCAGTAAATTAATTACACCTATTTGTAATGTGGAAAGACATAGGAACATGTAGTTAATGATTTACAACACATGGTGAATTTTTAATAAGGACTTATAGTTATCATTATATAATTCTCAAAAAATAGAACATTACAACCCTTATAAGGATTATCTCACTCAAAAATTACATACAATAAACTTATAACATAAAGGGAGGTCATTATATAATATAAGAAAAAAATATTTCTATAATGACAAAGTATAAGGAATAAGATGACTAAATACCTTTCACTCGCCCATGAGATCCCACCCTAGGTAATTTATTTAGTTTCAACTAGGATTGGGAAGTGTTGTATTGGAACATTCATCTAGTTGTGATCACATTTTTGGATACTTCGAATATGTGATATATATTACTATGTTAGGAATGTATTTATACTTGAGAAACTACTATAGTACAATAATATTCACTTATCTGGCTAAATCACTATAGGTTTGATGAAAATGATTACATATAGGTAGTATCATGATCCAGAGATGTTCATTTAACTCTGAACATTTGGTTGAGACACTATCATGCACTATAACTTGTGGAGAACCCATGACATGAAAAAAACTGAAAAAAGATTAATTTGATTGAAAAAATAATTAATTTATTTCCAAACAACAATATAAAGATAATTGAACTGTAATATATTGATAGTAGTCATTATGATATCAACCTCATGCCATGTCATACAGAATCTATCTTACAAATCAACCTATACATCATTTTAAATCTTGAGAATTGAAATATTAAGATAAATATTTACAAAAACACAAGTACTTTACTGAATGAAACTAATGAAAAATCCCTAATGTTTTATAGGGACTCTAATTCTATTCATGAGATTGAGAAATATGAACAAGATAACAAATTAAATATACAGTGCATAAAATATAAAAGGAAGGGGATGTTTCTTATAGTAACTATTATACTATCTCTCTCTATTTTTTTATGTATCATATAACTGATATAAAATCTATTATTATCTCATGAAAAATCATTTGATATTATTGAAAATGTTAAATATTGAATTTTGGGATACTCTATTTCATAATTGATTTGATATTTTATTCTACTATTGATTATACTAGATTCTTTCCATGTGTATATATAATATATAATAACTCTAAATTTGTTATATTGAAATGTGAGTAATTTTCAACTAATTTTATAATTATTAATGTGAGTTCCATATTTATATTATATTAACATCCATTTTTAGGTTAGATAATTTAGTAGACACAGAAAAGTTATTTTGTTTTAAAATCCGAATGATGGTATTATTTTAGAGATATTTAAAATCTTTTGAACTTATTAATGATGTTACAATGTTGATGATTTTAAATGAAAATTTAAATGTCAAGGTTTTTCATTGGGTTCTTATGGGAAGGACCAAAGTTTTTTTCCCAAAATATTAAATTCATTTTTGTCTGATGAGTAAAAGAAAGATATTTATGAAGTTAATGGTTTCGAGAAATAGAAGTTGTAACAAAGGGAATATTTTGATGAAATAATCCATCTCCATCATCCCAATCGTGCCAAAGGCACATATCTAGATGCAAAAATTATTCATGGGATCCATTATCTTTGTCATGTTGCACCCCCATCTCCTCTTAGATATATATTCATAGGGGACTCATTAGTGTGATTCCATATTAGAAAAAGAGCATGGAGAACCAAATACTAGATACTGATTTCTTTAGAATAATCCCCTAAGGTGTTTGTATAATGTTTTTAATAATTTAGTTAACGGTTTATTAAATTCTCTATGTTATAAAGGAAACCAGTTAAACTTTAAAAAAATGCACACTTGTCTTCCTAACTATTTCATAGGGTAATTTTGTTTTTGTACACTCTATGCCTCCCTCATAGTGGAATATTTAATATAATAAAAAAGGGTATTATTGAGGTATTTCATTTATCTTGGGATAGAAATTTCTAAAATTTTCTTAACATAAATTGGAAAACTTCAATATAATATTCCATGATCACAAGAAAAAATAATTGATTCAGAAAATATGATATTAATATAATATATATTTTATCTTTCCTTTACATATATATTGTAAAAGACACGTTCACTCCTATAATACATCATTGTCAAATATTTATTCTGATTATATTACCATGATTGTTAATGTTTATTCTATACATACAAACCTTTTCTTAATTTACATAGTATTGAGACATGTTCGTCAATAATACCACTAAAATAATTATCAGTATAAATCCATTGATCTAAATCAGTAATTAGGTATTTCAATTTATTATATATCTAGTTAACTTTATAATTAAACTTAGCAACAAGAAGAATAAAATGAAATTAAGTTATAATATTTCTATTTGTTTATGAGCCTTAGCATAGTAGACTACAATTCATTCAAAAAGGAATCTATATATTTAATTTTATTTTTATCACAATCCTTAAATATGCTCAGTAAATTTATTTAAAAAATTATATTAACTCCCTAATAATATTTAATATTTTGATCATTCCCCAATGTATGTGTGTTTGAACATTAGAGCACCCATATGATACTAAAAATATTAAAATATGACTCAATGATTACCTTTAGGATTCATTAAATTTTTTTCTCTATTGTTAGGATAACTATCGATGGATGGAAGAAACAATATGGAGAAGGAGGGATCAATTTTAATGATATTATAGAATACATGTCCATGTATTCATTTTATTGAACCAAGTATAACACAAATTACAAAAATGAAGTTCTTATTGAGGAGAAGAAAACCTTATTTTGAAGAATCGAGGTAGTTAATAAAAATTACTATCTCACTTTCACCCCCTCCAGGATGAGTCATTTTTATATAAATTCTTTTTAGAAGCACTATCATCATTATCATATAACATATCCAAATTCAAAATCTATATGGAATAATGTGGTTCTATCCAAGACCAGTTTTCTGTTATGGAGAATCATGCACCAGAACATTGCAAATGATGATATTTTTTAACATAAAGGCACCGATATGTTTTATAGATGTTCCTATAGTATAAATTTTGATACAATGTTAGCCAACCACATGTTTAGTAAAAGAAATTTGGATGTTTTTTTGTGGTTTTCTAGGAAATAAGAAAACATTTAATTTCTTCAACTAAAATGAAATGTTAAATATTAAAATGGTAATGTAAATTAACTCATTCATGAGGTTCATCCTTATATATATCTCCAATTAACTCACGATGATGTTAACCAAGTATATCTAGAGACTAAAACATTAATAAACATTCTGTGTCTTAGGAATATAATTACAAATAAATATGATTATGGTTAATTTTCTTTTGTACCTATGTAACCACTTATAAACCATCAACTAGCTATTTTTTCTTCAGTAAATTCATACTTTCGAACAATTGTGATAATCTCTCCTTATACTCTGCACGTAACAACTAAAACCACTCATTTGTACTATGCTATATAACCTACAATGCATCAACTATCCCAGTTTGTGCATGGATTCCTTCAAATCTGCATGAACCCGACGCTTATTCTCTAGAAACTACACATTATAGTACACCAGTAATATATGTGGATGAACAACAATGACTGTTATGCCCCACAACACGCTAAAATATAACATATTTGTGCACATTACTATGACATTTCTCATCCATAATGCCTTATTACTCATTATTGAACTAATACTACATCATATAAATAATTAATAAATGAAAAAATATGAATTATTTAATTGAAATAAATATACATTTGTTACAAAATAATATTCTTACAATAACACATGCAACATTTGGATCACTTGCCTGACGTGTCCTCACCCATATCGATAACTGATCAGTTGGATCACCTCAATAGAGTAACTATAATATATGTTTCCAAAAAATACATATTTAAATTCATCATATACTATAATATTTTTATATATGAATGAACAATTAATGATAAACTGTTTTCGTGTATAGACTATCGTATGGGTTGAGTACCAAGTCTTGAAGGTATGACCTACATCACCAGATTACATGAATGATGAGAGGACTCAGTATTCATTAAACATATTTAGTTACTATACATATGAAATATTAGAGTCATTTTTGGATTAAAATAAAAAAAAATTATATCACCGCTTCATTTGACCAAAATGAAACCAAATCTTGCCACTGCATGAGAAGATCACCCTGAGGGACTCTCGATAGAATTTATGAAACACCGAAAAATGTTATATACTAATCTATATTCACCATTCCCTTATAATAATTCCATTATTTTTGGTCATTGGTGATATAAACTACCATAAAATGATCCGAAAAAGATTTCAAATTATCCTGTTAAAACAATAGTCAGTAGTTGTGATAATAATAGAAATATTTTCATTAAAAACAACCTTTTAATTTACCTGATATTTACTCCTTAAAATGTCAATCGTATCCTAGGGTAATTATGTACAATCATGAGTTTTAGATGGAATCTATATGGTTACCATATCATATTATATAAAATAATAATTCATACACCTTCACCTTCCCAAACTGGATGAATTGTGCAATAAAGTTACACATCCAATTTGGATCAAGTGTTCTATGATCAAACCCCTCTCCTAGGTCCCCCTACGACTACTGGTTGATGCACCGGATTCTGACATACATAAATTCCTAATGAAATTCCCAATAAGATAATTTTTATTTAAAATGTTAAAATAATAAGGGGAATATACTTAGAGAAAATCATAGTAAATAAATTTACAAAAATTATAACATAAATACTAATAACATCATTTGAACCGTTCTTTACAACCTGTGACATGACTATATGAATAAAAAAATATAGTTAAATCATGAAATTACTAAATATATACTTCATAAATATTTCTATAAACATTAATTAGAAAAATATTACCATTCACTAATCATGACAGTCTATCGTATCTCGTTCAATTATGTCTCTAGCCTATTGTATAACTTCTTCTCGTACAACTACAGTTTTCTGGTCAAGTTTTTATTAGGAAAGACGATAACATCAAGATCTTCTTAGCTAATAAAAAATCCCCACTCTATACATTTTCACAACAACATTATAATTAGAATCAATATAAAAAAAGTAAATTTACTCTACCTATGATGTCAGTATGAAGGGCCTGTTTCTTACTTGATCATATTTATATAGTATATTGTTAATGTTTCTCTATATAAAATAGAAGTGATCAACTTTCATTCCATGAACCAGCTCAAACCAATCATAGAATAACAATATATTCTTTAATCCACAACCATAAATAACCTCAATAATATTGCTAAAAAATCCATAATAATAACATGCATCAATAGATGAGAAACACACTCCATTTTTCGATATGGATGAGTTAAAGTCAACATTGCTAATACGGAATCATAAAATGTTAACATCCAAATACATATAGTAACAAGGTGTATTTAACGAGCCATCAACTAGTTATTTGAGTTCCTTCTCAAAGTTAGAGTACATAAATAATGTATCTTGCGAATATGTAAATTTTATATAGTTTTTTATATAAAGGATACTGAAAATACAATTTAGTTGTGCTAAAAAAATATTAAATCTCCTATTTATATGTATGTGAGTATTCAAACACTCAATAAATGTGTTTAAATGTTGTTTTTAGAATTTATGGTCTATTACACGGGTCATTTAACAATTCAACTCAGCAATATTAATCCTAAATTAGAACATAATTTTAGGTAATTAATAAAATAAATATTGAAAGTTATGGAATAATAGATCAACTATGGAACTTACTTTATCAATGGAATAATCTATATACTATTAAACATTACACATCGATGTTCTTGAACCCCCTCATTATTGTGCATATCAAATATTATCCCTTCTCAAATTAGAACCTCTTAAATTCTAGAGGGTTTACCTAACATTGTATCTGCATCATCAATATTTAAAGAAAAAAATTAGTTCACTCATCCCTAAAATAACAATTTTAAATTGAAACACATGGAGATGATTTTTTGTTCACATACCATTTAAATGTATTTAATAATCTCTCTATTGAATACAACCACGTGAATTGCATGAGGCCACTAGGAATGAATTCTCCACATAAATACATAGTCATGTGTACCATGAATTCAAAAAAATATTGGTGGTCCAGTAAGATTAATATTATCTAGAGACTGAACATGAATTCCTTCCATACATAAAAGAAAAATTATTTCCACAGAAGTTGTTAGCAAAACCAAAAAAATTGAGAACAATGAAATCTTAAGCAAGAATACATATATGTGAATATAAGTATTTTTGAGACCTCCTATGAATCCAATTATGGGGTCATATAATATAATGAGATGATTAAATACAAGAGGTGGTGAATTGTGTACTTTAAAAAATTCATTTGGAACCTTTAAAGTTGATATAAAACATTTTTAAGGAATGTTTCTTAAAATTAAGGAAACTATTTTTTAAGGTTAGCTTTTAACATTAAGAAAACATAGTTTAACAAAGTTAAGAAATCATTCACCAAACCACTTAAAGAAACCTTTTCTTACACAATACAACCTTATGAAAAAATATAAGAAATATTTTCCTAAAGAAAGTATTATACCTCAGAGCATAAAAAATCTTTAATATAATCAGAGTAACGAAATTAGGATGTATAAGAAAGTTATAATTTTCTAACATTAAAAAATTTAAAATAGAAAAGGAATAATAACAACATGAAATAGAAAACAAGTAAAAATAAAATTTTTTAACCCAAAGAGTAGGGTATCCAATAACCATGGATAATGGTTCCATGATTTATACATTCAAGATATTTTATCTTACCCAATCCTTGATAAGCCATCAATTAAAAGATTGGTATCAGTATTTCTATGCTTACAAGACCTTTATTTAGAAGGAAATAATAACCTCTATCTTCCAAATCTAGAAGCCCATGATCTGCATGATCGAAGTCTGCACAAAGCAAGTCTGAACAAGTCATTCAAGCCTGAACATGCTTTTCACGGAATCTGCACGAAGCACTAAGAGTTGTAAGAGACCCTCTCTCTAGAAATCACTTCACATAATTTTTACATATACCAATTTCATCCACTAAAAGTATATTTCTCGTTAAAATGATATTGTATTTATAGGAAAATCTTCTCAATGGTCAGCTCCACTCCAACGACCATACTTTTCTAAAATTTCAGAGGGACCTGGACACTTGTCAAATAGTCAACGGTTAGTTTGTAACAGATTGTACGACATCATTTTATATAAGAAAATAATGTTAAGATTATGGTAAATTTTATATAATATAAAACATAGAATCCGATAATATTGAAACAATACATTAAAGAACTCTAATATTATCCAAGAAAAGATTCCAATTAATATAAAAATTGGATTGAGAGAAGCGCCATCACTATTTTAGGTACCCGTATTATAAAAATGGCATGGAATTTGTACTGGAATCAGTATCATGAAAAATAGTATCAAATTTGTACTAGAATCAGTATCATGAAAATGGTATCACATTTTTACCAGAATTGGTATCATGAAAAATGGTATGACATTTGTACCAGAATCGGTATCCAGAAAAATTGTATCACATTTATACTAGAATCTTAAGTACACTTATAAATCTAAAGATATATGCAAAACTTAATGAAAAATATAACATAATGACATATATGTAAGTATAACAGAATGAAAATTCTGAAAGTATAGCAGAATGAGAAATATGTAGGTAAAAAAAAATGAGAATTATACAGGTATAACAAAATAAGAATTCTACAGGTATAATAGAATGATAATTCTATAAGTATAACTGAATGAGAAATTCAGACTTTAAGACAATGTGTTTGTGATTTCAAAAACATAAAACTATATGAAATAGAGAAGTCATAAGAGATCATTATTGATTCAATAGGTAATAAATCATGAATTTAAATTGGGATTAAATACTAAATTATAATATAATTATCATGGATTTCCAAGCCAAGAAATTTAATTCTCATCATGTTGAAACACATCAAAGTTTTATAGGAACAACAATTAAGATCAATGATTATCTTCAAAATGGATCAATTTTTTTCTTTTCCCGTTTTTGTGTGTTGTGCATGAGTCATGTATTCATTATTATCATGAACTAGATTTAAATATAAATGTTTTTCCAATACCATTTTGTTAAAATTACATCAATCATTTGAACTATCCTTTGATATCCCCTTTCCACCAAAATAGTTCACAATATAATATCACACACATTTTTTCAAAGTGCATAAAATAGAAATTATGTATTAAAATATTAACTTTCTAGTAAGACAATTCAAATAAAATAATCCACTTATTCCAATTATCATTGTGCTTTATACTTGTAGGGGGAATATAATTTAATAGAAGAGCTAATAAATCGTAGAAATAACTCATTTTTTGGATGCCTTCTTGATCATGTCGGGTAAGAATTTTATCCCCAAACATTATTTGTGGTGATCAGTCATGCTTTATATTCCTATAAAACCACACAGTATCTATTCTGAACCTATGAAATTGAGGATGAAAAAATTTCTAACCAAGATATTCCTGTTTTCTATAGTGATTAATTTATATATATTTCTTACTTTTTTTACAATAAAGGAAGAAAAATTCTTATATAGTACTCTAACCTGATAAGTAAGCATACATTGGAAAGTTAGTAATTGTCTATAAGAAAGTATACTGATGGTTGAATATTTCCTTATCTTCTAAGTCAAAATTCATTACACCATATGTCCAAAATCCATGTTGCTCATAAATCATCAGTTTTATATAAACATCAAGTTTATCCCCAGATCCTATAGGACAAGCAATTAGAGTTAAAAGTAAAAAATGGAAGTTTCATACATACCATTGGGGTAATTTTTTCTGAATCCAACAGCATTGGACATGTACTATGTGTCTCTCCAACTAAAGACCCAAATAAGTTAAAACAATCTATTCCCAAACCCAATCGAACATTATGAAAATCTAGTGAAAAGTATGGGTGTCATTGATCAAACTTTTTCCTACCAAATAATCTATCATGTGAGTTAATTTATCAAACTCATTGTTTCTATTTGAAATAAAATTCAACAATTCAACAATTTTATATTTCATGAAAAATCTCTTCATTCTTGGTTTTAGTGGGAAAAATGAATCTACTTAGTATTGAATTTTTTCGCTGGATTCAAGACATTGTTGGGAGTAATTAGACAACCTCGATTGATCGTATTGTCCTTCTACATATATGAATAGAAAATTTTTAAGTACTGATTTTAACATTCTCTTTTCTTAAAAACATATATTTATTTTAGAATGAAACAATGGTATTATATGTAAAATTAATTTTATTTTTCAACATTCATGCTTGATATAATGACTCTAGAATATTTTCTCCAGTATGAAGTACCTTCTCCAACAATACCAATGAAATATAGAATGATGTTTATTTTACCCCATTCAAGGCCTTCTAGTGTTGCAATTCAACGAGGAATGAAAATTTACTAAATTTAGTGCAACAATCATATAATTTAGAATGTTCATTTTCATGAATTTAAATGAAGTTCACCAATTCTTTACTTGAAGAAGAATGGGGATTACTCCCTCTGACATTATCATTTATGACACAAATATATCCAGTTTGAAACCATCACATCATATCATCAATAATTATGTTCATTGAATCAACTATTCTTGAATCTAAATCCATATGAATACTTTCTAGCTGGTTATAAAAAATTAAAACTTCTCCATGATGTTTCCATGTATTATTATTTTTCAAAAACCCATATAGAAACTTAAATTTTCTAAAACTATATCATTTTAAGAGATATTTATCTTCACATTTTCTATATAGATAACTAATAAAATCTCTTTTAAATCCACTGGTGAAATCTATAATTCAATTAATACCCTCATAATATTTCGCAGAAAACCTATCTGGCATATCATCCTTGCTCTTATCCATATCTATATATAATAATAAGAATATAATTCAGTTACCTTATTTAAATTATAAAGTAAATCATATAATTAATTCTTATAAACCAATGAACCCACATTGTAATTAAAATCATAATGGACTGAAAAAATACTAGGTGATACATAACTACTTTGATGTGAACTAAAATCTCGCAAAAATAATATATAAAAACAAAAAATAAGAACAATAAAGAA
Source organism: Viscum album (assembly GCA_963277665.1). Taxonomy (NCBI): domain Eukaryota; kingdom Viridiplantae; phylum Streptophyta; class Magnoliopsida; order Santalales; family Viscaceae; genus Viscum; species Viscum album. The sequence goes on along the minus strand of OY728130.1, from coordinate 371,489,568 downwards.
CATGATATCCAATTCTATGAGGACCTCATCAAATATCATAATGTAGATCCTATAAATATTATTGATCAAATAAATTACACATATGTATTATAACACACTATCTTACAAAAATTTAATATCCATATTTTATATTTATCTACACCAAAAAAATTCTATACATAACTCATTAGAAGAATAAAATAGGGCAACAATTCAAAAAATGAATAAATTTTATGGTTGTATAAAATTGAACCCCAAAAACATTCGTACAAAAGTTCTAGATAAAAATTGGATTTAAAAATAATAACAAATATTTAATAGTATTCTGTGAATGATTTAATTAAAAAAATTATCTACAATTTAAATCACTAGAATATTATTCTTGTCTAACTATACAAAAATAGAATCCAGTCTTATAATTTCTTATGAATCCAAACCCAAGATAAAAATTCAATCCTCATTTTATGATTTCATTCAAATAATAGAGTAGAGGCATGGCTCCATTACCCATCAGAATGAATGTGTTGGATCCTCCTTAGAAATTAAAAATTTTAATTATTAAACATTAACATAAAATGCAAAAAATAAACACATAGGGATAGTATAAATAACATAAATGAAATAAATATGATTAGTTTCAGGGGTGAGACATGGAATAGAATCATAAAATAAAACATCAACATGTAAGTCTTGTCATTTCAAGAGCATGACTACATTATAGTCAAAATATTTTTATAGAACCTGAGTATCCATTCCCAAAATAAATTTCTCTCCTTTTATTCAATCCAAGAAAGGGGAGGGGGGAATAGAAGAAAACAATGTTACCAATGATGAGATTAATTTTATGGTATCATTTAATTCCACATGTCTCCCAATAAAAAAATTTATGATGTATAACTATCATTTCAAATATGAATGATAATCATCATGGCGAAAAGGAAAAAACATATATTTAATTACTAGAATCATAATTGAAAATCTATGCCAATATAAATCAGAAACTAGATTATAAAAAATGTTATCACCATGTATCGACAAATCAACATTATAAATTATCAAGGGTATAATATTCTTCATAGAAGAAATAATATTGTAATAGAAAGTGTACAATTATTTTAAATGTTTTAAATTGTAAAATAATAATTATATGAACAACTCACTTGGAGGGGGTCTTGACAAAGAGTTAATGGGGTAATGGGATGGGAGATTAATGATGGGGAATGATAGGGGGCTCGAAAATGGGTACTTGATTGGTGGGTGGCTGATGGTAGGGCACAATAATGGGGTTCGATGTAGAGATAAATAGAAAGGGCTCGATAGGGGTGATAGGTCCCAAAGGTGGTGGGAGGGATGGATATTGGGGCTTGATGGGGTTGTGGGATCTTGTGGGTAGGGAGGGCACAATAGAGGTGGGAGGATTGGACAACAGGGTTAGGCAGGGGATGGATGACTCATTGTAGGTAGGATAGAGAATGATACTATGAAGAGGCTAGTGGTGGGGGACTGAGGTCTTGGGAGTTATGGGGTGAATGGTAGAGAATGGAAAAAACTAGAGAGGGTAGTTAAAGTTGAACACCGAATCCTATTTGGTGGTTACCAATAATCTTTGTAGTGACTACCAAATAGTGGTTGCCTAAAACCTTCCTCCACCAAACTAATTTTTCTACTAGTTCTGCCTTGCCTCTTTCATCCAAAAACACCCATTATAATCTTTTAACCATCCACCCCATCCAAAATTCTGAAAATATAGATTGAAAATGTTATGAAGAAATCATGAGGAAAACATCATAAATAATGAGCTATACCTTGCAATTAATTAGTGGAGCGTCAAGATCTAATTGTCACTCCATTGTCTTAGAACACTGATAAAACTCCAACTATTCTTTTTTAAGGGACTTACAATTTATAAAAAATTGAATAAAGGGATATGGTTTGACATAATTTAAAAACTACATTCAGAGAGGTGTGAACCTTGTCCATACCTCTTATTTTCAATGAGAAGCGTGAGAAGGGTTCATGCTTCCTAGACATGGCCTAATAGGTGTGATGATCATTCATGCCTCATTATATATATATATATATATATTTAAATTTTAGTAAAAAAGTAATATTTAATTTTTTTATAAAATTTTATGAACTTTTTTATATAATTATTAGTAATTTATTAATATGTGTTATATTCATTAATTTTTAATTTTAATATTTATTATTATTTGATAATATATTTTTGTATTATTAATTAACTAATAGTAATATAATAATTTTAATGTTTAATAATACAAGTGATGTATTTTTTATTGAAAAATATATTATTTATTTTATAGTTATATTATTTTTAAAATATTAAGGTATATTATTAATTATTATTTAAATATAATTAATGATATAATATTTATTAGAAATTTTAATAATATTTTTATAATTTATATTTAATAGTTTTTTTGAATTATTAGATGATATGAAATATTAGTAATTTACTAAGAAGTAATATATTAATTATTTATATGTTATAACATTTTTTATTACTTACAATTATATTATTATGTTTTAATTAATTAATAGAATAATGATTAATATATATAAATTTGTAATTATAATTACATGTTAAATTTTTCTTGAGATAATAATTTATAATTTATTAATAGGAATTTTATTTATCAATAGTATTATTGATTATTAATTAATAGCATACTGTTGTGTTATTTTTATAATTAATAACTTAGTTGTAATAATTTTTATAATAATATTAATAAAATAATTCTAATTAATAATATTTACTATTCATTAATTCTAGTATTCATATTATATTACAATACATTATTAAATGATAACTCATATAATAAATAAAATAATTTGTATTTTTAATATTACTAATATTTATATAATTAATAATAATAATATTATTATTATTTAGTAATAATTTTATGGGAATGTTTTTTATAAATAATATGGATAATAATTAAAATAATTATTAATATAAATAAAAATAAGTAATTATTGTCATTACTAATGTAGATTTTGAATATGAATGTTTATTAATGGATTAAAAATGTTTTTATAAATTTTCAATTATATTAATATGTTGTTTTATGAAACAAAACATGATATATTATAATTTTTAAATAATTTAGATGTAATGATTTAAAAACATACAACATGTATCTATCTCATAGGCATTGGTATCCCATGTGATCCTTTGTAATATGTCCTTGGGTATAATGTGTCCAAGTTGTGTCTGTTGATGTCTATACTCTAGGATGCACAAATCATGTGTATCATCTCCGGTACCTACCTCCACATCATCATGTGTGATTAGAAGTTGTTCTATAGTCTCCCCACAAATACCCTATCCAAGCTCCAAGGATAATGGTTGCTGACTTGAACACTCCCCAACATGTGAAGAAGAATACTACTATTCCACAGATACATACATATCAAATGAAAATAACGTAAGCAACATATTCCAGTCAGCCTCTATCTAGACAGAAAAATCTAACACACTAATAGACATTGTATATGCCTATGCCTCTTGATGTTTCTATGAATAATATATAATGGGTACTAGGGGATAATTCGGCTGATCATGGTGATAACCCTACTCCCGTTTTAGATAGGTATCAATAATAGGGTTATCACCCATTGGTGCATCTATATCAGGAACTGCACACTTAGCATCACCTAACACATTAATGAAATCCCATGATAAATTTGATCTATAAGAAGAATCATTTTGGTCATTTCTCTATGAAAATTGGCATGATCAAAGTAGCCACCCACTACTAATTTAGAGACGCAAATGAGTTGAATGATATGATCATCTTACAAAATATATATATACATTTAACTAATGATTATAAAATACTATTGAACAGTGTAAGGGAGAGTTATTACAAACTCTTAATTTCACAATATGTGTTACATAATATATCATATATGGGAAATATAGTACTAGGTCCAATGTGGAATCTAATATCATAAATTCATATGTTCTTTGTTGACCCCTCATAATCATAACTCATGTCATCTGTCCCACATCTCAATATGTGGTTATTGATATCACCGCCAATAAAAGTAGTGCTTACTTGACATCATAAGGAAATGAAGAGAATGTAACTGATTGGGATGTCCAGAAATGGGTTGATAGAAGTCGAACTTCCTCATAACACTATCAACATGATGCCACTATACAATATGAAAATGAATAATTGGTACAGTTCATGAGACAACAAGAATCATCATTGTAATATATGGTGGGAGACTTTAAAGGATAGATTCAATATATAACATCGAAGAATCTAGAAATATAAAAAAACTATTAATAAATAGTCATGTACTGTATACAATATTAGATTAACAATATAATTAATAATCATGTACATCATCTTGTTGAAGATGATCCATCATATGTCTATAAGAAAATACGTCATGTATGGTTGTATATAAATATCGATTGACTAGACCCCAACTATAGGTAACATGTTTATGATTATATTTTTTAATATAAAATTATACATGTAATTTTTACATAAAAACAAAAAACATAACATTATCCATGTTGGTAATCCAGTAAAATATCAATGAGGGTTGGTGCATAGGCCTGTGGAGCTGAGGGATGCGATCCCATATCAATATTGAAAGAAGAATAACAAATCCTATAATCTAAAAATTATTTATGCAACATGAACTTCATATCACTCTATAGGAATATGAAAAAATTAAGACCCTCCCATCTATGGATCTATGTCTAGTCCAAATCCTCTAGTAACTGTAAATGTATCAAATGGAAAATTATAGTTGATTGGTTGGAAATGGTTGTGCTACCAATAAGTCTCAGAATCTATGAATGTGAAAATATAAGTACATTGATCTTGTTAGCATCATTCAACTAGATGGGTGGAGTTACCTTCTATCAATGAAATGTGTAATCATTTCCCATTGGTGAACTTTACATCATCACAAATCTCAAATCCCATCAGTATTTTTACAAGATCGAAGAATTCTATACCAACTATACCCACCACAACTGCATAGTCTATGGGGAGGCCAACATAAAATACACAACCTTGAGTGTAATAGTCATATCTACCTCTAAAAAATTAACTATATGTGTCTCTAAAATCCATATCTATATGATTGCAGTAATAATATGATGATAAATTGTTGTGATATATCATATTGATACATCCCAGAACCCATCATGATGATGATTTGGTATTATAGAAGGAGGAAGAGAAACATCATGGAAATTATGGTATTTCAATATATTCGAATAAAGAACAATATATCCCTCTATAACCAACTATGAGACATGTATATCCTGGAACGTGATAAATGGAGGGCCCACCATCTCAAAAATTTATATATTTATGAAATTTTATAGTTAATTAAATATTTTGTTAAATAGTTTTGTGAAAATAACAGGAAGTGTAATGATATAGAAAATTGATGATCATTATTAAGCATTATAATGAATAATGAGGTGAACAAATAGATGCAACTAATGTAGTTGTAATTGTCTATCAATTTCATGTTTTGAGGATCTTAATTCCTCATTAATTAATTTCTTAATATTGGTTTTTATATCATTAATGATGAAAATCCCAAGTTAGTTTACTACCTAATATATTCACCCAACCATGAGATTTAATGGATAAATTTCAAGAAAATTTATTTAGAGATTGAACATATATTATTCATTTATATTGTGTGTTTAATTTCATATTGTTAGAAATATCAAGAAAAATATTTCTGATTGAAACCATAAATGAATCAATCAAAAGAGAAGACACAACCTAAATAGTGAAACTCATAAATAAAATAAAGCATTAATGAAAAATTCTATATATGAAAAAATATATAAAATCATAATGAAATACATATACTTGATCAAGGACGATGTGATTTAGAGCCATATCCTTCTAGTTGAGGACATCTTTTACATATATTCTTTTATATGTGAAAATTTTTGTATTGTATTATAACTCCCCCATTATTGAGGAAATTCCATCTAATTTTAGGTAGGAGTTGACTTGGTCATCCTAGAGGGTATAATAAGTTAATATCATGAACCATAGTTGGAAGATGAATGAGAAAAGTAATAGTATGAAATACCAAAAAATTTATTCATATTGAAATCATAAATGTAATAATCTATTAATAAAAAAAATTAATAAGTAAAAAAAATAATAAATTAAAAATCCATAATATAAAACATGGTAATACTAGGGACCACAGTCAGATGATTAGTAGGAAAAGTAATTGTATAAATGTCACAAACATAGATCCACTGTGTACTATAGAAATCAACCAGAGTTCTCACCTGATTCATATGGGTCAACATAGGGCTCCCATGATATGTTCATCGATGCATTAGTAGTAACAACATGTTCATTGGGATGTGTTAATTAAGATTAATAACCACAATCGTAGTACCTTATTTCCAATAATACCAGAATCTCTCAGCCAATATTAACATTGAGTGGGATATTTCACTCTGTTATCTGAATGTGGGTACCTACCTATTAAAATGTTCAAACAAAAAATGATGATCAATCTTACATTATTAGATCAATGCAACTTTGTATATTCTGACTAAAACACATTCCGTTTAGATCATCATATTGGCTTGTTAGAACCATTAAACAAAGTAATTCACAGATCTATAAAATATCTTATCTATTAAATTGTGATCGACAATTTATTCACACCCCTGAAGACCCCATTTATGATTTCCACCACATTACTGTCCATATTTCCATATTTCTTACCACCAACATAGGGTAATAAAAAATTTTCCATTGAAATATCTATCATATCATCATACATATCTTTATTATATCTTTGAATTTCTTAATTACATTGATCTAAATAATATTTTTTTAGGTTAGTATTCTAAACAATTAATAGAATAATATATTTATAGTGATATTTACATTTTTTAAAATGTAAATTTAAAAAAACATTCCCATCATGATGATATATTTATTTATTACTTCATCTAAAAAATTATTATGCTCATTTATGTAAATATGTATAATTAAATATCAGTGGTAAGCATTTGGTTATTTACATGAATCTCCATCACTTTTAACAGACTTAATAATAATATTTTTAAGATCATATATCAGACACACACCCTATATTTGTGTGACATAAATTCCTCTACCAGCTGAAATCAAATTCCAGGATCCAAAAATATTCTTTTTCCAAAAAGTAATATTAATGTGATAGGGGATAATGATTTCTATATTGTGTTGAAGAAATAATTTGAACAACTGTATAATTGTTTAGGGAAAATATCCATTTAATTGACTGAATTTTTTACAATATGGGAAAGCAGTGACATATGGATTGAATACCCAAAAAATATCATGGAACATTACATTTTATTGATCAAAATATTGATTTGAGGAGATATAGTCTACAGTATCCAAATGATAAATAACTATATTATTTAGAGAAAACAATCCCATTATCTCTAAAAACCTTTATAAGAATCATCCCAATCACCATAAACTATCAAAAATATATTTTGATTTTAATTCAATGAATTGTTGTGGGATATCTTATATTTGAACACTAGTTGAATTCCTTTCTATACCAAGTACACATTAATGACAATAAACATTTTAATCATTTCAATATAAACTGTTGTTATAAACTCTACCTAATGTGATTAATGATCTCATGAAATGATTGTATGTACACAACTATGTGGGACATAAAATTTTGGTATCATCAGAGATGAAAAAAATTATAATATACTTCCCTATTCATAAATTTACATTTTGGCCCATATTTATTACACTGAATTATATATTTTTCCTTCCTGGAATCATCAATAACATATGAATATTTTCACTATTTGTGGTATAATTTTATATTTCTTTGGACTGTTGAATTTAAATATCTTGACAACCATATATAGTGTTATCTATCAATGAAAACCTATTGTCTATAATTCTAGAGAATTCTATATTCAACGTATACACATTACAATCAAAATATTATGTACAAAACATTCCTTCAATTAAGGAAGTTAATAATGTCGGATGATTACCACTAACTAGTTAGTGCCTATATATATCAAAGGATCCTCAGATGGTTTATCCGCCACATCATCATATCCAATATCATATCTTGACACACAACCAAGTACATACACATCAGATATAGTGGAATTCATTAAATAAAATGTATAAAGGGGAATTCTATATTTATTTATTTAAAAAATATAGTCACCATCATCTTTAATTGTTTCTATTATCGGGTTCATATGAGAATATAATGAATGAGAGTGTTGTGAGGGGAAAAAATAATTTGAGATCAGATAACATGGTTCTATTATAGTGTGTGGCACCTTATCTATATCTGAAATAACCACATAAAATTCCATTAAACCACAATTTTATTACTTCCCAAACATTGATGATATATCCCCCAAATTTTCATTGCTGAGAAAAGGATTATCAACTTGCCATAGATTATAGGGGTACTAAATATGTAGATAAGTAATTGAATTAAAAACATAATTTTTACAATGTTTTAAATGACTAGTAATGTTCCTATGAACATCATCCTAGGATACACTTTCGGGAATATATGTCCCTCTTATAGGTATAAAACTATTGCTAAAAACTTGATTAGTATAAATTTCCTCAATAGTATAGTATATTAAAAAAGACATGATTTACAATAAAGAATTATTATAAATCTATTATATATTACATCATAAAATATTAAACATGTTTAATTTATTTTGATTTCATATTTATAACATGATATTGAGACTAATAAAGTGGATTGGTTAATCACTATTTGATCAAACATCCAAAACTTAGGAGGATCTCGTAGAGCCTCTACTATCTCAAATTTCATCAACCATCATTCACCTTTCAATCATGGTGTAAAAATCCATCTTCAAACAACAATGCCAATTATTGAAGGCCATTTTATTATAAATTTACTCACATTAATGATAGGTGGACTATGTTTTTGGGATATATTAACATTTTTTTGTGGACATGATGGGCCTTATATAATTCTAGAGTGGGATGAAATGTAGATATTAAGCATGGAACTGAAAAACAAATTATTAAAAATTATATAACTGATTTTAAAAAAAGGCATGAAATTTCAACCATACATTGGTCAGTCACACCCCGAATAGTCAATTATTACAAATCATATAATTGGATACAAAAAAATACAACATTCAATTTCAATCATACATTAGGTAGTTATCTCAATGTTAGTCACCATAAAAAGCTTATAATTTATTTTTCGAATATTTATTATGTTTTACATACTATAACATTACTTATAACAATATCTAATAATATATATATATATATATACATCTATTAATACTCATATGCTAAGGTAGATTTATCAATTATTAATGTGGTAAACTATTATTAAAACCCTAATTGATATAAATAACTTCACTATTGATGCTCACAATATTTCTAATAATGTATAGTTAATAAAAAGTTTTATACATTTAAAATACACTGTCAAATTTTGATCATGTTTAAACTGGTTTGGATTAACACACATTGATTTGATCTTGATACTTTTCTATTGTTCGGATTACCATTATTCATTAAACCAACCAAAACCCAGGGGGAACTTCTAGAGAATATTTTATCTCTTATTTTAGAAACTTTTTGTATACATTCAATCATGATGTAAAAATACATCTTTAAACAGAACTTATAGTTGATGAAAAACATTTTATTTCAATGTTACTTACATGAAAGTGAGGGGGACATGGTTATTGGGATATATAACCTTTTTACACAGACAAAAAATCCCTTGAAAACACATAGAATGGGGAGACACATAGGTCATCAAAGAGGAAATAATGTAATTATTAAAATTAAAAATCTATACAAAAAAAAGACAAAAAATATCAATCATACAATGGTTGATCATCTCCTGGTTAGTCATCACACAATAATCTTAACATTTTTTTTCAGATTTTTATTATGTTATACATATTATACATTTACATATTACTATATCTATTAAATAAATAATATCTATACATATCAATATATTTATATCACCTCCTTTTAAAAATCGATATATATATATATATATATATATATATGAATTTTTAGTATTTAATGGAATCTTTTAAATAAATTCCTAATACTCATTTTGTAGGATTATATTCAAATAATATTACTTATATATATCTACATTTAACTAGTGAAAAAAATTAATAGAAAATTATTATTAAATTTAATTAAAAAATATAAAAAATATAAAAATATATAACCATTAAAATATTGAAAATTTATATTACATTTAATATCATAAAACATGATATGTATATATACAATTTTGTAATTATTTAAACATTAATTTTTTTAACCTTTTAAGTGTTTGTATATATATATATATTTAAGCAGACTCAAATTAGTTACCTATGTGTATCACACATTAAAATTTAAATATAATTTACTTTAGATATAATGTAATATATATATATATATATATACAAATCAAATTATTCACATTTTAAATTAAGAAAAAGATTTTAAAAATTTATATTCATATGATATAACATATACATACATATTAAAATTAATTAAACATTATTTATTAATATTATAAAATATCATAATATATAGTTTTATAGAAAACATTATATTTAGTAAATTAAAATATTTTTTTGTACAAAACAACAATAAATATTATTGATAATATATTTTGTTAAATTTAATTTTAAAAATTTATATTAAATATATATTTCAAATATCATATTATTTATTTAATTAAACATAAATATGATAGATAATATAACTATATTTTTTATAAATAACATTTCATTGTATAATTATTATAAAATATTTTGATATATTAACATTATTTGTCTCTCTATATGACTTATTATAATTTAAATTTATGCCAAAATAAATATAATATAAAATCATTTTTATGTGTCAATAAATTCAAATCTAATAATTCACCATTTAAATTAAAAATTTAAACAATTTTTAAAAAAATATCATTCCCCAAATATAAAATATATTTTATACATAAAATTTAAATTATGTAAACACCATATTTAAATCTCTTAAACCATTCGATTTAAATTAAATAATATAAAAACAGTAATTCATACATAAATTAAATCATGAAAATAACAATAATTTAAACATTCAAACATCTAAACTTTTATACATATATACATATTAAGTAAATAAATTATTCAAAAAATAAATAAAAAAATTAGATAATAAAAAATTATCTTTAAATTTTACCTTCTTACAAGCATGAAATATATGTTGAAAATGAAATCTAAAATAGATTCACAATAAAACATTGGGAGAAAATATTGGAAATGGAGGTGGGAGGAACCTCTTTTTATAGTTTATGATTGGTAGATGACACGTAGTCCATTAGAGCCTCCTTTGATTTTTTTTGAAGTGTAAACAGGGTTCGTGCTTCTTTTCCAGTAAAAAGAGAATCATGAACCCCATTAAATATTCTTATCTAAATTGATAATATTGGAAAATAAATATACATCCCCAAACCAAATATTTAAAATTTCCCAAACTATATCCCTTTATTTAATTTTTCATCACAAAACCCTTAAAAATATATCCTACAAACTTCCTTGGATAAAAAATACTCCCTCGACACCTTGGGCGACAACATGGGTGGATCTCCTCTCACTTGTGAAAATGTGAGGGAGAATGTGTTTTTAGAAATAAAACAAAAAATTAATTTAGAATAATAGTCTGATTAAAAAAGACGGTCCAGAATTTATAAGGTTTTATACCTCAGCTAGATAAAATTGTTAATTTTGAACTCAACCACCATGTTTGAACTCATGGGTTTGTTTAAGAGATATTTATGATTTCATTCCCAACAATAAATAATATTTATTTAATAAATATTAAATATCTCAAATTAGATGTTCTGGTCTAAATCACAATAAATTCTAGCCCATGGGTAGAGGATGCATCATGGTTGTTGGCCCAAGGAGATTGTTGGCCCCTCTCTGGTTTTAATAATCACAAATCATGCCAAATCATGCCAAATCATGTCCAATAGTTTCAATAATATTTATTTATGTTTCAATATTTTTAATTATGATTAACTAAGATCAACTATGTATTTAATACATTCTATGTATATTCATGTTATAATATACTTAAAATAAGAAAATTGGCAAAGTATGAGTCACTAACGCAGATAGAACAAGTGTGACTATGACAACACAAACTATCACGCCAACACCAACAAAGTAAATATCTCACTGATTGTTCATGTGAGACACTGATAGAAGGAATGTCTCACAAATAGAAGAAATGTATCAATGATTTAAGGAATGCCTCAACAATAGTACAGACTGACTAACTGATAGACGACTCATCGACAGTAATATGGGAAACCTATATAATGAATTACTCAATGATTGAACAAAATGCGTTACTAATGCATTGAGTCACTGACATAAGGAGATACTAATTCAATGGATCATTGATATAATGAGTCACTGATACCATCACAAGGGATAAATAAAAGAAGAAGTCACTGACCGAATGACCCACCGACAGAATGATTAAATATTATTTTATTTAAACTTATCTCTAACTATTATACTAGAGCGTATTAATTCAGATGATTAAATTAATGATTTTTAAATACAATATTAATTCAGATATTATAAGCACGATGTACAAAACCAAACCTAGTCATGCTTATTGTCAGGCTGAAAATTTTAAAATAGAAAATCGTGCGAGCTCAAAGACATACATGTAGACATTTAGTATATGACTCAAATGGGAACCCATAATAAACCTACGAATAAAATAAAGAAGAAAAAATGAGGCATTCTCATTCTTACTGACTGGACATAAAGAAGAAATTTTTGTACACCAAAGACCCAACACCTCTACAAAAAAAAATATCCAATGGAATATAACGTTATCTTCTTAAAAAACCATAATACAATGCTTCATGACACTATAATTTCAAATTTTGTTTCCAGAAGTGGTCTCAAGGTTGACATCTACTAAATCTAAAGATTCTAGAGTTACATTTGTCAACACCTAGAAAATTATATACTCTGTCTCTTTATTTCATTCTCAGATGAGTTAATTTTATCTACATTTGAGAAGTGTGTGTGAAAATGTTTATTAAACACATAATATATATTTTACTGAACTAAAGGAACAATATGTCCTCAAAAAAATATATTTTTACACCATTTATATCCCATATAAAATTGTGATAGCGGTCTTGTGACCTAGAGTGTTTTTACTCTATTTTTTGAACCCCGATCCAGGGTGTGAATGAAAGTTTAATATATATATATATATATATGTATATATATTTCATAGTGGCAGGTGATTATCAAGTAGAGTGGACTATGTCTTTCCTTGAGACTAAACCTCTTGGTTTAATCTGCTATGTTATTTAAATTTACTTTACTGTGTTTTAAATCATATGTCAGAAAAAAAGATTCACATGGATAGTTAGTCATGGATAGTATTTATAACTATTTTAGTTCAGTAAATTAGTTTCAAAATTTATACCAATATCTAATATTGTTATAACTAGGAAATAATTAATCTTCTGATAAGTTATTTGAACAGTAATACTATTAGAAAATTACTACTTTGATTAACTGGGTTGTCTTATTTTTAAATTGGGGGATTCTTTCAAAAAAATGGTAACATAAATTTTTATAACATCTCAATTCACCCCCAACTCGTTAGTGTACTACTCCAACAAAGAATCTTTATCAAATAGTGATTTTAAATTGATATTTTTAAATCTTTTCAACTGGGAATTTTTTGTTTTAAAGATCTCTAAATCCTTGTTAGTTCTAAATTTTAATCTCTTTAAAAACTCATTATGTATTATTTTTTATAGATAATATATTGAAAGTTTATGATACCAATAGACCAACATTTTTCAATATAACTAATATTACTTAGTGGAAAATTAAGATAAAAACACACTTAGAAAATATGGGTTTTGAAATTTGGTCTTCCATTATTTATGAATATATGATTCCTACTATAGCCCTAAATAAGTGGTATGGACCAAATCAGAGAACATATAATAATAAATACAAAACTAGGAACTAATTATATTGTTCTTTAGGATATGATGAATACAATAATATTTCTACATGAAAAACAACACATGAAATTTGGGATACCCTAGTTATTTCACATAAAGAAACCACTAATTCTATGGAAATTATACATAAAAAATATAATATTAAATATGACAACATTAATAAGAATAATGATAAAACTATCTATGACATGTATCTTATTATCATTGATGTTATAAATAATCCAATCTCTCTTGGAATGTAAGTTAATACTAAGGAAAAAATCATTTGAATTCTCAGATGTTTACCAGAAAGATGGAGGGGATCTTTAGAGTCAATAATAGAATACCTTGATATTTGTATATGGTCCATTAAAGAGATGATATAAATGTTGATGATGTATGAGGAAGAATTTATGGTAAACAACGGGGAGGAAGATGAAGAAAATAAAATGTCAGTGTCTTTCAAAACCACTAATCCCAAACATAAAGAAAATTAATAGATACAAATACATAATAACAATACATGTGATCAAGATTAACCATCATAAAGTGGTGAGGAAATGGATAAATTATCCAAATGGTTTAAAGAGTTTTACAGAAAGAAGAATTTTCTCCAAAATCCCAACTACAAAGGTAAATATGATAATAAGGGATATTTGAAAAAGTATTGGAAAAGTAAAGATACATCGAATGAAATAGTTTGTTATGAATGTAAAATAAGATGACATGTAAAGGATTCTATTCCAACATTTAAATATGAGAATAAATAAGAGTAAAAAGATAAAACATACCAGAAAGAAGTGATGTCCACCTAGAGTTCTTATGAAGATATCTCTAGTGAGTCAGAATCATCAAATTATGAAAATAGTGACAAGGAAAACATGTGTTTCATGACAGACACAGCTGAGGTAACCCTGAAGACTTCTATAATTTTTAATTATTATTCTTGATATGAATGTGATTATGAAAATATACCTAATGATGAAATGTTTGAATACTATCAAAATATTGATTTTATATGCAATTAATTAAATAATAAATACAAAATATTAAACAAACAACATGTTATCGTCTCAACCGTCAAATATAAGCTCACTACAGAGAATGAAAATAATTCTCAATTTCCTAAATAAAATAATGATGTTTGGTTATCCAATGATCAATTAAAAAAGATATTTAAATGTTTACCTTGGTAAAAATATCTTGGTTCAAATGAAATGTAATTTTTTTTCACCCAAATAGAGTAGAGGTATTGTCTATCAACATTGTAAAAGAAATTTTTCCAAAACCAATTTTGTAACTAAATAAAGAAAATCCAATTCTATTCCCAGTTATGTATTTATTTTCATACTATAGTAATGAAACACCTTCTACTATTTAAATTTGAAGTGAAAATAATGATTACTTTTTTTATACATTATAATCTATGTATAATAAACCCATGAAACAAATGATGGTTCCCAATGCTCTTATTAATAATGTCACTGGACCCAAAAAAACATGGGTAACAAAATATTTTCTTATCTAATCTATTTTTATAGGAACACTATTTGAAGATCCCATATATAAGTCTATGGTACTTGGAAAGTGGGTGTTCAAGACACATGATGGGAGATTATGAATGCTTCAAGAATCTGATAAAGATTGATGGTGGTTATGTCACCTTTGGTGACAATGCTATAGGAAAAATAATTGTCCATGGCCAAATTGCTAACTCTTATTCAATTATAATTTCTAAAGTAATTTGTGTAAATGTATTAAAGTAAAATATTCTTATTATATATTAGTTGGGTGATGATGATTTTAATGTTAAATTTGAAAAAGATTCATGTAATGTCATTAATTCTAAAAATGAGTTAGTATTTACTACCATTATAAATTAAAATTTCCCTGATGTAATCATACATTCATTGTTGTCTTAAAATGTTTGTTGAATATGTTCCTTTAAGAAAGCATCTTTGCTTTGGAATAAGAGATTTAGAAATTGTAATATTCATTCTATTTGAAACCATACTAGGAATGGTCTAGTTAAGGATATAAATAAATGTGAATTTCCAAATCACAAACTCTGTAATCCTTGTTAAACAGTTAAACGTCCTAAAATATCATTGAAACCAAAGAAATAATTTTTTATTTATAAACCACTCAAGCTGGTTTACATGGATATTTTTGGACCATATCAGGTTTATAGTCATGATGGGAAGAACTGTGCTTATGTTTTAGTAGATGACTTTTCAATATACACACAGACTTCCTTTCTTTCTCACAAATGTGAAGAGTTATTTTATTTCATTGTATATGCTAAGATAGTAGAAAACCTATGTGGACTTAGAATAAAAACCTTATGAAGTGATCATGGATGTGAGTTTGAAAACATAGAGTTTGAATCATTTTACTCACGAAGTGGCTATAATCACAACTTCTCTACTCCTAGGACACCCCAAAAACATGGGTTTATAGAAAGAAAAAATATAACCTTAAAAGAGATATCCCGAACTATGCTTAATGAATTTGACTTACCTATCTATTTTTGGGAAGAAGCTATCAATACCACTTGTTGTATAATTAATAGAGTCCTGATCATACTAATCTTTAAGATAACCCCTATAAGCTACGAGACAGTAATAAAACCAATGTTAGTTACATAAATGTTATTTCTTGCAATGATTATATCCTTAATAAAATGGTCAATTTTGATAAAAATTTTCATCCAAAAGAGATGAAGGAATATTTCTAGGTTATTCAATATCTAGTAAAGCCTATAGAGTATTTATTAAAAAAATTAAGTGTGTAGAAGAAACTATACATGTCAAATTTTATGAAATATACCAACATTATCCCAAGAACACTCTAGAAAATATTGCGTATGATATGTACAATCCGGACATAAATGAAAAATCATCTAACCCTGCTGTTAAGAAACCTGTTAAATCATTTAGTTATGGAAGTTCTTGAGACTCTTTTACTAATGAACGCGAACCTATTGATGAACGTGAAATAACTATCCATTCTTTATTTAGACCCATAGGAATCATTAAGAACCATCCTTTAGATGTTTTAGTTGGGAACCCAGATAAAGGGACACAGAGTGTAGATTAATTGAGAAACTAGGTTGAACATCATTGCTTTTTTTTTTCACAGCATGAACTTAAAATAATTAATGATGTAATCAATGATGTATTTTGGGTAATGGATATGAAATAATAACTGAATCATTTAAAACTAAAAAATGTTTGAAAAATAGTGGAAAGATCTGAATACACCTCTACCATAGGTACTAAATGGGTATTTCTAAAAAAAGTAGAATAAGTTTGTAATATTGTAATAAATAAAGCTAAATTGGTAGCACAAGGATATAGTCAAGACGAAGGGATTGACAATAAAGACACTTTTGAATTGGTTTCTAGAATTGAGTTCATTATTATCTTAATTACATATGCATTACATCTCAATTTCAAACTATATCATATATATATTAAAATTGAATTCCTAAATTGATATATAGTTGAGGATTTTTTTATAGAACAACCAGTTTGTTTTATAAACACACATTTTCCAAATCATGTTATTGAATTAACGAAGGCTTTATATGGTTTAATATAACCTCCAAGATCTTTTTAAGATCAACTAAAAAGTTTTATTATATAAAAAGGTAATTCCAAAGGTATAGATGATCCTCCTATTTTTATAAAATAAACTTCTAAAGTTGATTTAGTAGTTCAAATTTTTTAGATGATATTATTTTAGGATCTTCTAAAAATTATTTTTGTAATAATCCTTAAAAAATTTTGCATATTTAATTTGAAATGAATTTAATGGGAGAACTCTAATTCATTCTTGGATTAAAAATATTTCAAAATAAAAAAGGTATTATTCTAAATGAAAGTAATTATACTAATGTAATTTTAAAAAGGATTGGATTTGATGTTAAAAGGTAGTCACACTCCAATGAGTACGACCTATAAGTTGGATCATGATGAAAATAGAAAATATGTTGATCAAACCTCATATAGAGGAATGATTGGGTGTTTACTCTACTTAACCTCCAACCAGACTGATATTATGTTCAGTGTGTGTATGTGTGGTCGTTTTCAAGATAATTTAAAAGAGTCTCATTTAAATATTATTAAAAGAATATTAAAATACCTAAAATATACTAACAACATGGGATTGTTCTATCCTAGAGGACAACCTTTTAATTTAGTGTGTTGTTAAAATGATGATTTTGGTGGTTGTAAGCTATATATAAAGAGTATATCTGGAACATGTCACTTTTTGGGAAATTATCTAGTTTCATGGTGTAGTAATAATTTTTTTCCATTATCTACTTCTAAAGAAAATTATATAGCTTCTTGTAGTTCTTTCTCTTATATATTGTAGATCAAAAACAATTTACTAGACTATGGATATTAGTTAAGACATGTCCCTATAAATTGTGACAATAAAATTGCTATTAACATATCAAAGAATCCTATTTCTGATTATAGAAAAAAACATATTAATGTAAGATGTCACATTTTAAGAGATCATTCTCAAAAAGCTGATATAAATCTAGAAGTTTATCATAGAAAATAGTCTTGTAGATATATTCATGAAAACATTTAACTCTGAGAGGATGAGTTACAACTGGCAAGAATTAGGGATGAATAATTTATAAGGAGCATATGTTGATAACTCTATGAAAAAATGAGTGTAGATTCCTTGTTTACATTGAAAATGTCAAGCAGAAAATGTCCTATAGACTCCAATAATTTGTCACACTGATAGTGATAGTGTCATGATGATACAGTTTGGGATACATAGAAAGTGTCAGGATGATACATTGTTATGAAAACAATGACAATGTAATGCCAATAATATCATGACGACACTAATAGAACTTGATGATTCATCTGATTTATGTTTTAACAAGAATGATGCTATTTCATTTATTTATATGAACGTTGTTTATGAATTTATGATATCTAAGATAGAAATGATATAAATTTTAATTTATCCACTCTACTTCTCACCCTCTCCATTAACCATTAAACTCTCTTACAATTTATCTTTACCCTCAACCTTTCACCTCACAACCTTTAAACCAATATATTAGAATGGAGAGAGTGAAGTGCACACCTGAAGGAGGATATGCAGGTGAGTCACAACCTACTAATAAATAGAATGGAGAGTCGAGAAGATCTTATCCTGTTAATTTAGCTCTTTCGAATCATGTAGTAACACTGTAAAAGATAGTTCTTAATGAATGGTTGTTGCAATGTTAGTCATTGATTTTAAGGGTGCTGTAGAACCAAGGATAGATATAATAGATTTCAGATAATGAGAGGCCTTATTACCTGAAATCTTTTCCATAAGTTTTATATGAATGCAGAGACTCATTATATAGGAAGTGAGGTATGTTAGGTTATGTCCATTGTAAAAGGAAAAATAATGTCATTTTTTTTCTAGGCATTGCGATGAATGCCTTAAGGTACCTATTGAGGGAATATATGATGACTACCAAAGAAATCCTCCACCTACCACTGATCTATTCTGATATGAGATAGCTCTAATGGTGCTGACAAGAAATGAAGATCACTTGAGGCCTATAACTACTAAACTGAATGGTGAATGTAAGCCATTGTTTATGTTTATTTAGAACCATATTTTTACCAGGAAAGGGTATGTACTTCATTGATGGATCAATAAATGTATTTTATTTATTTTTTGAAGAAAGATGTTAATGTTAGCCTATGTAGATATCTGATAGTACATATCAGTGAAGTGATCAATGATTATTGGAAGATCAATTCTCTTTTCGATCCAAGTATGATATCTATCATGCTGTAACTAAAAGGTTGTGTTAGTGAAGATATAGTGATAGTTTCTTTGATCATTATAATCTATTTGAGAAAATCTATATTTAAAAGGATTAAAAATCATAGAACCCCTATAAAAAGGAATTGGTTGGATATTAGGAAATGATTTATGATAAATTCAATCATGTTGACCATCGAAAAAATAAAATAGATATAGTGGACCCTAGTTTAGGTAGATAAGATGATGAACTTATCTATTTGAATGAAGAATAAGTTTTTACTCCGGATAGGGAAGAAGGGCCTCATGTTGATGATATGAGTGACCAGATACAACTGATACTCTAAGGGGAGTTCGATATAGACATCCTAGTTCACCTATGGACTTACCTTTAGATGAACCAACTCTTAGTGAAAATGGTGATGACGAGACAAAATTGTCTGGAAGAATTGAGTATTTGATCAGATCTAGGGGTTATGAAGATGTATCTGGAGGGAATGAAGAAGTAGATAAATAATAATAAAAGGGTATTGAATCTGGAAGTGAGGAAGAGGAGGGGAAAGAAATTAAAAACATGATAATATTAGTAAATAAGATGATGTAATTGATGGATTTGATGAAACTTCTAAAGGAAGTGGAAGTGAAAATGGCTGTTGTTATACTAGTGATGATAAAGATGCATCCATAGAACAAAATGTTCATAATGAAAAAGGAATGAATGTGAACCCTCTTGGTCATGTAGAAGCTCATGCTATATAAGAGTAAACAGTTTATGTTGATGGTGCAGTTGATGCTATGATAGTCTCTAAAAAACAATTATTGTATGATAGAAGATTTACTTAAGGTGAGAGGGAGACTCATATATTGATAGATCAAGATGAGGGGGACCATCAAGCTGTATGAGTGAGACTTGACACTCTCACTCCAAAAGATGGGGATGGTATGTCTAAATGGGAAAGTAATTCGATATATATAGCTATTGGTTTAGACTATGTTGATTCTAATGATGCGGTGTTAGTACCTATTGTAAGAGAATCATTGGCTCAGACTCCTACTTGTGACTATGTCCCAATTTCTGACATTGAAAGGTTTTATAGATGAAATGTGTTCAATTTTTGGGGAATCTGTTCAATCTCAGTTTGTTCCCATGCCTAGTTAATGAAATGAGGTAAATTCTTTAATTGAGTTGATTTAAGATATGAATAATTCTATTCATGATTATTGTTACCTAGTTTATAATATTAGTATAATTGAAACTAATGATATCATAGTATCAAATAATGTTATATAAAATATTCAACAAAATTTAATTTATGTAGCTGGAAAAAATATTTGAGAACAACGCCATGTTGGAAAATAAAATGTGTTCCTTGGTTTCTTCCAAAAAACGTCTTACCACTGAGTATAAGGGATATTTGGAAACTGTTCTTAAATATCTACAGACACACACCTAAGGTCAAGCTATTCCTTCTACCACTTCTTGGCCTTATCAATCTTTGGACATTGAAGTAGTCAGATTTGTGGATAAAGAAGAGCTTCAAGACTTGTTTTGTGCATCTAGTTTGAAATGTCTTTCTAAAATTTAGAAGAACACTGATCCTTTGAATGATATGGTCAGTCTCTACTATTTTTTTTTGATATTTCCAATGCTCAGATCATAATGAATGTGGGCTATTACTTCAAGATGAATTATATAAAAATTCATCTGACAAGTAATTTAAAATATTTTTTAGATAATTTGATGTTTTACCCTAGTGAAAATATCTTTTATGGATCAAGTTCAAAAATTGAAGGAATTAAAACCTCTTCCTAACAAGTTTTTGGAGACAAAGGATGGTTCTGAAAATGAAATGCAATATTGTGGTGAGATAATCAATGATTTTATAAATATGTTGAATTGTTATCTCCATGTTTAGAGTGAAAAAATAGTGGTTCCAGCTGATGCACCTATTAGTCTGGATGCCTCTCCTATTACCACAATGAATCCTCCTCCAATGTTTATGATATTTTATCAAGATTAGATCTAGATCTAACCTATCATCACAGAGAAGATCTAGCCTCATGCTTCAACCAAAACTGCCATTTCCCCTTCTGTTTTGGAAGGCATTATACATCCTATCTTGAATTCATTTACATCTTCCAGTATCTCATCCTCCATCTAATTGACTTTTTATCGATCCTTCTGGAAAAGTAAAGGAAAAACATGATCCTTAAATTTAATGTGGATATCTATTTTATAGGTCTGATTGTTTTTAATCGTTATTGTATTTCATAGATATTTTTTACTTCTATTGTAGTATGTACTTTCGATATCTCTAAAATTCAGTGATCTAGTATTTTATCCCATTGCTATCTGATTTCATTGTTGTTTTTCTTAGTGAATGTTTTTTCTAATCATGTTGAAAAACACAAAAGGGGGATAATATCATAAATGGAATTATATTGTTTAAATATCATTAATATAAAGGGGGGAAAAGATAATGGGGGGGGGGGCATTAGGCATTATATATTTTACCTCTGAACCTTATCTCTGTTTTGAGAAATTTCCATTGTTTTATTGAAATCAATAATGGGAGATAGTAAGTAGAATGATTACATAACTGATAAAATAATTTTACTTTATAATTATATGATTTTTGAACATCTAAACGGGGGAGATGATTGTCCCATAGAAGACTGTTTTCCCCTCTATGGTTTTAATAATAAAAAATCATTAAAAATAATATCCAATCACTTAAATGGTGTTTATTTAAGTTTAAATATGGTTAATTATGATTATCTATGATTTATTATGTATTTAAAACATTCTTTTCATATTCATGTAATAATATAGTTAATAAAAGATTTTGTATGAGTCACTAACATAAACAGAACAATTGTGACCCTGAAATCACAAATTGAATCATTGATACTGATAGATTAATTGTCACACTGACTGAAAATTAACATTTTATTGATTTGAAAAAACACAATACAAAAAATATCATCCTGCTGGTCTAAAGTATCTACAAACCTAGATCATCATTGACAACAATCTTCATCCCCTCACTAGGAAAAGACCCCAAGATAATGAAGGAAAACATACTGCAATCAGGGCTTGCCATAGAATCCAAAAAACCAGCCACCATATTTCCCTCCTACTAAGTGTGAGTGATCTCTGTGTGAATCCTAATAAGTAGTTTACATCTGCTAACAGTGTATGAAATATTCCAAGGAACCATGACTTTTCCCAGCTTAGTATTGCACAATATCATGGTGTCAGTTTCCACCACTGTTAACACAATATGCCTCTGAGAACACATTTCCAGACTTGTATCCAAGGCTTGGGCCTCCTCCTGGAGAGCATTTCATATCCCTAGAATTCCTATAAACACTGAAATCACAGACCCCAAATGGTCTCTCACGACCCCCCTAGATCTTGTCTATTATCAACGACCCGTCTGTATTATGTTATAGCCTCTGGCTAGGAGGGCTCCAGTGAACCCATCATCCATGCCATGAGATGTTGTCCTAATGATCAGTGAATATATTGGAGGTGATGGAGCTCATAGATGGAATATAGTGGCAATCAAGGAAATGATTGACCAGATCCAAAAAAGAGTTTTATATTTTGAAAATAATACCAACCTAGGATCCAAAAACTTTATTGTGGAGACTATAATTTCATGCATTCCAAATTGTCCATCAACCTGTAAATATAATGAAAGTCCTAGCTTTCCTCTCAACCCCATAATTCCCAGCACCTCTAAACCATGAATTAAGGAAGTTTCTATGAACCTTATCATACCTGTCCCAAGAGAAGAAATCTACGAATGTTCTCCATATCTTTTTATCCCATTCATTATCATAGAAGATATGCACCAATTATTCTTGATTGAAAGACCTACAACACCAACATCTTGAAGCCATGTTAACACCCATTCGTTTCAAGATGTCATCTGTAGGTAGTTACCTACTATGCATACGCTATAACAAAAAATTAAATTTGGTAGGGATATCCATGCACCACAAAGCCTCCCCCAATGGATCATTATTCGACATATCCATCCCCACCAGAGAATAATAATTGATGGAAAAGGCACCTGATGTAGAACTAGTGAAAATAATCCTTTCATACTAATCAATAGAAACTATGTTGGTGAAAAACTCCTTTGGTAAGAAGGAATGTCTTGCTGACAGTACAAAATAACTCTCTGATAGATGTCACACTGATAGTAAAAATGGGACACTGATAGGAAGGAATTACTCACCAATAGAACAAAATGAGTAACAGACACATTGAGTCACCAATGCATGGTGATATCGATTCAAATAATTTTTGATATAATGATCCACTAATACCAATAAAAGTACTCAACGATAGATAAAGTCACTAACAGAATAGCTCACACATATAAGAGTCACCGAAAGACTATTTATATTCTATTTCATTTAATATTATCTCTAATGGTTATATTTGAGTGTTTTAAGGATACTAATTAAATTAATTAATTTTTAAAACAATTTTAATTTGGATGTTAGATGTATGTGGTACAAAACCTAACCCAATCATGCCTAACGTCAGGCTTCAGAAATTAAAATAGAAAATCATGCGAGCATAAATACTTTTACATAGACATACAATAGAGGAATCACATGAGCACCCATACTGAACCAGTGAACAAAAGGAAGAAGAACACACGAGGCATTATCATTATTATTGATTGAACATAAATGGTAACTTGTTCTGCACCAACGATCCAACACCTATATAGCAAAAAAACATAACCAAATGAATATAAATTCATCTTCCAAGAAAACCATATCATAAAGCTTGAAAATACTAAATTTTTAGTATATGTTTCCAAAAGAATACTTAAGTATCACATCTACTACATCCAAATAGTTCAAAGATTCATTTTACAACACACAAATCCTTCTAATCCCTAATTAATTATTTCCTTCTCTATTATGTGCATTTTTACTACATTTAGAGCAGTGTGTGTATCTTTATATTAAATAAAAACTATATCCTTCATTGAATAGAAGGATAAAATATATCCTCACAAAAAGATCTTCTTAAACCTATTATATCATATATAGAACTTTGGTAGAGGTACTGTGTAACATGGATATCTTAGTTCCCATGTTGAACTACAATAGAGGTCTTGTGACCTGAACATTTTTTATAATGTTGTGTAAACACTAGTCCAGAGTGCGAATAAATGATATATATATATATATATTTCTTGGTGGAAATTTATCACCATGTCGAGAGGATTAACTATTGGCTTGATATTGAACCTCTTGGTTTAATCTAAAGTAATTTACAAATAAGTTAAGTCTAATTTAACTCATATGTAATAAAAGTATGTTTCACTATTATTGTTTATCTTGGATCATATTTATAACTATTTTTATTTAGTAAATTATTTTTGAAAGTTATATCATTATATCATATTGTTATAACTAATAAATAATAAACCATATGAGAAATTAATTGAAAAACTATAATATTGTAAATTTACTATTTCTTTAAATTGGTAGATTACTTCAAATAAATTTTATAACAAAAATATTTATAAGAAAATAATTCACCCCTATTGTGTTTCCTACTCCAACCAACAATGGTAACATCCAAATCCATCAAAAAAATTTATTGAGTTTGTTTCCTAGTGGAAGAATTCATTTTACACATCTTAAGAGCCTAGACTTTGGAACTCAAAAAAGAGCTAAGTATTTTTCTTGGAAACCAGGTGAACTAAAATGATAATAATAATATACAATATATATATTTTTTATAATTAGTGGTATTTTTTAGACCATATCTTATTAATTACTTTTATTATTTAATAAAAAATCCAAGCATTCTAATTTTTTTCTTTTTGGTTTATAGGGTGTTTAAGAACAACCACTAATTACATAAAACAGTTCTAAAATGATTGTTTTACATGGGGTTTTAATAAAATATTGAAAATAATGATTTCCATTATATTGGGATAACATTATATGAAATTATAAATGTATTTAATGAAAATGTGTTATATTAAAATGTGAATGTTACACCAATGGATATCACATTCACTGTACTCCAAATATAAAAATATATATTCCAAAAAATAATAAAAAATTTCAAAAACTCTAAAATGCATGGGTGATTTTTAGACAATGTTTTTTATAATGTTGAAAATTAATATAATTAAAAACATATATAAAATAAGTAAAACTGCTCCTAAGGATAATTTTTAAGAGGATTGTTTTTTAAATATCATGTATTGATTTATTTTAAATATTATTTAGTTTTTATTATAATAAACTTTAATAAAGAAAATATAAATTACACTATTTTTTGATACATTATTAGTATCACACAATCATCATCTAAACAACCTATTTAAATAAACAAAACTAATTAATTCACCCACATTTAAAACAACTCAACAAATAAAAATAACTTTGCAATCACATTCCCTTGAAAATAGTACAATAATGTAACCAAACATAAAACCCACTCAATAAACCTACATTTCAACATTAGTATAGATTCTATAATTAGGATATAAAATAAAGAATAAGTTAATTTATAAACTCAACATGGAAAATATATTCCCCTCATAAGCCTAAAATTAGTAATATTCCCTTCAACATTATATTAAATTAAAATAATACATATATAAAACATATATAACATCAATATCAATATTTATATTTAAAAATTACATTTTATAGATAAAAAACAAAATGAAATTTATATATTAAAATAAAAATATAGTATATAATAGTATAATAGTAATGAAATATCAATTAACCAGCAACCTAAACAATCATTGAAACAAAACTGCCAATAATGATATAATGATGCCCATAAAAACAATCCATCACTAGTATCTATTGACAACATAAAATAGAATATCTATTATCAAATATATTTGAAAAATGTAAAACTCATTATTACAACCAAAACCTCGAATAAACCAATTCCATTCCACGTACAACAATCAAAATCTACTGTGGAATTTTTTTTACTGAACATCCATTTAACCAAAACCACTAAACCAAAAAACATCTACCATATTGAGAAGGGTTTCTAATAATATTGATATAACTATAGAAAAATTAAATTCAATAACAATTTCTATAATACCATTTTATGGAACAAAATTGAAATCAGATAAAATATTTCTGACCTCAAAGGAATCATGTGAATCCATTGAGAAAACCATATTTATAAGAGAATAAAATAAAATACTTATATCATATGATAACATAATTTCAATGTTATTTCCATCAACACCCAATAAAAATATTTCTACACCAAAATATTTTGTAGTAATTTATTTTCTTTAATGTAATTCAATAGCTTGTGCTACATGCAACACCGAGTTCAAGCACATCACATCTTACCAAACTAGTAGTTCAAAAAGTGGTTATGAATAGTATTAACTGAATTTGTAATTTTATATACTCTATAGAATTTTACAATCCATATTATGTGTTTCGTAGACATATTATAAGAACAAATTCATTTTTTCTAGATAAAAGAAGTATTTTCCAAAAAATTCAATTTTACAACCTTTTAATGGAAAACCCTTTTTAAAAACAATATTGGACACATTTATATATTCAATTTAATGAAATAAAATTATTATTTCGAATCGGGACATAAAAATATATTTTGGATGATTTATGGTACTTTTCATATAACTTCCATATTTTGATTAATACTGAAAATTACTAAATTTTAATTGAAAACTACTTTTTTAATCTAAATAATTTACAGTGTTAAATTATGTATTTGAATAGTTTGTAAGTATTTTTAGATTATATTATTATTATTTAATATATTTTATGTAATTATTAGTAATTTTACATTTAAATTTGACATAAACACATGTAAATCTTTTGATAATTTTTACTTTTTAAAGAACCCACTTTTCGGTTTTGACAACAGGATTTAATTTTGAATTAATTAATGCAACTTGTATGTTTTGAATTTGGTAAAATAGAAATCATTTTTTAATTAAGAATATAGAAATTATCTTAGGGTAAAGTGTTGGTATTTTTTTGAACACATTTAATTTTTGATGAATAGTGAAAAACACTACATTATAGTTTAAAACCGACTTTTTATTTAAATAAATATTTATTTTATTTAAAAACATTTATGTAAATATATATATATAGAATACATATATAAGTTCAATTGAATTCATTAGAGTCATTTTATAATAAAATTATATGTATAAAATTTTCACTAACTTTTTACCATCTTTTACCCACCTCCTAGGAGCATTTGTGAATTTACATAAAATATAATTTAACTGCTTCTATGAGTGGAATTTCAAAAATCCGAGTGACATAGTTAATATTAGTAAGTTAAATGAGGTTCAATAAGATTAAAATAATTTTTGGTGATTAGTAACTTTTGACTTTTATTTACAATGGTTAAAATTAAATAGGGTAATTAAGGGTAAAACTGATATCATAATTACCCTAACACATGTCATAATTATATCGTATAAGTATAATTTGACCAAAAACAACCTTAGGAATAAAATATGAACCACCTTGGTCCACTGAGATTATATTAGGAAATTTCTTATTATTTTATTTAAAGAAATGTTAAAAGAGTTAAATTTAATGTTTAATAACTAAACCATTTTAAATATAGGGTTACACACAATATAAATTTCACTATAAATATTCATTAGAAACCTATAAATATTTCCTACATAATGGTATTTTATTTATAATTTTTATATACTAAATAATTTAATCTATTTATGACATAGTGATGATGTAGTAATTACCTTATTAATGAAATATTAAAATAATTGATATTATAAATATCCAAAAAAATGAAAATTGAGAATTATGATGAATTCCACTAATTTTATAGGTTAATATGACATGTTAAGGTTTATTTAATAAATTTTATTCAAAGTAATAAACATTTTATGGATTTAAAAAAAATAAAATACTAAATAGTGTCAAAATTGACATTATTGAGTTTTTAAAAATATATTATATTATTAATTGATATAATATTCATAAAAATCTAAGGGTCAGCCAAAAGACATATATAAGGTTATATATATTAATAATGAACCACATGGGGTTCCCTTGGCATGTTATATTAATTTTATTAACCATATAATATTATAATTCAAAGAGACATTGTAAATGTCAAATTATTTAACCAAGAGTTAAATCTAAAAGATAAGGTTAATATGAGGACCTAAACCTGTCCAAAACCTATTGGTTGATATGTTTTCGGGCCATCCCCACCTTTTCCTTTAAATAATTAATTTCAAAGCCCTTAGAAACCAAATATTATTTTATTATAAAATAATATTTCACGCTTTTCCTAAAGTGACCCTCACCTCTCTTATAAAAGGGCACTTCACCTTATCTTAATTTCACACCTACAAAGCCTTTTGGATCAGCCAAATTTGAACCAAATATCCTACCAACTTTCCTTCATTCATCATAAAGGCCTCTCTTTGAAAAAAAAACCATCCTAAGGAGCCCATTTGAAAAATCAAAAGGAAGAACCCGAAGAAGAGGTAAATATTTCATCCCCTCTTTCAAGTTCATTTTTTCTTCCAATTCCACTTTTCTTGTTGTTTCTATTCTAAAAAAAATCCAGTATCTTATATATAATGGGATGTAATTATAAAAATGGTACACCCATATTCACTATTCTATCCACCCTATAAATGAAAAAGTCACCATATGTGCGTATGTACGGAGTACCATCCCCACATTGTTGTGTAATTTATTATTCAAACACTTCATTATTTGGATGGGTATAATAATGAGTATAAAAGATGTAAATAATAAATATAAAATTTTTATGATTGTGTATATATAATATTCCATCCAATTACATACGATTTCACAATAATATAATGATATTATCTCTTGTGCATACGTACGGATTGCCGTCTCTACAAACATGGTGAGATTAATTCCCCATCGTAATACATCAAGAATAATTTTCAGTTTATAATTAAAAATAATGAGTATGAACTTAATATAATTCTGGATATGAATAAAATAAATCCTATCTATGAAAACATGACTTACGTAATAGAGTATATAAAGGAAAACAGATCAGTAGACACATGGAACGATGATACTACTAAAATATTGTTAACAAAGTGATATTAAGGGATCATATATGATATAATATTTAGATATATAGATCTTTTATAATTTAATAACAATTATTTAGCTATTATACAAGAGGTTAACAAACCCTCAAACAAGGAAAATTACAAGGTAAGGGGTTTCTTATCTCAGTTTTAATTCAATGATTTTTCTATTGTTCGCCACTTATTTATTGCATGCGGAGTATTGTGTACTGCCATTTGATATATATTATAATTATTCTCTTTAAAATCATGGAATTCTATGATTCATTTGGTGGTTATTTACTTTTTTTTAATACAACTCGATTGATTACGCCATGGTAAGGGGTTTTCATCTCACTTCTTATTCTCGTGAGATTCATGCTATATTGCCACAATTTCCTTTTGTGTGGTGTATGTACTTCCCATGATTGTATTATTTTTGTAATATAATTTAATTTATGGGTATTTACATCTTCATTGTATGATACTTCTTTCATTGGGTGTATTTTTCGTATGTTACCAAATGGTTAAGAGAATTTCAAATTTCAATTTCTACTCATTGGGCTTTACGCATACTTCATTGATTATTTTACTCCATGATTATGTGTGGAATCACTATTTATTATTTTTGTATTAATTTACAATCGTCTTTCTGTGGATATACCTTTGATACACATAATCACTCCATTGATAAATTCTAAAGTCATCGATATGAACTTGATAAGAGTAATTTAAACTCAATCTCCATTCATTGATTTAAACATCCAATTCATTGGTGTTGTTTTTAAAAGAAATTATGTGAATTTCCTCTAATTGATTTACACTGAATATAAAATTATATTCAGTGTATTTATATTTTTGAAACATAATTATGTCATTGATTTATCCTTATTCTTTGGATACTGTCTTTATAATGGATTTCACCTCAACTAACATTCCATCATGTCTTCTTTGTTGTTTTATGTCCACTCACTTTTGTTTGGTGTATATACTATACATTGATATAGTATATCTTGAATCCATTTAGTCTCATCATATTATTATGTTTTTATTACCTCAATTATTTTTATTCAAGCATCTTTCATTTGGTTAGGAACTCTAACTAAAATATCATTTTAAATGTTTTAAAATTTCATTCTTTTAAATATTTCTCATTAATTTCCATTTTCTAAAAATGGTTTTATGGATTTATTTATATGGACATGAATGCTTTAAATTGTTAATTCCATTAAAATGTTTCTACGTGCTATGGGAAACTTTGATTCAAAAATATATTTTAAACGGCTTTTTGATAAATAGTGATACTTTTAAATGTTTTCAAGAAAAAAGGGGGATATTTCTCTCAAATAGTGTTGATGATTATTTTACTCTATGTCTCCATCCTTCATTATTATCGATTTAGGATTATTTATTACAATAAAATCATCTATATGTTATTTAATAAGTTATGTTTGACTATGGGTGTGCTATTTTTATGCCATTCATGGTTTGTGGTTAAAATATTGACATTTCTTATGCTTGTTTTATTACGAATGTTTAGATTATGTTTACACCTTTTCATATGAGGAATTAATTTGACTTAGTAAGTGATGGTTGGAGCCTGCTATATCTCTCCAATGCATCAGTAGGTCTCATGAGACAAACTAGTGTTTTGGCATATGGCCTTGAAAAAATCTAATTTGTAGTGTTCGCATAAGTCCTTGAAAATGTGGTTATGAAGTCTGTAATTATGCATTCCATAATTTTGAAAGTGGCTATTGGTATTGAAAGTTATTATTTGACAAGTAGAGTATCCATGTGAATAATTAAATAGAATTATTTGATTTTATCTTCTCAATATTGTTCTTATGTTTATGTTTAAAAGGCTGTTGTTTTAGTCTTATACATTGCCTTAAATGTTTATGCTTATTTATGAATGTATCTTCTATATTGTTATCCTTACTGAGCATCTGAGCTCACCCCTTTCTGTGTTTTATTTTCCTAGGATGTGAAGAAGTATTTTATGGTTGACCTGTAGGGATAGGATAAGGATATATGTGTGTTTAAAAAAGGGAAAAATTTTGTTGTTGATTTTATTTCATGATGTAATGTAAAACTTATGAATGTATATAGTATATACAAGGATACTAAACAGGTCGGTCTTTAATGAAATGATTTCATGTATCATTCCAATGTAATGTAATAATTCCCCGACTCTGGGTAACTAGGGTTGAGGCATTACAGTTGGTATTAGAGGAAGTTCAATACAAACAATGGAAGCTATATTAAAAAAACTATGATTAGGAAACACTCCCTAAGATAGACATTGAGGATTAGTATATAAGAACATCCAAAAATTTTGGTAAGGTAAATAATATGTGGGTTTTCCATGAAATGCATCCCTATCTATATATGAGCAAGTAGAGGTGGCTCTAGAACATATGTACCTAGGATTGAGAACTCTGAAAAAGACTTTCGGGCTTGACCTGAGTTATCTTGGTACACGATAATGGGCCTTCATGTACTCTTGGTTACAACACTCTTGGGGGATATGTTTAGGATAATTCACATTTTCTTTACAAACCAATCTGATTGATTTTAATATAAGTTCAAAATAAATGACCTTGGTTAATCCTAAGGAGTTTTAGATTGAAAATAAGGTGTTATGATATCCTCTAAATGATTTTATAACTCACACTATGCTTTATTGTGTTAGTCAATGGATGGATTTAAATGAATTCATAGTAACATTGAAAATGATGTAAAATTTGGGCACACTGGTTGAAATGAGCAACAAAATGGAATGTTGATAGTTGTAAAAGATACCGTGTTCATGGAAAATTAATTTTCCAAAAACATGATTGACAACATATATATTAACAAACTCCCAAACTGAAATATGAAGAGAAAGGAGGAGAGTGATAAGATATCTAGTTGTATACACCATAGAGAAATGAATGATCAATTTCAATCATTTAGAAAATGTGGAAGGATATACCTAGGAAAGTTTCTTACTGGAAAAAAATGCATTAAATGTGGGAAAGAAAGACACAAATGAAAGAATTGTTGAGAAAAAATGTAGATTACTATAGAGAAAAATAAAAAAGGTCCTAAGAATCCAATTACAGTCATTTGTCGTAACTGTAAGGGACCTTGGCATTACCTTAGTCAATGACCTATTCTATAAGATAACCCATATGTCATGGAACAACCTATGTTGAAATAAATTGATGGAGAAATTTTTAAAGTAGGGGATTAAATTGAAATACTATTCTCTTATATCTGTAACCATGTGGTTTATTTATTTGAAAATTCTATTTGGGGAAGAATTTTATTTTCTTTTGTGGTTATAGTTATAAAGATCCATTTGAGTTTATATGATCCTTAAATTTGAGGCAATTACAGGTTATTAATTTTTGGGATAAAAATTAAAGGTAGGAGATAACATTTGTGGTTAAATTATGTTATGGTTATTTTGAGGTATTTATCTCATTTTGGGAATGTTATAAAATATAGTTTTTGAAAAAAGAAAATATGCAGACCGTTTGAAAACCCGTCACGTCGGACAATGTTGGTGGAATCAAACCCACAACTAGAGTGCGATTGAGATTTATTACCTACCACTAGACTATGTGTAGTCCGTGGTAGTGTGACTAATTCTTTTTAGTTAAAATATTTTATTGATCAATAATAAGTTTATTTGATATCTTATGTCTTATCAAATGGATATCATTAATATAAAAAATGATTTGGTGATTAAGTGATAAATGTTATTTTGGATGATGTTCACTCTGTTGGGAACACTATATGCCTGAAGAAAATAGAATACTATGGGATTTAATTTGAGGAGTAATGGTGGATTTTTATCTAGATTTGTATTGTGGATTTATAGAGATTTGGGTTATTTATGGTTATTATTAACCTATAATAGAGAATATGTGATTAGGTTAAATACTTTTAAGTATGTGACTTTAAGAGTAGCTGATGTTATTTAGAAATTCAATTTAATGTGAAAGAATATGTAATAAAATTATTCAATGTTTTGGGTTTCAATATTAGTTTTGATAATATTAAATGATTTTAAAGACAATTGTTTATTGAATGGTATTTATTGAACTTTTTGAATTGTTGTTTTAATTTTATAAATTTAGATTAGTATTTCTTTGTATAAAGGATTATCATTTTTGGGGATCATCTGATATTGTACTAACCATTTTGGTTTTTGTTAAGCTCCAAAGACAATGGAAATGTATAGTTTATCCTGTGTGGATCATGTGATTCTCATGAAATTGATTCTAGCACTTCAGGTGTGACCAAGTCATCTTTAATAGAAATCGTTTGAAAAAAAAGAGATGAGTTAGTGGTAGGAATTTATTAAAGAATTAATCTCTACTTAAAAAGTAATTATATCCCTTTCTGTTCTTAGTGAATATAAAAAAAATTCCATAACATTATGAAATCGAACTTAAACAAAAAAACATTGTATGTTTACATTACCTACTGGGGAACTAATGACTGTTTATCCCATCACATGTTTGTGGTTTTGTTGTTGTTAAATTTCTCCTGATCATTTTTTCAATCACTCTTCATCAGAACTTGACACTTTCATATCCATGTTTTCTTACATGGAATCCTAGTATGGGTAATCTCTGGTGACCTTTGTACTTCTCTTTATTTCTTTTAAAGTGATAGTTTTATTGTCTCTTTTTTCTATGTTGTACATTCGATGAAGTTCTCATACCCAATTTTAAAATTTCAAGGACACAATTTCCAAAAGTTAGGAAGAATTTAACACCTAATGATTTCGTAGTAAGTTATTTTTTTAATGTAATTCAATAGCTAGCGCTACACATGATACCGAGTTTAAGCGCACCACGACTTACCAAACTAGCCATTCAAAAAGTGGTTATGAATAGTATTAACTGAATTTTGAATTTTATATACTCCAAATAATTTTAGAATCCATATTATGTGTTTCGTAGACATAATATAAGAGAAATTTCATTTTTTCAGATAAAAGAAGTAATTTTCAAAAAAAATCAATTTTACCCCTTTTTAATAGAAAACCCTTTTAAACCTAATATTTAACACTTTTATATATTTAATTTAATGAAATTAAATTATTATTTACAATCAGGACATAAAAATTTATTTTGGATAAAATTTTGGTACTTTTATGATAACTTCCATTTTTTGATGAATACTGAAAATTACTAAATTTTAATTGAAAAAAATTTATTAAAGAAATAATTTATAGTGTTAAATTAAATATTTTAATGATTTTAATGTATAATTAGATTATATTTTTATCATTTAATACAATTTAGGTCATTATAAGTAATTCCACATTTTAATGTAAAGTAAACACATGTCAATCTTTTGATAGTTTTTACTTTTTAAAAACCACGCTTTTCGATTTTGACCACAAGAATTTATTTTAAATTAATTTATACAACTTATATGTTTTGAATTTGGTAAAATACAATTCATTTTTAAATTCTGAATATCAAAATTAGATTAGGGTAAATTTTTGGTATTTTTCCGAAAACATTCAATTTTTGATGAATAGTAAAAAACAATGCGTTATTGTTTAAAACTGATTTTTTATTTAAATAATTATTTATTTTATTTAAAATTTTTAAGTCAAAATAGTTATATAATAACTATATAAGTTCAATGAAATTCGTTAGAGTCATTATATAATAAAATTAGATATATAAAATTTTATTGAACCTTTTACCATCTTTCACCCACCTCTTAGGAGCATTTGAATATTTTTATAAAACATAATTTTAGCACTTATGTGAATTAAATATCAATAATCCTAGAGAAAAAATTAATATCATTAAGTAAAATAAGGTTTAATAAGATGAAAATAATTTTTGATGAATAATAGTTTTTGACTTTTATTTACAACTGTAAAAATTAAATAGGGTAATTGAGGGTAAAAATGATATCATAATTTCCCTAGAACATTTTATAATTCTATTGGATAAGTATAATTAGACCATTAAAAACCTTAGGAATGAAATATGAACCACTTTGGTCCTCTTGGATTAGATTAGGACATTTATTATTCTATTATTTAAAGAAGAGTTAAGAGAGTTAAATTCAAGGTTTAATAACTAAACCATTGTTAATATAGGATTACACATAATATAAATTATACAATAAATACTCATTATAAATCTATAAATATTTTCTACATAATGATATTTTCTTTACAATTTTTAGACATTAAATTATTTAATTTATTTATGACACAATGATGATGCAGTAATTACCTTATTAATAAAATATTAAATTAATAGATATTATAAATATCCAAATAAATGTAAAATGAGACTTATTATGACTTCCAATAATTTTATAGGTTAATATGACATGTTGAAGATAGTTGATGAAATTTTATTCGAATTAATATTGTTTTTATGGCTTTCAAAAAAATAAAATAGTAAATAGTTTCAAAATTGACATAATTGAGTTTTTAAGAAAAATATTATATTATTAATTGATGTAATATTTTTGAAAATCTACAGATCGACCAAAGGACTTAGATAAAGTTATATATATTAACAATTAAACACATGAGGTTCTTTTGACTTGTTATAGTTTGTTTATTAACCATATAATATAAAAATACAATGAGACATGGTAAATGTCAAACTATTTAACTAAGAGTTAAATCTTAAAGATAAGATTAATATGATGAACTAAACCTATATAAAACCTATTGGTTGAGTGGTTTTCGACCCATACACAACTTAGCCTTTAAATAATTCATTTTTTGAGCCATTAGAAACCAAAAATGATTTTGTTATAAAATAATATTTCAATCTTTTCCTAACATGACCCTCACCTCTCTTATAAAAGTTCACTTTCCCTTCTCATAATTTCACACCTCCAAATCCTTTTGGTTCGGATAGCCCCTACCCTTATATCCACCCAAAATTCCTCCCTTCATTATATAAGAATTTCTTTGGTCAAAAAGTCATCCTAAAAAACCCGTTTGATCAAATCAAAATGAAGAACCCAAAGAAGAGGTAAATATTTCATCACCTCTTTCATGTTCTTTTTTTCTTCCACTTCCTATTTTGTTTTCATTTCAATTATAAAATAATAACTTCAGTATCTTATATACATTTTGATGTAATTATAAAAATTGTACATCCATATTCATTATTCAATCCACCATATAAATGACAAAGTCACAATACGTGCGTACGTACAGATTACCATCTCCACGTCGTGGTATAGTTTGTTATTCAAACACTTCATTTTTTGTATGGTTATAATAATGAGTAAAAATGATGTAAATAATAAATATAACATGTTAATGATTCTATTAATATGATATACCATCCAATTACATACGATTTTACCATCAATATAATGATATTGTCGCTTCTACGTACGTACGGATTACCGTCTTTGCGAAC
Source organism: Viscum album (assembly GCA_963277665.1). NCBI lineage: Eukaryota > Viridiplantae > Streptophyta > Magnoliopsida > Santalales > Viscaceae > Viscum > Viscum album. Next base: position 371,452,172 of record OY728130.1, on the reverse strand, counting down.
GCGATGAGATTCATTCCCCATCATAATCATTCAAAAATAATATTAATTTTATGATTAAAAAAATGTTTATGAACTTTATATAATTATTTATATGAATAAAATACATCAAATCCATAACAAACATGGATTACGTAATCGGGTATATAAAAGAAAACAGATCATTTAACATCAAAAACAATGATCCTACTAAAATATTATTAACAAAGAGATATTAGAGGATCATATATGATATAATATTTAAGTATATAGTTATTTTTTAATTTAATAACAATGATTTAACTATTACACAGGAGGTTAATGTACCCTCTACCAAGTAAAATTACAAGGTAAGGGGTTTCTTATCTCACATTTAATTCCGTGAGATTTCCATTATTCACCACTTATTTATTGCATGTTGTGTATTGTGTTCTTCCATTTGATATATATTATCATGATTCTATTTATATTCATGGTATTCTTGTGATTCATTTTGTGGTTATAAACTTTTGGTAATACGACTCGATTGATTACAACATGGTAAGGGGTTTTCATCCCACTTCTTATTCTCGTGAGATTCATGCTATATTGCCACAATTTCATTTTGTGTGGTGTATGTAATACCCATGATTGTATTATTTGTGTAATATAATTTAATTTATGGGTATTTACATCTTCATTTTATGATAATTATTTCCTGGGGTGTATGTTTCGTAATTTACCAAATCAGTTAGGTAATTTCAAATATCAATTTCCTCTCATTGGGATTTACGCATACTTCAGGGAGTATTTTACTCCATGATTATGTATCGAATCACTATTTATTATTTTTTTAGTAAATTTCTCCCCCCTTTATGTGGATATACTTTTGATACACATAATCCCTCCATTGGTAAATTCTCAAGCCATCGATATGAACTTGATAAGAGTAATTTTAACTCAATCCTTATTCATTGTGTTAAACATCCAATTCATTAGTGTTCTTTTTACAAGAATTTGTGTGAATGTCCTATGATTGATTTATACTAAATATCCAATAATATTTAGTTTATTTATATTTTTCACACATAATTATGTCATTGATTTATCCTTAACATATGGGTACTGTCTTTATAAGGGATTTCATCACAACTTACATTCCATTGATTTTTATTATTCTTATGTGCCAACACACTTTTTTTGGTGTATATATTGTACTTTGACATAGTATATCATGAATCCCATTATTATCATGATATAATAATGTTTTTATTTCCTCAATTTTTTGTATTCAAGCATCTCTTATTTTTTTATGAACTCTAACAAAAATATCATTTTATATGTTTTAAAAGTTTATTCTTCTAAATATTTCTCATTAATGTCCATGTTTTAAAAATGGTTTTAAGGATTTATTTATATGGAAATGAATTTTTTAAAAACTTAATTCCTTTCAAAAGATTCAAAGCGGTATTTTACACTTTGATTCAAAAATATATTTTAAACATCTTTCTAATAAATAGTGAGTCTTTTAATGTTTTCAAGAAAAATGGTGATATTTCTCTCAAATAGTTTTAATGATTATTTTCATCTATGTCACAATCCTTAATTATTCTTGATTGAGGGTCATTTATTATAATTCAATCATAAATATTGTATTGAATGAGTTATTTTTTACTGTGGATGTGCAATTTTTTTTCCATTCATGTTTTGTGGTTAAAGTATTGCCATTTTTTATGCTAGATTTAATACAAATGTTTAGATTATGTTTCAACATTTTCATAAGAGGAATGCATTGGACTTAGTATGTGATGGGTGGAGTCCAATATAGCTCCTCAATGCATTGGTAGGTATCATTAGAAAAACTAGTGTCCTGTCACAAGGCATTGACAAAATCGTATTTGTAGCCTTGGCACAAGGCCTTGACTATGTGGTTATGAAGTCTGGCATTATGCATTCCATCATTATGAGAGTGGATATTGATATTGAATGTGATATTAAACTAGTAGAATATTCATGTGATTAATTAAATTGAATTATTGGATTTTATCTTTACCATAATATGCCGAATTTTATGTTTAAAAGGCTTTTTTTAGTATAATACATTGCCTAAAATGTTTATGCTTGTTTATAAATGTTTCCGCTATATTATTATCCTTACTAAGCATCTGAACTCAACCCTTTCTAGGTTTTTAATCTAGGATGTGAAGAAGCATTTTATGGTTTACCTATAGTCATAGGCTAAGGATATAAGTGTGATTAAAAAGGCTGAAAATGTTGTTGTTGTTTTTATTTCATGATGTAATGTAGAACTTATGAGGGTATCTAGTACATCCAAGGATACTAAACTGATTGGTCTTTCAGGACATGATTCCATGTATCATTCCAACATTATGTAATAATGAACCGACTCTGGGTAACTACCGTTGGAGCATTAAAAATCATCAAAAAATACTTGTATAACTACATGTAATGTTGGATATGAAACATAATCCTTTGAATCAAATTTATCAAAATTTATTGTCAAACATTCTTACAAAAATTAAATAATGAACCAACCAAAACATTATGGTGTTTCAATCGAACCTTAATAATTTCATTCTAATTATTCAATAGTATCCATGCTAGAAACATAATAAGTAAATTCATATTCCCCTATTGTAGAGACCCGAAGCTTGACGTACATGGAAATTACATTACTTTTGCGGAATACTTAGTACATAACAAAAACACACACACAAGGATCATAATAGTTTAGTGTCTTTGGAAACTCGGAATATAATCCTCTAATCGTGGTGAAAGATCTTCAATATCTCCCATAAAGATCTTCCTTTTTTTACCTAAAACCTTTCTTTATATCCTGGGGAAAACGAAAACATAAAAGGGTGAGCTCAAATGCTCAGTAAGGGTAAACAAAAGAAATATCAATCACATCATTTTCATAAGAACATAACATTTTGGAAATCTTAACCTGCAAAAGAGAGAATAATTTCATAACATGGGATAAATCATAATAGTGAAATGAAATCCCAATAATCATAACCTAAAACATGAAACTTTATGGCATACACACATAATCATAGAGAATCATATCTTATTAGTCAAGACTCATTGCCAAGACTATCTTAGTGGACAAAGTCCATTTCTGAACCGAGTCACCCTCGTTTCAGTCCTGTTTCACTGAACCGGTATAACCTACCGTTCCAACCATGTCTATCTCATGAGATATAAAATCCTTACCCAATGCATTGGAGGGAGATATAGGTCCCACCCATCTCATAATGAAACCATTCTTATGTGTTCCACAAAAATCATAAATCATACATCATTGCATAACCCATGTAATAAAAATGGAATTCTTAAACATCGTGACATCATAAAACAATTCATATAAGATAAATGAATTCATAAAAATAATTCCATCACAACATAATCAAATCAATGTAATAATAGGTATAAAAACAGAACCCTTCATTATCTTAGATGGAAAATAATTTTGATAAAACACTTGAACTCCATTCTTGAGGAAAATAACCTTTCTACTTCAAAAACATTTTTCCTTTCTTAAAATCTCATAAAATTTTAAACTAAAAAAAGTTGATTAAAAATAAATATGGAAACTTGTAAAATAAGCTTCTTGGAAATAATGTTTTAAAATCCATTCATGACGTATAAGTTAAAAAAACATTCTTCTCGTACCTTTGTCGGAAAAGTCAAAAAGTACCTCGTACGAAAAACGACAAAAGATTCCTTTCATATCCTTTAATAAAAACTCACCAAAGGGTAAAATTGGATTTAAAAAATTGTAGGTGGATGGAAATAATATTACATATTGAGGAAACATGGATATGGATTATAAAATACACCCCAGTAAATACCAAAGTATAAACAATCTCGGATAAAAATGAGATTGTGATATTTCCCTTACCTTAGGTCCGATATGCTTTGTACATGTCCAAACCTCCTGTATAATGATTTGAATAATGTTATTGACTTATTCCAGAATCATAATTATTTTTATGATATCATATATGGTCATATTCTTAGCTTCTTAGTAGTAATATTTCATTGCTACTTGTTATTCGGGTGTTTATAACTTTTTGTTCTTATGCGTGTTTTGTCGAATAAATTATTATTCTTCTCTTCAGGTTATAGATACCTCATTTCCAGAATGGTATTATTGTAATATATATCATATTCATTCATTAAATTCATTTATGTAATCATTATGAAATGAAGATCATGTAGAACGAGTCGCATCACATCGTGGAGACGGTATTCCGTACGTACGCACGAGTGATGATATCGTTCCTATGATCGTGGAATTGTATTGGAGTGTATGTATAATATTTCAGAATAAATATCACTTTATAATAGTCATATATAGTCATTATTTACACCATTATACCCATCCAAGTAAGGTGGTGGTGGAAAATAGATTACACCACGGCGTGGAGACTGTATTCCGTACGTACGCACGCGCAATGATTTCTTTTTCCTTAGGATGGATAGATGGTGAAATAGGGTTGTTTCATACTTATAATAACATATCAGTATATGAGTGATACTGATTTTATTACTTCATAATGAAGCAACTAAAGAAGAAGAAGTGGAAGAAGAAATAGAGATGAAAGAATTTGTAACAGATATTACCTCTTCTTTGAAGCGCCTCTTTGAGATCTCCTTTTAGGGCACTAAAATTGGTCTTTGAGGAAGACCAGAACCTCTAGTATGTTGCTAGGAAAGTGGAGAAAGGAATTTTGCAGAGGTTGGCCGAGGTTGAAGGCTCAATGTGTTGTGAGGAAGAGGGGGAGGAGGTTCCCTTTTATAAGGGAGGAGAGGGGCACCATTGGAATAACAAAAAATATTATTTTATTATAAAGTCATGTTCTGTTTTAAAAATCTACAAATTGAGTTATTTCAAATATAAGGTGGGGAGTGGTCGAAATCCTCTCATACAATAGAATTTAGACAAGTTTAGGTCATTATATTAACCTTATCTTTTAGTTTTAACTCTTAGTTAATTAGATTGACATTTACCATGTCACTTTGTATTTTTATATTATATAGTTAATAAACATACCATATACATCCAAGCGACCCCCAAGTTGTGTTTTATTAATATATATAACCTTATCTAAGTAATTTGGCCGAACCTTAGATATTTAGGAATAAAATAACAATTAATAATATAATATTTGTTTTAAAAACCATTTTATGTCAATTTTGACACTATTTAATAGTTGATTTTTTTGAAACTCATAACAGAATGATTACTTAGACCAAAGTTAATTAAATCAATCCTAACATGTCATATTAACCTATAAAATTAGTTTAGTTCATAAAAAGTCTCAAATTATATATATTCGTGTATTTATAACATCAATTATGTCAATATTTCATTAATAAGATAATTACTGCATCATCGTTGTGTCATAAATAAATTAAATTATTTAATGTCTAAAAATTACAAATAAAATACCATTATGTAGGAAATCGTTTTATATTTCTAATGAATATTTATAGTCGAATTTATCTGATGTATAACCCCATATTAAAAATTATTTACTTATTAAACTTTGATTTTAACTATTTTAACCCTTTAAATAAATTAATAATAAATGTCCTAATCTAATCCAAGTGGGCCTAAATGGTCATATTTTATTCCTAAGGTTGTTTTTGGTCGAATTACACTTGTCCAATAGAATTAGGACATGTGTTAGGGTAATAAAAATATCATTTTTACCCTTAATTACCCTATTTACTTTTAACCGTGGTAAAAAAAGTAAAAAGTTACTATTCACCAAAAATTATTTTCATCTCATTGAACCACATTTTAGTCCTTGATATTAACCGTGTCTCTCGGATTTTTGATATTCCACTCACAGAAGCGGTAAAATTATGTTTTATGAAAAATTCAGTTTTTTTAACTACCACTTAGTGGTTTCACTATTCATCAAAAATTGAAAGTTTTCAGAAAAATACCAAAATTTCACCCTAGGCTAATTTCAATATTAATAATCCAAAAATGAAGTCCATTTTGAAAAATATAATTTATAAAATTTCAAAAATTGGTTATTACTATTCATAACGGCTAGTTTTAATAATATTTTATTAGCATATCGTTGTTTAGTGAAATTCGGTATTGCGTACTACACATGCTATCGAGGAATGTCGCGATTGCGTGAATTCAAGGCAAGTCAAGGATGCGTGTTGAGCAAGATCCTTTTGGTGTAGCATACAACACAAGACATTAATGAAATTAAAAAGAATATTTTTCATAAAATCTCGGGCTGTTACATTCTACCCCCCTTAAAATGAAATTCGCCCTCGAAATTCGTCGGGGTTGTAAATGGTTTACTATTCAAAAGTTTCTTTAATAGAAACCCACATTGTAAAAAGGAATACCAAAACCAATCTTTAAAAACAAAAGTATGAAACGTAACGGTTACCCAAATAAACTAATCACTGGGTTTCCACATAGGTGAAAATATGGATATGGAAGAGAAATATAACAATCATGTTCTGATGGAGAGTGGTAGAGAACATGGCTATGGAAAGGCCAGCAATCACAAATCCATAAATTTGTGATGATCTAAGGTACCATCTGATTCATTAGATATAAGAGCACTAGGACAACATTTTTTGGTTTTCAAGATCATTTCCCTAAAGTTGATGAAATTGGAATTAGAAGAAATACTTTCGTGATTTTGGTATAGTCTCACCGTTTGTCATTCTTTGGACAATTTCCAATTCATCTCTTAAAGAAATGAAGTTGAATTTGTCATTCGTGATGTGTTAGCAGATCATGTGATAGAATGATGGGTCATTCCATCTGTCTCAAACAAAAGGTTAGAAAAGTTATCAAAAAATATATATAAGTTCATCTATAGTGATATTAATCATATATGGTTCCTAAAATGAACTTATACTTCACATATCATACCTCTTAATAAAATAAAACTAGTTTATACTAACCAGGGACTTCCTGTAGGCCAGTGGTAGGCGATAAAGGCCAGTCGCACTTCGGTTGTGGGTTCGATTCCTACGACCTTGTCCGACGTGATGGGCTGTCGCCCATCCTGCAGGTTGTCCTTTTTCTAAAACTATATTACTATAACATCCCATCAATAATATCGAAAAAAACTTCTATCCTTAAACAATACTAACTTATGTCCAACATAATCCATTCTAGTCTTTAGGCTTATCCATAATACTGCAGTCCATTCTCATAATATAGTGAAAACAATTACAAGAGATTTAATACCATCGTTGATCCCCATATATCATAAGATATGTCTTATTGGTCACATTCCAAACATTCAAAGGCCTTAATCATGTATTCTCTTGAATACCCATTGAACCTTAGTGAAAACATGAATATATTTAAAAGTTAACACTTTACACATACCAAAATCCTCAAAATTCTATATACTCAAACCATGATATCACTTAGTCCTTATATCAATCATGAGCTCATGAATACTATCAAACATATTAGATTCTCTATATCCCTTCATTATGTGCATATCATCTGCTTTCCAAAAATAGTTCAATCACTTTTCATGGTTACCGATGCCATAAAATTATTGAAAACCACAATAGACTAAAACATAAATATTCCAATATTCCACGATACTATATACAACATTATTCTGGAATCCCATTACATAAACACTTAATCATTCCACCACATCATTTTTAAATTCAAAATTGCCAATGGTGATTTCATGTGACTTTCCTTTGTCTTTTTCCTTAAGTGGTTGCTCATGTCGATCATCACTAACCCTTGGATTAGGGAATTTATTAGCATAATGCCCCATTTCCTTGCACTTGAAGCATTGAAGTGTTGTTGGTGCGTTCTCTGCAGTATTTTCTTTATTCACATCATTAGAAACCCTTTTCCCATTACTTCGACACTCAGCTGCTCGATGACCTTCTTTTCCACACTTAAAACATTTTCTAGTCCCTTTAAGACAATCTCCACCATGCTTCTTTCCACACTTTGAGCATTTGGAAACATTCATCTTCTTTTCAACATTATTCTGAGATTTCTCCTTGAACTCCATCTTTTGTTTCTTGTCAAAACTATGAGATGGATAAGTAATACCAACTTCTATTTCTACCTTGATAGCACAACGCACAATTTCTTCATAGCTACTGATGTATCTTATAGCTAATGCCCTTCGAAGATTTGGTTTTAATCCAATGAAGAATCGATCAACTTTACTTTCAGGTTAGATGATAAATCCAGATGCATACCTTGCAAGCCTTGTAAAAGTCGCTTCGTATATACCAACAGACTCATCATCCTTTTCTTTTAGTTCAAGAAACTCCTTCTCCATCTTTGTTCGAAGAATACGAGAGAAGTACTTATTGAAAAATAAGTTCTTGAACTCGTCCCATTCCATGGACTCAATTTCATATCTTGGCCTCGTATTCTTGATAAGATTCCACCATTGATCAGCTTCACCTCCCAAACGATATACTACTAAGATGACTTTATCATGTTCAGAACATTGAAGAACTGAAAATATCTTTTTAGTGGTAATGATCGATTGTTCAGCAACAAGTGGATCAGAAGACCCACTGAAAGAAGGTGGACGTTGCCTCCTGAAGGACTCAATAGAATATTGTTCCCTTCTCTGCTCATTAGAATGTCCAGAATGATTCATAGCTTGTGTAAGTATAGCAATAAGATTTTGCACTCCAACTCCTATAACATTTGTTTGTTAAGGAGGACAATCATTGCATTATCCATTACATTGATCAACACGGTTCCTTCAGGTTCCAGCCATCGTCTAAAACCCAAAAAGAATAGTGTGAGAGGTAAAAATCACGCTAGGGAAAACAATATAATAAAGGGGGAGTACCTTCAATATCTAACATCATGGGTTACCATGATTCTAGTACTATAACCTATGCATATAGTTAACCTTAGGGACATCCCTAGACACACCTTAGAAATATCTCTAGGGATCTCACTAAAGTTCTTGCATCCTAGTTTCCAAAGGTTGACTAAACCTTTCCTCTGATACCAACTGTAGAGACCCGAAGCTTGACGTACATGGACATTACATTACTTTTGCAGAATACTTAGTACATAACAAAAACACACACACAAGGATCGTAATAGTTTAGTGTCTTTGGAAACTCGGAATATAATCTTCTAATCGTGGTGAAAGATCTTCAACATCTCCCATAAAGATCTTCCTTTTTTTACCTAAAACCTTTCTTTATATCCTGGGGAAAATAAAACATAAAAGGGTGAGCTCAAATGCTCAGTAAGGGTAAACAAAAGAAATATCAATCACATCATTTTCATAAGAACATAACATTTTGGAAATCTCAACCTGAAAAAGAGAGCATAATTTCATAACATGGGATAAATCATAGTAGTGAAATGAAATCCCAATAATCATAACTTAAAACATGAAACTTTGTATCATAAACACATAATCATAGAGAATCATATCTTATTAGTCAAGACTCATTGCCAAGACTATCTTAGTGGAAAAAGTCCATTTCTGAACCGAGTCACCCTCGTTTCAGTCCTGTTTCACTGAACCGGTATAACCTACCGTTCCAGCCATGTCTATCTCATGAGATATAAAATCATTACCCAATGCATTGGAGGGAAATATAGGTCCCACCCATCTCATAATGAAACCATTCTTATGTGTGCCACAAAAATCATAAATCATACATCATTGCATAACCCATGTAATAAAAATGGAATTCTTAAACATCGTGACATCATAAAACAATTCATATAAGATAAATGAATTCATAAAAATAATTCCATCACAACATAATCAAATCAATATAATAATAGGTATAAAAACAGAACCCTTTATTATCTTAGATGGAAAATAATTTTGATAAAACACTTGAACTCCATTCTTGAGGAAAATATCCTTTCTACTTAAAAAACATTTTTCCTTTCTTAAAATGTCATAAAATTTTAAACTAAAAGAAGTTGATTAAAAATAAACATGAAAACTTGTAAAGGAAGATTCTTGGAAATAATGTTTTAAAAATCCATTCATGTCGTATAAGTTAAAAAAACATTCTTCTCGTACCTTTTTCAGAAAAGTCAAAAACTACCTCGTACGAAAAACGACAAAAGATTCCTTTCATATCCTTTACTAAAAACTCACCTAAGGGTAAAATTGGATTTAAAAAATTGTAGGTGGATGGAAATAATATTACATATTGAGGAAACGTGGATGTGGATGATAAAATACACCCCAGTAAATACCAAAGTATAAACAATCTAGGATAAAAATGAGATTGTGATATTTCCCTTACCTTAGGTCCGATATGCTTTGTACGTGTCCGAACCTCATGTATAATGATTTGAATAATGTTATTGACTTATTCCAGAATCATACTTATTTTTATGATATCATATATGGTCATATTCTTAGCTTCTTAGTAGTAATATTTCATTGCTACTTGTAATTCGGGTGTTTATAACTTTTTGTTCTTATGCGTGTTTTGTCGAATAAATTCTTATTCTTCTCTTTAGGTTATATATACCTCATATCCAGAATGGTATTAGTGTAATATATATCATATTCATTCATTCAATTCATTTATATAATCATTATGAAATAAATATCATGTAGAACGAGTCGCATCACATCGTGGAGACGGTATTCCGTACGTACGCACGAGTGATGATATCATTCCTATGATCGTGGAATTGTATTGGAGTATATGTATACTATTTCAGAATCAATATCACTTTATAATAGTCATATATAGTCATTATTTACACCATTATACCCATCCAAGTAAGGTGGTTGTGGAAAATAGATTACACCACAGCGTGGAGACGGTATTCCGTACGTACGCACGCACGGTGATTTATTTTTCCATAGGATGGATAGATGGTGAAATAGGGTTGTTTCATAATTATAATAACATATCAGTATATGAGTGATACTGATGTTATTACTTCATAATGAAACAACTAAATAAGAAGAAGTGGAAGAAGAAATAGAGATGAAAGAATTGGTAACAGACATTACCTCTTCTTTGAAGCGCCTCTTTGAGATCTCCTTTTAGGGAACTAAAATTGGTCTTTGAGGAAGACCAGAACCTCTAGGATGTTTCTAGGAAAGTGGATAAAGGAATTTGGCAGAGGTTGGCCGAGCTTGAAGGCTCAAAGTGTTGTGAGGAAGAGGGGGAGGAGGTTCCCTTTTATAAGGGAGGAGAGGGGCACCTTTGGAATAACTAAAAATATTATTTTATTATAAAGTCAAGTTCGGATTTAAATAGCTCCAAATTGAGTTATTTCAAAGATAAGGTGGTGATGGGTAGAAATACTCTCATACAATAGAATTTAGACAAGTTTAGGTCATTATATTAACCATATAGTTTAGTTTTAACTCTTAGTTAATTAGATTGACATTTACCATGTCACTTTGTATTTTTATATTATATAGTTAATAAACTTACCATATACATCCAAGAGACCCCCAATTTGTGTTTTATTAATATATATAACCTTATCTAAGTCATTTGGCCGACCTTTAGATTTTTAGGAATAAAATAACAATTAATAATATAATATTTGTTTTAAAAACCATTTTATGTCAATTTTGACACTATTCAATAGTTGATTTTTTTGAAACTCATAATAGAATGATAACTTCGACAAAAGTTAATTAAATCAATACTAACATGTCATATTAACCTAGAAAATTAGTTTAGTTCATAAAAATCCTCAAATTATATTTATTTGGGTATTTATAACATCAATTATGTCAATATTTCATTAATAAGATAATTACTGCATCATCGTTGTGTCAAAAATAAATTAAATTATTTAATGTCTAAAAATTAAAAATAAATTACAATTATGTATTAAATCTTTGTATCTATCTAATGAATATGAATAGTTGAATTTATCTTATGTATAACCCCATATTAAAAATTATTTACTTATTAAACTTTGGTTTTAACTATTTTAACCCTACTTTAAATAAATTAATAATAAATGTCCTAATCTAATCCAAGTGGGCCTAAATGGTCATATTTTATTCCTAAGGTTGTTTTTGGTCGAATTACACTTGTAAAATAGAATTAGGACATGTGTTAGGGTAATAATAATATCATTTTTACCCTTAATTACCCTATTTACTTTTAAACGTGGTAAAAAAAATGTAAAAAGTTACTATTCACCAAAAATTATTTTCATCTCACTGAACCAAATTTTAGTCCTTGATATTAACCGTGTCTCTCGGATTTTCGAAATTCCACTCATAGAAGCAGTAAAATTATGTTTTATGAAAAATTCAGTTTTTTTAACTACCACTTAGTGGTTTCACTATTCATCAAAAATTGAAAGTTTTCAGAAAAATACCAAAATTTCACCCTAGGCTAATTTCAATATTACGAATCCAAAAATGAAGTCCATTTTGAAAAATAAAATTTATAAAATTTCAAAAAGTGGTTATTACAATTCATAACAGATAGTTTTAATAATATTTTATTAGCATATCGTTGTTTAGTGAAACTCAGTATTGCGTACTACACACGCTATCGAGGAAGGTCGCGATTGCGTGAATGCAAGGCAAGTGAAGGATGCGTGTTAAGCAAGCTCCTTTTGGTGTAGCGTACAAAAAAAGAAATTAATGGAATTAAAAAGAATATTTTTCATAAAATCTCGGGCTGTTACACCTATAGAGAGAATTCTATATGATTCAAGGTTCCAATAAAACTAGTCATATAATTTAAATATTAATATTATGGAACAAAATAAGAAGATAAAATATAGAATTACCAATTTTTAGAAGGATACCAAATCCACATTCAATTCCAGTTTCTCATATAAGACACAGAATTGGTTGTTATAAATTTATTGAAACCTAATAAATGTTATTCTTATTTTCCTATAACAGTAATACAAATGAGCTATATAAATTTTTAAGAAGCTATATACATTCTATTATATCTTCTGGTCACAACCATAAAAATGGGTTGTATAAATTATTAATAACCTAAAAAAATTCAATTCCATATTCCTTTCATAGACATAAAAATAGTCTATATAAATATTTATAAACCTACTAACATTGAATTTCACATCCTGTTCACAACCATAAAATCATTCTATGTAAATTATTAAGAAAAAGATTGATTTTTTAATTCTAGTTTGATGCCACATTCCTTAAACCGGTTTGTTTTAATGTTTGTGTCTATATTGATGGAAATAATTTGAAGAGGAAAATCATACATCTATATTATGTTTCTTCTAGATGTTAATAGGGTTATTTAGGAAGAAATGTACCATATATAGTCATCATTAATCAATTTCTTCTTGTTCTAGCTTCTTCTTATATACATGAAAAGTTTCCAACATCACCATAAGAAAACAAAATGTTTTTTCTGTAATCCACAGTAGTATCCCCCCTTTTAGGAGTATCTTACACAGGAACAAGAGTGTGTGAGAAGTCATATCTAAGTAACATAGGCTCTATTAATTAATGGTTTTTTCAAATTCATTCTGTAAGTTGAAAAAATTTAGTTCACTCAGTTGATTTATATTAAAATTTAATTAATTACAATGAGGATAACATTTACCATTTGAAAAACACCCTTATAATAACTCTCTTGTCTAGCACCACCCATTCGAAGCTACATAGAGTTATAGAGACAAAAATATTTTCACGATGTATGAAAAATGAGAAATGAACAATTCTCATTTTCTATGTTGATGGGGGATAAAAAGTTTTTCATTTGAATATAGTGAATCCCATAATAGTTTCTCTACCAATATCTCTGTCAAATGTTAGTTTTTTGAAAACGTTATGCTTGTAAATATTAATAAGGTTATAAAAACTATTAATTAATATATGTAAAACATAAATAACTAGAGATAATAACAAAATCCCCATGGAATCAGCTATAAAAATAATTGATTTATCTAGTAATATTACAGATACATTCTATATTTCATACTTATTTTTTCTTATCTTACCATATGCTCTAATAAACTAATAAAATTGAAAATAATAATAGGATGTCATAATAATTAAATATTAGTATACAATAATACTTGTTAAAATAATTCCTCACCCTCATGCATTTTGCTTTTTTCAAATGAGGGAAATTATCATCAATTCTTATTGAATATAAATTGTTCTTAGATACCTATACATCTTCATTACATAATAATATAAGTAACTTAGAAGAAAACATGTATTCTTTAGGGGAATTTAATAGAAAACAATAAAGATTGAGTGGTCATTCCCTTTCATCCTAACAACAACCTCGAGTTCAACTAAGGAATCTTCTCCAGGTCCCCATAATACATTTTTACTGGAGTAACTGAATCTAACTAAACCACTTGGGTATAATAACCATCCCTATGAAAAACTGTCTACATTCTATTTTATTTTAATCATTAGCTATGTTTAAGGATTATTGCCACTCAAATTGACCTTCTATTGCTTTTGATTGATATATCACTACCCTTATTCTTCTTTTAGGACTCATTAACATATGCAAAATACAATTATATTTATTTCTTATCCCTATATATCACATTTTCAATCATTGAACAGTTCCAATGGGTCCTTGTTTCTGGTTGTTCATCATGGATATTGTCTAAGATAGGTGTGTTTTCTCCATAAGTTATAATATCTGTCATGCTTTTTCTTGGATCCTAGATTCATTGGTACCCATTATCCAGTTATACTCTATTAAGGAAGGGTTCATTTATTCACCTAAAATAATTGTTTCTCTTCCAATTCCCTCTTTTTTAGGTTTTCATTTATTAATAGCTAGAGTGTTTTAATTTTATCATCTTGTTTCCAAACTATTTATTCCATTATTTAAAGTTTTATTATCTATGCTGAATTATATTCTCCAAAAACATATATTATTTTTTCCTTTTTCATCCTTCTTTTCCTACATAAAAAAACATCACATTCCATTATATTTGTTTTCTCCTCAATAATTTTTTCATGCTTATTAATCTTTTTTTACACATTTTAGGTTGATAAAATCATTAACATTTGGAAATACATTGTATACTTACCCAAAAATATCCAAGTATTTTAATCATTAGTTTTTAACAAAACCATCAAAATATGAGAATATCCATTTATTAAACATTTTATTTCCTACCATAACATTTACTTTGACTAATCTAATTTATTAAAAATACAAATAATACAATAATAACAATGCTATAATGTATAAATTATACTTACAAGTGAAAATTAATATTAATTTATACTGATAAAGGAACAATATCCATTGTATTATTTGTGTTATGATTTTGAAAATCATTAATATATTTCATCTTTTTTTGGGGTATTATACGTTACCACATTAGTTTTCTCATGTCATTAAAACAATATAAAAATTCGATGAAATCCCATCTCAACTAAGAACCAATAGTAAAGAAAAATGTAGTATCTCATATGTATAAACATAAAAGTGTTGTTATTTCAACAAGATCCACTTTTTAATTTACCAATATAGCCTTTTAAAGAGATGTTTTTATTTTATTTTATGTCAATAATATAACACATTTTATAAATCATTATATATAAAATTATGCCTTGTCTATCTTTAAGAGTTGGAGTCTTCCATTTTTTGTTCACCTTGAGTTATCCGATATATCCTTTAGACATAAAATTCATATTATTTTTTCTCACATGGCCAAATTGGAAACAATTATTCATGGAATCATAGTTTTCCAATACATAAAAAATAGAACTCTCAAATTTCATTCAATTTGATGTAGATATAGTATCAGATTGGTGATCCTAAAACATAGTCCAAAAATTTCTATTGAGAAAAGAAACTGTATGACCTTATTTCTATTTTCATTTGATTTATTTTATATCTCATTGCAACTATTCCTTATTTGACCTAAAATTAAAACCTAAAAATTTTATGTAATAAAATTTCTTCGGAATCACATGACATAAAGTAAGATTAGAAAGAACGGAATAATTTCATGTTAAATCCAATAAATATATATCAACAATGTAGAAAACATGTTATTTGAGGGTATTAACGAATTTCAAAATTATTTTCATAGGTAGAATAAGAAATTATCTTTTACTTGATGGTAAACTATAACTCTTATGGGAATGAATAGAACACGCGACTTTATATGACTAAAAGTTCAAGTGGATGTTCTAAGAGAAGATCCATTGCAAATTTCACTTGAAATTCTACTATAATATCCACTAGAATCTCCACTATAAGTTAATATGGGAATGAAAATAAATACATTCTCTACTAAAATCTTTAAAAATTTAACTAAAGTATTAAAAAAAGTTTTTTTTTTCGATTCCACAAATTACAGTACCAATTAAAATGTTATAATATGACAATAATTTACACTAGAACTTCTAGTGAACCATCTAGTGGAATTTACTGTTTAACCTCTAGTTGAAAACCTATTTTGAGTTCTTGTGTTAAAGAACTACATGAAATTCACATTTGAATCCTATAAAATTTTCACTAGATTTTTTGGGTTAATTCCATAAGTAGGTTTGAATGTTGTAATATGACAGGATGTTCCACAAGAACATCAAATGGCTGAAACACTAGAAAATCCAGTGGAATATCAACTAGAACATATAGTTGGATAGAAAAAAAAACTAATTTTTAAATAAAGTATATTTTCAAAATAATTATGTATTATAGGTTCCAATGGAACCTCCAATTGGAAATTCTAGTAGATCCTGTAGTGGAACTTCATTGGATGTTCCAGTGGAAACTTATTCAGAATCCCAAATGGATGTTCTTATGTGATATAATGGAACATAATTGAATTCTATAGAAAAAATCAATAAATTTTATTTGGGGATTCAATAAATATTTGAGTTATTAATGGTATAATATGTTTAAATGTTCCTATGGAAGATTCTGTGGAAGCTCCACTCGATGTTCCAGTGGAAATGAACATAAATTAATTATAATTCATATTTTCCCTATTATTAGGTAGAATAGGTTCTAGTGGATGTTCTTATGGAACATCTAGGGGTGCCTCTAGTGGAACCTCTAGAGGACCCTCTAGTGTAACCTCAAGTATAAATTCCACTGGATGTTCTAGAGTAAAATCTTGTACAACTTTTAGTGGGATGTCCAATGAATGTTCCATTGGAATGGCCAGTGGAAAATCCTATAGATATTCCTATAGAACCCCATTAGAGTTTCATATAGAACCTCTAATTGATGTTTGGTTTATCCTCTAATGGAATTTCCATCGGGGATTCTAGTGGAAATTCCATTGGATCCTCCAAATCCGATGGAGAACAATAAAACAACCCCCCCATTTTTTTAAATAAAATAAAATATAAAAAATTTCTGTTTGAGGATTATATAAATTATGGTGGAACATCCAGTAGAAATTACAATGGTGGTTTCATGTGTAATATTTGGAAGTTATTTCATTTTCCTTATTTCGCAGAAGATGCAGTAGATTATAAATAGGAATATTTATAATTTTAGTATTGAAAAATTATAGTAATAGAACATTTACAGAATAGTGATAATAAGAGATATTTATTTAAAAAGAAAATTTAATAAGAAAATATTTAACATTATTGAAATGAAATGAATATATTACAATAGAAAATTAAATATAGATTTTTGTAAAAATAGACAATATATGCCACCTAATTTCTCTATTAGTTTATGTTTTTTATAAAAATTAATTTCAGGGACTGAGACTATACACCATCAGATTCATCATAGTTCTCTAAGAATAATAATCCCACCATTGAATTAGAGGAGGCTTAGGGAAAATGTGACACTATATTAATTGGAGTAGTTTTCAATATGGTAGTCATTGGTCATATCAATTATGTCACCAATTTTAGATAGAGGCATCGTTGTCATTGTTATTTCCAGATTCATCATTGCTGCCTCACTTTTTAAAGTCACTATAGCCAAAACTTGATCTATCTTAATGATTACCCTACAAAAAGGGGAAATCAGTATACAAATTGAAATATGGGGAATGACCTAAGAAATGATCTCCTGAAAGAAAATATAATTATACATGTCTAATCCTCCCAGTGGTGTACTAGATTATCTAGTTTAAGGGTTATATTTCAAGATGTCATTCCACCACAAATCAACTCTTTCTCCCAACACCTCCCCTCTCCCAACACCTTCTCCACCCATTCCCTCAAAACTATAAATCTCTACATAAAATAACATACCATTTTAATTTCCGTCATTGACAACAATTCCCACACCTTACTTTCTCCACCATCAATTATATGTGTACTGATGTTCAATTGAATTTTTCCTCTTTGTACTATATAGGTTAGGTTTCAAGATAAGCATGGGTGTAACCCCATTTATCAATTAGTATGTCAATGTTTGAGTCTTTTATCATGTATGTATATCCATTCTCCAATTTTTGATAACATATAATTGTGGTATCTAGCGTTTACATTGAATTTCAGTTAGGTTTTAAGTTATATTCTGATGAAATATATTTTCTTGTTTTTCTAGTGAGTTTAGGATATAATTAAAAAATTAATCACTTTAAATCTTTAGTATCTATTGTTTTTAATGAATATTAGTTAGGGTTTCAGTGGATTTGTGAAGTAATGTTTAATCATATTTTTGTTTTCTCATTTTTTTTGCAATTTTAGGTAGCTTTGACAATGCATATCATGAAGATATTAAAGGTGTTTCTTCATTAGTAGTTTGTTTTGGAGTATGTGGAGTATCCAAGACAGTATGTTTAGGGTATCAAAATTGAAACCTCATATAAGGCCCCAACCTTAAACCTTACTTAATATTGAATTAAATGAATAATTCACATCGAGAATCTTTTCAGGTTTAGAGTTTTAGAGAATTAGGAAATAACTATTACATCTCAAAAGATTACAAAGTAGATACTTCTACTAAGTTTCCATAAAATAAAAACTCATAAAAAGAAACAGTTCTAGTTCCATGTTTTAGGTAGCATGACTTTACCTTGATCCCATCCTTGACACTATTCCATGATAAGTCCTGTGAAAAACATTTCAAAAACTTGGGTTGAGCATAAAAATCTCAGTAAGGGATACACAAAGAATGAAAACTATTAGTTTTTCAAAAAAACAAGTAAACCATGTATAATTTATCAAAGTAATACTTTTCACCTTCTCGAAGTAGTAAAAACTCTTCACTGAATAAAAGTTCATTACTTACCCTTCTGTAACAAAAGAATATCATAAAATCCATATAAAGATCACATAACATATAAAGGTAACTTGGGACATAAACATTCTTAAGTGGAACAACCATACGGTCGACTTCCACACATATCACTTAATGGAATAGCCATACGGCCAACTTCCATACATACTTAATGGAATAGCCATAAGGCTTACTTCCAAACCCAATGCATTGGAGGTTATAACATAACCACCCGTTCTGGTATTCACGGCACCACCCGTCATATGGTTTATCATGTAACCACCCGTCAAATGTCCAAGTACCATTATAAAATCATAAGACATAAAACAAATATAATGGAAAGAAAACATTTCCACACTTTTATCACAATATATCACTTAAATATATTGACATAAAAAATCCATTATAAAAACCATTTTCAATACCAAAATAAAAGAAAATAAAAACATGGTATTTATTTTTCATTAAAAGGTAATGTCTTTTAGAGGAAGCCGAATCTCAAATAATGGTCACGGCGGCGAAGAAGTCGTTGTCGCCGCATACGTATGAAAAAAACATTCCCTTTTGTCATTTAGTAAAACGCATCGTATAAAAATCTTCCTTTTAAATAAATGTAAAAGTTAAAGGGGTTTATACACCGTATAAAAGAAATTTGTGTATAAATTGAAAAACGCCTCAATGAAAGGTGATTGAGACGAAGTCCCTTACAAAGACGGTATCCTTGGATTAAGGATAAAAAAATTTCATAATTATGTGTAACAAACAAATACACCAAATATAAGTGAATATTAAGTGTAAAACAATCAGATGTTATTCACAAATATTCATAGAACGACATATTCAAGGAGTACAAGCTTATCCCAAAGAATCAAAATTGGGTTAAGAAGTTCCCTTCCAAAAATTTGACGGCCTAACGGCGTCACTACAAAATTCAAAAAATGAGTTGATGAGAGATAAAAATGGTATCTCATCACTTAGACATAAAATTCACATCGATAAGGATATATGAGAACATATCCCAACATAACAATCTGTAAATTAAAAGACCCAACAAAAGAATTCTTTTAAAAAGAGGAGGGTGAAAGGTTCCCTTACCGACATTGGTATCTTTCGAAACATACACCCCGTGAAAGAAGGACAATACAACATTGATGTAAAAACTCATAAATTAAATTATATTACACAATGAGTAAAATAATTTCCAGTACATACACCACTCAAAGGAAATTGTGGAAAATGCAGCATAAATCTCATGGTAATAAAAGTGAGATGAAAAATCCCTTACGAAAACTCGGCAGCCTAACAGCGCCACTTAAAACTTCCAAAATGGATTGATGAGATCAAATAGGGTATCTCATCATATTAAAATAATGTTTATAGAAAGAGGAATATAAAAGAACATCCCCCAACATAACAAAGAGGTTCTTAAAATAAGTGACATAAAGGAGAGTACTTAAAAAGAAAAAGAGAGGTTGGATCTCTTACGAAAAATATTCAGCAGCCTAACGACGCCACTCAAAACTTCCAAAATGGATTGATGAGAGAGAATAGGGTCTCTCATAATATGAACACAAAAATTACAGTAATATTAATATAAAATAACATCCCAATAACAAGAAAGATGAGCTTTAAAAGGAATGACATAAAAGAGTGTAGATAAAAGAAAGAGAGGAGTAGGATCCCTTACCTCAAGTCTGACTTGTCTTGTTCGTTTCTTTATATTACTGAATAATAAACTATGGTAAATTTATAATTGCCTAAGGACCTCCTTTAGAGAATATTATTCATTTCATATCACATATTATAATGTTATAATAATTGTTTCATAATGTTAGTTCATATCAGACGTTTTTGCCGATGTTTAGTACATGTGTCAAAAATGAACTTGTTTGAAAAAAGATTGCCCATGTAGTTATAAGTAAATAATTTCCAGAATAGTATTAATGATTAAAATATCATATATATCTAGTAAATATTCATTTTATACTATTCCATATCATTTTGAGTTAAAAAATGAAAAGCACCGTTCATGGAGATGGTAGGCCGTACGTACGCATGAACGCTACTTTCATTTTTTTCTTTGTCATAGTAATGGAATTAAAAATAAATGATATATATATATATATATATTATAATTCCAGTATAATATATATGTTATATAGGTCACATATGTTCATTAATTTCATACTTTATACATTCCATTTATTGCATGTACGAGTCACATCACTTGAGGGGGCGGTAGTCCACACTTCCTCATATGAAATTATCGCATTTACACAACATGAAAAGAATAAAGGTATGTTTTAAATATAAAATACAGAAGAATATAGTAAACATAAATACCATATATATCATATATAAAATATAGTGACATCATAATGGCCACCTTTAAAGGTGTTAAAAGAATATTGAACAATCATCGTTTCGTGAGGCAGAAAATCGCCAACCACAGAAACAGTATGTTCTTTAACCATTAAGCGAAGGTGTTTGTAAGTGTATCTCGAATACTTCTTATAAAAACATCCTAGTATATGGATTATAATGGATCTGTTATAAAATAAATGAATAAAAAGATTTTAGGGGGTTTGAGAAGCAAAATAATACAAAAGGACTCAAGTGAAGACATTACCTTAAAATCGGGTAACTCTCTTTTGTTTGAGCTCAAAGGCTTCCTTGGGAAGGCTTATGCCCAAAGTGAGGCTTCAACGAGTTATATAGGGATGTGGAGAGACAAAATGGGTAGGGGATGGCTGAGACAAAGGCTTTGGAAGTTTGGGTAAGGAGGTAGAGGTGGGGGCCTTTTATAAGAGGAGAGGAGGGGCACTCTTGGAAAGGTATAAAATGTAACTTTATTTTCAAATGAGTTTCGGATTTTAATGATCCCACATTGATTTGTTTCTATGATAAGGTGATAAGGGTTCTAAATTCACCCATCCAATAGGTTTTGGACAAGTTTAGGTCTTAGAGTTTACATTATCTTTCCATTTTATTTAAATCCTTTATTAATGAGGTAATCGCTGCATCATCATGATGTGATAAATAATTTAATAAATCTAATGTCTAAAAATTATAAAAAAAATATCATGATGTAGTAAAGCTTTTTAGATTTATAACAAATATTTATAGTCCAAAATATAATTTATGTAGACAAAAGTAAAAATATTTTACTTCGGTGAAACATTCTTTGTCACATTTAACATTCTTTAAAAATAAAAAGATAAAAAGTCACTTTCTCACAAAAGTGATTCCATGGGGCCCCCACGTTTGGCACAAGGTATCCCATGGTCTTCCATGATACAACCAGTAGCCTTAGGACACATTTTGTGGTCATTTTTTATTATTATGATATTATCTTATTTTCATTAACTACCCTATTACTCATTAATCAAGATAATTAAAGATAATTACTGTCGTTACTATTCATAATGTCCAAAAACAAAAGAGTCTTAATTACATAATTTTTACCTTCTGATTCCAAATATGTACTCCATTTTACCAAATTCCAAACACATAAATTTCAATAATTAATTTAAAAAAACTCCTCATTGTCAAAACAAATAGCGGGTTTTTTAGAAACAATATTTATGAAAAGTTTGACACTTGTTTATGCCCAATTCCAAAGTGAAATTAATCAAAATGACCATCATTGGATTAAATGGTAAAAATATATTCCAATTAAACTTTAAAACACATTAAAAAGATAATATAACCATATAATTAAATTATATGAAAAATCAATTTTGATGTAAAATGCAGTATTTTTCACTATTCATTGAAAAATGAACATTGTTAGAAAAATACCAAAAATTAAACCAAGGTAAATTTCTATGTCCCAATCATAAATAATATGTTTATTTTGAAAAATAGAGCTTATAAAATTGTCAAAATTTTGATTTAAAAATGGTTTTCCATCAAAAGGTAGTAAAACAATCTTTTAAAAACACTAGTGTATTCAATGCTTAAGATTTGATTCATTTGTATTTTAAACCTCTAAATTTTTTGGATAAAAGTAAAAACATTTAACAAACATATATAATAATATTTTAGTTATTTCTATTCATTCTTGTCAATACAACGGCTATGTGTTAACTACCATTTAAAATAATATTATTTTATTATTAGAGTGCAACATATGATTTCAAAGGAACTCGTTGTTGGGTATTGGGTAAGCCATTGAGCATAGAGTTCCATTTAAATTAATATTGAATTTTTTTCTACAAATAGGGATAAATATAAAAATGTCATATTCTTTATTTACCAGGGGTGTTACATCCTTCCCCCCTTTTGGGAATTGTGTCCTCACAATTTTTAAATTTGAGCTTGGAAACATCCTTGAAAGTCCCACATCGGAACAATAGTTGGTAAAACAATCACATTAAAATAAAGGAAGATAAGTACAGAGGTAACCCGAGTTAACCCATACTAGGATTCCATGTAGGAAAACATGGACATGGAGGAGAAAACATAGGGTCATGTTCTGATGGAGAGTGATAGAAAACATGTTTAGGAGAAAGTTAACCACAAGAAAATCAGAAACTTGTGATGGGTTAAACGGTATTCGATTCCCCAGTAGGAAAAGTTAATAGACAACATTTTTGTTTTAAGTTACTTTTTATTGAGGAATTTATTCATAAGGAAACATAATTACTTAACATGTTGACCTTCAAATTTTATTAGATTTATTACACAAACTCATACTTTCCCCAAAAGACGAGTATTTAGGAAGACTTGTTCACATTAAGAGTACTATAATCAACTTCTAGAGAATCACCTAATCTAAAAATGAGAACTATATACTTCCCATGTATTTAGAAATTAACCAAAACCAAAACCAAAAAGGTTAGTACAAGATTAGATAATCTAGAAAAGGATAACCCTTTATAAAAAGAAAATCTATTCTTAATCTCCAAAATTTGTCCAACAAAACCAAAGTTCAACGAGGACTATTAGATAAACAATTTGTCCATAAAATCCTTCAAAGTAAACCTAACTAATATTGAAACCCAAATATTTGAAGGATTTAGTCACATAGTCTTCCACGTTAAATCGTAACATTTATCTCCAAACAACATCAGTTTCTCTTAATGTCTCGTATTGAAAATTAATTAACCTAATCACATATCCTCCATGATAGGTTAATAAATTTCCATAGATAACCCAAAATCAACTTACACTTAATATATAAAATCATTTAACTAAAAAAAAGAATCGGTAAAACTAACCAGGGACTTCACGTAGTCTAGTGGTAGGCGATAAATACCAGTCGCACTTTGGTTGTGGGTTCGATTCCCGCAGCTTTGTCCGACACAATGGGTTGTCACACGGTCTGCATGTTATCCTTTTTATAAAACTCCAAAAATTACCCTAACATGTTTTAACCTTAATATTTCCTTATACCTCTCATTTTCATACAAATTCATTACGATCTCAACATCTTAATTGCTGAAGTCTTATTTCACCACCATAAGATAAAATAACATGATTCCCAAAATGAATAACATCATACCTTGATCATGGCGTCCACTCGGTTTCATTGTCATCTTTCTCACATTGGTAGAAGTCCCATGCATTACAATAATGATTTAGAGATCTTTCAAAATAATTTTCTTCCTCTATCCAAATACACCTTGTACAACATGGGTCATATGGGTGTTCATAGAAAAATAGTTTTGGAAAATAATCATGTATGACATATAATTCCAAAACATCTGATAAAACATGATTTCTATAAAATAGTCAGATAGAATTTGAGTTTAAACTTTCTATTATTGGTCCTTTTAAAATACCATATGTATGTGCTAAGAGACTATATTTTAAAAGCAAATATAAATAGGTTGCGCAAGGGTCTCCTTCCTCAACACCATTTTTAAAATCATAATATGCTTCAAATTATTGTGATAAGGTAAAATATTTTAAAATACCTTGATAATATTTACCTTTCTTGAAAATATGAGAATATTGTGAAAATAGTATTTGTTTAAAAACAACCCATGATCCACGATGATAACGAGGTATAGTGGAGGTGTTTGATATCTCAATCAACTGCTTGCAAGTGAGTTATATGCTAGAAAAAGTTTCACAATCATCTGAACATGACTTTGTAATAATTATTGCAAGCATGTCATCAGGAAGAGATATGAATGTCATTTGAGATCCTTCTCCTTCCATTCGTAACCAACTTTACTTGACCTGAAAAAAGTTATAAAATAAGGATTTAACTGAAATAATAGATATAGGGACTAATTATGTGTCTAACAAAAACTCCTAATCCCTAAAGTTTTCTAAACCTCCCTTTGATACCAACTATAAGACCCCAACCTTAAACCTTACTTAATATTGAATTAAATAAATAATTCACATCGAGGATCTTTTCAGGTTTAGAGTTTTAGAGAATTAGGAAATAACTATTACATCTCAAAAGATTACAAAGTAGAAACTTCTACTAAGTTTCCATAAAATAAAAACTCATAAAAAGAAACATGTCTAGTTCCATGTTTTAGGTAGCATGACTTTACCTTGATCCCATCCTTGACACTATTCCACATTAAGTCCTGTGAAAAACATTTCAAAAACTTGGGATGAGCATAAAAAGCTCAGTAAGGGATACACAAAGAATGAAAACTGTTAGTTTTTCAAAACAACAAGTAAAACATGTATACTTTATCAAAGTAATACTTTTCACCTTCTCGAAGTAGTAAAAACGCTTCACTGAATAAAAGTTCATTACTTACCCTTCTGCAACCAAAATATTACCATAAAATCAATATAAAGATCACATAAAATATAAAGGTAACTAGGGACATAAACATACTTAAGTGGAATTACCGTACGGTCGACTTCCACACATATCACTTAATGGAATAGCCATACAGCCAACATCCATACATACTTAATGGAATAGCCATACGACCGACTTCCATACCCAATGCATTGGAGGTTATAACGTAACCACCCGTCCTGGTATTCACGGCACCACCCGTCATATGGTTTATCACGTAACCACCCATGAAATGTCCAAGTACCATTATAAAATCATAAGACATAAAACAAATATAACGGAAAGAAAACATTTCCACACTTTGATCACAATATATCACTTAAATACATTGACATAAAAAATCCATTATAAAAACCATTTTCAATACCAAAATAAAAGAAAATAAAAACATGGTATTTATTTTTCATTAAAAGGTAATGGCTTGTAGAGGAAGCCGAATCACAAATAATGGTCACGGTGGCGGAGAAGTCGTTGTCGCCGCATACGTACAAAAAAAACATTTCCTTTTTTCGTTTAGTAAAACGCTTCGTATAAAAAGATTACTTTTGAATAAATGTAAAAGTCAAAGGGGTTTATACACCGTATAAAAGAAATTTGTGTATAAAATGAAAAATGTCTCAATGAAAGGTGATTGAGACGAAGTCCCTTACAAAGACAGTATCCTTGGATTAAGGATAAATCAATTACATAATTATGTGTGACAAACGAATACACCAAATATAAGTGGATATTAAGTGTAAAACAATCATATGTTATTCACACATATTTATAGAATGACATATTAAAGGAGTACAAGCTTATCCCAAAGAACCAAAATTGGGTTAAGAAGTTCCCTTGCAAAAATTTGACGGCCTAACGGCGTCACTACAAAATTCAGAAAATGAGTTGATGAGAGATAAAAAGGGTATCTCATCACTTGGAAAAAAAATTTACATCGATAAGGATATATGAGAACATATCCCAACATAACAATATGTAAATTAAAAGACCCAACAAAATAAGTCTTTTAAAAAGAGGAGGGTGAAAGGTTCCCTTACCCACATGGGTATCTTTTGAAACATACACCCCATGAAAGAAGGACAATAAAACATTGATGTAAATAATCATAAATGAAAGTATATTACACAATGAGTAAAATAATGGTGAGTACATACACCACTCAAAGGAAATTGTGGCAAATGTAGCATAAATCTCACGGTAATAAAAGTGAGATGAAAAATCCCTTACGAAAACTCGGCAGCCTAACGGCGCCACTTAAAACTTCCAAAATGGATTGATGAGATAAAATAGGGTCTCTAATCATATTAACATAATGTTTACAGAAAGAGTAATATAAAATAACATCCCCCAACATAACAAAGAGGTTCTTAAACGAAGT
The DNA here is from genome assembly GCA_963277665.1 of Viscum album. Taxonomy (NCBI): domain Eukaryota; kingdom Viridiplantae; phylum Streptophyta; class Magnoliopsida; order Santalales; family Viscaceae; genus Viscum; species Viscum album. Next base: position 371,424,888 of record OY728130.1, on the reverse strand, counting down.
GACATAAAGGAGAGTACTTAAAAAGAAAGGGAGAGGTTGGATCTCTTACGAAAAAATTCGGCAGCCTAACGACGCCACTCAAAACTTCCAAAATGGATTGATGATAGAGAATAGGGTCTCTCATCATATGAACATAAAAATTGCAATAAGAGTAATATAAAAGAATATCCTAATAACAAGAAAGATGAGCTTTAAAAGGAATGACATAAAAGAGTGTACTTAAAAAGAAAGAGAGGAGTAGGATCCCTTACCTCAAGTCTGACTTGTCTTGTTCGTTTCTTTATATTCCTGAATAATAAACTATGGTCAATTTATAATTGCCTAAGTACCTCCTTTAGAGAATATTATTCAGTTCATATCACATATTATAATGTTATAATAATTGTTTAATAATGTTAGTTCATATCAGACGTTTTTGCTGATGTTTGGTACATGAGTCAAAAATGAACTTGTTTGAAAAAAGATTGCCCATGTAGTTATAAGTAAATAATTTCCAGAATAGTGTTAATGATTAAAATATCATATATATCTAGTAAATATTCATTTTATACTATTCCATATCATTTTGAGATAAAAAATGAAAAGCACCATTCATGGAGATGGTAGGTCGTACGTACGCATGAACGCTACTTTCATTTTTTTCTTTGTCATATTAATGGAATTAAAAATAAATTAGATATATATATATATATATTATAATTCCAGTATAATATATATGTTATATAGATCAAATATGTTCATTAATTTCATACTTTATACATTCCATTTATTGCATGTACGAGTCACATCACTTGAGGGGGCGGTAGTCCACACTTCCTCATATGAAATTATCGCATTTAAACAACATGAAAAGAATAAAGGTGTGTTTTAAATATAAAATACAGAAGCATATAGTAAACATAAATACCATATATATAATATATAAAATACAGTGACATCATAATGGCCACCTTTAAAGGTGTTAAAAGAATATTGAACAATCATCGTTTCATGAGGCAGAAAATTGCCAACCACAGAAATAGTATGTTCTTTAACCATTAGACGAAGGTGTGTGTAAGTGTATCTCGAATACTTCTTATAATAACATTATATTATATTGACTATATTGGAGTTGTTATAAAATAAATTAATAAAAAGAGTTTAGGGGGTTGGAGAAGCAAAATAATACAAAAGGACTCAAGTGAAGACATTACCTTAAAATTGGGTAACTCTCTTTGGTCTGAGCTCAAAGGCTTCCTTGGAAAGGCTTCTGCCCAAAGTGAGGTTTCAAAGAGTTAGAGAGGGATGTCTAGAGACAAAATGGGCAGGGGTTGGATGATCCAAATGCTTTGTAAGTTTGGGTAAGGAGGTATAGGTGGGGGCCTTTTATAAGAGGAGAGGAGGGGCACTCTTGGAAAGGTATAAAATGTAACTTTATTTTTAAAATGATTTTCGGATTTTAATGATCCCACATTGATTTGTTTCGAGGATAATGTGATAAGGGTTCTAAATCCACCCATACAAAAGGTTTTTTACAAGTGTAGGTCTTAGAGGTTACATTATATTTCCATGTTATTTAAATCCTTTATTAATGAGGTAATCGCTGCATCATCATGATGTCATAAATAATTTAATAAATTTAATGTCTAAAAATTATAAAAAAATAGCATGATTTAGGAAATATGTTTAGCTTTCTAACTAATATTTATAGTCCAAAATATAATTTATGTAGACAAAATTAAAAATATTTTACCTAGGTGATACATTCTTTGTCACATTTAACATTCTTTAAAAATAAAAAGATAAAAAGTAACTTTCTCACAAAAGTGATTCCTTGGGGCCCCCCAAGTTTGGCACAAGGAATCCCATGGTCGGCCATGAGACAACTAGTAGCCTTAGGACAATTTTTTTGGTCATTTTTTATTATTATGATATTATCTTATTATCTTTAACTACCCTATTACTCATTAATCAAGATAATTAAAGATAATTACCGTCGTTACTATTCATAATGTCCAAAAACAAAAGAGTCTTAATTAAATAATTTTGAACATTTGATTCCAAATATGTAATCCATTTTACCAAATTACAAACACATAAATTTCAATAAATAATTTAAAAAAACTTCCCGTTTTCAAAACAAATATGGGGTTTTTTAGAAACAATATTTATGAAACGTTTGGCACTAGTTTATGCCCAATTCCAAAGTGAAATTAATCCCAATGACCATCATTGGATTAAATGGTAAAAATATATTCCAATTAAACTTTAAAACAAATTAAAAAGATAATATAACCATATAATTAAATTATATGAAAAAGCAGTTTTGATGTAAAATGCAGTATTTTTCACTATTCATTGAAAAATGAACATTGTCAGAAAAATACCAAAAATTAACCCAAGGTAAATTTATATGTCCCAATCATAAATAATATGTTTATTTTGAAAAATAGAGCTTATAAAATTGTCAAAAGGTTGATTTAAAAATGGTTTTCCATCAAAAGGTAGTAAAACAATCTTTTAAAAATACTAGTGTATTCAATGCTTATGATTGGATTCATTTGTATTTTAAGCCTCTAAATTTTTTTGGATAAAAGTAAAAACATTTAACAAACATATATAATCATATTTTAGTTATTTCTATTCATTCTTGTCAATACAACGGCTATGTGTTAACTACCATTTAAAATAATATTATTTTATTATTAGAGTGCAACGTATGATTTCAAAGGAACTCGTTGTTTGGTATTGGGTAAGCCATCGAGCATAGAGTTCCATTTAAATTAATATTGAAATTTTTCCACAAATATGGATAAATATAGAAATTTCATATTCTTTATTTACCTGGGGTGTTACATCCTTCCCCCCTTTTGGGAATTGCGTCCTCACAATTTTAAAATTTGAGCTTGGAAACATCCTTGAAAGTCCCACATCGGAATAATAGTTGGTAAAACAATCACTTTAAAATAAAGGAAGATAAGTATAGAGGTAACCCGAGTTAACCTATACTAGGATTCCATGTAGGAAAACATGGACATCGAGGAGAAAAAATAGGGTCATGTTCTGATGGAGAGTGATAGAAAACATGTTTAGGAGAAAGTTAACCACAAGAAAATCACAAACTTGTGATGGGTTAAACGGTATTCGATTCCCCAGTAGGAAAAGTTAATAGAAAAATTTTTTGTTTTAAGTTACTTTTTATTGAGGAATTTATTCATAAGGAAATATAATTACTTATCATGTTGACTTTCAACTTTTATTAGATTTATTACACAAACTCATACTTTCCCCAAAAGACGAGTATTTAAGAAGACTTGTTCACATTAAGAGTACTATAATCAACTTCTAGAGAATCACCTAATCCACAAAAGAGAACTATATACTTCCCATGTCTTTAGACATTAACCAAAACCAAAACCAAAAAGGTTAGTACAAGATTAGATAATCCAGAAAAGGATAACCCTTTATAAAAAGAAAATCTATTCTTAATCTCTAAAATTTGTCCAACAAAACCCAAAGTTCAACGAGGAACATTCGATAAAAAATTTGTCCATAAAATCCTTCAAAGTAAACATAACTAATATTGAAACCTAAATATTTGAATGATTTAGTCACATAGTCTTCCAAGTTAAATCGTAACATTTATCTCCAAACAACATCAGTTGATCTTAATGTCTCGTATTGAAAAGTAATTAACCTAATCACATATCCTCCATGATAGGTTAATAAATTTCCATATATAACCCAAAATAAACTTACTCTTAATTAATAAAATCATTTAACTAAAAAAAAGAATCAATAAAACTAACCAGGGACTTCACGTAGTCTAGTGGTAGGCGATAAATACCAGTCGCACTTTGGTTGTGGGTTCGATTCCTACAGCTTTGTCCGACTTGATGGGTTGTCACACGGTCTGCATGTTGTCCTTTTTATAAAACTCCAAAAATAACCCTAACATGTTTTAACCTCAATAGTTTATTTATACCTCTCATTTTCATACAAATTCGTTACGATCTCAACATCTTAATTCTTGAAGTCTTATTTCACCACCATAAGATAAAATAAAATGATTCCCAAAATGAATAACATCATACCTTGATCATGGCATCCACTCGGTTTCATTGTCATCTTGCTCACGTAGGTAGAAGTCCCATGCATTACAATAATTATTTAGAGATCTTTCAAAATCATTTTCTTCCTCGATCCAAATACACCTTGTATAACATGGGTCATATGGGTGTTCACAGAAAAATAGTTTTGGAAAATAATCATGTATGACATATAATTCCAAAACATCTGATAAAACATGATTTCTATAAAATAGTCGGATAGAATTTGAGTTGAAACTTTCTATTATTGGTCCTTTTAAAATACCATAAGTATGTGCTAAGAGACTATATTTTAAAAGAAAATATAAATAGGTTGTGAATGGGTCACCTTCCTCTGAACCATTTTTAAAATCATAATATGCTTCAGATTATTGTGATAAGGTAAAATATTTTAAAATACCTTGATAATATTTATCTTTCTTGAAAATATGAGAATATTATGAAAATAGTATTTGTCTAAAAACAACCCATGATCCACGATGATAACGAGGTATAGTGGAGGTGTTTGATATCTCAAACAACTACTTGCAAGTGAGTTGTATGCTAGAAAACGTTTCACAATCATCTGAACATGACTTTGCAATAATTATTGCAACATGTCATCAGGAAGAGATAGGAATGTCATTTGAGATCCTTCTCCTTCCATTCGTAACCAAATTTACTTGACCTGAAAAAAGTTATAAAACAAGTATTTAACTGAAATAATAGATATAGGGACTAATTATGTGTCTAACAAAAACTCCTAATCCCTAAAGTTGTCTAAACCTCCCTTTGATACCAACTATAAGGCCCCAACCTTAAACCTTACTTAATATTTAATTAAATGAATAATTCACATTGAGGATCTTTTCAGGTTTATAGTTTTAGAGAATTAGGAAATAACTATTACATCTCAAGAGATTACAAAGTAGATACTTCTACTAAGTTTCCATAAAAAAAAAACTCATAAAAAGAAACATGTCTAGTTGTATGTTTTAGGTAGAATGACTTTCCCTTGATCCCATCCTTGACACTATTCCACATTAAGTCCTGTGAAAAACATTTCAAAAACTTGGGATGATCATAAAAATCTCACTAAGGGATACACAAAGAATGAAAACTGTTAGTTTTTCAAAACAACAAGTAAACCATGTATACTTTATCAAAGTAATAATTTTCACCTTCTCGAAGTAGTAAAAACTCTTCACTGAATAAAAGTTAATTACACACCCTTCTGTAACCAAAATATTACCATAAAATCCATATAAAGATCACATAACATATAAAGGTAACTTGGGACATAAACATACTTAAGTGGAATAACCATACAATCAACTTCCACACATATCACTTAATGGAATAGCCATACGGCCAACTTCCATACATACTTAATGGAATATCCATACGGCCGACTTCCATACCCAATGCATTGGAGGTTATAACGTAACCACCCGTCCTGATATTCATGGCACCACCCGTCATATGGTTTATCATGTAACCACCCGTCAAATGTCCAAGTACCATTATAAAATCATAATACATAAAACAAATATAATGGAAAGAAAACATTTCCACACTTTGATCACAATATATCACTTAAATATATTGGAATAAAAAATCCATTATAAAAACCATTTTCAATACCAAAATAAAAGAAAATAAAAACACTGTATTTATTTTTCATTAAAAGGTAATGGCTTCTAGAGGAAGCCGAATCTCAAATAATGGTCACGGCGGCGGAGAAGTCTTTGTCGCCACATACGTACGAAAAAAACATTCCCTTTTGTTTTTTAGTAAAATGCTACATATAAAAAGTTTCCTTTTGAATAAATGTAAAATTCAAAGGGGTTTATACACCGTATAAATGAAATTTGTGTATAAAACAAAAAATGCCTCAATGAAAGGTGATTGAGACGAAGTCCCTTACAAAGACGGTATCCTTGGATTAAGGATAAATCAATTACATAATTATGTGTGAAAATGAATACACCAAATATAAGTGGATATTAAGTGTAAAACAATCAGATGTTATTCACACATATTCATAGAACAACATATTCAAGGAGTACAAGCTTATCCCAAAGAATCAAAATTGGGTTAAGAAGTTCCCTTGCAAAAATTTGACGGCCTAATGGCGTCACTACAAAATTTAGAAAATGAGTTGATGAGAGATAAAAAGGGCATCTCATCACTTGGACATACAATTTACATCGATAAGGATATATGAGAACATATACCAACATAACAATATGTAAATTAAAAGACCCAACAAAAGAGGTCTTTTAAAAAGAGGAGGGTGAAAGGTTCCCTTACCGACATGGGTATCTTTCGAAACATACACCCCGTGAAAGAAGGACAATACAACATTGATGTAAATACTCATAAATTAAAGTATATTACACAATGAGTAAAATAATGGTCAGTACATACACCACTCAAAGGAAATTGTGGCAAATTTAGCATAAATCTCACGGTAATAAAAGTGAGATGAAAAACCCCTTACGAAAACTCGGCAGCCTAACGGTGACACTTAAAACTTCCAAAATGGATTGATGAGATCAAATAGGGTCTCTCATCATATTAAAATAATATTTAAAGAAATAGGAATATAAAATAACATCCCCCAACATAACAAAGAGGTTCTTAAAAGAAGTGACATAAAGGAGAGTACTTAAAAAGAAAGAGAGATGTTGGATCTCTTACGAAAACAATTCGGTAGCCTAACGGCGCCACTCAAAACTTCCAAAATAGATTGATGAGAGAGAATATGGTCTCCCATAATATGAAAATAAAATTTAAAGTAAGATTAATATAAAATAATATCCCAATAACAAGAAATATGAGCTTTAAAAGGAATGACATAAAAGAGTGTACTTAAAAAGAAAGAGAGGAGTAGGATCCCTTACCTCAAGTCTGACTTGTCTTGTTCGTTTCTTTATATTTAGGAATAATAAACTATGGTCAATTTATAATTGCCTAAGGACCTCCTTTAGAGATTATTATTCAGTTCATATCACATATTATAATGTTATAATAATTGTTTAATAATGTCAGTTCATATCAGACGTTTTTGCCGATGTTTGGTACATGAGTCAAAAATGAACTTGTTTGAAAAACGATTGACCATGTAGTTATAAGTAAATAATTTACAGAATAGTATTAATGTTTAAAATATCATATATATCCAGTAAATATTCATTTTATACTATTCCATATCATTTTGAGATAAAAAATAAAAATCACCGTTCATGGAGACGATAGGACGTACGTACGCATGAACACTACTTTCATTTTTTTGTCATATTAATGGAATTAAAAATAAATGATATATATATATATTATAATTCCAGTATAATATATATGTTATATAGGTCACATATGTTCATTAATTTCATACTTTATACATTCCATGTATTGCATGTACGAGTCACATCACTTGAGGGGGCGGTAGTCCACACTTCCTCATATGAAATTATCGCATTTACACAACATGAAAAGAATAAAGGTATGTTTTAGATATAAAATAAATAAGCATATATTAAACTTAAATACCATATATATCATATATAAAATACAGTTATATCATAATGGACACCTTTAAAGGTGTTAAAAGAATATTGAACAATCATCGTTTCGTGAGGCAGAAAATCGCCGACCACAAAAACAGTATGTTCTTTAACCATTAGACGAAGGTGTGTGTAAGTGTAGCTATAATAATTCTTATAAAATAATCCTAGTATATTTAAGATACTGGAGTTGTTACAAAAGAAATTAATAAAAAGATTTTATGTGGTCGGAGAAGCAAAATAAAACAAAAGGACTCAAGTGAAGACATTACCTTAAAATCGGGTAACTCCCTTTGGTTTGAGCTCAAAGTCTTCCTTGGGAAGGATTCTACCAAAAGTGAGGCTTCAAAGAGTTATATAGGGATGTGGAGAGACAAAATGGGCCAGGGTTGGCTGAGCCAAAGGCTTTGGAAGTGTGGGTAATGAGGTAGAGGTGAGGGCCTTTTATAAGAGGAGAGGAGGGGCACTCTTGGAATGGTATAAAATGTAACTTTATTTTCAAATGGGTTTAGGATTTTAATGGTCCTACATTGATGTGTTTCTAGGATAAGGTGATAAGGGTTCGAAATCCACCCATACAATAGGTTTTGGACATGTGTAGGGCTTAGATTTTACATTATCTTTCCATTTTATTTAAATCCTTTATTAATGAGGTAATCGCTGCATCATCATGATGTCATAAATAATTTAATAAATTTAATGTATAAAAATTATAAAAAAACATCATGATGTAGGAAATCGTTTTATATTTCTAATGAATATTTATAGTCCAAAATATCATTTATGTAGACAAAATTAAAAATATTTTACTTAGGTGATACATTCTTTGTCACATTTAACATTCTTTAAAAATAAAAAGATAAAAAGTCACTTTCTCACACAAGTGATTCCATGGGGCCCCCATGTTTGGCACAAGGAATCCCATAGTCTTCCATGAGACAACCAGTAGCCTTAGGACACATGTTGTGGTCATTTTGTATTATTATGATATTATCTTATTATCTTTAACTACCCTATTACTCATTAATCAAGATAATTAAAGATAATTACCATCATTACTATTCATAATTTCAAAAAAAAAAGAGTCTTAATTACATAATTTGTAACTTATGATTCCAAATATTTAATCCATTTTACCAAATTCCAAACACATAAATTTCAATAATTAATTTAAAAAAACTCCCCGTTGTCATAACAAATAGCGGGTTTTTTAGAAACAATATTTATGAAAATGTTAGCACTTGTTTATGCCCAATTCCAAAGTGAAATTAATCCCAATGACCATCATTGGATTAAATGGTAAAAATATATTCCAATTAAACTTTGAAACACATTAAAAAGATAATATAACCATATAATTAAATTATATGAAAAATCAGTTTTGATGTAAAATGCAGTATTTTTCACTATTCATTTAAAAATGAATATTGTCAGAAAAATACAAAAAATTAACCCAAGGTAAATTTCTATGTCCCAATAATAAATAATATGTTTATTTTGAAAAATAGATCTTATAAAATTGTCAAAAGTTTTATTTAAAAATGGTTTTCCATCAAAAGGTAGTAAAACAATCTTTTAAAAATTCTAGTGTATTCAATGCTTAAGATTGGATTCATTTATATTTTAAGCCTCTAATTTTTTTTGGATAGAAGTAAAAACATTTAACAAACATATATAATCATATTTTAGTTATTTCTATTCATTCTTGTCAATACAAAAGCTATGTGTTAACGACCATTTAAAATAATATTATTTTATTATTAGAGTGCAATGTATGATTTCAAAGGAACTCATTGTTGGGTATTGGGTAAGCCATCGAGCATAGATTTCCATTTAAATTAATATTGAAATTTTTTCCACAAATAGGGATAAATATAAAAATGTCATATTCTTTATTTACCTGGGGTGTTACACCTCATCACTATGTTAGTGTCACGTATAAAAAATTTATTTTCGTTACCTATTTTTCATGCCATGGTCTAAAATTTGTATTTTTTTTATTATAATAAAAAACAATTTATTGATTCCTCATCCTTGTGAGAAGTCAAAGTATAATTAAGGTGGGTTTATAAGTATATGTTAAATAGTTTTCTTACTGTATGAAATATGGGGTCTGTGTAATCTATGGAATATGTGAAATATATCCCCTCAATAATTTTTGATCTAGGTTTCTTAGTGTTACACATATATATCACATAAACATGGCTTCTACATAGATTCCATATAAGGTTTTTCTAAAATGTGGAATCTGGAATCTTTTATTATTCTCATTTCATTCTCTTACATAATAACATTAAGTTATTTTGTTCCCTCAACCGATTTCATCATTCTTCTTTAATATTCCCTAAACACTCTTGAAGTAATTAACCCCAAGCATATCTATGTACATATAGTACCAATACAAAAGCATATCCTACATAATATAAATCTTCTACTGGTGGTCCATGAAGTACAACCCTCGGGATTTCAACTATTTTAGACTATTATACATAAATGAGCTAATTAAGAGGGTTAAATGGACAATCCCTCTTCTTCCAAGAACCTATGTAAGGCCTTAAAACACTTGTGTTAAAAATAACTGGGTTTGGTCATGTATATTAATTTTTTTTTATTTTTCTATGATTTATTATTCTTTATTATGTTTATTCAGTTTATAGTAGAGAAACATGTAATTACTATATTTAATGTTGAATAAGTCCATCACATATCATATTGGGGCATTGATTTTTATCTAACCACCAAGTATGTTTCTATCTAATTTATATAATTTTTCAAGTAAAATTACATGGGGAGTATTTTTCAATCCATCTCTAGAAAATTTCATTGAGGTTTGATTTTTCCACATAGTAGGTAGTCCAAATTCTAAATGAATTATAAATTGTACAAGAATGGCCAATTGTAATCCCGTATCACGGTCATGTATTTTCCATGTTTTTGTCTAGGGTATTTTATATTTATGTAAGAGTAAGGTGGTTTATAAAATTAATGTGATTTTTTAATTTTTTTTTCGAAATCCATGTAAAAATATGATTATATAATTAGATTAATTCATAATTAAGGCACTAAAATAAAATATCTTTTCTAGTATATGTTCTAATTCAATGTCCAACCCATTTTCACAAAATAAATTATTTTTTGAAGATTCATTTTATAAAATAATGTATAATTTTGAAAAAATGGAATAAATTTTATTATAAAATGTATTGTAATATAATTTAAAATTTGTTAATAATTGAAAATGAACTTTTCATTTTATGTTGTTAAATGCACATAATTTTTAAAAAACATGAATAAAATTGAAAGAAATGATGTTGAATTAATTTAAAATTATTTTGGCATTAAAATATTTTTATAACATTAATGATATATTATTAGACGTTTTGTTAAATTGAAAACAAATACATTCACAATATGTCATGCACAATTGTAAAATATTTGAAATTAAACTATTGGAATTTACTTTTAATTGAGTTTTCTTTTGGAATTTTATGTTGTTTAACATAAAATTTATTCCATGGATTGAATTACATTTTAGGACATTATTATTTATTAGGAATTATTTTTTTATCATCGACCAGAATTTTTGGTCTGGTAGTGTTTTCATGGGGTTGAGGGTGAAGTACCATCAAGTACAATGATCTATCTTTTATTTATTATAGCCAAAGACACCAAGTGAGTTTCTTCAGAACCCAATATATTCTAATATGGAAGGAGACAATATCCTACATTCATGAATCAATATTTTTTTGATAAACCATGTTCCAAAAAATAAAATAATGATAAGATTTTGTTTTGTATGGATGTTTAGATTAATAATTTTATATAGGGATGAATTGAAAAAAAATTATCAGGGACATATTTTATACATTAATTATATGGCGGTAAGGATGGCTGATAAAAAATGTCTCCAGTACCTCAGTGGTTTTTTAATTTTATGGAATTTTTTATAATCACAATTGTCATCATTTTTTATTGTTTTGAATGTTGTTATTTTTATATAAATATAAATTTTTCTTTTATATAACTATAAGGAATATCTATGGATATATTGTAGAGAAATCCCAAGGTCATGATAAAATTAGGATCAAATTATTTCAAAAAACTGAGCATCTGGTGATCTTCTGTGTGAAATGAAACAAAAATATCCCATTAAAGAATAATACAGAGGATATAAATCATCTTTTTTCATCTGCTTATAATAGTTTGTAAAAGAAAATAAAGAATTCATATTTTATTTTTTTATATAATCGGCCTTTATTTGTTAAAAAAATAAATCTAATCATGGAACATATTACATGTAACAAATAGATAAATGAGAATTTAGGTGTCGATGTATGTGGTCATTGTATGATATTGGGGTAAAAAGATGCATTTTTTTGGGTATTGAGCCAATTGCCTACTGATGCGTGTCATAAAAATCCACACGCTCATGTGTGTCTTTAATATCCTCATGCTCATACATTCCATGTATTTTTATCAAATAAGATTAATTTCCACACTCCATAGCCTCATGTATAAAATAGGTAAGTAAGTGTGTTACATTTAATCATTCCACACTCATTGGGAGGGATTATACTATGGATATAACATAGAGACAAAGATTATGGCCTCACCCTTTTCCAATAAATAATATAGAATATGTATCGAGCTATATTAGAGGGAGGTATAAAATAATTTCTCAATGAACACTTCCGATCTTGGTCACAACCATATCCCATCCACCTAAGATAAAAAGACATACTATTTTTGTCCCAAGGACATGGTATGGTTTTTAAACTATTTTCCTTCCATATTTATTTAACTATTTTCTAAAATAATTTATCTATTTTCTAGATAGTTTTTAAAAATATTATTTCAAGTAAATGTTTGACCATTGAAAGTTTATTCTAATACTAAACATGAAATTATTTGATCATGTAGAAATAGATATATTAATTTATTTTTCCAATCATGAATGTTGTGATATTTTTAAATTATAATTTTCCCTTTACACTGTTACAAAAGAAAATGAATATTTATTTTGAATGTACCTATTAAAACTATTTTAATGCTACTTATATGAGGGTTATTTTCAAGGAATTCAAGCGTCTGTTAATTTTTATACAAATTTATATCCTCACATTTTTTCTTAGTGTTAACCCCCAATGTTTCTTCACTCTTCTGCATGTTAATTTTGAAATTTCAATTGTTTTTTTATTAGAGTTGAATAATTGTTATTTTTTATTCTAAAATAACTAATCTAAAATATTATAATTTTATTTATAGATATCCCTATTGAAATATATTTTAGAATATATTTATTGTATAGTTATCTAGGTATGTTATCCAGGTATGATCACAACTATTTTATGACTATATTATAGAAAAATTTAATGATATCCTTATTATCTTGTTATGTTAAATGCCAAAGATTGTGAAGATTATTTTTGAATGATGCTGGTTTCTTTCATATAGATTGAATAAGATGATAAAAATATTATTTTTAATGGTTTGGAAGAAAAATTAGGTGTAGGTATAAAATAATTCCAAATAAGGTATTTTTCCATTGTTTTCGCATTGATACATAGACTTTTTGAGTTATATAAACCCAATGTGGTACTGGTTTAGATTGAATGTAATTGTAACATGTTATATAGATCTGAAAGACTTTGATGATTGGTCTCTGTGTTTATAATGTGGTAGGTGTTTATATTTTTTAGTTGATTTGTTGGATATAGTTAGTATATTTTTTGATATAATTTCTTGAGAGGGATTATTAATGGGATTTGATAGTGATATAAAAGTGAGGGTTTAATAATTTTCAAGAGGGGACATGAATGATATTTCTAAGGAGATAACATGGATGGAACTCCTGATCTAACTATTATGTAATCATTGAGGGATATTCAATAGTTTCAATACTTTTATAGTGGATTCTTAAAATCTTCTTTGATTAAATTTTGAATTTCATCACTCACTTATTTATATATATGTTTTTTACTATACTAATGTGTGAGATCAAACAATATTTCTATTTAAATTCTATCTTTGAAATAATATTTTTTGATTGTATAATATTATTTTAGTTCATTAATTAATTATTATGTGCTAAATTGAATTATTTTACATCACCTCATTTTAGGTGATTTATGACACAACTAGACCAAAGTATCAATAGATTAAGGTCTAGTTTCATTAATGTTTATCATTTAAAATTATTTCTTAAATGAATATTTTTTTGGATTATGTTAATGAAAAATAGATGAAGACCAAAATCTATTTATCATTTTATAAATCTATTTTATCATTAATATAAGATGATATATTTTATAGATTAGTGATATTATGGATTTTCACTATGTCCAATTATATTGTCTATTTAGTTTTGGTTTCCATGATTTATCAGTTATTATTTTTATATGGTAGATTATCACATGGTGATAAAAATGGGTGAAGCCATCTATTGAATATATAAATAAGTGGTTTTCTTCTAAATGATATAGAAAATTGGTAGATGAATATTGAATTGGATCTTCATTTCTCATATTTTCGGTTTCATTCATGTTTTTTGTGTGGAATTTTTTATTTCCTGTTTACTTATTTTTTATGCTCTATTATGATAGTTTTTTTAATTATGGATATTTGTGGTGAAACATTGGTAACAGTTCCCTTTTGGTGATTATATTATCTTTAAGATAGCATCAGACACTAATGCCGTTGGAGGGAATAATTTTTTTAAAATGTAAAAAATGGGATAAAAGAGATTCTCAAAGAAGGAATAAAGAACATATATTGACTCGATGAAGTTGTTATTAACAACAATAAATCATGAAAGATACCCTCTTCCATCACCCACAAATCTCTTTGACTAAATGGTGAAACTCAACCACCTTTTATGATCTCCTTTACCCTTACATTCATACACTTCCATATGATGTGATCCATTGATATAATCCATTTCCTTTCCTCTTATATCCAAGAATATTTGAAAAATTTAATGAAAATAATTTCTATCTGAGAACAATTTTGATGCTCTATTTTTTTAGATTTATGACAACAATTTATATGCATATTGATTCAGAATTTTTGGTTGATATCATTTTATCTTCTCTTTTTTTCATGATTCACATTTGTATTGTTATTTGTAGACAGTTTCTAGATGATTTTTTCTACGTGGAAGGTTCTCTCTATAATCATAAGAGATAAGTTAAACATGAAGTTTTAGGGAGTGACAACCGATGTGAGAGAGAAATATATTGGTGATAAAGTTTGATGGAGTTTACTATAGCGTCTCTTGGAGTTTCAAAATGTTTTTATCATCTTTCTTTAAGATTTATTTTGCTTGTTAGAGATTGATCATCCACGTTCTTTTGAATATTTTTTTAAATAATTCCTCAATTTTTTTGAGTTTCATATAAAACAAATTTATAATTTTTATATTATAAATGTAATAAATATGTTATGTATAATTATATTAACATATATAATTGAAAATTTTATCAATAAATACTGGAATACCCATATAATCTTTTATTTAAAAAATAATTTACAAATAGATATTAATTATTGGTATTGATTGTTATAACTGAATAAATAATATTCTCAGATAATATTGGTGATAATATTATCAATAGATAAATATTTCAAAGGAAATTGTTTCTAACCAATTTGAAAAATACATATATTATATATTTTTATTCTTATAATTAAAATATAACTATTTTATTTCTTTTGAGGACATATAAAAAAAATATTTTTCTAATAACGTATTGATAGGGACACATCTATTGGAAAAATTCTTTACCACCATTAAATTTACCTTTACCAAAATATATATGAATTTTAGAAAGAGATAAATATTTTTATGTGACTATAATATTGATATAAACATAATAATATATAATAAATTCAATATCAACTAATAAAATATAAAAATAAACTTATATAATGATTAGATTCAAACGAATATTTAATAATTAGATTAGAAACTAAAAACATAGTTTTAGAGGCTTTTTGAGACTTTTAAGTGGATATATTTCCTAAATTCTTATATATATGGTATATAAATAAGTAGTATTTTCAATTAAATGTAAATAATGAATTTAATGCATTATATGTTATATTATTTATATTGTAGTGAGTAATTCTCAAGTAAGATCCCCATGTTAGGTATCATTTAATGGTATATTTCTTAGGATGAATCACATGGGAGAAGATGTATTCATATGATCAATTCAAGTATCATCCATAACAGTTATTCATTAATTACAACACATGAATAAATTATAATTCAACCATGCTGCATCCAAAGGTTATTGTATTCATCATGATCATGATTTAGTAGTTCAAGTGCGTGGAAAATTTGATAATCCTCATTGAAACCATAATGCTCCCCTCTAGATTCTTTGGTGAATTGTAATTTAAAACATTTTCTTATTTTTTATAGGTTTGAGATTTTTTTTCATGCATTGAGATCCAAAATTAATGTAATTTACCACTTATAAATTTTTTAATAATTGTTATTAGACTCTTTTAAGCCCAAAAATGGTATCAAATCCATCCAATATGATAAATGTTTTAAAACTCAAATGGGATGAATAGAAAAATGGAAAACACATCACCATTATTCATTTTCAAAAAATTAAAAATTAATAGGATTAACCTTATCAAACAAAATTTTGTGTAAGGGTCACATTTATTTTTCCTTATATAGTATAATAAATTTAAGGGAATAACATAATTACCCTTATGTAGTGTGGTATATTTAATGATTATTCTTTTCCCCCTTATGTAGAGTAATCTATGTAAAGTTCATTTAGTTGTATCCATACAATGATTGGTCTTTTTAGGGGTCATCTATGCTTACCCTTATGTATATGGTTTTTTCAAAAAGGTAGGAATAACTTGCCTTCATGCGGGGGACCCCTCTTATATTGGGGTAAAAAAAAAGCATTAATTGTTTAAAATCTTTTTTTGAAATGATTTTAATGGATTATAAAATATATATAAATATTACTAAAATTTACATTGAAAATATCTATTTTATAATTAATTTATAATTTAAATAATTATTTATTAATGGTCAATAATTAATTAATTATTTTTTTGGGAAAAATTATTAATAAATATTCTGTAAATATTAATTTTTAGTATTTCAAATACATTTTGTTCAAATTAGATCTATTTTATTATAATCTAGAAATGAATGTGTATATTTAGAAATGATAATAGATATTTATAATGCTCATAAATTAAAAAATAATGATAATATATAAAATATTTCTATTTTAAATTGATAATGTTTCATAAATTATAATTATTAATTTTTTAAATGAAAGAAACCATATATGTTTTTTTAAATCACTTTAATGAGTTCATTTTGGTTTAAATAATAATTAATTATATGAAATTTAAACTATGTAAATTTTTTTCATAATATTAATTTGATTACAATTTTTTTTTATTCTTAAAATATAATATATTTAATATAAAATTCCATATAATGAATCATATTAAATAGTACATATGAAAATGAATATAACATGTTATATTCATAATTATTTAATTTCCATAATCTAAATCCAAAATTATAAGTTTTTTTTATTAATAAGTTATTTTATGAATAGTTCATAAATGTTTAGATCATCATGGAAATTTTGAATTGATAATTTATTTAGAGGTTATTCTCTATTATATTCATAATTATAGAAAATTTATATTATGAATGGATTTTTCAATAGTTTAAATGTAGAACTACATCAAGGAAATAGAGTCATTCATTCTCATGTTAAAAATGACTTCAAAATGATCTTATTTTTTCGTCAACCTTGTCATTAATTTTTAATTTAATCTATTAACATAGATTTAATAAATTAATATATTTAAGAATGTTAGGTTTAAGAGTTATTATGAATTAAATTCTCTGATGAGTAACACCACCTCTAGAAATTTTACATCGGATTGTACTACCTACTAGCCATGTGGCTTATGCCTCTCCTGGAAAGATTAATAGAGTTCTCTATCAATCATAATGTATATACATATGTGGAGAGTCAAACTATCATACAATTTAATTTATTTACATTAAATATTCAAGTATCATATGCATATGATGAATTTTTATATGTGTAAATATAGTTGACTTCTATTTTTGGATAATTAAAATAACTTACAAGTTGTTGGAAGAGTTACACATCAATATAGTATGAACATATCGATTTGGTGGAGGGAATTGGATTAACATGAAAATCACTATAAGTATGCATACCTAAAAGGTAGTAACATGAGATATGATAGTGATTGTAAATCCCCTTTCATATACAATGTGTGATATTTCTTACAGAGAATCACTCGTCATGTCCTTGTTCACCCAACCAGGTATTTTAGAGCTTCCCATGAATAAAAATGTATTATTGTATGTAAAGAAAAAAAACTATATGTAACACTAAAATAGCTTTTTGGGTAAGTTAATCACAATAACAATATCCCTTTATTGTCTATTTATAGGTAATTATTTGTGTTTTATTTATTTTATAGTATCTATGAAACCGTAAAGTCTTTGATAAGAGCGGAGTAGTGTTTAGTTTATATATATGATTGATTGGATAATCAATTATCGACTAAAGTATCCAAGAGTCCCAACTATTTTGATTAGAATTATTCTAATACTAAATAGTAATTTATTATTTATATTAATACACAGGTGTAACACATTTTGAAATGTGGATGATAGACCACTAATGGGTATGATAAATTAAAAAGGGCCCACCGTTTTAATGGGAACACATTCAAGAAAAGTCTTGATTTAATGTTTTCTAAAACATGATACTCATCAGAAAAATATAATTTTGCGGATAAATGGAATCATCATTCAGATCAACCTTAATATAAATCCTTAATAATTATAAATTAAATGAAAACAACTTCCTTAATTGATAGATTAATTTCAGAATAGGTCTCATGTTGGAGGAAAAGGTAAATGTTTTAGAAAAACCCCTTATAAAGAAACCAACCTGTGAATCTACTCTATAAAATGATTTATATAACAATATATGTATTTAAAGGATTCATAGGAATTACCCACTCTAATGATTTTCACCATAGAGACAATATTTTGAAAACAACACGAGACTTTAGATACATCTCAAATTATATATAACCTTCAAAATATCTATTTAGGGTAGTCTAGGCATGAATGGTATTAAGTGTATAATGATGTTTTCCAGTGAAAGATAATGTAAGGAACCTCAAAATCACCTCATGTACTCAATATGGTTGATAATTTAAATTATTTTGAGAGGATATTATAACCTATTAATCATGAATTGTCCACTAGTTTCTTTTTGAAATCAATACCAAAATGTTTTGGGTAGTTTGTTTTGAATTATAGTTTGAATAATCTCTTGCAGTATTTATCTAGAATCGTAAATATATTATGGATTATTGAGTATGACTTGGGAGGTCTTGTATAATGTGCCATATTGATGGTGAAAGTGTATAAAAGTACCAGTTTATTTTGAAAAGTTGAAGAATAGATTTTATTGAGAGTCCACAACACAAGATAAGATGAAGAAGAATAAAGTGGGATAATGCCTATAATATTAAAAAAACATTCAAATATAGAATCAATTGTTCAGATTTCATAAATGGATTTATTAATCCATATAATGAATCCAATTCATGTATAAATTTTTCAAAATTAATTTAGTTACTTATAATGGGTTTTCAAACCAACTTTATAGTTTAAAAGTTTCTGAAATATATAGAAAAAAATACAAGTATAATAAAAAATGAATGATAAAGCTTGAAGTTTATACCCTGTGATGACGAAATGTTGTCTCTATATTTATGGATTCTATTGTATAGGATTTAATTAATATTTATTAATATTTTTGTATTCTCGTTTTTCACTTGATAAGGGATTTCAATCAATTTTTTAAAATTAAATGATATTGTTATTTATGATACACATTATTTATGATTTATTTGATTACAGAAAATGTTTCAAGAGGAATTTAAAATTACTTTTATTATAAATGAATTTATCAATTATTCATTGATGGAAATTTTATTAATATATGATTTATTTTATGTATTTTAACCCAATATTCTCAAATATTGAGGATTCGTGAAGTACACATATGAGGTATAGTAGGTAGTGTTTTATATGTTTTATTGTGTAAATGATTGAATCAGAACAAAAAAATATTAAAGTGTTCAAAAATATTTTTCAACATGCTAGTCAAGGTAATTATGATATAGGGTTGTTTGGATAGAATTTAATAATTTAATATGATTGAATTATCTTTGATACACCTAATGATGTTTTTGAAACACAATGTAATTTCCATGTTAGGTATAGGTTGTATAGAAATTAATTAATTAATCTCGAATTATATCAGATTCTTGTTGTATATTTTATAAGTGCTATAAATATTTATGAATTTTATATTAATGAATTATTAATTTAGTTGGATGTCTAAATTCTTGTTATGAAGAAAAAAATTGGTATAGAATATTTGAATGTAAATAAATGTATCAGGCTTCGATAAATATAATTAAAGGATGCATATATTTATCTCATTTCATTAATATGATAATATAAGTGGTTCATAAAAAAGTGTTTGTGAAAAAAATGAGATGATTGATTGTATACATGGTTAACTATTCACCAAATAATTTAAAATACATTAAAAGATCACAAGGAATGTGATTCAGCCACCCATCTATGTAATATTTTATATAATTATCTTATTTTGAACATAAACTATTGAATGAAATTATACCATATACGATATTGAAACAGTAGTTTATTTATTAAATATTCAAATATAGTGGAAATAAGTGTTGTATCAAAATGAAAAAGGATTTTTATATCGGGGAATGATATTCTAGAAGAATATAGTTTATAAAAAGTTAGGGGGATGTTGTATGGACCTAGAGAAATTCAAATTAAATAAATAAGGACTATATCAGTATACAATTAAAATTTTCATTACTTGATATTACAAAGAGTTCGTGATATGACATGATAATTGAAACTTTAATGAGTTTCATTTAGTTGTTATGAACAAGTGAAAATTATTTTTCCAATATGATTTTACATTCAAATTTAAAAGTGAATTACTCTTGAACTCCTATAATAATTTAGTGTATGTTGGTAATGATAAATTAAATGGGTTATATTAGATTTTGTAACTAAGTAACTATTACATTATCCTAAAATGGATTAGTATATGCTTGTAAAATAATAATTTAAATATTTTTTTTATTTGAAAAAAATCAAGGGTATTTTTTAATGAAATGGTTTTGAGGATGACGTTGAACTTAAGAGGAGTTCTATATAGAAAAAAAGAGTACATATTAACAATTTAATTGGAAAATTGAATATGTTCAACGAGTTATGCATTAGGAATATGATTCCTAAATACCACCATTATCTAAATTATCTTATAGCGAAGTTGTTTCTCACCAAATAGATAGAGGGGGTTTTATTAGATGGTATCATAGAGATTTGGTAGGAATTATATATTATATAACATGTTAACAAAACCAAATAAGTTTCATCATATAGAATTCAAATATAGAATTATTATATAAATGATATGATAAAACATGTATTATTTTGGGTTTTTTTAAATATTATTAAAATAGTTTGAAGAATTTTAAAGAGTATCATTTTTTATAAAATCTCTATTTTATGATATATTCATGTTTTGTGCAAAAATATAACCTTATTTTTAATGATAAATAACCTCACAGTGTAAGAGTTCTAGTCTTCCCTAACCAATGTTCTCCATAGAGTATTTTATGATTTGATAAAATCATAAGGTTATAGTGAATAAGATTCATATATAGAGATACATAATATTCTGATGAGACATAAAATTGGATTTTTGTGCACTGGATAGCCCACTGGGTCTAACACATGGATTTCTATATAAGTGAATTTTGTATACTAGGGTTCTATTTAATCTATTTTACCCCCCATTATTTTAGGATAGTTAAATTCCTATAATAATAATCATTAAACATTGATACACTTCTTATGAAAGTATACATGTTGAAACACCTATTATGTGAGTTGTTGGGTATGTTGTTGATCATTTCATTGATCATATATCAACTACATATAGAAGTTATCCTCTAAAATAATTAGTATGACATATTAGACAATGATTGAGATAGACTACGAAGACTGTGGATTCACCTAGATAGTACATATGATGTTATTATCTATTTAGATAATAGAAATTTTATGTACTTATCCATAAGGGTGAATGAAATGTGATATATTAATCAAACGGGTTAGTCTAAATAAAAATCAATTACTGGGATATTTTTTATTTGAAAACCCAATGTCTCATGGTCACTCGATGTCTTGGAAAAAGGGAAAATATGAGAATGAACATTTTGTAGATGATACAGACTAGTTGACATACAAATAGAAATACATGTGTTAAATAGAGTTTGCACTAGATCTCTTTATATATTTAGTATAATTTATGTTTTTCTAGAGGCCTATGTTTCCTTAAACTTATGTATTTAGATATTATTAATTTTTTTCAACACTATAAAGTCTTGTGTGGTCACACTTCTTGGTTAATTGAATGAGGATTTAGTTTTAGTCTAAAAATACTCTAAATGTGTTTTACAGTTAATCAAATTGTTTTTGTATGACTATTAACAAGAAATTATATATTATATGACATAATATTAAGTTAGTGATTTTGTTCAATTTTTTTTATAAAAAATCAGAAATTTGTTTTGAATAAGAATTCCTATGTGATTCATATATCATATAATAAAAGGTGAAATGAAATGATGAATTTTAACAATTATTATAAGAGGGAAATTGGTAGGCATATGACTTAAATCCTCGTGTGTGTGTGTGTATGTATTATATTTATAAGATATATTTTGACTTTCAGAAAATTAGGATTTTAATGAATTATATGTTATTATAAACAATAAAATAGTGATAAAAACCCATGTCAGCTCCCCATGTTGGATATTATTTAATAGTCTATCTCACATGGTGAGCCAATTATGAGGATATGTATTAATGTGATGAATTCAAGTACTAAAAATAAAATTTATTTTTCTATTGCAATGTATTAATAAATGAAACAACACCAAAGGTTAATCCTTGGGTTATTATATATATTACATACATGCAATGGATGTGTGGGTGTTTAGATTCGTCGAGGAACCTCATTGACACTATAAAGCTCCCCTCTTCTTATTCATTTAGACATCAAGGTGTTATCACACCACGGGTGAAGAATTATCAGCACAAACATCACATGATTCAATTTGATATTATATACTTATAGTGGTTGGAGACATACAATGTACACTATTATGATCTTCATCAGCCATACCGAATAAAGATAAAACTAATATTAGAAGCTTCTTCTATGAATAATATAATTTACATTAGATTCTTTACTTTTAGTTTTACAGAAGTCTCATATTTTTCTATCATGAAAATACATAGGTGATGAATTTTATCACTTCTTCATGTTCTAATAATCATTACTATACATTTTTAATACCAACAATTTTAAAAAATAAAAAATAAGGTAAAGGGTAAACCCAATAGAAAACAATGTTGAAAATTTTTCTGTTAGTTTAGAGTGACAATGACATGTGTGATGCTGAGAGATATATTAAAACTTATTTTTATTATACATTATTGAAATAATTAGTGAGGATATTTAAAATCCAATTTATAATTTAGTAATTTATTTTCTGATAAAACAATTCAAGGGCTATGGATACTTATTTGTTGATGAATATTTATCATCTGAAAAAATGATTTCAAATTTCATTCATTATGCTATAATGATATAAAGATAAAATCCCTTTATAAATGATCCAAACAATAATATATGGTCTCCTAGAAATGAAAATTTATTTATGAGTGCCAGCATAAAGAATCAAATGTCTTGTATTTTACATTCTTGATGACTTGTTCTTCGGTCCCAACGAAATATATCTTGTATTTATTTTTCTTGAGAGGGAGAGAGAATGTGGTTTTGAGAGAGAATATTTTTTTAAACACCTCTTTATTTAAATTACACTAATAAAAAATATACATTATATACATGACCATCAATTTATAGAGCTAGGGTTTTGGTTAAAATAATTATTTAATACATGAAACCCATAAAATAATGTAACAAACTTTAAAAAAACTCATGAAACATTATAAAATAATAATAACCCTATGTTTTGGTGCACACCAACTATCATAATAACAAGTATTATTTAACTGACATACTAATTAATATTTTTTTATGGATTAGGTCTTGGAATGTGTAAACTCATCGCGAATTTATTTAATACCCAAATAAAATATTTTATCCCCTTATATAAATTTTGTATTCAAAACTTGTGGATAAATATTTTTTAAATATACAATAAAATAAATAAATATACGTAAATCAATTATAGTGAATACATATTTTCTTAACCTGTGTGATCAATAATACATTAATAAAATTATTCATCAATGTTTAGAATAACATCTATTAAATGAATTAATTTCATATAAAATTTAATTAAGAGTATTGGAAACACTTTCTGTGTGACCATATTGGGTTTTATCCAAATTGTGTTTGGAAAGATTGCCTGAAGTCCAATATTACTATTTAGAAATACGTCATGGAACCCAGGAGAAACAAATTATCATAGAAATGATGAAAACCACATAAAAATGGTCACTGTATAATAAATTCCCTTTTTAACAATATATCATCATGCATATTTCACATCTATGCCACCAACCTATGGCATGATACGTCTTCCTTTTACTATCTGGAATTAGAAAATTTTTTACAACATGGTCATGTAATTTAGAGAAAATTGTTTATTGTAATTAATGATCTGAGATATCATCTTTCATAAATATGAAAGGAAAAGACACTTCCTAAAAATCCACTATTGATATGTCAATCATGATGCACCCAACGTTCCCTACCATAATGAGAATATATATTTTTCACAGTTTTCATAATAATATTAAAAAGTTTGATTCATGACATGTATTAATGATAGTATCAAAATATATGGACCATTATACATGCTAAATTTTTTTAACATCTGATGACACCAAACCTTAAATAATTCCAAATGGTCGGTATATTATTCTAATATCACATCTATGGGTTTACAATGTTTGAACTACATGAGAATAATAATCATCCTCTAATGAGTACTCACACATGATGGAATAAATAATTTGTTTCCCATTATATTATATTATCATTCTAGGGAACTATATTATGAATATTTTCATATCATTTCAATGTACTCAACAAAACAATGAACTGTTATAACCTTCTCAAAGAGAAAAATAATCTAGGAAATTATAAAATTAATTCCATGAAAAATAATGGAAAATATTTGATAATCTGATTGATTAATTTTTAATATAAAAAATACACATGTAATCAATGTACAAATAGTTGGTCCTTATCTAACAACACCAATATTTTAACGATTCAACTTCACATATTATGGAGAATAAATTAATATCCAAATAAAAAGTTACTATGGTGGTTGAAATAAACCATCCTTTCAGACCATTTTATCTTTGTAATTCAATGGACAATTATATATGGAAGACTCTGGTTGATTAAGTTGGCCATATAATTCACTACCTCTCTCCTGAAAACCATGGTGAACCCTGTGTTTATTATCATGCTCAAAGCCTTCACTAAAAAATGAATAGTTTATCCTATTTTCCACTCTGGTTCATTCTAGAGAATCTATAAAAATTCTCTTAAACTTGATACCCTATTCAAGTGGAAACTCTGGACCTCTCTACTTATGTACGCCCAACCATTGCATAACCATAGGCCCTTAAACTTATGTCTATTCTCTTTTACACCATGTATCTCCATCGGATAAAATATTTGAAGAATTTTGAATTTTTATTTATAAATTACCCCCACACATTGTATGTCAAAGTATTAGTTAATGTCAAAAACTATATTTATCCTCCATGATAACATATCAGAGTTAGTCCAAAAATGTTAGTGTGTTGCAACACTAATTTTTTTTTTGCTTTTTTGTTTTACATTCTTTTTGTAAGGACACCTTATACTAATTTCCAAAAGGAAATCCCCACACATTCAATGATTAATTCTTTAAACCTTATTAAATCCTTTTTCATTAAGGATTTTATACCTTTTTTTATTAATATGACCCATAAAATCATGACATAACATCAGAGAAACTATTAATCCAACATGAATCCATCCTTCTATTGAACACGTAAGGTACCAGGATCCATCCTTCTCTCCTTTTACAACAAACATAGAATTATATAAAATATTCCATGCACCATCTATTTACATTATACAAAAACATAAATTATAAATATGACTTGTTCAGATGGTTTTCATCAACCTCAATATGGGTCACACATCTATGAACTCTTGTTTCTATCTAATCTTTGTATAGTTTGATACATCTCCTTTTCCCACATTCTAAAAAATATTTTCATCCATAAGATGAACCATTCCATGCCATCTGGTAGTATAATTTCTCATGATTCTTCTCTCGAATGGAGAATTAAAAGATATACTGAAGTCTATCACTCAAAACCATAAAAACCCATTGTTACATATAAGAAATTTTATACTATTATACTAAATAGGGTTCACTAACGCACTTTTGGAAGCATAATTTTTTGAATTCACATGAAATTCATTGTAAATAATTTTGAGATGGCCTTTTCTCACATTTTATCATCAAAATGGTGCATCATTTACCAAGATACTCTTAGTTTCTAACACTGATAAATTATTTAAAAAAATAATTCTGATGAGTAAAAAGACTATTCAAAGGGAGAATAGTTTTACTAATTTTAGAGAGAAAAAAATGTAGAGTGAATTTAAAATGTACATAAGCCCCAGATTTAGGTGAAATCATAAAGCAACACGGTGCTACATTAACATGTGTTACTATAATTAAAAATCTGCATCTTAAGTCCACAATGCTACATTATGATAGGAGTAGGTATAGAGAGCTATAACACCATATCAGTATCACTCCGTCTTGTTTAATATCGTAACCATGTTGACATCCACACTGTTGCAGTGGATTGTCAGTGTCACCAATTAACTCTTGAAATGTGAATTTTATACTGCTGTTTAGTATGAGCCATTAATTTTTTTACCAATTTCAGCTAATGGATTGGAATACCCCATTCCAACTCCACTCACACTGGGGACCACCCACCAAAAAACATTGCCTCTTGTAACCCACCATGATGGACCACATTGGAACTAAAATCCCCATTTTAATCTAGAGAGAGGAGATTTGAACTTTCCCCCTCACGTTGTGATAAAATTATTTTACCATTCACCCAAATATCTTATTTTTAAAAAAATGGTGTATATATATATTTATATTTGTGTGTTTGTATGTTTATTTTTTTAATATTTTTAATATTAATATATATATAAATTTATCTTAAAATATTAATATAAACATAATTAAATAAATTATATAATTATGAATTTCAATATTTTTAAATTAATATATTCATATGTATATATATATGTAAATATATGTAAATATTTATTTTTATAAAAACATGTTAATATATATATATATATGTATTTTCATGTGTATTTTTTTATATGTGTTTGTGTCTGTATAAATGTATGTATATATATTTTGGTAAAAGGTATCCGGTGGAATGACACATTTAAACAATATGACACATATTTATATAATTATAGATAATTATTGATTTGAGAGGATTACAAACCACAAACCACTCTAGTTGGTCATGATTCTTCCCACACCATAAAAATTATAAGACACGTATTTGGACTGTTACAATTTGATAGCATGAAGGGTATATTGACCGACACCCCATTACATGTCCCAATGTCAAATGTTTCTAGAATAAAGGACACTTATCTAAAACTACTGCTACAATATCTACCACTGATATAGGTCTTGTTAAAATATCATCCATAAGAGTCCATCGGTATTTGAACCCCTGTCAAATACTAGATTACGATGTTTCTATTCAACACATATAAGCACCCAAGTGTGCATAAATGATAATAATTATTTTACAATATTGGGTGGAGTACCAAATGGGATTACAAAGCACACACATGCCACATGGGTAGGGGAGGGGGAGGTTCAACCTAGAGACCAACCCAAACTTCCATACGGATAAGGATAATATAAATTTTATAATAAAAATGATGTTAATTAAAATAACTTTTAATATTTTATAGTTCGTAGTTATTTATAAACAAATACTAATTATTTACATTTTATTATTTAAATAAATGAATAAGACAAGAAGATTGATATTTTTAAATTTTTGGTAGGTTATAAATTATTTCAAGTTTCATAGAATCATTCCTAAACTGTTATTTTACATCATTTATTTGAACCCACCACTAAATCAGGAAAATAATCATAAATTGATTTTTAATTTAGCTATAAATTGTTTTTTTTGAAGTACATCTAAATGTTCGATATACAGTATTGTTATATTGGGAGATTATGTTGAACTCACTTATGAGAATATTAGATAGTTTTATTTCATTTTTTTATTCCAGTAATGTTATCTACTAATTTAATTAATTCAGTTTTTCATTATTAAGATGGTGCTATATTAGGATGATTAGTAGTTTTATAGTGATCAAACTATAAGAACTAGGGGAATAAAATATTATTATTCATTTAATTTCATTATTAATTATCGATCAAAATATAGATAATACATATTTCAATATTTATATTCATATAATTATAAAACTATTATGTTTTGAATATAATTACATATTTAATTAATATTTTTAGTTATATAATTTATCAATTGATGGATTATAAGTATACATATGTAAATATAATATATAAATATGACTTATATAACTTTTAATAAGAAAGGAATTTATTTTCACAACTTTATATATAAAAAATATAAAATTTATATTAATAAATATGTTTAACTATATAATTATATGCATTAACTAAGGATTGTGTATATGATTAAAATAAATATAATATATTAATATTTTTTTGAAAAAATTATATAACATATAAATGAATATTTTATTTATATAATTTTTTTAATAATATTATATTATTTAAAATATGAATAGACATATAATTGTATGTATGTATGAGTATGTGTGTATATTTGTGTATGTATATTTGTATGGGTGGATGTATATTCACCAATATATATGTCTTTCCTGTGTATATGTAAATGTGTGCATAATTTTGTTTATCGATATAATATTATTTATTCTCTTTTAATATCCCTCAATTTTTAGTATTTTTTATATTTAATAAATTTAAATATTTATTCAATTTAAATATATATTAATTTTAATCTATTCATCATGAATATATGTATGTGTTTAATTTAATTTGATTTAATTTTATTCAATTCAATATAAATATTAAAATTTTTGTAGTCAATATAATTCACTTTTAATAATTTTGTTATTTATATAGTTAATATCATCTATAAATTCATTTTTCTTAATTCTTATTAGTATATACATAATGTAAATTTTATAGATACACTTTTTTAATTTTTTTTTGTAATTTCATTAATTTTATTTAGTAATTTTTAATCTTAAGTCATATATTATTATATATATTCATTAATAATGTTAAAAAATACTTATTAAAAAATATTTGTAAATAAATATTTATATATACATATATTTATATGTATATGTGTGTGTGTTTAAATGTATATTTACTATATCTATAAAATTATATTTTTACAATTCAAAATAAATATATATATTTTTTTAAAAAAATTATATAATTAGAAATAAATAATTATATATTTATATAATTGTGTAGTTAATATAAATATATTTCTAAAATTAATATATATATATATATATATATTTAAAATGTGTTTGGATTAGGAGCGATCATCTCATTGGAGGCATGGTTCGATGGCTATCGATCTATATTTTTACATCAATTTGTGATATGTTTTCATTGGCCCTTCTAACTTGGATGGGTCCCCTACAATGTTGAAATCTAATGTTTAAAGGAAGGAGGAATAAAATCTCTTGTTATCTTACTATAAAAGTAATGCTTAAAGGTTAATTGTCAAGAAGGGACGCATATATCTTGTATCGGAAAATTATATTTCCATTATAGGGAGATGAGATCTATGTAATTACTCTATAATCACATGAATCCCACTAGGGATGGGTGTAGTACAATGGAATAAAAATACACACAATATTTTCTCTATCTTCAATTTGGTGGATCATTTATTGGAAATTCATTTCTCTTTGTAGGGGCCTCTATAAACATCTTTCTCAATGTACATAATTCAAGCGCAAAGCATTGATATTTTGTTTGATCAATATGAAATAAGTTTTATCAAGAATCAATGAATAGACTCTATGTTTCAATCCAAAATATTTCATAAAAAACATATTTATTCTTATGGGTGAATATATTTGTCTTGAATTAGGTTATATGGAACCCATTAATTTTTTTGACATTTCTTCTTCATTGGGGTAGCTAATAAAGATGTATAATTCCACCAGATGTGCCTCCATTGTTTATTGACCATGGGTTTTTATGTGTTATACATTATTTACTACTCAAACTATAAGGAGATCCTTTATACCCTCTAGGATGATGTTTCTAATAGTTTGTAATATGAGATGATGACCTTATTCTATCCAGCCTGTGTATTTTTTTGACATTCATTATACAATTGACGAGCAAATTCCCTATGTTTTAATTTCCACAATAGGAGACATGACCTATATCATTGTAGAGGAATAAATGAGGTAAATAATATTTTTTTTTCTAGAAGTGTCATTCTACAGAGAAAGAAAACTAGTTCCTCCACTGTTTAATAGTAAAAAACACATGTGAAGTAGAAGAATTTGGGGGAGACTGCTGATAGGGGATACACATTGATGGCATGGAAAACGTGTATGACCCTATATTTTCCATTTCATTGGCTATTGTGGTTGATTATTTTGGTTCCATGTCCCATGTATCACTTATGAAATCATGGTAAGATATTTTTTCATGGATACAATATTCATATCACCTAGTTATTACTTAATATGACCTGGTGAATATTGATCTATCTACCAAAAAATATGAATATGAAAATTTTGTAATAGATAATGTGTATTTTGAATTGTTTTAGGAACAAATCTTAGCCACTGTCAAAGGGAAATGAAATACATGATGTGGTGTCTTCTCATAAGATGACTATGAATAATTTAGTGGGAATTGATGGTAATTTCATCATTACTCAGTCACCTACAGATCTCATTAATTTATACACAACTTCATCCATTATTCATGAAACATATTCAAAGGGAATAAATATTTCATTGGATTTTGATGAATCCCAATTTTTTTCTCATAGAAAACTTAGATCGTATGAGCCTATGTATGAACCTAGACATGCTTCCTCTATTAGTTATCATAATAATATTCTTTTGAATTATTTTGTATTGGTATATGATAAAATATTGGTTGGGATAGATACCATTGCTACTACACTCCCTTGATAGGGTATTAATCCATGTAGGATTCAACCTTTGGTTTTGGAAAATGTGGATAGGTTTTACCAATCCCACTTTTAAAACCTCATAAAATATTCTAATGATTCATTTAGTATAACCTCAATCATAGAATGTGAAACAACATGTGAAAATAACATCCAAACGGTCCTAGAATATTATGAAATTTAAAGGCTTTCCTCAAGGTCATAATGATGAAATGGAAATATGAATTGACTTCCATCTTGAAGATACCTTCACCAAAATGGAACCTTAAATTTTATATCTCTAGAGACTACCCCATTGTTCAGATACTGTTCTCAAAATATATTGAAGATAGCTATCGACTTAATCGAGAGATGGATTTTTGGGAGGTCCCTTGGAAATATAAGAGCTTCATCATTTTAGTAGACTCCTCTAAATTTTTTAGATGATGATCTAGAGCCACCTTAAAGGAACAAATCTTAGAGGATAGTTCTACACCAACTAGGTAATGGTCGACATCCCATAAATATTGTTTTTACATAGAGATAGAATTTGATCTATTTTTTTCTATTTTGGGCATTTATTCTTTGACACACCCTATATTCCATGAATTTTTCTTTTCTGTTATACTTGTTTTTTATAATAAATATTATGGGTGTGTCTTGGGATACATGCTCACACTCATACCTCTTTGGTATATATAATTATATACATATATATATATTCATTATTTTATTTAAGTACTATAGATATATCTATTTATATTTATAATTATATATATATATATATATATAATTATAATTTAAATACATATTTTTAATTCTTTTAATATGTTTATAATTATATAAATAATTATTTATTTATAATTTTATATACTTATATTTATTATAATTATATTTTTAAATAAAAATTTTCAAAGAATTAAATATATTTATAATTGTATAATTTTTTTTATAATTATTTATAATTTTATAAATTCAAATTTTATATTTATATTAATTATTTTATTATATATTTATGAGTTATTTTTATGTGTTGATAGGGATATGAGTTTATCAGTGAAAGAGAATTACTCATAAAAAGGGAAATTATCCATGTTTATTATTTTAGCACTAATCATATCCCTCTTTATCACTGATTTTTCAGAAGCCAGAATACAAACATTCATGGTAATTTAAATAGAACCTTAAAAAATATCTTCATCATCAATCCATTCAAACATTCATGTAACTAAAACCTTGCTGATGCTCTCCCTCACCACCAATCTCCATCATTGTCATGCTCTCTCCTTCCTTGACCACCAATATACCTCACCACCGCTCTCCCTCACTGTCGTTAACCTCCACTGTAGATTTCCAATGATTTTACTAATACTTAACACTAAATTCTCTCGCTTGCTTCCACATTACCGTGACGATTCACTCCCCCTCTGCAATGTGGTCTCCTTGACATGCCCTTAGATGAATAGAAACATAAAAATCCCATGGAATTTGATTTCTTATCCTCCATTCAAGACATAAAAATTTTTATATCTCCATTTAGTATTTGTAATTTTCCCAATGAATTTAAATGACTCATCACCTCCATCATTTATACCTAGCATGACACCACCATAACTCACTACTTGTCTATCACATGGTTCAATGTAGATTTTTGTAGGATCATGAAAGTTTGCATGACTTATACTTTTCATACATGACATTTCATCACTAACGTATTTCAGACCCATGAACACTCCAACTCATAATTCATAAGGATGTTTTGGATTGAAGAATTGGATATAAATTAAAACATTATGGAGAATAAGTCATGTTCTTGGTATCCTTACTTCATTCAAGGATTAAAAAAAATATTCCCCTTTTGTTCCACTAACACCCAAAATAACCCCAATCCTTTTTATATTTCCATTTATATGAAAATATGAGTATCCAATTGGGAATTCATCATTTGATATTTTTCTTCCTTTTCATCCCCATTGTATTTATAATTAGGCAATTCATCATCATTCACTTTTTAAATTGATAACCCACATCTGGTTTACATAATATTCTGACTTCAGTATCATAATCAACAATTTAATTAATATATACTTTAGATAATATGTTTATGTATTTTTATTTTTTATAAGTTCTTATAAATTATTTATGAGGGAAAATTTATGTTGTTAAACTTTTTAGTCTTTTTTTATGTGAAAATCTTGTCAAATTGTATTCATTTCTAGTTTCCATTTCTAAAAAAAATGGAATATTGGTATTGAAATTTAATATATATATATATTTAAATAACATCAATAGAATTTTATATCACTAATTTCCTTTTAATTATCAAAAAATCCATAAAATTTGTGTCAAATAGTGAAGGATCGATTATATATAGATTTAATTATTTTTCATTTTTTTCAAGGATTCATCCCATCCATGTAAATTTTTTAAATTTGAAGCATTAATGAAACACCAATTAGATCATTATCTAGTTTTTCCAATTGCATGAGAACCACAAAACTATACTTCTGGGTCATTATATTTAAATTCAAAAGTTTCTTCAAACTTTAGGTTCTCATGTCCATGTGATTGGGCCTTATGAACATTTTCATTGGGTGAAAAATGATCCACTTCAACTCCTCCATATCATGTCTCTGAAACACCACCCAGACCTTTACATATGTAGTGAATAAATTAATAAAAATGAACTCCTCATTCACATTTTAATATATCCTATCAAAGTTACTAAAACTATAATTTATCTCTATTTTTTGTAAAAGATTAAAATTTAATTTTAATGATTAAAAATTTACAAATATCACACATTCATTAACTTTAATGATTTACAACATAAAAAAACATTCTCAAAAATCATCTATCACTTATTATCATATAATAATTACATTATATACCATAAAATGTAATTTAACAATGACCTTTTATGGGTTCTAAGATCATAAAATCTATTTATTTTTCCTAATTATTAATATTATCAAGTCTAATAGGATGGATATGAGTCAAAATTTGATGCATTCCAATAATATGAAAAATGACTATAATGATTGGGTAAAATATTTCATCATGTCTTGAAAAGAACATGCATATGAATCTTTTAAAATTATCATCCCGTGTTTATGCTATTATTATTATTGAGTAATTAGTCCTGATGAGTTGGAAGAACACCTGATTTTTCATGGAATTGATTGAATTTATAAACATTATACTAAACATGGGGAAAACTAAATATAGATTGTGAGTGGGAGAAGAATTAATTTTATTTATCACATGATATATATATATATATATATATATATGTGTGTGTGTGTGTGAAAAAAATATGAAGACCATTTCAAGGAAATGATGAACTGTGTTAACATTGATGGAGATCATATTGAAGAAATGATAGTGATGGTTGAAGATATACTTCACAATAGTCAAAAAATGTTTTTGAAGTAAAATATTTGTGCAAATACTTTTTTGTTAGCTTTTTGTACTAAATATAGAGATATATCATCTATATTAAAGATATATATGTTAAAATCTATAAATGGATAAAGTGATTCCAATTTTTGTAATGATCATGATCTATTGAATGATATTCACACAAGAAATAATGACATTCCTTTATGTTCATACGATAGTAAATGAATGATATGTTTAATGGGAATGATATATAAGAGAATATATGATTATCTAAATGATTTTACGATGTTTTCCAAGGACAAAAATTCAATTATAAATACTGAAATCTTGTTTCTTCTACCTATAAGAAAGATGAACCAGATCCAAAAAATGTTTGTGTTATTTCCAATCATTCCATGGTTTAGGATCTTATATAAATATTTAGATACTCTATGGAAATTGGCATGGAAAAAAAATTATGGGAGACCATACCACCTAACAAACTCTCATTGATAGAAGAAAATTAATCACACATATGCTATATTAGGAAATGATCTGAGAAACATTTGTTATCCACTATCTATAAATAGAGTGAATCTTTTTCAATTTCAAAGAAACATTGATATAAACGGTTAGTTATGTTGGTAAAGTGTAAATTTACACAATGGTTATATATGAAATGAAAATAAATTATGTTATCTATACAAATATCAAGACCAAAATAACTACGTAATTATATTTATATTAATTTGGATATATTGATCAATGATTTTAAATTATTTTCAGATTCAGGCCTAACAATGTATAATGCATATAGAAATAAAGATTTCATGTTTAAACCACTATTGTATTTAATAATAAAATACTTTCTTCTTTTTGTAATTTTTTTTATGATATTTAATTAAAGTAACTAAAAGGTTTATCAATTTCAAACAAGATGCACCATCAATTAAGTTGAATAATTCATTGATGTTTGTGTTTCCGAGACATCATAGATAAATACCCTAGTAAAAAATGTGTCAATACTAGAACACATCATTCAATGAAAGTTTAAAAGAAGTAACAACACCATATTCACTAACATATGATCAAATATTTTAGAAATTAAAACATATAGAAACTAATGTTGGTAAACCTTGTTTGAAAAACATTACAAAAACGGGTAAGAAAAAGTGATCAGTTCATTTTAATTACCATACAATAATTTTTGGTAGACAATAAATATTCTTGATGTTATTAATGTTGGTAAATATCATGTGATATTTTCATTAGAACATTAATAAATTCACCCAGATAAAAGGGTGTAATTATGTTAAGGTATGGCAAGATTTATTTGAGGATACTGGAAGAGTTGTCACTAGTTCAGAGTAAACAATTTTTTTCTTCCTCTGGTAGGTTAGAATTTTTCCAAGAAATAGGGATATTATTTTTTGTGACTTAGTGAATGATTGAAAGGTTTCATAGGAGTATTAATAATATATCAATATTATAGCTTCAATGACTTATTTAATGTTAAAATTTCTAAAATCACAGGATTGTTGTGTTTTGATGCAAGATATAATGTCTGTATATTGATGTTTCATTTTTAAAAAAAATATCCATCATACAATAAATAAGATAAATTTATTTTAAAAATCTATATGGAAAAGGTTATAGACCTGACTAAATTGAAAACTATAGAAAATAAAATTTATATCATATTATAGGAATTGGAGATGTTATTTCAGCTGACAGTATTTGATATGATGGTTCACATCATAGTTAACTTGGTAAGAGAGGTTTTACTATATTTTTATATACATTAGAGATGGGTGTTACCCCATTGAATTATAAATGAATATTTTTAAAGGGTTTTCAAAAATGTAATTTTTTGTAAAATGTTTAATCATGGATCAATATATCATTGACGAAGACATTGATTTTTTTACGGACTACCTATATGATGTGGAAAACATTATACTACCTAAATAGAGTCACACCAAGTGGATTATGGGTGAAGGGATTTCAGATATATATGATACCAAAATTAGTATTACATAGTAGGAAAAGGATAACCATTATGTTTTTTATAACATGTTAGAGTTTGGGCCATTTTCTAGAAACGAAAAAGTAATTTTTTGGCATTTGATTTCATCAAGGGTTGAAATCCATACATATAACACAAATAATCGATATTTAATTGGATTGTTTTGACAGAAAATTTTAATATAGTCAACTATAAATTTGGATTCAATTTCATAATCACTTTTGTGGTTAGGAAGTGGAAAAATTGTCCATGTATTATATTATAATGGTTGTGTAATTAATGTTTATAAATTCTAATGAAAAGAACATGATGAATGTAGTACCCTGAAAAATTATAGAGTTAAATTTTTGGATGAAATGATTCTTGTATATGGTACTAAGGAAAAAACTACAATTCATGAAAATGTGTCATACATTGGTATCATTAAACAAATATGGGAGTGGGAATATACTACATTCTTGTTTCGGTTATTTTCATATAAGTGGGATGACAATAAGAGTTAATTTAAAATAGAAGAATTGGGATGCTTTGATGTGGTTTTCAATATATAATGGTCCAATGATAAATCATTTATAATGGCATCACATACAGTGCATGTATTTTATATTTTATATCCCATCAACCTAAAGTTGGTCAATTATCCCATTATTAACTAGATCCACTAAAGGTTTTGATGTTAATTCAACTAAATAAGACACATTAATAGGGACACAATAATCCTTTCAGATAGGTCCCAATATAGATAGAGACTTCTATTTCATAGGATACCATAATTTGGGTATTTGGATAACAAATAGTGGGGTCAAATCCCTTGGACTATTTAAAAATGGTCCTAAATAATCATGTTTTATTTTTTAAAATATACATTTTTTTACATCATAATATTATTATTTAACTTTTGTATTTATGTAATCTATATTAAATGTTCAACCACATCTACAGATAATGTATTTGTAAAATTCATATACTCCTAATCATGGGGAACAATATGTTTCTCAATTTTCTAATTCTCCCAAAGTATAGAATCAATTAGAATATTCACATGATGATTACACCATTCGAGATGATTAGTATATTAATGATGTTGAATATATGTAAATAGTAGATTGTGAACAATATGTCTCCAAAAAAATTGGATCCTCATAAAATAATGGTGTTAGAAAAATTTATTAATGTGAGAAATAAATACATCAAATCTATGGTTGGTTGGAATGCATGTGGCCAACCTGTTAACTCCAAAAATTAAATGATTATTATTTACATTGGGCTCACAAATCAAATGCACATGTTGATTGAAGTATATTCATGGAAAAATTTTGTTCACATACCTAATATACTAATTTGGGATAATATTATGGTAAAAAATTGATAAAATTTATTTACTTTTCATAAAAAATAAAATAATGA
Organism: Viscum album; assembly: GCA_963277665.1. Taxonomy (NCBI): domain Eukaryota; kingdom Viridiplantae; phylum Streptophyta; class Magnoliopsida; order Santalales; family Viscaceae; genus Viscum; species Viscum album. The sequence continues at coordinate 371,386,923 of OY728130.1, read as the reverse complement.
AATATTTATATACTCTTTATTATCACTTGTAGAGTTCATTTATAGTTGTAGTATCATAAATGAAATTTGAATAAATGATTACTGTAAAGGCTCATAGAAGTTTTCTATGTAAACCTGATAAATGAACAAGTGCGGAATGAGTTTATCAGTCATCATGAGGAGAAATATTTTCATGTACATTATAATTGAAAATAAATTTCGTAACAACATGTACATTAATTAATTTTTTAAGAATTATATCTTTTCAAAACAACAACAGTGTGTAGAAAAAATGCACTATAAAGTGAAAACAAAAAACTACTATCATAAATGACAAATGTTTTATGCATAACTTGAAAAAAAAATGTATGTATTTTAAATGTATAGTTATGAATTTATGTGAAATGAAAAGAAATTACTTTTCTTATATATAGATCGATGAATCGATATCCAAAATCACTTCCATCAAACATCATCTTCTATGGAAGTAAGGACATGTAAATAATGAGGGATATTAATTGATGAAAACCAATAATAATTTTAAGAATAATGTGTATGTATTCTATAATAAAAAATTGTATTTACTAAAATTGATATTAAGAAACAATGATCACTAATGTTTATATATTTTTTATTTGACCTATTGGAAAATCCTCATCATCTATAATTGATCATAAACTATTATTCATGGACTAGAAGTGGCAAGAATTGTATGGCCACATCAATGTTATGGGTTTTGCAGTGCCCCACCAAATATATTTTTAGAAAATAGATAAACAAGGGTATAATGATAATAAAATGGAATACAATGAAGGAAAATAATATAATCTGGAGGAAAAACCTAACTAGTAGTGAGAGTTTTTATAAATTTTAATGGGGTGGAATCAAACAAAAGAAACTATACACTAAAAACCACTATATAAAGATCACCTCACCCTAACTCTCTTAGAGGCTATATATTCCCCATCAATGGTAATACTAGAAGAGGTAATCCATATTTTCATAATTATTTCCATGAAATATGTACAAGGAAGATACTAATACATATCATGTATTGATATTCTATAAGGTTAAAATTATTGTGATTTATATCTATAAACACCACCCCATATCCATGTTGTAATTTATTCCCTATACAAATTCTAAGGCGACAATGTACATAAAAAAACTCCAAAAGGTCATATAAAATTGGGGATTCATGAAGTAGAGCACTGAGCTACCCATTCATCTTGATGATGCCGATATTTATATAATTGAGGTTTTATCTTAATTTTTTTATCATGCCATTTTGACCTTGTAAAAAATGTGTTGATAAAGGTGTATTTATTTTAAATTTAGTTTTTATGAAATAAAATTAAAAAATAATTAAAAATGTCCTTAACTGATGAATGTAATTATAGATTTGCAAAAGAAAGGGGTGAAATGGAAGGTCGATTTAAAATGATATAAAGGATCCACAAACTAATAATAAATATCCACACAATGTACCTTTAACCCACCCATCAAACATCAAAAATTACTAAAATTAATATTTAATTCATAAAAAACATTACCATTTGATGATACAACCAAAATTAATTGTGAATAATAGACATACAAAAAAAAATTGTATACTATATTGGTCTTTATAATTTAAATCAAATCCTCAAGAATGAATATATAGGAATATCAATTGTAAATGTAAACGTATGGTGTTTTTTAGGAAATTTTTATCAAATAGATGACATACATTGCTAATTTTGAATATATCTAATTAATAATATTTAAAGGTATATAGGTTAACATTATTTAATAAGAAAACCATATAAATAGAATTGTAGACTCATTAGTCCCCATATAACATCAACATAACTATTATAATTAGAACTAAAATAATTTGAAGTAATCATTCAAACAATAGACATAATGTTTTTAAAATAAAACATATAGATTATAAAATCTTCTTAATACAAATGATTTAGGGTCAAAATTCCATATATTAGACATATCAGATAGATTTTCATTCCTTTCATTTATTATACCATTTTTTAAGTAGAATTTTTTACTCATTGAAATAAATTTGGATACTCAAAATATATATTTTATGGATTTAATGCATGTATAGACAAGAAACTAACCACACATCATAAAGTTTTTCATATTATTATACACTACAAGTGAAATTTTAAAAATAACTATCATGTATTATATTTTATACAATGTTTTATTGAAAATAATGTTATTATAGTGTCGAGTTTAATTATTATTAAAATCATGGAATGAGAATAGTACGTGTGCACAAAAATACTATTGAAATATATAAGTGGATAAGTATTAGTGTATATATAATAACATTTCACTATGAAAATATATATCAAAAAATATTATTTTTTTCTCTAAGATTGGATTGATAATAGAAGAAACTAATGGAAAAGATTTTGGTTATTATGTTATCAAATTAATGAAAGATATCATATTCCATCAACAAACTAACATCACCAAAGATATCATTCCAATGACAATTACAATTTAATTTAAAATCATTATTAATCATTTGCTTATTTTTATTTTTATAGCACTTTTAAAAAGTTCAATATTCCTCTTATTCAATTGAGGGATTTTTTTTTAAAATTAAAAGGGAATAATACATGGTGTTAGATTGTATAAAAACATCATGAGCTTGTGACATGCTATTACATATTTAGTGCATTTTATCACCAACTTATTTACTTTTTTTCTAATTTATTTATCATTTTTATCTAATACATGTTTTTGGAAATTTTATTTGTCATTAAAACATCTTTAATAATCAAAAAATTAGACAATGAGTTCCTTTTATATGGAATAGTTAAATGTATGCTTCCTAAAATAGTGAGGGAATAACAAAGATACATCTACCAAGTTATTTTGAAATAGTTGAATGTTAATGTAGGAATTAGAAAAACTAGTACTCGCTCATGCATTCACATGGTGATATGATTCCAATTCTCTAAAAAATGATCCACTTCTCAATAAAAAATCATGATCCACTACTCAAATAAAATAAATGTTTCAATGCTCTAAAAAAATTCAATGTTCAAATTAAATATATGGTTCAGTTCTCAAAGTGTGTACATGATCCAGTGATCTCAAAGAAGATAAACTCCATCATCTATATCAATATAAAGCATACTAAATGTGTGAAACATATGGTTTTGTAACCGAAAAATAGAAATATCATATCCTGTTTAAATTTTGATTAACACAAATAGAAAATTACATCACAATGTAACATAATATTTTAAGAATACTACTGTAAAAAAAATCTTGAATGTGTTATGTGTTCAAAAATACAACATACCATTATGGACATCATTTATAACTATATAAAGTGTATGAAATTTTTCTAAAAATGATTTTTTAGGTTAAAATATATATATAGTAAGAGGTGATCGATAGTATATAATAGGATTTTAACCAATACTAACCTCAATGAAAGAGAGTATATAGTAGGGGATAAAATAATAGTAAGAGTCCAAACAATACTAATCTCAAAGTAATGTAGTATATGATAGGAGTTTTCCCATCATAATATTTCTAGAATTATGTAAAATATATGAAAAATGCACCTGAATACTTTCACCTATTGTTTTGAGTTTCTTTAGTCAACAACTAGATTATAACATCAAATTCATCTTACCATGTAAGAAATATTAAAACATCACTTATAGTCTCCCGAATAATCATATGAGAAATAAATAAGGAAGATTACATTTTTAGGATAAATTTTTATATTTGATATAGGAAAATGAGATACACCATGAAGAAAATATGTGTGAATTAAAAACACTAAAACAATTCCATAAAAGCAAATGAAATCCAATTGAAGGATAAATCATTGATAAGAATATGATCCACTACTCAAAAAAATTCATGTTCTAATGTTATAAAAAACATCCACCAGTCAAATTAAAAACCTCATTCCCTTCTAAATTAGATTACATGATCTAATTTTCAAAAACATGTATCCCAATAGATATATAGTACATGTATAGGAAACTAATAATTGAGAAAAATGAAAATGATCCGCTATATTTCTCCAAACTGAAGTTATAGTACATCATTAAACATTTTATTTATGAAATAAATCATACATTAACATAAATTTGGAATAATAAAAAGTAATAATGAATATAAAAATACAAGAATTCAAATAGTGAATGTCAACAAAAAATAAAATGATTCAAATTGAGAAAACATAAGAATATATTTTACACAAAATCTTTTTATCTGAATAATAATCGGAGTGTTCTAACGAAAAATTATAGATTTTCATAATTCCTCATGTGTTCTAGGGAGACTATTAGAAAATGGCCATGTTAGTAAAATCCCTTCAGTAGTGGTGTGAGTAATTGTTGTAGTGGATCCCCTATCCTGTATGTTGGGTTCACTATGTTGTAGAACATTGTAGTATAAAATATAGGTGATAAAAAATACTGTGAAATAAGTTACACCTAAAGATGGAAAAGTAAAATGCCACTACTATTGATTCATAATCTAAATCAAATGAGTTGCTTCAGCGATCTATAGGAATTGAATTGGAAATTTGGGCCACAACAACAATATCAGCCATGAGAGAATGACATATTAATGGAGTCTCCTTGTGGATGAGCTTGTTTCGACCTCTTTAGATGACATAAAGTAATTTCTCACCTGAAACATGAAACATATATCTTGTATTTTTGGACATTTTAACATTCAAAAAATCAGGGAAAAGGTTTTAAGAGTGTTTTCCTATGGTGGGTGAGTTTTAAAGATGTAAAAGATAGTGGTGATGCATATAGGGAAAAGTGATAATAGAAGAGGTGAACTATGATAGATGAAAGTGGTATACTGCCTTTTAGCAAACAAAACTATGATTCGACTTCAACCATCAAGGGTCACCCTTCGATGAACATTTGAATATGAACCTTCTAATGAAACCTTCTATAGGGGCTGGAGCTGTTTTACTGTAGTAGTGCCAACCAAGGGCTTGTATTCCATGGATGCATCGTCTGTAAAGCAGTGCTTCCACGCCAACCATATCCTTGACACAGATAGACCCAAAACCACTTCCACAATATAGTGAAGAATTTTTTTACATAATAATTGAAAAAATTAGAACTATAATGTAAAAAAATAGGATATTTGGTAATGAAATAATTAAACAAAAATTTATATATCACATGTAAGACTTATTCAGCTGTTATGTGCACTTTTTAGACAGTCAACTATATTTTTATATTAATGTTCAAAATTTAGAATGAAAATAGTCAAAATTGAAATAAGATTATTAGAAAAAATATATTACATTATGACGTCATCATAATCAATGAACATGTTTATCACATTATGATTATTATAGGTAAATAGTGACATGTTAAAATCACTAAATAGTGATAATTATTATTGTAATAGATTATTTCAGGTAAATGGTAACAATAGTTAATGAACATGATTATTACTGGGTAATGGTAACATAACATATATTACAGTATCATGAATAGTTAATGAACATGATTATTAAATATATAGAAATAATTATGAAAGGTGTTCCTTATTCACACTCAGAATACTACACAATTGTCTCTTGAGAATGAAAAAATATGAGCCTGCACAGACAATGTAAATAAATTAATGAAAACAGAAATTAACAGCCAAATGGAAATATTGTATTGTAACTCCATATAGAAAATACATATTATAATTATAACATGCATATTTAGGCTACTCATTTTCAAATTGAGCCTGAAAAAATGGGGTGATGACTCAATTGTTGATTATTCAGTCAGAAAATATGTGTAATCAAGACATCAAATACAATGGTAAAATGGGAAATCAAATTTGTTCATAATTATATTACTAAAAATAATTATGGAAAAAATCACAAAAAATAATTAAAATAGATAATTCAAATTTTATAAATAAAGAATTAAAATGGTTAAATATGGATACCATGTGTGTCATGATATGGCTGTATACGCACCAATGAACTTCCTCATAACTGGAGCTGTACGAATCACTTCCTGTCATGTTGAAAACTGGTTGTTCCAACACTAAATTAACATATAATTTGTGCCTCAACACCAAAAGATAAAATATTTTTTTCAATAACTCAAATGCATGTTTTATGGATTTTAACAACATATATCCCTTAAAAATTAAAATCATACATAACCGAGATTATTATGAAAAAATATATTAACACCATAAAACACAACATTATAGATATTTGAAAAAAGAAAATGACATTTTAATTAATGAATGACAGAAAAATATTTTTTGTTTAGAAACATGAAAAAAAAACATATTCTCTCATATATGAATATATAAATTGATTAAAGAAAATAAAAAATCAAAGTAACAGTAATGTAAAGAAATTATTTAACGAAAAATAATAATTTTTCTATTAATCAAAATTATAAATGGAATATTCATTTGAAAATCAACCAACACAGATACAATAAACTTCATTAACAAATTAACTAATAAAAAATTAAAGGTATTTTTCAGTTTGAAACAACAAAATCAATATAGATTTCATGTTCGGTATATAAACTAAAAAAACTGAAACAATTCAAATTTTAAATCTATATACAATATCAACCATAAAAAAAAGATTAATATAGATGGGAATATTTAGAAAACATTTTTTATAAAAAACACATTAAATAAAATACCATAACAAATAATTTAATTTCATACTGCATTTGATATCTATAAAAATAAATGATAAACAAATATAGTTATAGTTTAAATAAATAAATTATTTTTTCATACCTAAAACCATATAGTATAAGAATCAATGCTCGACACCCCCCATTTAGTTGTAGTTTAAACAAATAAATGATAAAAACATTTATAATTTCAAAAAAAAAAGAATTTATATGAACTCTATTTTTGTCATAAAACTAAGGCTTGACAATATAGAATTCATATACCAGCATTATAAAAAAACAAATAAAAATATTAAATGATAAGAAAAAATAAAATTACACAAAAAGTTACCTGAAACAATTATTATATGATGTGATCTCAGAGAATATAAATGGAATAAAATGTGATTAGTGTTTCTAATTGAAACAGTTTAAATTAGAAACAATAATTACTATGTGATGTTGATTTCTCATACCTAATATCAAATAGAAGAAGAATAACTTCTTGAGACCACATCTCATAGCTTACATATCTTTAAATATTTAAATAGGGAAAGAACAAATGAACCAATCCATAATAACATTGAAATGTACAATACTCTGATCATAAGAGAGGTGTTAGAATTAATGCAATAGAGGAAATCAATATAAACTCGGGAAAGGAGATGCTTCAAGAAATAATGGTCAAGAAGAAGGATAAAAAGTAGTTGTAGTATTAGAGTAGGAAATTTATAGTATGACTGTTTTAGTTAATAGTGTTAATCTACAAAAAAAAGGTTGACAGAAGGGGTTAATTAAATATATTTCTAGGTTATTTGTAGAAAAAAAGCGAGGGTCTATGCTTAATAAATATACGATGAACCTCATAGTAGAGATCAGAGGAATGTGAGTGAACCTCTTAAGTCAAGAAAGTAATTTTGGTGATACCTCACCATCGATTCATCTAATGCTCGATGCGCAAATCCATAGATGCTCCATGAGTAATCCACTGAGGATTTCTCCCAACAAAAACATCCGAAAGGGATCTAAAAACCATGAAATAAGTTAGTTGCTACGCGGTCGAGGGAATGAGACCCCTTGGTGGATCAAAGGACCCAGACATTTTAAATTTCAATGTTAAATGAACTATACATGATAAATACTATTAAATAAAACATATTATAAATGACATAAAATTTCGTAATCATTTAATGTTTGGACTATTAAGAAATAGTATTCATAGAAAATTTAATAACATAAATGATTTCTGTTGCACACTAGAAGTTCAATTTGACTAAACCTGAAGAAGAAATTCCCACATCATTCCCTTACCCATGATTTTAATTTATATACTGTCCATTCCATTCATCCACATTAAAAAATTGAAATAATTAAAAAAATCCACAGTTGTGAAACTTGAATATGATTTCAAGAAGAAAATTATAAATTTAAAATGAATCAATGAAGATAATATTATCAATCTCTACAACCTGTAGATGAACTAACACATATAGAACAATTAACTAATATCAATTTAAGGAATTGTTTGTGCAAAACCAAAACCAAATCAAAATTCAATTTGGAAAACAGATGCACAAAATTATCCTCCCAATTCCATGTAATCTATAAGATCATGGGATAGCGGAATTTGATCCCTAAAATCCCCAACTGCTACATGCATGAATGATTTATGGAAATACTGCTTAATCTCAAAAAACCCCTCACCTAGTAACAATTTTCATAATCTAGAAACCAAGAACCATAATACAAACAAATTAAACCTCTATTTTAATTTAAAAATACTCGTTTATTCAAAATGAAACAATTAGAATTTGCGGCACACACGAAAATCTTCTCTCAACTAGTAAACATCAATCTGTGGATGAAAAGAAAATGGCCAAAATTCTGAAATACACTACCCACTAGTACATTGGCGCTAGAGTTGTGAATCACAAATATTAACTTTTCCGAGAATGATTTTTCATAGAATGATCTAACCTATGGTTTATGTTGCAAGCACAGATGAGTCTGAGAAGGAGTAAGATCAGGCAGATCCTGTGGATGTTGATGAGCCGGAGGCGGCAGAGGCCGAGTAGGTGAGAGCCAAATTCATGGGAGCCAGACAGGTGCAGGTTTGAAGGGATGAAAATGATAGGGGCACGAAGTACAAGAGGGTTGTGGGATTATGAAGTTGGCACTGCTCAACGGTAAGCATTGGAGGATTGGAGGGACACTGGGAATGATAGTAGGATACTGACACCAGTCTACGACAGCCATAGCTCGAGTAGATTTAAATCACAAGTGGTGTGTGGGAAACTTAAGATAGTGAAAAGAAGCGTGGAATCGTGGGGTAAAGTGGGCATGAAGGAAGAGGGATGTAGAACATGGAGAATCCTGGGTGGACAGCGTGAACCAGAGAAGTGGGCTAGGGTTTTATTTTTCAAAGACAGATGTAGTGGGGGGAGTCGCTAAATGTGGAGGGATTTAAAAATTGTGGATTAATGATGTGGAAGGAAGGTGGTAGTAAAGCATGGATCATGGAGGGAAGGTCACGTATGCGATAGAAAATCCTATTATTAGTATATTTAGTAGATAGATATTTATCATGAAATTTTTTGTAAAAAATAATTGAATCTTCCACACCTCAATATGAGACACACGGTGGTCTGTATGACTAGAATTGTATGTTATTTCTTTATATATTATATTTTAGTTCAAAACCCACACCACAGACTCAACGATAATATAATGCATTTAATTTTAAATGATAATTTAGGAAAATGATCTATAAGTATTATTTATAATATTGGAATCAACTTTCTCTCAATATGATACATAGTGTGTATAATATAAATCAATATGCGTGTTTTCAATTTAATGTTTACACATTAGTTCAAAACACACATTACATACTCAAAATGAAGAAAACATATTCATAATGTTCTAATTTATTAAAATTTTCATTAATCCATTTTTAAGGTATACGAACCATCCACAACTCAATATAATAAATGGTGTGATCCATATTACTCATGGTGTCTGTTATCAGTTTAAAATTGATATTTTACTTCAAAAACTGTGTCCCTCAATAAAAACTACTAAATCCATATAATATTGTCTTAATACATTAGTAAAATTATATATATATATAAATATATAAGTTTACTAATTATTCTTTCATCAAACCAAAACTTGATACAACCATCATGGCTCAATGTGTGTGTTTTCTATTTAAATTGACATAAAAAAAAAGACATGTGACACACATAAAACTGAGAGAAAACAATAGGATTGTTTTGACAAATTAGTGTAATTATTCTTAATTAATTTTTAAATTTTAGGAATCAACCTCATTTCAATTCTATAAATGGTGTGATTGAAGGACTCATAGTTTTTTTATTTAAAAATAAATTTTTTGATCAAAATATATGACACATACTCAAAATTGAGAAAAACTGTTTTCTTTATATTTATTTTCTTAGAAAACAAACTATAATTCATTTGTGACATGTAGAAATAATTTTCACCTCAATCTAGTACACTGTGTTCATAGTATGATTTAATGTATAATTTATTAGTTTAAAATTTACATTTTAGTTCATAACATGTTCCACTCATTGAAAACCAACAATGATTCATTGATTTTATTTATACATTATTAAAAATAAATTGTAACTAATTTTTTCTTGTTTTGGAAGAAATATTGCATCATACTGACACAGGAAGTGAAAAATATAACTCATAGTGTTCATTGTCATTTTAAATTGATAATTTAGAAAGAAAATATACATGACATTCTTAGAACTGAGAAAATGAATTTAAATTGTTTGGATTAATTTGGAAAATGATCCTGAATTCATTTTTGATGTGTATGAATCAAGTACAAGTTAATATGATACATGGAGTGACCAGTAGGACTCATTGTTTGTATATATTTAAAATTTACATTTAGTTCAAAACAATAGTCACATATTCCAAACTGAGCAACAACATTAGAATTGTTTGGATACATTAGTAATGATCCAAAAATTAATTTTTAACATTTATGAATTATATGCACCTCAATCTGATGCATGGTGTGCCTCATGTGAATCTAAGTGTATGATGTTAGTTTAAAATTTAAATTTAAATTCATTAAGTGTTTCAATCTTTTAAAACGAAAATAATATTCTTGGATTGAATTGATAATTTTGAAAAAAATTCAGATGTTATTTTTGACATGAATAAATAATTTTCACATCAAAATGACACATGATGTGCTTGATATTACTCAATGTTCAGGTTTTTGGTTTAAATTAGCATTTTATTGAAAAACACGCATGACATACCAAGGACCAAGAAAATTCATTCATATTTTTTAAGACATTAATAAAAAATATTGTTTCATTTTTTATTTTTAATAATCAACCACTTGTCAATATGACACATGATTTTACCAGTATGTCATTAAATATTTTTATTTAATAATGAAATTGGTGATCAAAAAAATAATACATACTCCAAACAAATAATAAAATTAATATCATATTGATGTTTTATTACAAAAATTAATGTCATTTTTTATTTTTAGGTATCATCCTCACCTCAATCTAATACACGGTGTGGCCAGTATGACTCAAAGTGTTCATAATTTGTTTCAAATTGACATTTTAGTTCAAACCATGTTTCACTCACTAAAAAGCTATAAAATTAAGTCAAATTTTCATCATACATTTGAAATTTTTTCAATAAGTCATTTTTTATGTTTAGGAATTAGACTAATATAAAACCATCACACAATATGACCTATATGAATCAAAGTGTTTGTTTCCAGTTTGAAATTATTTTTTTAAAAACATATTCCCTATTCAAAACCATGAAAAAATTGGACTATTTTTATATTTTAGTAAAATTATCCATAATTTTTTTTGATGCATAGGAATCAACCACATATCAATCTGATACACCATGTGACTAGTATGACTCAATGTGGATCTATTTATTTAAAGATGACATTTTAGTTCAACACACTGATCACAAACTGAAAACCAATTAAACATTTTATTGTTGTTTTGATAATTTATTAAAATTAACTGTAATTAATTTATGTCTTGGAGGAATTATCCCCACCAAAATCTGATATATGGTGTTCCATGTATGACTCATATAGTGTGTTTCAATTTTACATGACCTTTTAGTTCAAAACTCATTTGAATTCTAAAAATGAGAAAGAAAATTGGATTGTTTTTATACATTAACAAAACAATAAATAAATCATTTTTAATGTTTGGGAATCATTCAATCCCCAATTTAATAAATGTTGTTACCAATTTGACTTAAATTTTGTTGTTTTAATTTATAAATGACATTATATTAATATATTATTTCATAATGGGTTATAATTCATTTTATGTAGTATTACTAAAATAATAATTTAATGGTGGAATATTTTTCTTGAATTGGAGTGGTTTTTTTAGTAACTAACTTTGTGAGTTTTTTTATTTCTTATTATAATATTTATTTATAAATTAGAAGCCCTCTTATCATTTTATGTGAAAATATTGTTTTTACAACCTATATGTATTTTTATTATATCAAAAGTTGTAGTGGTAATATTATTGTAAATAAAATATCATATTAAATATAACTCTTTTTTGTATGTTTCATTTAACTATAAACTTTAACTTTAAATTAGCTCAATGTTTTCTTCCATTTTTTATTTATAATCTATATAGATAATATTATTGCTAAACATATTCCATTAGAAATAAAAAAACACATTTCATTTGAATAATTGGATATTTAATTTTTCTTATGTAGTCTAAAAAATCTCCATGTTTTATGTAATAATTCTAATATGTCTAAAATTTCCAGAATAATGTTTTTTTTGAATTTTGTTAATATATCTTTTGATAAAAATCAGAATAAGATGTTGTTTGTTAGGAAATAATGAAAATAAGTTTTTATATATTTCATTAAAAAATAATAATATCTAAACATGTTGTTTAGATTCCATAGATAATGGATTGTTATCTATAATATACTTGAATTTTTTATGCAAAATATATTTTTTGTTTGTATTATTTTTCAATCATATATATTTATACACATATCAGATTGAATATATTTTTAAGCCAATGTAAATATTTTATTGTTATATTCCTTTTACTATTATGTACATTTCATTGATTCTATAATTTATGTGGGATTAAAAATTTATGATATTTTTTAGTCAATCATTTACATTAAATAATGAACTATTCATCATATTCTACATCAAGATGTTTATTCTCCTTATACCAACACCTCTATGATTTCATTTTATCTTATTTATTATAAGAGATATATTTAATAGTATTGAAATTATATATTTAATGTTATTCTAATAACACTAATATATATTATTTATAACACCTTCAGAAATTTGATATTCCTAAAAAAATTATGAACATATCAAGCATTGTAAAATCTTACTGGTCCGTTGTGATATCTTTTTCATCACCATAAATATCTATAAATTCATTAATTTGATGTTCTTCTACATCTACTTCCTTGATGCTAAAATAAAATTGTCAACTTGGGACTAATACCTGTGCTTTATTCATTTGTATTCTATTTTGTCTCCTTTATTTTTTTGTTATCAATCCTTCCTATTGTTCATGTGCACTCTTTTTTATGCATTTACATAAAAAATAATTATTATAATTCTTTTTAATCAGGTTGTGACTCCTGGATTCTAATGACCAGATGATTGGTTTGTGACTAATGCAATCTAAAGTTAGAGTTGTATTTGAGTTTTAACTCCCCATTCAAAAGTCTGTGCATCATGCTTACCCCTCAAATATAAAAGGTTCATGAAATTCAATTATGATCCACCACTGCAAATATTTTTAGTGTATTTTTATTTCTCACTACGTAGAGAATTTTATGATAAGACTAGGTCCACTTCGGATGGAACTTGTATAAAAATTTCAAGTGTTTATTCTTTATTTCTGCAAAAAACATTAACTTTAATAATTAACTTAATTATTTAATTTAAAAAATATATTTATTTGATTACAATTTTAAATATAGACTATTAAATCCCTCTAGACTATCCTTCATTACACATTCCACCATAATAATTAGCATTAGCAGGTAACCCTTAAAAATATTGTTTAATTATATCATACTCATTACTAATACTACACAATAAATATAAAATGTGGACCATCTTAATGATGATTTATCTCTATTATTATTTTAACTAATACAATCTATTGGTATAAAAAATATTTCTTTTTTAATTTATCTATCCATTATACATAGTCTATTTGCATTTAATTTTACTATCATGTTAATAGACATCACAGTATAAAAAATGAAGATATTTAAGTTTGAAAAAGTGAATGTAAAAAATGATTCCATCCATTATAATCCACCAAACATTAATGGTAATTGATTTTGGTTACTATAGATCCCTAATGGAGGAATACATCAAGAAATTGTGCATTGAACATAGACCCATCATAGAAAATGCACAAACACTACTAGAAGATGACCTAGATATATTTACCTAAAATGATGTAATTTAATAAGTTTTAAATAAAAATATTGTGAATAGATTATATTGTACTATTAACAAATAATTTTTTGTCATGCATCTTCTTACAAAAAATCTCATGACAGTTTGAACATTCTAGTAGTTACTCATCTTTGATCAGAGAAATTAATTCGAACTACGCTGGAAATTTTTCGACTAATTCACGAAGAATTCAAGACAGGTGAAGGAGAAAAAAAATAAAATCCTCTATGAATTCACAATAATTGTGAATGGGATGAATTCCATTACAAAATATTTGGAAAATATAGTAATTTTATAATGATTTTTATGATACTTACTAAATAAATGGAATAAAAGGAATATTTCCATTGATAAATGAGAATCAAAAAATGGTAAACTCTAGATTAGTTGATTGGATAACTGATAAAATATGTACTGAAACTGAATTATATAGATGAAGTGGGGTAAAAAGAAATAAAATTTATAGCATTTTAATCTATAAATGTTTTCTCTACTAACCCTTATGATTCTAATCTATATGATTGTGAAATAAAGGACACATCTTAAGTTGTGACTAGAATCTACAAACAGATGAAACAAATGATTCAAGAACTTATTTAGAAGAAAATCTATAAAGGAAAAAAAGGTATATAATATAATAAGTAAGATTTATAATAAATTAGATATTACATATTTTTAGTGTAGAAAGAAAGGGAATATGAAAGCCAGACTACTCAAAACTAGAAAAATAAATATAAATACAAAAATAATGAAATAAATGTATTAATAACTTGTTGGAGTTTAAAAGAATAATTTATATCTGTTTAATAATATGGAAATGAGAAATAATATTCTAAAATTTACTTCATGGATTATCTAGACAAGTTTAGTGATTTTAGAAATTATTTTTGATGTTCTGTTTCTGACTATGATTCTAAAAATCATAGTATTTTTGAATTAAATGATGAAATTGAAACATAGAGAAAATATATTTTCAATTATGGTAATTTATATAATAAGATTAAAGAAATTATTTAAAATTTTGTTTTTAAAATTAAATAATTTAATAAGAGAATTAAAAATCAAGAAAATAATCTTCTACTTCTCATTTAACTAGTATTAATAATATAAAATCTACTCATGATTTTAATAAAAATTTGAAAAATGATTTTGAAATCCATAAAAAAATTTTATATTTTTATATTCATGTTCAATAAAAATATCATATGTTTATTTATTGAGATAAACTAAATAATAATAAATATATTATTTTATATTATAGGATAGTACCTCAAATGTATTTAAATAATTTTTAAAAAAATTAAAAATAGATGTTCTTTTACTTTTACTTATTTTAAATGTGGCATCAAAGGTTGTCATCCATCTAATTTTTCTCTTATATTCAAATTATTATTATTATTTAAATATACTCATATTTTTAAATCATAATTATCTAGAGTACCAAACAATATATTTTTTAATTTCTATGTGGCTATCTAATATTTTTATTAATAATCAGATTGGAACCAAAGTATCTTGGGTATGGAAATATTCATGTAATTTTTTTTGGAAAAATAATTTACAAGCCTCAATAATTGAATATGGTATAGTGGAATTATATGATCTTAGAATATGAACAAATAACCCTCAATGTTTACCACTTAGAACAAATTTGATAGAGGTATTGTTGTATTTGGTGACAAATTAAAAGAAAAAGTAAAAGTCTTTGGACAATTTGGTATTTCAAAATCTACCTTAATTTATAATGTTTTATTTTTTATGGTTTAATAATAATTAATCATCTGTAGATCCATTATGTGATGATGGAATGAATGATAATTTTCAAAACAACATGTGTTTATTTTATAAATATGATTCTTTATTATTTGATTCCAATGGAAAGTAAAATATTTATATTATTGATTTTTATAAAATAACTATTCAACATGTTTAATGTTTTAATGAATTTATGAATGATAGAATTCTATGGAATTCATGATTAGGTCAGGTTAATATCACAATGTTACAATATCTCTCTAAACATGATAATGTGCTATAGTTAACTAATTTCAATAAAGAAAAACATCATGTTTATAAATATTTCATGAATGAAAAAAAAACATTAAGTCTCTTTCAAACCTATCAATCAGATAGTTACTAATAGACCATTACAATTAGTACATCTTGATTTTTTGGTCCTACTCAAATTTATAGAGATCCTATACTTTAACATATATTATAACATGATTTTAAGAATAATTATCTAAGAAATATTTATATAGGATTGAAAGGTACAATTTATTTTAAGATTAGGTACATAATTAAAAAACAATACAATTGAATAAAAAATCAGTTCATTAATCTCCACAATGAATTGAATTGTACCTTTGATCTCTTATAACATCATAGGAGAACCTGGGGAATAAATTATACAAAATGGTTCAGCTAAAGATTCGATTAAGTTAATTAACACATGAATAAAATATATCACATGTGGTAAAAATAATTTTATGATAACATAATCATGGATCATGAATAAATATATGGGATCATAATACATAGAACATAGAATCATATTATCCTAGAAATATTGAAATTTAGTAGAAACAAATAACATGAAATAAAAATGAGTCAAGGTAAACTTACAAGACTATATTACCTGGTAGATGATGTCTCAATGTTGATCATGTTTAATCTCTAATCCCAAATATTTTTTATAAAAGGTTCAGGGTGAAGCCACATTTTATTATTGAAGAAAATCAAAGACAACTTTTTAACTAGGTAAAGGGAGAACCATTGCATAGATAGAAGGCCCAGTGGGCATGTATCCCATTACGTCACTTGTATTCCCAAATGTTTGGCCAAAGGCCCATTATGTGAATAGTCACCTACCTACTATAGTACTGGTATAATACCTAGTGATGCTACATTGCCCTGCTACCACTACAGTGTCCTGTCGCCACTGCAGTTCCTGCCGATCTATAGTACAACCACTACTACAGTACCACTATAGTGACCTGTGCCTAATGGGTTTTGAACCCCCATTTTTTCATGTAGGATTACATGGTGATTACCACTAAGACAAACCCCAATAACACCATTATCCCATACATGGATACTCATGAGACTAAAAAATTCCCAATGCATTAGAGTGTATCTAGGATCACCCATAATAACATTTCCATGCGTATGTGTTTTGAATACCCAAAACATAGTACAAAGGATCTAGCGCCTTATATTATTTCATCGGTACTGTAAATAAGTGAACATATACAAGAGGAATGAATAGTTTATTATCTTTGGAAAACCGGATTCAAACATATTTTTTACACTACAACTATAAAAGAAGTACAAAATAGATTTTAAATGGATGACAATCTTATTCTCTTCTCTTATCTCTACATAACAATCATAATATACATCTAATAATCCTAGAAAAAAATAAAAAATAATAAAGGGGAGATATTTGTTTCTCAAGAAGGGTAATAAATACAAATAAATATATTATAAAAATAAACAACAATGTAAGGTGAATAACTAAAAATAGATTCCCTTAAAATATAATCATAAGCTTATTACGGTTGGAATAAAATCTGAATAAATAATCCTATATATCTGATCACCTGAGAATGTAACATAACCATGGTTGTTATACTAGACAAATAATTATATGCATTATCAATTAATAATATCATAATGATGTAATAAATAATTTGGGACAACATAAACATATCATTGAGGCTTCGACCAAGACACCACACATAAATAAATAAAAACCTGATCTAGTTTGTCTCATGAGTCCTACTTATGTACTGAGGGGATACAGTGGGCCCTTCCCATCATGTAACAAGTCCAACGAGTTCTACATATGAAAGGTGTGAAACATAATGAATATATTTATATTCATATTGGAACTAGCATATAAAGTATTAATAACTTTCCCCAAATCATAGACCATCCAGAGTAATATGGTGAATGATATCAAGAAAGTACATCTCAAAAAATACTCATAAACCATTCAAAAAATACGGAATTTGGTAATATAAGAGATAAATCTCAATAAAAAATAGGATTCAATAGATGGTGTTGAAATAGATGAAAATATTTTAACAAAATATTTTATGAATTCTTGGGAGAAGTATCATTTTACTTTCAAAATAAGAGTTATTTAGAAAAGTCAATTTTATTTATCATAAAATAAAATTTTAAACATTCAATTCTAAAAACATAAAAGCGAATAAAAACTATATTTAAAGAATACCTGATTCTAAACTAAATTTTAAATATGTAATAATAGTTTTTATGATGCTTTAAAAATGGTCCACTTTAGTGTGGTTTGAGGGAAAACATAGTAGAGCCTTTAAAGAGGACAAAGGAATATTAATTTACATGAAACAAAAAATGATCTAAGATTTTTATTCATTGTAAAATGGGTGACATAAAAAAACTACTTTCTTTTTGAAATAGACTATTGTGTGTACATGAAAATGGGTATAAAATTGGTAAGTTCCCTTTAATCGGGTGTTCCCATTGGGGGAAATTGAGAGCAGAACATTATAAAACACGTGTTTACCCATAAAAGAAAGAATAACTGAGATAGGTACATGTGTTTTGAACATAAAAATATGTCATAATAGTTCCTAAGAATAACTAAGAAATACATTGGGGTATATAAAAAAATCACAACCATAATGAAAAATGAATGTTCAAGGGGAACCCCTTATAATAATTCCAACTTAATTTCATTGTGTTTGTGACTCCTAGATAATGAATTTGTGTTTATTAAAATAATTATCTAGAAAATAATTATTTTAATTTATAAGATAATTTATCTAGGAAAATAGTTGGATAATATTTAGTAATTTTTTGACTAAAATAAATCATTTTCATATCTTTTTTTATTAAAACAATTTCCATTTTTCTTCAATTTAGCTATTTTGTTAAATATAAATAACACATTAGTATAATTAATTATATAATCATAGATTAAATAAAACTAAATATTTAAAAATTTAATATAATTCTTACTTACCATCCATTATGATTGTTATAAAAATATTCCTTGCAATATCTACGATGGAGTGTAACCAACTTTTAATGGGACATTGTCGGAAGAGCATGAAAAGGAAGTATTAAATTTATATCTATTGTATATATGATACATTTTTTATGTTAAATTCATTAATATAATGTTAAATTTATGAATAAAAAATTTTATGGTATATGTATTTGAAATGAATTTGGAAAAAAGAAGAAGGAGAAGAAGAAAAAAATGGAAGAATTAATCGAGGCTTACTCTTTCCTCGACGTGTCTTCTCTTATAAAACACTATAACTACATGGTTATTGTAGATGTATCCATAAAGAAAAACCCTATGGATTATAATGGGATATATATAATATTTTTTATGATAATTGGCTTTTGAATTGGTGGTATCAGTATTCCTACAAGGGATGGGAGAGGGTTTATTTATAATTGTGGAGACTAGTATTCTTGGTATAAAAAATAAATTAAAATATTATATTAATGGTGACCCATTTAATAGTGAATTTTTACCATATGAATAATATATTAATATAATTAAATATGTTCAAAACATTAATACACCTTTATAATTAGAAGTCATTAGTTTATTAAAATAGAAAGTGGAAATAAAGAGAAATTCTTATTTTTAAAAATCACTTTTGACTTTATGTTTCAAAAAATTATTTTTTGGATTTTAAATTGAGTTTATTGTATTTTAATGAATTATTTATAAAATTAAATATATAATAACAGATCAAGAGGTTATAAAAATCATTATTTCACAAATATAACATGAATGGTGTTATTTAAGTTAAATCTATGTTGTTAAAATTGTATTTTTACTATTAATATCAAAATTGTAGTTTTTTAAATAATTATCAAAACATTTCCCATTGAAAATTTACACATTATGATTTAAAAAATGGACTCAATTTTATGAATATAATTTTCTAATTATAACAAATTAATTTTTTTTTAATTATAATCATCACATATTCAAAAAAATACCGATTTTAGAAATAGAACTAATTTCCTGACACTTTGAAAAATTAATTAAGTTATTATAAAATTAACTTACATTGTAATGAAAACAAAATGATAATTTATTAATCAATTTTTTGAGAATAAAGTTTCTTTTAGATCATTATTTTAATTAAAAAAAATTGTAAATTAACATTGAGGTTTTAAAAAATTAAATACATAATTTAACATTTTTAAACATTTATTTACCCTTTTAATAATATAAATATATTATATTATTATTCATTAGATATCCAAATTTTATTTAAACTTTTATAGGTGGGCTATATATTATATATGTGAAATTACTATTCATAATGGTCAAATTACTATTCCAACAACCATGCTAGTATTTTAAAATATATCACGATTTTTAAGATTAGTTCTTACACTATCAATGATGTCACATTTAAAATAAACATACCATAGGATATTAGGGTGTTACATTATACCCTAAAAAATATTTCTTTAAGAAATTTCCCAAAAGTCACCTCATAAAATGATTTGGGTAGTTAATCAAAATTTCCTCTGGCTCTTACACTGCCTCTTTAATTTAATGATTTGTAAAAAATAACATTACCAGCCATCTCATCTAATTCTTCTAAACCTAATATCTAGTGTCTGAAATATGGATAGGATATTAATATTAATATAATTCGGGTCCCAATACTATTTCTTTAAAATTGTGAACATGCATTAGGTCTTTCATATACTTACTCGACCAAGAGATTTCGAAAATGTAATGTACATTAGAAATGATATGTGGCATTGCCAAATGATAATCCACAACTCCAATTCTCTCTAGAATTTCAAATGTTCTAATGTATATGGGTCTCAATTTTCCCTCCTTACTAAATTGTATGACACCCTTCCATGGAGATGCCTTGTAGAAGACATGATATTCCTCTTGACACTCCAAATATTTCCTCTAGTTTTTCAGAATAAAACTTTTTTCTACATAGATATTCTTTGATATTTTTTTAACAGTATTTACATTTTCTATTCTTTCCTCCAAATATTATGGCCCAATAGGCTTCCTTTCACCAAATTCATCCCAAAAAGTTGGTGTATGACATCTCTTTTTTATATAATTCTTTATACGGGGCCATTGGAATACTGGAATGGGAACTATTGTTATATAAAAATTCAGAAAAAGGTAAGAAATCATCACAAATACCATGAACGTTATGTGATAAGGACCTCAAAAAGACATAAAATGTTTGAAAAGTCCTTTCAGACTGTCCATAAGTTTGACAGTGATAAGCAGTACTCAAATGAAGCTCAATATCAGTATGCATCTGAAGAATTTTATAAACATTTGATGTAAATCATGTATCATGATAATGCATAATTTATATAGGTGAACCATGATGTCATACAGATTTAATGATATGGAGTCATTCAAGGCAATCCAATTGTGCTTCCTCTCTTATAACATATAAATTTAATGATTTACTAAGTTGATCAATGATTACCCATATGTCATCATTCTTTCATGAAGTATTTGGTAATATAGTGATCAAATCCATAGTATTCCCATTTCATTTCCATGTAGTAATAGTTGTAGGTTACATTAATCATCTAGGATGTTTTATATCATTCTTAACTTGTTGAAAAACTAAAAACCTTGATACATAATCATCAATTTACCTCTTAATAGTATCATACAAGAAACGTTCCTTCAAATCTATACACATATTGGTTATATAAAAGTTTATATAGAAATTATAGCTATAAGAATCATCCAATAATTCAATTTGTAGTTCTTTTATATAGGGAACACAAATCCACTTCAAAATTTTTGAAATTACATCTTCATATACAATGTTTAACAATTTTTGATTCCTAGCATCATTAATTTTCCGTTAAAAAATTTCATCATCAAACTAAGAACTTTTATCCATTATAATAAATATGGATGGGTACGAAATTGAAGAAGTAGTGATTTCCCCCTTCCATGATAATTCCCATATCAATAATTACTTAATCCATGTAAATGAGATACTTATCAATCTTCATTTGGTTCAGAACTCCATGATCCTTCTTTCTTATTGAATCTATTACCTTTTTTTCACTTCCTTGGTTATAGTGTATTGAACAATACTAATCTTTGAGTAGCTCGATCCATCACCACTTCCTTAGGTTGATTTCTTTCTATGATAATATATTAACAAAAATCTTTTGAGTTGTATATATCTCATATCATTTCCCATAGAGATGGATTAAACATATCTTTAGAGAACATATTAATGCTCAAAACTCAAGATCATTATTTGTATATTTTTTTCATGAGTTATTGACTATCATGACGCATAATAAATAACTCAATCATTATGCATAAGGAAATAGACAATTTCTTTCTTTGACACATCACCATAAATTATAAATCCATCATTACTCGATGGTTGAGTGAAAATATTAGAATTAAATAATAGCATCTTCAATTATTCAAATCATTCTTCACTTTCCATTTACCAAATAAAATTAACCTCTTTTTATGTAATCATGGTTAAAAGGTAAGATAATCAGGGAAAATTATGAATGAAATATGGGTAGTAACCTGTTAAATCAATGAAACTAAATACATTGGTAATGTATGATGGTGTAGGACATTACTAGAAATAATATTTATTTATAGGATAAATTGATATTCCATCCTAGGAGACAATGTGGAAAATAGAAGAATCTATTTGAAGTTAAAATTAACACTTTATAAATATTCCATATAAATGTTTTCTCCTAAGAGTCCTTAGAAAAATCTTCAAGTGGTTATCATTGTCCTCATAAATATTGGAGAATATCAATATATCATCATTAAATACCACAAATAATAGTGAATATATTCCTTGAACATTCTATTCATTAGATCTATAGAAATAGATTGTGAATTAGTCAGTCCAAATAAAATTACAATAAACTCGTAATTTCTATACATTTTATAAAATATTGTCTTTGTAATATATATCATCTTTACATGAAATTTGTGATACCATAATGAAGATAATTTTTTTAAAAATATTGTGCTTCATGTAGCTGAAGAAATAACTCATCAATGTGACGCAATGTACACATGTTGATTATTTTAATAATATTGATATCATTATAGTAAATTCAAAACCACATAAATCATTCTTTCTTCTTAATAAAAAGAATCGGAAATCCCTAAAGTGAAACACTGGGAATCATAAATCCCTTATCACTAAACTACTCAAGTTTTTTAAATATATTAACTCTGATATGGAAATTCTATAAGTATTATTGGATAATTTTCCCACATCGAGGATTAAATCAATAGGAAACTCAACTTTTGTTTATAGAGGATGTCTAGGTAAATCCTTTGGTACTACATCATTGTATTTTGGTAAAATAAATAAATACTCATTTTAGAGATCATATTTTATATCAGTAGGTCTTATCTTCTATACTTCTCTAAGAATATCATTTTCCATATCTATTGGTGTTGGATCCATATATTAATAATATGACTATGTCTCCCCTTTATAGATAATAATATCTTTATCTTCATCCTAAATAATAATTTCTTCATATTTTTATTAAATGTTATCATTAATTTATGAAATATAGTTTATGACAAGGATTATTTAAAAATAAATAATTGGTGTTACAATAAAATCAAAAATTATATCTCTGTTTTGTGTCATAATATGAACTTCACAAATCACCTTTTTTGTAATAAGGATTCCACTTAGAGTTTAGACTAATAATGCCATTGTTAAGGTGAATTGTAAATACAATATTTTAAAAAAAAATGGAAATATATAATGGAATGAAATGATCCATAATAAATTTATGTTTTAACCAAATTATAGGAGATGATTAAAGTACCTTCCAACACAACATTAGGGACATAGAACTTATGAATTGGGACATCATAATCCTATCCTTATTCTCTTAGCCTTATTTGTGAAATTTTCCTTGACGTCCAGGATATTCATTTAAATAGTGTCCCAAATCCTAATATTTGAAGAATTACATATTAAAAACTTATTTCTTTCCCATGTAATAATAGTCATAAATGTTTCTTCTAATTATTTTTTTAGAAAATACCATTCCAAATATGTATTATCTAGGATGTCACATTCTATATTTATCGTAATTCAGAAGTCTTATTAATATATTCTTCCCTATCACCTTTTTATCATTTCCAGTGAACCTAGTATCCCTATTAATATCATTATTCACTTATAATTGATATGTATTGAAACATTATTTATCTCACTATATGGAACATGAAACTATATCCTCATATGATTTGAATTTATAGGATACTAGTTCTTTTGTATAATTTTTTAATACCATTAATGAAAAGATCAATATATCTCATTGGACAATGTATGTTTTCTGTAGTATACCATGGTATCCTTGTAATGTTGGATTTATATAAGAAATATTTTCATTATATTTTTGTCATAGAATAAATAATTTTATCCCCATATACACTCTTTATTCGTGAGGAAAATATTTTTCTCTGAAAATATCCTTAAAATCATTCCATTCCATATTTTCTATTTCTTCAACCTCCTTTTTGTTTTGAATTAATGACAACCATTGATCAAAATCTCTTGATAGATGATAAAATCCAATGGTAAATTTCTCTATTTCATTTCTTCCCAATGAAATAAATATTTTATATTGATAATTTATTCATTATACTGCTAAAAATGGGTTTTAGTACTATTGAACAAGAGGGGTTTTTGTCCCATAAAACGATCTCACGTTGTTACACTAAATTATGGATCGGGTTTCTCCATGAAATAAAGGTTATTACTAAATAAGACTGGTTTTTATTCCCAATATAGTTATGAAATTTTCAACTCTAATTGTATCTCTAAATCCAATATCATTATCTTGAAAAAGAGTGAAATACCTATAAGGTATAATTGTGTTGGTACGGTTTCCATTCCATCCACTAAGAACCATTTATATAAAATGGAATACACTATATTAGATCATAGCATTATGAAATATAATGTGTAATTTTAGAACAAGTGAACCACATAATCCTAAAATTCGAATTTAGGGATAATAATTTTGTTAATAATAATCTTGGTTTCATTAGGAATATTTCAATATTCTATCATAGGGTATCATTCTCTATCATATGTCTTCTTAAATCTATTTTCCAATGTTTCTCATAAACATCATTTCGTACCAGTGGTAAATAACCCAAAAAAGTACCCCAAAGATGGTGCTATATTTTATTACATTGGTTTTATGAACATGTGATCACATTTGAAAGGAAAAAATAGTTTAGTTGCTTTGGAAAACTAGATAAAAAAATAATTGTGACATTAAAATTTGAATTGATGTATGATATAGAAACTCCCTTGAAAATAACTATATAATTATAGTGTATAATTGTATATAAATAATAATATATATCTTTGAATATTGGAGAAAAAATGAAACATACGATAGGGGTGAGATAAGATGATCAGTAAGGGTATGAAATATAGTGGAATATATTATAAACATATTAAATAAAGAAAGGCGAATAAATAAAATCAAAAGAAATTAATACATAATAATGAACATAATATGGTAAGAAAAGAGTCTAATTAAATATTTCATATAAATTATTACTTTATAATGAAACATAACTATAGATATTATACTAGTCAAAAAATAACATGGACTATCAATTACTAATATCATAATGATGGAATTCATAATGCAGAACCCCATAAACATACAATGAAGGAACCGACCAAGGCACCATACATAAATAGGTAAAAACCTAGTCTATTTTGTCTAATGATACCAACCAATGCATCAAGGGGGTATAGAAGGCCATGCTCATCACTTACCATGTCTAATGCATTCCACATGTGAAAGGGGTGGAACAAAATCTATATATCAATTCTATTTAAACTAGTATATGGAATATAAATAACAATACCAAAATCATAAACCATCCAGGGTAAAATGGTGAATGATATATAGATTGTACATCCCCAAAAATTATCGTAAACCATTCAATAAAATTTGTCAAAAGGTAGCATAAGAGATTAATCTCAATAAAAGACATGATTCAACAGAGGCTATAGAAATAAATGAAATTATTTTAATAAAAACAAGGATGAATTATTAAGAGTTATACTATTAATACTGAAAAGAAGAATATATTTTTTATATTTAAATAAATCATATTATAATTATTTATATATAAGATAATAAAAGGAAATTACAACAATATTTGATTCATAATGGATTCCCATCTAAATTAAAAACATTTAAGAAGAGTTTTTAATGAACATTTTAAATAGGTCACTTCAGTGCAGTTTGAGCAAAAATATAAAATTGTAAATAAACTTGAGAACAATAATTTCTTACATAAATCTAGAAATGAACTATAAATTTTTTTCATGATTAATATATTGATTTCAGAAAATATTTTTTTTTTAAAATGGATTATAGAGTGCACCTAAATAAGGGTAAGAAATATCTATGTCGCGTTTAATCGAGCTTTCTTAGAGGGATAAATTGAGAAGGGAACCTTATAAAACATGTATCTCCCCATAAAATAAAGATAAATTGAGGTAGGCAAAATATTATTGGAATATTAAAATATAATTTAGGAGTATTAAATAAAAATAATTATGAATTACAATAGGGTTGATAGAGAAAGCACATCCCAAATGAAAAAATGGAAGTTTGTGGAGAATTATTTACCTTAATTCCTTCTCAATTTCTATGTGGTTACACCACTTGAATAATACATTTATTTTTTTAAAACACTTATAAAAAATGTAATTATTATAATTTAAACAAAAATTTATCAATTATAATAATTTTACAAAATTTCTTAATTTTGTTGATGAAATTGATGTTTTTTATAATATGGTTTTCTTAAAAAATCATATTTTTCCACGTATTCACTATATTTTTAAATGTAAATAATAAATTATTATAATTAATTAAAAAATAATATATTAAATGTAATTAAATATATATATATATATATTGTATTATTCATAATATCCATCCATGAAAGAGGATATAATAATTGTTTGCGAAGTGTCTCCGTATGTGGTTAAAATCTATTAATGGGATGTTAAAAGTTCCAGGAAAGAGAGCATAAATTTTAAATATGTGGTATATTTGATACATGAATATGGTTAGAATAGTTAATACCATATTTAATTACTTAATAAATAATATTAGAGTATAAGTTTTTGAAGGGAATGGGGGAAAAGATGAAGTGGAAGATAAAAATGAGAAGAGTTAATGGAGGATTACACTTTCCTCTGTGTGAATATATTGTACCAAATTATAAATACTTAGGGATTAGAGTTTTATCACTTAACAATGAGCCTATGGATAATTTTAGGTTTAAGTGACAAGATTTTGGTGGAGAATTGGATTTGTAATAGGTGGGATGAGTGATTTTTCTAGGGGAGGGAGTGGGTGTATTTATACATCATGAGAGGGGTATTTTTATAGAAAAATATCATCGCAATAGTGAGACTTATGATATTGAATTTTTGAAAATATAAATCATATATTAATATAATATAATGGGTTTATGACTTTAAAACACCTTAATAATTGGAATTAATTAGTTTATTAAAAAGGATTGTAAAAAACAATGTTATTCCAAAGAAATACTTTTGGCTTTTGGTTTTGGAAAATACCTTTTAGGTTTTTAAGTTAATATAATTGTATATTGATGAATAGTTTTTAAATTATATTTATAATATCCGAACTTGAGGTTGTAGAAATAATTATGTCAATAATACATCAAGAATGATGTTATTTAAGTTACACCAATTACATGAAACCTGTATTTTAACTTTTCATCAAAAAATTGAAGTATTTATGAAAATTACCAAAAATTAACCCTTTGAATATTTCAACATGATTATTTTGAAAACTATGCTCAGTATTATGAAAACGGTGTTCTAAATATGATTAATTTAATTTTTTATTGAAAATCATCTTTTGTTCGAAAAATTTTGATTTTAAAACAATAATTACATTATTGACACTTAGTGAAATTAATTAAGTTATCATAAAATTATATTATAATAATTATACAAAAAAATTTAATTTGTGAATCTATTTTTTTATGATTTTTCTTTTAAATAATTATATTAGTTATAAAATTTTAGATAAATATTTACATTTCACAAAAATATAAATATATAATTTGACTTTTTTAAAACATTTATTTTCTTATTACATGATTTTAACATATTATATTTTCATTCATAAGATACCAATATTTTATTTATAATTTTATATCTTTTTTTATTATTCTATTGGGTAAATTATTATTCTTAATTGTCGCATTACTATTCCATTGGTCATGTTAATATTTTATAATATTTTAGGATTCATTTTAGATCAATTCATAAGTTATCGAAGATGTTAAATTTAAACGAGACATACAATAATATCATTAGTTGTAACATGTGTGCCCAAAATTAGTAAATCATGAGGAATAAATATAAGGGTTACCAATGAAAATAAAAGGGTATCCTAATCAAGTCATAAGTCAAAACCAATAGGGTGTATAATAACTGTATCCATGAAAGAAATTATTATATCATTATTGGACAATAATAAAATAAAAATATTATTATTTCAGGAATAATTATGTATATATCAAGTGAATACATTAAAAATTGTGTTTAAGAATAATTAGAAATGATCCACCTTAGTGCGGTTTAAGTGAAATATTAAACAGTATTTAAAGAGGCCAAAGGAATAATTGTTATTATAAAATCAAAAATCAACTATGGTTCTATTTTATAATAAAATTATTGATTTTATAAAAATAATGTGTTCCTAAAATAGTTTATGGAGTGTACATGAAAATTGGTAAGAAATAAGAAATCTCCCTTTAATCTGGTTTTCATATTGGGAGGAATTGGGAGGGGAATGCTTTAAAGAATGTAATTCATAATAAAAGAAACTTAAATCGAGAAAATTAATTTTTTTGGTACATCAATATATAATTTTGGAGAATTATATAATAATAATGTATAATGACATTGTTCAAAAGAAAGACAAACCATAACCCAATGTAATTTGGTGGTTATGAGAGATCCGTTGTCTTATATCTTAATGACTTATACACAAGAAAATACTAACAAAGATAACAAAATTAGAATAGATAATTACATAATTAATAAAATATTATAAATATATTTTATTTATTATAATTCTATTAATTTCATTTATACTCATTTCAATGTGTTATAAAGTTCAAGCTCATTGTTTTTGGAGCATTCGTTTTCACAGTTTCATGGTCGGTTTACTTGTATATAAAAATGGAATGTATTTTAAAATAGTAATAATTATATAGATGTGAAATTATATTGTATTAATGAACTTATATAACTTTAAATATTCCTATATATTTTTTTCTATTATGTAATGAGGATGTTTCATTTGATAGAATGTTAATGAAAAATGTTTAGTTTATTATGGTTGTTTTTCAATCATCATGAACTGGTATCATTTTATTTAATATTATCTGAATATATATTATATCCATAATATGATAAAAATTATTATATTCAAATTAAAATAATAATAATTATTTTCTGACTATCTTTGAAGGAAATAATGTAAAACGAAAACTTGTCATCTATGAAGGTGGTGAACCGTCATATCACTGAAGATGTTTTCATTTTTATAAATAAAAGGGGATTATATGGTATTTGATGATAGATATTATAATAAAATACTAAAATTATAGTATATATAGGATATTATAGTTATCATTCCACTTGTATAGGGGAGTTGAGTGGAGGACTATAAATGAAAATAAATTAAAAGAGAATGATTGAGGATATTACCTCTTGCACGTCTCCTCCTTGAGAACCGAATTAAGGAACCTGTGTTTGTTTTATAATTTCGACTAGTAGCACTTGGAAATATGTTAGAGTAATAGGTATCTAATAGGATTTAATAATGAAAAGATACAAGGTTTATAAGGTGTGAGGAGAGTTGGTAGTGAGGGGTGGTATTTATAAGGGTGATAGGGGTGTTTTTTATTTTCATATTCAATAGATTATTTTTTACCACAAGATCATAAATTGTGTTCATTAATATGACTAAATACAATAAATACTTTTGGAGAGTCAAAACTAAAGGGTTTCTTAAATCATTCTTAAATCATCTATGACTCAACAATTCATGTATTTATATTATACTATAAATTATTGTATTTTACTATTCACCAAAAAAACTATTTTAGAAAAAGTACAAAGAATCACCGTGACCATTTATTGACATTTTTATTT
Source organism: Viscum album (assembly GCA_963277665.1). Lineage (NCBI taxonomy): Eukaryota > Viridiplantae > Streptophyta > Magnoliopsida > Santalales > Viscaceae > Viscum > Viscum album. The sequence goes on along the minus strand of OY728130.1, from coordinate 371,356,471 downwards.
AAAAAAGGAATCTATTTTATGAAAATAATTTTCTAAATATGTGAAATTTAATTATATTAAAAATTAATCATTCATTAAAAATTACAGATTTTAATATTATAATCGATTTCATGACCCTTCCAAATATTAATAAAGGTCTCATACAATTGTATTATAATTATTATTAAACATTATATTATTTTATGAATCTATTATATGGGTTGAATCGTTGATTAGAAGAATGGGTTTCTATCCATCAGAGGTAGAATCACCTTGATTAACATTATGCAAGCATCTATTTCTTCACATGTTCTATCGACTCTAAGTTTACGAAAAAGGTGATATCCCACACGAAGTGTATGATGGTTTCATTCTTGTAGGAAAACCTAATTGATGGTAAACACCATTGGGAATCAAGTAATAGACTCTATAGATAATATTTTTTGGTGGAATCAACCTAAAATGTGTAACTATGACTATTAGAAGTCAACAGACAAGTTAGCATGGGATACGTTTGAGGGGAAGATGATGTGGGGAAAATAAATGAAGGGAATGTATGGGAATGATATACACTAACATAGATAAATACCCTCAACCATTAATTAAATAATTTAGATAGATATAAATTTCCCATATTATCATACTAGATGTATAGTATGAAAGGGTGATATAAGATACTGTAAGAAAAATTGGGCGGGATCGAAACATAGTTTCCTGATATATCCCTCTCCGGGAATCCCATTCAAGGAGGAATGTGACCACCAAAAAATCATTTTTCCCACCCTGGAGGAGAACTAGAATGATTTTTTTGCAGTATCACAATAAATAATTACCCATCCTAATGTATTGGCATGAGTTCTTCTTTAGGGGCATTATCTGCAAGTGACTTTCAAAATATAAAGGATGATCTGAATGAGTTGGATTCTTGGGGGAGACGTTGTGGTGAAATGATATCCCATTGATATTTAATTTTTTTGGTGTGGAGAGTTAGGATTAGGGAACTACCAAATTAAGAGAATATTCAATAGATTGGAATCAACATTTCCTCATGGTTTCTATGTTGTAGGTAGCCAAAAAAGGAGGCTATTAGGAACCTATTTTTTGTGGAGAATGAATATTGGTTGTGTGGAGAGCATTCAGGAAATTAATAGGATGGGTGAGGCATGAGGAATTTATCATTACTTCCACCAATGATGGATCTATGGAATATGAATCATAGGTTCATAGCGAATGGAAAGAGTGATTCCCTACACATCAAGATGCCAGTGCATCTGGTATTTTAGTAATCTTGCGTGACCAAATAAATTTTCATGTATTGGAACAAGTATTATTATCAAAAACCATAACACCATATTAGACATGATTCTTCAATGTAGTGTTTGGGAGGATTATCTCTCCCTCAGAACACTTTGAGCGTCATACTCATTCCAATGCATGGCCACCAACTCAAGACAGGGGTGATGTGTTTAATGGTATCTTCCCCTTCCTGATATCCGACTCAATATCGATAGGTCTCATCATATGGGGATCATGAAAGGGGGAGATAATGGAAATGTGGGGATCAATATTTGTGGTATTTTTAAATTAATTTAGTGGTGTTTAATATCTACAATCTAAATCCTATACTATGTTCATAGGTATGTGGAAATGTTAGAAAAAAATAAAACCCTTTAGGCAGCTGAGGCCAACTTGTTAATTATTTACAATGCACTTCTTAGTATGAGTATCAACCCTTATTCCATAGAGTACTCCATCAGAGGGTGTAATTGGCTACTAAATAATCACACTATCGTACACCACATGTGGCATAATGTTAATACAGTTGTTGACGTACATGATTATAAGAAAACCCTTCGTGATAGGATCTTCAAGTTCTCAATATGCGGGTCTTTCCCCCTAAAGGAGTCCATATTGTTTGAGATGATACCCTTGTTCTTCACTACTATATACCATCATGAGTAGGACCCCATTCAATTACAACTTTTTCATTGTTTCTATTATATATAAATAAACTGAATTGTGAAAAGAGGATACAATTCTAACTTTCATATTACTATTCCTAATGGTCAGATTACTATTTCAATGGTTAGTTTACTATTCTTATGGTATAGATTCATTATTTTCTATAAATACATATTATTTCATTTATTAATAATTCGCTTATTTGTTATCACATGTTTGTATATATACATTTATTTTCTATATGAATTTTTTATAATTAGAATAATGTTTTATTTTTATATCATTGTTCATGATTTTGGTTATTCAATTTGATTATTAAAATCCAAATTCTCTCATTATTATTTTATTGTTTTCTATTTATTGGATTTTCATAATATTAATAATTATTATTGGTTTATTTTAGGACTAATTTATCATTCTTAATTAACGAGATTAATTTTTTATTGGGTTCTTTCTGTGACGTATGAGGTATGAAACATTGGATTTCAAATTTCATTGAAAAAATTATATGTTGTTACATTCCTCCCCCATATGAAATTTCTTCCTCAAAATATTGTTTTACATACTATGGCGAAAATGGGATTTGATGCTTCTCATTAATTTATTCCTCTAGTTCTCATGTCACCTCCTTATACTAATGTTTTATTAATCATACATTGACTAGGTAAGTGGAATTATTACATAGAAAATTGTCACTATAGTATAAAATATTCACTGACTACTCATCATAAGAGAGATCATTTCTCGACTATACCACCTCTATGTTTAGTTCAAGTCAAATATCCAGTATTTAATCCCTCAAGAGAGATACATGGAATACATAATGTACATGAGACATATTTGGTGAACATGATAGTTGATAGGTCACAACCCTAACACGATCATGAATCTCTATTGGGATTATATATAAGGGAATTAGATTTCCTATCATTCCAAATCTCATTACCCTCTTTCATATATATATATATATATATAGTACTACATTTTCACTAACCAAAAATTAATGTTTTATTAATATTTATTTGGATATCACTTTTATCGACTATGGGAAGCCCAGATATGTTTCTTGATAGTCTTCATCTTTTATGAAAGTTATTCGACCATTTTGTATACCAGAAGGTTATGTTAACCAAATTCATACTTGCATGAAAATTTTCGATAAATTTTCATGCAATGGGTTACATATAGATGAATTTTAATTAAAGAGTGGATATTATTATTATAATCAAATTGAACCTGTATAAGATGTCGACCCCATCCTCCATTGAAGTCCTTTGAGAATTATCTCAATGTAACTTCCAGAGTCTAAATATTATACTAAAGTTTTCCATTAGTTTTGTTGTGGTAATACTTATTGAAGTTCAATTTAGTATTTAGAGCATGTTGTATAATTTTCCAAAAAATAGTGATAAATCACTAATAATGGTCGGATATAATTGATAATGGTACTCCTTGAAGAGTCACCACTTATTTGACGTAAATTCATGCATGTTGTTCAAGTGATAGATCGTATTGAATCATAATAAAGTGAAAAGTCTTCATAATAAGATCCACATTGACCGATAGAAAATTATTTCACAAGGATGTCATTAGACGTCTAGTGAAAAAAATAAATATTGAGGTTTTCCAATTTCTATGTAGGTATGGGTAATGGTTCCATCATACCACTAAACTTTCTCCTTTTACCCTTCACATATTAACTTACATGGTACATAGAGGTGTATTCAGAAATCTACATATTCATATTGTACCAAATATAGTTCTCTAATAGATCTCAATACATCTGTGTGCTCATTGAGTGAATAGAAGATTCTGTGCTATATACATCATTCAAATGATCTTTTTTTATCTTTTGATAGGATGGTACACAGAGTCATGGACAAAATTTTATAACTCCCTCCTCATTAATTTTTATCTTTATGATTATACCTCTCTTATATATTCCAGAGTTTTCTTAATTTCCCCATCATCTCTGTGATCGTCCTTCATCTTATCTTAAAGGGATTGCTGACATATCATTTTTAATAGGAATGATAACGTATCTTTCTTTATTATTACCTTATCAAAAATTTCATGTATAAAAATATAGTATCCTTCTCAATTATCATCAATGATAATATTACAAGATCCTATCTATGTAGAGAATCTTCCACTTTTTTTTCATTACGAGGATGATTGTTGACTGAGATGTCATAATCTTAGATGAGATAAAACCAGATTTTTTGGCACATATAATGCTCCATATATGTGAATATATATTTAATGCTCTAATAATTATAATATATCTCACACTTCTCCAAAAATGGATATTTACACTAAATTTTCAATGTGAGTATCACAACTACTAACTCTATATCATGAATCACAAAATTGTTATCATGAACATTCAACTTCCTTGAGTAATAAATTATAAATTTAACTGTTTTCATTAGTAAAAGACCTAAGACATTATTTCAAGCATCATTTTATACCAAATTATTTTAACACATTTCGGTAGAGTAAGTACAGGTGTTGTGATAAGACTATTTTTCAACTTTTTGAAGGAGGCTTCACATTCACTAGTCTAGAAAAACATTACTCCATTCCAAGTCATCATTATTTGTTGTTTTAAAAATCAAGATAATTCTCTCTAAAATAATCCTTTGCACCCATATAGATGAAGTAATTCTTTGATATTCGATATAAATACTGCTCTAAAAAACTCATCAATGTCCAAATTTTTTATAAGGGTCAATAGAAATTCCATTGTTGGTGATAACATGACCCAATAAGTATTATTATTCAATTCAAAACTCACAATCAATATACATTGCCTATAGTTTCTCCCTTGAAATTTTCCATAGAACATTATTAAAATTCCCCTTGTGTTCCTTATTACTCTAGGATTATATCATAATATCATCTATAAATACTACCATTAATTTTTCTAGGTAATACGTAAAGAATAAATTAATTATGTCCAGGGGAATTTCTCAAGAATCAGTGTGTCTGAAGGGAATCACTATTAACTCATATTTTTTGAACCATGTTTGAAAAGAAATATTTTTACTATCTTCCTTCCTCACCATTTATTGGTGACATCCTATCCAAAGATCCAACTTAGTGAAATAAATGGCCCTACATAGTAATTCAAAAAAGTAATTTATCTATGTTAAGGGATACTTGTTCTATATCTTTATTTTGTTGATATGATGATAATAAATACAAAGGTGCATTGGTATATCTTTATTCTTGATGGAGAGGACATGTTCATCCCATGATGAAGCACTTGGGTATATAAAATCCCTATCCTAATTATCTTGTAAATTGATCTTTATTTCTTCTAACTCAATGGTGTCCACTCTATAACGATTCATTAATATGGAAGAGATCATAGTATATAATCAATTGAGAAGTCTACCGCTCAATCAGAAGAGAGACCAGAAAATTATATAAGGAACACATCTGTGTATTAATTTACAATGGTCATGTCCTTGAACATGACCCACTACTTTCACATAATCATTTGATGTTGTTATTATTTATCATTGTATAATAATATCTATAGTTGAGATGATTATCCTTATAGAGATTCATCCTCATTATTACACTTTTACATGATTGGATGGTGACTTAAGATGTGAGGGGTGATCTCCCTTTATCGAGAATTGTTGTTAGATTTATATAATGATATATCATCCATGCCTAATATCAAATCAAAATCTACCAAAGTAAATAAGAAAATATTTTACGGGAGGCTCAATCCATAAACATTAATCTTGGAGGAGTTATATAAAATGGAGGAAATAATTTACCCATTTGATGTTCTCAAATATAACTCGAACATCATATATTAAGGTGGTGTTTGAATAATGTTAATGAAAACAATTAAATAAAAGTCTGTGAAGAACCATTATCTAATAATAAATTTTCTATTTTTTAATTAGCAACCATTATACATTTCACCACATAATTTTCAATATCCTTCTCAGAAGTAGTGATAACATATACCCTTCTATGATTCCTTGCAGGTTACTATTGTAAATTGCCTCACACAAACCTTGGTATAAGGCATAAGTTATCATAATTCTCATGTTCCTTGTAGATGAAACATTTCAATATAGGTCATGTGTTGATCTAAACCATCATTACTTCTTTTAATTTTGCAGGATTCTTCAAATCTCTTCAATAATAATTATCCCAATGCCCTTCACTTCTACATATAATGAAACTCATTATTACCTTTAGATAGTTTTTAGGATACTTCTTCCCATATTGTTGACATGTGGTCTATATGGTTTTCATTACTTCATGATATTTATTTGATGGCCCTCATAAAATAATCTAGATCATCTTATTTGTTCTTGTACTCCCATGAAACAACTGAGAGTCACCAGTCTCCATTTCAACCTTAAAGTCACAATGGAAAATAACCTTATAAAATTCCATTTCTTGAATCAATAAATATTTTTTTATAATCATAATTAATTCACTAAAGAAGTAACACACCTTTATTTTGGTGTTTATGACAATCTGGAATGGATAACATAAAATCCTTGTAATGTTTTCCCAATATGCCCTAATAGATTCATCCTCCTATTGCTTCAATTTGAAAAAATAACTTTCCATTTTAAAATAGATAGTTTGGGGAAAATATTTATTGAAAAGATAATTGAATCCTTCAAAATTCATAGAATTAATTTCCTCCATTGACTTGGTGTTTTTTATCAGTTTTCACAACTGATCAGCTTCCCTGTCAAAAGGATATACCACGAGTAAGAATTTCTCTTCGTTTAAGCATTGATGGAAAGATAATATATTCTCAATGGAGTTAATCCACAGTTTCATATTGATGTGATCAATTGATACACTAAATATAAGAGGAATTTTTTAGATAAATGATTTTATTGAGACATTCACTTTATTAGGATAAGAAGGGAGTTCTATATGATTCTATTTATTACTAGTAACTTGAGATAGCTAATCCAACACTGTGATGAAGTTTTGTTGTCCCATTTTTATAATGTTTCGAATCTCATTAAGGAAATATTCACATTGCGTATCAACTTAATTTTTTGAATGAGTTCTCTTATTTACCACTATAGACTACAAAAAGTGAAAAAAATATTTAGGGTGATTTAATCCTTATATAACGAGCATATAAAAATGAAAACAAAAACATTGATGTAAAATCATATAAATGAAATTTATATCCTGACATATGATTACCTATATTTTAAAAAAGATTATTCTTGGGGATAGAATTACCAGAAGAGTTATTAATAAAATATTCTAGTCCTAATGTCCAAAAATACCAATATCGTGGCTTTGATACCAACTATAGTGACCCTATCCTTTTTCACATAATATTACATGATTTAATGAATAATTATCTGTGAAATAAAAACCAAGGACCAAAATCTCTAGTGTCTTTGGAATACTAGTTACATAATCATGAAACATGAAAATAGAATAAAAAATTATTTTACCAATCTCCATAACAGGATAAAATCTCCCTATGAGATCCTATAACTACATAGGATAACCTATAGAATATTAAGACAAATGGGATGAGAAAAATAGTCTAGGAAGTGAATACAGATGGGAATATGGCATAACACATGAGTTATAAGGAATAACATGATAAAATAAAAGGCATGGTTCACTAATAAACATTTTACTTCATAACATATATAACATGGAATAATATGATCATGGAGGTATGAAAATTTGAAGGAAACATATAACCTGGCATAAAAATGAGTCAATGCAAACTTCTAAGACTATATTACATTGAAAAAAAGTCTCATAATGGATTCGATTTAATCCCACAAGCACATACATGACTTATCATGAGCATAAAAATTAACCATTTCATTGGAGAACAATCATGGTGCCTCTATAATAACATGTTCTGGCATATGTGTTCCACATAAATAATCAACGATAAAGAATATATATAATGGTTACCCATAGAATTAAATTAATATATTAATCATGCCATGTGGCATAGTCAAATTGTGTATCACTAGGTTATCTATGAAAGAAGGTATTAAATAATTCTAAAAAATTAATTAATTCAATATATTTATAAATCCTAAATAATTATTTCCAACTAAAGTGAATACATGAATTTTCTTTATGAATCTTTAGATATGAGAAACTTTAGTGTGGTTTAAGGGAAGATATTAAAGTGTATTCAATGATGATAAAGGCATAATAATTTTTATGAAAACAGTGACTGACTAAGTTTTAACTTCATAAAAATGAATTATTTTAGAAAAATAATGGTTTCTAAAAATAGTTTGTGGAGTATACGTGAAAATTTGTAATAAATGGACAGGTTCCCTTTAATCTAGATTTCTTATCAGGAGGAATTGAGAGGCAGACCTTTCAAAACATGTAATTCTCAATGAATGAAATGTAAATTGAGATATATAATTTTTTTTTGTTTCATGAAAAAATAATTTTGGATAAGTACATAATAGTAATGAAGAATTACATTGGGTAAAATAGATAGAAAACATAATCAAAGATAATTTGGAGATTGAGATTGAACCTTTACATCATGTACGATTACATTCTATACTTGAACTTGATATCTCAGATAATAAAATAAGAATCATTAATTACATAATTAATAAACTCTTATCCATGTATTTGATTTATTAAAATTTTATTTAGATAATTTATGGTTATTTAGATAGAGTACAATTTCATTATTCTGTGAGTGTTCATTTTCATGGTTTCATGGTCTGTTTACAAGTATATAATTATGGATTTTCTTTCCAAATGGGAATAATTACTTAGAAGTGAAATTATATGGTACTAATGAACATAAATAATTTTAAATGGTCCCATAAATCATTTGTTTCTTGTATTAGGATGATTTATTTGATAATATGAAAATGATTTATGATTAGTTTATTTTGGCAGTTTTTCAATCATCATGAACTAACATTGCTTTATTTAATATAATCAATATTAGTCATAGAACATGAAAAACTTTATAAGATACATATTTAAATCTATTTTAATATTTATAGTGGTTTTATGACTATCCATGATGGTATTAATGAAAAACAAAAACTGATCATCCTTGAATATGGTGAATCGACATATCGGGGATGGTGTTTTCATTTTTAGAATTAAAGTATAAGAGAAGATATTTTAATTAAAATATTCTATTAAAATAGTAAAATTTTATTATATATCTAATATTGTAGTTATAAATACACTTTGTATAGGGGATGCGAGTATAATATAATAAAATAAAATAAATTAAAATAGAAGGATTGAGGATTTTAACTCTTGAATATCATCTCTTTGAGAATATCCTTATGGAATGTGGGTTTGGTACTTTATTGAGTCCAAAAGATCGTGTACATGGGGAAGTTCCTTGAGATGTTAATTTATCAGAATGTTGACAAGATAAAAGTATTATAATGTGTGAGGATAAGGTGTAGTGAGGGTGGTATTTATCAGTGGGGGATAAGAGTGTTTTTTATTTTAATATTCATTAGTTTATTATTTGTTCTCAAGAATATCAATAGTATTAATCAAAATGAATAAATATAGTAAATTTTTCAAGTGGTTTTAATCCAATTTGTGATTACATCATTACTACATAATCCATGACTTGTAAATTCTTGTATTTAGCTTGTATCATAAATTAAAAAATGTAACTATTTCCCAAAAATTATAATTTCATAGAAAAAATTAAAACAATCACCCTAACCATTTCTCTATATGTACATTTTAAAAATAGAATACATATTTGAACAATAATTTTAAAAATACAAGAAATTTAATTTTTAGATAACCTCATATTGTAATAAAAAAATACAAATTTTAATAATATATTCGACTTTATGACCTTCTAAATCATTAATAAAGGTCTCATAAAATTATATTATAATTATAAAAAAATAACATTAATTTATGAATCTAATTTATGAAAATAAATTTTTATTTAAATCGTTATATTAATTATAAAATTGTAAATATAATTTTTCATTGAATAAAACATCAACACCTAATTCATCATTTTTAAAAAATTTACTTACCTGTACCATTAAATAAATATTTCATATTTTCTTTTATAAGATACCAAACATTTATTTATAAATTCATATCCGAGGTCATAATTCTAATGGCCAAATAATAATTTCTATCATTCAAATTACTATACCAATCCAATAGATTCCTTTTTTTCAATAAATACAACTTATTTCATTAATTATTCTATAAATCATATTTTCTATTAAGGATATATAAATATATAAATATTTAAAATAAATATTTTATTATTATTATTATTATTTATTTGTATAGCATCGTTCATGAGTCCAGTTATTCTAGTAAATCGAGTAGATAAAAATTTTCCCATTCATATTATCTTATGTATTATTTATTGACCCATTTTAATATTTCCAATTCTTAATGTATTATTTTCAAACAAATATATCATTATTGATTTATGAGAATAATGATTTTATTTGGGTATATATCTGTTTTATTTGTTTTATGAAATAATAAGGGATATTCTTTTTATAAAATATTGGGATATTGAAAAATTTATAGCCATCTAGAAAAGAAATATAATATCATTATTATTTATGATTATATAATATTTACATGAGTTTATAATTTTTCTAAAAAAAATTATTCTTTATCTTGATTTATTATTATTTTTAAAACAATTATTTTAAAATATAAAAGGTTGATTGATTTTTTTATTCGTAGTGATAAAGTAAGAGAATTTAGTATTTTATATTTTTAATTTGTTTGAAACTAATAGTTATTTTAATAAATTTCCTATTCCTAGAACAACATTGTAAAATGGTGTTCAGGAAAATAAAAATATAACAACCTTTAAAACAACAATAACTACATTAAGTTAATATAATTTTTCTAGATAATTGTTTGAGGAAGCCATTTTTTCGGATAATTATATTTCAAATAGAATTATTCTTAAAACATTATTTCAAAAAAATCCTTTTTAATTATTTAAAAATAAAAAAGAGTGAGTTGGTTATTTTATTATTTTTTGATGTAATGGTTTTTTATTTAAATTAAAAGGATAATTTAGATGATTTTAATGCTAAATGTGATGAATTAATTTTTTGTGGTCAGCATAATAGTACTAAATATTATAGAGCCTATAAAAAAGACTATGGTTATTGATGTATATATTCATGTTATATTTCATTAAGATAATGAAAATTTTATTTCTTATTCAAATTATTTGGTTGGTGAGTTTAGGGGATTTAATTTTACTAAAGAAAAACCTCAAGAAATGTTTGAATAAATTTTCAATTTTTTTATTTCAAATTTTCTTCCGGATAATATAGATTATGATCTGAATGAATCTAATTGGATTATTGTTATGTATGATAAATATAATTATTTTCTAGAAACAATATCAAGACATTATTTGAACACCATAGATATAGGAATATTATAGGAACAAAATGGACTCTATTGAAATAAAATGGATGAATATGGAAATGTTAAAAATAAATATAGACATGTTTCTAAAAGTAATTTTCATAATAGAGATATATATTTTGATGAATCTTTTTCACTTATTGTATGAATTAAATCTATTATAATTTTAAAATATTTTTATTCTTTTCAAGGATATCAATTATTTCAAATAGATTTCAAAAGGTTATTTTGAAATGGTTTTATTCATAAGTATGCTTATGTTTCTCAACCCCTTATACCTGAAAATGTGAATTTAACAAATGATGTTTTTATGTTATCAAATATTTTATATGATATTATGACATAAAATTGTTCATCTAATGTTATAGTTATAATAATTTTATTGGTTAATGATTTTTATAAAGGTGATGTAGATATTACATTATTTTTGTAAAATAATTTCCAATGATATATATATATGTATAAATATACTTTGATGATATTGTTTTTTTGTACTTATAATGTTTTCTTTGTAAATATTTTTCAATTTTTTTGGATGGTGAATTTGAAAAAAAAATTATGGGAGAGTTGAAATTATTTCTAGGACTTAAATTTTTGGATGAAATTATAGAATATTTCATATTCAATCCAAATATTATAAGGATTTTGTGAAACTATTTTTTCCTTATTATTATCAATATTATAAACCCCCAATGAGTATTTCTTGTAAATAATATTATGATATTTTTGGAAATCATATTGAATCAAAATTATTTATAAGAATTATTAGAAGATTTACGTATTTAACTACATCTATAAAGGACATAATATTTTGTTTTTTTATGTTCTTGATTTCAATATGATCCTAGGGAATCTGGGATAAAATTTTATAAGAATATTATTATATATGTTAAATGGATAGTTAATCATAGAATATTTTAATCTAGAATAAATTATTTTGATTTTATTAGTTACTTTTGTTATTATATTGGAGTATGCCATCTTTAAAGAAGAATCACCTCATGTATGTCTCACATTCTCAGTAAGAATTTAGATTCTCTGATTTTAGGAAACCAAAACCCTTCTTCATTGTCATCTACTATATTTGAGTATATCGATGATGCATCTTTTTTCTCTCAATAATTATAAACTAAACAAAAATTTTATTACTATGATTTAAATTTTAAATTTTTTTAAATCTTTTATGATAATTATTATTATATTTATATCTTAGAAAACTCTTTATTTCATTATAGGACAATTAATATGGAAATGTGTTTTCATTTTCTTTTTGATCATGATAACAAATATAATATTATTATTCAATATATTCCAACTGAAAATCAGTTGGAAGATATTTTTAGCAAACAATTGGATTTATTAATGTTTGAAAATTAAAAAATTACTTTGAATGTTATAATTATTTTAAGTAAATTATTTAATTTTCTAAACAAAATCTAATTTGAATTTATTAAGGTGATGTTTAAATGTCCTAAAACTGGCAATTTTTATATTTCATAAATAATTACTTTTTGGAAAAGTCCATGAATGGTGAGAATATAATAAAATATTTTTTTGGTTTTTAGTTTAAAAAATGGGGGAAATTCATTTGAGTTTTTCATTATTTATTATTATTTTATGTTATTTAGAAATTATGAACCATCTTATCATTTTATGTGAAAATATTATTTTTGAAGCCTCTATGTATTTTTGTTATATATTTTGTTTTATTCATTAGAATTATGTAATATCAATTTTATATGAAATATTATAGGATTATATAAATTTTATTTAACTACTACGAAGTCTAAATATATCACCAGCATTGCTCATATTTTGATTTGAACATACTGCATGTTTTTTCATTCAATTACAATTTTTGGTATAAACTATTTCACTATTTTATTTGATAAATTATTTATATACTGGGATTTATTGACTTGATTCTCAAGAAATATCTTGCTTAAAAAATACATCACCATTTTATACATTAAATTAGAATAACATTATGTGTTATTTTTTTGTTTAAGTTGACATAAAAATCAACAAAATTTATGTAAAAATTTTTTTGTCTACAATTTACTAAATAATGTTTCACTAGTATTTCATTGATATCTCTCATGATAAACATCATAATAGAATGATATTTTTTGGGGAATAATTAAAATAATATTTTATATATTTATTTAAACTATATTAAAGTATATTTTTTATATTCCTTAAAAAATCTTAAATATATGAAATATTTCATAGTTTTTTCGGTATTATTAATTTTATTTTTTCATAGTTTTTATTAAAAAATATCGGTGTATATATAGTAATTATATGATTTGTTATCTAATGGAATGATCTAGAAATTGTATTTATTTAATTATTCGAGACCATTCATTAATTCTATCATTTAGATTGGATAAAAAATGACCAGTTGTTTTTTGACATACTTGTACATGAAATTATGGAATATTCATAATCTTCTACCTATATATGCTTATTATACTTATACAAAAACCTTCATGTGGTATTTATATATTATTTCTTAAAATAAAAATATTTTATAGTATCAAAACTATCTATTTAAATATAGGTTGAGCATCCTATCAAATATTATCTATATAATCTTTTATACTCATCTTTTCATAAAAAATAATTTGGTGAACTTCTGATGTGTCATGAAATTTTAATCGACCTTTGTGATCATTTATTCATCATCATGAAGATCTCTAAACTATCAAATTGTATCTTTTTATACTTATAATACATTGATGATTCAAGTTGACTGAAAATTACTTTTTTTATTATCATAATAATATTTTAAGGGGTAAGGGGAACCCAAAATTACATCAAATGAAAAACCCAAAATCATGTCTCCACAGACACTATTAAAAGTAAACAAACCATTCAAAACAAAAGAGAAATGCCCCTACCCAGCATCAAAACTGTGGAGACCAGTTCCACCAACCCATCACTGCACAACTAACTATCCAGTGCAAAAATGCATAGGCCCGGTACTGATGGCAAAGACATACCATCTCAAACATTCAAATCCATATAGAAATGACCTGGTGAAACTCTCACTATAACCTAATCTAGAGGAGTTCCAAGTATATTAATAGGTTGAAAATGGAAGAAAACCATGAACCATAGGACCGCAAAAAATTCACCACAACAAAATTGTTTCAAGCAGAAACAAATTCATCACTAAAAAGAATTAAACCTTCACATCATCCATGAAAGCTTCAAAAACATTTGCAACTCCACTAGAGATACCACCAATCCATACGGTGCTCTCACTACCATTGTTCTTATATAGGTAGTCAGAAGACAATCCATAGAACTTGATGGTGATTCATCGTCACCTAGGACTGGATGAACCAAAACCTCATCAAAGAAGCGTCACCAATGAATAACTTTGGGATGATCTAAACTAGAAACACCACTCTAGGCATGGATCTGCTCAGATGTGAGCCGTGAAGGCATCCTCACCAGTTCTCCAGATAAGTCAGAACAAACAGCAAGGAGCGGCCAATAGGAAGCAATACATTCAATGAAACACCGAAAAAAACACCCAAAAAACCACTAAGATCATCACAAAATCAGAAATCACCAAATAATGTGTATTAGAAGCATAGAAAACAAAGGTAAATAGACCCCCCCCATCTGGACCACTCAGAAGATGGCGGTAGGACCCCTCAAAAGACCACAATGGAGCTGTCACTGGTTAGAGCTGACACCCATCCTGATTTGCACTAGAAGCACATCGAGACCATTGATCCACGCCGAAGCCACTAAGACACACCTGATCTACGCAACTGACCCATCAAAGACAAAAAGGGCCACAATGGAATGTTAAGGTCAACATGTGTGTATCATTGAGTGGAGAGTTATTAGGCTATCCTTGGCCCACATAAGGAAAAACCTTTATAAAAATTATTTTTGTTCATTTTTTATTTCTGATAAAAATTTACATTAATAATTAACTTCATTATTTAATTTAATTAATCAATTTATTTGATAAAATTTATTAATATGGTATTTTAACTCCCCCCCTTTTGACAATAAATATTTATTTATTCCAACATAATAAAATATTTTGTGATTTAGATTTTTTGAAATTGGATTGTGTACCAAAGGCAATGAAATCATTGATATTTCTAAATATCATTATTAAATTTTAATTAATAATGTAATATTAAATATAATTTAAAACTTTTACAATATGATCATTTTTCTTATATATGTGATATATTTTTTATTTCAATCAAATTAAAAATTTTGTATATACCTATATATTCTGATGTAGTGTGTTGTAATGTTAACGGCACAATGTAGAAGTGTGTCCTTTATCAGTGTTATTTCATGAAATTTAAAAATAACCCTTTATAAACACTAGAAAAATAATGGAAAATGGGGTTGCTTTATCAATTAAAAAATAATCATTGTTGAAGGGGATTTAGATGTTCATTATTTTGTCAACATCATTTTTCATTTCATCCCATACCATCCATTTTCAATCCATCTTTTATGATTAGTGACTCTACTTTAAGAAATAATTTTTTAAATTTCTCACTATTTTATATTTTTTCTTCAACATTGTATTTCTGTTTTCCCTTCACATCTTTCACTAGTGAAAGGGTTTTATTCAATGTCGTTTAAGTTAAATGTTTATCTTTTATCCTCTTTTCTAATGCCTCCAAGATTTAATTTTTCCTTTTCATAATATATATGATGACGAGAAATTTTATTTTTCATGATTGCGGTCAAATATTGGTAATAAAATTCTTCATTTCTCACCTAAATGATTCACTTTTTCTATCAGTAAATATAATTTTATTAGTATACTATTACATTGAATTTATATAAGGTCTAACCCACTACTTATATCTACCTGAAATAATTTTTTTCCTAATTATTTTATATTTTGTTATGATTATTTTCCCTATAAATTTGATTATATTTACACACCATGTTAATGAACATATTATTTTTCATATTTAAAGTGTTCCCTAACCTCTTTATGATTTCACACAATGTTTTTTCAATGTTCATTTCCTTAATCACACTATTCATTCTTTCTTTTTTCCAAGATTTAAAAAATTATTTGACATTTTTACTTTTTCAGCTAAAACATAAATACTTTTCTAGAAGAAATAAAAACAAAAATATAGATTTGGGGATGGTTTTTATGGTCTATCATCCACTTTATGCCATTTTGATATTTATCCATATGAAATATGGAAACACTTCATTTTTTATAATAAATCATTTGTGAATCCATGATAATTTGACGGATGATTATTGAGACAATATTTTGTTTCCATATATTTAATTGATTATTTCATAATAAATTATTTATAAACACATTAAATATTCTTATAAAAATAAAGAACTATGCTGATTATTTTTTAAAAAATAGTATATGATTGTCTTATTTGAAAAAATGAATTTTGTTTGATTCAAAATTTACACATCAAGTTGATTTTATTTTATATTATTGTTATATTTGAATATTCAAAATTCCTGATGATAAATAATCTCTTTTGATTATTTGACTATTATCTCCATTTATTTGTTGAAAATTACACTAGCGTCACCTTACTAACATAGGTTCAAAGAAATATAATTTATTCATTAGTGACACAAGATCAATTTAAAAAGTGTGAATACAACTATAAATATTGATGTGGATACACATTATAATGTAATAAGAAATTTTTCTTAGTAAAATCATCCTTTAAATTTTTAATTTTCATAATCAATGAAAATTACACCCTCATTGGAAGATCTTATCATCACCCATTACTTATATAATTGAAAACCCAACATTTTTTTCATTTCTTAATTCCTTATAATATTTTTTTCTCATTCATGATAAATTTTTAATTTTTTATTATTATTTAATATTATTGATCATTCATTTTTGTTCTGTGTTGTTTTGAAAATTGTTATCATATTCTTATAGAGTGAAATAAAAAATTATGTTAGGATACTAATGTAGTGAAAACCATTTTGGTTGGGTTGAAATTATATAAATTCCACCAACACTCCTTGGGTTGTCATTACATTATGGTTTCTCTTGAATTTTCAATGATTTGGAAGGATTGAAATCAACCCAACTATATAACACATACCCCAAATAGATAATAAGAATGATTTAAATTATATGAGACTTTTGGATGTTTTTTAATTATAGGGATCTTTTGATACTTTTTGGACTAATTCAATATGGTTTTCATGATGCTTCACATGATACCTATTATCCCCATGAGATTAGAGGACATAATGGATTTTAATGTAGAGATAAAATTGCAGAAATTAAAAATAGATATTATATTTTGTATGAGAAAATTATTTCTAAAATTATAAAATGGATGAAAGATGAGAAACCAATTTAGGTATGGTCCATCCATTCATTGTGATAATTTTTAGATGCATATATTTTTTTCACTTTTCAAAATTTTCATGATTTTTTTCAATGTGTTTGGTTCACGATGAGTGGATATGTCAAAAATAATTTCTATTGGAAAAATTCTCTTCCCTATGAATACATGATTTTTAATTTTTTATGTGTATTTTGTTTCAACTCCCCCATTTATTTAGGTTTCTAGGTTCTTTTTGTGTATTATTTTGTATAACCTAATATATCACTAATTTAAATTCAAAAATCTGAATCAATATTAGTTTTTCAATATTTTACTTATTTATGTTTTATATTCCATAATTATATTCAAGCAATCTAATGTATTTTTTGTATGTTTAATATATTTTTTAATTATTTATTTTTTCCATTTATCTAAATTAATCAATCATTCCATATCAGAAAATGTAAAATTTGAAAATGATGGTATTTTTAAATTGTTTCATAAAATTTACAGAGATAGTTTGTCTGATCATCCAATTTACTAGATGAATTTTTTCATAACATTTCCCCCTTTTTAATTATTCATGTGTTCATTATCCCCCATTATCTATTATATTCACTTTCTTTTCAAGTTTAATGTATTTATTATGGTTGATTGTCTTTTCATCCAACACATTACATGAGATTGTACAAGGATTCTTGTGAACACCCACATATGAAAAACACTTTAGATTATAAGAATATAATAAGAGAAAAATTCACTCACTCTTTTCTAGATTACACATAAACACATTTCATTGTGAATTTTAGCGAACTAAAAAATATAATAGTATTTCTTTGAATATCATCTCACCTCAATGATTTCCAGATAATGAAATTTATTTTTTATAAACATGTTATATCACTATTATAATGATATAATTTATAGGAGTAAGGAATTCAATGTTCCTTTATGTCTATTCAAGGAAATGGTCATGAAGACCTAGTACCTGGATGTAAGGCTAACAAGATTTATAATGATAATATAGAAATTATGTATTGAAATGTAAATATATATTTTATGTTTCTAATCAAATTAATCATGTCAACAAACTTTTAGTTGATTAGATTCTTGTTTGGTTTATCTCATTTGGTAATTCTTTGTTTATATCTATTATATTGATATTAAAATTTTAAAAATGTTTTATATGATTCATAGTGTCATTATGAATAACTGGTATCAATTTCTAAAACAAATCAACAATTTTGTATCATAATTAACGTTGGGTTGAAATATCTAGAGTCAGTCCATCCTTGATGTCAACTGGTTAATGTATTTTGTATAATTGAATTTACTATTAATAATTTCTTTCTTATCTTTATAAATATGAAACTAATGTTCTAGTGTCCCTGATTTCCCTATGTGTTCCATTAGCCTTGTTTCACTTCCAAGAATTTTTTTCTCAATGATGTCAAGCAAGTATAAAATCACATGCGAGAAAATGATTATTGTATTTATGTCTAGTCTAGGGCACATTGTTGATGGCCATATGGAGATATTGTTGAGAATATATAGATCCTCAATCCACTATAAGGTACAAATATTATCTTCATTTGTTACTAGAGTATAAAAATAATTCCACAACAAGGGTCATTATAGCTGGTTGCTGGAGTATGAACCAATTGTTGATTGAGATCGAGGTCATTTAGTCAACACTTTCATGTTTTGGTAGAAGTATCATGTTTTCTAGTTGGGCTGCATGATGATTCCTAGGTCTCATGTGTTTCTTCCATTGGAGGTCTTTAATGTATAGGTGTTGATAATTAGTTTTCGAGATAATATTGGTTTTGGGATTTATTAAAAGAGAAATAAACCTATATAGGGAAAGAAACATGTTTAAGGAAGAGGAGATAGAAATGATGTCCAATTATGGGGATGAAAATCTTTCCATCGATCCAGAGCATGGGTACATCATGTGAAGTCCAAGATAATAAATCTTTCCCTTTCACCTCCCCTCACTATTTGATACTACATGTCTTATTATCAGAAATTCTTATGCATAAACATGATTTCATTTTTAATGAACTTGGGGTCTTGGGTTGATATATTTTGATGAATCCTTATAATTATTTTGAAAATATGATAATTCATTATTATTTCTAAATATGGTCTTTCTCGGTTATGATTTTCAATAAATTGTGAATAATAATACCATTATTGATAGGGAATGTTTATTATTTTAACTTATTCATAAGAGCATCATTTCCTCAATATAAATTATTGATAAAGTATAAGTTTAGCATCAACTACTAAATATATTCCCATTAACATCATCAAAAATATACTTTAACAATGCAAAAAACATTTTGTTTTACCCAAATTCATTAGGGGGTCAACTTTATGAATTATGAAAACAATGATAATGAATCCCTTTATCATTTCTAGGAAAATAATTGATAAATTCCCCCATTATATGTGATTTCATTAGCTCAGATAAAGGCCCAACTTACTGCAGTGTGCAATTTAAATAACATCTCGCTATTGGAAAGACACTAATAATATGTAATAAAATATACAATCTAATTGACATAGATTTTATATGAAAAATACAAAAACAAACTTCTATATAAATTTCAAACAATGTTTTGTATAATTACATTTACAATTATTATCCACAAACAAGTAAAAATATTATTTTTTTATCATCTTTATATAGAGTGATTTCATCTCAATGAAGCAAGTCCATGGTACCCGTTACTAAACAAATAATCCTAACATGACAAAAAGATTCCAACTATATATGAAAAAAATATTATTTTATTAATAATATAAGGAAATAAATTAACCATTAATGTGAATTAGTCTATTAAAAATTTTCAATATTAAATAAAACACCCAAGAAGTGTTATACTAATCACAAATAAAATTATTTTGGTTTAATTAATAAATACATATAAAAATTATATTGGGATAATGGTAATAAATTATCATAATAATATGAATTCATTATGTGATTTTATAGTATGTAACTTTTTATTTTTAATAAAATTGATGATAATTTTAAATAAAAAGATATACATTGAGTTATAATGGTCACACTATGAATCAGATTGATGTGTAGATGATTTCTACATGTACAATATTACTTATGGATTGTTTTTCTAAAGTATCGAAATAATTTGAGTGTATTTTATTGGTTTTTAGTATGTCACTTTTTTTAATAAAATTTAATATGAAACAGGTAATAAAAATATTGAGCTATACCAGTCACATCATGTACTTGCATGGCATGTTACAAAATCTTACACATTAAAAATCTCTTATGAATAATTTTTATAAATTATCAAGACAATCATTTCATTTTTACTGGAAAACATTTTGAACTAATATGTTGATTTTAAATTAATAACGATCACCTTAAGTCATATCTGTCACACCAAGAATTTGATTGAGGTTTATTTGATTAAAAAATGTTTGAAACGACTTTTGAATTTTTTTACTATAGTATTAAAACAATTTGAATACATTTTCTAAGTTTTCAGTATTTTACATATTCTTTTATGAAAATTGATGTCAATTTTAAATACGAATACACATATGGGGTCATATCAGTCATACTGCGCATTATATTGAGGTGAGTTTGTCCTTATAAATCCAAAAATGGCTTATCAATCATTTTTTTGAAGTATAAAAGCAATCTAAATGTTATTTATCATTTTTCAATATGTCACTTTTACTTTTTAATAACATTAATTTTAATTTAAACAAGAAGTCATAGTTGGAGTTATAATTATCCCACCATGCATCATATTTAGGTTTTGTTGATTGCTACACATTAAAAATGACTTATGAATTTACCCATAATATATCAAAAAACCATAATGTGTTTTTTGGGTTTCTAGTATGCCACTTGCTCTTTTTTTCCAAAATTAATTTCAATTTTAAAATAAAAAGACACGGGTGGAGTCATACCTACCACAATATGATTCAAATTGTGATGAATCTGATTCATACACTTCAAAAATAACATATTTATTGTTTTATTAAAGTATCAAAATAATATCCTATAAATAATTTTATCAAAATAATATGAATGTGCTTTATTTTTTTCAAGTATTTCACTTGTGGTTTTTTACTAAAATGACTTTTAAAAGTGTAAACACACACTTTAATTCTTACCAGTCAAATTGGGTTTTTGTTTGATTTGATACTACTTCCTACACATCACAAATTAATTATGAATAATTTTCCT
Organism: Viscum album; assembly: GCA_963277665.1. Classification (NCBI taxonomy): domain Eukaryota; kingdom Viridiplantae; phylum Streptophyta; class Magnoliopsida; order Santalales; family Viscaceae; genus Viscum; species Viscum album. Next base: position 371,334,532 of record OY728130.1, on the reverse strand, counting down.
AAATTATCTTGATAATCAGAGTGTTTTTATTGGTTTTTTGTGAGTGACATTTATTTTGAACTAAAATGTAAATTTCAAACAAATAATGTATTCTTTGAGTTATACCGGTCAAAACATGCATCTTATTGAGGTTTGGATGTTTCCTAAAAGGAAAAAATTACTTATAGATATTTTCTAAAAAATAACAAAACAATCCAAATATTTTTTCATAGTTTTAAGTATTTCAGTTGTTCTTTTCACTAAAAATAATTTTAATTTTAAATAAAAAGACACTTTGATTCATATAGGTCACACCAATCATTTGATTGTGGTTTAGTGATTTCGTACAAGTGAAAAATTACTTTTGTATCATTTTCCAAAATTTTCAAAAGAATATGGATCCATTTTATTTGGTTTGAGTATGTCACTTGTAATTTTTACAAAAATTAATGTCCATATTAAGTAAAAAAGAAAATTTTGAGTCATACTGATTACACCACAGGTCATATTGAGGTGGTAATGATTCTTACATGTTAAAAATGAATTTTGGATCATCTCACTTAAGTATCAAAACAACCCAAATATTTTTCTTATTTTTCAATATGTACCTTATTATTTCTTAATTAAATTAAAATAATTTTTATATAAAATTCCCAGTAGGAGTTATACGGGTAACATCGCGAGTTAGATTTATTTTTAATAGATTCATATATTTATAAAATTACTTATGTATCTTTTTTCCAAAATTATCAACTCAATATTAATTTATTGTTTTTCTTGATTATGTCACTTGTTTTTTTATTAAAATGTAATTTGAAATAGGAAACATTGAATTTGTGTAATATTAGTCACATAATTTATTTTATGATGTTATAATGAAACCTATATATCACAACTTCCTTATATATCATTTTAATAAATTATTAAGACAATTATATTTCATTTTCAATTTTTTGATGACTGGTATGTTTTTAACTAAAATGACAATATTAAACAAAAAATGGACACTTGGAGGCAAACTGGACGCAATGTAAGGAAGGTTGAGGTTTGTTTAAAATATATATATCATAAATGAGATCAATTTCATTTTACTAAATTATAAAATATATATGAATGTATTTTATTTTATTTAATTATATCACATTTTCTTTTTACTAAAATTAATGTCAATTTAAAAAAAATGTATTTTTACTCATAATGGTTACACCGTGCATCTGATTGAGGTGTAGAGGATACATAAACATCAAAAAGGACATATGAATCATTTTACTAAAGAATAAAAAAATATTAATGTTATTTATTGGTTTTTATTTTGTTACATAGCCTTTTTAGTGAAATTAATTTAAATATTAAACAAAAATACACACTTAGATTCATACTGGTCACACCATGTGTCATATTGAGGTGTGGTTAATTATTACACACCAGAAATGACAAATTAATCATTATACTAATGTATAAAAATAATATGAATGAGTTTTAATTGTTTTTACTATGTCACATATTCTTTTACCTAAAATTAATGTTGATATAAAATAAAACTACACATAGAGTTATACTGGTAACATTGTGCATCAGATTTAGATAGGGTTGATTCCTATAGGTAAAAAATTACATAAGGATTATTATCCTAAAGTATAAAAACTATTTGAACATCTTTTCATAGTGTTAAATATGTCACATTTCCTTTTTACCAAAATTTATGTCAATTTTAAATTAAAAACCACACTTGAATAAGTGATGTGTGTATTGAAATAAAATATAAATTATAAATAGAAAAAAAAAATTCTATGTCATATTGAGAAAACTATTTATCTGATTAAATTGTGGATGATTGTGTATCCAATGTAAATTCATCATTTAACTATCTCAAAAATGTTATAAAATATAGAACATGTTCCATTTTTATGGAATAGAAACCCCAGGATCCCTGAAACATTTACATTTCAGGTAACATGTGGTCATCTATCCAACTATAAAAAACATGTTTTTATTATTTCTAGCTTTTGTAGATAGGTGAATGAAAAACATAACTTCCCCAAATAGCTGTGAAAGAAACTAAATAAGTATTAGATAAAAACGGTAAGGAAATTAACATACAAATAGAATATAAAATTATTACAAAATTAATTGAATAAGTTGATGGAATTCATCTTTTCATGATGGTATGATAAAATAACCACCCACTTGATATCATTATTTCAGTTATAGCCTCAATTTTCAATCTCGCATGAGCTTGAGAAGCTTTAAACAAACCACTACAACACATTAAAAGGAATCCAACTCTATTAGAAAAAAATTATTATGTTACTAATAAAATAATTAAATAAATTAAAAATAAATATGAAAGAATAAATTAATAAAATTTCATTTTAAACTGAATAATACAATTTGAGTCAAAATATGTACACTATTTATCAAATTGAGTGCATGATCATAGTACTAGGGTGAATCATCTATGTTCACGAAGCCATTTAGTTAAGGCTTTTGTGAAAATTAACAAAATAAGTATAAAATATTAATAATGAGATTATGGACTAAAAATATTATATATAATTATTAGGAAATAAACTAAATAGGATGTAGGAAGTCACATCAACAAGATACATGTGCACATTATTTCATCATCTATAATACCCAGTTGTTTCTAAGAAAATATATTTAGCCTTTTGAATATGATTATTTTTAACAATAAAATTAGTACATTAAATATATAAATACATAAAGGATCAATAAATGTTATAAATTAAATACAAACTATCTTAAAAAATTCCTCTTCAAGGGTGTAGGTTTGTTGATGGTATATGATATCTCTCATAAATTCACAAATAAAATAACTAGAATATTTTCTATTAATTTGTTTTTGAAACTACATAAATGTAAAGAAAAATATGTAATTTGATTAGATATTTCTTTTTATAGTGAACTCGTATTATATATATCATAATTCATGTCTATATGTATATTTTGAGTGGCTCCTTATGTGAATGGACAGCCTGATGCCATGATTTTCAAAATATTTAAACACCTTCCAACTAGAAAAAAATTATCATTAAAAATAACAGATACTTTTTAACTTGTTTTTTTCTTCTACAACATTGTATATAGTGTCTTAATATATAAATTCATCATCACGTGTAGTTTGTTTCTTGGGTTTCCATATAGTGTATTCAAAAAATAAATATTTTGAGTATCCAAATTGACCACAATGAGAGCCCAATTTTTCCTAAAATCAAAAATTAATATGTAATTAAAGGAATTAAAATATATTTTATATGATTCTAAATTTGTATTTTTAACCTATACTTGTTTGTATTAAGAATATATTTTCTTCTATAAATTTATTTTCAAAGGATTTGGCCCATTTCAACTATTTCATCCTTTTTATTTATTTACTTATGGTCTATGGATGTGATGTGAGGAATAATGAGTCCATATTTATGTTCTTGGGGTAATCCCATCAATTATATGGATATATATTCACAAAAAATAAATAAAATTTATTTATTCATAATTAACATTATATATCATATATTTTAAAAAAATATCTTTGAAACACACCACATGAATAAATTTATGACTAAGAATCCTAACCATTCAAACATGATATTTTCGATTATATTCTCAATAGCAATGAAGTCTGCAATATACTCTATGTACATTTATTGTTCAAAATAAACTATGTGATTACTACCACATTGTAACTTTGTATCTCCCTGAACCTTCAATTTTGGTGAATGTGGATATTGAATAGGTGAGTTGAATTTTTGTTCGAACGACCATTTTGATCATTTTGTAGGTCCTTTAGATGGTGGTTATTCGGACTTTAATTTCACAACTTCTATTTTTTATTTTTAAAAAATATTCATTAGTTCAATTATTTTTACATTAATATTTAAATGATTATCATTAACAATAAATTAAAAATGAATACCTCCATGTTGACATGTATTTTTACAAAATATGATGTCCATGCTATGAATTGTCCAACGACTTGGTCATCCATATGAATATATACATCATCAAGTAGACAAGGTTGATCGAATATTGGTTCATGAGCATCGGTAATACCCACTGTCAGATGACATGTATGAAGTGGTATATTGTGTAGACTATCTTCATAGATATTGAAAATAGTAGACCTCACAACGAGGCTATGTGTGGGTGTTGATGGATATAAATCACAATCATTTTGGACCTCTGAAATATTAGTACATGAAAGGTTATAATGCCTATCTGATTCACATTTCATAGAAACAATTATGATAATATTGATTACCTAATCTATGACAGCTCTTTGAGGGAAATTGATCACCTAAAAAATGGTGAGGGTAGGGCAGGATCTTCATATAGAGATTATTCTTCAGTTTTTTCTCCTATTTTCGTCCTCATAGAACATTTTCATGCAATGTAGATTGCAAAAGATTTTTTTTTTCTTTTGGGCAAGGTAATATTTCTCTAAACTCTTCCATTTATTTATCTTTATTCTTCCCTTTTTTCTTTTCTCAAAATATTTTCATGGTTCCACCCCAAAACTTCTTCTCTAATGCAGATATACTATACTATCCACTTTAAGGCCACAAATAATATTTTTAATATGATAAAGGTTTTAGTGATTCATGTGTCAAAGTTAGATAGAAAATATTGAAAATTAAGTAATCATTTTTATTTAATAGTGATTTAAATGAACATAAATTTATTATTCCATACCTTTACATGTTTTATAGACTTCATTTTTATTATCATCAATTAATATCCATATATATTTACATGTTTCTCCTTTAATATGACACGACATGGGATATAAGTTTATTTGGATTTGAATTAATCAACATGAATATAAATATAGGAAGATAATTATTTTGTTGTTTCGTGTCACACACATGTTTTGTGGTGTATTTTTAATATTTAACATTGTTTTCAAATGAATCATACTTTAAAATTTCTATATAGTAGTGGTAAATTGGTTTTGTTTCATATTATTTACTTTCAACACATAGTTTCTATTTTGTAAATAAAACATTCTTAGTCAAAGTGATTAATACATGTATTGTCAAACCTTTTATTACCATCCACATTGTTTCTGAAAATATATCTTTTCATGATGTTTAGTAAACTCATCCCTCAAAACATGTCTTATCATGTGTGCATACATATGAGGTGGGTGCTGGTTTATTTTCCCTTCAGAATCATTAAAATGAAATTTCATTTGAATTTTTTGAAAGCCTATATGATCTATTCCTAATAGAATTAATACAATTTTATTGTGGGAGAAATATACTATAAATACACTATTAAATTAATGTTGAAGAGTAATTAAATGTTTCATTATTTAATTACATAGTAAAATTAAGAAAGGATTTCATAATTCTACCATAATAACTTCCCAAAGTATTGTCTTAATTATGGGAACAACATGGTTCGATGAATATACATCCATCCAAACATAAAACCAAGGGAAAAGGCCAATGAAACTACAAAACATGGAGTTTTTGGTGTTAACAGGATGGTCTTACATATTACAACTATACATCAATTTGATGACATATCATTTAACATTAATTTTTTTTTATAAAACCTTTAAGTTAAGAGGCACATATTTTTTCAGTGATATAAATTATATACCTTCTAATATTAACTTTGGTTAAACATCATAAATATATTATTAATTGAGATTGGTATCATTGACCTATGTATAATGTTGTTATACCCATGTACTTATCGAAACAACTGGTTGAGAAACCTATTATTCCTCTGGATTGGTAGCATTTGTATGTGAAAAAAGATCATTGTTCCTCATCACAAAGATAAGCTATAGGTTTAGAAACATATTGTTCCGTAGTATTAAGAGAATCAAAATGTAAAAAAATCATTATCTATAGAACTGGTTCAAAATCTAATTTAGATTACGTAAATGCAGTAGCGAAAAGATAATAATCTAAGGTAAAAAGGTATATATTAAAAAAATATATAAACTGATTATTTTAAAGGGTTGAAAATATTTTTCCCTAATATAGTATCTAAATACCTTCATTATGTACCCCTATGACATAGTAATCCATATCTAGTTGGGTAAATTATGAAATGATTGTGTGTTCTCAATAAGTGGGCCATCCTTAGTTGGATTTTCATTTGACCCTTTATTGGATTTGGTTAATAACAAAAAAATTTAGAATATTTAGTTTGGGGGATCTAGGACATAAAATACTTCTACTAACTATGATTTCATTATACAAATTTCAACATTTTACACATCCTTAATAAAATCTAATTTCATTAATCCCAATTCATGAATTTTGTGAAAAATTCTTTTATCAACCCACTTTAATTGAAAATCGGAACTTGGAATGTTTTATAATCTAACATCCATATTTTTTTGATGATTCCAAAGTATGACATATTCACATAAATTGGATTTCAGTCCTAAATACTAGAAACATGCATCGCTTTAACCAAAAGTGCCAGTCTACTAATTTTCATGGTACTACCTATAGAATGATAATCTGTATAAAACATATATCAATTAATTACATAAACACTTAAATATAATACATAAACACTTGGTTCTTTGGCTGTCCATCAATGTAATTCTGAAATTTAATTTTCATTTTCATTTGTTAGAATAAAAAATATGGTCTAGTAACCCTTTTATATATTTTTTATTATCTGTATCTACAAGCTTTGTTTCAGAATTTGATGGATTCAAATGCCTAATAATACATATTTTTGTTACACATAATGGTTCAATATTTATTATTAAAAAAAAGATAAATATGGACCTACACCAAATATGTAATATTAATTGTGTAAAATCATTTCAATAAATTACTTCAACCCTAAGCCACCCAGTGTGATGAGATTTTGGGAGACCAATTCTTTCCACACTAGATAGGTGGTCAATATACAATTCAATGACTTCATCCGAAATATATCCCTTAGTAAAACAACCTACTAGAAGACTTCATATTTTTAATATACACATTCAAAATATTCATATACAATTCAATGGGTAACACCATTCTATATTGTACATGACCACATAGTTAAATATCTCTAATAAAGTGAACCATCATATCAAAGAATATGGTGAGGAATAACATTTCCAATTAAAATAATATGATGTTAATTTCCTTTTAAATATGTTTTAATTTCACAAGGTATATAACTTTAATATATATATTTGAAAACTAAGTACAGATTGGTTAATGTATGATGGGCATTCTTTGAAAAATACAATTTAATTCTACAATAATTTGATCATTCTTCAAAACGTGAAATTCATTTGATTTATACCCATTAACATTGAATCAGTCATTGGAAAAAATTATAATCTATAAATACCTCGAAAGAACATTTAAATCATTCAAGATGTATAAAAAATGGATATCTCTTCTTCTTAGAAAGAGTTCACGTAGCTGGAGGAAGAATTCTTTTTTTCCCCGATCATTGGTGAAAACTCTTCCCACAATCATTTTAAGCATTTCCAACCGATCTTTAATTTTATACATTTTTTCTAGGTTAATTTAGTCATATTCCAATGAAATAGTAACATTAATTTTCCTCAACATGTATAACATATTGAAAATTTCAAAAATATAGACAATTCCAGTATAGTAATTCAAAAAATGATATCTTTTTTCAACTCGATTTTTTATGTTTTTTAGAATTTTTTTACCAAAAGTAGTATCTATATCATTTAATTTCTCAAACAGATAATCAACTATTATTGGAAATGGCATTTAACATTCTTATAAAATCCAATATAATCTTTTCATCAAATATTGGTACATATGTTTTCAGGGTTGAAATATAAAATGTCCAATATACATAGTTTTTGATCAATATTTCAACCTAATTTACTATATAAATTGTTGAAAAATGGGACACCCTTGAGTTTCATTAATGATGTTTCCTAACCAATTTTCAAAAGTAGGAAAGTAATTTATCGCCTCGTAGAATAAGGCTCTCAATGCAAACTCTCTATTTCTATAAGAATCATAGAATGGAACACTTGAATCCAATAATAATTTCAAATCATTCATCAATGGAGGAAAATAAACATAAATATCATTTCACAGTTGATTTTTTCCTAATATAAGAATTAATATCATAAATTATTTTAGTTTCAAGTGTAACCACTGTGGAATGTTATAATATACTAACAAAATGGGCCATGTACTGTGAGTGATTCTTTAAAAACCAAAAGAATTCACTCTATATATAGATAACACAAGATGAAGGTTTCTCATATCAATTACAAATATAGGATACTAATGTTCAATATTATTCCACTGAGGATAGTATATCAGGTGATGAAGTTTCTGATTTTTATTTCATGTATCAGTGTTCTATATAATTTTTTTTGTAATCACCACACTTACATATATGTTCCTATACATTTAATTGATTTTAAAGTACAATAAAATTATTTTAGGGGCCAAATAATCCATCTTGAAATTATATGTTACACACTTTGGGAGTTCAAAAATTAATTTTTTATCCTTTTGAAACTATATACAATCATTTTTACATGCATTTATTCTTTCATAGATCAACCCCATCGAACATAGAATTCATTTATCATCTTATGGTTCACTTTGGATCTCATTATCTTTTGGAAAAATATCATTCAAGAGAGAAAATATTTTAGTAAAATTGGTGTCACTCCATTTGCTTCCTGATTTTAAATTATTTAGATAAGGATTGATGAAATTTTTTTATATTTTTTTCAACCAGCAAAAAATGAATATTTTCATTAATCTTCAAATTCTCAAACAATTATTAAAAATCATGATGTTAATCATCAAATGTCATTTTCATTTCCTCAATATGGTCCTCATCATCATTAACACCTATAATATCATCCTTAATATGGTCTTCCTGATTTTTCAAACTTGTAATCATATTTTGTTATCTATAAAATTAAATGTTATCCCAGTCACTAGATACAATCACTTTTTCCTATGTTTATTCCAAAAATTTTAACATCGATCTATTCAAGGATATATCATGAGTTATTAAAACTTCTATGGACTAATAACTATTGAATAAAAATATAATAAATATGGAAAATCATTTGAGAAGAGTCATATGGATGGTCATTTTCAAACATTATAAACTCCTTAACACTATATTCATACTCTATTTCCATAAGGCTAGAATCCGTCCATTCTTTATTCATATCCATAATCTTTGATTCCATAATATTAATATTTAAAAAAATTAATAAATTCACAAAAGGGTCCATTCAAATAAAGGGACCCTAAAATTCAAGGTTTCAAATAATTTTAGTATGCTTTAAAGGAAATGGATAATTGAATTTTAAAAAATAATTATTCTACTGGTGGTTGGTGTTATCCTCTAAATTATTCAACAATGTTTGCTGGTACCAATTATGGGATGACTACTACATAGAGTAGATCAACCAACATAGGTTTATGTCTAGAAAAGATGGGGGATGAGTATCATAGAACAAAATAAAATAATATCTCTTTGAGATATAAATAAAATGAGGATGATATGTATTATTGTATATTGTTTCTTGAGACTCATCCCCTTATAATCTAACACTATATTTGATATAATATGTAGTTTTGGAGGACTCTCATAATTTAAACCATGCATGTGATGTTGGATGCAATGTTGTTTTAGGAGTTCCAATGGGGTAAAATAATAATTTAACATTTTTAGAGTGAGTTCATGATGTATATACTATGAGTTTAATAGTTGGATGATTGTCTAAAAATCGAGAAGAGGGGTCTGATAATGGAATAATGTGTTCTGATGGAAGAAATGATAAATCTATAGATGCATGGGGGGAGTGTAGATCCAAGCTCAATAAGTAGAAAATAATTCTCGATTAACTCATTTTATTTATTTCTATACCTTTTTATTTTGTTTTACTTTTCATCTGAATACATGTGTTGTAATTAGAATCTACGAGGGGGATACAATTTAGCTTGTTAGTTCATCTTTTCGGGTTCTTGATTTACTTCTTCAATATTATTTTCATTCTTATTGGGTTGTTTTTCTTATAATTTTTGTTCTTTTTATTATGTTGATGTATCAAGTATATAAAACCAATATAATGTCTTTGGTGAACATTTCTAACCAACAAAATTAATCCAAACATTGATTTTTTGACTTGTTGAATGGACCTTTAAAAGTATATTTATTTTTATCCATGAATTACATCCGATAGAAATTCTTGTTGACCCCATTCACTAGAACATCATTCATTCCATCGATTACATCAATTATACTTCCCTCTCAATAATATTTTTACATGTCTTCTACCCATAATGTTATGTTTTTACTCTCTTAACACTATTTACTCACCATCTCATTTCAATTATACACTCCCCATTCATCCCTTTAACATTTTTACTCACTATCTCTGGTATTACAGATTCAATAAATTATTTTAAACATTAACCCATCTTTCATTAGGTTCATCCCTGTTATATTACTTTAATAGTGTGGTATAGGTGTATAAATAAAATATTTTTCAATACAATGTCCAATCAATCATTTAAAATTTAATTTTTTATTATATTAATTACAATGAAATTAGAATAAATGATTGAGTATGACTGTGAAAATGAAATTGGGTGGTTAATAAGAAATATAATTTTTGTGGAAACATGGTATGAAGATATAAATTTCAAATATTATTTGGATCAAGGAAAAATTATGAGCAAGATTATAATAATTATATAGTCAAATAATGGGTAATGTAACATTGCAAAATCCAAAAATGATTATTTATAAATGTTGGTTAACTATATGTGCCTATTTTTATTCAATATATAAAAACTATAATAATACATTTTTTATGTATGATCAATTTTAAACCCCCTATCTCATACTAAAACACCATCTTATTACCCTAAAACAACATTGAATTAGTTAAAAAAATCCAGGAAAATATTAAAGGTTATCCATATTTATTCAATGATTTTCTATCAATATATATAAACATAAATATATTTTATATTAATGGTAAGAATTTAAATATATCATTCCTTCATTAAACTCTCTCCTTTATTATGAAACACTATAAAAGTACATATATATTATAAATGTTTACATAATTTATAGAATTGTATAGTTTAAAATACTTATAATTGTATAAAATTATAATATATAAAATGAAAATTTATGAAATTATGAATGTATTATAATTTATAATTAAGAAATCTATAATTTTGTTTTAATTAATAAAATTATAAAAATATAATTGTGTTAATAATAAATAAAATATTTTATTTAAGTGCTCTATAAGTGTTGTGAGTATGAACCTACCCAATGAATGAAGTTTCATGTATACCCTACACATTTATAATAATATTTCCACATGACATATCTGGCTGCACATAAATAGAATTCTTTTATATGTAGATTCCATCTGTTGATGTATCATCAAAGAGGCTAATGAAAAATCCCTGGATGGACTAGTGGGGGATGCTTGAACTTTCTCATAAAAGTTAGATGTATTGAAAGTAACCAGTTGGAAGCCATATTCATCCATTAACATGGATGTAGATGATTTAGTTTAATATGTTATATTTTCCATAGAGTCCTCTATGGATTTTTTGGAATTTACATGAATATCCTGATCTACCAGTTGCACAACAATGGAAGAATCATGATTAGGAAGATGTAAACCCATAAATTCAAAGGATAAACCATCATAAAAGTAATCCCTTAATGAATAATACAATAAACAAACATCAGATATAGTATTCCCACAATTATATAGAGATCACTTTTAAACCTGATGATAAATCCCCAACAATTCTATTTTTTTCCATGAGGTCATTTGAAGTGATCATTTTCTCCTATATTAATTGTTGATTTGCCTATTATTGTACAACATATTCATCAATGGATTTCATATCTATTTCCCCATTCCCAAGGCCATCACCATCCACATTTTGTATATATTGAAATGAACTTTCAAATCTCTTTTATATGTGTCACCCAAACAATGTGTCTTTATATAATATACCTTCTCTGAAAAAATTAATAACTCCACTAATCTTCTACTTTTTTTTCAAACCAGCAGAAATTATTTTATCAAAAAAATTTAATTTTCTATAAAATTATTAACACACTAGGTTATATCCTTGTTCCTACCATAATTAGTGAAAAAAAATTATTCCTCTTCCTAAAAGTGGAGTTAATAGCATCTTCAAACCAGATTTCTGAACAATAGCCACTTTAATAGGACCCAACACATGTAAAACATCTATTGTTCTACCACTTCCCTTAACATGAATGTATACAACACCTTAAAAAATAACCTCTTTCATATTCCTCTTCCTAAATAGAGAAGATTCATGACCATTTAATTTGTAAAAAAGAAAAAATCCTGGCCCATCGACAATCATATAACAAGTGACCAATTATCTTACAGTCAGAACAAAAAATAAGTAACTTCTCAAAAGTGATTTTCAAATTCAATTAATAAATGTATATCAATATTATCACCTTATAATTATTTTATTTAATAAGATCTACCTCTACATGTTATCTAGAAAAATAGTCATACAAAGGTCACTCTCTTTACTTATATGTTATTTGAAATATTAACTATAATTTTATAATTATTTAAATATATATATATATATTTATAATTATAATTATAGATATATATATATTTAAATATTTGGATATAATTAAAATAAATTTAAATAATTATATGTATGTTTCTAACTATAAATATTTATATAATTATATAAATAAGATTAATTATTAATTTATAAATATATATAATAAAAAATATAATAAAAAAATTATTACATAAATAAAATTATTTTATTTTTATAATCATAAAAATATCAATTATTGTGAACCTGTCCTAGAATTCAAAGATCCAGTGTCACACTACCATTACATTGACATAAGATATATGTAAATCGTTTCCCAAATGATTGAATAGGTTAGTAGTCTTGGTAAACTAAGTATATACACGAGTCTTGTATTAAAAATTTACAATATTATTTACTCGATGAAAATAACCTTATTAAATCTAGAGTATCCTTGAATATCTTTCATAGTATAAATAAGAGAATACTATGGATACAAAAAATAAGGGTGAGATCAAATTCTCTATAAGGGTAAAGTATAGTGGAAGCAATAAGGAATCACTGAGAATAATCAATATCGAAAGGTAAGTAACTGATAACAAATTATATTCACATAACTAGATAAATAAATATCAATATAGAAATGTAAGAAATGGAAACACATTCCATTTAAAAAAACTGACAATATAATGAATCTATAGATATTTTGATGCCCAAATCTCATGGATAAATAATAATTACATCTAAATTATGGGAATTATTAACTGTTTGATTCAATGTATCTTAGGTGCGAGGTACCTTTACCAACAATACATTTCACATTATTTTTTTATATTTTTGGGTAAAAAAACTTCATAGGTTATCCAAATGAGTCGTCCCATTAGACTACTAATGCATCAATGGGTTGTCTATAAATGGGCCCCAACCAAGTCTTACATGTCCAAATCATTCTTCATATATCGAATAATCGATTTAACAATGTGCCTTATCAAATATTTGAATGGGGTAGAAGATACATATTTACCAATATTTACCTAGTTAATCAAATAACATTCTAGTACAAACTATATGTAAAAAAGGTATACAGTTTAGTAAACAATCATATCCATAATAAATGATATAGAAATTCACTGGGAACATAATGTTTAATTATCACTAGAGAATAAATATTTCAAGGGAACTAAAAAGGAATTAATAAAGGGAATTTCAATATATTCCTTGGAAAATTAAATCAAAAACCTACTAGATGAAGATTAAGGATGGTATCAATATGAAATATACCCAATAGAGTATGAATAATAGTTTTTGTAAGTCATGAAATAGAATAAGAAATTGACAATAAATATAGAATAAAATATAATTTTTTTAACCTTTCCAAAAAATTTCTCTTTGAAAACGTATTTCAAAATTTTCCCTTCAATCTTGCAAAGGAGGAATTGATTATATGATGAATGGTAAATCCAAACATGTTATAAAAGGTAAAAAGAACATTTATTTTTCATTGTAAAATGGTTCAAAAATGCCTTTATTGGATTGTGACAAGAATATTCCTTTGAAAACTTGAAAAATGGTAAATATTAATTTAATACATCATCATGGAATGGGTAAAAAAAATGAAAAGATTTTTAGAAACTTTTTTTATAATAAAATTGGTTTTCTAACTTTTGAGAGAAATGAAGTCAGGTTTTCCTAAAAGCACTTTCAAAAACATATTTATTACCAAAGACTGGGAAAATGGTACAATTACTTCTAAATGGTCATAAATACCCCAATGATGATAAATTTAAATAGTTAATTATAAAATGATAAAATAATTTCTTATAATTGAAATTTAATTGTAGAAGTCCTAAAAAATGAGATTGTGAAGCAAGCATATGAAAATACCATAAACATTTTGTGATAATAAATCAATTAATAAATTATGTATGTCAAATTTATGTCCAAAAAATCAAGTTTAAGTACAATAATATATATTAAAATGTTATTTCACACATAATCTTGAAATGTTAATGAAAATGAGGAAGTAATATAGCCCAATGAAAAGGAATCGGGGTATGAAATTCATTAAAACATGGTAACATTAAACGCAACTCTCATTAGAATAGATTATTAAATTTGAAAATTAAAATATCATAAATATAAACATTTCATTATATAATATATCATAATGGGAAGTATACACAATGCAGAAAATAAATAATTGGTGGAAATGACCTTTATCTCATAGATACAAAAAAGTGAGACGAAAATATGTTTCCTTTTGTTTTCTTTTAAGGTGAAAAAACAATAAATTCATGTATAATGTTTTTAAATAGGATAAAAAATTATATAAAAACCTTATTTACATATATGATATCATATATTAACTTCTTATAATATATTATTGCCTATTTGTTAATAATCATTCATTATTTTCACTATTTTAGATGTTAGTTGATTAGTTTTTCAAATTTGTATTGACTTGTTACTTGTTGTTTTTACTATGTAGAACGTGATTTCATCATCATAATAATATAATAATTGATTTAATAATTATATATATCAAATAAATATGTTTTTATAAGTATAATGACCCAGCCTTAAAATAGTACATACTATTTAATTAAACGAATAATTCACATTGAGGATCTTTTCATGTTTACAGTTTTAGATAATTCCGATATAACCATTACATCTCAAAAGATTGCAAAGTAAACACTTCTACTCAGTTTCCATTTTTTTCATAAAATAAAAACTCTTGAAAAAAAAGATTCATGTATAGTTTCATGTTTAAGAAAACATGACTTTTCCTAGATCCGATCCTTGACCCTATTCCACATTATGTCATGTGAAAAACCTTTCAAAAACATGGGATGAGCATAAAAAGCTCAGTAAGGGATACACAAAAAAGGAAAACTGTTAGTTTTTTAAAACAATAGGTAAACCACGAATACTTTATCATATGTAATACCTTTCACCTTTATGAAGTAGTAAATACTCTTCACTGAATAAAATATCATTAAATACCTTTTTGTAACTAAAAGATTACCATAAAACCCATATAAAGAACACATAACATATAAAGGTTATTTGGGACATAAAAATATATAAATGGAATAACCATACGGTAGACATCCACACATATCACTAAATGGAATAGCCATACGACCAACTTCCATACCCAATGCATTGGATGTTATAACATAACCACTCATCTTTGTTTATCACGACACCTCCCATCATTTGATTTATCACGTAACCACTCATCAAATGTCTATGTACCATTATAAAAGCATAACACATAAAAAAATATAAAGGAAAGAATAAATTTCCACATTTCAATCACAATATATCACTTAAATATATTGAAATAACAAATCCATTATCAAAATCATTTTCAATACCAAAATACATAAAATAGTATATTATATTTATTTTCCTTTTAAAAACATTACGGCTTGTTAATGAAGCCAAAGATTCAATAATACTCACGGCTGCGGAAAAAGGTTGTTGTCACCACTTAAATTAAAAAAATTTCTTTTTGTTGTTTAGTAATACACTTCATAGAGAAATGATTACTTTTGAATAAAAGTAAAAGTAAAAGTGTTTTATACAACGTATAAAAGAAAGTTCTGTATAAAATATGCCTCAATGAAAGGAGATTGAGACGAAGTCCCTTACCTCGTGTCTGATATGACCCGTTCATTCTTTAATATCCTGAATAATAAACTAAAGTTAATTTCTACGTGATTAAGAACCTTTTCCAAGTTTATTATTACTTTTATATCACTTATCACCATGTTATAAACATTATTTAATCATTAAAGTTAATAATGTTCGTTTTGTCGATATTTGGTACTTGTCTCACAAATGAACACCATGTAGTTACAAGTTGTTCACATGGTAAATAGTTAATTATATCCAAAATGATATTCATGATTTAAATTTCATATATATCATATAAATCCATTATATACATGTATTTATAATAATACATAACATTTGGAGGTAAGAAATGAAATGCACCGTTCATGGAGACGGTAAGTCATGTGTACGCATGAACACTACTTCCATATCTATTTCATAATTTAATGGAAATAAAACCTAATGATAAATAGTTATATTATAATTCTAATATAATATCATATATAATAAGAATAACTCTATCATTTTTACATCCCATGTATAGCATGAACAAGTTAAATCACTTTGAAGGGGCGGTAGTCCGCACTTCCTCAAATGAATTTATCGCGTTACACATAATAGAAACCATAGTGGTATGATATAAAAGAAAAATACAGAAGAATAAAGAAAACACAAACATAATATATATCATATATAAATATAGTGTCATTTTAATTTCCACCATGATAGGTGGTAGGAGATAATCGAACAATCATTGTTTTGTGAGGCGTTAGTTTTTCATCCACTGAAACATTATGTTCTTAACCCATTAGATGGGGGTGTGTGTAAGTTTAGTTTGAATACTTATTATAACAACATCCTAGTATATTTAGGGTACTGGTTTTGTTATTAAATAAAGGAATAAAAATATTTTAGTGGTTGGATAATTAAAATAATATAAAAGAAGTTAAGAGAAACCGTTACATTTAATTTGGGTAACTCCCATTGGATTGAACCAAAATGTTTTGTTGAAATGCCATTTTCCTAAGCTAAGGCTTCTATGTGGAATATAGGGACGTTGGGAGCTTAATTGGTCAGATGTTGGATGAGCCAAAAGGATTTATTGGTGTGAGTAATTGGTTATAAATGCTCTCATTTTATAAGGGGGGAGGGGCTCTTTAAAAAAGTGTGAAAATATTATTTTATTATTTTATTATATTCATTTTATAAAGGTCTAAAAATCATTAGAGTTGAATATAAGATGACTCATATTCTATAAAAAATCATCTAATATAAATTTTAGAGGTTTTAGATGTGATTTTAATATTTATAATCATATTTATTTAAATGATTTATTAATGAGGTAAACAGTGCATCATTATTGTGTTATTTATAATATAATTTATTTGATGTCTTAAAATTATAAAACAAATACCATGATTTAGGAAATATTTCTAGATTTCCAACTAATACTAATAGTCGAAAAGATAACGTATATAACCCATATGTAAAAATTAATGTATTTAAAGATATCGGTTTATGTCATTTTTGTCTTTACTTTAAGTTAATTAATCTAAAGTGTCATTATCATTCATAAGTGGCTCCATGGGGTCCCAAAATCGACCCAAGGATTCCCATGGTCGTAAATTACTCATCCAATAAGTTTAGGAAATGTTTTAAGGTATTTTTGAATTTTTATAATATTCTTTTTACCTTGAATTACCCTATTTACCTTTAACCGTGGTAAATAAAAGTGAAAAGTTACTATTCACCAAAAACTATTTTAATCTTATTGAACAACATTTTACTTACTAGTAACAACAATTTATGTCAGATTTTATAAATTCAATTCACATAAGTGGTAAATTTTCATTTAAATATAAAATTCATTTTTTTAACTACTACTATGTGGTTTCACTATTCATCAAAAATTAATGTTTTTCAGAAAAATACAAAAATTCAGCCTAAGCTATATATGATATTATGAATTAAAAAATAATTTCTATTTTACAAAATTCTAAACATAGAAGTTTCATTAATTGATTTTAAATTTATTCCCAATCTTAAAAGAAATAGTGTATTTTTAAGAAATAATAACTTTCAAAAGATTGACACTTGTTTATATCCAAATTCAAAGTGATATTAATTTCAATGAAAAAAATTGGATTAAATATAAAAAATCTATTCTAATAACACCTTAAAACCAATTAGAATGATAGTCAAATCATATAAATAAATTAGATTAAAATGCAGTTTGGAATTAAAATGCAATATTTTTCACTATTCATTAAAAATGAACTTTATCGGAAAAATTCCAAAAATTTACACGAAGTAAATTTTGATGTCCCCATTATAAATAAGGATTTTATTCTGTCAAGAAGAATGTATTAAACTGACCAAAAATATATTTAAAGAGGGTTCTCCATTAAAAGGTGGTAAATCGACGATTTAATTAAATTTGGCTTAAAATTAGATTCATTCACATTTTAAGACACTAACATTTATTAGATAAAAGTAAATATACTTAAAAAACATGTATAATAATATTATAGTTATCATTGTTCATTCCCTCCAATAAAATGGCTAGAAGTTAACAACCATTTAAAATAATAGTATTATATTATTATTGTGCAACATAATAATTCATAGAAACCCATTGTTGCATATCAGGTATGCTATCGATCATAACTGCCCTATTAAAGTAAAATTAATATTTAATACAAAAATATTAATAAATATTAAAATATCTTATTCTTCATTTACCTAGGATGTTACATTTCTCCCCCTTTTAGAAATTGTGTCCTCGTAATTTTTATTCACATATTAAAATAAGTGGTGGTATTTATCCCTCATTGCATTTTCAGGTTCCCACATTGCCTCTTCAACCATATGGGTTTTCCACAAAACCTTTACCTGGTGAATTACCTTATTCCTCAAAACATGCTCTCTACGGTCAAAAATCTGGACTGGTTGTTCTTCATAAGAGAGATTCACTTCCAACTAAACTACCTCTGGACTCAAAACATGGGATGAATCTGGTATATACATTCTCAACATCGAAACAAGAAATTAATTGTTTACCTGGGATAAACATGGAGGTAAAGCCACTCTTTACGCAACAAATCCAAATTTCTCCAGAATTTCATAAGGTTTAATGAACCTCGAACTTAACATTCCCTTCATACCAAAACACATCACACTTTTCCAAGGAGAAACTTTGAGAAAGGCTTGATCACCTACCTCAAAAGAAATATCCTTCCTCTGGTTATCCTCTTAACTTTTCTGTCTTCTATGAGATGTTCTCATGTGATTCTAAATCAACTAAACTTTTTCTACCATCTCTTCTACCAATTCTTGTACCATCAGCTTCCTTTCACTGACATCATCCCAACAAGATGGACATCGACAACGCTTTCCATATAATGCTTCAAATATATCCATCTGTATATAGGAATGAAAACTGTTATTATAATAATATTCAACCAAATAAATATGTTGGTCCCAAATTCCCTGGTAATCTAGTGAACAAGCACGTAGCATATCCTACAAGGTCTGAATTGTTCATTCTGACTACCCATCTGATTGAGGATTAAAGGCTGTACTAAAATTTAATTCAGTACCCAATGACTTCTGATGGCCTTTCCAAAATTTTGAAGTAAACATGGGATCACGATCAGATATAATGGAGAGGGTTACTCTATGAAAAATGAATATCTATTTAACATACTACCGATCAAGTTGATCTAGAGACAAAGTATCTTGAATTGGAAGGAAGTGAGCAGATTTAGTCAATCGGTCAACTATAACCTAGATTGCATTATTAACTCGAGATGTCTTTGGTAATCCCACAACAAATTCCATGGATATACTATTCCATTTCCACTCTGGCACCGGTAAAGAAAAAAGAATACCTTCTGGTAACTGCCGCTCTTCTTTAACCTACTGACAAGTCAAACACTTCATAGTAAAATTAGCAATATCTCTTTTCATTCCATCCCACTAGTAATACATCCGAAGATCTCTGTACATCTTAGTACTACCGGGATAAAATAAAAACTGAGAACTATGAGCTTCACATAACAACTCATTCTTCAACTATAAATCTCCAGACAAAAATAATATCTTCCCAAAACTCAAAACACAATCATTATCAACATTAAAATTAGGAAACATACCCTTCTAAACCAACACTAAATTTTTCTTCAACTCACTATCTTCTTTCTGTGCTTGCTTTATTATGTTTGATATAGGTGATTTCAGTGACACTGAAATAAAAAAGAATAATTTCCTGCACCAACAAAATCTATGACAAAGTTCATCAAACCAAAATCCATCGGATCTTGTTCCAAATGTATCATGGTTAATGAGACATTACTTTTTTGACTGAAAGCATCAACCACTTTATTTTATTTTCTCAGATAGTAATGGATCGTGCGATTATAATCCTTTATTAATTCTAGCAATCTCCTCTTTCTCATGTTAAATTATTTCTGAGTTAATATATACTTTAAAATTTTGTGGTTAGTATATATTTCAAATTTTACTCCATACAAATGATGCTTGAAAATTTTTAAAGCAAAAACAACAGCAGCTAATTCCAAATAATGTGTATTGTAATTTAACTCATGAGGTTTCAACTAACTTGAAGTCTGAGAAATTACTTGATCATTCTGTATAAGGACACATCCATGTCCTTTCAATGAAGCAACACTGTAGATAACAATCTCACCATTTCTATAAGGTAGTGCCAAAACTGGAGCATTCACCAATCATCTTTTCAATTATAGAAAATAATCATCACATTCTATTGTCCAAATGAACTTAACACCTTTTCGATTTAACGTAGTCATTAGACTAGATAACCATAATAAATTATCAACAATCCTCTGGTAATAACCTTCCAAACCATGAAAACAACAGATCTCGATTATATTTGTGGGTATTGGCTATTATTCAACAATGTTTGTTTTACCAGGATCAACAGTTATGCCATTTTTTGAAACAATGTGAAAAAGGAAAGAAATTAGTTGTAACCAAAAAATACATTGGGTGAATTTATCAAAAAATTTATTTTCTTTTAATGTTTTCAAGATGACCCTTAAATGACTTCTATGCTCTTATTTACTTTTACAATAAAACAAAATATCATTAATGAACACTACCACAAACTTATCCACGAACTCATGGAAAATTCACTTCATAACATCCATGAATACAACAGGTGCATTAGTTAACCAAAAAGGCATAACTAAAAATTAATAATGCTCATATTTAGTATGAAATAAGGTCTTTAGAATGTCTACTTCTTTTACATTCAACTGATGATACCCCGACCTCAAATCAATCTTCGAAAAATATTGAGCTCCTGGAGCTGATCAAACAAATCATCGATATAAGGCAATGGATACTTGTTATTAATAGTGATGTTATTTAATGATCTATAATCTATGATAAGTCTCAATGAACCATCATTCATTTTAACAAAAAATACAGGAACACCCCATGGTGATGTGCTAGGTCGAATGAAAACATTATGTAAAAACTCCTGCAATTTCTTATTTAACTCTAACAGTTCAATTTGAGCCATTAAATAAGGGGGTTTTGAAATTATCTTAGCATTAGGAACTAAGTCAAGAGTAAATTCAACATCCCGATCAAGTATAATACCAGGTAAATCATCAGGAAAAAATCAAGATACTCATTTACCACCGGCACATCATTAATCTAAATAGTTCCATTATTTTTAAAAATATGTGCAAGGTAACATTCATTTCCATCTTTTACTAGTTTTTCAGCTTCCTGGTATGTTATCAAAAGAAATGTTTTATTTTTGTATGCAAACTATAAATATTTCTAAAATAAAACTTCTTTAGCTCTACAGTCAATATTAGCATGATAAATAGACAACCAATCCATGCCTAAAATAACATCGAAATCTACTAGAGACCAAAAAATAAGGTTTTCAGGTAGATTCCTCCTGCACAGAAGGACATGAAGGTTCTGATGATTTATTTTTGTATCATCATTTTTTCCAGGTGTTCTTACCATATGTTCTATATTTATATCTTGAGATGGAATTCCAAATTTTTTATAAAACTTCTCATAAATTAAAGAGTGTGTAGACCCTGAATCAAATAAATCATTGGCATAATTAGAACAAACAAATAGTGTACATGATACTACTTCATTTGGTGTCCCAACATTTACCGAAGTAGTTGAAAAGGATATCACCACCCCTTTCTGCTTGTAGTCTGGCTGCTTTTCCTTAGTTGAGTTCTTTGTTGGACACTCATTTACATAATGTCCCATTTCATTATATGTAAAACCACTTACCGATGGATTTTCATTGCCTACTTGATCATCTTCTTTACTGTTACGAGTAACGTGCCCAGACTTACCACACTGGAATCACTTTCGAGGCTTTGATAAACATTCTCCTGGATGATTTTTACAACACTTCACACAAGTTAGATATTTAATTTTATTAACTCCAGGCTTCATTGATGAATTCGTTCACTTATCTTGCCAACTGGACCACTTATTCTGTTGTTTTTCAACAAACTCCGGATCATCGTCAAACTTTATTTACACCTTATCCACACATCAAGAAATTATTTCATAACATTTGAACTCATGAGAGGGTAATTATCTTTGATATCATGGCTTCAGTCCTGAGTAAAATTGACCTATCTTACTTTTAAGATATTAGAAGAAATTTGGTGCATACCTTGCCAGTTGAGTGAACATTGCTTCATAATTAGCCACTGATTCATCCTCCTGGATCAATTCCAAGAATTGTTTTTCAATCCTAAGATGAACCACCTTAGGAAAATATTTCTTAAGAAACAAACCTTTGAAGTCATCCCAATCAAGAGCATTAATCTACTCACTATCATTGATATTTTTCACCATTGAACACCACTAATGAGCTTCACCGTCAAAATGGTAAATAGGGAGACTATCCTTTTGATGGTCTGAACACCCCATGAAATAAAAATTATTCTATAGTGCTTTAATCCACCCTTAAAATATCACAAGGTTAGATGATTCTCTGAATTAAGGGGGATGTTGCCTTATCAAATGTTCCACTACTGACATGTTGGTCTGTGGTTGATCTGGCTGATCTCGTGCATAGATACCACCACCATTTATATCCTAAGTCAATTGTTCCATCACTACAACAAACTGTTCAGTTCCAATTCCGACTATCTCAGGTTGCTGATTTGGAAGGTTGTCTTCCTTCTGATGTCATCCCAATATAGCTGCCATGTTTCCTCTGCAGAAAACCATTCTGAACACAGAAATATCTTAGGCAAAGAAACATGGTAATCTATAAATGCTACATCATTTCAATATTACCATAAATTAATTTATGGACATTTATTTAACAATAAGGTAACTCCTAAAGTTGTTTAATCCGACCTATAATACCAACTGTAAGGACCCAAACTTAAAACATTACATAATATTGAATTAAACAAATAATTCGCATTGAAAATCTTTTTAGGTTTAGTGTTTTAGAGAATTAGGACATAACTATTACATCTCAAAGGATTACAAATTAGACACTTCTACTTAGTTTCCAATTTTTTTAAAAAATAAAAACTCCTGAAAAAAAGAGTCATGTCTAGATCCATGTTTAAGAGAGCATGAATTTTCCTTGATCCCATCCTTGACCCTATTCCACATTATGTCATGTGAAAAACATTTCAAAAACATGGGTTGATTATAAAAATCTTAGTAAAGGATACATAATAAAGGAAACTGTTAGTTCTTCAAAACAAAAAGTAAATGATGAATACTTTATCATAATTAATACTTTTCACCTTTATGAATTCATAAATACTCTTCACTGATTAAAAGATTATTACTTACCCTTTTGTAACCAAAACATTTCAATAAAACCCATATAAAGAACACATAACATATAAAAGTAACTTGGGACATAAACATAAATAAATGGAATAACCATATGGTCGACTTACACATATATCACTAAATGGAATATCCATACAACCAACTTCCATACCCAATGAATTGGAGGTTATAACGTAACCACCCCTCCTCGTTTATCATGGTACCACCCGTCATTTGGTTTATCACATTACCACCCATCAAATTTCCATGCACAATTATAAAATTATAACACATAAAACAAATATAAAGGAAAGAAAACATTTCCACATTTCAATCACAATATATCACTTAAATATATTGACATAAAAAATCTATTATCAAAACCATTTTCAATACCAATATACCTAAAAGAGTATATGGTATTTATTTTACTTTTAAAAACATTACATCTTGTTAAGGAATCCAAAGATCAAATAATACTCGTGGCAGCAATAAAGGACATTGTCACCAGTTACATTAAAAAAAATTCGTTTTTTCGTTTAGTAAAACACTTCGTAGAGAAAATATTACTTTTGAATAAAAGTCAAAGTCAAAGTGTTTTATACACCGTATAAAAGAAATTCTGTATAAAATGTGCCTCAATGAAAATGGATTGAGACGAAGTCCCTTACCTCATGTCTGACTTGGCCCGTTAATTCTTTAATATCCAAATTAATAAACTAAAGTTAATTTCTACTTTCTTAAGAACATTTTTCTGGTTTATTATTCCTTTTATATCACTTATTACCATGTTATAAACAATATTTAATCATTCTAGTTAATAATGTCTGTTTTGTTGATATTTGGTACTTGAGTCACAAATAAACACCATATAGTTACAAGTTGTTCACATGGTCAAATGTTAATTATATCCAGAATGATATTCATGATTTAGATATCATATATATCATATATATCCATTATATCATGTATTTATAATAGTACATAACATTTTGAGGTAAGAAGTGAAATGCACCGTTCATGGAGACGGTAAGCCATACATACGCATTAACACTACTTCCATTTCTATTTCTTATATTAATGTAATTAAAACATAATGAAACATAAGTATATTATAATTATAATATAATATTATATATAATACCATTAACTCTATCCTTTTTATTTCCCATGTATGACATGAACTATTCATATCACTTTGAGGGGGCGGTAGTCCGCACTTCCTCAAATGAAATTATCGTGTTTACCCAAAATTGAAACCATAAAGGTATGTTACAAAAGAAAAATACATAATCACAGGGAAAACATAAACAGAATATATATCATATAAAAATATAGTTTCATTTTAATGTCCACCATGAGAGGTGGTAAAATATAATCGAACAGTCATCATTTCGTGAGGCGTTAGTTTACCATCCACAGAAATAGATTGTTCTTCACCCATTAGATGGAGGTGTGCGTAAGTTTAGTTTGAATAAATCTCATAAGATCATCCTAGTATATTTAGGATACTTTTGTTGTTATAAAATAAAGTAATAAAATAAGTTTAGGGGTTGTAGAAGTAAAATAAAAGAGAATAAGTTAAGAGAAACTGTAACCTTTAATTTGGGAAACTCTCTTTGGTTTGAACCAAAATGGTTTGTTGAAATGCCATCTCCCTAAGGTAAGGCTTCTATGTGGAAGAGAGGCATGTAGGGAGCTTAATTGGGAAGAGGATGGAAAATCCAAAAGGCTTGAGAGGTGTGAGCAATTGGTTAGAAATGGTCTCATTTTATATGGGGGGGGGGGAGGGGCTCTTTAGGAAAGTGTGAAAATATTATTTTATTATATAATGATATTCAGTTTCTATCACGACCTGTCCTCGGGACCCGTGCCGTGACTACCCCATGCCCTCCTCCCATAGGCCAGGGGCTGGCGACTTGCACCAAGGCGTAAATCCCGACAAAAGAGGAATGCATTGTCTTTATAAAGTAAACAAACACCATAGAGTAAGCAAGAAGAAGTAAACACTAAGTAAAACTGGGTACAATAGTAATGCGGAAAAGTAAGTGGGCCATAATAAAACCCAAACTGAAAGTTAAGTACAATTGGAAAGAAAGTACAACAACTGAAAGTAAAGCAGCAACGTCGAGCCGTCCACTGGAAGTCCCACCAGAAGGGTGGGTACATATAGCCTCCTCATCTCCTCAGGTCTAGCCGTCCGCTCCGTGTGAGTCCCCCCCTCCTCCCCCCCCGTGGTCCACCTCTAGGTTCCGACTTGCTCCACAAGCCTCAACCACGATCAGAGTTGTCCATCGTCTGTATCCAACACAATGTAGTGCGGGCATAGCCCATGCAGGGGTGAGTATACGCTACTCAGTAGGGACCCCGAGACCCCAGAAGGTCTCCTAGAATACATAAAGGATAATCCACAAAGGAAAGATACAATCACAAAGTAACATCCAACACTACTTGGGTATATGCCCATACATATACCTAATTCATCAATTCCAATTCAGCTCCAACATCCAAGCCCAAGTTCAATCACGTCTACATAGGATAGTACAACCCAATCCACACAGGATAAAAAGTCAATCATATCGATGATAATGATTGAAAGTCAAGACTCAATCACATAGGTATACTTCTTCATAAGGTGATAGAGATGATCAGATGTAGCCACTGATTCATCTAAGCTGGGACCCACGTAGGATACTAGACCAGCTAAGCTGTCGGACCAACGTAGGATACTACAACAGAAGTCAATACTGTCGGACCCACGTAGGATACAAGTATAGTAGTCGTCACTACTGAACCCATGGAGGATTCCCGTACGGTTGTCATCGTCGTCGAACCCACGGAGGATTCCAATATGAAAGTCTTCACCGTCGAACCCCCAGAGGATTACAATATGAAAGACTTCACCGTCGAACCCATAGCTGCTGGGGAACTCCTCCTTTATTGAGTACAGTGGGACTTCCACTACAACCAATGCTTCCCACTAACCTTGGACTGCTGTAGTACTCCACCTATCAAGTACTGTGGGCCTGTGGCTACAACCAAGCGCTTACCACCATGGGTCTGCCGCTACAACCAAGCGCTACCCCTCATAGCCTACACAGGTACTCCTTCTGTTGAGTACCGCGGGTCTGCCGCTACAACCATGCGCTCCTCTACCGTAGGTTTTTCTCTACAACCAAGCACTCCCCAGTGGACTATCGAAACACTCCTAGTCGATCGATCAGCAGTCGTCAAGTCTCAGCCAACTCTAGGCTTTCCGCACACATCACGCTCGTTCCGGGAGGGTCCGCTCCACGAGCCTTGTGTTCGATGCATCAACTGTCACGTAGAACAGAGTTGATGTATGGCAAAGTTCTTTCATGTCAATAGTAACTCAACGTGACAGAAGGAGCATCAATCAGATGCCCGGTCTGAGAGATATTGGCTTTTTCGTTCTGGAGGCCCCATTGTCTTTTATGTCAAAACCAACCCGAATGCACTCCAACTACGTCCAAACCTTGTGCGGAGTAAGAAAAAAGGTTTGTATCACTAAGAGGAATCAAACAAAGTTGACGACACATCAATCAGACGTCCGGAGCTCATGTTATAAGCGTTTCCGCTCCAAGGGCCCAGTTGGTTTTGTGCTCGAACCAACCCGGGCATACCCAAAGTTCTCCAAAAACTTGAGTGTACTATAACAAAACGACTGCCTCGATCCGAGGATCACATCGCAACCGACAGTGCACCTATCGGAGGTTCGTAGCCCAAGATATGTGCATTTGAATGGAACTGACCGGAAATAGGGGGTTTTGGTCCCGGACCGACCCGACCCACGACCCCCTGGGTCAGCCCGAACCTAGTCGACCCGAATATGGTCTGGGTCCGGCCCATTAGAGAACGGCCCAGCCTGGTGGGTGCGGCCCAGACCAGCCGGTGCGGTGTGGCCTGACCCGACCCCATGCGGCCGGTCCGGCCTGGGCGGCCGGTTGGCCTGGCGCGGGCACAGCCCGTGTGTGGCCAGCTCGGCACTGGCTGAGCTGAGCAGAGGGGGGGGGGGGGGGCGCTACCCCCTTGATTGAAACCGTGACCCCACAAGGGGGGCAGCTCCTTTTCCAGTCGGGGGTTATGACCCCCGGTCTTCCTTCTGAAACGGCTAGCCCGGCCCGGACGGCCGGTGCTGCCGCCACGGGACCCCGTGGTCTTGCCCCTCCGAGGTGCTGGCGGTTCCGGCCACCCCGCCTTGCACCGCCGCGGGTTTGAGCCGTGGCCTTGTTCCACCGGTGCGGCGTAACGGTGCCGCGCCCCTCCGCCATGGCCCCGCTCTGGGCACGACATCTTCGTGGTTCTCCGGCGCGGCGCGACGGCACCGCGACTTCGTTCGTCCTCAACGGCACGGCGCGACGGTGCTGCGCATCTTCGCCCGTTCCTCTTGCTTCCGTGTGGTGTCGTTGCACCGTGCTGCCTTTACTCATGCCGCAATAAGTACAACATCCAAGGGGGAGGAGGGTCGGCCATGTTCGTGTGGTCCGACCTCCTCCCATTATTACGATAACAGGCGGCCCAAATAAGAGTCGATGAACGACAAAGAAAACACGAACAAAAATTAACCCCTACCTCAAGGTGTTGTCGAACGAAGGTTCGTCGTGGGAAAAGGACATCAAGGAAGGAGGCTCCGTAAGTGTCTTCAACGTCACGGTACACGGCGTCGTGGAGAAGAGGATCGTCGGTGTCATGGTACATGGCGTCGCATCGTCAATATCCAAGGAATTAGCGTTCTTCATCGTCCTTCTTTTGAGGCCGGTGTTCTTCATCGGTGTCGGTGCATTCTTCGCGTTCTTCAAGGAGGAAGATGAAGTTCTTCGTGGAACTCTCCATCTTAACACAATGAAGAAACCCCTAATGAAATAAGAATTTGTCTTATTTAATTAACACTCACAAGCAAATATCCCATTTAAAATTCAAAATAAATCATTCGATTAATTGAATTAATTGAAGAGTCTTAACAGTCTAATTAATGTGAGAGTTGACTTGGAATTTAATAAGGGGGTGCAGGTGTGTTAAAAAAATATGGGTTTGAGGAAGTTGAAAAGGTGGGGCTCGTGCGGGGCCCACCTCACAAATATCCAATCAAGAGGGGTTAGGATATACTGGGTACCACCTCAACTTACATAAGTTGGTTTACACTACTTAGAACATAAAATTAAAATTGTTTCACAACTTTTATTTTATTCATTAGTTAACCCCCTTCTTTTAAATAACCACACCCGAGAAAACGCCACTCTAGAAAAGGTGTTCCTAAGTAATTACCACTGCTTTGGTTTCTTCGGTACCCTCGGATTATGATTATGAGCATTGGTTCAAAAGTTAGAAAAACCTACTCGTTCGTTCACTGAACATACCCGAGCCAAACTTCAGAAATTGATTCCGGGCACACTGGGCCTCGGAATCATGTGTCGTTAGAAACTGATCTCTTGTAAAATCCAAAGAAAATTAAGAAAAAAATTTCCCTTGAAATTTACAGGTCTTTACATTACTCACACCTCAGTGATTTACGTCCCCGTATTGATACATCACAAACTAGGGGAACAAATGGGGGTACTGTGCACACATCTGAGCCTCCCGCTTCCAAGTTATCTTTTGGAGGTTCCCGTGCTGCCATCTGATGAAAACTAAAGGAATCGACCACCCACGTAGGAACCGATCTAGTCGATCCTCGATCTCCACTGGGACCTCCATAAAAGTCACCCCATCGTCAATTTCCAGCTCCCCATGGTCGATGATATGTGTCGGGTCATTCACGTATCTCCTCAGCTGAGATACGTGGAAGACGTCGTGCAACCGGTGCAACTGAGGTGGTAGAGCCATCTGATAAGCTACCACGCCTATCCTGTTGAGTACCTGGAATGGTCCAATTAAGCACGGAGATAACTTGTCGCCGTGGCTAGAACTCTATAATCCCCATCGAGGTGAGACCCGTAGGAAAACGTGGTCACCATCCTTGAACTCCAGTGGTCTACGCCTCCTGTCAGCACAAGACTTTTATCGACTCTGAGATTTTCTCATCTTCTCTTGGATGACATGGACCTTATCTAGTCCTACAAGAGCTGCTAAGATTTCATCTTTGCCGATAAGAGAAATCTGGTCTCATCCCCAGGATGAACCAAATTCTTCACCTAATACAGTCAATCCTGACATAGATGATACTAATCCATACCAAGGATGACGTCGTAAGGACACAATGTTACTACCAAGAGATCGAACCGTTACTCTCACCTCCAAGGGCTGAGTCACACTTTCGGCATTAGTTTGTGGTCACTAGGTTTCCTCCAGTAGGAATCTCAAAAGTGAGGGTCAAGTCAATAGTTTAAACTGGAACCTCTTAGTAACAAAATAAAGAGAGGACATGAAAGTAAATGCCAAAAATAAAGGTGTATTTTATTACTACAGCTCAAAGTACTAAGACACAATGCATCCACAAACAAACATCAACAAATTTAGAAGAAACATGAACAAAAGTCTCCATGTTTGGAGCTTGTCCTGCTTTTGTCCAACTGCTCCCGGAGCTCCATGATCATAGGCCTCAGCTGCCTGAAGCTGAGCTCTCCCCTGTCCACTCGTTCCCTACGGTCGGGGTCATCTTCCTGGTGGTGGTGGTGGTAGGGCCACAAAGCATTGCCCACCGCCCATTGCACAACCAGCTCCCCTGCCTCGGTCACCTGCTCCTTGAGATCCACCCCGATTAAACCTCAGCCTCTGCCTGGGAGGTACTTCATTTATCCGCTGGTCATCAGTATGGCGGGTCGGACAGTCACGTGCCATGTGACCAACCCCGCCGCAGGAGTAACACTGTCAGCTCCTGGTAAGTCGTTCTCCACCCTGGGTGCCTCTCACACACGATCCTATGTCATGCAGTCGATCACCTGTAGGTATGGTCCTCTTGGACCTCTGCGTCATCTGTCTACTACCCACTGTAGAAGATTTTTCTGCATGCCAGCTAGTGGTGGGTCCTGCTGCTGGAGACTGCTCAGTAAGGAAACTCTCTACTAAGAGAGCTCGCTCCAACACCCCTGTTTGCATTGGGATGATGTGAGAAAAAAATGAAGCTCTAATCTCTCGGCTGAGCCCCTGATTGATGGTTCGGGCCCTGAAGAATGGGTCTCGTACCATATCTGTAGAGTAATGCGAGAGATCAGTGAACCTCGCTGAATACTGCGCCACTGTCATGCTACCCTCCTGAAGATGAAGTAGCTCCTATATGTGCACTAATAAAAGGGTGGCTGTTAGAAACTCTACCCAGAACAGACTCTCGATGTCTTCCCATAGAAGGGATGCCTCATCGTTCACCTAGAGCATCAAGCTCCACCATCTGCCTACTGCCGCGTGCAGGAGGCTCGCTGCAAGGATCACAATGTGGTTTACTGGTGTCCCCCCTAACCTGAAAACTCGAACTATAGCCTCCAGCCAATCTTCGACTGCCTGAGGGTCCATCTCCCCACAGAACCTGGGCAGTCTCTGACGCTGAAACTCATGCAGTGCACTAAGGTGACATGCAATATCAGCGGTTGGGGCTAGTGGCATCGGTGGCTTGGTGGGTAGAGGTACCGCCAGTGCCTCCGCTGAAAAAGGGCTCTACACCGAGGCCTCGTCGCTCGGTGGGCTGGCGTCTCGCACAATGCTCTGAACCCTAGCTGACTGTCATCGTGGGGCCATCCTGGAAAGAGATAGGTGTTCCACGGTCAAGCCAATATACCTGGTGAGCTGACACAAGTAATCACAAAGAAAACTTTTGAAACACACATGCAATCAGTGTTTTCGTGCACTGAGTCGGAAATCAGAAGTCAGTGTCCTGGTGTATAGATACGTCGGCTGCCGCTCCAACACTGGACTCCCTGAACTGATAACGACACTCAATACTCTTATCACTATTGCTTCAAATAGAAGAAAGATCAGAGTCCTGAGTTCTACGGTAGAGACAAACTCCTCTGATACCAATTTGTCACGACCTGTCCTCGGGACCCGTGCCGTGACTACCCCAAGCCCGCCTCCCATAGGCCAGGGACTGGCGACTAGCACCAAGGTGTAAATCCTGAAAAAAGGGGAAGGCATTTCCTTTATAAAGTAAACAAACACCACAGAGAAAGAAAGCATAAGTAAACACTAAGTAAAACTGGGTAAAATAGTAGTGCAGAAAAGTAAGTGGGCCAGAATACAAACCAAACTGAAAGTAATGTACAACTGGAAAGAAAGTACAACAACTGAAATTAAAGCAGAAACGTCGAGCCGTCCACAGGAAGTCCCAACTGAAGGGTGGGTACAGATAGCCTCCTAAGCTCTTTGGGTCCAACCATCCGCTCCGTGTACGTCCCGCCCCGTGGTCCACCTCCAGGTATCGACTTGCTCCACAAGACTCAACCACGACCAGCGCTGTCTGTCGTCTGCATCCAACACAACGTAGTGTAGGCATAGCCAGCACATGGGTGAGTATACGCTACTCAATAGGGACCCCGAGACCCCCGAAGGTCTCCCAGAATCAACAAAGGATAATCCAAAAAGGAAAGATACAATCACTAAGTAACCTCGAACACTACTTGTGTATATTCCCATGCATATAACTACGTCATCAATTCCAATTCGGCTCCAACATCCAAGCCCATGTTTGATCACGTCCACATAGGATAGTACAACCCAATCCACACAGGATAACAAGTCAATCATATCGAAGATAATGATTGAAATTCAAGACTCATCTCACACAAGTATACTTCTTCGTAAAGTGATAGAGATGATCAGATGTAGCGACTGATTCATCTAAGATGGGACCCACATAGGATACTAGACTAGCTAAGCTATCAGACCCACTTAGGATACTACAACAGAAGTCAATACTACCGGACCCATGTAGGATACACGTATAGTAGTCGTCACCACCGAACCCACGGAGGATTCCCATACAGTTTTCATCGTCATCAAACCCAGGGAGGATTCTAGTATGAATGTATTCATAGTCAAACCCACGGAGGATTCCAATACTGTTGTCATCATCATCAAACCCACGGAGGATTCCAGTACGAATGTCTTCACTATCGAACCCACAGAGGATTACAATACGAAAGACTTCACCGGCGAACCCATAGCTGCTGGGGAACTCCTCCTTTATCGAGTACAGTGGGCCTGATTCTACAACCAAGCGCTTCCCACTAACCTTGGACCATTGTAGTACCCCACCTGTCAAGTACTGTGGGCCTGCTGCTACAACCAAGCGCTTCCCACCATGGGTCTGCCGCTACAACCAAGCGCTCCACCTCATAGCCTACAGATGTACTCCTTCTGTTGAATACCGCAGGTCTGTCGCTACAACCAAGCGCTCCTCTGCCATGGGTCTACCACTACAAACAAGAGCTCCCCACTGGGCTATCGAAACACTCCGAATCGATCGATCAGCAGTCGTCAAGTCTCAGCCAGCTCTAGGGTTTCCACACACAGCATGCTCATTCCGGGAGGGTCCGCTCCACGAGCCAAGAGGTCGATGCATCAACTGTCACGTAGACCAGAGTTGATGTATCGAAAAGTTCCGTCACATCAATAGGAACTCAACATGACAGACAACGCGTTAATCAGATGCCCGGTCTGAGAGTTATTGACTCTTTCGTTCGACGGCCCGGTTGGTTTTTAAGTCAAAACCAACCCGACTGCACTCCCACTGCATCCAAACCTTGAGCTGAGTAATCCAAAAGGTTTTTCTCACTAAGAGGAATCCAATAAAGTCAATGGCACATCAAACGGACGTCTGGAGCTCAAGTTATAAGCGCTTCCGCTCCGAGGGCCCGATTGGTTTCGTGCTCGAACCAACCCAGCCGTACCCAAAGTTTTCCAAACCCTTGAGTGTACTATAGAAAAATGATCGTATCGAACCAAGGATCGCATCGCAAGTGACAGTGCGTCGATCAAAGGTCTATATCCCATGATACGGGTGTTTGAACGGAACTGACCAGAAATATGGGGTTTTGGGCCCGGACCGACCCGGCCCAAGACCCCCTGGGTCGGCCCGAACCGGGTCGACCTGACCCGGGTCTGGGTCCGACCCATTAGGGCACAACACGACCTAGTGGGCGTGGCCCGGGCTTTCCGGCACGGGCGCGGCCCGTGTCTGGCCAGCTCGGCGCTGGCAGAGCCGAGTGGAAGGGGGGGGGGGGGCTGCCCCCCCTGATTGAAACCTCGTCCCCATGTGGGGGCTGCTACTTTGCCAGCTGCGGGATACCACCCCCGGTCTTCCTTCCGAAATAGCCAGATTGCCCGGTCAGCTGGTGCTGCCGCCGCAGGACCATGCGGTCCCGCCCCTCCGAGGTGCCAGCGGCCGGTGGTTCCGGCCGCCCCGCCTTGCACTGTCACGGATTTGAGCCGCGACCTTGTTCGACCGGTGCGGCGTGACGACACTGCGCCCCTCCGTCGCAGCCCCGCTCCGGTCGTGGATTCTTTTTGGTTCTCCGGTGAGGCGCGATGGCGCCGCGGATTCGTTCGGCCTTAACGGTGCGGCGCGACGACACCACACATATTCTGCTGTTCCTCTTGCTTCCGCGCGGTGTCGTTGCACCACACTGCCTTTTCTCTTGCCGCAATAAGTACATCATCAAAGGGGGAGGAGGGTCAGCCATGTTAGTGTAGTCTGACCTCCTCCCGTTATTATGATAACAGGCGGCCCAATATAAAAGTTGATTAATGACAAAGAAAACACGAACAAAAATTAACCCCTACCTCAAGGTGTTGTCAAACAAAGGTTCGTCACGGGAAAAGGACGTCGCGGAAGGAGGCTCCGTAAGCGTCGTCGACGTTGCGGTACACGACGTCACAGAGAAGAGGATCGTTGGTGTCACAGTACACGTTGTCGCGTCGTCGATCTCTAAGGAATTAGCATTCTTCGTTGTCCTTCATCGGAGGTCAGCGTTCTTCGTCAGTGTCGGTGCATTCTTCGCGTTCTTCATGGAGGAAGATAAAGTTCTTTATGGAACACTCCCTCTCAACACAACGATGCAACCCCTAATGAATTAAGACTTTGTCTTATTTAATTAACCCTCACAAGCCAACATCCCATTTGAAATTCAAAAGAATTCATTCAATTAATTAAATTAATTTAAGAGTCTTAACAGTCCAATTAATGTGAGAGTTGACTTGGCATTTAATAAGGGGGTGCGGGTGTGTTACAAAAAAATGGGGGTTTGAGGAAGTTGAAAAGGTGTGGCTCATGCGGGTCCCACCTCACTAATATCCTATCAAGAGGGGTTAGGATATTTTGGGTCCCACCTCCACTTCCATAAGTAGGTTTAAACTACTTAGAACATAAAATAAAAATTGTTGCACAACTTTTATTTTATTCATTAGTTAACCCCCTTCTTTTAAATAACCACACCTGAGCAAACGCAACTTTAGAAATGGTGTTCCTAAGCAATTAGCGGTGCTGTAGTTTTTTGGTGCCCTTGGATTTCGATTCCGAGCACCGGTTCAATAGTTAGAAAAACCCGTTCGTTCGTTCACTAAATGTACCTGAGCTAAACTTCAAAAATTGATTCTGGGCACACCGAGCCTCGGAATCAGGTGCCTTCAGAAACTGCGTTCTTGTAAAATCCCAATGAAAATTAAGAAAAAACATTTCCCGTGAAATTTATGGGTCTTTACAGTTTCTGAAGGTCGAAATATCATTAGAGTCTAAGATAAGATGACTCATTGTCGAAATGAAATAATCCAATAAAAATTGGATAGGATTTAGATGTTATTTTAATATTTATAAATTTATCTATTTAAATGATTTATTAATGATGTAGACACTGCATCATTATTGTGTCATAAATAATTTAATATATTCGATGTCTAAAAATTAATAAAAAAATATCATGATGTAGGAAATATTTTTATATTTCCCACTAATATTTATAGTCTAAATGATAACTTAATAACCCTATGTATAAATTAATTTACAAAAATATATTTGTTTATGTCATTTTTGTCTTTACTTTAAGTTAATTAATCTAAAGTTTCATTATAATTCATAAGTGGCTTAATGGGGTGCCAGAATCGACCCAAGGATACCAACGGTTGACCATTACTCATCTAATAAGGTTAGGACAAGTGTTAAGGTAATTTGGAATTATTATAATATTCTATTTACCTTGAAATACATTATTTACCTTTAAACACAGTAAATAATAGTCAAAAGTTACTATTCACCATAAACTATTTTCATCTTATTGAACCAAATTTTACTTATTAATGACAGCCATGTCTGTCAAATTTTCAAAATTATATTCACATAAGTGGTAAAATTTCATTTAAATGAAAAAGTCATTTTTTGAACTAATACTAAGTGGTTTCACTATTCATAAAAAATTAATGTTTTTCAGAAAAATACAAAAAATTCAGCCTAATATTTATTTGATATTCTGAATTCAAAAAATTATGTATATTTTACCAAAATCTAAACATAGAAGTTGAATTAATTATTTTAATATTAATTCCCCTTGTTAAAACAAATAGCATGTTTTTAACAAACAATAACTATTAAAAAATTTACAGTTGTTTATGTCCAAATTCAAAGTGAAATTAATTACAATGACCAAAATTGGATTAAATGGTAAAAATATATTCTAATTACATTTTAAAACCAATTAAAAGAAAATCTAACCATAAAAATAAAAGAAATTAAAACACAGTTTTGAATTAAAATATAATATTTTTCACCATTCATTTAAAAATGAATGTTATCGGAAAAATTCCAAAAATTTACAAAAAGTAAATTTTGATGTCCCCATTATAAAGAAAGATTTTATTTTGTAAAATAGAAAATATTAAAGTGACCAAAACTATATTTAAATAGGGTTCGACATTAAATGGTGGTAAATCGACCTTTTAATGTAAATTATGCATAAAATTAGATTCATTCACATTTTAAGCATCAAAATTTTATTGGATAAAAGAAAATACATCTAACAAACATGTATAATAATATTATAATTATCTTTTTTCATTCCCACCAATAAAACTTCTTGTATTTAACTACAATTTAAATTAATAATATTATATTATTAGTGTGCTACGTAAGATTTAAAAGAAACCCATTGTTGCGTATCAAGTACGCAATCAAAAATAGAAACCATATTAAAGAAAAATTAATATTTAACTCAAAAATATTAATAAATATGAAAATATATTATTCTTTTTTTACCTTTTATGTTACAATAATAATCCATAATGTATGGATATAGGTAATGAAATGCATTATTTATCGAAACAGTTGGTCATATGTACGCATGAATGCTAATTTCAGTTACTTATCATATTTTAAATGATATGAAAGTAAAGAATATATAATTATATGAATAATATACAAATAATATCATTTATTGGTAATATATTTTACATAGTTTTATTGATACAATCTTTTATACATTCCATTTATAACATGAAAGAATCTCATCGCATTGAGGAGGTAGTTGTGCACATTTCCACAAATGATGTTATCAAATTCCCAAAAAATGGATAACATAAATATATGTTAAATAATAATTAATTAATCATTATTAACGTATAAATATTATATATATATATATATATCAATTATAACCAGTATTTATATCATAATTCACAACCATGAGTTTTGTTGAAGAGATATTGAACGACGTCGTTTTGTGAGGTTGTAGTTCACCACACAAATAATCGGTATGTTCATATCCCATTATATGGAAGTTTGTCTAAGTTGTGGAATAAATAATAATAATAATTAAACATCAATATAGTTTTTAGAATAGTTTTATTATATAATCATGTAATAATAATATTTAAGTGGGTGGAAAATGTAAATGAAAATAAAGAGCTTGAGGAAGGATGTTTCCTCATCTTTGGGGGACTCCTTTTGGTTATCACCAAAGGGCTTCCTTGGATGTAAATTTACCCAATTTTAGGATTCTAAGTTGATTTTATATATTTTTAATAGCTATTTTTGATGTTATAAATCGAACCAATGTGTCCTTATATGTTTGAGGATGTGGGAGGGGAGAGTGCATATTTACAGTGGAAGATGAGTGACATTCCTGTAAATTTTTTAAAAGGGAATTCTACCCACAATTATTCTATGAAAAGTGGATATGATAAGGGTTAAAATTCCAGAAAAAGTAATATAGGGTCAAAATATTTCCATACAATGGCTATTTGACAATTTGACAGGTCTTTTTGGCCCTTAAGATTAAGGTTAAGTCCCTTATTAAGCTTATTTTTCTCTTAATCGTTGTAATTAATTTTAACTAATTTCACTAATATTTTTGGTCAAGAACTATGTTAAAATTGGTAGATATTAAAAATAATGATGTTTCAAAATATTTATTCTATTTTCTCAAATTATAATCATAGAGGTGGAAAAAAGTTATTTAAATGTTATCCTGTTTTCAGGATGACAAAGTGGGTTTTAAAAGTAAAAATATTCTACATCTTCAGATGTGTTTACTTCAAATTTAAATGTGAAACTAATTAAAATAAACTAAATTTGAATAATATTTGAATAATTGATATATTATTACATTAAATTTAATTTTAAATATAATTTAATATTTAAATAACATTGATGTAAAAGTACTTTTGAATTAAAATGCATAACTTTTCACTATTCATTGAAAAATGAAGCTTCAATGAAAATTAAAAAAAATTACCCTAACTAATTTTTTATGTTTATATTTTAAAAAAATAAGTTTTTTTGACATATAAATTTATAAATAGGTCAAAAATTAATATTTAAAATAGGTTATCCATTAAAAAGTGGTAAAAGGGCCATTATAAAAATATATGTTTTTATGCATAAAACTAGGTTTATTCTAATCTTATGCCTGTAAAATCTATTTGATTAATTTAAAAAATATTTGAATGAATATTTAATATATATATATATATATATCATTAATTTCCCTCACTAATTTTACTTTACCATGAAAAAACTACTTTGTGAGCATTAATGTTTTTATAAAAACATTCACCATATATTCAATTAGTTCTTATATTCATTTATAATAATATTATAAGAAATGAATTCATTTAATATTTTTTAAACCATATATTGTCCCAAAATAGTTAATAAAATTAATACCTTATAATTTAATGTCCAGGTTATATATTATTATATTAAATATTAATATTTAACAATATATTTTTGTTTTTTAAAACTCAGTCTTCTATGTAATGAACGTTTTTGAAGAAAATTAATGCTACGTGCGACACACAAAAACACAGTATAGTGTTATTTTTCATATACATCATGGGATAATTTTATTAAAATATTAAATATATCATAAATTCTCAGAATATTATATTCGATTACATTCTTATTGGTGTGTGTAATACATATTAAGTAATATAATGATCTTACTTTAGAATTTCATGGTGTTACATTCTCCCCACCTTAATTAAATGTCATCCTATCATTTTTAACTATACAATGGTAATATATTGTTTGATATTTCATAATATTAAATTCCACATCATGATAAGGGTTCATAAAAATCCACTATAAAAGTTATAATTGGATGTACAAAGGTCACATGGACTAATATATATTGTGGTTTGTAGGTATTAAAACACTGGTGAACTGTGGATATACATACATAGAGGAAAAGAGTAAATATCTATAAGGATTTATTAAGTTCATAAACCAAATTAATTTGAATGATCCATTGAATTTTTATGGAATCAAATCCAAAAATCACTGATGATTTAAAAAACCATAAGTTCAAAAAAAATTAAGGTATTGGAAAAACATTTTTTGAAGATCCTTTACCTGAGGTTGAGAAATTATTTTATTGACCACAAATACAAGGAAATATAATTACCTGATACAATTCAATTTTATATGTATAAATTCTTCTATTTTGTGTGCTTCAATCAAATTTTAATTCATCCCTTACGCCATGAAATTAATATGAAAAAAATTAAATTGATTACTAAAGAACTAAAATAAATTGCTTATCATTCATTATACCCTAAAAATGGAATTATATTTTTCTGAAACTATTATCCATAGGAAATATATTAAATAAGTAAATCTCTATATATAAAAAGAATCACTACTGGTTCCTCATCAAAATTTATTCACAAATTTGTTTAACTAAAAACAAATACATGTTATGTATGAGATTCTGTAGGTTAGTGGTTGGCGTGAAACCCATGTCATCCTTCAGTTGTAGGTTCTAGTCTCATTGTCTCATAATATTTAATAGGATTTAACACCATATACACTTTTTCCATCTCTAATACCATATTATTATTATTTCCAAAATTAATTTGATATAAACACTTGAAATTTAGTCACTAAATAGCATTTTAACTAAGGATTTCAATTTAACCTCAATAAATAAATAGTTTACCCATTTATTTGTACATACATATTTCCTTAGTCTATAGTATATACTTTTGAAGAGGGAATTTCCTAAAACCAAAAAGCATAGTTTGAGCATCAATTATCATACTGGAAAATGCATATATTCTTTTTTAGGAGTTCTAAATATTTACACAATATTTTCAATCTACGACACCTTAATATCAACCTAGGTCTTTAATTGTACATTTATATTCAAATCAATCATAATGGTTTTCAATGTGAATATTAATTATCCTAGGGAGTGTCATACCAGGTGTGTTGTAAGGCACATTGTCATGTACCTGGTTACGCCAAGTCTGGCATCACACACCTTTTCAGTGTTATTACCCCTACACACATATATTCTATAACCACACCCATTTTTATAATCAATACATGAACTTATTTCTATGAAGGCTCAAATAATCTCTATATTACCAAAATTCTAGGATGTTTATCTATACTTATTCTCAATATCTACCTTAGGGTATTATTCCCTCATGTATGTCTTCTAAAATCAAGTACCCTAAGTTTATACTAAACATCCTATGATACAAACTTTAGAAACCCAATCAAGTAAGACTAGATCCATTGTCACTCTAACATTACATTGGCATATGATAAATTTATATTTCATCCCAAAGGACCTAAATGTTTAGTTGTCTTGGTAAACCATAAACTTACATGAGTCTTGTATTAAAAATTAATGAACTAATTACAACATATTTTTTCCATTTGAGATTAATAATTATTTACCAAAATAATATCCTTTCATATCCTTCCATGTTCACTTTAGGGAATCATGGGGAAAATAAGATTTAACATGGAATTAAAATTATCTATAATGTTAATGTACAACATATGTAATAATAAATCAATCAGAATAATAAAAATTTA
The DNA here is from genome assembly GCA_963277665.1 of Viscum album. Lineage (NCBI taxonomy): Eukaryota > Viridiplantae > Streptophyta > Magnoliopsida > Santalales > Viscaceae > Viscum > Viscum album. The sequence goes on along the minus strand of OY728130.1, from coordinate 371,293,240 downwards.
AAGGCAAATAAGTTATAACACAATACATTCAATTAACTATATAAAGAAATATAAATTATTCATGGTAAAAAATTATAACACATGACATTTAATAAATAAACATATAATATAATTATTTCATATATATGCCAACGAAAAAATATCATGGATTAATATGGACTACATCTAAATGTTGGAAATTAGTAATTATTTGACTACTTTTTTTCTAGGTACATTGACCTTTACAGTCAAGACATTTCATTATACAGTTTATCATATCATGTAATACCCCATCTATAGATAGCCAAAAAACTCATCCAATGAGACTACTAATGCATCCTGGGACTATCTATAATCATGCCTCACTCATTTCGTACATATCTAAAGCATTCATCGTATATTGAATAATCGATTTAACAATGTTCCTTATCAAATATCCATCTAATGTAGAAGATACAGGTTTATCAATATTTACCCAGTAAATCGAACAACAATCTAGTACATACCATATGTAAAAATCATATATGGTTTAGTAAATTATTGTAACCATGATAAATGTTTTAGATATTTAGGGGAAACAAAATATTTGATGATCATAAAATATTTAATATTTCTATGGGACTAAAAAAGGAAAAAAGGATGTAAATTTCAATAATATCCTTCACCAAATAAATAAAAAACCATACATAGTTAGAAGAATCATGGTATAAATAATACATATACCCATTAGTGTAATAATAATGGTTATCGTCACTGATTAAATAAAATAAGAACATTAAAATATTTCTTGAGAAAATTATAAATTTTTTTGAAAAACAATTTGAACATCCTTTTCCTTAAAAATCACTATTGAAAAATAATTATTAAAAAATGAATATTTTATACATGAAAGGGATGATTCTATGAGATAATAACAGGTAAATCTATACATATTGTACATGGAAAAAATAACATTCATTTTTCACAGCAAAAATCATAGAAAAATACATTGTTTGGAAATAGATAACTATTTTTGTTTGAAATCATTTTTAAGAAGAAAAAGGTGAAATAAATTCATTAAGAAATCAATTTTTAATGTTTAAGGACATTTTTTAAAACCATTTTTGTAAAATATGGGTTTTATATGAAAAAGGGTTCTCCAAATAAAGAGGGAAATGAAGTCGTGTTTTCTTAAGAATCATTCTAAATCTTTTTCAGTACCAAATCGAGGTAAAATAGTTCTACTACATAAAAACATTCATGAATAACTATATGAGAATAAAATTAATGGTCTTTTTAGAAAATTATAAAATAATTTCCTATTATGGAAACTCAAGTGTAAACAATACATAGCAAAGTGATATTGAGATGTAAACCCTTGAAAATACAATAATGTTTATATGAGATTCAATAAAAGAATAGATTATGTGTGTTAAACTTAAATCAACTTAAATATAGTTTAATTAAAAAAATATAGTAAAATTGTATTATACACATAATATTGTAATATTAATGACAATGAGAATTTAATATAACCGAATAAAAATGAATTGGTTTATGAAATACATTACCCATTGGTAGCTTTTAATTAAAACACCCTTAGAATAAATAATTAAATTTAAAACACTAAATAACATGAATATAAAACTATTAATGTTATAATATATAAAAAATTTTAGTATTTAAATCATATTAAATAAATAAATGGTGATAATTACATTTATCTCATGGATGCAAAAAAGTGAGAGGAAAATCCACTACCTTATGATTCTTTTAGAGATAAAGTCCATTAAAACTGTGAATAATTATTTCCAACATGTTACTAAATTATACCAGAATCATATTTAAATCTATAACATCATATATAAGTTTATTTTAATATCTTACTACACATTCATTAATAATCTTTCACTATTTTAACTATTTTTTTGTTAATTGCCTTGTTTTTCAAGAATTTTATTTATTAATATTATAACATCGATTGTGATTTAATAATATCTATAAAGTAAAACATGATTTAATTTTAACACATATAATATATATATATATATATATATTTATAATAATAAATAATATATTTATTTAATAAATGAAATTTATTGTTGAGAAGATAATAGGTTGTACTGACAAAATAATTCTATATTCATTTCCTTTTCGTATTCTAAAAAAATGAAAATTAAATGATATATATGTACATGTATATTATTAATACAGTATCATAAATATTGTATATATTTTAAATTGGTTTAGTGAATCCATCCTCTATACATTCCATGTATCACCTGAATGAATAACATCGCTTTGAGGAGGTGGTATTCCACACATCTACAAACTATTTTATCATATTCCTAATAAATTAAAGCATAAATGAATATTTTATAAGAATTATCAAAGAATAAATAAATTATAAATATTATGAATATCATATATAAACAGTTTTTCAATAATAATTACCATCCAAAAGATGTGGTAAAGGGGAAAATGAATGACATTGTTTGGTGAGGTGGCAATTCATTATACACATAAGTGATACATTTGTTTTAATACCCCAATCTCTCATGGTACGCTTTTCTTTGAATAATAAAGTAGCGTGTGTTGTATGCAACTTCGAGTTCTAACACACACAACAACCAATAAAACTAGCCATAATGAATAGTAATACCCACTTTTTGAAATTTTATAAATTTTATCTTTCAAAGTGGACTTCATTTTTGGATTCGTAATATCTAAATTAGTTTAGGGTGAATTTTTGGTATTTTTATGAAAACATTCAATTTTTGATGAATAGTGAAAAAACAATGAGTTATAGTTTAAAATAGAATTTTTATTTAAATAATTATTTATTTTATTTAAATTTAATTAAGGTCAAAATATATACATAATACCTATATATGTTCAATGTAATTTATTGGATTCAGTTTAGAATAATTTTAGATGTATAAAATTTTTATTGAAATTTTCACCGTCTTTTACCCACCTCCTAGAAGAATTTTGAAATTCCCATAAAACATAATTTTACCGCTTCTGTGACTGGAATTTCGAAAATCTGAGAGACACGGTTAATATCAGGGAGTAAAATGTGGTTCAATGAGATGAAAATATTTTTGGTGAATAGTAACTTTTTAGTTTTATTTACCACGATTAAAAGTAAATAGGGTAATTAAGGGTAGAAATGATATTAATATTACCGTAACACATGAATTATTTCTATTGGAAAAGTGTATCTCGACCAAAAACAACCTTAGGAATAAAATATTATCATTTAGGTCCACTTGGATTAGATTAGGACATATATTATTATTTAATTCAAAGAAGAGTTAAAAGAGATAAAATCAATGTTTAATAACTAAAACATTTTTAATATATGGTTATACATAAGATAAATTTGATTATAGATATTAATTATAAAGATAAAAATATTTCCAACATAATGGTATTTTATTTAAAATTTTTAGACATTAAATAATTTAATTTATTTATGACACAATGGTGATGCAGTAATTACATAATTAATGAAATATTAAAATAATTGATCTTATAAATATACAAATAAATATAATTTGAGACTTTTTATAAATTTCACTAATTTTCTAGGTTAATATGACATATTAGGATTGGTTTTGTAAAATGTGTTCGAAGTAATAATACTGTTATGAAATTATCAAAAACAAAATACCCAATAGTGTCAAAATTGACATAAGAGTTTTTAAAAAATATATTATATTTTTAATTGATATTCTATTCCTAAAAATCTAATGTTTGGCCGAAATACTTATATATATGTCAGTGTATCATTACTGTACTACTTGGGGTGTCGCTTGGAAGTATATAGTATGTTTATTAACTATATAATATAAAAATACAAAGAGACATGGTAAATGTCAAACTATTTAACTAAGAGTTAAATATAAATGATAAGGTTAATATAGTGAACCAAACTTATCTAAAATATGTTGGTTGAAAGGATTTAGACCCATCACCACCTTAACCTTTAAATAATCCTCTTTGGATCCATTATAAACTGATTATGAATTTATTATAAAATAATATTTCTAGATTTCCCAAAGGTTCCCCTCACCACTCTAATAAAAGGGTACTCCACATTCTCTCTAATTTACACCTTCAAAGACTTTTGGATCATCCAAAACCTGCCCAAATATTCTCTCAGCTTCCCTAAATGAAACCTAGAGGCATTATTTTGATCATAATTCCATCTTATGGAGCCCTTTTGATCAAATCAAAAGGAAGAACCCGAAGAAGAGGTAATAATTTCACCACCCTCTTCCAAGTTCCTTTCTTCATCCACTTCTTCTTTCTTTGTTATTTAAATTCTAAAATAATAAATCAAGTATATTCTATATACTGTGGTGTTATTTTAAATATGGTACAACCATATTCAGTATTCTATCCATCCTTTGAATGACATGTCACCATAAGTGCGTACGTACGGCCTACCATCTCCACATCGTGGTATAATTGTTATTCAAAATATTATTATTTGGATGGGTATAATAATGAAGTTTAATTTATGTAAATAATAAATATAACATGATAATGATTTTTTATATATGATATACCATCCAATTATGTATTATTTTAATTTCAAAAGAATGATATTGTCGCTCGTGCGTACGTATGGATTATCGTTTCCACGAACACAATGAGATTCATTTCCCATCATATCCATTCAAGACTAAATTTCATTTAATGATTAAAAATAGTTTTTAATGACTTGAAATAATTTTTTATATGAATAAGATTCAACCTATCCATAAAAAACAAGACTTATATAACAAAACATATAAAAGAAAATGAGTAATTTAACACACGAAACAACAATTATACTAAGATATTATTAACAATGCAATGTTAAAAGATCATATATGATATCATATTAATGTATAATATTATTGTATAATTCAATAAAAATTATTTCACCATTATACAGGAGGCTAAACTACCATCGACCAAGGAAAAAGTTCAAAGTAAGGGGTTTCTTATCTCACTTTTAATTCCGTGAGATTTCCATTTCCACCACATATTTATTGCATGTGGTGTGTGTAATGCCCATGATTTTATTCATTGTGGAATATACATTAATTTATGGATATTTACATCATTATTTTTTGATCCATCTTTCAAGGTATGTATGTTTCATATGTTACCAAATCAATATGGGAATTTGAAATTTCAATTTCTACTCATTCAGATTTACGCATAATTCATTGATTATTTTATTCCAAGATTATTTGTGGAATCACTATGAATTTGATTATGTCATAATTTCCACTCACCATTCTGTGGATATAATTTTGATACACATAATCAATCCATTGATAAATTCTCAAGTCATCGGTATGAACTTGATAAGAGTAATTTTTACAGTATCTCGATTTGTTGAGTTAAACATCTAATTCATTGGTATTGTTTTTACAAGAATATTTGTGAGTGTACTTTGATTTTTTTACACTGAATATCCAATAATATTGAGTGTATTTATATTTTTCACACATAATTATGTCGTTGATTTATCCTTAACCTAAGTATACAGCCTTTATGAGAGATTTCATCTCAATTTACATTCCATTGAGACTCCATTGTTGTTATACACCAAATAACTTTTATATGGTTTATATAATGTATATTGACATAGTATATCATGAATACCATTATTCTTAGGATATTATAAAGTTTTTATTACCTCAATTATTTTTATTCAAGTTTCTCTCTTTTGGTTAGGAATTCTAACTAAAATATCATTTTAAAATGTTTTAAAGATTTATTATTCTAAATCATTCTCATTAATGTCCATGTTTTAAAAATGGTCTTAAGGATTTATTTATATGGACATTAAAGTCTTAAAATAAAAATTCCTTTTAAAAGTTTCAAACTGGAATGGGACACTTTGATTTAGAAATCTATTTTAAATGGATTCTTGACAAATAGTGTGACTTTTAAATGTTTTCTAGAAAAAGGGGGATATTTCTCTCAATAGTTTGATGATTATTTTAATCTATGTCAATATCCTTCATTATTATTGATTGAGGTAAATCCGACATACTAAAATCTTCCATATTGTATCGAATGAGTTATGTTTGAATATGGACGTGCTATTTTTATACCATTCATGGTTTGAGGTTAAAGTCTTGACATTTCGTATACTAGTTTTAATACGAATGTTTATGTTATGTTTAAAAATTTTCAAATGAGGAATTCATTGGACTTTGTAAGTGATGGGTGGAGCCCACTATAGCTCCTTGATGCATCGGTAGGTCTCATGAGACAAACTAGTGTCTTGACAGAAGGCATTGAAAAAATATTATTTGTAGTCTTGGCATAAGGCCTTGACTATGTGGTTATAATAGTCTGGCATTATGCATTCCATCATTATGAAAGTGGTTATTGATATTTCATGTGGTTATTCAACTAGTACAATATACATGTGAATAATTAAATGGAATTATTTCATTTTATCTTTTCCATATTATGATGATGTTCAAGTTTAAAATGCTTTTGTTTTAGTTATACATTTCCATAAATGTTTATGCTTATTTATGAATGTTTCTGCTATATATTTATCCTTACTGAGCATCTGAGATCACCCCCTTTCAATGCTTTATTTTTTCTAGGATGTGAAGAAGTAATTCATGAATGACCTTCAGGGATAATATGAGGGGATAATAAGACAATATGTTGTTGTAGTTTTTTTTAATTTATGATTTAATGTAAGACTTATAAATATATCTAGTGTTTCCAAGACTACTAAACTAATTGGTCTTTCGAGACTTGATCTTCTGTGATCATGCCAATGTTATGTAATAATGCATCGACTCTGGGTAACGAGGGTTGGGGAATTACATATGGTATTAGAAGAAGTTTAATACAAACCTTGGAAACTAGATTTAGATAACCTCTGATTAGAGCACAAAGACCTGATATAGACTTTGAGGATTAGTTAAGAAGAACTTCCTAGAATATTGGTATTGTATGATTTTGTGAGTTTTCCAAGCAATACATCCCTGTATAGATACAAGCAGGTAGAGGTGTCTCTGGAACAGATGTACCTAGGGGTAAAACCCAAAAACACCACTTTGAGCTAGACTTGAACGAGAACTGGTTCACAACTACGAGCCTTACTACACTCTCAGTTACGAAACTCCTGGGAGATATGCTTAGGATAATTTACATTTTTTTTACAAACCAATTAGAAGTATTTTAATATAAGATGAGAATAAATGACCTTGGTTAATCCTAAGGTGTTTCAAATTGAGAATATGGTGTCATGATATTCTCTAAATGATTTTATCACTACTATTACTCACACAATGATTTCTAGTTTTAGTCAATGGATGGAGTCCAAGGAAGTCATAGTAACATTGAGAATGATGTAAAGGGTGTGAAAAATGGTGGAAATGAGCAAAAAAATGGAATGTAGATAGTAGTAAAAGATATTGTGTTCATGCCAAATCAGTTTTCCAAAAATATGATCAACGACATATATATTAACCAACTACCAGACTCAACAAAGAAGAGAAAGGTGATGAATGATAAGAGCTCCAGCAGTGGAGACCACGGAGAAAAGAATCCTAAATTTCCATCATGTAGGAAATGTGGTAGGAGACACCCAGGAAAGTGTCTCAATGGAACAAAGAAATTCTTTACGTGCAGGAAAGAAGGACATAAAGTGAATAATTGCAGAGAAAAAATGAATAATAATATGGAAGAAAAAAAATGGTCCCAAAAATCCTTTTACAGTCATTTTCCATAAATGTAGGGGACCTGGCCTTTACCCGAGTGAATGCCCTATTCTATAGGATATTTTATTTGTAAAAGAAGAAGCTATGTAGAAATAAATGGTTGGAGAAATGTTTAAAAGTATTCGTACTCCTTGTTGATGAGATTACTTTGGAATAATTTTCTCTTATATTTGTAACCCCATAGTTTTCCATGTGAGAATGATATTTGAGGAATACTTATCTTATCCCCTGTAGATATAGTTATAAATAACCATTTAGTTTTATATGATCATTGGGTTTGAGGAAATGACAAGTTATTATACTTTGGGATGAAAATACAATGTATGAGATATCATTTCTGGTTAAAATTATGTTATGGTTATTTTGAGGAATTTATCTCATTTTTGTAATGTTATAAAATATAGTTTTTGCAAAAGGAAAACACACAGACCGTGTGACAAACCGTCACGTCAGACAAAGCTGTGAGAATTGAACCCACATCCAAAGTACGATTGGGATTTGTCGCCTACCTCTGGACTGCATGAATTCCCTGATTATTATGACTAATTATGTTTAGTTAAATGATTTTATTGATCAATAATAAGTTGATTTGGGTTCTTATGTATTATCAAATGAATTCCCTTAGTATAGGAAACTTATTTGGTGATTAAGTGATAAATGTTATTTTGGAAGATGTTTGCTTTGTTGGGAACACTATATTCCCAAGGAAACTAGAATACTATGGGATTTCATTTGAAGAGTAATGGTGGATTTTTATCTACATTTTTATTTTGGATTTATAGTGATTTGGGTTATTTATTGAAATGATTAACCTATAATAGAGAATATGTGATAAGGTTAATTACTTTTAAGTATGCGACTTTAAGAGTAGTTGATGTCATTTGGATATACAATTTAACGTGGAAGACTACATAACCAAATTATTCTAAGTTTTGGGTTTCAATATTAGTTTGGATTATATTGAATGATTTTAAGGACAAGTTTTTATTGAATGGAATTTATTTAACTTTGGGGTATTGTTGGTTTAATTTTATAAATTAAGATTAGTGTTTCTTTCTATAAAAGAATATCCTTTTAGGGGATCATTAGATCTTGTACTAACCATTTTGGTTTTGATTAATCTCTGAAGACAAGGTAAATATATAATTTATCCATAATGGATCATGTGATTCTATAGATGTTTATTCTAGATCTTCCAGTGTGACAAAGTCTTCTTGAATACTCATCATTAAAAAAATGAGTTAGTGGTGGAAATTTATTAAAGAATGAAACTCTACTTAAAAAGTAAGAATATCTATTTATTTTCTTAGTGAATCTCGTAAATGAATTCCTCATCTTTATGTAATGTAACTTAAAAAATATGTTGTCCGTATGCTTTTCATATTGGGAAACTAATGACCGTTTGTCCTATCACATGTTTGTGGCTTTCTTGTAGTTAAATTTCTCCTGATCACGTTTTCTATCCCTCTCCATCAGAACTTGACACTTAGTTTATCTTCCATATCCATGTTTTCCTACATGGAATCCTAGTATGAGTTATCTTGGGTGACCATTGTACTTCTTTTTATTTATTTTAAGGTGATAGGTTTATTGACTCTTTTTCCGATGTGATACTTTCCATTATATTCCCAAGCCCAATTTTAAAAATTTTTAGGATGAAATTATTTTAAGGAGGGGAGAATGTAACACCCCATGCTTCCACGGTATGCTTCTCTTTGAATAATACAGTAGCGTGTGTTGTACGCAACTTCGAGTTCTAACACACACCACAACCAATCAAACTAGCCATTGTGAATATTAATACCAACTTTTTGAAATTTTATAAATTTTATCTTTCAAAATGGACTTCATTTTTTGATTTGGAATATCAAAATTAGCTTAGGGTTAATTTTTGGTACTTTTCTAAAAACATTTAATTTTTTATGAATAGTGAAAAAACACTGAGTTATAGTTTAAAACCTAATTTTTATTTAAATAATCATTTATTTTATTTAAATTCAATTAAGGTCAAAATAGATTCATAATACCTACATAAGTTCAATGTAATTCATTGGAGTTAGTTTATAATAATTTTAAATATATAAAGATTTTATTGAACTTTTCACCGTCTTTTACCTACCGCCTAAGAGAATTTGTAAATTCACATAAAACATAATTTTATCGCTTCTGTGAGTGGAATTTCGAAAATCCGATAGACACGGTTAATATCAATGAGTAAAATGTTGTTCAATGAGATTAAAATAATTTTTTTTGAATAGTAACTTTTTACTTTTATTTACCACGGTTAAAAGTAAATAGGGTAATTAAGGGTGAAAATGATATTAATATTACCCTAACACATGTCCTAATTCTATTGGAAATGTGTATCTCGACCAAAAACAGCCTTAGGAATAAAATATTATCATTTATTTCCACTTGGATCAGATTAGAAAATTGATTATTATTTAATTCAAAGAAGAGTTAAAAGAGATAAAATGAAAGTCTAATAACTAATTTTTTTTAGAATAGGTTTATACATAAGATAAATTCAATTATAGATATTAATTAGAAAGATAAAAATATTTCCTACATAATGGTAGTATACTTATAATTTTTAGACATTAAATAATTTAATTTATTTATGACACAATGGTGATGCAGTAATTAACAAATGAATGAAATATTAAAATAGTTGATATTATAAATAAAAAAATAAATGTAATTTGATACTTTTTATAAATTCCAATAATTTTCTCGGTTAATATGACATATTATTATTGGTTATATAAATTGTTTTCGAATTAATAATGTTGTTATGAAATTATCAAAAACAAAATACCCAATAGTGTCAAAATTGACATAAAAGAGTTTTTAAAACAAATATTATATTATTAATTGATATTCTAATCCTAAAAATCTATGGTTCGGACAAAGGACTTATATAATGATAGGTGTGTCATTAATGGACTGCTTGGTGGTCTCTTGGATGTATATAATAAGTTTATTAACTATATAATATAAAAATACAAAGAGGCATGGTAAATGTCAAACTATTTAACTAAGAGTTGAATATAAATGATATGGTTAATATAGTGACCCAAACCTGTCTAAAATCTATTGGTTGAAAGGATTTCAACTCATCCCTACCATAAAATTTAAATAATCCACTTTGAATCCATTTGAAAGTGAATATGAATTTATTATAAAATAATATTTCTTGCTTTTCCAAAGGTGCCCCACACCCCTCTTATAAAAGGGTACCCCCCCTTATCTCTTATTTACACCTTAAAAGCCTTTTGTCTCGGCCAAAACCTACCCAATTATTCTATCATATTCTATAAATTCAACCTAGAGTCTTTATTTTTATTATAAACCCATCTTATGGAGCCTTTTTGATCAAATCAAAAGGAAGAACCCGAAGAAGAGGTAATGATTTCACCACCCTCTTTCAAGTTCCTTTCTTCTTCCAGTTCTTCTTTCTTTGTTATTTCAATTATAAAATAATAACTCTAGTATATTCTATATACTGCGATGTTATTATAAATATGATACAACTGTATTCAGTATTCTATCAATCCTTTGAATGACACGTCACCATACGTGCGTATGTACGACCTACCGTCTCCATGTCGTGGTGTAATTGTCATTCAATGTATTATTATTTGGATGGGTATAATAATGATGTGTAATTCATGTAAATAATAAATATAACATGATAATGATTCTTTATATCTGATATACCATCCAATTATATATTATTTTAATTTCAAAATAATGATATTGTTGCTCGTGCGTACGGACGGATTACCGTCTCCACGAACGCGATGAGATTCACTCCCCATCATATCCATTCAAGACTAAATTTAATTTTATGATTAAAAATAATATTTAAGGACTTGATATCATTATTTATATGAAAAAGATTCAACCTATCCATAACAAACATGACTTATGTAACAAAACATATAAAAGAAAATGAGTTTGTTAACACCCAAAACGATGATAATACTAAGATATTATTAAAAAAGAAATGTAAAAAGAACATATATGATATCATATTAATGTATATGATTATTTTATTATTCAAAATAAATTATTTCACCATTATACAGGAGGCTAACCTACCCTCAACGAAGGAAAAACTACAAAGTAAGGGGTTTCTTATCTCACTTTTAATTCTGTGATATTTCCATTGTTAACCACTTATTTATTGCATGTGGTGTGTGTACTGTCCATGATTTTATTAATTGTGCAATATAATTTAATTTATGGATATTTACATCATCATTGTATTATCCATCTTTCATGGGATGTATGTTTCGTAAGCTACCAAATCAATACGGGAATTTGAAATTTTAATTTCCACTCATTCGGCTTTACGCATACTTCATTGATTATTTTACTCCAAGATTATGTGTGGAATCACTATTCATTTGATTATGTCATAATTTCTATTCCCCTTTCTGTGGATATAATTTTTATACCCATAATCACTCCATTTATAAATTCTCAAGGCATCGGTATGAACTTGATAAGTGTAATTTTTACTCAATCTCGATTTGTTGAGTTAAACATCCAATTCATTGGTGTTGTTTTTAAAAGAATAATTGTTAATGTCCTTTGATTGTTTTACACTGAATATCCAATCATATTGAGTTTATTTATATTTGTTACACATAATTATGTCGTTGATTTATCCTTAACCTAAGGATACAACCTTTATGATATATTTCATCTCAATTTACATTCCATTGAGGCTCCTTTGTTGTTATACACCAAATCACTTTTATATGGTGTATATAATGTACTTTGACATAGTATATCAAGAATCCATTCATTCTGATGATATTAAAATGTTTTTATTACCTCAATTATTTTTATTCAAGTGTCTCCATTTTGGTAAGGAACTCTAACTAAAATATAATTTTAAAATGTTTTAAAGATTTATTATTCTAAATCTTTCTCATTAATGTCCATTTTTTAAAAATGGTTTTAAGGATTTATTTATATGGACATTAACGTTTTCAAATAAAAAATCATTTTAAAAGATTCAAAGTGGTATGGGACACTTTGATTCGAAAATCTATTTTAAATGACTTCTATGCAAATAGTGTGACTTTTAAATTTTTTCAAGAAAAAGGGGATATTTATCTCAATAGTTTGTTGATTATTTTAATCTATGTCAATATCCTTCATTATTCTCGATTGAGGTTAATCTAATATAATACAATATTTTATATTGTATCGAATGAGTTATGTTTGACTGTGTATGTGCTATTTTTATACAACTCATGGTTTGTGGATAAAGTATTGAAATTTCGTATGAAAGTTTTAATACGAATGTTTATGTTATGTTTCAAACATTTCATATGAGAAATGCATTGGACTTAGTAAGTGACGGGTGGAGCCCGATATAGCTCGTCGATGCATCGGTAGGTCTCATGAGACAAACTAGTGTCTTTGCACAAGGCCTTGACAAAATCTTATTTGTACTCTTGGCACAAGGCCTTGAATATGTGGTCATGATAGTCTGGAATTATAAATTCCATCATTATGAAAGTGGTTATTGATATTACATGTGGTTGTTTGACTAGTAGAATATTCTTGTGAATAAGTAAATGAAAATTTTTCATTTATCTTTTCCATATTATGTTGATGTTCATGTTTAAAAGGCTTTTATTTTAGTTATACATTGCCTTAAATGTTTATGCTTATTTATGAAAGTTTCCGCTATATTGTTATCCTTACTGAGCATCTGAGCTCACCCCATTTCAATGTATTATTTTTCCCAGGATGTGAAGAAGTAATTTATGAATGACCTGCAGGGATAATATGAGGGTATATGAAGACAAGATGCTGCTGTAGTTTTTTTTACTTTATGATGTAATGTAAGACTTATGAATATATCAAGTGTTTCCAAGACTACTAAACTAACCAGTCTTTCAAGACTTCATCTTTTGTGATCATGCCTATGTTTTGTAATAATGCACTGACTCTGAGTAACTAGGGTTGGTGCATTGCATTTGTAACAAATTAAAAGGGAGTCTGTATGAGTTTAGGAAAATTATTAGAATAAAAACTCCTCAATTTATTTCAGATATTTTTTTTCATATATTACAATTATATAAGAAGATTTTATGGGGGTAGAGAATGAAAATAAAACTAAAGAGCTTGAGAAACGATGTCACATCTCGTTTGGGTAACTCTTTTTGGTTTTCACCAATGGGATTCCAAGGATAGTTTTATTTCCAATTTAAGGCTTATATAATAAGATGAGTGATTTTTATAAATCAATTTAGGTGGAAATTGGATGGGAAAAAATGGCTTCAAATGTGTGAGGAAGTGGGAGGGGTGACTACCTTTTTATTGTGGAGGATGAGTAGAATTCCTATAAATTTATTATATGGAAATTTCACCTAGGTTTTCTTATATATGGTGTCTCCAATAATGGATAAAATTCGGATCAATGTTGAATTTGGTATTAATATGTCCATCTAATGAGTTTATTTCAACATTCTTGGTCATTTTGGCCCTTGTTTTTTTGGTTTAGTCCCATGTTAACTAATTTTTCTCTTAATCATTTTAATTAATTTTAAATACATTCAATATTATTTATTGTAAATACCAATGTTTAAATTATTAAAAATTATAAATAATAATTATTTCAAATATAGAATCTACCTTTTCAAATTCTAATCACATAATTGGATGAAATTAATTTATGTTTATCCTTGCTGACTAGACGACAATGTGGGTACTAAAAGTAAAATGTACAAAAGATTGAAATGTGTTTATATCAAAATTTAAGGATAAATTTATTCCAATGGACTAAATTAAATTAATTTTTTAATTATGGATATAATTTGACTTTAAAATAAATTTTAAATATAATTTATCTTTATCAATTATATAAAAGAAAAAGGGGTTTTGAATTTAAATTTAGTATTTTACACTATTTATTAAAAATGAATCTTCATAGAAAAATATCAAAAAACACCCTAATTGAATTTTGATGTTTCAACTGAAAAAACAATGTTTAATTTTACATATAAAATTTATAATAATTTCAAAATTAAGATTCAAACTATGTGCACCATTATAACGCTATGAATGTTCCTTTTTAAAAATATATGTTTTTATGCATAAAATTGGGATTATTATAATATTATGCCTATAAGATCTATTGGATGAATGCAAAAAAAGTTTAATTAATATTTAATAAATTTATTACATTAAAATCACTCAATAATTTTAAATTATTACGATAAAGTGGATTTTAGAAAATAAAAATTGTTTTATAAAAACATTCAATTATATTCCATTAGTTCGTATATTCATTTAAAATTTATTTATTACCAATGAATTCATTTTATAATTGTATAAACCATATATTTTCTATATGTTAGATAATACAATTTATAATCTGTAATTTAACGCCGATGTTATATCTTGTTATATTCAAAACTAATATTTTAACAATATATCTTGATTCTGTAAAAAACTGTATTATGTGTAACACAAGTCGTTGTAGAAATTTTTTATTGTGTGAAATTCATAATTACTCAACAGTATGTGAAATTAAATCTATATAATAGTTTAATGTTATTAAAATAGTAAATATACTATAAATTCTTGGAATATTATATTTCCTTTTACATTGGGGGTTCCATGTCATACACAGTATTGATTATGATGTTCTTGCTATATAATTTTGGGGCAGTACATATATTTATTTATTTGTTACATCATAAATAATTTTTCAAAAGAATTATATATATATATATTCAAATTATTAATATATATATATATATATATATCATATTTATATTAATTATAAACAAGTGTTTTTTAATTAATGAACATAAACAAGCATTGTTTTTCAATATAAATATAAAAATCATATATAATTTTATATGAATAATATATATTACTAAAAATTTAATGGGTGGTAAAAATATAATTGATAATGATAAGCCTTTATCAGTACTAAAAAATAATTTATAATGGGTACACCTTTGTCAGTTTTTTAGCACTAAACAAAGTATCCTTAATTAGTGATTTTACCTAGTGCTCATAATGTTTCCCATTTTGTTAGTGATTCTAGTTTATTACTGGTAAAATAATAAATTGATTTTTTTCCAATCTGTGGCAGTGAATAAATTTTCAATAAATTAAAAAAAATCAACTACCTTTTAGTTTTTGTAATGAGTTTTAATTTCTTCCAGTTACAATATTTAAGGGACAGGGTTTATGATTTAAGATTAAGGGATAAGTATTTTGAGATTATAGTATGGGTTATATGTTTTTGGGAAAGGAACTGTAACTCAGACATTTTCATTTTAGGGGATTGATAATGAAATAACATGTGGTAACTGATATTAAAAATTTACTATGAGTTTTAGGTGAGTGGGATCCAAATTCAATTAGGATTTATAAATCTTTAGAGTGAGTTTATAATATTAAATTATTAAAATTTGCATGTCTTTAGAATTGAAAAGATGGAAATGAGTTGACCAATTATTGAATGTCAAGGAATATTGTTTATTTTCTATGAATATTGATTTATAAATTTATTTTAGTTTCAGATATAATATACTATGTTTTTTCATCAAAATTAGTTACATTGTTTCTCTATATATCATGGATCAGGTTATCATTATTGATTGTTATTTAATTGAGTCTCTAAAATATTTTTTAAAAAATGTTTATATGATTTAGTAAATTCTTCTATAAGCTATGGTATTCAAATTTATTGGATTTTATTGTGTTGAATATTTAATTAAGGGTAATTTTATTTCAATTATATCAATATTAAATTGGTTTATAAATATTTTCATAGACATGTAATGGAAAACATGAATAAAAAATTTTCTAATATTTAAATGTCACATCAATGCTGATGATATGATATATTTGTGTTGATTATATGCATCAACCTCTGCATAACCAAATCAGGACATGCAAGTGACTATGAGGATACATGTTATTCTCTCCATACTCAAATTAGGAAATGCACAAGATTATGTCAAGACCAGCACTATCATTATTTTTTAAAGATTTCAATCAGGTTTAACATTGATTAGAGGTAACCTTTGGCTACAACCATGTAGTTTGAACTACCACATCAACATATGATATGTGAGAGAAGAAATTTTATTATAGTTTGATAGAGATTCATGTAATGTATCGTAGAGTTTGAACATATTTAATCATGTTCATAATAAGCTTCTTGGAGACTTTATTTTCTTATTATTTGATCATGTTATTAAATTATGTCTGAACATGTATTTACAAATAAATCCATAGTTTTCGAGGTGTCCATGGGTTGGTTGGGTCGGGTCACTCGGTATTTTGGACCCAACATGGGAAAAATGTTTAGGTTTGGTTGGGTCGTGCTGCAACAATTTATATTCAATGAATATACCTGACTCGACTCATCCCATGGTGGGCCAGGCAATGTATGTTCAGGTCAGTTGGGTCACGTAAAAAATATAGTATATAATAACAAAAAAACTGTTAAACTATTACTCAAATTAAAACAAAAAATTAATATTTGTTGACAAATATTACATAAATATTTATTAAATTTAATCATGTATTACATTGTATAACATTTTATAACATAAATAAAATGTTTTATAACATAAAAATAACATTTTATAACATTTTATTTCAATAATTGAAATTCTTTATAACATAAATATTAAATTATTTAATATGAATATATTATAATTTAATGTGATATAACATAATTTTTACGTTATTTAATGTAAATATAATGCAAATAAAACATCAATATAATGAAAATAAAGTGCTATATTTATGTTATGTTATCATTATATATTCTTGTTATTTATTTTTAATTATTATTTATTATGGGTAGATTATATTTATTATTCAGTATAAATTACTATTCATTGTTATCAGTTATTATAAATTAATAATATATTATTATAAAAACAATTATTAATTATATATGAATAAATATTATTTTTTGGTTATAATTTATTATGTATAGATATGGTGGGTTTGGTTAGGTCTCGTTGCATCAAAATCTGAGAGCATGTCACCTAGACTAGCCCATCATTGACCTGAACCCAACAAAACCGACTAGACCATACCACATGTCTAACCCGAACCCACATGATTAGGTTGGGTCGGGTTGGGTCAATTAGGTTAGGTCATATTTGTACACCCCAAATCTATTTGTTTCTCTTTATATATGGTAATTATATAATCATTATATAAAAATTAAAATATATTTATAATACATAAATATATTGTTAAATTTTAGTAACTAATATTGAAATACCCAAACATACTATTTTTTTAAAATATAATTTATAAATAAATATTTATTTTTGGAATTTGTTATAAAATATCATAATATTATTATAAAAAAAATCTATTTTATGTATTTTTTGCTAAATATTTTTACCAACATATATATTATCTATTAATATTATTATATTTTCATGATTAGTCAAACCATTCCCCAATTGTGCACCATCTCCCGAGTAAATTTTAACACCCCTATAAGATTTCTTATACCTTGTCACTTGTTTTCTCTAACCACTATCTATTATAATAACACCCACATGGTTATGTTGCACAATTAGGACTAGTTGTTCAACATTCGTGCTCCATATGTTACCCCATTCCAAAATATTGATTTAGCCCATGAACCACATAGAAGCTTATAGAACCCCATAGTTAATATCAAAACCTCATTGAAAATCTAAAAATAATATTTTGAGGCATTCCAAACATTTAATTACCATTACAAACCATTTAACATGATTTTAGCTATCCAATAATTGATAATTTAAAATCAATAATAAAAATCCGACTCAGAAAACTTGGGCCCTTATACTTTCATCAACTTTATTGTCACCCACAATGGATTTCCCCAGTTATATTATTAATCATCTACACCATCTCTATTTGATCATATGAATATATGATTACTATAATAGGGGGTTAATTTTAGTTTAATATATAAAAGCAACAGAAAACCTAAATCCACTTGAGTTAAATAGATCATGTTGAGATTTCATTTTATGATCATAGATTATTTATTTGATTCAAAAGTTTTCTGATAAATCATGGAAGTATATTTTTCTGATTTTCAAATAATCTATTTTATGGGGAAAATGGAAACCCTACAATAGATCCATTTATGACAACAAAACATGAGGCATAAAAAGCTGCAAAAACCAACACAACATTTCAAATTCATCTTTCAAATTGTAGAATAAAATATCCAGCATCGAGCCCAGCACCCACAGTCAACTCCTTAGGTTTTGTGAAATCTTGAGTCAACCAACCCATCACCTTAGCAACATCCTCCCATCATCGTCACCATGAACACTGTCCCATCAGGAAGAACAGTCGAAAGAAACCATAAACACCGTCGTCTATGAACCTTGAAGCAAGACAGATCCAATCGCAACCGCAAAAAAAATCATCAAAAGGGACAAGAACCCAGATAAAAACATCACTAAACACCATGACCAACACATTCCAAACCAATGGAACACCGTCGTCATCGCAACACATCAATCCATTAATAACGCTCAAAACCCGCTCTACAGATGATGATCCGCCACGAACCGTCGGACACAACGATTCCTTCAACACATCGCCGTCCTTATCGTCACATCACCGTCACCGCAAAGATGAAAAAACTGAAATCCAACAAAGATAGGCCTCCTGAAAAATCTCTGATGCTCAATCAACTCCTCCCAAGCCACCCTGAGAGCCTTTGCACCAGACCAAGATGGGGTCTAGAAGCGAAAGATCAAGTGACAAGAGCAGAGAGGAAGTGAACATAGATAGTAACTAGAGGCCTCGAATGAAAGAACCATCATGTAAATGAGGGCAATGAAACCCTAAGAACATGGAACGAGGGAGGGGGAACTGGGGATGAAACCCTAAGAACAAACCAAAAAGAAACAATACAAGGAACGAGAGAAAACAAGGAAAGAATCCGCCGAACGGGATCAGAGAACCCGAGCCAGGAAGATGGGAACCTTGGAAGGGAGGGGGTGTCGAGAAGATGGGAAAGAAAAAAGGATAACCTGGAATGAAGAAGGTTGAAGAAGCAAAAGAAGGAGCCATCTCCACAATCATATAACATAGTAAGAATCACTTTAATTCTTTATAAATGTAATTTTAATAATTATCCAATATGGATAAGGATGTCATGAATACTTACTCAAGATATGAATATTTTTAAACCAAAAGATAATATACTATATTTCCATATTATTAAATCCCTCGATACAATGATTACTATCAGATGTGCTTGTCTTAAACAAGAAATCCCTCAATACAATGTTCAAAATAAATTTATCTTTTAATCCTTAGGAATCCCTTGATCTGATAGATCAGAATCACCTGTCATCCTATCCACAAAATCCCTTGATCTAAACTAGAATAGGATATATGATTAAAAATGAAAAATGTTCTATGGATTTTAAAATTCCTCACTAAGAATGATTTGAAATAAAAATATCAGAAATACTACAAATTGTAATAATGATATTTTTTTAGAAGAAAAAATATCTTATGTTTTGAGAAGAAAATGCATCAGCTCCAAACTCCATGAATTATCTAATATTTATATCCTTCTGTATGAAAAATATATTTCCATGAATCACAATATTGGTTGTCATGGCCTCATATGAAATTCAGTCAACACATTATCAAACCATTTCCATCCAATGTATTTTTAATTAACTCCATTATAATGATTTTGTGAATTATGTCCGATAGAAATAATTCCAATTTCATCAATTATAAACCATTCAAGGTAAAATACACTATAATATTTTATTGAATCTGGTTAAATTAAATATTATCAATCTGATGGATATGAACTATTTTTATTCTGATGTTAATTACATTGGGCATCCCAATGGAAAGAGCACATAGCAAAACAAATTTATGGAGAACTATTTATTCTAATGGACTGGACTCAATATCAATATGGTAGTTATTATTAGATAATAATGATTATACATGTTTTATATTAGAACCATTTCCCCATTATGTAGGAAAATATGTTTTCTACAAAAATATTCTAAAACACATGGGATATATAAATTTAGTAAATATAATTTTTTTATGAAATTGTTTTCAATTATCAAAACTATGGAAATGAAAAGTACGAAGTATACCTTTGAATCGTCAATCTCATATAGTCTCAATATAATATAATAATTTTTGAATAAACTTAAAGAGGAATCCACAATATTCTTATATATCATAAAAATGAACATTTTATTAATTTTTATAATAAATATAGGTTTTTATTTATCCAATTTCTATAACTTTGGGATGAAAACATATATAAACTTTTAATATATTCATATATATATATAATATATATTCTGAGAAAATATTTAATTACAAGCCCATAATCATAAGGAAGAAATATCCTGTAACAAAAGACAAGTCATGGAAAATAACTAAAGCCCCATAGAGTATATAATAGATGGGTAAAATGAAATATAAATTCCAAAAAAACATAATGTTAGATATAATTTAATGCACATGATCCAAAAAGTTAATGAAATTGGATCATACATAAAATTATAAAAGATAAATATATTGGAAGAGTTAATAAGAGAAAAAAATATCTATAATATATTAATCTTATCTCCTGAAAAATAGACTGGTTGGACCCCATCTTCAATCTCAACACTAGATAATATTAAAGAATGAGTACTGGTGGTAAATGTCCATGGATAATGATATTTGAATAGGGAAACACTATTATAATCATTAAAATTGAGATTTAACTAGTTATTAAACCAAATAGTTAAGAGTTCTCTATGTGATAACATAAAATATTTTTAAAACACAAGTCTAATGAAACAACTAAAATGGTTCCATGAATGGATTATGTTGTATAGGTGATAAATAAGATATATTCACAGTAAAAAAATTATTCCTTCCCTAGCACCAACTTTTATTAGCGCTAAACATAATTCATTGATAAAAGTGTTACCTTTATTGGTTATATCTAAAAACATTGATAAAGTTAACATTTATCAGTGATTTTTAGTGCTAATAAAGGTGTATATTTATCTACAATATTCATAGTGATGATAAAAAATTAACAAATTATAGTATGAATATATAAAAATGTAACATATTTATATTAAAAAATTATTATTTTTATATATTAATTTAAAAATGAATGGATATATTTAAAATTATAAAAAATTTATTTGTTATTTATATATTTATATATTATTATATGTTAATAAATATACATATAATTATATAATTATATTTAATTATATAAATATATAATAAAAGTAAAAAGTATATATATATTAGGTGATTTGGTGGTAGAATGACATCAAACTCACTCACACCTCACACATAGGCTTAAAAGGTAGGTTATATCCCCCAACGAGGATATTAAACCCATGAATCCCAGTTAATTATTATCTATATATTGGACTTTAGACCCCATATATCAAGCCTAGTGTATTGTACACCAACTATATATCCATTAAGTCAACATCTTACTCCTCACCTCAGAATGTTTTCCACCTATCACAGCTTTTGCATGCTGACACCCACCACATTTGATTTTGTCCACCCCGCCAGGGCTCCATCACGCTAGAACGTAACTACTTCCTCCTCTCATTGTAATTTCATATGGTAGATCCCACCTTCCTGTGGATAATATTCAGGGTTAGAGTTATGTGAAGGATTTACATTAGATCACAACCCTATAATGGAAAGATCTTTCTCTATAAACAATATAATAGTAGTGTATATATTGGGTTTCCAAATGGTTATCCCTCTAAAATATAAATTAAAAGATGAAAAATTTCAGGCTCTATAGGTCATAACCCCAACAAAATAAATGATTGATGGAACTAACTGAAGTGATGTCATTATTGAGGGGAAAAAGTGGTCCTATCCACCAAATTATAATTATTTTATGAAAAAATAATATATACATTTTGGCATGGACACTCAAGAGTAATTTGATAGGGCTCATGTAATAAATTATCATAATACTCCTCCTCAAAAACTGCAAGATGAAAGGATCGTTGTAGGACATAGTGAGGATGAAGAAAAATGGAATTTCGTGAAACATAATTCTATATTTTGGATGATGGATCTATGTTTCTTTGGGTTTAATGATTATGAAGAAGTGAAAATGTCGTTAAAAATTAATATTGGGGATGGACTACATGACATTCAAATAATGAATTTTAGGGGTTGGTTGAGGATGTTTAGGACCTCCTCCCCACATATGGGATCATATAAGTCATTATACAATGATGGATGCAAAGCACCCCCATGTTCCAAGACATTGGGATGAAGCTAAATTCAAAAAGGGAGAGTAAGTTACTAGAAGATCTGACAATCTTGAATGAATTAACTTGTTTGGATTTTATTTTTCCTCATTTATGTGGATGTGTATGTTCAATGCCTTGTATTTCTTTTCCCTCTTTTATCTTATTTTCCAATACTTTTATAATAAATTTTGATGTTATGGGTTTTGAACTCATGGATAAACCATTTGAGTACCAATATATATATAAATATATAAATATATTTATTATTATATAAAAATATTTATAAAAATATTTATTTATAATTTTGATTAATTATGCAACAGGTGGAATGGGAGATGATGGTAAGGATCTCCATTTGAATGGTGTGAACTTTGAGGTTTAACAACATTGGTATAGACCTAGAGTTTAATATGGGTGTAGGATGTGTGATCCTATTGATGTCTCTACTAATGATGTTGATATTAGAGATTGTCAGATGGAATGTAATGTAGTGGTTGATCTTGATCCTTATCGAGATGGAAGTGGTCAAATATCCAAAACATGGTATGAGATTATAACTGATGGGTAGGTTGTTAATAGACTAGTTGATATTACTATAGAATTGATGGATTCACATAAAATGGTATTGTAAAAAAGAAGTCAAAATTAATTCATTCCTAGTGTGGATGGTGTCCCTGCAGGTAGAGTAAATGTAACATATAACATGATAGATAGTGGACCTAATGAGACATCAATTTAGGGCCAATCCATTGATAAGGATGTTGGTCATCAAATAGATGACCACTATATAAATAAGGAGTACCTCAATGATGTAATATCTCATTAAATTAATGAAATTTCAGTTGATGTAATGGGACTCCAATTATTCATCCCCCAAAAAATCAAAAAAAACGAATCTCAATTGTAGACATTGTTTGTTTTAGCCTAGATTCAAATTCAGAATGACCTTCTAGACAAAAAATATTTGAAGGATCCCCCTATAGGTTGCACAATAATGTGATGGTGTAAATGTTGAGTGTGTGTATCCACCTCGATTTACTGATTTAATGAAGAACCCATATGCCTCTTTTTCAAGGCCTAAGATAAATATTGCGATATTCCATGATGAAGAAACTCTAATAGGATACCTCTATAGGATATGGAAGGATAATTTAATATGGAAGGCCTAAGAAAAAAAGCGACATAATGGTTTTTATTGTAGAATGAAGTCACATACTCTTTGTTTGAGACAGATGATTTTGGGGATAATGACTATGTCATAATTCAAAATCCATTATAAATTAACATTGATGATATATTCTTATATAATTTATAGGGTTCTTCACATGTCCATAATTTTGAAGTTGTTAAAGGTTCAATACCACATGACTCTACTGATCATATATAGTTTTCTATATAAGGGGCCATGTCTAAAGGTTTGAAAATAGTGGTTGATGATGAGAGATTGAAAATGTTTATACCTTGGACATCAAAAATACGTATTTCTCAGTTGTAGGATGCATATTCTGCACCACTTGTAAGTCACATAATGGTTTAAAAAATTAGGGGAGAAGATGATCATGGAAGTGTTGAGTGGTCCAATCCATCAAACTTTAATGTTCATATGAATTATATATATGATGATTTTCACAAGGCCACACAACAAAAATGAATTATTGCATGGGAATATTAGGATATAACAATTTTAGAAGATCAAAATTTGAAAATATCTATTGCATGACTCAATATTAATGTGACAGAATGGTGAACTTTGCAGTTCAAATTTATATCCTCCATGTTGTACCTGAACGTATTTGGTTTCAATGAATTTGTAGTGTTGTAGAAGTTTCTATCTATAAATCTTCAATATATTCTCTGATCCAATCTAGAATTAACCTTTTGGGATTATTCAGGGAAATTTATGAACTTTTCTTGCCAACGAGGTTCATCTGATTCATCTTCGGATGAATAATGTAAGGCTCTAGAAATGGTAAATCCTTGGGGAAGGGGATGATATCCAAATCTTGGTGGACTATTTACTATTAATTAAGGATTTATAAAGTCATGAACAATGTTTCATGTTACCCATTTTAACATGATGTGGGATTTATGCCTTGTTTTTGTATATTTTTATTTTTATAACAACTTTTGGAGATATGGTTTTGTTTCCAAACCCATGGTAGAGATGTTTTTTAGTACAAAAAAATATATATAAATATATAAAAATTTATATATGTTTATTTATAATCTAAATTATAAATAATTATATAAATATTTAGGAATTAAAAATTATAATAAATATATTTTAATATTAAATATATTTATTAAATTTATTATAATAAATAATTATATATTAAAAATATTTATATTTATATTTATATTTATACAAATATATATATATATATTAAAATAAAATTATTTATAAATATATCAATTTTTGAGATTTTTTAGACTTGAATTCCCCTTTATTAAAATATGAAAAAGAAAAGAAAGGAGGGGTATATGAGAACAATTTTTTCAACAACCAGACTAATGATTAAAATTATTCTTCAGCTCATGAATGATGATGATTATTATTATTAGGATGATTGAGTCATCCACCCCGCCATGGGGATTTAATCCTTTCATCCATGTCTTCACTTACTACTAGGGCCCATCTCTATAACCAAGTGGATCATCACCACTATCATCCCTTATATCATCAACATCAAAATAAATTTTATGGCCATCCTCATCATTACTCTAGAAGTATGTAACATAAAATAATTATGAATACATACCTTTATGGTCAACATTTTGTCAGGATTATAGAGAACAAAATTCATTAAAGTAACAATTTTTTTGGAAAGAGATTATGATCTCTCATCAATAGTTACTTAACCAGATCTCATAGATATCTGAAGACATGCATCACATTTCTCAATACATCCGAAAGACTATATCAATGAAACTAGAGATTAGACAACCACAATATGAGATTAGTAACTTAAATATGAATTATCCACCACAAAAATCATATCTTTGTTGACCCTATTTTGTAAATTCATTGATTGATTCCCAAGTAAGTGCCTTTCCACTATCTATAGCCTTAGAAAATTAAGCTAGTGTTTTATCAGAAAATTCTATCGAGGTTATAGTACATTGAGAAGAAGTTAAATGTATGTAAATTTGTAACATATCATCTTCCATTTCCAGTCTAAAATTTTAAATTCCAAAAAATTATAGAATCATCTACAGTAACCTTACCTGAATTAATGTGAATCAAGGGACACACTAATTTTGTCATAACCCCTATAGAGACCACCATATTGGGTGTCATCAGTACATGATGTATGATAGAGTCCTCTATTCCATGGGTAGTATAATCCACCCTCCATACTAATAGATGATCCCTTCATGTAGAAACAATTGGTTTTTTCTTTATCACCAATGGAACAATCATAATTCTCAAATTCAAATGGAATTATTTTATCTCAAGATTTCATTGAGTTGGTACCTCTATTTTGTATTTCCCTTTGTAACCCTTAGATCCAATCATCCTACGATTTTTCCATAAATTGATATCTCCCTTATCAAGGGATGAAATTTCTAAGGCTTCAATAATATCTTCATATACTTCATAAGAATACTCATCTAATAGGACTTTGTACATGGAATCTATAAAAGTGACTCCATTATTAATAAAATTTTCATTATCCCGAATGTCATCCAAATATATCTTGGCTAATGGGATACCAGAAGATCTTTAGAAATCAAAAAAAATCCACGTCATAGGGGGAGGGGAAGCAATAATATGATTAGAGGCACAACCATTTTTAGAAGAACCCCTAACATTCCATAACTATACTCTATGGTAAGGGTCATAGATAGCTAATTAAGGATACACCTTTTAAGAAATTATATCTACCATAAGAGGATAAATCATAAAATCAACACTGGCCAGATCAATGGGATGATTCTAAGAAAACATTATATCTCCATTACTCTTCCACCTTCAATAATGAGAAACATCATTAACATTCAAATTATAGTAGGAGTAGAAAAAATACATCTATTAAAATATTTTAGTTATTGGATAATCCCACAAGATTCATAGAATGGTGGAGTTGTTTAATAATCAATCTTGATGGAAATATCATCCTATGGTATAGAGAGAACAAAATTTTCAATTAAGGTAGAATTTATATCAATTTTAAAAAATTCATGGAAATTTCAAAAATACTGTTTCCATAGTAGTGTCTATAGGAATTGGAATTACAATTGTAGAGGCAATGTCAAATATGATTTATGGATGGTAAAGGACCAAATTTAACTCATGGATTTTTACACAATCTTGAATTCATGTTTCCTTAAAAAATTAGATAGAAACTAAAAGTCTAATTGTGGATTCTTATTGTACTTAGACTTAGATTGACCAAACACAAAATACCTTCCAAACATTTCAGTTCCATATAGTAGAATTGAACATGAAAGAAGACTCTACTGAGGGAAACACATTTTATATCAGAGAAAACATAAATTGAGGAAAAATCACTAAATAAATTCAATGACATTCCATGATTTCATACACATTGAAATTGAGATATTATAAATTAAGGAATTATCACATAGCTCAAACTTATATAAAAAAAATCTATGTTAGAGATGTGGTTAGTGTTACCTTTCAATATAACCCATTGTGAAAAAATAACATTATTTTACTAAGGAAAATGAACTACCTATGAAACCGAGGAAAAGAGAAATTACCTTTTAAGCTTCCCCAATAAGCTACATGTAGGAAAACCCTTGACACAAAATAATGTGACTTCAAACATACAAAAATAGATTCATCCTTCACAGATGTTCATGTTTGAGGTGATCTCTATGGATCGCTACACTTTGCTTATATGAATCCTCTATATTTTATTGCTTTTTTTAATGTAGGTTCCAACGAAACTTTTTTATTGAAAAAGAGTCCATATTGTTTTTGTAGAGAAGACCAATTATATGGCCTATAGGCCCAGTGGGTGTTAAATCCCATTACATGGCCCTAAATGCCCTTGTTTTTCCCCAAATTCCCACAACAAAATAGTACTACTATAGTACTTGGGAAGCTACAATACTTGCTATAATACTTCGACAACTATAGTTCTTTCCATTGTTGCCACCACTGCAATAGTTATACCACTACAATAGTTCATATATAGTGTTTTTACAAAGCTACTTCAATGACATGTGCACAATGGGTTTTGAACCCCCAATCCTAGATGTAGTATTACGTGGTTCTTATCACTTAGTGAAGCCAAAACAACATAACATGTGTATAGGTCACAGTCGAATCCCAACAGGGGGCCTGACCAAGTCTAGAGCACACAACATGTTCCACTACTATGTTATGCCTTTGAATCACCTTGCACATAATATGAACACTATCTTAGTCTAGAGGGACTCAAGCCTACCCAAATTCCCATAGAGAGCAAGGGGTATAACCAACAGGAACCACTATACTAACACCCCATGGGATTTTTTCATGTATTTATTTATAATTATAATTATAAATGAATAAATATAAATTCAAATAATTACAAAATTATAGAAAATATATTTTAATAATAAATATATTTATCATATTCATAATTATATGTACATATATATTATTAAATATATATATGTAAATATATTTATAATTATATTGAAATATTTATAAATATATTTATCTATAATTAAATTTATAGTTATAGTTATATTTATATATTTATAAATAAGTTTTTTATTACAATAGTTATATATATTAAATTAATATAGAAGTATGTTTTATCTAACTTTTAATAAAAAATAAATCTTATTATCAAAATTTTATCTCTAAAAAATCATCCAATTTAAATTAGTTAAATTGATCATTACATTATTTATATACACTAATTAGAAAATGTGATTATAATAAAAATAAACATAATATATTAATAATTCATATGTCTATCCATTTTTCACCAAACCCATTACTCTAAATTTATTAATAAAACATAAAAGTACATAGGGCGAAAAAATAGACATGGAACCAGATGCCTTACATAAAACAAGTTCATTTCTTGAGATGGCCTATAAACCCCATATTATGGGGATATATTCCATTCCCCTTAGGATTTCGGCCCCTCTTCCATGTTTTACCAGGATGGTCACACTCATTAGATGATGACATAAATAAATAATTATAATTTTCCTCCAGAAATCACAATTTCCAAGGCAAGTATCTGAAATTCATCTCTGGGTTAACAAAAAAACCATACTCAAAATTTATTGAGAGAAACCTCAAGACTGACATGTAGTGACTTCAACAAAAAACAACTATCTCCATCATGCATAAAGTGTCCTCTATCTAAAGGAAAAATCAATCAGTAGGAACTCTATTGATGTCCTCAAGTGGACTTCACCAACCTGGCCACAAGGTAAGGTGACATTCATATTTTTATTGCATGCGTTGATAAACTCCTCATTCGAGACCTTATGAAATAGTGAATAATAATTTTTTATCAAACCAGTGAAATTTTCAGCTTACTACCTTACCTCCAAAACCACATTTAGGGATGTTCATTGCTCAATAGTTACCTGCACTACCTCCGGAGGAACGTTTTATGTGCCTTTTGAGGATACAGACTATCCAGGACAATTCCAACATGATAACCCATTGTGGGGAGATCCACCATAGGGATAAGACCGTCAACCTAACCTAGAGATACAATTTGGGGGGGGGGAATTCTTTATGGTGCTCAAGTACATTGTATTTATGATGTAAAACAAGTTGGAAGACTACAACATTCCTTGATTCTCTCTTACACTTGCGGCTTCACGCAACAAGTTTCTCCTAATCAAGATAAATGTTAGTAGATTCATGAATAGATTAATCATTAGGGGATTGGTTTTCTTGAATTGAAAACGTATTCATTCCATCAAAAACATTAATTCATCAATCAGGGCCCCCAATAATACGCCTTTCAGGAGCCACGATAAGTGCAGGTGCTTGTGTAGGGATTTCACCCTCCATAATTTCTGCTCATAATCTAACAATATGGTCACTACTATCATGAAAAAACATAAGTATATTGATATCATCTATCTTACCACATACATTGCATGAACCAGAAGGAGTTTCATTCGATCCATCCAAGTTACCACCACCATCAATGTTCTCATGTTTCGTCACTACTTTATACTTTGATTTGAAATCCACACCACCAAAACTCTTGAAAAATATCACATCATAGCCAATAACATTAAAATTAATACAAAATATAGATATTTTTTCATAATTAATATTTATTTTAATCTTTTTATCCTCAATGGAAAGAAAAACATGGTCATCTAATAAAGATTCTAAATCAACTACAATGAAAAACATTTCATAATGCCCAAACATGGTGATTTCTTTTTCATTATCCAGTTTCTTTTTGAATCCCAATGGACATCCCAATATCATAGAGGACCTTAGAATACAAAGTATCAAATTAAATCAAAAGTCATTAACCCAAAATAATACTAAATAATGTCTTACCACTAAAGGGATGAATGAGTGATCCTATTCATGAAGGATTAGGAATCCCGGTTTGAGTGTGGTAGAACCAAAAGCCTAGGATTTCCTCTTTGAATTTTCCAAAGGAAATACGAAGTGGAAGAATACACTTCCTAATGAGATATATTGAAAAACTTCAATTCCTCAAATAGTCGACAAATTTCTTGATAAATCATAGATCTTCCATGGTGCTGAATCTTTTGGAAATAAATATGATCTATGATCCTGAACAACCCAATATTCAGTCGCTCAGAGAATACGATAGGGTCAACTATATCATGGGAAATGTTCCCCTTACTATGAATACCACCAGTCGACTCTTTGATAAGGAGAAAAATTGGGAGAACAACCTAAAACTGGGGTTGAACCCATCTTTGTTCTAGAAAACTCATGCTCATCCAAGGCAGTATCCCTAAACCAATGTGAATCCAACCACCAACAAACTAATGTGCATATACATGTGTGTATGTATATATCTCTGTGTGTATGTGTGGAGGTGTATGTTTATATACATTTTTCTATAATTCAAGTAAATGTTTTGAAACCACCATTTTATATTTTATTTTAATTTATATAATTTTATTTATTAGGTTATTATTATATTTCATTGATATTGTTAAAAAAACATTTAATCATTTTGTAATATTTAATTAAATATATATTTTTACATTATTTGTAATATTTTAAATATGTATATAATTTATATGAATAATATTTATTGATTTGATTTTATTATGTTTTAACATTTAAAATATGATTGAACAATATATAACTAATATATTTAGAAAATTGTTTTAATAATTTTGCTATTTAAAAATTTTATTATAAAATTATAAGTATATATAATTTTTTAAATTAATTTTTTTTTGAAATTATAAATAAATATTTTCATATATTTAAATATTTATAAAATTGTAAAAAATATATTTAAATAATAAACATAATAAATATATTTATAACAATATATTAATAAATATTTATATTTATATTATTTTGGTAATGGTTGAGGAGCAATTTCCTCATTATCAATAAATATATTTATATATTGATATAAATATATATAAATTTATAATTAAATTTATAATTAAATTGAAAAATTTTTATATATATATATTTATAATTATAATTGGAAATAAATAAATAAATATTTAAATAATTAAAAATATAAATTGAATATATTTAACTAAAATTTTTATTTATTATATTTTTATAAAAAAAATTTATATTGATATATATATTTATTTATATATATACATATAATTATATATATATAATTATGTTCCAATATTTACAAGTATATTTATTTATAATAATAATTAGATATAAATAAATTTTTTTAAGGAAAGGTCGGGGCTCAAAAGCCCTCTTTATTGAAAATAAAATGTAAAAAGTTGATGAACATAGAAAACCCCAAGGTCCCATAGAAATAATTGGAAAATGTTGTTAACCCAATCAAGAATGACTGCTCATAATATGTTGAGAAAAGTATGCAACCCTAAAATGAGAATGTTGTTCCCACTAACTGTTAACATTCATCCATGGGCCGCCAACATCATCTGAGAGCTAAAGGACAACCTCTTCCTTTATATCTTTGACTCCATACACAATATTTTTATTTTTCAAATCATGTTAACTTCTAGCTGAAGTAATCATATCAAATGAGTTATATATATTTACATTACTATTTACCTTACCAATTAGTGATTGAGTAGAGTCAATACAGATGGAAACCACAGATGCCCCAATGTTGGATTCATTAATTAACGCCATCAACTAATCAGCTGTTTGGCGTGAAACCATACATTTATCCGATGCAGACATAGTTGGACCAACATGATGATTAATACCACCTGTGGCTAAAATAGGATCCTCATGCTTGACCTATCCTGACATTTCATCAGAACTCACATGCATTCCAACAACTGTATAACTAATAGGAGAGCCAAAATGAGTCCCCATCCCAACAGAGGTGTGTCCATATATCCTAGACTTATCCAACATAACGTAGAATTACACTATTTCAGTAGAAGGAAATACATTCGAAAGAGATGAATTGACATGAAATGCATTATTCAGAAAAAAATATCTTTCATTTAAGGTATCATTAAAATATGAGTCAAAGGTATTTTTTATTATAGAAGCCTCTATATAAGGTGATTAATAGGAATCAGATTCACTTTTCCTACCCACAAAACGAAAAACAGTGTGTTCTAAATAAGGGGTGTGGAAAACCATCTCATTTACATTCTACGAAGATGATAAATAAGAATCCTTCAAAACCATTTTTGGTATTAGATGTATTATTGTATTTTATAATAACACTTATCCTTACCATTTTTACTTCAAGAATTTATCAGCATATACACCTACCAAAAGATATAGTGAACTTCCTTCCGAGAATAATGTTACATAATCTCATTAATATCATTTTAATTGCCATCATCTTCTTCTTCTATTCCTTTGGATAGCGTGTAATAAAATAAGATCCCATTTGAGACATCATTTAATACAGTTCCATAAATTGGTAGTTGATTATATCCAAAATTATCATCCAATGTTAATTTGGGGTTTCCATTCAATTGAGGGGGAGAATCAAGACCATATGTTATAAGTGCAATGCATCCATCCATTAGATAGGGGACTCAGAATTAGGACAATGGGATGCCTCATCAGAACCATCATCACTAACCTAATTCAGCACTAATGATTTATTAGTAGCTTTAGAAACATGTCCATCATTGTTTTATGAAAGAATCTATTGATTAATCTTCCTCTGGAACTATTTTATATTATTACCATTGGGGTATTCTAAATGTATCACTAACTGCCTTCCCCCAATCATCCATTTCCATTGGAGGTCCTCACAATCTTCCTAAACCCATCCTATTTATTGACAAAGTTTCTTTGATTCCATCATTTCTCAGCCCATATAAGTTTTCCATATATATATATTACTACTTTGATATCATTAAATTATATTAAATTTAATATTATTGTAATTTTTTTTGCATTAAGAGATTAAATTTAATTTACTATAACATATTTTTTTAAGGAAAAAAATAATTTTATTGAAGTGAAATTTATTTTGATTATAAAAAATATATTTGATATAAAACATTGAAATGATAAAATAAAAAATTCATCAAAACATATTCCTCTTTTTATATATGTATATTTATTTTTAACTAGGAATTTAATAAGCACTATTTGAATTTTCATTTATATATTCTTGAAATATATTATTTAAAATTGTACTAAAATTATAAAATGAATGTATTATTATATCATTTAATTAATTAATTGAATTTATTTTAATCATTCTGAATATAAAAAATAAATACTATAAATTTAATATAAAATAAAATACCAATAAGTGTTATAGAGTATATTTTTTAATGTTACTGCAAAAAAATTGAATTTTTTTAGAAAATAATATATTTTATTCAAATGTATATTATTATTTATCATTAAATATAAATAAATGTTTATAAAGTATATATAATTGATATTATTATTTAATTATGTTTAATGGGACTGGAATAAAATTTTAGTGATATAATCTTTAATGATTCGTTTATTTCTTTTACTTAAAAACATAATTGATAGAGGAATATCCTATTTTTTTTTAAAACACTATTATTAATTACTATATACATATTAATATTTTATAATACATAAAATTAATTAGTAAACTCCATTTAAATAATATCATCCCTGAAATTGTTTCTAAAATATCAATCATATTTTAATATTGATAAACCTGTTCACTTTTCCTTCAAAGTATGTCCATCAATCCAAGGTGTGGCTAACTGTTCACCTCAAATACTAAAGGGAATAAACCTTATATATCACCACTAAGTCATGGAAATTATTTTCATGTTTTATCCTCTATTTTTGTAAATTACTCTTACATACAACCCAATGACCAATATGTAAAATCCAGATTTACACTTACATATCTTAGTGTGGTTACATTCTTTTCTAATTTTTCATAAATTTAAAATGTTACTTTTACATATATAAATATGTTTTCCCTTTGATTCATTTCATAGAATCCTAAATACTATAAATGTTATGTATACCAATAGATATTCTCTAGGACATTACTATTTTTATAAGTCTTCTTACCACTGGTTACTTTTAACATTAGTTATTCATATAGATACCTTCAAAACCAAGAATTTTAACAATATTTATAAATTTATAATGTTAAAATACATTTTAACATTGGTTATGATATAATAAAAGTTAAAACCACCAAAAAATTTTCTATATGAGAATATAAAATGGTGTCATGTAAATATATTAGTGGTGTCAATATTTATAAATGCAACATGATGAGTGGTATATATATATTAATAAATGTGTATGAAAAAAGGGTGGTATCTATGTTTATATCATCATATTAACTTTTAGAAACATCTTTATACATGAAATCTCACCTCCTACAAAATTTATATAGATAATAACACCCTATAATGGGAATGTAACTAACTCCATCCATACGATATGATATCTGTTGTAACACCCCGAGATTTTATGAAAAATATTCCTTTTAATTTCATTAATGTCTTGTGTTGTACGCTACACCAAAAGGAGCTTGTACAACATGAATCCTTGACTTGCCTTGCATTACACGCAATCGCGACCTTCCTCGATAGCGTGTGTAGTACGTAATACCGAGTTTCACTAAACAATGATATGCTATTAAAATATTATTAAAACTAGTTGTTATGAATATTAATAACCACCTTTTAAATTTTTTGAAATTTTAGATCTCAAAATGGACATCATTTTTGGATTCGGAGTATCAAATTTAACCTAAGGTGAAATTTTGGTACTTTTCGGATAACTTTCATATTCTGATGAATAGTGAAAATTACTAAATTATAACTAAAAACAACTTTTTTAATCGAAATAACTAATAGTGATAAATTTTAAATTTGAGTGGTTTTAAAGTATATTTATAATATATGTTTAATAATTTAATACAATGTTGGTCATTGGATGTAATTTCACATTTAAACCAGTCATAAACAAGTGTCAATCTTTTGATAGTTATTATCTCTTAAGAACACGCTATTTGTTTTGACGACGGGAATTAATTTTTAAATTAATTAATGCAACTGATATGTTTTGAATTTGATAAAATATACATCATTTTGGAATTCATAATATCAAATATAGCTTAGATCTAATTTTTGGTATTTTTCTGGAAACTTTCATTTTTTGATGAATAGTGAAACCACTAAGTGGTAGTTAAAAAACTGAATTTTTCATAAAAATTAATTTTACCGCTTCTGTGAATGGAATTTCGAAACTCCGAGAGACACGGTTAATATCAATGACTAAAATGTGGTTCAATGAGATGGAAATAATTTTTGGTGAATAGTAACTGTTTATTTTTTTTACCACGGTTAAAAGTAAATAGGGTAATTAAGGGTAAAAATGATATTATTATTACCCTAACACATGTCCTAATTTTATTGGACAAGTTTAATTCGACCAAAAAAATCCTTAGGAATAAAATATGACCATTTAGGCCCACTTGGATTAGATTAGGACATTTATTATTAATTTATTTAAAGAATGGTTAAAATAGTTAAAATCAAAGTTTAATAAGTAAATCATTTTTAATATGGGGTTATACATAAGATAAATTCGACTATAAATATTCATTAGAAAGCTACAAAGATTTCCTACATAATGGTATTTTATTTGTAATTTTTAGACATTAAATAATTTAAAATATTTATGACACAACGATGATGCATTAATTATCTTATTAATGAAATATTGACATAATTGATGTTATAAATACCCAAATAAATATAATTTGAGCCTTTTTATGAACTAAACTAGTTTTATAGGTTAATATGACATGTTAGGATTGAGTTAATTAACTTTGGTCGATGTAATCATTCTGTTATGAGTTTCAAAAAAATCAACTATTGAATAGTGTCCAAATTGAAATAAAATAGTTTTTAAAACAAATATTATATTATTAATTGTTATTTTATTCATCAAAACCCGAAATTCGGCCAAATGACTTATATAAGGTTATATATATTAATAAAACACAACCTGGGAGTCGCTTGGATGTATATGGTAAGTTTATTAACTACATAATATAAAAATACAAAGTGACATGGTAAATGTCAATCTAATTAACTAAGAGTTAAAACTAAACGATAAGGTTACTATAATGACCTAAACTTGCCTAAATTCTATTGGATGAGAGGATTTAGACCCATCCCCACCTTATCTTAGAAATAACTCAATTTGAAGCTATTTAAAACCGAACTTGACTTTATAATAAAATAATATTTTTAGTTATTCCAAAGGTGCCCCTCTTCTCCCTTATAAAAGGGCACCTCCTCCCCCTCTTCCTCACACCACTTTGAGCCTTCATGCTCGGCCAAACCCTGCCAATTTTTTCTCCCACTTCCCTAGAAACATCCTAGAGGTTCTGGTCTTCTTCAAAGACCGATTTTAGTGCCCTAAAAGGAGGTCTCAAAGAAGCACTTCAGAGAAGAGGTAATGTCCGTTACTGATTCTTTCATCATTATTTCTTCTTACAATTCTTCTTATTTAGTTGTTTCATTATGAAGTAATAACATCAGTATCACTCATATACTGATATGTTATTATAAGTATGAAACAACCCTATTTCACCATCTATCCATCCTACAGAAAAAGAAATCACCGCGTGTGCGTACGTACGGAATACCGTCTCCACGCTGTGGTGTAATCTATTTTACACCACCACCTTACTTGTATGGGTATAATGGTGTAAATAATAACTATATATGACTATTATAAAGTGATATTTATTATGAAATAGTATACACACACTCCAATACAATTCTACGATCATAGGAACGATATCATCACTCGTGCGTACGTACGGAATACCGTCTCCACGATGTGATGCGACTCTTTCTACATGATCTTCATTTCATAATGATTATATAAATGAATTGAATGAATTAATATGATATATATTACACTAATACCATTCTGGAAATTAGGTATCTATAACCTAAAGAGAATAATAAGAATTTATTCGACAAAACACGCATAAGAACAAAAAGTAATAAACACCCGAATAACAAGTAGTAATGAAATATTGCTAATAATAAGCTAAGAATATGACCATATATGATATCATAAAAATAAGTATGATTCTGTAATAAGTAAATAACATTATGTAAATCTTTATACAGGAGGTTCAGACACATACAAAGCATATCAGACCAAATGTAAGGAAAATATCACAATCTCATTTTTATCCGGGATTGTTTATACTTTGAAATTTAATGGGGTGTATTTTATCATCCACATCCATGTTTCCTCAATATGTAATATTTATATCCTTCTACAATAGTTTATATCCAATTTTACCCTTCGGTGAGTTTTTAGTAAAGGATATGAAAGGAATGTTTTGTCGTTTTTCGTACGAGGTACTTTTTGACTTTTCCGACAAAAGTACGAAGAATGTTTTCTTAACTTATACGACATAAATGGATTTTTAAAACATTATTTCCAAGAAGCTTCCTTTACATGTTTTCAAGTTTATTTTTAATCAACTTCTTTTAGTTTAAAATTGTATGACATGTTAAGAAAGGAAAAATGTTTTTGAAGTAGAAAGGATATTTTCCTCAAGAATGGAGTTCAAGTGTTTTATCAAAATTATTTTCCATCTAAGATAATAAAGGGTTCTGTTTTTTTATCCCTATTATTACATTTATTTGATTATGTTGTGATGGAATTATTTTTATGAATTCCTTTATCTTATATGAATTTTTTTATGATGTCACGATGTTTACGAATCCCATTTTTATTACATGGGTTATGCTATGATGTATGGTTTATGATTTTGTGGCACACATAAGAATGGTATCATTATGAGATGGGTGGGACCTATATCTCCCTCCAATGCATTGGGTAAAGATTTTATATCTCATGAGATAGACATTGATGGAATGGTAGGTTATACCAGTTTAGTGAAACAAGACTGAAACGAGGGTGACTCGGTTCAGAAATGGACTTTGTCCACTAAGATAGTCTTGGAAATGAGTCTTGACTAAAAAGATATGATTCTCTATGATTATGTGTGTATGCCACAAAGTTTCATGTTTTAAGTTATGATTATTGGGATTTCATTTCACTACTATGATTTATCCCATGTTATGAAATTATGCTCTCTTTTGCATGTTATGATTTCCAAAATGTTTTGTTATTATGAAAATGATGTGATTGATATTTCTTTTTTTACCCTTACTGAGAATTTGAGCTCACACTTTTATGTTTTCTTTTCCCCAGGATATAAAGAATGGTTTTAGGTAAAAAAAGGAAGATCATTATGGGAGATGTTGAAGATCTTTCACCACGATTAGAAGATTATATTCCGAGTTTCCAAAGACAATAAACTATTACGATCCTTGTGTGTGTGTTTTTGTTATGTACTAAGTATTCCGCAAAAGTAATGTAATGTCCATGTACGTCAAGCTTCGGGTCTCTACAATTGGTATCAGAGGAAAGGTTTAGTCATCATTTGGAAACTAGGATGTGAAAACGTTAGTGAGATCCCTAGAGTTATTTCTAAGGTATGTCTAGGGATTTCCCTAAGGATAAGTATATGTATAGGATACAGTCCTAGAACTACGGTAACTATCATAGAATTTAACCTAAGAGTTTAGATATAGAGGATACTCCCCCTTTATTATATTGTTTTCCCTAGCATGATTTTTGCCTCTCACACTATTCTTTTTGGGTTTTAGACGATGGCTGGAACCCGAAGGAACCGTGTTGATCAATGCAATGGACAATGCAATGATTGTCCTCCTGAACAAACAAATGTTATGGGAGATGGAGTGAAAAATCTTATTGCTATAATTACACAAGCTATGAATCATTCTGGACTTCCAAATGAGCAGAGAAGGGAACAATATTCTATTGAGTCCTTAATGAGGCAACGTCCACCTTTTTTCAGTGGGTCTTCTGATCCACTTGTTGCTGAACAATGAATCAGTACTACTGAAAAGATGTTTTCAGTTCTTCAATGTTCTGAACATGATAAAGTCATCTTAGCAGTATATCGTTTGGAAGGTGAAGCTGATCAATGGTGGAATCTTATCAAGAATACGAGGCCAAGAGATGGAATTGTGTCCATGGAATTGGACGAGTTCAAGAACTTATTTTTCAATAAGTACTTCCCTCGTATTCTTCGAACAAAGATGGAGAAGGATTTTCTTGAACTAAAGCAATAGGATGATGAATCTGTTGGTATATACGAAGCGAATTTTACAAGTCTCGCAAGGTATGCATCTGGATTTATCATCCAACCTGAACGTAAAGTTGATCGATTCTTCAGTGGCTTAAAACCAAATCTTAGAAGGGCATTAGCTATAAGAGACTTCAGTAGCTGTGAAGAAATTGTGCGTTGTGCTATCAAGGTAGAAATGGAAGTTGGTGTTACTTATCCATCTCATAGTTTTGACAAGAAATGAAAGATGGAGTTCAAGGAGAAATCTCAGAATAATGGTGAAAAGAAGATGGATGTTTCCTTATGCTCAAAGTGTGGAAAGAAGAATGGTGGAGATTGTCTTAAAGGGACAAGTAAATGTTTCAAATGTGGAAAGGAAGGTCATCGGGCGTTTGAATGCCGTAATGATGGGAAGAATATGTCTAATGATGAAAACAAAGGAAGGGATTCACAAAATGAACCTAATACACTTCAATGTTTCAAGTGCAAGGAGATGGGACATTATGCCAATAAATGCCCTAATCCAAGGGTTAGTGATGATCGACATGAGCAACCACTTAAGGCAAAGGACAAAGGTAAGTCACATGTGATCACCATTGGTGATGTTGAATATGACAACGATGTGGTGGAATGATTAAGTGTTTATATAACGGGATTCCAAAATAATGTTGAGTATTGGAATATTTATGTATTGGTCTATTGTGGTTTTCAATAATTTTATGGTACCGGTAACCATGGAAAGTGATTGAGATAATTTTGGAAAAAAGATGATATGAGCATAATGAAGGGAAAACGAGAAAATGAAATATTTGACAGTATTCATGAGCTCATGATTGATATAAGGACTATGTGATATCATGGTTTGAGGATATAGAATTTTGAGGATTTTGGTATGTGGAAAGTGTTAACTTTTAACTGCTTTTATGTTTTCACTAAGGTTCAATGGATATTCATTCTTCATGAGAATACATGATTAAGGTATTCACATGTTTGTAATTTGACCAACAAGATATATCTTATGATATATGGGGGATAAATGATGGCATTCACGTGATTGTTATGTGACATTTCAAGTAATCATTTTCTTTATACTATGAGCTTGGACCGAAGTATTTTAGATAAGCCTAAAGATTGGAATGGATTATGTTGGACATAAGTTAGGATAGAACTTTTTTTGATATTATTGATGGGATGTTATGGTAATATAGCTTTAGAAAAAGGACAACCTGCAGGACGGGCGACGACCCATCGCGTTGTACAAGGCTGTGGGAATCAAACCCACAATCGAAGTGCGACTGGCCTTTATCGCCTACCACTGGCCTATAGGAAGTCCTTGGTTAGTAGAAACTAGTTTTATTTTATTACGCGGTATGATATGTGATGTATAAGTTCATTTTTGGAATCGTATATGATTAACCTCACCATAGATGGACTTATGTATATTTGATAACTTTTGATAACCTTTTGTTTGAAACAGATGGAATGACCCATCATTCTATCACATGATCTGTTAACACTTCACGAATAACAAATTCAACTTCATTTCATTAAGAGATGAAGAGGAAATTTTTCAAAGCACGAACAATAGTGAGATTGTACCAAAATAAAGTAAGTATTTATTCTAATAAAAATTCTTCAACTTTAGGGAAATGATCTTGAAAACCAAAAATGTTGTCCTAGTGCACTTATATCTGATGAATCAGATGGTACCTTAGATCATCACAAATTTATGGCTTTTTGATTGCTGGCTTTTCCATAGCCATGTTCTCTACCACTCTCCATCAGAACATGGTGGTTAGATTTCTCTTCCATATGCATATTTTCACCTATGTGGAAACCCAGTGATTAGTTTATTTGGATAATCGTTACATTTCATACTTTAGTTTTTAAATCCAAGTTTTTGTATTCCTTTTTACGATGTGGGTTTCTATTAATGAAAAATTTGAGTAGTAAACCATTTACAACCCCGACAAATTTCGAGGGCGAAATTCATTTTAAGGGGGGTAGAATGTAACACCCCGAGAATTTATGAAAAATATTCTTTTTAATTTCATTAATGTCTTGTGTTGTACGCCACACCAAAAGGAGCTTGTACAACACACATCCTTGACTTGCCTTGCATTACACGCAATCGCGACCTTCCTCGATAGCGTGTGTAGTACACAATACCGAGTTTCACTAAACAATGATATGCTATTAAAATATTATTAAAACTAGCCGTTATGAATAGTAATAACCACCTTTTAAAATTTTAGAAATTTTAGCTCTCAAAATGGACCTCATATTTGGATTCGGAGTATTAAAGTTAGCCTAAGGTGAAATTTCGGTACTTTTCGGATAACTTTCATATTCTGATGAATTGTGAAAATTACTAAATTATAATTAAAAACAACTTTTTTAATCGAAATAATTAATAGTGATAAATTATTAATTTGAGTGGTTTTAAATTATATTTAGAATATATTTTTACAATTTAATATAATATTGGCCATTGGATGTAATTTCACATTTAAACCAGTCATAAACAAGTGTCAATCTTTTGATAGTTATTATCTCTTAAGAAAACGCTATTTGTTTTGACGACGAGAATTAATTTTTAAATTAATTAATGAAACTGATATGTTTTGAATTTGATAAAATAGACATCATTTTTGAATTCATAATATCAAATATAGCTTAGATCTAAATTTTGGTATTTTTCTGGAAACATTCATTTTTTGATGAATAGTGAAACCACTAAGTGGTAGTTGAAAAACTGAATTTTTCATAAAACATAATTTTACCGCTTCTGTTAGTGGAATTTTGAAAATCTGAGACACACGGTTAATATCAAGGACTAAAATGTTGTTCAATGAGATGAAAATAATTTTTTGTGAATAGTAACTTTCTACTTTTTTTTACCACGGTTAAAAGTAAATAGGGTAATTAAGGGTAAAAATGATATTATTATTACCCTAACACATGTCCTAATTCTATTGGACAAGTGTAATTCGACCAGAAACAAACTTAGGAATAAAATATGACCATTTAGGCCCACTTGGATTAGATTAGGACATTTGTTATTAATTTATTTAAAGAATGGTTAAAATAGTTAAAATCAAAGTTTAATAAGTAAGTCATTTTTAATATAGGGTTATACATACGATAAATTCGACTATAAATATTTATCAGAAAGATAAAAAGCTTTTCTACATAATGGTATTTTATTTGTAAATTTTAGACATTACATAATTTAATTTATTTATGACATAATGATGATGCAGTAATTATCTTATTAATTAAATATTGACATAATTGATGTTATAAATACCCAAATAAATATAATATGAGACTTTTTATGAACTAAACTAATTTTCTAGGTTAATATGACATGTTAGGATTGATTTAATTAACTTTTGTATAAGTAATAATTCTTTTATGAGTTTCAAACAAATCAACTATTGAATAGTGTCAAAATTGACATAAAATAGTTTGTAAAAAAAATATTATATTATTAATTGTTATTTTATTCCTAAAAATCTATGGTTCGGCAAAATGACTTATATAAGGTTATATATATTAATAAAACACAACTTGGGGGTCTCT
This sequence comes from Viscum album, assembly GCA_963277665.1. NCBI lineage: Eukaryota > Viridiplantae > Streptophyta > Magnoliopsida > Santalales > Viscaceae > Viscum > Viscum album. The sequence continues at coordinate 371,249,839 of OY728130.1, read as the reverse complement.
TATAGGTATATGGTATGTTTATTGACTATATAATATAAAAATACAAAGTGACATGGTAAATGTCAATATAATTAACTAAGAGTTAAAACTAAAATATATGGTTAATATAATGACCTAAACTTGTCTAAATTCTATTGTATGAGAGGATTTAGACCCATACTCACCTTATCTTCGAATTAACTCAATTTGGAGCTATTTAAAACCGAACTTGATTTTATAATAAAATAATATTTTTAGTTATTCCAAAGGTGCCCCTCTCCTCCCTTATAAAAGGGCACCTCCTCCCCCTCTTCCTAACACCACTTTGAGCCTTCAAGCTCGGCCAACCCCTGCCTACTTCTTCTCTCCACTTCCCTAGAAACATCCTAGAGGTTTTGGTCTTCTTCAAAGACCTATTTTAGTTTCCCAAAAGGAGGTCTCAAAGAAGCACTTCAAAGAAGAGGTAATGTCCGTTACCGATTCTTTCATCTTTATTTCTTCTTCCACTTATTCTTATTTAGTTGTTTCATTATGAAGTAATAACATCAGTATCACTAATATAATGATATGTTATTATAAGTATGAAAAAACCCTATTTCACCATCTATCCATCTTACGGAAAAAGAAATCACCGCGCGTGCGTACGTACGGAATACCATCTCCACGCCGTGGTGTAATCTATTTTCCACCACCACCATACTTGGATGGGTATAATGGTGTAAATAATGACTATATATGACTATTATAAAGTGATATTGATTCTGAAATAGTATACATATACTCCAACACAATTCCACGATCATAGGAACGGTATCATCACTCGTGCGTACATACGGAATACCGTCTCCATGATGTGATGCGACTCGTTCTACATGATCTTAATTTCATAATGATTATATAAATGAATTGAATGAATTAATATGATATATATTACACTAATACCATTCTGGAAATGAGGAATCTATAACCTAAAGAGAAGAATAAGAATTTATTCGACAAAACACGCATAAGAACAAAAAGTAATAAACACCCGAATAACAAGTAGTAATGAAATATTACTAATAATAAGCTAAGAATATGACCATATATGATATCATAAAAATAATTATGATTCTTTAATAAGTCAATAACATTATTTAAATAATTATACAGGAGGTTTGGACACGTACAAAGCATATCAGACCAAAGGTAAGGAAAATATCACAATCTCATTTTTATCCGAGATTGTTTATACTTTGAAATTTACTGGGGTGTATTTTATCATCCACATCCATGTTTCCTCAATATGTAATATTTATATCCTTATAAAATAGTTTATATCCAATTTTACCCTTCGGTGAGATTTTAGTAAAGGATATGAATGGAATCTTTTGTCGTTTTTCGTACGAGGTACTTTTTGACTTTTCCGAAAAAAGTACGAAGAATGTTTTTTAACTTATACGACATAAATGAATTTTTAAAACATTATTTCCAAGAAGCTTCCTTTACATGTTTTCAAGTTTATTTTTAATCAACTTCTTTTAGTTTAAAATTGTATGACATGTTAAGAAAGGAAAAAAGTTTTTGAAGTAGGAAGGATATTTTCCTCAAGAATGGAGTTCAAGTGTTTTATCAAAATTATTTTACATCTAAGATAATAAAGGGTTCTGTTTTTTTATCCCTATTATTAAATTTATTTGATTATGTTGTGATGGAATTATTTTTATGAATTCCTTTATCTTATATGAATTGTTTTATGATGTCACGATGTTTACGAATCCCATTTTTATTACATGGGTTATGCTATGATGTATGGTTTATGATTTTGTGGCACACATAAGAATGGTATCATTATGAGATGGGTGGGACCTATATCTCCCTCAAATGCATTGGGTAAAGATTTTATATCTAATGAGATAGACATGGCTGGAACGGTAGGTTATATCGGTTTAGTGAAACAGGACTGAAATGAGGGTGACTCGGTTCAGAAATGGACTTTGTCCACTAAGATAGTCTTGGAAATGAGTCTTGACTAATAAGATATGATTCTCTATGATTATGTGTGGTTGCCACAAAGTTTCATGTTTTAAGTTATGATTATTGGGATTTAATTTCACTACTATGATTTATCACATGTTATGAAATTATTCTCTCTTTTGCAGGTTATGATTTCCAAAATGTTATGTTCTTATGAAAATGATGTGATTGATATTTCTTTTGTTTACCCTTAATGAGCATTTGAGCTCACCCTTTTATGTTTTCTCTTCCCCAGGATATAATGAAAGGTTTTAGGTAAAAAAAGGAATATCTTTATGGGAGATGTTGAAGATCTTTCACCACGATTAGAAGATTATATTCTGAGTTTCCAAAGACACTAAACTATTACGATACTTGTGTGTGTGTTTTTGTTATGTACTAAATATTCCGCAAAAGTAATGTAATGTCCATGTACGTCAAGCTTCGGGTCTCTACAGTTGGTATCAGAGGAAATGTTTAGTCAACCTTTGGAATCTAGGATGCGAAAACGTTAGTGAGATCCCTAGAGATATTTCTAAGGTATGTCTAGGGATGTCCCTAAGGATAAGTATACGTATAGGATACAGTCCTAGAACTACAGTAACGATCATAGAATTTAACCTAAGATGTTAGATATTGAGGATACTCCCCCTTTATTATGTTGTTTTCCTTAGCATGATTTTTTCCTCTCACACTATTCTTTTTGGGTTTTAGACGATAACTGGAACCCGAAGGAACCGTGTTGATCAATGCAATGGACAATGCAATGATTGTCCTCCTGAACAAACAAATGTTATGGGAGATGGAGTGCAAAATCTTATTGCTATACATACACAAGCTATGAATCATTCTGGACTTCCAAATGAGGAGAGAATGGAAAAATATTCTATTGAGTCCTGAATGAGGCAACGTCCACCTTCTATCAGTGGGTCTTCTGATCCACTTGTTGCTGAACAATGGATCAGTACTACTGAAAAGATATTTTCAGTTCATCAATGTTCTGAACATGATAAAGTCATCTTAGTAGTATATCGTTTGGAAGGTGAAGCTGATCAATGGTGGAATCTTATCAAGAATACGAGGCCAAGAGATGAAATTGAGTCCCTGGAATGGGATGAGTTCAAGAACTTATTTTCCAATAAGTACTTCCCTCGTATTCTTTGAACAAAGATGGAGAAGGAGTTTCTTGAACTAAAGCAATAGGATGATGAATCTGTTGGTATATACGAAGAGAATTTTACAAGGCTTGAAAGGTATGCATCTGGATTTATCATCCAACCTGAAAGTAAAGTAGATCGATTCTTCAGTGGCTTAAAACCAAATCTTAGAAGGGAATTAGCTATAAGAGACTTCAGTAGCTATGAAGAAATTGTGAATTGTGCTATCAAGGTAGAAATGGAAGTTGGTGTTACTTATCCATATCATAGTTTTGACAAGAAATGAAAGATGGAGTTCAAGGAGAAATCTCAGAATAATGGTGAAAAGAAGATGAATGTTTCCTTATGCTCAAAGTGTGGAAAGAAGCATGGTAGAGATTGTCTTAAAGGGAAAAGTAAATGTTTCAAATGTGGAATGGAAGGTCATCGGGCGTTTGAATGCCGTAATGATGGGAAGAAGATGTCTAATGATGCAAACAATGGAAGGGATACACAGAATGAACCTACTACACTTCAATGTTTCAAGTGCAAGGAGATGGGACATTATGTTAATAAATGCCATAATCCAAGGGTTAGTGATGATCGATATGAGCAACCACTTAAGGCAAAGGACAAACGGAAGTCACATGTGATCACCATTGGTGATGTTGAATATGACAACGATGTGGTGGAATGATTAAGTGTTTATGTAATGGGATTCCAAAATAATGTTGAGTATTGGAATATTTATGTATTGGTCTATTGTGATTTTCAATAATTTTATGGTACCGGTAACCATGGAAAGTGATTGAGATATTTTTGGAAAAAAGATGATATGCGCATAATGAAGGGAAAACGAGAAAATGAAATATTTGATAGTATTCATGAGCTCATGATTGATATAAGGACTAAGTGATATCATGGTTTGAGGATATATAATTTTGAGGATTTTGGTATGTGGAAAGTGTTAACTTTTAATTGCATTCATGTTTTCACTAAGGTTCAATAGATATTCATTCTTCATGAGAATATATGATTAAGGTATTCACATGTTTGTAATTTGACCAACAAGATATATCTTATGATATATGGGGGATAAATGATGGCATTCAAGTGATTGTTGTGTGACATTTTAAGTAATCATTTTATTTATACTATGAGATTGGACTGAAGTATTTTAGATAAGCCTAAAGATTGGAATGAATTATGTTAGACATAAGTTAGGATAGAACTTTTTTCGATATTATTGATGGGATGTTATGGTAATATAGCTTTAGAAAAAGGACAACCTGCAGGATGGGCGACGACCCATCGCGTTGGACAAGGCTGTGGGAATCAAACCCACAATCGAAGTGCGACTGGCCTTTATCGCCTACCACTGGCCTACAGGAAGTCCCTGGTTAGTAGAAACTAGTTTTATTTTATCACACGGTATGATATGTGAAGTATAAGTTCATTTTTGGAATCATATACGATTAACCTCACCATAGATGGACTTATGTATATTTGATAACTTTTGCTAACCTTTTGTTTGAAACAGATGGAATGACCCATCATTCTATCACATGATCTGTTAACACTTCACGAATAACAAATTCAACTTCATTTCATTAAGAGATGAAGTGGAAATTGTTCAAATCACGAACAATAGTGAGATTGTACCAAAATAAAGTAAGTATTTATTCTAATTCAAATTCTTCAACTTTAGGGAAATGATCTTGAAAACCAAAAATGATGTCCTAGTGCACTTATATCCGATGAATCAGATGGTACCTTAGACCATCACAAATTTATGGCTTTTTGATTGCTGGATTTTCCATAGCCATGTTCTCTACCACTCTGCATCAGAACATGATGGTTAGATTTCTCTTCCATATCCATATTTTCACCTATGTGGAAACCCAGTGATTAGTTTATTTGGGTAATTGTTACATTTTATACTTTATTTTTTAAAGCCAAGTTTTTGTATTCCTTTTTTCAATGTGGGTTTCTATTAATGAAAATTTCGAGTAGTAAACCATTTACAACCCCGACGAATTTCGAGGGCGAAATTCATTTTAAGGTGGGTAGAATGTAACACACCGAGATTTTATGAAAAATATTCTTTTTAATTTCATTAATGTCTTGTGTTGTACGCTACACCAAAAGGAGCTTGTACACCACACATCCTTGACTTGCCTTGCATTACACGCAATCACGACCTTCCTCGATAGCGTGTGTAGTACACAATACCGAGTTTCACTAAACAACGATATGCTATTAAAATATTATTAAAACTAGCCATTATGAATAGTAATGACCACCTTTTAAAATTTTAGAAATTTTAGCTCTCAAAATGGACTTCATTTTTGGATTCAGAGTATTGAATTTAGCCTAAGGTGAAATTTTGGTACTTTTCGGATAACTTTCATATTCTGATGAATAGTGAAAATTACTAAATTATAATTAAAAACAACTTTTTTAATCGAAATAATTAATAGTGATAAATTATTAATTTGAGTGGTTTTAAAGTATATTTAGAATATATTTTTACAATTTAATACAATATTGGTCATTGGATGTAATTTCACATTTAAACCAGTCATAAACAAGTGTCAATCTTTTGATAGTTATTATCTCTTAAGAACACGCTATTTGTTTTGACGATGGGAATTAATTTTTAAATTAATTAATGCAACTGATATGTTTTGAATTTGATAAAATAGACATCATTTTTGAATTCATATTATCAAATATAGCTTAGATCTAATTTTTGGTATTTTTCTGGAAACATTCATTTATTGATGAATAGTGAAACCACTAAGTGGTAGTTAAAAAACTGAATTTTTCATAAAACATAATTTTACCGCTTCTGTGAGTGGAATTTTGAAAATCCGAGAGACACGGTTAATATCAAGGACTAAAATGTGGTTCAATGAGAGGAAAATAATTTTTTGGTGAATAATAACTTTCTACTTTTTTTACCACGGTTAAAAGTAAATAGGGTAATTAAGGGTAAAAATGATATTATTATTACCCTAACACATGTCCTAATTCTATTGGACAAGTTTAATTCAACCAAAAACAACCTTAGGAATTAAATATGACCATTTAGGCCCACTTGGATTAGATTAGGACATTTATTATTAATTTATTTAAAGAATGGATAAAATAGTTAAAATCAAAGTTTAATAAGTAAATAATTTTTAATATGGGGTTATACATAAGATAAATTAGACTATAAATATTAATTAGAAATATAAAATGATTTTCTACATAATGGTATTTTATTTGTAATTTTTAGACATTAAATAATTTAATTTATTTATGACACAACGATGATGCAGTAATTATCTTATGAATGAAATATTGACATAATTGATGTTATAAATACCCAAATAAATATAATATGAGAATTTTTATGAACTAAAATAATTTTCTAGGTTAACATGACATGTTAGGATTGATTTAATTAACTTTTGTAGAAGTAATAATTCTGTTATGAGTTTCAAACAAATCCACTATTGAATAGTGTCAAAATTGTCATAAAATAGTTTTTAAAACAAATATTATATTATTAATTGTTATTTTATTCCTAAAAATCTAAGGTTCGGCCAAATGACTTATATAAGGTTATATATATTAATAAAACACAACTTGGGGGTCTCTTGGATGTATATGGTAAGTTTATTAACTATATAATATAAAAATACAAAGTGACATGGTAAATGTCAATATAATTAACTAAGAGTTAAAACTAAAAGATAAGGTTAATATAATTACTTAAACTTGTCTAAATTCTATTTTATGAGAGGATTTAGACCCATCCCCACCTTATCTTCGAAATAACTCAATTTGGAGCTATTTAAAACCGAACTTGACTTTATAATAAAATAATATTTTTAGTTATTCCAAAGGTACCCCTCTCCTCCCTTATAAAAGGGAACCTCCTCCCCCTCTTCCTCACACCACATTGAGCCTTCAAGCTCGGCCAAACCCTGCCAAAATCTTCTCTACACTTCACTAGAAACACCCTAGAGGTTCTGGTCTTCTTCAAAGACCTATTTTAGTTCTCTAAAAGGAGGTCTCAAAGAAGCACTTCAAAGAAGAGGTAATGTCCGCTACCGATTCTTTCATCTTTATTTCTTCTTCCACATATTCTTCTTTAGTTGTTTTGTTATGAAGTAATAACATCATTATCACTCATATACTGATATGTTATTATAAGTAAGAAACAACCCTATTTCACAATCTATCCATCCTACGGAAAAAGAAATCACCGCGCGTGCGTACGTACGGAATACCGTCTCCACGCCGTGGTGTAATCTATTTTCCACCACCACCTTACTTGTATGGGTATAATGGTGTAAATAATGACTATATATGACTATTATAAAGTTATATTGATTCTGAAATAGTATACACACACTCCAACACAATTCCACGATCATAGGAACAGTATCATCACTCATGCGTACATACGGAATACCGTCTCCACGATGTGATGCGACTCATTCTACATGATCTTCATTTCATAATGATTATATAAATGAATTGAATGAATTAATATGATATATATTACACTAATACCATTCTGGAAATGAGTTATCTATAACGTAAAGATAATAATAAGAATTTATTTGACAAAACACGCATAGGAACAAAAAGTAATAAACACCCGAATAACAAGTAGTAATGAAATATTACTAATAATAAGCTAAGAATATGACCATATATGATATCATAAAAATTATTATTATTCTTTAATAAGTCAATAACATTATTTAAATCATTATACAGGAGGTTCGGACACGTACAAAGCATATCAGACCAAAGGTAAGGAAAATATCACAATCTAATTTTTATCCGAGATTGTTTATACTTTGAAATTTACTGGGGTGTATTTTATCATCCACATCCATGTTTCCTGAATATGTAATATATATATCCTTATACAATAGTTTATATCCAATTTTACCCTTCGGTGAGTTTTTAGTAAGGGATATGAATGGAATCTTTTGTCATTTTTCGTACGAGGTACTTTTTGACTTTTCCGACAAAAGTACGAAGAATGTTTTTTTAACTTATACGGCATAAATGGATTTTTAAAACATTATTTCCAAGAAGCTTCCTTTAAATGTTTTCAAGTTTATTTTTAATCAACTTCTTTTAGTTTAAAATTGTATGACATGTTAATAAAGGAAAAATGTTTTTGATGTAGAAAGGATATTTTTCTCATGAATGGAGTTCAAGTGTTTTATCAAAATTATTTTCCATCTAAGATAATAAAGGGTTATGTTTTTTTATCCCTATTATTACATTAATTTGATTATGTTGTGATGGAATTATTTTTATGAATTTCTTTATCTTATATGAATTGTTTTATGATGTCACGATGTTTACGAATCCCATTTTTATTAAATGGGTTATGCTATGATGTATGGTTTATGATTTTGTGGCACACATAATAATGGTATCATTATGAGATTTGTGGGACCTATATATCCCTCCAATGAATTGGGTAAAGATTTTATATCTCATGGGATAGACATGGCTGGAAGGGTAGGTTATACCGGTTCAATGAAACATGACTGAAACGAGGGTGACTCGGTTCAGAAATGAACTTTGTCCACTAAGATAATCTTGGAAATGATTCTTGACTAATAAGATATGATTCTCTATGATTATGTGTGTATGCCACAAAGTTTCATGTTTTATGTTATGATTATTGGGATTTCATTTCACTACTACGATTTATCCCATGTTATGAAATTATCCTCTCTTTTTCAGGTTAAGATTTCCGAAACGTTATGTTATTATGAAAATGATGCAATTTATATTTCTTTTGTTTACCCTTACAGAGCATTTGAGCTCACCCTTTTATGTTTTATTTTCCCCAGGATATAAAGAAAGGTTTTAGGTAAATAAAAAGGAAGATCTTTATGGGAGATGTTGAAGATCTTTCACCACAATTAGAAGATTATATTCCGAGTTTCCAGAGACACTAAACTATTACAATCCTTGTGTGTGTGTTTTTGTTATGTACTAAGTATTCCGCAAAAGTAATGTAATGTCTATGTACATCAAACTTCGGGTCTCTACATCTGTCATGACCCCACTCCATCAATCTTGGCCTCACAGGATGCTAATTGGTACAGAGATTAAATACATAGAGTAGAGGGATTATACATTTTAATATAGTATTTGAATGATTTATTTAAATGTTCAAACTAAAATTAATCTCCTAGAATTAGTATGTGTAAGAACATCCAATTGATCCTCCTCACGGACAGACCAATATTGGATCCCTTTATAGGGATCTGATAGATACTGCTGCTTCCATAAACATTAAGAAAACTAAGAAATTTTATAAGTTGTTTATCAACTCCATAGCCTAAAACCATTTATATTTATAGAGAAAATTGTCATCTTTATCTCCCAAAGAGCGATTATTTGATTTTATTTTGTCAGAGACTCATCCACCATCTCTTCTAGACATGCACTTATATTGAATGAACTAGCCTGTTCAATATCCATCTCATACCAATTATGAGTGATAATTATGGACAAATTCAAAGGATAACACATTACACTAGTGGTGTAATTGTTTTCTTACGTTAAATCACCATTTTCCTTCAAATCATACTAAAATTATTTGAATCAATAAAATAGTGGGTTCCACTTATTTTAAATTCTACAATCTGTGTATGTATTTATTTTTATAAAATATTAATATTACCTAATAAAATAGGATTAATTGTAAATTGATGGATGTTAGTGGTATCAATGAATAATATGATGAAGGGGTGCAATAGTTCATTATGTTTTAAAAAGATCAAGAATATAACCCTTCTAAAATCATATTCCATGTTTATGCTATTTTTATTCAAGACTTATTAGTGTATAAGAGTTGGGATAATCGTCGATCTATCATGTACTAGATAGATGTTATAAATGATGGAATAAGCTCATAGAAAATGTTAATGTATCTAGTGACTAAGATAATAATGAAATTTTATGGAACATCCGATATTATTACAAGTGTGAAAAATGATGAATATCTTATAAAAAATGTTATTACAGGTGTGAATGATGATGAAGATCATATTGAGGAAATTAAAATGACAATTGAATATGAAAATAAATTATTATTAAAATAATGGACAACTTAATGAGTCGTGAAATGATTCATTGTATGTTGTTTTTACAAGATCTATACAATATCCATCCACAATAAAGTTGTATAATTTAATATCTAGAAACATAGGGAGTGTTTTTATTTTGACTGAGATATATTCTCTGTTGAATGATATGATTCATCAACATAATGAGATTCTGATACAAATTCAGAGCACTAAATGACTACAACAATTAATGGTTATAATCTCTAAAATAGTACTTGTATGTCAACATGAATGTATGCTATTTCTAATTGAACACAAATCACTTAAATAATTTCTAATGTGTGGTTATTATAGATAAAAAAACATGAATTTACTATGGTACATTCCAATAATTCCAACATTTGGGAACATATATGGAAGGGAAGAGACTGTAACACAATTGGCATGTCATGAAGATACACGAAATAAATATTTGAAACATTGTCACACGAAAGCACTCCCCAGTGGAAGAAAATTAATCATTCATATCCTGAATTTTAAAATGAGTGGAGAAACCATCATCTTTCACTATCTACAGATGAAGTTAATCTTTGTTGTTTTCAAGCATTCAATCATAGTATGTGGTATTTTGTGTTGGTATATTATATCTTTCCAATGTGGTTCTGTATGGAATGAAAATACATTATGTGATTTATGCTTATATGAAAAACAAAATAGTTAGAAAATCATATTATTTTTTATTTAGATCCAATGATAAATTATTTGAAATTATTATGGGATTCATGGGTTATGCTGTGTGATTTTTATAAAAATGAATATTTCATTTTGAGATCCTCGTTTTTTGGGATGATAAATGACTTTCCTGCTCATGGAAATTTTTTACGATATAGAATTAAAGGAACTCTACGTAGTACCATTTGTGAACAAGGTCAATAGTCAATTAGGTTGAAACAGTCATAGAATACTATTCTTGAATAGAATGTATGATTTATACCCTATAGATATAATTACTGATCTTGTATGACATCATTTGACCAGAGTTTAGAAAAATGTACAACACTATCTCCACAAATAGGTGGCCATATGTTTGAGAATGTAAAATACATAGGGACTAATTTTGGTAATAATTTTGTTGAAAACCCTTATAAAATAATATTTGTTATTGTGTTATTGGAATGTCACTATATTCACTTAGAAATAAATATTTAGTGATTAACGCTATTGTAGACCTGATTGAAATAGTAATATGGGAAGAGTTGGCACCAATGAAAGGTGAAAAATGGAATTTCCATTCTCTAGCTACATACAGTCCATCTATGAAGGAGAGATTTCAGTTTCCAGCTTCTTGAATGATGTAATGGTTCCATAGGGGTATTCATTGAGTATCATGAATAACATTTCAATCACTGATTTAATGTCAAAGGTTCTGATATCACATGATTGTCTTGTTTTTATGCAATATCTGATGCTCGAAGATTTACATTTTATATTTCCCATGAGATTTCATAATTCGTTAACCAACCTCTATTTTTTAAAATCTATATGTACCAATGTTATGAAACCAAAAAAAATTCGAACTGTGGAAAATGAAATTTTTTTCTTATTTTGGGAATTAGAAATGGGATTCTTACTGACATTCATTGATATAATGGTTTACATAATGGTCAACTTAGTAAGATAGATTTTACTATGCGATCATTTATATTATTGGTAGATATAACCCATTGAATTCTTTATTAATATATTTAATGGGTTATCCAAAAATAAATTTTGGTGTGATTGTTTTATTATGGACCAATATATTATTGGGGAATCCATTGAATTCCCTATCAAATAACTTTCTGCGGTTGAATGAATTGTTATACCTTAATATCATCACATTTGGTTGATTATGGGTGAATAAATTTCTGTAATATATGATTTTATAATCCCGAGTATAGATTGGGAGTAGTCCCACCTTTATAATTTTCATAATAGTATAGAGGCTTCCTAATATGTTGAATAGCAAAATGAGATTATTAGGCATTTAAATCCATCAAGGGTTGAATGATAGTTTTTAGATACACAATTTAAATAGTTTATAGTTTGATTTCAAGACCGTATTTATAAGGATTCAAAGAAAAATCTTGATTCAATATCAAAATGACATCAATTTCTATCTATAGGACCAAGTGTGTACATATTATCCACATTGTACCATGCAAAATAGCAGAGTATCAATTGTGGTTGAAGCAATGCATGTATATAGTTCCCAAAAAAAAACACAATGTATGTGAATATTTCATACATTGGGATCATCAAAAAAATACGGGATTTGTATTATACAACATTCTAATTATCTATTTATCAATAAAAGTGAGTTGATGATAGGGGTTTTGTTAACATATACAAATTGGTATTCATCCATGTGGATTTTAGTCTGGAAGAGTACAATGAACAAATGTTAGTAATGGAATTATAAGGATTAAAATTATTTTATATTACAGATCCCAAAAACCAAATGTGGTCTATTATTCAATTATTGATCAAACCACTGAGGGGATTGATGAAAATTCTACTAAGGATGACCATTTCTTTGAGGCGTCATAATCACTTCACAGTGGTCCTAATGTAGATTGGGTCTTGTATGTCATAAGAGACCATAATTAAGGAATTTGGATACTCTATTGAGGGATTTAATCCCCTCATCCTTATATGACTCTATAGTTTATTAATTACTTTATTTTTATGTAATATATATTTTGTTACATTATATTATTATATGTTCATTTCTACATTTATGTAATCTAAATTTACTGTTCAACCACTTCTAGGGATAATGACTTATATGTGTCGATTCTCCCACTCGTTAAGAATAATAGGTTTCTCAACCTACCTATAATCCAAATGTGACGGAATAATATCTTTCTATGCTTTTCATTACTACAAATCTAGAGGAACACCATATTTATGATGTATAACCCATGGAAGCGGTAGAAGGTGAAAAACCGGTTTCCCAAAAAAAATGTTGTCTCTTGTTGATTTTCTAAGAAATTTTTACTGCAAGAAACAAAGGCATTAAATTTGAGATTGAATGGAATGAAAATAGCCAGGATGTTAACTCCAATGAGTCCATTTTCTATAGTTTTATTAGGATCAGAACTCGATAACAATTAGTAATTGTTATAGATCCAAGGAACTATGTTTATCTTATTCTTAACACACTAATGTGGAATATTTTAGGTTAACATTATGATATCTATTCATTATATTACTAAAAATAAAAATAATTAAATACTTACATTCTATTCATTATCTCTTATAGTGTGTATTTTTTATAGATGAAACCCTAAGTAAATTTGTATTAATGATTTCTTGAAATAATCAAAAATTATTCCACACTATTCATACAATATTTTATCTCAATAATTATGGAGGGAAAATAAATCCACACTAAAAATATATGTATGAACACCTAACATTCCATAAAGCATGAGATTCATTTACTCTACATCTTGAGGAGAAATATTTTTAGTTATATTGTGGATGGTAAGATGTTATTTTAAAATACATGTATTATTCAACTTTTTTTAAGCATTGTTAATTTATGAAATAGAAACTGAGTTATAAAAATAAAAAACAAGTAGAAAACTATCATAAACATACTTTAAAAAAGGATGGGGTATTATTAAATTGAAATAAAATTAGTATATATTTTTACTCTACTATAATCATTTTATTTGAGATCAATCAACCACAAAATTATGGTCCTCTACTTATATGAAGATTGATGAATCCAAATACAAATACACTTCCATCCAACATCATGAGAAATGGAAGGAGGGACTCATAAATAAATATAGGATACTAATAGATGAAAACACAAAAAGGTGTGGAATGTATGTGTAAGTATAACATAATAAAAAAAAATCAATTAAATAGGTATTACATAATAATGCCTACTTGTTTTATAATATTTTTTTATCCCATGTAGACATTGGAATAATCATTAGTTATACCACATGAATAACTACTTTTACTAGACCTGATGGGGAAAAATAGTTTTGTCACATTAGAGGTGAATGTTATGGGGTTACACCTAGAAAATATTTTGTGAAATCGAATGAATAGAGATATAATGATAGAAAAATTAAATACATTAATCTATTATTATATTATTCTGAAATAAATTTCAATTGAAAATATAAGATGCTATAAAAGTTTATGACAAAGAATAAAATATAAGTATAAACTCAGGAAGAGACACTATGTGATGATCCCCCACCATCTATGAGTTGATCTATTACCCTCAATGATCATTCTTAAATGAGGTAATCAAGATTCCTATTATTTTTGCTATGAAATGAGAATTAGTAAGACACTAATACCTTTATTATATTGATATTCTAGAGGTTAAAATGACTATGATTTATATTTATCAACACCCACCCCATTCCTTATTACGACGGACACCATGTTCAATATATAATAATATATTATACACAGTGGGAAATATTCAGTAGGTCATGTGAGAATGGGGATTAATGTAGTCCATGAGCCATGTATCGACTATCCTATTCCACATGATGACACATATATTCATATGGTCGAGAAAACTATTGAAACATTCATAGTATGGATTTTATATTTTTTAATAATCATATTAATAAGGAGACATTCATTTTAGGTTTAATTTTCATGAAGAATCATAAATAATTAATATAAAAAGATACGATTTGATTAATTTTATTATACACAGAGAAAGGGGATGGGTGAAACAAAATGTTAAATAAAAATTATCTAAATGATAAACTGACCAATCAATATGTTATTCAAAAAGAACTTTTTCCCCACTGGTTTAGTATTTTCATTTTCTAATAATAATGGTTTTATATAGATAGAGGGTTACAATGTGCTATAAATTCAAAAGATAATTTTGGAAAAAAGTATAGAGATTCCATTATAGACTATGTTTCTGTTGATAATGTAAATGAAGTCCTAGTGTATTATTTTCTAGGATTCTCAGTTGTAAATATATACATGCGGTGTATTTTCATGAATTTTTTTCAATACATGATCTATTATATTAAATATGTCTATATAAGATTCATATTTTTTAAGGCTTCAATATCAAGAATATTTGAAGGTAAAATCCTATGAACATATATTTGGTCCCATTAGACCTCACGATAATTTTATACAACTAACCTCATTTGATTCATATCAAATTGATGTAATAGTGGATATAATAGACACAATTTTCAAAAATAAACTTATAGATGACAAAATATTCTTATTACCAATGATACAAGTGTAAAAATATAAAATTTAATCTTATTTAATATATTACAATTACTTCCATTACGTATTCAATTTTATATTTTAAGAAACATTGGTTACTCATTGTAATAAATTTTGATTCTCCAAAAATTTCCTTTTTGGATTCACTATATAGATGCCCACAAAATCGACCACACATGATAACATTTTTAAAAATTTAATACAATAAATCCACTACTTTAGAACTTAATGAAAAGATATATATTTTATTTTATGCTTTAATGATAATTATATTATGATAAGGTGGTGTTTAAATATCATTGAAATCATGGTTGTGGATAGTCTGTACGTACAACGATCCTATCAAATTCTTCAATTGGATAAGAATTTGGGTATATATGATAATATTTCTATATCAAAAAAATTACTTGTTTTTTAAATGTTACTTAATTGTTTCAAAACCCAAATGGATAATATTGTGGTTGTTATTTTTGTAAATATATGTGAGATATCATATACAGTCAACAAACTATTATTCCCAAAGAGGTATTTTTATGATAATTACTCTTTCATTTGAAATAATGATTAATAAATTTTGTATTTATATTTCTCTAGTACTAACATGATTTTTTATTTTCCTCATATTCATTAGGTTCAAAATATTTGTTTCAAAATGATCTGGTAGTATACCTGGTATGAGAATGTACACACATATTATGACGATGTGACTTCCTACTACAGATTTAGTTTATTTTCTTATTATTTTTTATACTATTACTTGTTAATTTACATATAATTTTTATCTAATACTATTATTATTGATTTTCACAAAGATAATGACTAAATGAATTCATGAAAAGGATGATTCATTCAGGTACTATGATCACACACTCAACATGGATGATGCGATAATGATGTCCCAATTTCCTTCTTAATCTCCAATGCATTGAACATTTCAGGATGTCAAATAGAAATATTGTTAGATATCTCAGAATGCTGAATGCACTATAGGAAAAAAAGAAATGTCAAAATCAACCAATACTTAATCTAATTTATGATATACACGGTATGATGGAAATTGTGTTGTATCACATTATAATTGACATTTAATTATTTTTTTTCATATTTATTTTTAATTTATTATACTATTTTTATTTTTAATGAGAATATTTTATTATAAAAGGGTATTATTTTTGTAAATTTGGGGCTCTTTTTTCATGCATCTCTTTATATTGAAAGATTGGATTTCAAGGATGAAAATGAGATAATGGCACAAAAAATGGGTTAATTAGACATTGCTAATACTAATATAAAGTGTTATCGATATTAGTAGAACATGATGTTTTACGTTGATCATTTAGATTTTATTTCAAAACCCACATAACATACTCAAAACTAAGAAAAACAATTTAAAATTATTTTAATACTTTAAAACAATGATCTATAAGACATTTTTGACATATATGAATCAACCACACTTTAATCTGACACATGGTGTAACATGTATGACTCTAAGTATCTCTTTTTATTTAAAATTTCCATTTTAATAAAAAAGATATGTGAGATAATCAAAATTCGGAAAAAACATTAGGATTATACTTATACTTTAAGAGACTGATCCAAAATTCATTTTAGTCATGTAGTAATTTTCCTCACTCCAATATGATACATAGTGTTCATGATATCACTAAACATGGATGTCATTATTCTAAAATTGAAATTTATTTCAAAACATATGTCACTCACTAAAATCCAAGAAAACACAACCCAATAGTTTGATAATTTATTAATATGATTCATAATTAATTTTTTAAATTTAGGAATTGATGTCAATTAAAACCAATAAATGATGTGATCAATAGGAAAGAAAGTGCATGTTTATTATTTAAAGTTGAATAATAGTAAAAAAACAAGTTTAATACTCAAAACTGATAAAATTAATTTGTATGGTTTTGATAATTTAGGAAAAAAATCCATATATAATTTGTGACATGTAAAACACATCATCATGTCTATTTGATTCACAATGTGGTAGGTATGACTCCATATGTGTATTTTCATTTCAAATTAACTTTAATTTTAGTAAAAAATGAATGTGGCATACTAAAAATGAGATAACACATTAAAGTTAATTTTACACATTTATAAAACAATACTTAATTTTATTGTATTTTTAAGAATCAATCAAACCCAACTACGATACACGGTGTGCCCAGTTTGTTTCAAAGTTTCTATTATTATTTTAAATTATAACTTTAGTTCAAAACATGTGTCAGTCAATGAAAACCAATAAACAATGCTTCAGTTGTCTATAAAATTTATGAAAATTATTTATTAATCATTTGTAATGTGTATGAGTCATTCTCATTTGAAACTAACACATGATGTGACAATTATGACTCAAAGTTTATGTTTCTAGTTTAATATGACATTTTATTAAAAAACACCACTAACATACTCAAAACTGACCAAATTATTCAAATTGTTCTGACACATTAGAAAAAATATACATAAGTCATTTTTGAGGTGTACGAATCGAAATCACCTAGATCTGATTCATAGTGTGCTCAGTATCACTCAAAGTGACTGTAATTGGTCCAAATTGACATTTTAGTTCAAAATGTGTGTCACTCACTAAACACCAAAGAAAGACACTTACATTGTATTTTTTATTTAGTAAAAATATTCATAAGTAATTTTTTATGTATAGGAATCATTCTCACATCAAACTGATACACGATGTGGCTGGTCTGACTCAATGTTCATTTTACTATTTTAAAATGAAATTTCATTACCAAAAACACATGTGATATTATCAAACCCAATAAAAGAAATTTTTATTGTTTTTATACATTTGGAAAATAATCCACACATCATTTTTTATGTACAGGAATCATCTGATCCCCAATCTGACTCATAGGGTGACCGGTATCACTCCGAGAGTGTCTATTTAAATAAAAGTTTCATTAATTTTAGTAAAAATGACATGATAAATACTCAAAATAGAAAACAATACATTCATATTTATTTAATACATTAATAAAAGGATCTATAAATCATTTTTGATCTATACGATTCATCTACACATAAATCTAAAACATTTTGTACCCATTATGAATCAAAGTGTATGCTATCTGTTTAAAAATGATGTTGTAGTTAAAAACCATTTTCACCCACTAATAACAAAGAAAACATGCTCTTACTGTCAACATAATTTACAAAAATTATACATAAGTCATTTATGACATGTAGTAAAAACTTCACAAAAAACCAACACACGATTTGAATGGAATCACTAATAAGTGTGGGTTTTGAGTTAAAAATGAGATTTTTGTATAAAAACTCAAGTGACATACTCAAAACTGAAAAAACCTCATTAATATTATTTTGTTAATTTTGGAATAAGAATCATAATTTATTTGTGATGTGTAGGATTCAACCACACCTCAATCTGATTCAATGTGTGATCAGTAATACTCAAAGTACATATTTTTATTAAAGGTTGAAATTTTCATAGAAAATAATGTAACATACTCAAAACCAATAAAAACATTGATTTTTGTTTGATACATAAGGATAATGGTTCTATATCATATTTTATGTGTTGTAATTATCCATACCTCAATCTGATGCACAATGTGCCCGTTATGACTCAAAGTCTGTATTATCCATCTAAAAATGATATTTTAGTTCCAAACCTGTATAACTCAATAAAAACTAATAAAATGAACTCATATTTCTTATATAATTTACAAAAACAATTTATAAGTCATTTTTAAGTGTATGAATAAATCTAACATCAAACAGACACACGATGTGACCAATATATCTCATTGTGCGTGTTTTTAGTTTAAAATGAAATTTTAGTAAAAATGGAAAGTGACATAATAAAGACCCAAAAAATTTATTAGTATTTCCTTGATACATTAATATAATGATCTATAATTCATTTTTGATGTGAATGAATTAGATCCACCTCATTCTGATGCACAATGTGACTAATATGACTCAAATTGTGTCTTTTTATTTTAAATTTTTCATTATTAATGTATTGTGTAATATTCATTTATAATTTATTTGTTTATAGAGTTATAATCATAAGCATTTTTTTCTTGTATATGTAACTGTTTTTTCTTTCCTAGTCCATTACATTTCTCTATTTTGGTGTTGGATATTCTCGGAGGAGGCTTGGAAGTGGTCTGGATGAGTTTCCCTATTCAATTCTTGAAATATAGTGAATAAATATATTGTAAAGTATTAATTCCATGTAAATATGGTTCATGGATTGTATAGGATGGGTTTATTATGTGTATATTTTAAGGTTTAGATAATAAAAATGCGACATGTTTTTCGACAAAACCACACCCCAAGGATTACATTATGTGGAAGGTGATTACCCTTAGTTTAATTCCCATATATAGCGCATCTTAAATGTTTGGAGAACCTCAGGTTTTTCCTCAAACCCAACACCCTATCCATCATTCCTGGAATCAAATGCGACCCTTCAAGTAATTTTGGGATTCCTTCGATAGGGTTTTATATTTGGAATATCGCATTTTATCTATGTTGATTCCCCCTATTTTTTTCATCCATTTCATTCTATTATTCATTGGAATTCACTATGGTGGTGTTCTTCAGTTTGGGTTATGTGGATGGGATACAGTGTGGTGATCTATTTTTGTGGTGTAGGTGGAACTGCAATTTTTGAGTTTGGCTGTTGTTTTTTTAGAATTTTCTTTTTCTCCCTACAGTGCACAATTAGTTATGAAAGATTCATTGAGTTAGGGGATACTTTTTTCACACTTTTTCATTCTATGTGTGGGATATACATGTTTTTGGATAACTTTTGGTTGATATTAAATGTTGGTGTAATCACATAATTAATTATGATGTCTCGAAATTCATGGTTACAGGGATTTAAAGCATGTTTAGTTGTTTTTTATATTTTTGATATTTTTATGAATTCATGTTTCCAATTGTGAATATAAAGGTTGTTAGAATCCTTTCTTACAAATAATTTGATATATATTATGACCTATTCTGTGTTTCTTTGTTAGTTCACATTGAATAATAGCTTAATGAAAATGTATTTTCTTAGTAATTGGTTTCCCCTAAATATCCGGTGTGTGTTATAATACCAATGCTAATTTAAATATGTAATATGAAGAATCCCATGAAAAACTAGAAGTGAGAATGTGTATTGTGATGTGTTCTTACGATTGTTGTGTTTCCTTGCATGGTTTGGGACATTATGTGATGATATATGTGACCAGATAAGATATGTGGTTCATAGGGGAATGATGTGATGGTTTTAGTATGAATACGATGTGTGCTGTTTTTCATCATAGTGTGGATGGTATGGAACAATGGTTCTAGCGCAATGGTAGTGGTGCAATAGTTGTGATCCATACTGCATATGAATGCTCTATGTATGAAATGTGTCATTTTTCAAATATTTCATGGGAAATGTGTAACATTGATGATGGTGGATGTGTGATTTTGTGGTGATAGTTATGCAGAATGTTTATGTATTTTTCCAAGTTAGTAATGGAATAAATTATGATAATGAATGAAATGGATAAATGAATAGGCTGGTAGTTTAATATTAATTGATGAAATGATATGTGATAAATGGATTTATTTTAATTTACATCATGAGAGGGATGTTGATGTGTTATAAATGGAATAACGACAAAATGTGGTGAAACCTATATGTTGAAAGTGGAAAGTGAAAAATATTGTTTAGCATATGTAGAGTTTGTCTGTCTTCTTCATATAGTGGTGTTATCTATTGTAAAATATGTTGTTTTATAAGTTGTGGTGATGTGGTGTGTTATAGTATTACTAATATGAACCCTTAGGTTGGTTATTTTTTTGTTATATCTCTATCATGTAGTTTATGTTGTTTTATATGCTCCCACCCAAGTTGGATAAACTTACCAACACTCAGAGGCTCTGGCTTCTGGTTATTTTCTCTAACATTATAGATGGTAGTGATATGTGTGGATAGCAACCCCATCTCCAACAATCTACCATCAACAGTGACGTTTTGGCCCAGGTGTCTTCAGGTGATATGTGATATGTGGCCCATGTGTTTTCAGGTGAGGTTTGATGTGTGGTAACATGTGTATTTGGCATGAGATGTGGTAAGATGTGATATGTGGTGGGGGTCATTCATGATATATTGAGAGAACAAGGTCGAGTTTCTTCACATTCATGGTAAACTGCTACTATAGTTCGGGCTATGATATGATTTAGTACATGGACTAGGTGTGTATGGGATGGATGTGATGTGATGTGGTGTGTATCCTAAGTGGTGTGTGGGTGAGATTTGATGTGATCTGTTCTATGGACTATGTCTATATTGTATGGATGTGTAATGGATATGAACATAGGGAATTCAACATTGGGTCATGAGAGTGTCAAATTATTTAGTCAGAGGTAGTAGGGTTCTTTTTTTATGATTTAGAATCAATAATATTATATTTGATTCATGAATTGGTGATTGAACCATCATGAGGATGGGTTTGGATAGATGAATTATATAGGATCACATTAGTTCTATTGTATTTTCTCTGACACATTAGTATTAGTTTTTCTCATTTGCACATGTGGAGTTGGTTATACCCTACTATGTATACTTGTCATACTAACCATCTGTATATGAAATATTATTTGGTTTCTAGGATCTCTTTGGGGACAGATCCGAATATTACTAGTGAGGTTGTAGATTCTTCCCAAAAATTTCCTTTTTGGTTTTTTACATTTTATACTTTCATATTTATATTTATTATTTACTCATTAATAATGAGATTTTTTTGGATTACCTTTATATAGCCTACTGCATTATCTTTGTGATTTCTTATCCTATATCCTGATCCAATTTAATTTATAAAAGGTAATGCCTCCCATACAATGATATTTTTATTCACTTAGTGATAGTCACTAACCTGATGCCTAATGGAGGTGGGATATGAGGGTTATTATCTGTCTTCCTTCATAGTTACATGTATTGTGTGTGTGTGGGGGGGGGGGGGGTCATGAAAGATTTGTATCAAATATTTATGGTTAAGGGATATGATGGAGTTTGGAGTTAGCTATTTTTTCAATAGTTCATTTTTGACTTCTCCTTTCCTTTAGTTTTAAAAATCACATACCCTTTATTAAATTCTTATTTAACTAATTCATTCATGTCTAATGTGTTTTATTTTTTTAAGGAAACACACTTTTCTACCATACATGAAATCTATATCATTGTATTCTTAAATTTATATGACAATTATTGTAATGATCATGAATCCAATTTTTATCTAAGTCACTATATCAAATAAAATTTATGACTTTTTATTTTGTATTTATACTAAAAAATTAATTGTATTTGACATCAGAAATGATACAATCAGATCCACACTCATAATAAAAATCTTAATGACATTCTATAAGTAAATAGCACAGCTTGACTAAAGGAAAAAAATTAAAAACAATATTCTATTTTAATGTAATACAATTTACATTGTTAATGTGTGAAATAAAACGATTTCATGCATTCTGTTATAATATGTGTAAATAAAAAAATTCATGTTTTTTGTTATAAGATGACTTTTGATGTTCCAGGTGTCCAGGTCCTTCGGAATATCTCATAGAAAATATGACCCTTGGAAACCAAGATAATTCATTGAATGATTTCCTATAATTACCAAGTTTATTGAATGTTTCATAATGAGGTGAGATCTACACATGTCGAGACACTCTCATGATTTTTCTACTGTGTGAGAGCTCTAATGTTTTTATGAATTGAATTGATTATTCCTCATGCCTGTCAATTTTCAAAGATATTTTTTCTTTGTGAGATTTTGTATGTTTTGATTACAATTGGTGGATTTATCATCTAAGAAGATAGGTGAGTTGATCAAAATATCAATTGAGTCTTGCGGGGAGACCATGATAGATTTGATTATCATATCTAGGGCTACTGATAATATGCAGACATAGTAAAGTCGATCATTGTATCAAGGGCTTGCGGGTATAGAAAGAAAGACTGATATTTGTATCAAGGGCTAAGACTAGTAAGGGTAAGAAAAAATATAATTTAATTATAAAACAAGGGACATTTATCCTAGAATAGTGGATACCCTTCTCTTTGGGTTAAAATAATTGTATTCATTTTCTTATTTTATTAAAAGTACATTATTTCCATTGAAACTAAAATATAAATTTAAATCTTTTTATATTAATCTTTCTATTTGTATTATATTTATCATAATTGTTTTTATTATGATACAATAATATTAAACTACCTTACTTTGTGAATATTTTATCAATATCAATATGATTTTATATGCTTTATGATAGAATTTTGGTTTTGTATTACTTTGATTTATAGTGACCATTGTCATTACGATTCATACAATGCAAACTCAAATTTAATAGTTTCATTATGTTAATATGATTAAAATATAGTTACAAAATATAGATTATATATCTAAATGTACATTATTATGATATAATTTTAATCGGATACATGATCCAACTCTATTCATTGTTTAAATACCAAAGGGATTTTGTGAATACAATCTGTTTAACCTTGTTAAACTAAGTTTCCATTAAGGGTAAATAAAAATGTTTTTAAAAACACAATTACCAACCCTATTGTATATATCAATAAATAAATGCATTTTTATGAATCAATTGGTATTCGATCCCATGTATAAATATTTAGTGATACATAAATTTGGTATCAAATGACGTTTTTATTTTATTACTTTATACCATTATTTATTGACCTTTTCAATTTAGTAAAATTGTTGTTAAATTATTTTTTTATAAATAATTTTTACACTAATTCGAATTCTTGGAAGGAATTTGTGTATTTTTCAAATATGGAAGGACTCAATGTTGGTACAATAAGTAACCTCAATAAAAATAGACCCCTTATTTTTATGGAGATAATTATGAGTATTTTAGAGATAGAATGAATATATTCATTATAAATATTGGAGTTTATAATTTTTTCTACTTAACATGATATTGCAAGATTTATGATAAGGATGTAACAGATTTTACAAATGAAAAAAAGAAATAGTGTGAATTGAATTAAAATTTAAGAAATACCTTACTATGTTCTATGAAAAGAATTATTTATAATCATATTTCTTCATGTGAAGATGATAATAACATTTGGAGAATGATATATATAACACATTTTAAAACATCAAATTTTTTTGAAATAAGAAGTGAAATGCTTATATCTAATTATCAAGCACTTGAATTTCATTATGGTGAACCTGTTACAAAGGAAGAATAATGGTTTATAAAAATATTCATTATTTTATAGTATTTTTTGAGAAAAATCATAATAAGATGAAATCCTTGATGAAAATATTATAGATATTATGCCCATTGAGTACGAATATAAGAGAACATCCATTGATGAGTTATAGAAGATAAAAAATCATACACATGATGATTTATTTTGAAATCTTTTAAAATATGAGGGTATATTGGAATAATATTTAGAGAAAGTTATGGTATATAATGGTGGACTTTTTTTATAAAAATTCAAATTCAATAAGAGATCAATATTCTGATAATGTTTTTAGGCCTTCGTGAAAAAATAAAGCTATCATATAAACTTATTCAAGTGATTCTGAACTTTCCAAAAATGAGTTATCTAATCATACTCGAATAATTAATAATATTATTGGAATGATATATTTTCAATATCATTACAATATAGGTAACAAAGACTAGAACCAAAAGAAGGATTTTGAAGTTACTTGTCATGAATGAAAAAGAGTTAGACATAGTCATCTGATTTTTCCCAAGTTAAAAAGAATAGATTGAAAGGATGTAAATTCTGAAAAGAATTAGAAAAAGTATTATATGTCTAAAGTCAAGATTTTTCTTAAAGATATTGACACATAATGTTCTAGTGGAGGTGATTCCTCATACAAATACTCATATAATTAAATTTCATATTAGTGGAAGATAAGCATTCTTGATATAGTATATATAATAACTCAATGTTTTATAGACAAGGAACACACTATTTAATCATTAACTAATATGTCTTCAAATGAGAATTATTCTTATGGGAGGTGATCCACATCGTTCAAATAACGAATCCTCCTCTACTAATAATAACAATACATTATGTTATTATTATTAAGAATCTATATTTTTTGAATTTTATGAAAATTAAAATTGCAATGTTTGTAAATAAAATTTAAGGATAATGAAAACCTTGAAAAATATAATTCGTGAATTTATAATTTAAAAAATGATATATAGGATTGATATAATGATCTTCATAAATCCTATTTTTAAATATAAACTCTTTATAAAGATGTAGAAGAATTATTTTTTTGAAAATTATTGTTTAAAAAATATTTTTGAGAATCACAGTTCCAAAACTAAAACATATGTGGAAAAGAATTTAGATGTAAAAATAAAATCTGAAATTACATCACTAAATAAATATTTATCTTACAATACTACTGGTAATGAAGGTTTTGATTAAATGTATAATCAAATCTATCCACATGGTACTAGTTCAAGAATATGATATACTAATAAAAAACATTTTGTAGTAACATTTAATTTTTTCCAAAGAATGCCCCCTTTTGTACTATATATTAATGTCGAGTTCATTGGAAAAATAATTATTCATTAAATAACACTCAATCCTCACGATTTCAAAGAGCCTATTTTTTGAAACAAATGGTGATTCCTAAGATCATGTTTTCTGATATTTTTAGACCTAAAAAGGTCTGGGATCCAAAAATCTAATTGTTTTGTCTTTAGGAGAACAAATAATGTACCAAAAACAATAATACAAGGTACATGGTTAGTGGGTGATTCAGAAATATGACTGGACACAAAGAATTATTGGAAAATATTATCGAAATGAATGGTGGAAAAGTTACTTTTGGAGATAATGATAAATGAATGATTATTGGTATGGGTAATAATATTATTCAAGGAAATGATTTAATTTCAAATTTTTTTCTTTGTTAAAGGTCCTAACTACTACATTATAAGCATAATTAAATTATGTGATGATGGTTACCTTGTGAATATTAGGTTTTTTTAAGGTGTAGTAGACAATTGAATGGGTAAATTTATTTTTTCTAACCATGAACATGAGAACTTATACACACTCTACTTATAAGACATTTGGAGAAATACATGCCTTATATGTGTTCAGTGAATGATCAATATTGGTTATAACATATAATGTTATTACATTGTATCCTTAGGAACTTATGTAAATTGACTATGAAAATTGTTATTAAAGATCTAATAGAGTATATATTTGATAAATCAAAATTCCTGAAACATTTTAAAAATGGTAAGAAAAATAAATCATATTTAAATCTATTACTGAAGTCTCATATATTGATTAACTACACTTAGTGGAAATTGATTTATTTGATCCCACAAAAACATTGAGTATTTTATGAAATTAATATATATTTGTTTTGGTTAACGATTATACTAGATATATATGGAAGTATTTTCTAGAAATGAAAATTTAAGCCTTTTGTTATTTCAAACCATTTTTATGAAATTTTATAAATGATAAAAAACTTAAGTAAAAAATATTTGCAGTGATCATAGTGGATATTTTTTAAATTACAAATTTGAAACATTGTGTACTTATAAAGGAACTAATCAAAAATTTTCAGAAGTTGAACTCCTCAAAAAATGGAGTTGTTGAAATAAATTTTTTTATTCTTCATCAATAATAAGAACCTAGTTGAGTGAATACTTAATTACTAATCATTTTTGGCCTGAAGATCTTAGTACATCTTTCACTACTATAAATCGAGCTTTAAATCAACATTTTATTAATTATACACCTTATGACTTGTGGAAATAGTGATAAAAAATTGTTTCATACATCATAGTATTTGGATTTATGTTATTCATATTCAATATAATAAATAATTTATAGAAATTTGCACCCAAACCCAAAGAAGGTATATTCTTAGTCTATCCCACTACTTATATGTCGTATAGATATTTTTAAAAAATAAATTTCACTATTGTGGAAACAATACATGTAAAATTTTATGAAACTGATCCTTAGGTTTTTAAAAAAACTCACTAAACATCCATGGATGTGTTTTTCAAAACAAATTTTAAACCATTAATAGAAAATTATCTTCTTAAGGAAAATAATCAAGAAATTATTTCTGATTTATTTACACAATAATATTATCTACTTTATGTCGAAGAATATGTTTTAAAAACATAATTCACTTGTCTCTTTGGAATAATCCTTCTTAATAGTATCATTGGTGATGTAAATAAACTAGCTAGGACAAGAATTACATTAATAAATGAATTATAACATCTATATTTCATTTCCCAATTCAAACCTAAAAATCCAAATGAGGCCTTAGGTGATAAATATTGGACCAATGAAATTAAAGATGAAATAAATTAATTCGAATGAAAAAATGTATGGAACTTGGATGAAAGACCTAAAGAGACCTCCGTAAATGGTGAAAATAGGTTTTTAGAAACACAGGTGATAAAATGGCACAATTATTATAAATAAAGAAAGACTTGTAATTAAAGGTTATAACCAATAAGTGGGAATACATTATGAATAAACATAGGATTTGGTAGGTTGAGTTTAATCTATTCATATTCTCTTTTCCTTTGTAGTATTATTTAATTTCAAACATTTTCAAATGGATGTGAATCTTTATTTATTTAATGGATATGTTAATAAGGATGTTTTTATTGAACAACCTCATAGTTTTGAAGATAACAAACATCCTAAATATGATTTTAAACATACAAAAACTTTATATAGATTTAAATAATCCCCAAAATAATGGTATGATGGATTAATTGGCCTTTTGTTACAAAAAAATAATGTTAAGGGAACTTCTGATTTGATTCATTTTATAAAGAATCTAAATAAAAAATTGTGATTGTTCAAATATATGTTAATGGCATCATATTCAGGTCACCTTAAAATTCGTTAAAATATTCCTTGGGGGATCTTAAGAAATCTATGTTTGGAATAGGTATGGTGGGTGAGTTATCATTTATTAATGGTTTTCAAATTACTCAAATACTAGAATACAATTATATATGTGCACATAAGTATAGAAAATATTTTCTTAAAAATTATGCAAACAAAAATAGGAAAAGTATTAGTACTCAAATAGGTTCATCAAATACACTTGACCTCAATCAATATGAAAATATAATTTATCAAAAAATATATATGTGTATGATAGGAAGCCCACTAAATTTAACAGCTAGCCATCAATATATAATGTATTCCATATTTTTATGTGCAAGGTATCAAGAAAATCCAAAGGAATCCCAATTATAATTATGATAGCGAATCTTTTCTTATAAAAATGATTCCATGTAATTATGAGTTTCCTATGATTCTAGAAATTTTTTTGAATTAACAATGTTTTCAAATGATGACATTGGTGGTTGATGCGTTGATAAAAAAATCTCAAACATGTCAATTCATAGAAGATTCATTATTTTTTTGGTCTTCTATGAAAGAAATCTATAGAACATTACACTACTAAATCTAAACATGCATTAGATGGATGTTTGTGTAATCAGGTGTTTTGGATGCAACACTCACTCACAAAAAATGGCTTGAGTTTAAAAAAACACAAATAATTTTGGATAAAAAATTTCTATTTCCCTTATTAAAATCTATGCACACCACGCTAATGAAAAAAACATAAGTATTAGGAATATCTTTTTTATGGGTCACACAAAAAACAGGGATATTTTTTACCATTCATCAGAATGAAAGAACAAATTGATGATATTTTTTCAAAACCACTACCTTCAAATAGATTTGAATACATTAAATAGAATCTGGGAATGATAACTATAATGTAATCATGCATATATAGTTTTTTTTTACCCACATCTGATCATTATGTTATTCCATTTGATATGGGGAGTGTATATGATTTCTTTTTTCAAAACCTTTAATCTTTAAAAGTTTTAATTTTTCAAAAAAAAATCATAATAATTCTTCTAGACATCAGCATGTTTTAATATCTGATTTGAATTACTAGTTAGATTTAAAAAAATAAACAAATTTTCATTTTCATAAGGACTTTGAAATGATAATATGTTCAATTTGAAAATATAAAAGATGTGTGTTTTCTTTATTATAATAATTATAAACAATTTCATTTTAAACCTTTCAATCAAATTTCATAGAATTAATTATATTTGCGGTTTTCAATTAAAATCGAAAAAATTGCATTTGAGATTAAAATCATATTGGAAATGTTTTCATATTAAAATTTTTAATAGGATTTTAAAAATTAATAATTTATCATATTTTCATTTGTAAACTTATTATGATCATTTCTTAATTCATTATTATTTTTTCTTAACTATCACGGTCATTTAAAAACATGGAAGAAAAGATTATCAAATAAATTTCTCCACTCTAAAAGGTATTTTTCTTTATTTAGTACTTTAAAAACTATATTATTTTAATTAGTTTCATTATTGTTTTTTATTAAATTATCAATGAATTACTATTCCATCATCATTATTTTAAAAAATTGTCAATTGTATATGATGGAATAGTATTAAAAGAAACATATGTAGTTTGTGCATGTTCCCCCTCTATCAAAAAAAGAAGATGATTTTTTTTGTTCAATAATAAATTCTGGATGGAAAAGAATATTTGACATTGGAGTCTCAAATCTGAGAATATTTTCTTAATTATATATAGAAATGTACTGATGGAATTAAAGAATAAGATAATGTTTCTAAAAAATTATAAGAATATGAAGGAGAATGAGAAGGATAAAGAGGAGATGAAGAAAAACAAGTGGAGGAGGAGGAGGAGTAGGATAAGGTGAATATTAAGATGTATGTGAGGAAATCAAAGATAAAGTAAACTATGATGGGAAGGAATATGAAAATCATTCTGGAAAGAAACCCTTAAGGACTTTTCAAGCATATTCAAAGCAATTATCCTCTTAATGGGAAATTAGCCAGCCAAGAAAATCCAAAACCTCCCTTAATTTAGGAAATTGTATCTTTAATCCTGAGGGGTGATCTAAATCAAAATTAGAAGGAAGAATTAACTAATAAGGTTGTTCTCGACACAATTTAAATTTATGATATAGAATAATAATCCAGATTCAATGAAATATAAAAAATGTCAGTAAAATAAGTAATCCGAACCAGAAAGAAGAATGATTCAATATGATTATGAATATTTGAATACAATAAATTCTAGAGGTATTTATTTCATTTATCATAAATTAAGAATTTTGGAGAGTAATATTCCATTATTTCTGATATTGGAAACAAAATTTTACTTTTTGTGTAAAACCAATAAAATGATTTGTATTCAGTTAATGCTTTGATAGACAGGTTGATATGAATAAAGGTAGTATTAAAAGTGTTTAATTTTTTTTGAAACCCATAGGAAGAGTTGTAATGAAATTATAAAATGGTCTCTATGTTTTGATAATGATAATAAGATTCATGATGACAATGTATGAAAATTAATGAATTCTATCGATGAAACTAACATTACCTTTAATAGTTTTCATGAGGTATATCCAATAGGGTAATGTTTCATGAAAATTTTATAAGTTATTCTAAGAAGAAATCTTAATATATCTCAATAATTCAAGAAATAGTTATGTTTTTTTCAAGGATATTTAAAGATTATGTGTTTTTAGAGAATAAATTATTTTTTTAAATAATCTTATTGATGACTTCTCTAAGAAAATCAAAGATCAGAAGGATAATAATAAACATTTACAACAAAATTTCTTGGCTCAAAAATAAAAAGGAGAATGAACATGATGAAATAATTTTAGATCCCAGAAGAAATGATTCATGATCATGAAAAGGAAAACAATACTCATGATTAGATCATCCCAACGGTCTATGAAGAGAGAAAATAATTAAAAAAGATGAAAACAATTGTCATATTTTTAATTCCATTGAAGAATGATTGAATTTATTAAATACTCTTATTTTATTGTTTTTTGAACTTTAATTGAATGACATAGTCACCATCTTACTTAATATTTGAATGTCTTGCAATTATTTTGGTTTAATTTTCTTTCTTTTATTCCTATATGATCTAGTACATTATTCTTTTGTATAGATAGTTTGTTAACCTATTTTTAGATATTAAAAAGACTTTTACCTATTCCTTTTTGAAATTCTCAAAGGGTAGAAATTTATACTAAAAGGGAGAATTCTATAGTTAGGGAGAGATGATATAATGAAGGGGGGAAAACTTGTTAAATATGTTAATAATATCCTAATAGTATTTATTATCCTAAGGTGGATTTTTCGGTATTCATCCATTATTTTCAAATGATTTATAAACACAGTGGGATATGAGTATTATTGTTTATTTATGAATATGATGTACTAAAAAGTAATTATGAAATTATGTTTTTCAATGTTATATTCTATTTACGTATTATGGATTCTGATTTCCAAAATTGGGGATACTCTTATGTCAAATGTTCATTTTGACTTTTCCATTCATTTTCATGAAATCAAAATCTATTTATTAAATACATAAATACATAATTATTTAATGTCCAATGTGTTTTAATTTTTTAAATAAAACATTATTTTCTACAGTACATATAATTTATTTCAGAGTATTCATGAATTTATATTACAATTATATTAGTGAGCATAAATCCGATTATAATCGGATTCACCATATCAAATAAAATATAATACATTTTATCTTATATTCGTACTAAAATTGATTTATATAGATTTAATATCAGAATCATTACTAAAGAATCAACACTCTTAATTTAAATCACAATGATAATCTATAAGTAAATCCATTGTATTGACTAAAGGATAAATTATGAATGTAAAAAACAATATTTTATTATAAAGTAATACCTTTTACACTAAAAATGTGTGAAAGAAATGATTTCGTGAATTCTGTTATAATATGTGTAAATCAAAATGATGTCATGAATTCAGTTATAATATGAACATTGATGTTCTAGGATTTCAGGTCCATCCTAATATCTTAGAGAAAATATAACCATTGGAAATAGAGATGAACTTTGGAAGGATTTCTTATAAATACTAGGTCATTTATAGATTTGATAATTATATGAGAAATATACATGTAGAGACACTCTAGGGATATTTTGGTTGTGCAAGGTCTCTAATTTTGACAAGAAGTGAATTGATTGTTCCTTGTGCTTGTACATTATAGAGTTTTTTTTTACTTTGTGATATTCTCATTGTTGTGATTACAGTTGAGGGCTTCCGAGGGTAGGAAGATATAGTTCTGATCAACATATTGATCAAGGGATCGCATGAATACCAAGACAGATCCAATCATTATATTGAGGGATTTTAGGGATAGTCACATAGAGAAAATAAAATCATTATATCGAGGGATTGTGGGGTGATAAATACCAACTGATCTTCATATAAAGGGATCACCCTAGTTAGGGTATGAAAAAATTTCCTCTAAAAATAAAATAATGGACCATTATTCGTTTTTATTTGATACACTTATTTTAGGTTAAAATAATTGTATTCATTTACTTATTTTATAAAAATTATTATATTTCCACTACAACAGTAATAGAAATTGAATTATTTTATAATTTTATCTTTTTATTTGTATTCGGTTTATTATAAAATATTCAATTACAATAAAATAATTTTACACTATATTAATTTTTGAATAGGTTATCATTATGAATAAAATTCTATAAAATTTAAGATATAATCCTTCTTTTTTATTTCTCCCATTTATCATAACAATAATGATTATGATTCCTTATATGCTTAATCTGATTAAATATGTTTCATCTGTGAATAAAATTAAAATCTAATTATGATGTATGTATTATATATCATAACCTACTTGATTATGATATTATTTTAATCAAATCCAATGTCGCAATCTAATATATACATAAATACATATGTGGTTTTTTTGAATATGATTACTTTAACCTTTTTAAACTATGTTTTTGTTAAGGATAAAAATGAATGTTTTTAAACATATAATTCACCCCCTATTATATTTATCTATAAACATATACATTTTGATCAAACATTAGTCATAATTAGGATTACATGGGTTGGTCAAGATGTAATTTTATTTTACCATAGTGCATGACTAAGGCTAGAGAGATTGGTTAGGACCTGAGATATTAGGCCCCCGAATGATCCAGTGGATGGTCATTGAGCATATTGAATGACCCATTAAGGAAGACTTATGTTAAAAGTAGAATCCTAGGATAGGTTTATTCATTATGATGACTTTATTTCATGATTTAATTTGTTATTTTTGGAAAATAAAATAAAAATAATTTAAATATTCATTGTTTGAATTCCATGATATTAGGCATAGGATATACTAATTATTTTTAGGAATGCATCATGTTTATTATCCATGATTTGCATAGGTATTTGAGGTTAAGTAGGCTAGTCTAGTTTATCATCAATGAGTTGACCCGAGAGAGGTGGATGAGGCATGGAAGTGGATTTTGTGTTCCTTTCATTGACAATGTTTGGTTATGTA
The DNA here is from genome assembly GCA_963277665.1 of Viscum album. NCBI lineage: Eukaryota > Viridiplantae > Streptophyta > Magnoliopsida > Santalales > Viscaceae > Viscum > Viscum album. The sequence goes on along the minus strand of OY728130.1, from coordinate 371,215,799 downwards.
TTAGAGGAGTGTCTTAGATCTATATACATAATGTTGGATAGAGGATCTTGAGATCGATATCGGTACGATCTGAGCATGAGATATGTTCTTGGTACTATTAGAATATAGTTAGACATTGGGAGCCTCATGTATGTGGGGGATGTGGTTCCATTATATTCCCAAGGAGGAAGATGTGTTGTGGCCAGACCTTCAAAGGGATTTCCGGGTAGAGATACTTTTTTCGACTATGAGGTTACCCAAGAAAAATGTGCTTCTCTATCTTGTATTGGTGATTCTGGGAATATGGGATCTTGGGATCATATTCAAGTACCTCATAAAATCTTATCTAGTTATTTTTATAGATGAGGAGTCCGGATTGCAGTATCTATAGGAGGCTTTTAATCTAGTGATCAAGTATTCTGTCAGACCATTTACGATCCTCATGTATTTATAGGTGAAACAAATGTATGATGTTATCGATTAGATTCATTCCTAGGAGTTAAAACCTAGAAATGTGTCATGCGGATTGTTTCTGGGAGAAGGGATTCTGGTTTTTGGAAGTGGGTGTTCAGGTCGTTAGGGTTATATTTAGTAGGGAACTATGTATAGAAGTTACAATCCTAAACATCCAATAAATATTGTTTTTAATCCCCTATTGTATGTTTTTATTTTTCATTCCATATATATAGTATTATGGGAACCCCCATAATTAGGGTCTGACCACTAAAGGAGCTGGTTTCAAATGGACAATCAAGCATTTTTTAGTAGATACAGTTTCCTCCAAGGTAGTTTAAGAAAAATGGGCCATAAGTTGTTTTTTACAAACAATAGAAGGTGGAGTTGGAATATGTAAGCCTCATGATGGTCCACATTCAAAGGGACGTTCTCTTGAATATGGATGTAGAGGTTGGAAATTGAGATGTGGAGGAATAAGGTACACAATTTAGATAGAAGTATCAGTAGAGCAAATTGTTGTTCGAGGTACGATGAGATTATTTTCTTCCATTATGTGTTATTTTTTTGATTCAAGAGACACTTTCTCCTTTTTTTCTCCTACTTTGGTACGTATTTTATAAATATATATGAAGAGGCTTCCAGTTCCCCTTGTGTTATCTACTCTATTTAAAGTCCACGCGTTCTTGTCTGATGTTCGATGGGAATGTAGACTAGTAAGGGGGAAGCATCAGTCCATGGGAGAATTCATTATATTGTAGATACAACCATAATATATTATCCTTGGTATATCTTGGCTATATTATATGATTTTAGTGAATGATTGATTCCAAATAATAGTAATTTTTTCCAATTTATAGGGCCACTGACTATTGTCCATTGTCGAGTGAGGTTACAGGTTGGGTCATAGACATGTTGTGTCTCTTTTGTTAAAGTTTCTAGATTAGTCTACATGATCTCGTGTTTACTATGTTCATAGGGATCTCGATTTGTTCCTATATGATATTCTATATGAGGTAATTAAAGTACTTCCTCAAGACAACATCGATTTTTGGATAAGGATATATCCAAGTGCATCTCTGATTTTGATGGCTCTATATCATAGAGTTCCAACAAAGTTGCATGAGTTGAGGGTACATGTGGATGAAATCATAAATTGAGGATTCATCAGATCCAATGTGTCTAAATGGGGAATTTTAGTATTGTTTTACAAGATTCTGGATGGTAGTCTGAGTTTTTTTATAGACTACTAGAGTTTGATCAGGTGACGATCTAGAATCATTTCCCTCTTCTAATGATTGATGATCTATTCGACTAGTTTAAAATTTCTTGTTCATTCATGGAGATTGATTTGCAGCATGTATATCTCATGTTAAGGGTAAATTATGATGATATTTAGAAGACTTATTTTTTGTGAAGGAATGGAAAGATCGAGTTTGTGGTTATGTTGGTCTTTATTATGAACACACTAGCCAGGTTCATGGTATTTGTAAATTCTGTGTTCTACATGTTCATGGATTTGTTCTTCTGTGTATTAATTGATGATATCATGGTCTACTCAAAGTCATTGGAGAATAATTACTGTCATCTCATAGTTTTATTTGTAGGTCCTTCAACACCACTAGCTTTATGGGTAGTTTTCCAAGAGTGAGTATTATATGTAGGAGGTGTGTTTCCATGGATTTGTGGTGTCTTGGTAAGGTTTGGAAATGGACCCATCGATGTTTGATGCAGTTTTTTCATGGGAAAAACCTTTGAACATGGAATATTTTCACATGTTTTCATGGTCTTATTGGCTATTGTTATAGGTTTTTAACTGATATCCATTGAGTTAGATCTCCCCTAATAGTGTTCACTAGGTTGGATTGAGATATTTTGTGGAATTATTTGTGCCATTGAACATGTTATTATCTAAATGAGAAGATAGTTTGTGCTCTAGTGATTTTTTCTCTTGAGGTGGTTGTGTTGTTTGAGGTTATTTGTGACACATCCCATCTAACCTAGGGATGAATTTTTAATATTAATATGGTTGTAATCTATTATGGTTATAGGGTTTTACATCCCCATTATAGTAACTATTCCACAACTGATCATGATTTTGTGGAATTTTTTTCCCACTTATTTTTTTGTGGTATTACCTTTTAGATGAATGATTCATGGTTTTTACAAACCATATTAGGAAGAAATAATTTTTCTATAATTGTGATTGGTATCTATACTTGGGAAGGTTGAATAATTTTATTCAGGATTATTATTTTGAGATCTCTTAAACCTGGTAAATGGTAATGTAGTTGTCTATGCATTGAGTTTGATGTCTTGAGGGGATTTGTCACAAACGTCTCTAGATTTTTGGGAATGATTTATAAATATTTTATAGATGAATCTTGATGTTGGAGAGATAAGTGTATAAGGTTTTCATTTCAAAAAAACCATGGAGTCATATTTGATACAATAGTTAGTGTAGTCTTAGGGGGTATACAAAGCAGAATAGGCTATATGTGATCATGCTGGACATGTTGATGCACCAGAGGGATGTTTATAGGATGATAAAAATCAGATGTTTTTATTGAGGTCCTTTATTTCATGGGTTATGCATGAGGAAATTCTCCATGATTCTTTTAGCTCATATTTAGTGGTACATACTCATATGATGACGATGTATCATGCCTTCAGTAGACAACATTGTGTGTTAGTGAGAAACTGCTGGGTTGTAGTGTTTATGGTAAGATTTCTTGTTTTTCATTAGTTGAAAGAGGAAAACTATATCCCATGAGTTTTTTAGTCCTAGAATTTTCCTAATTATAAATAAGAGGACATATAGAAGTATTTAGTTGTATGGTTATCCTGATCTTATGGGGTTATAATACGGTTTGAATGATAGTCGATCAGTTGAAAAAACTAGATCACATTCTGATGAACATTGTATTGGGTGCCAATGATGTTTTGGAAAGGTGGTACATGGAGGATTCGGTTACAATTCATGGGTTAATATGGACCATAATATCTAATCAGGATCCTCATTTTTACCTTGTTAGAAAAAAAGTTTTAGCAATATGTTTATGGAACCCAATTTCTCTTTAAATCTACTTTTAACCCTTAAACTGATGGGAAGAGGGAGCATACCATCCAGAAACTAGAGGATATGTTTTGGGCATGAATCTTGCTCTTTTATGGATCATGGGTATGAAACCCAAAAAATTCAATGATTGTATACAAAAATATATATCACTCGTCTATTAGTATGCCTCTATTTGACGTGTGTACATGTGGTTGTGTTGTTCTACATTAATTTGGATAGAGGTTGTAGAGTTGTATGTTATTGGGCCTAATGTTGTGGATAGAACAACTGTGAAGATATAAATGGTTTCAGATTGGATAGGGAGGCGTAGGACTGTTAAAAGGCCTATAGCAGTTGTAGGAAAAGGTTAATTGAATTTGAGGTTGGAGACCATGTGTTATTGAGAGTCTCACGTCGATGTTAAAAATTCATGTTTGGTATAGAGAGTCATCTTTATCCCAGGTTTGTTGGGGCATTTGAGGTGATGGGTCATGTTGTAAAGGTGGAATATAATTTTGCATTGCCACCATAGCTGGGCATGATTTAAGAAGTCTTACACATCTCTCATCATCGTTGGTATATTCATGATGACCCCCATGCCATTTACTACGAATAGTTGTAAATCAAGGATTATGTAATGCTCATGGAGTTTCTAATAAAGAAACATGAAGGCTAAGAAAAAGAATTTATATAGATGAACCATTTCCTTGTTTTGTGTGATGTAGAATAATAGTTTCCTAGATAAGAGTTCTTATGAGTGAGAGATGTATATTTGTTATTATTTCCATGAGATGTATGAGTTTTTTCCTTATTTTTCCAATGATTGGATGACACTATGTAGGGAAATTTTCACTTTTTATTGATGTGTGATGCCTCATAATACCCTAACGTGTGGAAAAGGGAGGACCTAAATCCTAATAGAGCTTAATTAACAGTGATGTGATAAAATTCATGCAGGGGGGGGGGAGATTTATAGTGTTCCTAATATCTTTTCATGGATAATGATATTCCCTAACTCTTTTGTTTGGAAATAGTGAATTTTTTTAAATAATGTGGAAGTTAGTCAGTTGTTTATTAGTTTTTTTAAATATAGTGGATGTGGATGGTACCTGATGACGTAGAGTTGTACCCTATGAGAGGTGGTGTTGTGATTATTTAGATTTTAGTGGTTGTTTTTTTGGCGTTTGTGGATGGTGGTAGTGTTTTCTATTTTATTTGATCATTGAGAGGTATCTCATGGTTTGGTATTTTTGACCCCTTTCCTTTATGGTTTGGTTTTCGATTCATGGGAAATAGAATCATTTCAGTGTTATGTAATGATATGTTTTATGCCTTCCAAGTCTATGACATCGCTAGTTTTGTGTGTTAGAGGTTCTCAGAGGAGGCTTGGAAGTGGTCAGGAAGAGTCTGGAAATTTAATGATGTAAGTTGGGTGAATACATGATGAGTAAATCCTACATTCTATTTATGTGTGGTTTATAACATTTATAGGTCCAGTTTATGATGTTCAGATTTTATCATTTAAATAAGTATAATAGAACAATATTTCTAATGAAAGTTATCCCTAAGGATTACAAGATGTGAAAGGGGATTATTCATCATGTAATTACCTTGTATAGTGCATCACTAAGGTTTAGTGTGCCTCATGTTTTTTAACAAAACCAATTATCTCTGCCTCATTACAAGAATTCAAAATTTCTCTTTTGAGGAGTTTTTAGATTCCATCGATGGTGATTAATCTCCAGAATCCCTTCTTCAATCATTGGATTCCTACCTTCGATCAATGGAATGTTGTCCTCTCATTATCATCTATTTCCTCCCATTCTTGTTTTAATTTTTTTTCGGTGGTTCATTTTGATTAGGGTTAATTATTTGGGATGTTCTTGGATGATCTGTGAGTGTGGTGTGGGTTGAGATGTAGGTTTCATGCGTGGTAGTGAGTTTTTGGGAAATTCTTTATATTCTCTAAGATTCTTAGCTAGATCAGTAAGATTTATTAAGGTATGTGATTCTTGTTTAACACTTTTATGGGATTTGTTTGGGATCTTCATTATTTTACTTGCCTTTGGGTGGATATTAAGGGTTATCTTAATCACATAATAAATTTCATTACTAAACATTTATGGGTATGAGAGTTATTTTTTGTTTTTCTATTTAGATATATGTTCTTGATGTTGTTATGCATTCTTATTGCCAATTGTTAAAATAGTAGTTGTTTTAATCCATTCTTGTGACATTTTTGATATATGTGATGACCCTTGTTGAAATATTTACTGATAAACCCATTTATAAAAGGTTAAGGAACATATATTTTTATAATAATTGGTTTCTTATGGATATCTATATTGTGTGATAATAACCACACTAATTTAAAGAAGCAATGTGATAATGGCCTAGAATAATTGAAATCAAGAATGTGTTTTATGATTTTTACAAGTCAATTTTGTGTTTCTCTACATTTAGTGTTCCATTATGATTGATAGATATGAGACTATATCGTTTTTGGTATGTGTCACAATGATGTGATGGTTTGTTATCATGGATATGATGTGGGAAGTTGTGCATTGTGGTACAGTTGTTATGGCATGGCTATTACGACATAGTGGTTTGGATACATAGTGGTTGTGGATGTATGATATATGGTATGTGTGGAACTTTTGTTGTGATATGGATTTTATTATGTCATGTGATGATGATGGTGGATGTTTGGTGTTTTGGAGATCATTTTCTAGTATGGTTCTTTTAATTTCCCATGTATTAATGGAATAAATTATGTTAATGAATGAAATAAAAAAAATTAATGGGATTATAATTAATTATTAATGGGTGCAATTATATGTGATTTATGGATAAAATATAATTGAAAAAATGAGATGGATGTTTACGTATGGTAAATATCTTAATTAATAAATCTGGTGAAACTTGTAAGTCAAAGGTGGAAAACATTGTATGGATTGTGTGGTGCTTCTGTGGTGTGTTTCTTATAGTAGTGGTGTAATTTGGGACTATTTTTGTGTGGTATGATGTGGTGATGAGGTGTGTGGTATTATTATTTATGCGGTGCCTTTTTGGGTATTTTGTTTTATCTCTATATAATTTATCTTTGTGATATTTTATGCACACCCAACCTGAGTTGGATAAACATACCAATGCTCAGAGGTTCTCAGTTATAGGTGTTCTCTCCAACATATAAGATTGTAGTAATAAATATGGTTTGCTACCCACTATCCCCCACTATTATTTTATTTGTTACATGTTGGACCAGGTGTACTAGAGTGATATGTGATATGTGGCCCTAATGTTTTCAGGTGAGGTGTGATGTGTAGTCCCAGGTCTCTTTGAGATGAGTTGTGATTTATTGGCCCCAGTGTCTTCTAGATGAGATTTTATATAATGTGATATGTGGTGGGGTCATTAATTGTATAATTATGTCTTTAGGTTTATGTATTTGGTGTTCATGTTACCCTAATTCTCTTGTTCAAGTTGGGATGTGATGTGGAGTGTATCATTGGTGTTTGTGGTTGGTTTGTGATATGATGTGGTGGGTGGAACAGTTGTGTGCAGGAAGGATGTTTCTTGAAGTTGTTTGTGGCTAATTTATGTGTGGGAGGGATGTGATATGATTTTTTTTTTGATTTTATGGGAGCATAGGAAGTTTTAAATTGGGGCATGATAGAAGAAAATTATTGGGGAAGAGGTAGTATGCGAAGGTTCTGGGCGTAGCTGGAGCCTGTGGAGGGGTGTACTTGATATTAATTTTTCAATTAACAACTATCAATTAAAGATCATTCATGATGATAAAACTCATGATAATAAAAATATAATGAAGAAAGAAAATGAAATTGAGATTTCCTAGAACCATATAGAGGATCATCATATGTTTGTTATAATTAATTTAATTATAAGACAAGAATTACCTTGATGTAATTCTCTCTCCATTGATGTTTCCAGTCAGGATCTAATGTGATTTGTTATTTAATCTTAGAAGCTATTTGTAGGGTTCCTCTTGCCTTGATACTGATGTCCTCCACGTATTTCTAGACATCAACTAAGGGATCTTCAGGTGTTAGAACAGAAGAGCCTTCATATACGATGTCTGCCTTCAATCTCTTTGAGAGTTCCTTCCAAAGAACTCACCTTGATCCGGTGGAAGAGGATGTCTCCCATAAAATCATAGAATTATTGGAGGAAAACAATTCTGTTTTGTCTTAAGAGCTTTCTCCAGATCCATTGAGCACAACCACAAGGAATGGCTAGATCTAATGAAAATAATGTAATTGGGATTTATATTTCTTAGAATAATAAAACGAAAGAATTACACAAATGAATTTATTCATTTCATTTAATTATTACTAAGACCCCAAGTCTATTAATAATATTTAACTATTATTATTACATAACATGTGCCCTAAGAATTACACATAATATTTTTTAATTAAATAAATAATATTATATCTCAAAAATCCCCATAAAAACTAAATGGCATTTATATTAATATATATAGTGTGTACTTTTGTTGTTACATTTTATTTATTTCCTCCACAACTTTTATTATACCTTGAATAATGACTATTTACTACTTTAATAAATATCACTACATTATTTTCAAATAAATATATTATTTCATCAATAATATATTAACTCGAATAACTAGTGTTGAAATTAATGAAATCAGGCATCCATGAATCATTACCAAACCAAAACATGGGATAAAGTTTATTCAAATGGTTAAATGAATATTTCATTGAAATATATAGATACACTTCGTGTGTGAAACTCTAGGACTCTTTCTCAGAACAATAATGTGGAGACTTTTTAAATTCCTAGCATAGTGACTAGAAACATGCCAAGGCACCCAATGAGAAAGAATTTAATGCTGAAATGAAATGTCACCTCATATGTATTCTTATCGTGTAATGTAATCCCTTTGTCTCAATATCTCAGATTAAGCGGGTTCCATGGTAGTCACATCAACCCATGTGCTCGACTACTCATTCTTTGACCTCCCAAAATTGAACATTCCCATCCTCACCAGGGCCATGTATATATTTAGGCTATATCAATTCCATCAAAGGGCATGAGATATCAACTTTAGTAATGGAACAGAATGTAAAAATCATTTCATTCATTATCTATTAATGTTGTATTACATGTGACAGACCTAACATATACTACCTCACTACGAATATTGTGTCATCAAATTTTTCTTTAATACATCTATTTTTTTGAGTTTTAATACACATTAATAATAATATTAATGTTTAAGTACCAATACACATGTCCACAGATAAGAACATCCAATGACACTAAGAAAAGTGGATTTCCTACTAGTAGGTCTCCTTCTAAGAATATCCTTCTATATATTACCAAGGATGAACACAATGAGAAGTTGCCACATATTTTTATGGGCCCTCATCGCTAATGTAATGGGTTATTTTTTGTCCCTAAAATAACAACATGTGGCCATAGAACATATATTCAATATCAGTGTAGTGGAAATTTCGGGTTCTTATCATATCAGGGATCCGCGATGAACCTTTAGTGAAATAGTTCTCCTTAAGATAGGATCACATGCCTTTTATATAGAATAAAAATAAATATGCTTTAATGTGATTATTAATATTCAAATCCATGAATTTAAGTTTTCCATAAAGTATGAAGTAGTTGATTTTAGTCCACAAATTCAACAGACTCCCACTTAGACTAGAGTCAACTGCTAATAACCTATAACCCGTTTCCCTCACATGATATTCATGCTACTATTGAGATAGGTGATTAGCCACTAGAAGAGGATGATATTCATTGTTTATTTATATGGTTTTCAGGTAATTTTTTATTAATAAATACCATTTTAGTGCATTTTACACTTTGAACATAATTTCACATCATGATTGCAATTTTTTCTTAAAATTCACTACTACATGGTACATTTGTGAGCATAATTTACAATATCCAATTGTCTTGATTTTAATTTCATATTTAATTTTCAGTTTTCTCATTTCATTTGGAACAATTCATACTTTTTTTTCACTTGAATATTCAAATTGGAAGACCACCAAAGTGGGCTATGAACCAACCACATTCTGGGAGAAGTGATTTAGACAGAAGACCAATAAAAGTACTATATCAGCCATGATTAAAGCCCAATGTGTCCCAAATATTAACTGGATTTAGAATAATTCATGGAGAATATTTAATTCAATATTTACCCAAGCTACTTCGAAGGTTGTAATGGAGTTCCAGGCGGCTCAATTTGAAGATGTAATTCTGGGCCAGATTCCACGGCCCAGAAAAACATCCCACCATTTAAATCATATCTCGCAAACCACAAATTAGTTTGTGCTAAAATTTTATAGGATATTAGGGGACATCTGGTTATTCATTGAAGTATGAAATGGACCAATCTAATTCGGCCTTTTAGAAGGATATTTCGGTGCTTCTTTTTGGTAGATTCATGCTGGCTCCCACTTTGAGGCAAGGGTTGAAAAGTCTCCTATGCATTTAATGTCCACCCACCTTTCCCCACCAAAATTAATTAAAGGCACATGGGATGATGGGGACATGGCATAGGAATTCCAAATGCCATATTTAAGGCAGTAGTGGTGAATTATTTGAAATATCATGGAGCTTTGTTTTTATTGTAATGTTATTATGCCAAATTGTCTTTGTAGCATTTTTCATTCTCATGTAAGTTGTTCAAATCACATTATTATTCAATAAAAGTGCTTATTATTCTCTTGTTCTATTCTTATTCATATCACCTTGATACCATTAACTTAAGGTGTGAACTTTTTCACTCCAAACCTTGTGATTTGTTTTCACACAATGGTGGAGTGATCTTTATTTTTGAGTTTTTACTTCTTCAATTCCACCCTCGTAAGTCTACATCCTGCTTCTGTTGAGAAAATTTTATCAATGGAGGGATATATATTTTATGGTTTGATCCAATGGGGTAGAAAGGGGCTTTATTGTATTTTATTTATCACTCTCTAAATGTTATTAACTTCTTTTATTTGATTTTATTTCATTAAATGATTTTCTCTCTTCCTCTTCCTTATTTAATTTATTTCCCCCACTTTTATGTGCTAGTTAGATTCTTTAACTTGGAGTGCTAATTAAAATGATCCTACATGTGTATAGGTGATTAGTATGTGTTTTTGGTGGTGTTTATTTAGTAAGTGATGAGGGTAGTTTGAATTCATTTCATGAATTCCTCTCAAGTTAATGAAATTGAAATTTTAAAAGAAAATGATAATTCATCCAATCCACCCCGAACAATAACCTAGGATCAACTAATTTTCTCATAATTTTAATTCACATAGATATTTTAGTGCTCTCTTTTAAAACAATCTAAAATCAACCCTAGTTGGCCACTTCATTGACAAAAATCCATCTCTTTTCATTGAGTGTCTAAATGTTCTTCTTAGGTCTCTGAGGATTTGACAACCCAAGCTGCACTGCTAGTGACTGATTTAACCTTAGAACTAGAGTAAATTTGGGAGACACCAAATTTTGGTGCCATTGCAGGGGACCCAAGTAAGTTACCAAAGACAATATCATCCTTTTCTCACCCCATGTTCTCTATTCTCACCCCCATATCTCTTATCTTTTCCCCCTTTTCTGTTTGTGTGTGTCCTGAGAATCTTGAATCCAACTTTCTGTATTCTCCCATGGAGTATTTTCAAAATCACCATGTCACAAACTCACACGGGAATCAAATGGAAATTCAATATTGGGAAGACCCTAAATTATAAAATTTCTTTGATCAACCCTTTAATGATTACCCTGCACCCGATGAGACGTACGATCAATGTGATAATGAATGTTTAAATGATCAATTTTCTTCCCTCTCATGGATGATTAAAGAGTCCAATCTTATTGAAGTCCATAATGTTCAAAATACCATCTTATCTATTCATCAATCATTTCTTGAACAATTGTGCAATCAAATAGAGATAATGAATTCTGAGGTTTTATCTTTGAGGTTAGAACTACAAAACATTAAAACCTGTGAAGAACCCATTTTAGAGTCTGGGAAATCAGGGTTAGATAATGAAGTGAATTGGTCATGTAATGTTGAAAGTCAATACGAAGAGTTTTTAAATCACGGGGAAATTTATTTTTTGAATTAAAAATATTATAACTTCACATCATGGATTGAGTTTCCTGAACCTGGCTCTATTAGTGATTTTTTTTGGACCACCCATCACTGAACCACTAGAGGAAATCCAAAACATTGAGCTCAGACCCACTCCTAGAATTCAAATGGATACTTTTGGGGATGAATCATATTTTTATAAGGAACCTATTCATTCTAAAAATGTTTTAAAGGAAACTGATTTTGAATCAAATTACCAATATTCTTTAAGAAAATTCAATCAACAAAAACTCAAAATCATTGTCCTTTCTTCCCCACTCGAGTATCCCATCATTTTTCACAATAAAGAGCTTGGGGTTTTCATTCATTAATCTCATGAAACCCACAAGGTGGGGTTGATATTTGATTTATTATTAAAGACTACAGAAGAAAAAATATCAATCATTTCTGATACTCCTTGGATTTTTCCATTCATTTTAGAAAATAGGATTGTTCATGAATCAAATCCAAAACCTTCTTACCAACCACAAGGGAGACTCATTTTCAATCATGTTGAATTAGAGAAAGATGGGTTCATTAAAATTCTTAAAGTTGGAATCAGATAATTTGGGGGATTCATGTGGAGCTAAAGACTTTAAATTAAGCGCTGCATGGGAGGCAACCCATGGGTTTCATGTTTCCAATCATTGTAAATCATTTTTTTATTTTGATTTTTTTTTAAAAAATTAGACTGTTGACCTGTTCATCTTTTATGAGTAAGGATGGGTATGAAAGGGGAGAATCATATTCATCCATGTCACAAGGTGTGATCCCTGAGTAATTCCTTACCCAGAAATTTAAAATAAGACAATGTATCATCAGTTTATTTCATTTTATTTTATGGTTTTATAGGTATTTAAAAAAATAGATTGTTGAACTGTTCTTCTTTTATAAGTAAGTATGAGTATGAAAGGGGAGCACCATATTCATCCGTGTCACATGGTGTGATCCCTAAGTAAAACCTTACCCATAAATTTAAAAGAATATAATGTATCAGTAGTTTGATTTAAAAAAACAAAAAAAATAGGGAAAACCATAAAAATGATTATACATAGAATTAAATAAATCATTATGTTGTTTGTTTTGTTTGATTTGTTATTTTTTTACGGTTCAGGGACTATTTTGGGTGATACATGTTCAATCAAGGAGTTGCCTACATCCCCCAAGAGTTCAAAGGTGTAATCTAAAGCATCATGTACTTCAACTTCAAAACCAGGTGAATTTGTTCCATGATTATCATTTTCAATTTCCTCTTTGAACTCCTCTATTACCCCCCTTCTAACTTTTCTATTCTTTAAACACTAGGGACAATGATATTCTATGTTGGGGGGAGATGAAATAAAAATTTTGATTTTCTGTGGAAAACAAATGTGTGGAAGGAAAAATATCATTAACCTTGAACATAATAACATACATTTCAAACTATGAAATTAGATATCAATGATTTTTTCATGCCTGGATTCTGATTTTAATGCAATTTTAGGTTCATGTGCATAGATTTTTGAAGGTGTGGTTGTCTGATGTGGTTTTCCCCATTATATTTTCATCCATTTTAAAAAACACAAGGCACTTCCTCTAGATTGTGGGGTTTTAGTTGGAGTTATGGGGGACCCATAATAAATAGCATCGGTTTAGCGATCATTTTAATTTTAACATGAGTATTAAAAAAAATCAATTTTCACGTAGAGTAATGGATTGACCTAATGTGTGGCTTTCGGCACTTGGGGATCGCGACTCCATAGTTGTCTGGCCCGAAGTTGGGCATTTTATCTCTATTTGTGGTAATTTAATTTTTTTTTGATTGAGTTAACACACGACGATGCCCATGTATGTGAGATTTACTTGGTTCCCTATGGTCTTTGAGCCTGGGAGTTATCAGCAATGTCTTTCTACATGGGTTGACTCGATTGAGTTCAATTTCAATTATCATGGAAAAATTGCAAAAAAAACAAAAAAAACAAAAAAACGGAAAAAAGGAAAAAAATTGAATACTCATCTAAATATTAAAATCTCATTCCTCCTAGAGCTTCAATAATTTCTCCTATTTAATGAAAATGAACCCCCATGTTTATTGTGATGCACAACACTTCGTCATGATTAATTGAAATTGGATAAAATGTGGCGATGAATTTTAACAAAGGAGTGGGCTTGGGATTGGGTTATGCTCTGGAATTATTTTGTTTTAATTGATTTTTATGGGTTTCATAATTGTTTTGGTATGATGTATTTGGGTGAGCAATGTGTATTAAAATGTTTTTGGAAAAGGAAATTCAAATTTCATATTTTTGAGAAATATTTTTCTCAGGACTAGGAAAACAAAAGTTGGGGGTGTGATTAGCCGCTGGAAGAGGCTAATATTCATTATTAATTTATATAGTTTTCATGTGATTTGTTATTCATAAATACCATTTTAGTGCATTTTACACTTTGAACATCATTTCACATCATGATTGCAATTCTTTCTTAAAATGCACTATTACATGGTACATTTGTGAGCACAATTTACAGTAGCCAATTGTCTTGATTTTAATTTAATATATACTTTTCTGGTTTCTCATTCTATTGGGAACAATTAATAATTTTGGTGCACTTGATGATTCAAATTGGAAGACCAGCAAAGTGGGCTTTGAACCAACCACATTCTGGGAAAAGTGATATGGACAACAGCCCAATAAAAGTACTATAGCGGCCATTATTCAAGCCCAATGAATACAAAAATTTAACTAGAGCTAGAGTCCATCATGGGAAACATTTCATTAATAAGTTCCCCAAGATAAGTCTATGTTTTTAAGGGAGTTTTAGGTGGGCCAAGTTGAAGATGCAATTCTAGGCCAGATTCCGCAGCCCATAAAAACAACCCACCCTTTAAATAATATCTCGCAAACCAAAAATTATTTTGTGCTGAAATTTTTCAGGATATTAGTGGACATATAAGGATGAATTTATTCCTTTTATGGACCACTACAATGCAGCCTTATAAAATGATATTTCAGTGTTTAATTTCGGTAGATTCATGCTAGCTCCCACTTCGAGGCAAGAGTTGAAAAGTCTCCTATGCATTTAATGTCCACCCACCTTTACCCAACAAAATTAATTAAAGGAACATGGGATGATGGGGTCTCAGCCAAGGAATTATAAAAGGCCTATTTAAGGCAGTAGTGGTGGAGGATTTAAATGATCTTGGGGATTTGTTTTTATTGTAATTTTATTATCCCAAATTGTCTTTGTAGCATTTTTCTTTCTCATGTAAGTAGTTCGGATCACATTAGTTTTCAATAAAATATCTTCTTATTCTATTGTTAAATTTTTATTCATATCACATTGATACCATTGCCTTATGTTGTAAATATTTTCACACCAAACCTTGTGATTTTGTTCACACAATGGTGGAGTGATCTTTATTTTTGACTTTTTAGTTCTTCAATTCCACCCTCCTAAGTCTACTTCCCACTTCTTTTGAGAACATGTTATCAATGGAGGGCTAGATATTTTATGGGATGATACAAGGGGGTAAAAATGGGATATATTGGATGTTATTTATCACTCTATAAATGTTATGAATTTCTTTTATTTGAGTTTATTTCATTAAATTATTTTCTCTCTTCCTCTTCCTTATTGAATTTATTCTCCCCACTTTTATGTGATAATTAGATTCTTTACCTTGGACTGCTCCTGAAAATGATCAAACAAGTGTATAGGTGATTATTATGTGTTTGTGGTGGTGTTTAATCAGTAAGTGATGAGGGTAGTTTGAATTCATTTCATGAATTCTTCTTATGTTAATGAAATTGAAATTGTAAAAGAAAATGATAATTCATCCAATCCACCCCGAGAAATAACCTAGGATCAAATCATTTTCTCATAATTTGAATTCACATAGATCTTTTAGTGATCTTTTAAAACCATCTAAAACCAACCCTTGTTGGCCACTTCATAGCCAAAAATCCATCTATTTTCATTGAGTGTCTAAATCTTCTTCTTAGGTCTATGAGGATTCGACAACCCAAGCTGCAATTCAAGCGATAGCTTTAACCTTTGAACGTGGGTAAATTAGGGGGACAACAAATTTTGGCATCATTTCTGGGGACCCAAGTAAGTTACCGTATACAATATCATCCCTTTTTCACCCCATGGTCTCTATTCTCACCCCCATCTCTCTTACCTTTTCCCCCATTTTAATTGTATGTGTCCTGAGAATCTAGAATCCAACTTTCTGTCTTCTCCCATGGAGTATCTTCCAAAACACCATGTCACAAACACATGCTGGAATAAAATGGAAATTTAATATTCGGAGGCCCCTAAATTAAAAAATTTCTTTGATCAACCCTTTAATGAATACCCCACACCCGATGAGACGTATAATCAATGGGATAATGAATGTTTCCTTCCCTCTCAAGGATGACTGAAGAGTCCAATATTAGTGAAGTCCATAATGTTCAAAATCTCGTCCTATCTATTCATCAATGATTTCTTGAACAATTGTGTAATAAAATAGAGATAATTAATTCCGAGGTTTCATCTTTGAGGTTAGAACTACAAAACATTAAAACATATGAAGAACCCACATTAGAGTCTTTGAAATCAGAGTTAGATAATGAAGTGAATTGGTCATGTAATGTTGAAAGTCAATATGAAGAGTGTTTAAATAAGGAGGAAATTGTTTTTTTGAATTCAAAAGATAATAACTTGACATCATGGATTGAGTTTCCTAAACCTGAATCCATTAGTGATTTTGTAGCACCACCGATCACTGAACCACTAGAAGAAATCCAAAACATTGAGCTCACACCCACTCCTAGAATTCAAATGGAAACTTTTGGGGAAGAATCATATTTTTATAAGGAACCTATTCATTCTAATTAATTTTTAGAAGAAACTAATTTTGATTCATATTACCAATCTGCTTTATGAAAATTCAATCAACACAAACTCAAAATCATTGTCCTTCCTTCCCCACTCGAGTATCCCATCATTTGTTAGAAAAAAGATCTTGGGGTTTTCATTCATTTATCTCATGAAACCCACAGAGGGGGATTAATCATTGATTTATTAGTAAAGATTATAGAAGAAAAAAGATCAACCATTTCTGATACTCCTTGTATTTTTCCCTTCATTTTAGAAAATAGGATTGTTCATGAATCAAATCCAAAACCATCATACCCACCACAAGGGAGACTCATTCTCAATCAAGTTGAAGTGGAGAAAGATGAGTTCATTAAAATTTTTAAAGTTGGAATCAGGTAAGTTGGGGGGTTCAAGTCGAGCTAATGGCTTTAAATTAAGTGCTGCACGGGTGGAAACCCATGGTTTTCATGTTTCCAATCATTGTGAATCATTTTATTTATTTTGTTTTTAAAAATTTAGACCGTTGACCTGTTCATCTTTTATGAGTAAGGATGGGGTATGAATGGGGAGCATCATATTCATCTGTATCACGCGGTGTGATCCCTAAGTAATGTCCTACCCAGAAATTTAAAATAAGACAATATATCATCAGTTTATTTTATTTTATTTTATTGTTTTGTAGGTATTTAAAAATATAGACTATTGAAATGTTTTTCTTTTATGTGTAAGGATGGGTATGAAAGGGGATCACCGTATTCATCTATGTCATGTGATGTGATCCCTGAGTAATACCTTACCCAGAAATTTAGAAGAAGATAATGTATTAGTAGTTTGATTAAAAAAACAGAAAACCGGAAAAACCATAAAAATGATGATACATGGAATTAAATCAAAACATTATGCTGTTTGTTTTTTTTCATTGTTATTATTTTTATGGTTCAGGGACTATTTTGGGCGATACATGTTTAATCAAGGAGGTGCCTATATCCCCCAAGAGATCAAAGGAGTAATCTAGAGCATCATGATCTTCAACTTCAAAAACCAGGTGAATTTGTTCCACGTATATCATTTTAAATTTCCTCTTTGAACTCCTATCTTACCCCATATCTAAATTTTCTTTTCTATAAAAACTGGGGATAGTGTTATTCTATGTTGGTGGAAGATGAAATAAAATTTTTGATTTTGTGTGCAAAAGAAAATGTGTGGAAGGAAAAATTTCATTTACCTTGAACATAATAACACAAATTAAAAACTATGAAATTGGATATAAAATATTTTTTCATGCCTTGATTCTGATTTTAATGAATGTTTACATTCATGTTCATAGATTTTCGAAAGTGTGGTTGACCGATGTGATTTTTCACCGTTATATTTTCATCCATTTAAAAACACAATACACGTCCTCTATATTGTTGGGTTTGAGTTTGAGTTCATGGGGACACATAATAAATAACATAGGTTTAGAGATCATTTTAATTTTAACATGATTATTAAAAAAATTCAATTTGCATGTATAAAAATGGATTGACCTAATTTGTGGCTTTCGGCACTTGAGGATCATGACTCCATGGTTGTCTTGCCCGGAGTTGAAGATTTTATCTCTATTTGTGGTAATTTGAATTTTTTTTGGTTGAGTTAACTCAAGATGATGCCTGAGTATGTGAGCTTCACTTGGTGCCCTAAGGTCTTTGCGCAAGGGAGTCCTCAGCAAAGTCTAGCTACATGGGTTGACTCGATTGAGTTCAATTTCAATTACCATGGAAAAATTGCAAAAAAAGAAAAAAAAAAGAAAAACAAAAAAATTAAAAAAAGGAAAAAAAGGGAAAAAATTGAATACTCATCTTAATATTAAAATATTATTCCTCCTAGCACTTCAATCTTTTCTCCCTTTGAATGAAAATGAACCTCCATATCTATTGTGATGCACAACACTTCGTCATGCTTAATTGAAATTGGATGAAATGTGGCGATGAATTTGAACAAAGGAGTGGGCTTGGGCTTGGGTTATGCCTCTATAATTATATTGTTATAAATTATTTTTATGGGTTTCATAATTTTTTTGTTATGAAGTCTTTGGGTGAGCAATGTGTATTAAAATGTTTTTGGTAAAGGGAATTCAAATTTCATATTTTTGAGAAATATTTTGCTTGGGACTAGGAAAACTCATGTTTGGGGGTGTGATTAGCCACTGGAAGAGGCTAATATTCCTTGTTAATTTCTATAGTTTTCTGGTTATTTTTTATTCATAAATAATATTTTAGTGCATTTTACACTTTGAACATCATTTCACATCATGGTTGCAATTCTTTCTTAAAATGCACTACTACCTGGTACATTTGTGAGCACAATTTACAATACCCAATTGTATTTATTTTAATTTCATATTTAATTTTAAGGTTAATAATTCCATTAGGAACAATTCATACTTTTTGTCCATTTGATGATTCAAATTGGAAGACCACCAAAGTGGGCTATGAACCAACCACATTCTGGGCGAAGTGATATGGACAATAGCCCAATAGAAGTACTATAACGGCCATGATTCAAGCCCAATGAGTCCCAAATTTAACTGGAGTTAGACGAAATCATGGGGAACATTTCATTAAATAGTTCCCAAAGCTAATTTGAATGTTTTAATGGAGTTCCAAGCGACCCTATTTGAAGATGCAATTCTGGGCCAGATTCTGCGGCCCAGACAAACATCCTACCATTTAAATCATATCTCGCAAAACACAAATTATTTTGTGCTGAAAGTTTACAGGATATTAGGGAATATATAGGGATTCATTTATTTATGCTATGGCCCACTCCAATTCGGACTTATAGAAGGATATTTTTGTGTGTCTTTTCGGTAGGTGCATGTTGGCTTGCACTTCGAGGAAAGAGTTGAAAAGTCTCTTATGCATTTAATGTCCACCCAACTTTCCCCAAAAAAATTAATTAAAGGAACATGGGATGATGGGGGCTCATCCAAGGACTTCAAAAAGGCTTATTTAAGGTAGTAGTGGTGGAGGATTTTAAGGATCTTGGATCTTTGTTTTGATTGTAATGTTATTATGCCAAATTGTCTTTGTAGCATTTTTCATTCTCATGTATGTTGTTCGAATCACATTAGTTTTCAATAAAAGTTCTTCTTATTCTCTTGTTATATTCTTATTCATATCACCTTGATACCATTTCCTTATGTTGTTAACTTATTCACACCAAAACTTTTGATTTTGTTCACATAACGGTGGAGTGATATTTATTTTTGAGTTTTTCCTTCTTCAATTCCACACTCATAAGTCTACTTACAGCTTCCGTTGAAAACATGTTTTCAATGGAGGTCCAGATATTTTATGAGTTGATCCAAGGGGGTAGCAAGGGGATAGATTGGATTCTATTTATCACTCTCTAAATGTTATTAATTTCTTTTGTTTGAGTTTATTTCATTAAATTATTTTCTCTCTTCCACTTCCTTATTGAATTTATTCTCCCCACTTTTATGTGCTAATTAGATTATTTAGCATGGAGTGATCATCAAAATGATCCTAAAAGTGTATAGGTGATTATTATGTGTTTGTGGTGGTGTTTAATCAGTAAGTGATGAGGTTAGTTTTAATTCATTTCATGAATTCTTCTCAAGTTAATGAAATTGAAATTGTAAAAGAAAACGATAATTCATCCAATCCACCCCGAGTAATAACCCAGAATCAACTCATTTTCTCATAATTTGAATTCACATAGATTTTTTAGTGCTCTTTTAAAACCATATAAAATCAAACCAAGTTGGCCACATCATAGCCAAAAACCCATCTCGTTTCATTGAGTGTCTAAAGGTTCTTCTTAGGTCTCTGATGATTCGACAACCCAAGCTGCACTGCAAGCGACCGCTTTAACCTTAGAACTTGGGTAAATTTGGGCAACACCAATGGGCCTTCAGTCATGGGGTCTACCATGTTCTCTTACATGGACACTCTTCTCACTGAAACATATCCCCTTTGATAGAAATACATCAAGAGGTGATTATTAGGGAGAATGTTCTTTGTCTATTGATCTAACATTGGTTATTTTGCAAGAAACATCATTTTAGTATTATCACAATACAATGTTATTGGATCTTTACTTATATAAACCACATGAAACTCTTGGAAAATGTTCTAAATCTAGACGACTTCCTTGGATGAATTGGAAGCAGTTATATAATCATAATCCACTGTATAATCATCAAAAACTAGCAGTTTGAACTCTTCCAGCTCATAGATCCTACGTTGAGATATAAAACATATCTCGATTAAGACTTAAAATTATTATGATCAGTCTAAAAAATAGCATCATCATACCCTCTTATGACAAGCTCCTCATCTCCTACATTCACCTCGAACATATCGTTAATTCTTCTCAAATACTTTAGGATAGTATTAACAGAAGTCCAATGTTGTTCTCCTAGATCTTCTTCATATATGCCCACTATTCTTAGTGCATTGGCACCATCAACCCTAGTACATAACATGGAATACATGATAGATCCTATATCCAAAATTTAAGGGATCTTACTCATCCTATGTTTCTCCTAAGGTTTCTGATGACATATTCTTTTAAAATGATATAGTCCATGTGAAACAGGAACCAATACCCTCATGGATTGTTCCATAATAAATCTATTTTGTATATGGTCAATGTATGTACCCTAACGTAGTCCAATCATCATCTTGGATCTATCAATAATGATCTTAATCCCTAGAATTCTGGCTGCTTCACGTAATTATTTCATAGCGAAACACTGGTTCAACTATCCCATAACTAACTGCAAGATTAGTATATCATTTCCAATAAGTAATATGTTGTTAACATATAATAATAGGTTAATGACCACATTCCCATTGAAAATATTATAACCAAATGGCTATCATTCGTTTTTAATGAAACCAAAATCATTTATGGAATCATCAAATTGATTGTTCAATGACTTGGATGCTTTATGTTATCAATAAATTTATTTCGATAGATTCCATACTAGTTTGGAATCACTTGATGTCATCAACACATCTGGTTGTGTCATATAGAAATCTTCCTAAAGGTTCCAATTAAGGAATGTCGGTTTGACGTCCATATTCAAAAT
Source organism: Viscum album (assembly GCA_963277665.1). NCBI lineage: Eukaryota > Viridiplantae > Streptophyta > Magnoliopsida > Santalales > Viscaceae > Viscum > Viscum album. The sequence goes on along the minus strand of OY728130.1, from coordinate 371,194,226 downwards.
ATCGTAGTCATGGTAAGATGATTTGGTAAGTATGACTTTTATGAATTTAAACGTGGAAACTAGCAAGAAGGTATTATCGTATTTAATAACATGACATTGTCTGAATCCTACAAGCACTATAATTTCTTTATATATGCTAACTTGACCTTCAATGTCCAAATTTCTCTTGAACTCCCTTTTTCATCCAAATGGATCATCAACAAGAACTTAGAAGTTGTTCTAATACATGGAATCCATCTCATAATTCATTGCTTATATCCATATTATAGCTTTTGATCTCTATACTACTTCCATGTCGGATAGGGGTTCATCATTGTCCAAAAATAATTATTCACCATCCTCAGTGACTAGGAAACCAAAACTCTTTAGTTCCCTTACCTCTCTTGAGCTCCTACACAGTACTTGTGTTTTAAGAACCTCTTCTACATGGATCTGTGGAACATGTTCCCATACCAACTCATGTTTATATTTTGAATAAACTTCATCGAAGTCAACATATCTCACACAATAATTTTTTAGTATGTGTTCCCTCTCAAGAAAGATATATTTTCTTATGATAATCATTTTCTTGAGTGAAGGGTTATATAGGTAATATAATTCAGTTTCCTTAGTATATCCTATAAAGATACACCTCATACCATGGTGTAGTAATTTTTTGCTTGAGAATGCCTTAAAAAACACCTCGCATTCCCATACACACGTGTTTGACAAAATAGGTTTATTTTCATTCAATAAAATAGATGGAATTCCATTTTCCCCTTATTTTGTACACAGTTTAATGTATACAATTTAGTTTGTAATGAATATCCCTAAAAAGATAATGGAAGATCTGCATGACTCATCGTCGACCTCACCATGTCCAATAAGGTGCAGTTCATCCTTTCACTAACACCATTACACTATGGTGTATAAGGAGAAGTTAGTTGAGATAGATTACCAGGCTCCCGTAAAAGGTCGATGAACACTTAGTTCAGATATTCTCCACCTCAATCTAATTGATGCATTTTGATCTTCTTACCCAGATGATTCTCTATTTCATTCCTAAATACCTTAAATTTATCCAAGGACTCTAAATTATACCACATTATGTAGAAATTTCCATATCTACTCAAATCAACATTGAAGGTAATAAAGTAAAAATATTCACCACTACCTTCTACTAGAAATTGTCAACACACATCTGTGTGTATCAATCCTAGAAGCTATATTCCTCTTTAAACCTGTCCATTGAAAGGGGTCTTGCATATTTTACCTTTTAAACAAGTGTGACATCTATCAAGGGTTTTTAGCATATTATATCCTAAATAACAATATTGTAAGAGCTTTGTTAAGAACTTATTGTTTACATGAATGAGATGGTGATGCCACAACTTGAAGTTGTATGATTCATGTGAGTATGTTTCATTATCGATTATCATTACTCGGTTTTTATAATTTAATTCATTCAAACCATTATTTAAATGCACCATTCTAAAACATAAATTGTCATTATAAAAGAAAAAACCCATATTTCCAGACTTTAATATAAATCAATCAATATCCAAACATGATTTATAAATTATGTTTTTGGTAGCACTAGATCCATAATAACAATTATGTAAAACCAAAAGCATCCCAGATGGTAATGAGAGATGGTAATCACTAGCCAATGTAGCTAGCCCCGCACCATTGACAACATCAAGATCCACCTCTCCTTTGGAAATATTTTTAAATATACTTGGTTCATGCATTTGGATATTTATGTGAGCCCCACAAGATGTATCTAATATCCAATTTGTAGAAATTGAAAGATTACACTCGATAACGATCACACCTTTAGTATCCCCATTCTTTTGGGTGTAGTTCATCTTCTAGTAGAAAATCCTGCCACATAAAAAACATAATGCCTCTCATTCCTTGCCCTACCTCTGTAACTTCCCATTCATGGAGGGACAGTACTAGATGGATTCAGATCGTCTATAAACTGTTGGCCCATTTTTATTGTTGTTCCTCTTATTACTCACCATAAATACTGCAGGTTTTTCATTCCCCGTGACATTATCTACCTGGAAAATCAAGGTCAGATGTTCTAATTGACTCTTATCATTATTTCTCATGTTTTAGTTGAAAACAAACCTAAATAAGGTCGTAGGTAGTGATGATAGGATGAGATCTGTATGAAGCTCATATGGGAACTTAATACCTAAGATGTTCAAGAGTTCAATGTATTCAATGATCTTGACTACATGAGGCCCAACATGATCATACATTCAATGTTTAGTTGTGAAAAAAGCATTGTAGATCTCATATCTCTCATGTTTCTTTAACTCTTGATAGATATCCTTAAGGTAATACATAATTATATATGTGTCCACATTTTCATGTTTCATCAAGAGCTCATTATACATGTCTAATAGTAGGAAATATTGGACATATGTGGAATCATCCAAATGTTTCATATAAAGAGATACTTCGTGACCACTATCCTCGTTTCTAGTTGCAAATGGAATTGGCTCATCCAGTACATTCAATTTCCTCTCATTGTGAAGGATGAAATGTAAATGCCTCTACCACTCCGGTAATTTGGTATTGATGAGATGTTTTTTTTCCTCAAGTACGGTTCTGAATGATATGTTTGATGTCATTTTTATTTTCATTTCTAAAAATTAATATGATCAAAGATTTGTTATTTTAGTGTGAAAAATTTCAGATATTAAATAAACTAATACTTATTATTTTCCCACTATTTTATCAAAATTTAGAAGCAATCACCATTGACTTTGGAATATTATGTTGCCTCAATATACTAATGGCAAAGATCTATATTTCACTTCTCATTATCCAAAGTCCTACTATGAAAGTCAACCATTGATGTGAACCATGTCATGTAAGCCCAAAAAACATGAATTAGAATTTCTCGATAATTGAAAGCACCACAACTAGGGCTGGTCAAGCACTTTGACCTGTGGTTCGATTCTAGCCTAGAATATAGAAGGCTATAATGACATAATTTTTCCTTGAAATATTATATCATTATATGTTAATTTCTATTTTATTATCTTTATTACATGATTTTTAATATTACGTGGGATATACGTAAGTGATTAACCATGTATAAGATAATATTTATGCATAATCTGGTATTATTTTAGTTTCATCTTGCAAACATTTATAATTCATTAATAATGGATCGCAACAACACACCAATAATAAATAATAAATGAAACAAACTAAAATAAAATAAATATATGGATCATGATCTTTTTCTATTGGATAGTTTATCTAGTGGTTGATAAGCTAACCCAAGACCTAGGGTAGAAAATAACTTGAACCATTTGGGTTCATGTTTACATCGTTCCACCTATCCACCTTTGTATCTCCTTGGATGGGTCGCACCTTGGCTTCTAACATGAGCCACCACCACATTCATGGGAGCTCCATCCATTTCAAATGATTTAATCACACATGCATGTGAGGGGTAAATAGTGTTTTACATAAAAGAAACCTTGGGCATGCAATCCCTACATATTAATGAGGAAATGTCTCACTGGCCAAAATTTTTTATTTAGAAAATTAAAAGGAACCATACACATACAAAAGGTCCTGGTCTAGCTCATGATCATCCATACATGCAACAATGTTTATGCATAAATATAAATAGCATTAAATTCCTTAATCATTATTGTTTAAGATAAATACCTCTTGAATCAATTAATTATTATCTTTATTTAATAAATATTTTATCTTAAACCCTTTTTTGAATTTCCTTGAGATTCTCATCCATCATAATGTAAAACAAATATATTCATTGAAAATTATCTTTAAATGTAAACTGTATCTTGTGGGAAACATGTTTAAATCCAATTCATAACTACCTAATGATTATTATTGAACATTACACGGATGTTGAATTAATCACATATGTATGATACTCTTTTCACATTTTGTACCCCAGCATTATTCCCTCAGCATAGTACATGTCTCAAGGGTTTTTATATTATAATAATAAATTTTAATAAATCTTCATAATTCGGATGAGTACACAACATGTAGTTCCTACTACATGGAATGTACAATCTTTCACCATCCATCCAAAGTACACACCCATGGATACACTATGTAGATATACTTCAGAAATATTCAAAGTACACGACATGTCCAGGGGGACACACACCGCATACTATCCGCGTTACACGGTCTTTATCCAGGAAATCCGTGTATGGGGTACATGTCTATACCCTAATATGAAGGGAATAAACATTTTTTATAGTGGGACACATGTCCTATAACCTAGAAACCACATGCCACTAGTTCCTAGTCAATACATAGAGTCATAAAGACTCACATAAACTCCAACACAAGGCTTTGTTTAGAAGACTAGTCACAATTCATTGAATATTGACTAAATGGTGTGGGATTCCAAATACATGTCGTGTGTTATAGTGTTGTATGACCAAGAACCATTGGAACCTCTTTATGAGATCCTTTATTTTTATATTAATCAAAATTAAAGGAATGGATTATTTCTATAAGGTGAAAATAAACGAAAGAGGATGAACAGATCTCGAGATTCAAGTTTATTGAATGATTAAATTGAATTGAAACAACTAAATTAATAAATGATTAAATCATAAACAAAAATAATAATTAAATATAATCAATGATATAACCCCTATGATACCACTTGAAGGGTTAGGGCATAGTGGAAGCATATGGATTGGTGTACCTGACAATAATTTTACCATTAATAATGATCAATACGAGATCCATCGTGATGATAAAATACCTGATCATTGGAATATAATGATGAAAAAAATAAAGTGGGAATTACTAGAACCATAGAGAGGATCATCATATGTTGGTTATAAATAATTTATTTATAAGAGAAGAATTACCATGATGGATTTATCTCTCTGTTTATTTTTTTGGTCATGTTCCAATGTGATATTTCGTTGTGTCATATAAGACAAGTGTTGGCTTCCACTAGTAATATTCCACACATTATACACGTATCTATTGATGTCACCGAAGGGATATCAGGCTGCTAGAACGAAAGGGACTTTACTTGTGATGTACACCTTCAATCTCTTTCAGAGCTGCATCTAATGTGATCTCCATCATCTGGAGGAGGACGATATCTCTCATTATTTGAGAGAATTATTAGAGGAAATGAATTCTCTCTTGGCTTGAGATATTTCTCTAGATCTCTTGTGCACATCCACAAGGACTTGATAGATCTAATGATAATAATGTAATTTGTATTCATATAACATAGAATAATAAAATGAGTTAATTACCCAATGAAAGTTATTCATTTCATTAAATTCTTAGTAAGAGGACATGTATAAAAATAATATTTGAACATTATTATCATTTGACATGTCCCCATCAAATTACTCATAAAAATATCTAATTAAATAAATAATATTATTTTTCACAAATCCCTAAAAAAAACTACAAGGAATGTATATTAATATTAAAAATGTGTACATTTGTTATTTCCATTTTCTTTATTTCATCCAATATATTATCAGACCTTGACTAATGACTGTATATTTATTAAATAAATATTACTACATCATTCACTAATAAATATATTATTTTTCACACAATATATTTTATATAATTACTAGTATAGAAATAAATGTGATATTTCATCCTTGAATCGTTATTGAACCCCAACTGGGAATAATCATTATTCAAGTTGTTAAATGAATATTTGACTGAGAGACATGGATACACATAGTGTGTGACCCTCTAAGCCTCTTTCTCAGTGGAATTAGGCGGAGTCTACCTAAATTCAAAGGATAGAGACTAAAAACAGGAGAATGCACCCATGTGGAAAAAATTTAATGCTGAAATGATGTGTCACCTCATACGAACGCATACCATGTAATGTATTCCCTTTGTCTCGATATCTCAAATTTAGTGGGTTTCATGCTAGTTTCATCAACCAATGTGCTTGAATACTCTTTCTTTGAACTCCCAGAATTGATCTTTCCCATTCCTCACCATAGAAATGGATTTTTTTAAGTTATATAAATTCCACACAAAGTACTGAGATATCAAATTACGCTATGGAACAGAAGGTAAAATACTTTATCGTATTATCTATTAATGCAGTATTACTCAAGATGCACCCAACATATTCGACCACACTACGAATAGTGTGTTGTCATAGTTTATATCAATACATCTAAGTGAGCGATTTTTAATACCCATTAACAATAATAATAAAGTCTATGGAAAAATAAACACATAACTAGAGAGGAACATCGAATAACACTATGAAATGTGGATTTCCTACTAGCGGGTCTCATTATCATAATATCCTCCTAGATATTTCCAAGGGTGCATAACTTGAGAAGGTGACTCAATGTTTTATGAGTCCTCAGATCAAATGGAATGTATTATTTGTGTCCCTCAAATAACATATTTCGGCCATAAAACATATATTCAAGATAGTTTTATTGAACATTCAGGTTCTCATCAAAGTAGGGATCTGCAATGACCCTTTAGTGCAATAGTTATCCATAAGACATTATCACCTGAATTTTCATGCAAAAGAACAATCAATATGTGAGAAGGTATTTATTAATATTCAAATACATGAATACATGTTTATCATAAAGTAAAAAGTAGTTGGTTCTAGGAAACTATTTCAAATATTATGGTGCCTTTGTTTGTTCTGATTTCATTGAAATATTATTATATAGGGTTCATCATTTAGTGAGTGAGTCAGGGTGAGGCTAGGTTTGGATATATGACTATATAGGTTCTTGTTGGTTCTGGTATTTTTCATTTGAGTGTTATTATTCTCTTTTCACATGTTCACTTGGGGATTTTGTTATGTCCCAAATGAGTATACCTATTATTCCCACTATATTTATATAAAATGTTTCCATGTTTCTAGGAGGACATTGGGGATTGATCCTGACATTACTAGAAGGGTTGAAGTTTCTATTCAGTTTCTTCCATAGAATTTTATTTGAGGTATTTTACATTTGATACATTTATTTCTATTATTTTTTATTTTATCATGCATATTGGGATGGTTTTATTATCTTTATATATCCTATTTGATTTGTTTGGTTGTTTTTTATCTTATCTCATAATGATCATTCATTTATAGAGGGTAATGCCTCCCATACTAGGAGATTTTTATAGCCTCTATTCTTTTCATCGACCTAGGGAATAATAGTGGTGAGACTCCGGGGTTATTATCTATCTCCCCTTGTTTTGGTATCGTTGGTGGGATAAGGTCATTAAAATACAAGTGGATTGTTATTTTTTCATTATAGGACAATTTTTTTGGAAATAGATAGCATGATTGAGATTTTTTAGAAGGGGTTGTGGGTGCCACATACAATGAAACATTGATGTTTTTAAATGGTTATCATAGTAATTTTAAATTTAATTACATAAAACATTGTTGGAAATCTGTATAATATAGTGTTTATTCATTATTATGTAAATTATATTTCAATTAAATTGTGAATTTTTATATTAGTGTATTTTCATGTTGGTGTATTTACTATAGTGTGTTATAATTTCAACAACACACTACAGTAGTAGGGAATTTATCAATTCTATTTCTAGCTATAATAAAGGCCCCACTTTATTAGTGATTTTAATAGAGCTTACATATGGGACCCCAATTAACAGTACTTAGAGAAATAAAAATTTTATAGAACTTTTAATGCATGTTTTTCATGTTGGTAAAGGGATAATATTTATTAGTATTAGTCAATATAAATAAATCATACATTTAGTTTGTTGTAACTCTAAAACATAATTGAAAATGTCAAAATTCATCCCCCCTATAGATGGTAATCATCATTTAAAAAACTCCATGAATTAAAATTTGATATAAAAACATAATCTTATATATTCTTATTTTTAGTGTGGCTATTAAGATGAAGTAATGATCAATGATCATCCATGATATGGAGTCAATGGTTTAGTAACAATGGTTGGTATCCCAAATATGAGAATAATTCTTGGTAGGAGAAGTGTTTGATAAATTTCACACACGAGGCACATGTTAACTAATTTTTATTTACTAAATAATTTTATGAATGGCTTGATTATATTTCATAAATTCAATATTTTCGTATACATATTCATAGACATTCAAATTGACGAGATGAAGTTATTATGTTTAAATTAATGATTGTAATGAATCATTAAATAATACTGAATTAATATAAATTTGAATGTTATAAATTAGATGATTTAGGTACATTAGGTTACATTGATATTGATGATATATTGGTGAAGTTTCTTATCAAAAATTTTCATTAGATTAGTCATCCTTTATATAAATCAGGGTAATAAAGTGGGAGACAATTTGTAGTCCGGTTTTTTTCTAAAAGAGTTAACATTAATTCAAACGTAATTAAATGAACCGTTGATTTTGAAAACAACTAATGTGTTTACACTATGGTTTGTAATGAATTTTTTTAAATATATAACCAAAATAGCAGAATAGGAATATACCATTATATTACACAAATGATGTTTAATCTACTTAATTTATTTCAGTAGTTTTTGAGGTTATGAAAATTGATCTTTATGAGTAATATAGGATGAAATAATCATATATTTTTGAGTAAAGATAAATATTGGCTACATTTTCATATAAAATAGTTTATACAATGAAGATGAAATTTAAGGAATAAAAAGTTTCTTAATATTGAATTTTTTTAAGATGCAATATCAATTATAAAATTATATAGAAGACAATATTATTATTTGATAAGAAGTTTATATCACTAAAATAGAAGAGAACAAAAAATGTAGATCATTAATGAGGAGACAATATGAAGAATGAATGTTGGAGTAGAGGGATGAATTTGTATGGGAGATTTTCGAAATAAATATTGCAACAAAAATTTTTTAATGGAAAATTGGTTGGAATTGATATATCTATATAAGGAGTAACCATAAATATATACCATACATTACACTATAGCAACATACATGAAGATATTTTCAAAAAGTGGTAAGGTTTGAAATGGTGTATGGAGGCTTTCTGGAATACATGGATGAATTTTGTGTAAAGGGAAAATTTTGGGAAGGAGATATCAAATAGGGATGAAATATGGACGAAAATATGAAACATGAAGATGCATAGATAGATCTAGAGGTCGAATGGTGGAGTGGAGACATAGATGTCTAATCAGAAGTTGTGGGATTGGGAAAAAGAATATGGAGGAAAGTACCATGTCTGGAGTTGTGGTATGGATGCAGCATGATGTGGCTATGAAAAATTAATATATTGGAGTGGTTGAGTAAATGAAGGCGTAGGAGGTAGAGGGTGACATGTAGGAGGAGATATTTTTTCAGTTGAGAGGATTACACACACCCAATACATCAGGCTTCATCCCTCCCTAAAAAATGGAATCCACCTACATGGAACATTGAAATTTGATGGATTTATGGGCTTGTAGCCTAAATGAACATTACATGGACCAAAGAACTCATTTACAAGAACCAATTCCACTTTTTTCAAACTACTACTAAACTATTCTCGGCTTCGGTAGTACTCATAAAAATCTTCTCCAATGGCTGACTCTATGATTATTATTCAAATTAAATTCTACATTAAGAGGTGGTTTTAGCACTTTTAAAAAACATAAATTTTAAAATAAATGATAACAATAATTTTACTATATGATAGTGAGTAAGTAGTGGGATTACACTGCAATGACTAGCCACAGTGGAAGGGGGAAGGGTTCAAACTATAAACTTCATTAAACAACCACAATGATAGTGATGATAATAATTTTAAAAACAAAAATGGGGTCAATAATGATTATTTTTTATATATAATAGTAAGTAGTGTTTGTAAAAAAATTATAACTAATTACATTTTATTATTTAATTGATTTTAAAAAATAAATCACGGAAATTGTTTTTTATTTGCAGTAGAATATGAATTGTTTGAAATATTATAGAACAATATATAAATTATTTTTTACATCAATTTCTAAAAACCAATACTAAATTAGGAAAATATTCATAAATTTATATTTGATATATATATATATATATACATTTTTATTTTTGATGACTTCGAAATGATTCATTTCTAATAGTGTTTTATTGGGAGGTTATTTTGAGATGGCTTATACCTAGTAATAGGGAATTTTTTATTAATTTAATTTTATTTATCTAGATATTTAATTATTTCAGTTAGTTCTTATTAACGAAATTTTATATTGGAATTATTAATGGTCTTCTTTTGAAAAAACCTTGAGAAAATAGAGAATAAAAAACATTTCATTAATTTAATTACATTATTAATTAATCAAAAATATAAAAATAATATATATACTTGTATTTAGATTTTAATAATTCATAGAATGGTGCAGACCATGGATACAATTCATATACCTAAAACAATTATTCCAAAACAAAAAGTAAAAGAGATAATAGTAGGGTTCAAAATGCATCTGAAGGAGTCACCATCATTTAGTCCACAATCACATCCTTTTAATAACACCACCCCTCCATGAGAGCCTCTAGGGTTCTTTGTATATATTTCTATCTTCCATTTTTTTGGGGCCTTCTAGTTTTCCTCTTGATCATCCATTCTCAGTGTCTTATCATCTTCACTATGTGATCGAATTTCACCAGTTTCATGTACATTTCGGAACTCCTATCGAATGACTTCCTTACTATTAGATCAATTTAAAATATCACTAAATTTAAATATACTAGTTCCTTGGATAGAGGCCGATTTTACCTCCTCAATCAAAATCCCTTGCAGAGTCCCACCAGTAGTTTGACCATGAAAAATATGTTTAGGACTTTATTGGTCCTGATAAAACATATGTGAAGGGGTCTTGAGTTTTCTATAAGTAACTAGTTGTAATCCATCTATATCCCTAAGGGTGGAAATTATTTAATCTAAGGTAGAGATAATCATAAAAGGGTTTCATAGTAGTCATCCCATTCATGCTCATCTTCCCCTTAGATTCCACTTGAGAAACCATTTTCCTAGCCTCTTGGGAGGCCCTACCACTGATACATATAACAAAAACATCCTTATCAATGATATTGGATATAGTAGGGAAGCCTCCTCTTTTGGGTAATTCCAACCTGGGTCAGAATCTATATGAGGGGAAATTATACCCCCCTCTGATCCTTTCACCACACCTATGTAATTGGAAGAATTGGAATCACATCCTTATATGACCAGAGACCATGGATCTCCAACCATTGAAGCACTTAACAAAGGGGAAATGTGTGTTCCACTAGATGATGGTGCACGAAAATTCAACTTATAATCTGCCTAACCACCCTGAGATTGTTGAGTACCGTGGTTAAATTTTTATGGAATATAAGGAATAATTCTCTGATTTCCCTTGAGTTTCATTAAATAAATTTCTTGTTATTTCATTAACTATTGATCATCTAGCTTTGGAGTAGAATCATCATCTAATGGATGATTATCCATTTCTCATTAAACATCACTACCAACACAATGATCCCCCAAATTTTCTTTCTACAATCCTGATAATAAATAGATCATAATTAGGGAGTCTTAAAATGAGATTCCATTCTTAGTATTAGACTACACACCAAATGTCTATTGGTCCCTATACATTCACTACTAGACTTATAAAAGGGAATATTGTGAGAAGAATTGTCACCATGGTTTTGTCCAATTTTCTAGATATCTAATTTCACAAGAACATTCACCCTATAACATTTCATGTTTTATCATTTTCTTAGACCATATCATTTTTTTCATATAAACAATAAATTAGTATGTTAATTAGTGATTTGATGAAGATGGAGAGTGCATATGGACCACATGGGTGTGTGAAATGGTGTGTGAATTTTGTGTGTACAATGGTAAAAAACAATACAAGGTTCAACACATCTATATATACAGGAAAAGAAAATTTTGGATAATGTGTGAGCCCTTCCCATTTCATAAAAAATTTCCCCAAAATAGGTTTTTAACAATCCTCCAAAACATAAAAATTCAAAAAAAATACTTGGAAAATATTTAGAAGTGAACATGACAAAGAAATCATAAATAATGACCATCTTTTTAGGATTAATTGGTGGATCTTCAAGATCTGAACAACATTTCATTATCTTTTTACCATGATTTGACTTCAACTATGTCTTTTTTAACAGAATTTTGATTTATAAAATTATTCTTAAAAGAGATAGTTCCCAAAATTTAATTAGAACACAAATCCATTTAATGAATGAAATATTTTATTGTTTACATAAGTGGAAATTATATAACCATTATAACCAAATTCTAGGTTAGTTTAATTGGTCAAAAGAAAAATTGATTTAGCATGGTCTAGTGGGATAAAAACTCATGGCATGACAATCACCTATACGCACGTGTTTTTTTAATCTTCAAATTAAAACAAATGAATCTAGGAAAATAGAACCAGCATGAACCATATAAACATGACAAAAAAATCTATAGATTTACATATTTTGAAATGAACAAAAAAAAATCTAATAATTATAGTGTTGGAGATGTGATGTTGTTTGGACATCCTGATCACTTTGAGATGGTGCGAGTTCTTGAAACATATCTCTATCTGAAGGTAATTTTTCTTTCCATGATAATAGAATATTCATTGAATATTGATATAATTATTCCTTCTTGGAAGTATGTCACCTCCACCGCAAATGTTTCCACTAGATGGAATGGGGGAGAGAAACATGATGGGACTGAGAAGTATCAATGAAGATGGTGGGAAAGGGTTTCATCGAAGGATAACCAAAATTTAGATCTTGGAGAAATGAAAATTAATCCAAGGGACTGATCCAGCATTGGGGTGATCACATCCCCTATAAATATAATGGCCTTATAATTGATGTGTGAATCAATAGGTTTCACACATATCATGCCAAAAAAGAAACACAACAAATTGATCAAGTAGCAGGATAGATGTGCGGTTCAGATCAAATGGAGCTTAAAAGATCATTGATAGAGAGAAAGTAACATGGATAGCCATACATCAGTGACTCAATCATGTGTGTGGGTTGCAGGCCAGACCATTGGACAAGGCCCAACCAAGAATCCCCATGTGTTATGAATATAATACCCTCAAGAAATCACATCCCAATTAGTATAAATTGAGAATAATAATAAAGTAAATTTAAAACAATGTTCTATGACTTGAATTATCAATGTAAATGGAAGAATATATATTTATAAATTTCAATATAAAAACTATAATTAACAAATATTACCCACTTTTAATCGAAAATAGAAGTTTTCATGCTCTTATTATTATAAAATAGGAACCAAGCTCAACCTATATAAACAATAATTGAACATTGATAATAATAATAAGAATTTAGTCAAACTATTAGTTGATTTTAGGTTTTCGTTTATCTGGATGAAACACATGGCTTATGAATCTATAATATATCTAATACAATTTATTATAATATCAATATGTCTAGATTTACTGTGTAATACTAATTTTTATGACAAATCAAGTAATTATTGGATATCATAGTAAATACTAATTGTAGAATTAAAGAGACCAAGTTCAGAAGACATGCCTTTAATATGTAGGGAATACATAACTACTTAAGTCAAGGAATTGTACTCATATTATGTGGTTGAAGGAGAAAATACATATTTCTTATATCATTTCCCAAAAATGAAACCATCGCATGATTCAAACACATAACCAGCTAAGGGGTTATTGGTGTCAATACTTCTAGCATAGTAACCATCAACATAGCCAGAAATAATTTCATAAATATCCAATTTTCTACTATAACATAATGAAATATTGGATCTATAATAGAGTTATCTTAAAATACATATAATTACACACCAATGTGACTTCCTAGATGTTTCTATAAGTTTTCTTGAAGTTAATATTACTAATTAAATATCAATATTGGTGAGAATCATAGAGTACATAATCCTAAAAAAAATTAGCATATAGAATATTATACATAAATTGAATCTAATCATCAGTAGTCTATAATCATGTTAATGAAATTCTAATGTTATATAGATGTAGTATATGAATTGGTTTTAAGGATTAAAACATATATTTCTTGATAATATTTAGAAAGAAACCATGATAAGAAAATTATGGAAATTAATTTACCCTATATCTAATTTTTTCAACACCTAAAATTTTAATAGGTACTCCTAAGTAATTCATTTAGAAATCACATTTATGTTTTTATTTTATAGATATTATGATAATCCTATGATTTTAAATGATTATATAGACATCATCATAATGAAATAAGTTAAGAATGTTGTTTTTAGTTGATTTAAAATTAACAGATGCCTCATATTGACTCTATAAACATTGGTTATCTAACATGAATGAATACAATTTTACATACCACTCCCTATATCGTTTTTTAAAGTAATAAAATGATTAATTCACCAAGAAAATGTGATTCAATTTTAATGTCTTATAATAACCATCATGAGGTTTCTTTTAGAGTTTATCTTTTAAATGACCATGTAAGAAGGATGTTTTAATATCCAATTGATCAATTTTTAGATAATTAAAGGTAGAAATGAACTATAAATTCTTTATAGGGGAATTACAAAAAAATGGGAAAATTTTTCAAAGTAAAAAAATTTTCTTTGAAGAAATATCATAGAAACTAAACTTTATTTGTATTTAATCTTGATTCCCTTTGTGTTATCTTGTTTTCCATAATAAGGAAACATTAAACGTTAATTTATTAATCTGCATCTTTGATGGTTACACTAATGTTTTCTCAATAAAACTAGACTTGTTAAATTCATCATGATTGTATTTAATTAGACTATCATGTATCATTTAAATTTAAAAATGTGATGTTTTTTATAAATACTACCTATAACTGAAGAAGCAATGTAAAATTTCTCAGACAACCTAGATATAAGTTCTACTATAAAAAAATAAAAAAATTGTTCTTGAATTCATTTAAAATTTGGAAATAGTATTCCCTAATAATAGCTATGTTATGTGTAGGTGATGAATATGATTAACTCTAAATATTTTTTGATGCTATGAATATGTTTGACTCAAATATTTTTATAAGCTGATAGATTATTAACTATGATGCAACCAAAATTTAGAAGGTGGGATATTAAAATTTTAAAGCCAAAATTTTCATATTCTTTATAGATTTCAATGTTCAACACCACCTATGAATAAATATGTTCTGATTCAATGATGAAGATTGATGAAAAATTGTGAAGAGATTATATAAGACAGTGTCAATAAAACTTTCATGTTTTGAACATCTATTTAGTTGTGGGAGAAGTGGAGGTCCTATAACTCAATATTTTTGAAAATTAAGTGAGTGAGAATGAATAAAGTATAGTAAAAATATGTAAAAGCTTCAAATATTGAACTACTTGAAGAAGTTGATGCAATGGAAATAGTGACATTCTATAATGAAAAAATGAGAAGAGCCATTGTAGTGTAATAAAAAATAAATATTTCTGATTTTGAGGTTCCTAATGTATTTGAGATTCTAGAAATATTGAGCAAGATTGCATATTTCTATACTGAATAAGTTTTACAATATGGGTTCTTGAAGATTAGGGTATGTGATGATTCTGAAAATATTGAAGGCTTAGGGGATGATCAACATTCTTTTAAAAAATGATCCTAGAGTAAATGAAATCCTGCTCATTACCTATTATAAATTCTTTTGAAAATTTATTAGGATTCATTATAATGAATTTTCTGGGGACAACTGGTGGGACCAAATATAAAGAACCTCTTAGAAGACAACTTCCAGTTGGGCAATTGTTTTTGGTAATGGATGATTTATTCTCACATCATTTGTAATTATGGTTGATATTGATTAATTCTCTAGTTTATAACAAGTACCAACAGTAGTAGAATCAAAAATTGTTCCAGTTAGAACATTATCCCAAAATTAAAGTAGTTAAGAGCTGTGTAATTTAACTAATGCATCAAGAAGTAGATCTATGTATTCAGTAGTGGTTTATTTTATCTCATTTACAATAATAATAGGATTCCTAGTCCAATAGAGAGAATATATTATGCCATACTTTACATGTGGGGATATTATATTAATTCACCATAAGTTAAAGTTGTTATCACCATCAAATTTCAGGATTTCATATCTCAATATTTACATGTTTACCCATAGAGTGGATTCCATTGTATTTTGGAAAACATTAAGAATGCATTTCCATAAATGACCAATATATATGGTAAATGATGCTTATCCAAGGATATAAAAAATTTATAAGTAATTATTGATGGGATAGAGACTCGAATCAAATATAGTGATGAAAAAATAGAAATTCATGAAGAGAGGAAAGTGAATAAATCAAAATAGAAACCATAATTATAAATAATGAAATAGGAATCAAAATATGATAGAAAAAGTAATATAGTATAGTCTATTATGAAACTTTGAGATGGGACATGGTGTACTGAGTGCAAGAAGAACACTGAACCCTATAAGAATAAAAAATACTATTTCTTATAAAAGTAGAAATTAAAGAACCAATAAAAAATAATTTAATATTAATGAAATAGGTTAAGGAATAAAAATATTTTACATGCTTTGGTCCCATGGGTACCTACTTTCATGGAAAGAACATCACTCATATGCATGTGTTTTATTAATGCTCAAAATAGAAAAAAAACACAACAAGGTGAAGATAAACAACAAGAATAATAGAAATATGAATAGATGTGTTTATTAATGATTTTTTTTAAAATGAATGAAAGTATATATAATACTTATAGTGATTCATGTACTATAGTCCCATCATCCAGATCACTTCATGTTTGTGCGAGTTGTTGTAAGATGTCTAGATGTGAATGTTCTTTTCCCTCAAATCTTACATAAAAAGTTATTAAATATGGCCTCACATATTCATATTTTAAAGGTCATAACAACCATTATAAATCTAGAAACATGATTAACCAGTGTATATAAATAGCATTGGGCTGATAACTATTAATGAGAATTGTGTGAAATGGTTTTTCTGTTGGAAAACTGAGAGTGAGCTCAAGGAGAATCCAATATTGATCCAAGTGATCGATCCAGAGCAGGGTGTAACTAATTACCCCTAATAATGGAAGATCCTCGAGACATGATGTAAAATTATGAGGTTACATTCATACACAACCGAAAGTGAAACCCAACAAAGTAAACAAGTAGTATTACATATGCATATTACATATCAAACTGGAAGCACAATAGATCAATGATATTGTGAAAATAATATGGGTAGCCATGAAACAATGAATTGATTAAGAACGTAGCTGGTAGCCATATCCATTGCCCAAACACCAAACCAAGTAGGGCCACATTAGTAGAACAGATTCCTAACAAAAAAACCCGAGCCCAAGGTGTATTGATTAAGTTTAATAATAAAATAAAATAATTGTTTTCTTGGCATGAATTATCAATGTTAATGGAAGAATGTAACATGGAATATTTTAATATGAAAAAATTAAAAAGAAAAACATAATTAATAAATATAATAAAAGGATACAATTCTACATGATTAAAAAATACGGCCCTTAGTGGTGTGAACCCCATTCATGCCTCTCAATTCCACTGAGAAGCGTGAACAAGGTTCATAGTTCTGGGCTGTAACCAGTGAGGTGGGAACACTATTCATGCCTCTTTATATATATATATATATATCTGAGATTTTTTATAAGATATATTTTTTATTTCTTAGAAATATTTATGAACTTTTTTAAAAATAATTAGTAATATGTTAACAATGAATATATTCATTAATTATCAATTGTTTTATTTATTATCAATTAATTATATATTATTATGTTATTAATAAATTAATTGTACAATAATAAATATTATTATAAATAATAAAAAAATAATGGGTATTGAAAAATATATTAAATAATTAAAAATTATATTATTATTAGAATATTATAGTATATTATTAATTATTAATTTGTTAAACATATAATATAATTTTTATTATTTATATTAATTATATTTATAGAACTATTTCCTTTAATTAGATTTTAATTTACTGATGATATAAAATAAAACTAATTTATTATTAATATATTTATTAATTAGAAAATGTATTATATTTTATAAATAAATGTTATATAATCATGTTATAATTAAATAATATTATAGAAATTAATATTTATAAATTAATAATAATAAATCATTGTGAAATATTTTTGATTTAATTACAAGTATTTTTTTAATATGTAATGTTTTAATTATTTATCAATTATTTTATTTATTATTAGTTAATAATATATTATTATGTTTTTAATATGATTAATAGTATTATAGATAATATTCATTTTATACTAATATAAATAAAATAATTAGTATTGAAGAAATATATTTAATAGTTAATAATATTATTATTATCAACATATTATGCCGTATTATTAATTATTTACTCATATAATAAATAAAACAATGTCAACTATAAATAATAGTAATCTTATTAGAATTAATATTTATAATATTATTAATATTTATTAATAAATTTAATATGATCATTTAATATACATAATATATTTAGTAAAACTTATAGGTATTATTGTAAATAAAAAATAGTTTTAATTATTGTTACCAATGTAATTATTAATATTAATGTTTTTTAATCATTCAAAATTATTTTTGTGAACTTATAATTATATGAATTTGTGGTTTATGTAAAAAAATATAATGTATTGTTTTTTAAATAATGTAAAATTAAATATTTAAGAAACATATACCATTTATAAATCTAATATATTTTGGGGTCATGGGTGCTCTTATATGCCATGCCTATGTGTATTGTGCATATATTCCATGTTTATCGAAGTTTATACTCTAGAAAACATCACTTCTATGTATAATATCTAGCACCTACCTCTACATCATCATCTGTGACTGGTGGTGGATATACAATCTCCACACCTGTATCATGTCTTAGTTCAAAAGATAATTGTTGATGACCAAAAATCTTCCCAAAAATGTGAAGAAGATGGATGCTGGACAACATATATAAATATATATATATGTGGATCAAGTGAAAATAATGTTTGCAATGTATGACGGTTATCCTCTATCTTAATAGTAAAACATAGCATGCTTATAGACTACGTCCATACCTGTTCCTCTGTTTATTTTTGTGCCTCATATGAAACAAGAACTAAAATAGAATCAAGCATATCATAATGAAAAACCTCCTCTTCTTCCACAAAGACATCCATAACAGAGTCATCACCCCTTAGGGAATCTATATTTGGCATAGAACCCTGCTCATTTCCATTAAGAAAAAATAGAATCCCATAATAAATCTTACTAATATGAAGAATAAATTCATTCATTTTCCTATAAAAAATTTTATTGTCAGGAACCTCTCTCTGCTTGATGATATATGTGAATGGTTTTGGTGATATAAGAATCATGGAAAAAAATTATGCTATTAACTAAAGTTAATAAGAAATCTGTGAGTAGTGTAAGGATGATTTACTACTAACTCATGGAAGAACCATCCATTTCTCATTAGGTATCTTATTGAGAGAAACATTTACAAAGTCCCATAATCCAACTGATCTATGAAATGAATATGTACGGTGTCCGCCCATCATAATTAAGACTCATATATTCTATCCCATATCTAAATATATGGTGCATGATATCACCTCTAATCAAAATCATGATTCCATAACATCTTCATAGAATGAAGTGAATGTAATTGATTATGTGATGTGAGGATTGGATGATTAAAGCCTAACCACATCATAACTCTATTATTATGATGCCACTATATAGTATAAAAATGAATCATAGGTATGATAACTAATTCACCAGCAAGCATCATCATACAATAAGGTGGGAGGCACTAGATTATAGCCTCAATATATAGAATCCCTGAAAAATAAAATATAAAAATTGAAAATTGAAAAATAAATACATGAAGTATATACAATAATAATTTAACTCTGTAATTGATAATCATGTACACCTTTTGGTCTAAGATTTTCCAGCATAATTCTATAAGAATATACTTCATGTACGGATATAAAAAAATAATTCTTTACTCCACCTATAGGTAACAATTTTATTGTTATATTTCATAATATGAAATTATACATTTAATTTTAACAAAATAAGAAAAATCATATCATCGTCCGTGAGGGGAATCCCATAAAATATCAGCTTATAGGGTGGCCAAGGGGTGGAGTTAAGTGATGGATTCACTCCCATATGCTCTTTGGAATAAGAATAATATATCCTATAATGTAACACCCTAAGATTTCATAGTACATTAGTTCTTCAATGTAATTCAATAACTTACACCACACGCATCATTGAGTTCATGCACCCCATGGCTTACTAATCTAGCAATTAAAAAGAATTTATGAATATTATTAATAGAATTTTGATCTTTATATAACCCTTATAATTTTAGAATCCATATCATGAGTTTCTTATACATAATGTAAGGACAAATTCATTTTTTTCAGATAAAAGAAGTATTTTTAAAAAAAATGCAATTTTACCGGTTTTTAACGAAAAACCCTTTTTAAATGAAATATTTAAAAACATGTATAAATTAAATTTTAAAAAATAAATTTCTTCATTGGGATCGGGACATAAGAATTTAGTTTCAACAAATTTTTGGTGTTTTTCTGATAACTTTCATATTTCGGTGAATAGTGAAAATTAATATATTTTAACAGAAAAAACTGTTTTAATCAAAATAATATATAGTGTTCAACAATACGTATGAATGGTTTGGATGTATAATTATATTATATTTTTACCATTTAATCCAATGTTGGTTATTGGAAGTAATTTCACATTGAAATTGGACATAAAAAAATGTCAATTTTTGGTAGTTATTATTTCTTAAAAACATGCTTTTTTGTTTTGACAATGAGAATTATTTTTAAATTAATTTCTACCAATTTTTGGTTTTGAATTTAGAAAAATGGATTCCATATTTAGAATAAGGAGGTATTAATTGTCTAAATATGTGACTTTCATTTTTAGTCATTTTGAATAATTACAACGGTAAATATTTTATTTACCATGGTTAAAGGGTAAATCCGGTAAATAAGGGTAAAAAAATAATATTAAACTATCCTAACACGTATCCAAACACTATTGGATGATACATGTATGACCATGGGTATCTTTGGGTCGTTTATAGGACCCCATGGAGCCAATTGTATGTGAAAATAACACTTTATATTAATTAATTTAATGTAAATACAAAAATGACATCAACATATATCTTTAGTAAAATTGTTTTTACATTGGGTTATATATGATATCTATTCGACTATAAATATTAATTAAAAAGATAAAACTATTTAATACACAATGATATTTTATTTATCATTTTTATACATTTAATAATTAATGTTATTTATGACACAATGGTGAAGCAATATTTTCTTTATTAATGATAGAATCAAATAAATGGTATTATAAATATTAAAATAAATATAATTTAAATGTTTTGATTCCTTCCACTAATTTTATAGGTTACTATTGTATGTTATGATTGATTAAATAAATTTGTTTCTAATTAATAAAATTTTTATGACATAAAAAAAATCAATTATTAATAGTGTCAATATTGACCAAAAAGATTTTTTAAAACAAATATTACATTATTAATTGATATAATATTTCAAAAAATCTAAGGTTCAGAAAAAGGAATTATATGACAATATATATATATATATATGTCATTACTTAACAACTTGGGGTTCTCTTGTCTGTTTAGAGTATATTTATTAACCAAATAATACAAAAATACAAAGAGACATGATAAATGTCAAACTAAATAACTAAAGTTATATCTAAAAGATAAGGTTAATATAGTGACCCAAACATATCTAAAAACATTTTTTGAGTGGATTGAGACCCATTCCCACCTTATCATCAAAATAAATTAGTTTTTAGCCATTATAAACTGAATATAAATTTATTATAAAATAATATTTTCAGTTTTTCCTAAGGTGCCCCTCACCCCTCTTATAAAAGGGCACTCCCCTTTCTCTCTAATTTAGAACTTAAAATCCTTTTGGATCGACTAGACTCTGCCCAAATACCCTCTTAGATATCATCCATTTATCCTAGAGTCCTTACTTTTTTCATAAAGACAAGATAAGAAGCTCTTTTCACCAAATCAAAAGGAAGAACCCAAAGAAGAGGTAAATATTTCATCACCTCTTTCAAGCTCCTTTTTTCTTTCAATTCTTCTTTATTTGTTGTTTATATTATAAAATAATAACTCCGGTATCTTCTATAAACTGTGATGTTATTATAAATATGGTACAACCATATTCACTATTATATCCATCCTTTGAATGATATGTCAACATACGTGCGTATGTACGACTTAACGTCTCCACGTTGTGGTGTAATTGTTATTCAATACATTATTTGGATGGGTATAATAATGATGTGTAATTGATGTAAATAATATATATAACATAATAATGATTCTGTATATATGATATAATATCCAATTATATATTATTTTAATATCAAAATAATGATATTGTTGCTCATGCATTCGTACAGATTACCGTTTCCACGAACGCGATGAGATTCATTTCCCATCGTATCCATTCAAGACTAATTTTCATTAAGTGATTAAAAATAATTTTTACAGACATGATATCATTCTGGATATGAATACGATATATTCCATACATAACAAATATGACTCACATAAAAAATAATATAATGGAAAATGAATCTGTTAACACCCGAAACGACGATAATACAAAGATATTATTAAAAAAGCAATGTTAAAAGATCATATATGATATCATATTAATGTATATTATTATTGTATAATTTAATAAAAAATATTTCACCATTATAAAGGAGGTTAACCTACTCCTGACCAAGAAAAAAGTACAATGTAAGGGGTTTCTTATCTCACTTTTAATTCCAGTAGATTTCCATTGCTCACCACTTATTTATTGCATGTTGTGTGTGTACTGCCCATGATTGTATTAATTGTGTAATATACATTAATTTATGGATATTTACATCATCATTGTATGATCCATCATTCATGTGAGGTATTTTTCATAATTTACCAAATTGGAAAGGGAATTAAAAAATTTAATTCCCACTCATTCGAATTTACGCATACTTCATTGATTATTTTACTCCAAGATTATGTGTGGAATCACTGTTAATTTTCTTATGTCATGATTTCCACTACCATTTCTGTGGATATAATTTGGATACACATAATATCTCCATTTATAAATTCTCAAGTCATCAATATGAACTTGATAAGAGTTATTTTAACTCAATCTCCATTTGTGGTGTTAAATATCCAATTCATTGGTGTTGTTTTACAAGAATATGTGTGAATGTCCTCTGATTGGTTTACACTGAATATCCAACCATATTGAGTGTATTTATATTTTTCACGCATAATTATGTTTGTGATTTATCTTTAACCAAAGGATACAGTCTTTAAAAGTGATTTCATCTCAATTTACATTCTAGCGAGAGTTATTTGTTGTTATACACCAATTCAATTTTATAAGGTGTATATAATGTACTTTGATATAGTATATCATGAATACCTTTATTCTCATGATATTATAAAGTTCTTATTACATCAATTATTTATATTTAAGTGTATCTCTTTTGGTTAGGAACTCTAACTAAAATATCTTTTTAAATGTTTTAATGATATATTATTATAAATCTTTCTCATTAATGTACATGTTTTCAAAATGGTTTTAAGGATTTATTTATATGGACATTAAAGTTTTAAAATTAAAATTCCTTTTAAAGGTTTCAATGTGGTATGGGACACTTTTATTCAAAAAACTATTTTTAAACGGATTCTTGACAAATAGCGTGACTTTTAAATGTTTTCAAGAAAAAGGGGGATATTTCTCTCAATAGTTTGATGATTATTTAATCTATATAAATATCCTTCATTACTCTCGATTGAGGTTAATCTGATATAATAAAATATTTTATGTTGTATCGAATGAGTTTTGTTTGACTGTGGATGTGCTATTTTTATACCATTCATGGCTTGTGGTTAAAGTATTGATATTTCGTATGATAGTTTTAATACGATTGTTTATGTTATGTTTCAAAATTTTCATATGAGGAATGCATTGGACTTAGTAAGTGACGGGTGGAGCTCGATATAGCTCCTCGATGCATCGGTAGGTCTCATGAGAAAAACTAGTGTCTTGGCACAAGGCCTTGACAAAATCTTATTTGAAGTCATGACACAAGGCCTTGAATTTGTGGTTATGATAGTATTTCATTATGCATTCCATCATTATGAAAGTAGTTATTGATATTTCATGTGATTATTCGACTAGTATAATATCCATGTGAATAAGTAAATGACATTATTTCATTTTATTTTTTCCATATTATGTTGAAGTTCAAGTTTAAAAGGCTTTTGTTTTGGTTATACATTTCCTTAAATGTTTATGCTTATTTATGAAAGTTTCTGCTATAATGTAATCCTTACTGAGAATCTAAGCTCACCCCTATCTATGTTTTATTTTTCCTAGGATGCAAAGAATTATAATATGACTGACCTACAGGGATAGTCTATGGGATATCAGTGTTGCCTATGGAAACAATGTCGTTGTAGTTTTCCATTTTATGATGTAATGTAAACCTTATGAATGTAGCTAGTATTTCCAAGGATACTAAACTAATCTGTTTTTCGAGACATGGCCTTTTGTGATCATGCCAATGATATGTAATAGTACACCGACTCTGGTCTTCTGGGGTCGGGGATTTACAGTTGGTATCAGAGAAGGTTTAGTACAAACCTTGAAAACAAGATTTAGATAAACCCTGATTAGAGCACATAGCCCTAAGATAGAATTTGAGGATTAGTATAAAAGAAATTCCAAATTTTTTCGTATTATAGAGATTTTGTCAGTTTTCCATGAATTACATCCCTGTCTGGATACGAGCAGGTAGAGGCAGCTCTGGCACAGATGTACCTTGGGGTAAAACCTGAAAACACTACTCTGAGCTTGACTTGAACAGGAACTGTTGTATGACAACTGGCCTTACTGCACTCTTGGTTACAAAACTCCCAGGGGATATGATTAGGATAATTTACATTTTCTTTTCAAACCAATTTGATGTATTTTAAGATAAAATGAGAATAAATGACCTTCGGTAATCCTAAGGTGTTTTAAATTGAAAATATGGTGTCATGATATTCTCTAAATGATTTTATGACTACTATTACTCACAAAATTCTTTCTGGTATTAGTCAATGGCTGGATTCCAAGGAAGTCATAATAACTTTGGGAATGATGTACAAGGTGGGAAATATGGTGGAAATGAGAAAAAAATGGAATGTTGATAGCCGTAAAAGATATCGGGTTCATTCCAAATCAGTTTTCCAAAAATATGGTCAACAACATATATATTAACCAACCCATGGACTCAACAAAGAACAGAATGGTGATGAATTATAAGAGCTCCAACAGTGGAGAGCATGAAGAAAATAATCCTCAATTTCTATCATGTAGGAAATGTGGAAGGAGACACCCAGGAAAGTGTCTCAATGGAACAATGAAATGATTCACATGTGCGAAAGAAGGACATAAAGTGATGAATTGCTGAGGAAAAATGAAGAGTACTATGGGGGAAAATAAGAAATGGTTCCAAGAATCCATTTACAGTCATTTGCCATAAATATAGGGGACCTAGACATTACCTGAGTGAATGCCCTATTCTATATGATATTTTCTTGGTCAAAGAAGAAGTTATGTGGAAATAAATTGTTGGAAAATGTTTAAATGAATTAGTGCTCATTGTTGATGGGATTACTTTGGAATAATTTTATCATGTATTTTTAACCCCGCAGTTTGTCATGTGAATGTCTTATTTGAGGAAGACTTATCTTTTCTCTTGTGGATATAGTTATAAATAACCATTTGGTTTTATATGATCATTGGGTTTGAGGAAATTATAAGTTATTATATTTTGGGATGAAAATTCACAGTATGATATAACATTTGTGGTTAAATTGTGTTATCATTATTTTGAGGAATTTATATCATTTTGAAAATGTTATAAAATATAGTTTTTGAAAAAGATCAAAACATAGACCGTGTGACAACCCGTCGCGTCGGAAAAAGCTATGGGAATCAAACCCACAACTATAGTCCAATTGGGATTTGTCACCTACCACTGGACTACATGAAGTCCCTAGTTAGTGTGATGAATTATTTTTATTTAAATTATTTTATTTATCAATAATAAGATGATTTGGTATGACAACCCTGCTTTTATTACAACTTAAACATGATTTATTACATAAAACTTCACTTGATACAACAAAGAAGATCGAGAGGATTAGTGTCTTTGGGGATTAGGATTATTACATAAAAACTTAAAACATGAAATACAACATCTTTATTCAAAACTTCCTTGACATGACCACTACATTCCCTCGTACTTAACATTGCATGGGATAACCTGAGGACATGCATAAGAAAAGGGTGAGCTATAAATCCCAATAAGGGAGTACACATGGAATAACATGAGGAGTACAATACATGTTAGGAAATAGGCATGTCAATAGAGCATAAGATAAACATGAACATAAAGGCATGATAAAGCATGATAATCATAACTTGGAAATGTAGCAACAACACTTAACATTGAATTAGCATGAGCCAAGGCTCATTGCACATGGAGCATGAGTAAACCCTCATTGCACATGAAGCATGAGTAAAACCTCGTTGCAATTGTATTATTATGAGTCAACACTCATTGGACATGACGTATCATGATGCTATACTTTACCCAATGCATTGGAGCGCTATAAGGGCGCACACTTCTTAAACATTTCATTTCATGCATAAGTTTGCCACATGGATCATAAAAAATGGATTCATAAAACATAATCATTTATTCCAAGATAAGGGAATGTGGAATTCCTACATGAAAATTTTTATTAAATAAGTAAATGTGCATAAAGGTGAATACCCTTGATGGAGAAATGGGCATGGTATTCACTACTCGATGACATTGGCTTAGAAAATCGATGCGATTTCGGCAGCGTAACGACGTGACATAAGAATTCATAAAAATGGTTTATGAAAGAGAAAGGGGTTCCTCATCATATTTACATGTAATGGACAGTAATGAGGTCATATAGATACATGTCCCAACAATTTTATTGGAATTTAGATTCATGATACAAAATTATTTTCTTGAATGTAAAAGAAGAGCGAGAAGTTCCTTTCGGAATTTCGGCATAGTAACAGGTGTACATGGGAGGCATTTAATGAGGGAGAAAGGGGTCTCGCATCATTCAAAAAATAAGAGGTCTGTATGGGGGAGGTGTGAAACCATACCCCAACATTCATAATTGAAATTAAAAGGGCAAAATAACTTAAAGAAAATTTACAAAAATGAGAATGGAAGAAAAAACCCTTACTTGGAAGTGTGCTTCCAAAGGCTGGAGAGAGGCTTGTGAGAGGCTTCTTATGAGCTTGGGGCACCTTGGGAGGATTCTAGAGAGAGTAGGGCAGAGGTTGGACGAACTCCAAGGAATTTTGACTGAGGAGGAAGTGGGATCTTGGGTGGGTTTATATAGGAAAGGTGAGAGAATTATTTATTATTTAGGTTTGGGTCCCCTTACATTAAATTAATCCAAACCACAAACCATCCCATGGTTTTTGACCATGTATTTTGGCAAAGGGAAGAGGAAAAAAATATTTTATAAGGCCAAAGTCCGAAATTCTTAAAATAATAAGGTTGCTTATGTGGATGTGAGTCACACTCACATGGAAATTAATTTAAAAAGGCAAAGTGTTGAATAAGTCTTGAGGGGTTCATTAATGCTTTGAAAAATACGTCAGACAAACCCAAAATCACTTTATTTTAATGATAAAACATATATTGGACGAAAATAAGGATTATATTATTTTATTACATCACCATTGGGTCATTATGATGTCATAAAACACATTATATATCTAAACTGTATTTAATTTTTACCCAAACATTTGACTGTCTCAGAAAATTATGAAAAAATCACCGTTGGATAATTTTGACATCCTGATTCCATATATGACATTTATTTTATCTAAAAAAATTCTAAATATGTTAATTTTAACTTTTAAAATAAAAACCAACATTTATCGAAAATTCACGGGTTTTGACAGAAAGGGCTTTCAAACCATAATAAAAATTTTAATTTCATTCATAAAATTATAAGATCATTTATATTTAATAAAATTTAATTTAATAATAATATTATTATTTTATTAAAATATTATTTAATTCCAAAATCCCTTAATTTAATAAAATATATTTCTTAATTAAATAATATCTAAAAACACCATTTTTACTTTAAAAACTATTTACAATGTATCAAAAATGACTAGAAATTATATTCATTATTATATACAAAAATAATGTACATGAACATAGTACTAATTATTTGTTACATAACCCCTTAAAACAGCCGCATATGACCTAAGGGTAAGGTGTGCGATGGTGGCAGACTCTTGGGGTGGCTCGGATAACATCGCTCGAGTGGTAATCTCTATCAACTTCAACTTTTCCCGTAGACGGTCACGTTCGAGCTTGACATAATGAAGCTCAGCTTGGGCTTGGTCAAGGGCAAATCCCAAAGATGCCACCTCCTTTCTGAGCTCTGACAAATGGGCTTCGTATGGGGCAATTCTACTGGATGAGGCCATCGCTTCCTTTGTCTGAGTAAAATTGGGTTAGTTAAAGCCTTATATTTATACTAATCATGTGATCACTCTTCAACGACTATAAAAGTAACGGTCACAAATCTTATCATAAAACCAAAGAAGTTGACATTTTATAAAACATTTTATATAAAGAGACAATTAATAAGATCAAGAGGGATTTCCATTAATGAAACTTTGGGTCGTTACAATATTCCCCCCTTATGAAATTTCGCCCTCGAAATTTTCCTTTTCCCACGCTAAAACAATGTGGGTAACTCAGCTTCATCATATCATCTGATTCCCAAGTCGCTTCTTCAAACTTGTGGTTTCTCCACGACACCTTGATGAGGGGAATTGTCTTATTTCCTCGAACTTTTTCTCTATGATCTAAGATCTTCACTGGTTTCTCCTTATAAGAAAGATCGTCTTCCAATTGTACCACCTCAGAAGATAGTACATGTGAAGGGTCCATTATGTACTTCCTTAAGAGGGATACATGAAAGACATCATGCACCTTGGCCATGGTAGGTGGAAGTGCTAGTCGATAGGCCACATCCCTAACACGATCAAGAATCTAGATGGGGCCGATGTACCTTGGACTTAACATCCCTTTCTTTCCAAACCTCATGACATTCTTCCATAGAGATATGCGTAGAAACACCATGTCTCCAACTTTAAACTCAAGGCCTCGTCGACGATTATCTGCATAACTCTTCTGTCGACTCTCGGCTGCCTTGATATGCTGCCGAATGGTTTTCACCTTCTCCACCACTTCCTCGACCATTTCTGGTCCAAGCACCTTATGTTCACAGACCTCATCCCAACATGCTAGTGTTCTGCACCTTTTCCCATACAGGGCTTCATATGTTTCCATTTGGATGCTCGAGTGGAAACTATTATTATAAGAGAAATCAACCAGAGGAAGATGTTGATCCCATCCTCCTTTAAAGTCCATTGAGCAAGCTCTCAACATATCCTCAAGTGTTTGGATAGTCCGCTCGGATTGGCCATCAGTTTGAGGATGATAGGCAGTACTGAAGTTTAGTTCAGTATTTAGAGGATGTTGAAGACTCTTCCAAAACTTAGAGGTGAATCTTGGATCTCGGTTAGACACAATAGATAGTGGTACTCCATGCAACCTTTCCACTTCCTTGATATATATCCGCTCCAGTTGATCCAAATAGAAATCCTCTCGAATAGTAATGAAGTGTGCAGTCTTTGTATGATGATCCACAACAACCTAGATTTCATTGTTTCCTTTGGATGTCCTTGGAAGTCCGGTGACAAAGTCCATGGTGATGTTCTCCCATTTCCATTCTGGTATGGGAAATGGTTGCATCATCCCCTTAGACTTCTACCTCTCTACATTCATTTGCTGACACACCAGGCACTTTGATGTATATTCGGCGATCTCCTTCTTCATATTATCCCACTAAAAGTTTTCTCGGAGATCTCGATACATCTTTGTGCTCCCTGGGTGAATAGAGAAATTTGAACTATGTGCATCATCCAAAAGTTCCTTCTTCAGCTCCGGACATGATGGAACACATAGTCAATTCCCAAACCTCACAATTCCTTCTTTATTAACATTAAACTCCAAAGATTTCCCCTTTTTGATAGCTTCCACTTTTTCTTGAATTCCTACATCATCCTTTTGAGCATCCTTTAGCTTTTCCAAAAGAGATGGTTGAGCAATCATTTGTGAAAGGATTGATGATGTTCCCTTCTTTATGATTCCCACGTCCATCTTCATCAAGTCTAAGAAGATTGGATCCTTCTCAATTCTCATCATTGATAGAATCGTTGGATCCTTTCTACTTAGAGAATCCACCACCTTGTTCGCTTTCCAAGTGTGGTAATGTATTGAACATTCATAATCCTTGATGAGCTCTATCCATCTTCTCTAGTGCATATTATGCTATTTATGTGTGAATATATATTTAAGACTCTTGTGGTCAGTATATATCTCACATTTCTCTCCATAGAGATAATGCCGCAAGATTTTCAAGGCAAAGATCACCGCCACCAACTCCAGATCATGCGTTGGATAGTTTTGCTCATGGATTTTCAACTGCCTTGAGGCATAGGATATCACTTTATCATTCTGCATCAGCACACATCCTAAGACCCTCTTCGAAGCATCACTGAATACCAAAAAAATCTCCCCACTTGTGGGTAAAGTGAGCACGAGTGCAGTTATAAGCCTCCTTTTCAACTCCTTGAAGCTTTCTTCACATTCATCACTCTAAGAAAACATTACTCCCTTTCGAGTTAGCTTGGTAAGAGGGTTGGACAATCGTGATAAATTCCTCACAAATTGTTCATAATATCCAGCTAACCACAAGAGGCTATGGATATCCGTTAACAATGTTGGCCTCAGACATCCCTCAAATGCATCTGTTTTGGAGGGGTCCACAGATATCCCATTGCTTGTGATGATATGGCCCAAGAATGAGACCTCCTTCAACCAGAACTCAAACTTGATGTACTTTGCATAAAGCTTCTCCTTGAGCAAAGTATCTAGTACAGTTTTTAAATGCTCGTCATGACCCCCCTTGGTTTTGGAGTATTTTAGAATATCATCTATAAAGACTACCACAAATTTGTCAATGTAATCTCTAAATACTCTATTCATTAAGTCCATGAATATTTCTGGAGCATTGGTGAGTCCGAAAGGCATTACTATGAATTCATAGTGCCCGTACTGTAGAGACCCGAAGCTTAACGTACACGGAAATTACATTACTTTTGAGGAATACTTAGTACATAGCAAAAACACACACACAAGGACCGCAATAGTTTAGTGTCTTTGGAAACTCGGAATATAATCTTTTAATCGTGGTGAAAGATCTTCAACATCTCCCATAAAGATCTTCTTTTTTTTAAACCTAAATTCTTTCTTTATGTCCTGGGGAAAAGAAAACATAAAAGGGTGAGCTCAAATGCTCAGTAAGGGTAAACAAAAGAAATATCAATCACGTCATATTCATAAGAACATATCTTTTGGAAATCTTAACCTGCAAAAGAGATAATAATTTCATAACATGAGATAAATCATAGTAGTGAAATGTAATCCCAATAATCATAACATAAAACATGAAACTTTGTGGCATACACACATAATCATATAGAATCATTTCTTATTAGTGAAGACTCATTTCCAAGACTATCTTAGTGGACAAAGTCTCTTTCTGTACCGAGTTCAATCCTCATTTTAGTCCTGTTTCACTAAACCAGTATAACCTACCATTCCATCCATGTCTATCTCATGAGATATTAAATCTTTACCCAATTAATTGGAGGGAGATATAGGTCCCACCCATCTCATAATGAAACCATTCTTATGTGTGCCACAAAAATCATAAATCATACATCATTGCATAACCCAGGTAATAAAAACAGAATTCTTAAACATCATGACATCATAAAACAATTCATATAAGATAAAAGAATTCATAAAAAATTTATTTCCATCACAACATAATCAAATCCATGTAATAATTGGGATAAAAACCGAACCCTTTATTATCTTAGATGGAAAATAATTTTGATAACACACTTGAACTCCATTCTTGAGGAAAATATCCTTCCAACTTCAAAAATACTTTTCCTTTCTTAACATGTCATACCATTTTCAACTAAAAGAAGTTGATTAAAAATAAACTTGAAAACTTGTAAAGGTATATTCTTGGAAATAATGTTTTAAAAATCCATTCATGCCGTATAAGTTAAAAAAACATTCTTCCCGTACTTTTGTCAGAAAAGTCAAAAAAAGTACCTCGTAATGTAAACAAAAGAAAGATTCCTTAAATACCATGTAGTTAAAGTAAAAAGTGGGTAAAAAGGACATTAAACATACATGAAACCATTTTTAGGAAACATGGACATGGATTATAACAATATCCCCAGTAAATAATTACGAATAAGCAATCTCGGATTAAAATGAGATTTGCAAAATTATCCCTTACCTTAGGTCCGATTTGCTTCGTATGTGTCCAAAACTACTGTATAATGATTTAAATAATGACATTGACTTATTCCAGAATCATACTCATTGTTATGATATCATATATGGTCCACTTATGGCTTTATATTGCCCGTTCTTTTGTAAATTCCATGTTAAAGAGTGTTTTGGGTAAAATCGTTTCATTTGTCGTCCGTGTTTTGACTTGTAATTATTCATATGATTACTTAGATCATGATTAATTAATTCCAGAATATAAAACATGATTTATATATAATATATATTCAGAATATATATATATAGTAGATCAGTAAATGGAATGAAATAAACCGTTCATGGAGACGGTAGACCGTACGTACGCACGAACGCTGTTTTCTTTTCCTTATTGAGTTGAATGGAATTAGGTAGATGACATACACATATATACACATAAATCCAGAATCATTATTATGTCATATATTTCATTATTAATTATTATATATACTTTATAATCATTCATGAATGGTTAACGTGGAGAATGAATCTCATCGCGTCGTGGAGACGGTAGTCCGTACGTACGCACGAGCAATGATATCGTTCTCATGATTGTGGAATTGTATTGGAGTGTATGTATACTATTTCAGAATAAATATCACTTTAAAATAATCATATATAGTTATTATGTACACCATTATACCCATCCAAGTAAGGTGGTGGTGGAAAATAGATTACACCACGGCGTGGAGACGATATTCCGTACGTACGCACGCGCGGTGATATCGTTTTCCGTAGGATGGATAGATGGTGAAATAAGGTTGTTTCATACTTATAATAACATATCAGTATATGAGTGATACTGATGTTATTACTTCATGATGAAACAACTAAATAAGAAGAAGCGGAAGAAGAAATAAAGATGAAAGAATCGGTAACGGGCATTACCTCTTCTTTGAAGTGCCTCTTTGAGACCTCCTTTTAGGGAACTAACATTGGTCTTTGAGGAAGACCAGAACCTCTAGGATGTTTCTAGGGAAGTGGAGAAGGGAATTTGGTAGGGGTTGTCCGAGCTTGAAGGCTCAAAGTGGTGTGAGGAAGAGAGGGAGGAGGTGCCCTTTTATAAGGGAGGAGAGGGGAACCTTTGGAATATCTAAAAATATTATTTTATTATAAATCCAAATTCGGTTTTAAATAGCTCCAAATTGATTTATTTCGAAGATAAGGTGGGTATGGGTCGAAATAATCTCATCTAATAGAATTTAGACAAGTTTAGGTTCCTATTTTAACCTTATCATTTAGATTTGTCATTAAATTAAATAATTATACTTTTACCGTGTCTTCTTGTGTTCTTATACTATAAGGTTAATAAACATACTATAAGCAGCCAAACGATCTCCAAGTTGTTTATTATTAATATATATAACCTTATCTAAGTCATTTGGCTGAACCTTATATTTTTAGGAATAAAATAACAATTACTAATAAAATATTTGTTTTAAAAACTATTTTATGTCAATTTTGACACTATTTAGTAATTTATTTTTGTGAAAATCATAACAGAATGATTAGTTCTAAAACTTTAATTAAATCAATAATAACATGTCTTATTAACCTATAAAATTAGTGTAATTCATAAAAAGTCACAAATTACACTTATTTTGGTGTTTATAACATCAATTATGTCAATATTTCATTAATAAGATAATTACTACATCATCATTGTGTCATAACTAAATTAAATTATTTAAAGTCTAAAAATACAAAATAAACTATCATTATGTAGGAAATCGTTTTATATTTATAAGGAATATTTATAGACGAATTTATCTTATGTATATCCCCATATTAAAAATGATTTACTTATTAAACCTTGATTTTAACTATATTAACCCTTCCTTAAATAAATTAATAATAAATGTCCTAATCTAATCCAAGTGGGCATAAATGGTCATATTGTATTCATAAGGTTGTTTTTGTTCGAATTACACTTGTCCAATAGAATTAAGACATGTGTTAGGGTATTAATAATATCATTTTTACCCTTAATTGCCCAATTTACTTTTAACCGTGGTAAAAAAAAGTAAAAAGTTACTATTCAAAAAAAATTATTTTCATCTCATTGAACCACATTTTAGTCCTTGATATTAACCGTGTCTCTCAGAATTTCAAAATTCCACTCACAGAAGCGATAAAATTATGTTTTATGAAAAATTCAGTTTTTTAACTACCACTTAGTGGTTTCACTATTCATCAAAAATTGAAAGTTTTCAGACAAATACCAAAAATTAGGCCTAAGCTATATTTGATATTATGAATTCAAAAATGATGCCTATTTTACCAAATTGAAAACATATCAGTTGCATTAATTAATTTAAAAATTAATTCCCATCGTCAAAACAAATAGCGTGTTCTTAAGAGATAATAACTATCAAAAGATTGACAGTAGTTTATGTCTGGTTTAAATGTGAAATTACATCCAATAAACAAAATTGTATTAAATTGTAAAAATATATTCTAAATATACTTTAAAACCAATCAAATTAATAATTTATCACTATTAATTATTTCTATTAAAAAGGTTGTTTTTAATTAAAATTTATTAATTTTCACTATTCATCAGAAAATGAAAGTTATCCGAAAAGTACCAAAATTTCACCCTAAGCTAATTTCGATATTAAAAATCCAGAAATGAAGTCAATTTTAAAAAATAAAAATTTCAAAATTTCAAAAAGTGGTTATTAATATTCATAACGGCTAGTTTTAATAATATTTTAATAGCATATCGTTGTTTAGTGAAACTCTGTATTGCGTACTACACACGCTATCGAGGAAGGTCGCGATTGCATGTAATGAAAAACAAGTCAAGGATGCATGTTGTGCAAGCTCCTTTTGGTGTAGCGTACAACACAAGACATTAATGAAATTAAAAAGAATAATTTTCAAAAAATCTCGGGGTGTTACACGTACCTTGTACAAAAAGCAGTCTTGGGGATATCTTCCTTCTTCACCCTTACTTGATAATATCCCGACCGCAAGTCCCCCATGGAGAAGTATTGTGCTCCACGTAACTTATTGAACAAGTCATCAATTCATGGGAGAGGATACTTGTTCTTTATCGTGATTTTGTTAAGTTCATGATAATCGATGTAAAGCCGCATTGATCCATCCTTCTTCTTGACGAAGAGGACTGGTGCACCCCAAGGTGAAGCACTTGGGCGTATAAAACCTTTATCCAGATTCTCCTGTAGTTGTTTCCTCAGCTCTTCAAGATCAACAAAAGCCATTATATATGGAGTCTTGGATATTGTTAATTCCCCAAGTATAAGTTCAATTGAGAACTCAACATCTCTTCTAGGAGGAAGACCCGACAGTTCCTCAGGAAACACTTCCGCAAATTCCCTCACAATAATCATTTCTGCAAGGATGGTTTCTTCTTTGGACTCAATCATCTGAGCCAGATACGCGTGCTCATAGGGCAGTAATATTCATGCTTGAGATGAAGGAGCTAAAGGAGATTCATCTTCCTCCGGACACTTGTAAAGAATCGACGGTCGATTCTCCATATGGAGTGCGATTTCCCTCTCCCGACAATTTGTGTTGGCTCTATACAAGGAAAGCCAATCCATGCCAATAATTGCATCAAATTCCACCAAAGGGAGTATGACGAGGTACGCCGGGAAATTCAATCCACAAATAATAACATGGGAGGACTTATATTCATGGGATGCAATGATTGCCCCATTTTTCGTACTCACCGAAATCTTTACTTCCATGATTTGTGGTGGTGCTGGGATTGTTCTACTAAACTATTGAGATATAAAAGAATGCGTATAACCTAAATCAAAAAGTACGTTTGCTATTTTTGAATGAATAACTAGAGTACCTATCACCACTTCGTTGTCGGGGTTCACTTCGGCAAAAGTAATGGCAAAAGCTCTTCCTTGATGTCTTGGAGGTTGTCAGTTGCCTCTGATAACCCTTGGATGAGGGCACTAATTTGCACAATGACCCAGTTCTTTGCATTTATAGCATTGAACAACGCATTGAGGTTCGAACGGAGCGTTCCCCTCCTCTGTCGCAGCCGCGGGTCCTTCTTACCGACAGTTAACAGCTAGGTGCCCTTCTCTTCCACAGCTGAAGCATTTTCTCATCCCCTTAAGGCAATTTCCAGGGTGCTCCTTTCCGAACTTTTGGAAAGTGGAGTGATGGAACTTCTTATCGCTGTTGGATTTATCCACCAGACCAACATCATTGAAGTCCACCTTACGCTTCTTATCCCCATGAAACCCCTGTGATTCCCCGATCTCCATTTCGACCTTGAGGGCACATCGGACAATTTACTCATAGCTGTTGAAGTCACGGATCGCTAATGCTTTCCACAAGCTAGGCATCAGCCCACCAAAGAAGTGGTCAACCTTGCATTCGGGGGTAACGATAAAGCCGGAAGTGTATCGTGCAAGCCTCGTGAAGTTTGCCTTGTACTCTCCAACAGATTATTCATCTTTTTTTCTTGAGGGAAAGGAAGTCCCTTTCCATCTTAAGCCGGAGGGTGCGCGGAAAATATGTATCGAAAAACATCTTTTGGAAATCCTTCCATTCCAACGCCTCGATCTCCACCTCAGGTTTCGTATTTTTGATCAACGTCCACCATTTATCAGCTTCACCCACCATACGATAAGCCGCCAGGAGAACCTTCTCTTGTTCAGAACATTGAAGGATGGAGAAGATCTTTTCAATGGAATTGATCCATTGTTCAGTGATCGTGGGATTGGATGATCCACTAAAAGTAAGAGGCCTTTGTCTCATAAAGCTCTCGATAGCGAATTGTTCTTTCTTAGGGGGGGTTGAACGTTCCTCTTGAACCATGTTTCTATTCAAAGCTTGAGTTAGCTGAGAGAGAAGCGTGACAAAGTTCGCGATTCCTGCTCCCATGGGATTGGGCATCTCATTAGTACAATCATCACACTGATCTTCACAACTGTTGATAGCCCGAGTCCTCCTATTACCGACCATTGGCTGGAATAAAAGAAAAGTTAAGGGTAACACATAAAGGGTAATCCAAATAAAAAAGTTGATGACTTATAAATAAAATTTAATTTCTTTAACTCATGAGTCTATAGGATTCAATCTAGGCTTTTCATGATATACTTTCTAACATATATTCTTAGGGGAATTTTTCCCTTAATAAGGGTTCATACTAAGATTGTGGATTTATCAAAACATATCCCCTGGGAGTGTCATAACCAAGAGTACAACAAGTCCCATTGTTGTGCACCAGTTCCCATTCGAGTCTAGCTCAAAGCGGTGTTTTCGGGTTTTACCCCTAGGATACATCTGTGCCAGAGCCACCTCTACCTGCTCGTATCTATACATAGATGTATTTGTTTGATAAACCACTTACTTAGTATTTACCAAAACTTAGGGATGTTTTTATTATACTTGGTCTTGTATCTAAGGTTTTACTAGGGTTTTCATAATACCAAAAATAACTAAACCTATCCTTTGTTACCAACTATGACAACCCTGATTTTATTACAACTTAAACATGATTTATTACATAAAACTTCACTTGATACAACAAGGATGATCGAGAGGTTTAGTGTCTTTCGGGCTTAGGATCATTACATAAAAACATAAAACATGAAATACAACATCTTTATTGAAAACTTCCTTTACATGACCACAACTTTCCCCCGTACTTAACATTGAATGGGATAACTTGAGGACATGCATAAGAAAAGGGCGAGATATAAAGCCCAGTAAGGGAGTACACATGGAATAACATGAGAAGTACAATACATCTTAGGAAATAGGCATGTCAATAGAGCATAAGATAAACATGAACATAAAGGCATGATAAATCATGATAATCGTAACATGGAAATGTGGCAACAACACTTAACATTGAATTAGCATGAGCCAAGGCTCATTGCACATGGAGCATTAGTAAACCCTCATTGCTCATGAAGCACGAGTAAACCCTCATTTCACTTGAATTAGCATGAGTCAACACCCATTGCACATGACGTATCATGATACTATACTTTACCCAATTCATTAAAGCGCTATAAGGGCGCACCCTTCTTAAACATTTCATTTCATGCATAAGTGTGCCACATGGATCATAAAACAATGATTCATAAAACATAATCATTTATTCCACGATCAAGGAATGTGGAATTCATACATGAAACTTTGTAATCAATAAGTAAATGTGCATAAAGGTGAATACCCTTGATGGAGAAATGGGCATGGTATTCACTACACGATGACATTGGCTTAGAAAATCGGAGCGATTTCGGCAGCGTAACGGCGTGACATAAGAATTCATAAAAATGATTTATGAGAGAGAAAGGGGTTACTCATCATATTTAAATGTAATGTAAAGTAATTAGGGCATATAGATATATTTCACAACAATTTTAATGGAATTTAGATTCATGATACAAAATAATTTGCTTGAATGTAAAAGAAGAGAGAGAAGTTTCTTTCGGAATTTCAGCATAGTAACGGGTGTACATGGGAGGCATTTAATGAGAGAGATAGGGGTCTCCCAACATTCAAACAATAAGAGGGATGTATGGGGGAGGTGCAAAACCATACCCCAACATTCATAATTGAAATTAAAATGAAAAAAAAACTTAAATAAAATTGACAAAAATGAGAAAGGAAGAGAAAACCCTTACTTGGAAGTGTACTTCCAAAGGCTAGAGAGAGGCTTGTGGGAGGCTTCTAGGGAGCTTGGGGCACCTTGGGAGGATTCTAGAGAGAGTAGGGCAGAGGTTGGACGAACTCCAAGGGATTTTAGTGAGGAGGAAGTGGGAGCTTGTGTGGGTTCATATAGGAAAGGTGAGGGAATTGTTTATTATTTAGGTTTGGGTCCCCTTACATATAAATAATCCAAAACACAAACCATCCCATGGTTTTTGCCCATGGTTTTTGGAAAAGGGAAGAGGAAAACAATATTTTATATGGCCCAAGTCAGAACGTCTTAAAATAATAAGGTTTCTTATGTGGAGGTGAGTCACACTACCATGGAAATTAATTTAAAAAGGCAAAGTGTTGAATAAGTATTGAGGGGTTCATTAATGCTTTGAAAATTAAGTCAAACAAACCCAAAATCACATTGTTTTAATTATAAAACATATATTTCCCGAAAATAAGGATTATATTATTTTATTACATCACCATTGGGTCATTATGATCTCATAAAACACATAATATATTTAAACGGTATTTAATTTTTACCCAAACATTTGACTGTCTCAGAAAATTATGAAAAATTCATCATTTGATAATTTAGACATCCTGATTCTATAAATGACATTTATTTTATCTAAAAAAGTTCTAAATATTTTAATTTTCACTTTTAAAATAAAAATCAACATTCATCGAAAATTCACGGGTTTTGACAGAAATGGCTTTCAAACCTTAATAAAAATTCTAATTTCATTCATAAAATTATAAGATCATTTATATTGAATAAAAATTAATTTAATAATAATATTATTATTTTATTAAAATATTATTTAATTCAAAAATCCCTTAATTTAATAAAATATATTTCTTAATTAAATAATAACTAAAAACACCATTTGTACTTTAAAAACTATTTACAATGTATCAAAAATGACTAGAAATTATATTCATTATTATATAAAAAAATATTGTACATGAACATAGTACTACTTATTTGTTACATAACCCCTTAAAACAGCCGCATAAGACCTAAGGGTAAGGTGTGCGATGGTGACACACTCTTGGGGTGGCTCGGATAACATCGCTCGAGTGGTAATCTCTATCAACTTCCACTTTTCCCATAGATAGTCACGTTCGAGCTTGACATAATGAAGGTCAGCTTGGGCTTGGCCAAGGGCGAAGCCCAAAGACGCCACCTCTTTTCCGAGCTCTGACAAATGGGCTTCGTATGGTGCAATTCTACTGGATGAGTCCATCGCTTCCTTTTTCTGAGTAAAATTGGGTTCATTAAAGCCTAATATTT
This sequence comes from Viscum album, assembly GCA_963277665.1. Classification (NCBI taxonomy): domain Eukaryota; kingdom Viridiplantae; phylum Streptophyta; class Magnoliopsida; order Santalales; family Viscaceae; genus Viscum; species Viscum album. The sequence continues at coordinate 371,153,599 of OY728130.1, read as the reverse complement.
ATACTAATCATGTTATCACTGTTCAACGGCTATAAAAGTAACGGTCACAACTCTTATCATAAAACCAAAGAAGTTGACCTTTTATAAAACATTTTATATAAAGAGACATTTAATAAGATCAAGAGGGATTTCCATTAATGAAACATTGGGTCGTTACATTTGGGATCTTATGTATTATCAAATGAATACCATTAGTATTGGAAAATGAATTGGGGATTAAGTAATAAATGTTATTTTGGAAAACTTTCGCTTTGTTAGGAACACTATATGCCCAAGAAAAAAAATATACTATGAGATTTCATTTTAGGACTAATGTTGGATTTTTATCTATGATTTTATAGTGCATTTATAGTGAGTTGGGTTATTTATACAAATGATTAACCTATAATAGAGAATATGTGATTCTGTTAATTACTTTTAAGTATGTGACTTTAAGAGTAGTTGATGTCATTTGGAGATACAATATAATGTGGAAGACTACATAACCAAATTCTTCTATGTTTTGGGTTTCTATATTAGTTTGGATTATATTGAAGGATTTTAAGGAAATTTTTTTATTGAATGGTATTTATTTATCTTTGGGGTATTGTAGGTTTAATTTTAGAAATTAATATTACTGTTTATTTCACTAAAGGAATATCCTTTTGGGGTATCATCAGATCTTGTACTAACCATTTTGGTTTTGATTAATCTCTAAAGACAAGGTAAATATATAGTTTATCCTTTATGGATCGTGTGATTCTCAAGAAGTTTATTCTAACTCTTCCGGTGTGACCAAGTCTTCTGGAATACTCATCATTTAAAAAAAACTTGGTGGTAGAAATATTATAAAAGACTGAAACTCTACTTAAAAAGTAAGTATATCTCTTTATGTTCTTATACAATCTCATAAATAAATTGCTCATATTTATGAAATGTAACTTAAAACAGAAAAAATGGTGTCCATTTACTTTTCCTACTGGGAAACTAATGACCGTTTCTACCATCAAAAGTTTGTGGTTTTCTTGTTGTTAAATTTCTCTTGATCATGTTTTCTATCCCTATCCATCATAACTTTACACTTAGTTTGTGATCCATATCCATGTTTTCCTACATGGAATCATAGTATGGGTTATCTTGGGTGACCTTCTTACTTCACTTTATTTCTTTTAAAGTCATTGTTTTATTAACTCTTTTTTCTGATGTGGGACTTTCCATTATATTCCCAAGATGAATTTGAAATATTAAAAGTATGAAATTTATTGAAAGAGGGAAGAATGTAACACCCGAATTTTTCATATTACCTTAGTTCTTCAAAGTAATTAAATAACATACACTATACGCAACACCGAGTTCATGCACACCATGACCTACCAAACTAACCGTTCAAAAGCGGTTATGAATATTATTAATAGAATTTTGAATTTTATGTGACCCTATATAATTTTAGAATCCATATTATGAGTTTCTTATATATAATGTAAGGAAAAATTCATTTTTTTCAGATAAAATAATTATTTTTCAAAACAATGCAATTTTACCACCTTTTAATAGAGAACCCTTTCTAAATCCAATATTTGAAACTTTTATATATTCAATTTGACAAGATAAATTTCTTATTTTGTGTTGGGACATAGGAATTTAGTTTCAAAAAATGTTTGGTGTTTGTCTGATAACTTTCATATTTGGGTGAATAGTGAAAAATAATATATTTTAACTGAAACAAACTTTTTTAATCAAAATAATTTACAGTGTTAAACTATTAATATGAATGTTTTGGATTTATAATTAGATTATATTTTTACCATTTAATTAAATGTTGGTCATTGGAAGTAATTTCACATTGAAATTGGACATAAACAAATGTCAATCTTTTGATAGTTATTATTTCTTAAAAAACACGATTTTTTATTTTGACAACGAGAATTAATTTTAAATTAATTTCTGCCACTTTTGTGTTTTGAATTTAGAAAAATGGATTCCATATTTAGAATCAGAAGGTCCAAATTGTGTAAATTGGTGACTTTTATTTTTATACATTTGGAATAATTACTTCGGTAAATATTTTATTTAACATGGTTAAAGGGTAAATCCAGTAAATAAGGGTAATAAAATAATATTAAATTACACTAACACGTGTCCTAACACTATTTGATGATACATGTAAGACCATGGGAATCTTTGGGTCAATTGTTTCCTCCCATGCAGCCACATTTATGTGAAAATTACACTTTATATTAATTAAGTTAATGTAAATACAAAAATAACATAAGCATATAACTTTTAGAAAAACAATTTTTACATAGGGTTATATATGTTATCTCTTCGACTATAAATATTAATTAGAAATATAACACGATTTTATACATAATTGTATTTTATTTATAATTTTTAGACATTGAATAATTAATGTTATTTATGACACAATGGTGATGCAGTATTTTCCTTATTAATGATAGAATCAAATAAATGGTATTATTAATGTTAAAATAAATATAATTTGAAAGTTTTGATGCCATCCACAAATTTTAAAGGTTAATATTATATTTTAGGATTGATTAAAAAAATTTACGAATTAATAATGTTTTTTATGAATTTAAAAAAATGAATTATTGAATAGTGTCAAAATTGACCTAAAAGAGTTTTTAAAACAAATGTTATATTATTAATAGATATTATATTCCTAAAAATCTAAGGTTCAGACAAAGGACTTATATTATGATAGGTATGTCATTAATGAACCACTTGGGGTTCTCTTGGTGGTTTATAGTAAGTTTATTAGCCAAATATTACAAAAATACAAAGGGACATGGTAAATGTCAAACTAATTAACTAAGAGTTAAATCTAATAGATAAGATTAATATAGTGACCAAAACCTATCTAAAACCTATTGGTTGAGTTGAATATGACCCATCCACACATTATCATAAATTTAAATCAGTTTGGATCCATTATAAACCGAATATAAATTTATTATAAAATAATATTTTAAGTTTTTCCTAAGGTGCCCCTCACCCCTCTTATAAAAGAGAACCCCCCCCCCCTTCTCTCTAATACAAACCATCAAGGCCTTTTGGTTCTTCCAACCTCTGCCCAAATACCCTCTCACCTATCCTCTCTTCATCTTAGAGTCCTTACATTAGTCATAAGGACTACCTAAGAAGCTTTTTTGACCAAATCAATAGGAAGAACCCAAAGAAGTGGTAAATATTTCATCACCTCTTTCATGTTTGTTTCTTCTTTCACTTCCTCTTTATTTGATGTTTATTTTCTAAAATAATAAATCCAGTATATAATATATACTTTGATGTTATTATAAATATGGTACAAACATATTCACTATTCTGTCCATCCTTTTAATGACATGTCAACATACGTGTGTACGTACGAGTTACCGTCTCCACATCATGGAGTAATTGTTATTCAATACATTATTTGGATGGGTATAATAATGATGTGTAACTGATGTAAATAATAAATATAACATCATAATGATTCGTTATATATGATATAAAATCCAATTATATATTATTTTAATATCAAAAAAATGATATTGTCGCTCGTGCGTATGTACGGATTACCGTCTACACAAATGCGATGAGATTCATTCCCCATAGTATCCATTCAAGAAAAATTTTCATTATATTATTCAAAATAATGTTTAAAGACATGATATCATTCTAGATATGAATAAGATACATTCCATACATAATAAATATGACTCACATAACAAAGAATATAAAGGAAAACGAATCCATTAACACCTGAAAGGACGATAATACTAAGATATTATTAACAAAGCAATGTTAAATAATCATATATGATATTATATTAATGTATATTATTATGGTATAATTAAATATCAATTATTTCACCATTACACAGGAGTTTAACCTACTCTCAACCAAGGAAGAAGTACAATGTAATGGGTTTCTTTTCTTACTTTTAATTTCGTGAGATTTCCATTTCTCACCACTTATTTATTCCATGTGGTGTGTGTACTACCCCTGATTGTATTAACTGTGTAATATACATTAATTTATGGATATTTACATCATCATTTTATGATCCATATTTCATGGGATGTATGTTTCATAAGTGACCAAATAGGTAATGGAATTAAGAATTTCAATTCCCACTCATTCGACATTACACATACTTCATTGATTATTTTAGTCCAAGATTATATGTGGAATCACTATTAATTTTCATATGTCATAATTTACACTCCAATTTATGTGGATATAATTTTGATACACATAATCACTCCATTGATAAATTCTCATGTCATCGATATGAACTTGATAAGGGTAATTTTAACTCAATCTCCATTTGTTGAGAAAAATATACAATTCATTGGTGTTGTTTTTACAAGAATATGTGTGAATTTACTCTCATTGATTGACCTTGAATATCCAATCATATTGAGTTTATTTATATTTTTCACACATAATTATGTTTTTGATTAATTCTTAACCTATGGATACAGTCTTTATAAGAGATTTCATCTCAATTTACATTCTAGTGAGAGTTGTTTGTTGTTATACAAAAATTCACTTTTATATGGTGTATATATTGTACTTTGACATAGTATATCATGAATACCTTTATTCTCATGATATTATAAAGTTTTGATTACCTCAATTTTTTTATTCAAGTGTATCTCTTTTGGTTAGGAACTCTAACTAAAATATCATTTTAAATGTTTTAAAGATTTATTATTCTAAATCATTCTCATTAATGTCTATGTTTTAAAAATGGTTTTAAGGATTTATTTATATGGAAATTGATGTTTTAAAATTAAAATTCCTTTTAAAATTTTCAATTTGGTATGGGAAACTTTGATTCAAAAATATATTTTTAAACGGCTTCTTGAAAAATGTGTTACTTTTAAAGGATTTCAAGAAGAAAGGTGATATTTATCTTAAATAATAATGATGATTATTTTCATATATGTCAATATCATTCATTATTCTTGATTGAGGTTAATCTATTACAATACAATCTTCCATATTGTATTGAATGAATTATATTTTACCATGGATGTGATATTTTTATACCATTCATGGTTTCTGGATAAAGTATTGACATTTCATATGCTGGTTTTTATATGAATGTTTATTTTATGTTTCAAAATTTTATATAAGGAATGCATTGGACTTAGTAAATGACAAGTGGAATCCTCTATAGCTCCTCAATGCATCGGTAGGTCTCATGATACAAACTAGTGTCTTGGCACAAGGCCTTGACAAAATCTTATTTGTTGTCTAGGCACAAGGCCTAGACTATTTGGTTATGATAGTCTGTTATTATGCATTAAATCATTATAAAAGTGGTTATTGATATTCCATGTGATTATCTGACTACTAGAATATCCATTTGAATAAGTAAATGGAATTATTTCATTTTATTTTTTCCTTATTATGTTGATGTTCATGTTGAAAAGGATTTTGTTTTAGTTATACATTGCCATAAATGGTTATGCTTATTTATGAATGCTTGTGCTATAATGCTATCCTTATTGAGCATCTAAGATCACCCCTTTCTATATTTTTTCCCAGGATGCAAAGCAGTATAATATGAATGAAATATAGGGATAGTCTATGGGATCTCAGTGTTGCTTAAGGAAACAATGTCGTTGTAGTTTTCCATTTTATGATGTAATGTAAACGTTATGAAGGTGTCTAGTATTTCCCAGGCTACTAAACTAACCGGTCTATCGAGACTTGATCTTATGTTATCATGACAATGATACATAATAATGCAACGAATATGGTCTTCTGGGGTCGCTGTATTACATATAATCTATATCTTATCAATTCAACATGAACTACATAGTGAATTGTATTTATATGAAATAGATATAGAACCCAAATAATAAATTTTTTTCTGGTCAATATCCTCTCGTAATAGTAAATAAATAAAATAAAAAAATGTAGTCAAATGGTTGATGAAGATCGTGTCCCCAAAAAGGATCATAACATATGAATTTTCATATATCATTACGGTGATCTGGTCAACATCTTTATCTATACTGGTAAAGTGATGGTATATATATGACATACATAACCGGATCTCAATGATAGAATGACCATAATCTTAGACATCAATTCCTATCATTCTATTAACAATATCAAACCAATGTGTACCAACTCATCGTATCATATAGACACCATCAATGGAGAGGTCAAACAAGATAGACACATCATTGATCATAATAGTCATCTCTCCCTCTACAAAATGATATTCAGGTGCCTCTGACCTCTATATATCTATGAGTATAGTATTGAGATGATGATAAATAAATTTGATATATCACATCTCTATATGATAGAACCCCAAAAAAATGATGATTTTTGATGTTAGAAGAAGGATTTACAACGTGATCGTAACTATGATGTCTCTATGCACTAAAAGAAGGAAGAAATGTCCCTCTCTGACCAGTAGTGAAACATGTCTATCAAGGACATTGAGAAATGGGGGAATTCTATCTATACATTTTAGATAATTTTTCTTTTTTATAGATAATTCAACAAAATTTGTAAAATATTGTTTTAAAATATATAATAATCAAAATGAGGTAGACAATTAGGTTTCATAATGAATCATTGTGATGAAAAAAGGGGTGAATAAAAAGATCTAACTAATTTTGTTTTCATACTGTATGAATTTCATGTTTTATTGATCTATGATCGTGTTTATTTTTTTATATTTAATTCTATTTATATTGTTCTTCATTAAAATCTTGCATAGTACTTGTAATTTCGTGATATATTTAACCAACCATGTGATTTGGAAGGTAACTTTAAGGATAGTTAATTTATAGGGAAAACCTCTTGTTATTTATTTCTATGGTGTATTTAAATTAATAATATTTTAAGTGTCATAAAACACTTTTTTATTGAAACAAAAAATTAATCAAACATGAGATGAAATATGATATAAATGAATAATTTCATAAATAAAAGGTTCCATTATTGAAAAAGATAACATATGAAAAAATTGTACACATCCATGCGAAAATAAATAATCTCAAGCATGGATGATGTGAAGTGGAGGTATGTACTTCCAGTTGGGGATAGTTTTTCATGTATTCCATTTTTTTTGACAAATTCTACATCATAGTTCCACTCCAGATTTTCAAGACTAATCTATCTCATTTTTGTTACAAGGAATCATAGGTCTTTTCTGAGGGAACAACCTCTTAATATTAAGAACTGCATACAATGATGAGTGGGAGAGGTAAAAGTGTAAAATTTAACAAGATTATTTCTAATTAAAACATGAAATGAAATAATACATTAATCAAAAAATCCATAAAGGAAATAATTCATAAATGAGAAAGAAATTATATGGATCTTGCTAATATTAGGGACCATAAGAGGCGGATCATTGAGCATTGTAACAGAACTAAAGTCGCCAACATGCATCCAAGGTGTAATATAATAGTCAACCAATGTTATCATGTATACATAGTCTCAATATAGGGATCCCATTATATATTCACTAATTCATAATAAGTTACAACATGTGTACATAGATATATCATTGTTCACAAATAATTCTAACCATACTACTTTCTTTCTAATATGACCACCAACACTCAACCACCATTTCCTGTGACTGGATCATGGATCTCTCTCACCTAAAATCACCTCCTTACCTAGTCAATGGTTTGTACAAGAATAAATGAAATGATTCGTACAACATCAGTTCAATGTATCTTTGGAAATGCTGACCAAAATGCATTCTATTTTGTTCCTCAAAAATACTTGTTGTGACTGGTCAAAAAAGTACATTAGACATCTATAAAATTTCTTCCGCAGTAACACAATGATCAATAATTTATTCACACCCTTTAATACTTAATCGATGCACTCCAAAATATTAGCTGTCATATGGACATATCTTTTTCCACAATCGTATGTCAACAACCATTTATCCTTTGAAATATTCATCACATAATCATGGATATCTTATTTTTTCCTTAAAATTTATTAATTTCATTGATTAAATTTTCCTTTTTGAATATTGTAAATTGAGACAAAAAGAACATAATGTATTTAAGAGGATAATGATTTTTTTTAAACATAATTATAAGAAAACATACCCGACTTGATGATTTATTTCTTTATTTCATTATCTCTAAAATTATTTTTCATGTTACTAGAAATATTTATAATGAAATATTAATTAAAACAATTCACTTATCCTAATAAAAATTCCTCACTATAAATGTCCTCTATAATCATTTGATGGTGATCAAATATCAGATGCTATCCCTGGATTTTTGTGACATGAATGCATATACTGAACAAAATCCAAAATTGGGAATCAAAATTATCCTTTTCAACAATGTAAAATTCATGTGGTAGAGGATAATTATTACAACCCTTTGGGGTAGAAATAAGTTGAAAGCCTATTATAGATTCCATAATTAAAAACCCCATCAACATGAATTTTATTTTTATTATATAGGAATGAAAAGTTACATGGCTTGAATTCCCATAATATAATATGAAACTCCACCATTGATTGATAAAATTAGTGAAATGGGAAGACATAGTCTATAGTACCCAAATGATAAATATCATGATTTTCTTGATATAGATATTCTTTTATCTACGAAAACAAAAAAACAAGATTCATCCCAATCACCATAAACTATCAATATTTCCCTTTTTAAATTCCATTATTTTCTATTGGATATCTTATATTTGAACAAAATTGTATTTGTTTATAGAAAAGGGACACAAGAATTCCCAAACATGTTCGTATTGTGTCTATAATAATAATTGGTATAAAATCCACATTATGTGAAGAGTGATCTTGTAAAATGAAAGGATTTTCACAAGTGTTAGGTCATTCTAATTTGGTTATCCATAATTTTGAAAAAATAAACAAATATTACTCATATTCAAAAATTAAATTATGTCATGTATTATTCACCATGAATTAGATATTTTTTATTTCATGGACTCATCAAGCACATATGACTGAAGGTTAAATTTTATTGAAGAATAAAAGGGAAGATTCCAAAGAAAGGATGTAAAAAAGTTCATGGGGGTCCTAAAATGATGAAGTATAGGAGCATAATCAAGAATTTCCTCCCAGCAGTTCCTTGGAATAGTGTTAACACTATCATATATGATGATAACCTCACCGTCTCTTGATTCATCGTCCAACTTTGCAGCCACAAAATTTCCTTCACGCCAAACATGGATTATAGAAATGCCATGTTCGATGAGGCTCATGAACATTCGAATGAGGTAGATAAGGTCCTAAGGAGGCTCGGCCGTTCCTTGGAGATAAAGGGGAGTAGCAGTTGAGTTAGTATCAATGACCTCCACATTGAGGTTGAAGCACCTGCATAGATTCAAACAAGTGTTCATGGCTCTATCATCTGCTCCAAAAGAATTTCCATGTACATAATAGGCACTGAAAGATAATAAAATAGAGCTGATCGCATCCCTGACCAGCCCTCCACCCCTCATTTGACAATCCATGAAGGATCTGTCCACATTGATCTTCAATCCCCTTCCGGGTGGAGTCCTTATCACCCATCTTAACCAAGTGTTGTTGCTTGAGCCCACGAAATTCCCCAGCCTTTTATTGATTCGTTTAGAGGATTTTCAGCCCCCACTACCCCAAATAGATTTCCTCAATGTGACCTCCAAGGTGTAGGTTCTTACATATAGAGAACCATGTGAAGCTTTGACCCCCACTCTGGCCTTGTTCCTCACCTCCCATAAGTTCCAGCAAGCCGTTGCCACTATGATGGCCCGGATATTCTTTTCAATATATGAGGTTCACTGGACTTGTAGACAACTCATGAAGGTCTCTTGGAATGATTTCCCACCACCTCTAAAATTCATACATGATTACATATAACCCCAAAGGTTTCTAGACAAATTGATGTGGGTGAATATGTGCTATGTGGTTTCCACTTACGGGCTAGTGCAACAATGACAATGTGATCTTGTTCTTACTCCTCGACGATTAATGTTCACATCAGTCAGAAGTGCATGATGCTGAATTTTCCATGTTAAAAAGTTGAGGTTAGTTGGAATCCCATTGAACCACTAGTTTTCTGATAGTTCTTCACGTTCCCTTCATGCATGCAAGGAGGATCGATACCCGCAACTTGAGAATTTTCCAATTGGGGAAGTCGTGAAGCAGCAGTTTTCTGATTCATCCAACGAGATAATACTATGGAAGATATACCTCTTCTCAGGACTATGGATAGATTACATGATATCATGGTGACTACAGGCCTCCCTGAAGGTCATGGATAGCATAGGGCATGCCGACTAGTTCATTTTGATGACTTCCTAGTTAACATCCCATAGATTGGTGTCACCGCTCCCAATCATCCCGCTTGATTGGTCCTGCAAGATAGGGAGATGAGGCAACATACACATGGACAGGTTGGATAGGGTCCACATAATGCACAACCAATCCTCCCATTTGGATATTTATATATTAAGAATAATCCTTTCCCATAGTGAGGACCCCTTTATGATATCCCACCCAAGCTTTGCCTGCATGGCTTGCATGGTTTCCATCACACTGCAATGTCTAACACCACCTTTGTCAATCAGTTTTTTCATGCAAATCCATGAGTCCCAGTGGCATACCCCCAGCTAATTTGCATCCCATAAAAGGTTGTTATGATGTTTTTAATCCTATTGATAGTTCCCTTCAGTGGGTTGATGTACAAGAGCACGTGCATGTGGATCGGTGTTAGGACCCTATTAGTGTGGGTAACCCTACCTCCAAACGAGAGGAATTTGTTCTTCGTGTTTCATATCCTTCCAATGATTCGATTGATGATATCTTAAATAAAATTTCTTATTAATTCTACCATTTGAAATCATATAATGTATGTACACCATCGGTATATGGATTTCTGAGATTCAAAGGCTGTCCTGGATAGAGATGCACCTCCTTCTAGATCATTTGTTTAAGATGAAAACCTTTCTATATACAGTACTATGAATATGCCCACTAACCTACCTATAGGCCATCAGAATTTCCATCAGTTATATCAACGAACTGCGTCTTCCATTGGTGAAAATTATGATTTCATCAGAAAACATGAGGTGAGAGATATCATTCTCCACATACATGGTAACAAAGCGTTTGATCATTCCCTCCTCCTAAGGTTTGTGCAGGTTCCAGGAGAGAGATTCCTGATCCAAGATGAAAAGAAAGGGAGGAAAAGGATAACCCTACCAAACACCTCTGATAGTTTTTAAAAACCAAATACTCCTTCTAATGAGTGAAATTGAAAGTCAAATAGATGAGTATCATCTAAAACATAAGTCACAAAACTGCTCCTGGAAGTTGAGCTTCCTCATCACACAGATGATGAAGTCCCATATGAGCATATCAATCGATGCATATATGTTTCCAATAATGTCAAGGAATTAATAATATTTGGTAATGAAATCTAATAAAAATATTGTGCCTATAACAATCATTCAATTAAAAATTATATTAATGTATAATGATTTACAAAAATTATTAGTTTCACATCTATCCAAAGGAACTTCATATGATTCACTCCCCACAAAATCTGTTGGAGTTGGTGTCCTAGAAACAACTACTTTGTACTTTATTCATTAATAAAATCCTTATCACATCTTGGTTGTTCTTATTCATGACAATGCATGTGCTAATGTCCTAAGGATAACTGTTGCATTAAAGGGTCATAGCAGATCCCTACTATGATGAGAACCCGTAATTGCCATAACACTTTTATTGAATAAATATGTTCTATGGCCGGATGATGTTATTTGAGGGACACAAATAATATATGCCAGTAGGGGTGAGGACTCATAAAAATTTGAGGCACCTTGTCATTGTGTGCACCCTTAGTAATATCCAGGAGGATATTATGATAACGAGACCCGCCAGTAGGAAATCTAAATTTCATAGTTTCATTGGATGTTCCTATCCAGGGACATGTGTATTGGTCCTTATACTTTATGATTATTACTAACGTGTATTACAACTCACGCACTTAGATCTATTGATGAAACTATGATGAAACACTATTCATAGTGAGGTAGGATACGTTGGGTGCATCATGAGTAATACTACATTAATAGATAATGTGATAAAGGATTTGTACCTTCTGTTTCCTAAAAAAAGTAGATATCTCAGGCTCTTTGATGGAATTGATATAGCCTAAATAAATCCATGGCCATTTTAAGGAATGAGAGAGTTCAATTCTGAAATGTCAATGAAATAATAATCGAGCACATGGGTTGATGGCACTAGATGCAACCCACTTGATTCGAGATATCGTGACAAAGGGGTTATATTACACGGTAAGCATTCGTATGAGGTGCACGAAATTGTGGCATTAGCTTCTTTCTCTATGGGTTCCTTGGCATGTTTCTAGATTCTAACCTTGGGCTTTAGGCAGGCTCCACCGAATGCCACTAAGAAAGAGGCCTAGAGGGTCACACACTATGTGTGTCCATGTATCTCAGTTAAATATTAATTTAACAAGTTAAATAAATATTATTCATGACTGTGGTTTAATAATTATTTAAGGATACCTGATCGCATTTATTTCTACACTAGTTATTCGAGAGAATATATTGTGGGTGAAATAATATATTTATTAGCAAGTAAAGCAGTTACATTTATTTAAGAAATAAATAACAATTACTCAAGTTCTATTAAATGTTGTGGAGGAAATAATGAAAAATTGAAAATAAAAGTACACGCTGTGTATATTAAATTTACATGCCATATAGTTTTATGGAAAATGAGTACACGACGTGTTTTAATGATTCCATGCCTTGTAGTTTTTCCGGTCTGGATTTCGAGGAAATGATATCATTTTATTTAATGATATTCATTATAATCATCGTGGGAAAATGTCATGGAATTAGTCATTCTACCTGGAGGGTTTTCAATAAGAGTTAATAAATTACATAAAATGTGTAATGTGTTTATTTATTGTCATAAAACTATAACCGCAAACCCAATTATAAATATCCTAAAAACCCCAAAAAAAATTCGCCACTAGTTGTGCACAACAATTCTGGAGAAGTAATTCAAGGCCAAAAGAACTGCTTCCTCCAAGAACGCTCTCAAGACCAAGAGAGATCCTCCTCCATCGGATCAAGGTGATGGAAGGTAGACATCACAAGTGATGGTTCATCCGCACTAGAACCTGGAGATCCCTTTGGCGATGTCTAGAGATATGTGGCACATGCGTGGATCACCACTAGAGGAATCCTACACTTGGATTATACGACGCAATGACGGATAACAAGATCATGACTGGAGACTTCAAGGAAGAAATAATTCGACAAAAGTAATTATTATGAATTAATTAAATTAATTATAACCAACATATGATGATCCTATCTCTATGTTTCCAGGACTCCCTATTTTGTTTTTCATTCTTCATTCTATTCTGAAGATCTGATGTTTTATATCGTAACAGTTCTCAGTTTGAAAGTCGTTTAATGCTAAAATCAAAGTTGGGTTGCCCCACCAACGTGCTTCCGCTGCACCTGGAACATACATATGATATCAGAGCGGTCATATTGTTGATTATAAATATTTAGTTTTTTGTTGGTGTTCTATGCATTTAATAATTTAGTTGTTTTATTTCGAGTTAATCATTCATAAAAATATGAATCTCGAGATCTGTTCCTCCCATCTCATTTCTTGTTCACCATAGAAATTAATTTTTCTTTTAATTTTGATTAAAATAAAATAGAGGAACTCCTCCGGAGGTGCCAAACGCTCCTGGCCGTAAAACACCAGAATACACGGTGTGTATTCAGATGTTCACACTGTGTAGTCTAGGTTCAATGCACTGACTGATCCGCCAAATCAGGCTATTTATTGGATCATATCTAAGTCATTTATGACACTGTGTGTTGACCAGGAACAGGTGGCACATGGTTTCCGAATTACACATCATGTATTCCGACTGAACATAATGTGTAGTCCCTTCGGGTTAGGGTTGGACCGTGTACCCCGTACATGGCTTTCCTGGTTGGAAACCATGTAACGCGAATACTACATGACGTGTGTTCAAAAGAACATACTGTGTACTCCAAAAATTTATGAAGTACATTAACATGCCATATCCCAGTGCATGTACTTCCGATGGATGGTGAAGAAAAGTACACACCGTGAAGTCAGAACTACATGCTCTGTACTCACCCAAATTATGCAGATTTATTAAAATTTATTATTATATTATAAAAACCCATGAGACGTGTACCATGGTACCAGTGTAAAGCTGAGGTACAACACATGATAGGTGTTTTATATATATGTGTTTAATTTAACATCTGCGTAATGAATGGAAATTCACAGGGTTACCTCCAAGGTACAAGTTATGTACAACCATAATTTTAAATGAATTTATTTGTTTAAAATTATGTGGGATGAGAATCTCAAGGAAATTCAGAAAAAAAGGTTTTAAGATAAATGGACTGATTAATTAATGATAATTAATTGATTCGATCACGATTCATCTTAAACAAGAACAATTAATGAATGGAATGATAGTTTTATATACACATTAATATCATTGCATGTATGGATGATCATGAGATAGACCAAGACCTTTGTGTGTGAGTGGTTTCTTTTAATTTATTTATTTAAATTAATTTTTTTGTCCTACTAGCCTTCTCCCCATTAATATGTAGGGCATGAGTGGGAAAGGAAACTTAAAAAAAAACCCTTTTTACCCCTCACCTACGTGTGAGATAAATCCATATGTAATGGATGGAACTCCCAAGCTAGTTGAGGCGTCTCATGTTAGGAGCCAAGGTGAAACCAATCCAAGGAGATACAAAGGTGAATAGGTGAAAAGCAGTAAATGCGAACCCGAATGGTTCAAGGTGTTTCTCCCCTAGGTCATGGGTTAGTTTATCAACCAATAGATAAACTAACCCATTGAAAAAGCTCATGATCATACCATTTATTTTATTTCTTGTCAGTTGCATGTTTTATTTATTTTGGGTGTGTTGTCACAATCACACAATTAAGGAATTAAATAAGCATGCAAGATGGAACTAAAATAAAACTGTGTTATATGTAAATATTATCTTAGAAATGCTTAATAAATTAAGTATATCCCACTTAATATTAACAAGCATGTAATGAAAGATAATAAATTGGAAATTTCTGTATATGGATAAAATCCCTCAATGAAATATTGATTAGGTATATCCTTCTATAATCTCGGTTAGAATCGAACCATTGTTCCAAGTGCTTGACCAACCATAGTTGGGGTGATTTCAATTATTGGGTCATTCTAATTCAAAATTTTGGGTTGACATAACTTGGTTCAAATTAAGGGTTAACTGCAACATCAGGACTTGGTGTGACCAAGAGGGAAAGGTTGAGGAAATATAAAATAAAAGGATTTCAGGATTGGGGAGTCCACTCAGCGGGTCAAAGAGCTGCGAGTTAATGCAGTTGGAATATGCAATTCCTCCCTAAAACCATTCAAGTTGTTTGACAAACCCTAATTGTGGTAATGTGAAGGGAAATATGGATCCTTTTCACTATAATATTCAGGCAACAGAATATTCTGAAGTCAATGATGAGGGCTATTGGATTTCGATAAAATAGTGGGAGACTAATTTATTTATTTGTCTCAATTTTTATAATAAAGAACTAAACCTTTTAACATATTAATTTGTATAAATTGAATGAAAAATGACTTCAAACATATCATTACAAACATTACTTGAGAAAGAAAACCTTCTCACTGGAAACAATTTCCAAAAGTGAGAGAGGCGTTTACGCATTATTCTTCGCCACGAAAAGAAATTGTTTGTGCTAGAAGAGCCTATTCTAGTTGTGCCTGGAAAGAAGGCCAGTGATGAGAAACTATCTCCCTACATGAAACAAATGGATAATGCCACATATGTCTAGTGTTTTATGCTATCGGCCATGTCCAATGAGCTCTTAAAGAAACATGAAAACATGGACGTGTATAGCATGACGCCTCACTTTAAAGATTTCTACCAAGAGAAGGCGAGACAAGAGAGGTATGGGATCTCCATGTTTTGTTTACAACTATTCATGGAGAGTCTGTGCCAGGTGGGCTTCATGTAGTCAAGATTATTGGATATATTTAATTCCTTGACGTATTAGGGATTATGTTCCTAGATGAGTTGCATAAAGATCTCATCCTATCATCACAGCCCAAGACCTTCTCAAGTATTATTGTCAACTACATCATGAGAAATAATGAGAAGAGTCTATCGGAACTTCTGACCTTGATTCTCATAGTAGATAAGGACATGGGGCATGACAAACCTATAGTCCTTATGGTGAATATTAAAAGGAAGGATAAGGAAAAGGGGCCAAAGGCGTTTAAATAGTCTAAAGCCGCCAAGTGCCATCCCTCCAAGAATGTGAAGATCTAGAGGCAGGGAAAAAAATGGGAGGTGGGGTGTTTTTCCTGTGGAAAAAAGGGCTACTGGTAGAGGAACTGCACCCAATAGAGTGAGGATGCTAATGGTGCATTCATTATCGAGTGTTATCTTTCTATTTCTACACATTTGTTATTAGATCAGGCTTGTGGGGTTCACATCTGTATTCAAATGCAGGAACCAAGTAGATTTAGAATGATTGCCAGAGGATAGGTGGATCTTCAAGATTCCAATGGCGCAAGGCTGGCTGCAATGGCTATTGGTGATTACCACCACTCATTGCCAACTGGCATGATTTTGGTTTTACAAAATTGTAATTATGTGCCTAGTGTAACCAATAACATAATTTATGTATCTTGTTTGGATATGGATGTATTTATTTTCATGTTTTTAAATAAGGGTTTTCTATTTTATTAAAACAACACATGTTATGGAATTCCACATTTAAATAATTATTTTTATGTATTAAATCAAGAAAACTATGTTTTTTCAATCGAGAACAAAATAAACCCACATGACTCATACAACACCTTGTTGTGGAATAACCATCTCTGTTATGTAAACGAGAAGCGACTGAAAAAGATCTTCCAAGAATGGCTACTTAGACTCTAATGAGATAAAACCACTTGATAGAAGTCACACTTGTTTACAAGGAAAAATGACCAATTTGTCTTTTGGAGGATAGGGTGAAAGGGCCACATAGCTTCTAGGATTAGTACCCATGGATGTGTGTGTCCCATTTCTAGTAGAAGATAGAGGTGGATATTCATACTTCATTACTTATAATGATGATTTGAGTATATATGGCTCTGTCTAATTAATGAGGTATAAGTCAGAGGCCTTAGAGAAATTTAAGAAATTCAACAATGAAGTAGAGAATGAGCTTGGTAAGAAGATAAAGAAACTCTGATCGGATCAAGGTGGGGAATATCTAAACCAAGAGTTCATCGATCTTCTATGGGAGTCTAGGATTATATCTCATCTCACTACTACTTATACACCACATTGGAATGGTGTTAGTTAAAGGAGGAACCTCACCTTGTTGGGCATGGCGAGGTTGATGACGACTCATGCAGATCATCCATTATCTTTTTGGGGATATGCATTACAAACTGCAACAACCACATTAAACGGAGTACCAAATAAGCTGTAAAATGAAATTCCATCAGAGTTATGGAATGGAAGGAAACCCACTTTTTCTCACACATGTGTATGGGAATGCGAGGAATTTGTTAAGGCCTTCTCAGAAAATAAACTAGCACACCGGGGCACGAGGTGTATCTTTATATGATATCCCAAGGAAAAGAAAGGATATTACCTATATAACCCTTCATTCAAGAAAGTAATTGTCGCCAGACAAGCCATATTTCTTGAGAGGGAGCACATCCTCAAGAAGTATAGTGCGAGAAAGATTGACTTCGATGAAGTTGATGCTCAAGATACCCAAGTGTTGGTACAAGAACAAGTTCCACAGGTCCCCGTGGAAGAGGTTCTAGAAACAGAATTATTGCGTAGGAGCTCAAGAGAGGTAAGGGAACCAGATAGATTTGGTTTCATAGTCACTGAGGATGGTGAATCATTATTGTTGGAAAATGATGAAGATATATCATGCAAGGAAGCAGTAGAAAGCTCAAAAAGCTGCAAGATGTCTAGAAGCTATGAATTCTAAGATGGATTCAATGTATCAAAACCATGTCTGGGTTCTGGTTGATGAGCCAGTTGATGTAAATCATGTTGTATGTAAATGAGTATTCAAGAGAAAATTGGACAGGGAAGGTCATGTTATCACCTATAAAGCAAGACTAGGGGATAAAAGATTCAGACAGCGTCAAGAAATATACTATGATGAAACCTTCTTACCAGTTTCCATGTCTAAATCCATAAGAATCATACTTTCCATAATTGCTTTCCATGACTATGAGATATGGAATATGGATGTCAAAATGGCATTCCATAATAGGAACCTTCAGGAAAATTTCCATATGACACAATGAGAAGGGTTTGTGACAGTAGGTGAAGCCAAATGGGTTTGTAAGTTGCAGAAATCCATTTATTGATTAAATCAAGCATCCAGGTCATGGAAGATTCGATTTGATGAAGCCATAAAAGAATTTGGTTTCATTAAGAATGAGTGTGAGCCATGTGTTTATAAGCAGTTTAATGTGAATGCGATCATTATCCTAGTAGTATATGTTGACGAAATATTGCTTTTTGAAAATGACGTACCGGTCTTACATTTAGTTAATGACTAGTTGAACATGTGTTTCTCTATGAAGGACATGGGTAAAACAGCCTACATTCTTGGGATCAAGATCATTCATGGTAGATCTAGGAGGCTTCTTGGACTAACTCAATGTACATACATTGAACATATATTAAATAGTTTTAGTATGGAATAATGCAAGAGGGGATTGGTTCCAGTGTCACATGGCCAATATCTTTCTATGAAAATGCGTCATCAGACACAACAAGTGAAAGATTGAATGAGTAAGATCCCATACTCTTTGGCTATTGGATCAATCATGTATGCAATGTTATGTACCAGGAATGATGTTTCCTATGCACTGAGCATGGTAGGCAGATTTTAAGAAGATCCAGGAGAACAACATTGGATTGATATTACGATTATCCTTATGTATCTGAGAAGAACTAAGGATATGTTCCTGATGTATAGAGGAGATGAGGATCTTGTCATCAGAGGTTATGTTGATGCTGGTTTTCAGACAGATAAGAATGATCTGAAGTCACAATCTGGATATGTTTTCTGTCTCAATGGAGGAGCTGTGAGCTGGAAGAGTTCAAAGCAGCCATTAGTCATCGATTCTACAATGGAGTCTGAATATATAGAATATTATAATGCATCCAAGAAAGCCGTATGGATCCAGACTTTTTACAGGAGGTTGATGTGGTTCCTAGCAGTAATGATCCCATTACATTATATTGTGATAATATTGTAGTAGTGTCTCTGGAAAAATAACTAAGGTCATATCAACGGAAAAAGCACATACTCTGAACGTATCACCTCTTCAGAGGTTTCTATAAAAAGGGTGATGTTGTAGTGATTAGAGTGTCCATGGAAGAGAACGTGGGAGACCCCATGACTAATGCCCTATCATAGAAGAAGCATGAATTTCATGTGAGATATAGCGGGTTAAAGGTTGTTAGTAGTTAGTTCTAGTCCAAAAGGGAGTCTGTTGGAGTTGGTGGCCTAGAACCAACTAACTTGTACTTTATTCATTAATAAATGACTTATAACATCTTGATTGTTCTTCTACGTGACAATGCATGTGATATTGTCTTAAGGACAACTATTTCATTAAAGGTTCATAGTGGATCTCTGCTATGATGAGAACCCAGAATTGCCATAACACTATTATTGAATATATATATTCTATGACCGGATGATGTTATTTGAGGGACACAAATAATACATGCCATTAGGGGTGAGGACTCAAAAAACTTTGATGCAATTTCTCTTGGTTTGTGCCCTTGGTATTATCCCAGAGGATATTATGAGAATGAGACCCGCCAGTAGGAAATCCCCATTTGATAGTGTCATTGGATGTTACTATCTATGGATTTGTGTATACTTCCTCAGACATTAAGTTTATTATTAATGGGTAATAAAACTTGTTCACTTAGATGTATTGACAAAAACTATGATGACACACTGTTCGCAGCGAGGTCAGATACGTTGGGAGCATCACAAGTAAAACTGTATTAATAGATAATGTGAGAAATGATTTGTCCCTTCTGTTTCATAACAGAAGTAGATATATGAGGCCCTTTGATGGAATTGATATAGCCTAAATAAATCCACGAACATGGTAAGGAATGAGAGAGTTCAATTATAGAAATTCAATGAAATAATAATCAAGCACAAGGGTTGAAGGCACTAGCATCCAACCTGCTTGATTTTAGATATTGTGACAAAGGGTTTATATTACACGGTAAGAGTTCGAATGAGGTGACACGTCATTGCGGTGTTAACTTTTTTCTCTATGGGTTCCTAGGCATTTTGTTAGACTCTAAACATGGACTTTAGGTAGGCTCCACTAAATTCCACTAAGAAAGAGGCCTAGATGGTTACACACTAAGTGTGTCCATGTATCTCAGTTAAATATTAATTTAACAAGTTAAATAAAGATTATTCCCGACTGTGGTTTATTAATTATTTATTGATGCCTGCTCGCATTTATTTCGACACTAGTTATTTGAGAGAATATATTCTGAGTGAAATAACATATTTATTAGCAAGTAATTCAGTTACATTTATTTAAGAAATAAATATCCACTACTCACAATCTAATAAATTTGGTAGAGGAAATAAAGAAAAATCGAAAATAAAAGTTTACTCTGAGTATATTAAATATACATGCCGTGTAGTTTTATAGAAAATGAGTACATTCTGTGTATTAATGATTTCACGCCATGTAGTTTTTCCAGTTGGGATTTTGAGGATATGATATCATTTTATTAAATGATATTCCTTATAATCAGCATGGGCACATGTCAAGAAATTAATCATTCGACATGGGGGTTATCAATAAGAGTTAATGAAATAATTAAAATGCATTACACTTTTATTTATTGTCATAACTCTATAACCTAAAACATGATTATAAATATCCTCAAAACCCCAAAACATTTCCCCAATCATTGTGCACAACAATTCTGGAGAATTAATTCAAGGCCCAAAGAAATACTTCCTCTAAGAACGCTCTCAAGACATAGAGAGATCCTCCTACATCAGATCAAGGTGATCGAAGGTAGACATCGCAAGCAAATGTTCTTCTATGCTAGCACCCTGAGATCCCTTCAGTGACGTCTAGAGATACGTGGAACATGTGTGGATCCCCGCTAAAGGAATCCTACACTTGGATTCTACGATGCAACGACAGATCACAAGATCGTGACCAGAGAAATAAATGAAGAAGGAATTCCTCCAAGGTAATTCTTGTGAATTCATTAAATTAATTATAACCAACATATGATGACCCTATCTCTATGGTTCCTGGACTACCCATTTTTTTAGTTCATCGTTCTATTCTGATGATCCGGCATTTTATATATTGACAGATCTCAGTTTGAACGTTGTTTAACGATAAAATCAAAGTTGGGAAAACCCACCAATGCACTTCCGCTGCACCCAGAACCTACAAAATCATCACCCAAATCATGTACTATTACATCACAAAATACTTCCTCATCAAATAAAGTGGAATCCATTAAATCAAGACTATATATGGGGATTTCCCCTTCTGTCTGTACTATATTATAGTCACCTTCTTCATAATTTGTTTCTATTATTTATGTCATAATAGAATATAATTTATGAGATTGTTTTGAATGAATGACTATAGGATAACCCCTACAACATGGTTATATAGTATTAGGTCATAGATAATAAATATATGATATAACCACATATAATTCTATTAAACCATTACTGCATTATTTCATGAAAAATGATGATGAATCCTCCCAATCCTCATCATTAAGAAGAAGATACTCAACATGTGATAGATTCTTTAGGTACAAAAGATTTTTATATGTAATTGATTTAATTTATTGATAAGTTATTGGTTTTAAACAACAATGATTCTTCCTATAACCTTAATCCAATGTCACACATTCATAAGTATTTTCCACTCTTACTAGTGGAAATCTATAGCAAAACCCTTAATCAATATAAATTACCTCACAATTACAGTATATGGATGAAGACATGATTACTTATAATGGTTTACTAAAAATACATTATATACTACATTATCAACTATTGAACATGTCTAAATTGGTTATGATATAATAATTATGACTTAATCATGAGAACATTTAATTGGATTGATTTTATAAATTTTTATGATCCTTCCAAATCTAGGGAACTCCTAGAGCCTCTATTATCTCAAATTTCTATAGCCATTGATCTCCATTCAGTCATGGTGTAAAAATCCATCTTCAAACATCAACACCTATATTGAAATCTTCTTTATTACAATGTTACTCATTTAAAAGTGAGGTGTACTAGGGGGTTCATATAAGTAACATTTTTAAACAAAAATGTTTGTAATTACGTACTTAGATAGAGGGATATCATGTATATCATCAATGAGGAAAATAAAAATAAATTATTAAAAATTATATAACCACATATAAAAAAGACATTAAATTTCAATTAATCATTGGTTGGGAATATCAAGATAATTCAATTATTTAAAATTACATAATTGGATACATGAGATATGAAATTCAATTTCAGTCATAAAATTAAAATACATCTCAAAATCAGTCATCCTATAGGATTGAAAAGATATTTGTTTGGGATAGTTATTATGTTCTATATATTGTAACATTTCATATAACTATATCTAAAAAATAATATATATATATTTACATCAATTTATATTTAGACTTTCACACATATTTATCACTCTTAAAAGTGGAAAACTAGAGTTAAAACTGAAATTGATATAATTAACTTGAATATTGACACTGAAATGATTGACTATAAATTAAATTTAATAAGATGTTATATAGATATAAACTAAATAATCAAGTGTTGATCATGCTTAATCTGTTTATGACTAAATAATTGGATATTGATATTGAATGATTCTTGTGCATTGGTTTTACAATTTTTTACAAACCAGAAAAAACAATGTTGGAACTCTCAGTGCCTCTATTATCAAAGATTTCAGCAACCATCTATCTCATTTCAGTCATGATGTAAAAAATCAAACTTTACATTGAAATAAAACTTTTAAAGTGACCTTTTATGAAGATTTTTCTCACATGAAAGTGTGGGGGGATGGGGGTTTTGGATATATAACATTATTACAAAGAGATGTGGGTACATACATTCATAGAGATTGGGATGACACTTATGTCATAAATAAGGGGAAAAATAAATTATTCAATATTATATAATTTTATATAACATATACATACAATATCACTAATATAATAGTTTACCATATCAAGAAGAGTCATCTCACAATACTCTTAACATGTTTTTTGGATACATATTAAATTCTACAAATTATAAATGGACCAATAATAGTATCTAATAAATAATAAATATGTATATATAACCATACATTTATATAATGAACTTTTAAATATAAATATAAATATATGTGTGTATTTTTATTATATATAAATTCTTTTATATAAATTCTAAACATACATATATAATTATTATATTCAAATAATATATATATATATACTAAAATATTTTAAAAAAAGTAATTGTTAATCTTGTTAAATTTAATTTACAAAAATAATATAATTTACAGTTAAATACAAACTCAAATAATTTAAACATATGTTACATTAAATATAATAAATTTTTATAAGTATATATACATTTTTTGAATTAATTAAACTATCCATAATTTATTTTTTTTAATGTGTGAATTTATATATATTTAATTAGATTAAATTTATTTTCATGTTTGTATCATATATTATAATTTAAATTAATTTTTCTTTAGATATAATAAATAAATATATAAACATATAAATATATTGAAATATAATTATTAATAATTTAAATAAAAAATATATATACATTTTCAAATATTATATTCAAATAATACAACATATATACATACATTAAATATAAGAAACTTTTTTTATTAATATTTTAAAATATAATTACCTTTTTTAAAACAACTATTGTCTCCTAAATAAAACAAAATTTTATTTTATACATAACTACTAAAAGCATTGTTAATAATATATTTTGTTAATTTTAATTTAAAAATAATATATATATATATATATATATTGAATAACATATCATATATATATTAAATATGATACGTAATATATCTATAATTCTTTATAAAGAATTATTAATAATATATTTTTATAAATATTTTTATGATTCCCTTTATTTAACTATATGCATGGAAAATTATAATTTAAATTTTTGTCACATTGAATATGGTATGTAATAATATACACATATAAATATATTCAAATATAAATATTCACCATTTAAGTTACATATATATAACTTTTTAAAAAATATTTCCCCAAGTATATATTATATTTTATACATAAAATTAATATTATGTAAACACAATATTTAAATTTCCTAAAAAATTCAATATACACTAAATAGAAAAAAATATAATGATTCAGACATATATTAAATCATATAAATAAAACTTATTTATACACTAAAACAACCATAAATTTATACATATATACATATTAAAATAATATATCATAAAAATAAAATAAATAAAAACAATTATACTATCGAAATTTAAAATTTGAACATTCAAATTCGTAAAATATAGAAATATATGTTTAGAATTAAATTTAGTAGATCTTTGTAAACAATACCAAATTAAATAATGGCAAATGGAGTGGGAAGGCACATATATTTAGTGTTTTTGATTTGGAGGATGTGTGGACCCGATTCATGAAACCTTTATAAAAAATGTGATGGAAACATGAATGGGATTCATGCATCATTAGCAGTATAAAGTGAATCATGAACCAAATTAATGATTCTTGGAAAAATTCTGAACTATAAATGTGATTTACACCTCCTTGGTCCCAGTTTTTAAAATTTATCGAACCATATCTATTTTTTAAATTTTTTTAAATCTTAGAACCCATATAAAAACTCTCCACACATCCTCCTAGGATGAATAATCCTTCTTTTTTCCATTGATCAATGAAATGATAGGCTCTAATATATCTTGTTCAAATTAGAGTGGGATAATAGTGTTTGTGAAATAAATCTCAAAATAAAGTTTGAATAAATTTCACAATAAAAAGACAATCTATGAACCCAAATTGGTGTATACCACACATGGATACAACAATTCTTCTTCAACTTGAATAAAAATTCAGAATTATAAATTTTTACTAAGAGATACTGATGTATTCATCCATGAGAATAAATAATATATTTTTTAATAAATTATAAATATCTAGAATAAGTTGTTCAGGTCCAAATCACCTTACATTTTAGGCCTATTGTTTACAGAACAACTTTGTAACATCCAAAGCATCACAAAATTTTGTTGATTTATTATTTTAGTGAAAATTATCATTTTACACTTCTCAAGATTTTGGGATTTTGGAACTAAAAAATGAGGTATGTCATCCACATGGATAAATCAGGGGAACTACCACTATAAAAAATTGGTCTTAGTGGTGGTTTATTAGCTGTTGTTCTAATTACCACAGTGAAATAAATCGAATAAAAACATGTTGTATAATATATCAATAGTTTAAAACACATAAATCCTTTTTTTTAAAAAATAGGTTATTTTAATTAAACTACCACAAAATCATATAAAATAACTAATTTAAACCTCCCTCCCCCCGATCCCCTTGATCATGCCCCCCCCCAAATTTCCATTAGCAACCCCCAACATATACCCCCTGCTTTAAATGACAATCGCCATGACCCTAACCCCCTGCTATTGAAGGTGACCACTATGACTCAAACCCAGTACTTGGGAACATCGTGACCCTGACCCCTCTTATCATAATTATGGCCATCCCCCCTCCAATATTAGTGACCTAGACCACCCTCCTCTACAACGAGGACTGCACAGCTACCCCCTAGTCCTCAATGGTGACCCGAAAGGTTTATCGTCCAATTTTTCTAGTCAATACAACCCCCAAAATCAGGGAAGGTATTATTGATTTAATTTTTATATGGTTTTTAATTAAATTATATAATTTTCAAAGTAATTGAGTGTTGTTTTTTTTCATTTTTCTTAGGATTAGGTTAGGTTATGCTGAAAACATTTCATCGGCAGTTGGTCATAATTTTACATAGTGGATTCACCTTAATGTTATTTTAAGAAATTATTAAAATTTTTAATTGTAAATAATTATTTTTTTCATTTAAATATTTTTTTATTTATTTTATGTGGCATGAAAAATGTTTTCAGTGTGTTTTTAGTGTCTGCTGTAAGACTTGAAGTTTTAAAATTTTCATCAAGAGGTATGTAAATAATTCAGTTTTCTATATCTTCTCTATTTAATATTCCACTAAATTTTTTAAAAGTATAATTTTCAAATTTAGGTTCACATTAATGGATATTATGGGTTTGATTTCAGATAATAGTGTTTTTAGATATTTCGTAAATGGGGTTTCATTCAAAAAAAAAACTGATCATTTAGCTTGTGATTTAGGAACCCAATCTTCATGGAATTTACCGATATTTTTTAAATATTAGATCATTATGTTTATATATAAAATAAAAAATAGTCTTAATCATGTGAAAAATTAATAATTCAAACTAAAATATACACAGATTCATATTATACAAATCATTTTGTACGTGCCACTCTCTTCAAGTTAAGGACACCATTTCAAATCAATTTTGAAAAGGTTGTGTAACCATAATTTCATGTAATGTTATAAAGCATACAGAAACAAATAAAACAAATATAATATTTATATGACATTTTTTTGAGATAGAAGAAATATTGAGTTTTATATTTAACAATGAAAAATCCTTGCATTATAGAAAATCATGTAACTATAATATGAAATTAAAGTTGGTGATATGAAAAGTATAAAAATTATATATTATTTAATAGAAATTTTTTTCATGTATTATTATGCACTTATAGAAGTATTCATGGAATCAGTGTAACCTCTCCCTTTTTCTCATGGAACTTATTCCTCACAATCCAACTATATTATTTTATGGGGTTATATTTATTCATTTCTGTTGTTTGATTATTAATGTTGGATTGTATACTTTTTATGTTGAATTTGACTTATGTTGAATCAAGACCCTACCCCAATCATTGATGATGTTGGGTGATGTTTAAAATTTATTTAACTTTTTTAATAAAGAATATATTTGTTTACATTTAACTGTATAGGGAAAATAGTTAGATTCCAACACAAATGTATAAAAGATGGATTTATTTACCACAAAACACACATCGGTATGTATAGGGTTTGGAATAATTTTTACATTATAAAAAAAATATTGTACTGTAGAATAAAATGTGTGTGTCCTAATTATGAATTCAAGATACTATTGAATAAAAATGAAGTATATTAGAATATGATGTAGAAATAGTTTCTTTAGCCGATATGTGTGTTGGATTTGGAATAGTTAATTGAATGTATTAGAAATACAAAAATGAAAATCCGTCTAATAAATTCCATAGTGACCCATCATAGAATAATTTAATTAGAAATTTGTTAAATGATTCAAATTCATTTCTAGGATAAAATATCTTAAATTTTAATAGAACAAATAAACCATCATTTGACCATGAGTAGGTAAATCTTATAAAAAATTGTGGCCTAAAAATGAGGTTTATGAACTAGTTGAATACATACAAAAATAACCTTATAAATGTATTTCCAAATATTTGATCATTTATTTTCTAACTAAGTTTAATCATATCATGTTTCTCTATGTAATTAATGAACAAGAAATTTATATGATTTTAGAGTTGCATAAAGACAATTTAGTAATGTAAAAATCCATGCGTCATTCTATGAGATGATGAAAGTCACCAATAGACTTGGACATGATTTTAAAAAGATAAAATATTTATCTAATGATTTCATGATGTACTATAGAAACAAATCTGATAATGAAGGCTGAATTATATATAATACAAGAAGATGTATGTCCATGAACAATAATGATAGTACAAATCAATGTGACCCCATGAATAAATAACAGAATAATTCTCCAAAAATGGTATTACATTACTTTCTTACGAACACATGTTTATAAATATTATTCATTTCATATAATACTACATACTACATGAAGTGTAATTCTCATGATATTAATGGTGGATCAATGATATATTGAAATGGTTATTTATCATGGAAGATATTTGATTCAATATATCTATATTTTAATTTTCATCCTAGGAATAAATGTTTTGGATAGTATTATGACAGTTTTAACCCATTTGGTACATTAAGTGATACATAAATCATTTAGAAAGTTTTTTATCGACAATGATATATCTATATATATGTATATGAAGAAGGATTATTTATTTATTTAGATAATTATTCATAGGAAGAAAATGGATATAAAAAACATGGATGTATAACTTAATCCTGTATTCATATAGATCTGATTATTATGGGATGATGGTTTGGAAACATATTATGCTTCAACAAGAAAACAATTCAAAAATGATTTCTTATTTAATGTGGAAAATTAGTGGCTGCCTGGTCTGGGAAACATATCTAGTAGAAACAGTCCTATTTGTTAACATTTCTTTATTTATATTTTTTATTTTGAACCCCAAGAATTACCTCATAGTGGAAAATGGTTTTTTATGTGTCATCATCTATTTATTGATGTATTCAATAATTTCATGTTTAATATGACACAATTAAATATAGATATTTAATTGGGAAATTCATTTAAGGTGTTATTTGGTGTGAAATATTTGGATAGTTAATGAATGTCACTAGAGAATTTAGAAAATGTAATCTTTTTAAAGAAAGTGGAAAGGGTATGAGGTACAATATATGAGGTAGATATAACACAAAAATGGAAGAAAAATAGTATATTTTTGAAACATCATTATTTAGAGATTTATTTGATATTCCATAATCTAGATGTAATTAATATTTAGAAGAAACTATCTGACAATGTAATTTTTACATTGTTTAATGAGATGGTTAAATTTAACGATAACCTTAATGTTCATAATTATTTGATGTCATAGAATATAAAGCATGGTCTATGGAAAATGGGAACATAATGTATCCTTTGACTATTTTTTAATAAAAAATCATGAGAAACACATATTACATAAAAATATAATGAATTTAATGAGCATTAATGATATTCATGTAACCTATCAAGGTGTGTTGAATTAAAACCTAGAATGTTACATGGATTGAGAAGTCATGATTCACATATTATGATGGAGTAGTTATTGTAGTTATAATTGATAAATATGTTACCTAAAAACATAGTTGTAGTTCTACTTGAGTGGTGTTCTTTTTTCAGAGGACTTTATCGAAAAACATTAAATCCAACTATGCTTGGTAATATACAAGAAATAATTTTTTTCACAGATTTTCAATTTGATATCTTATTTCCCCATTCACTCATCAATGTAATGATTCATTTGGATTTTCATTGGTGGATGAAGTAAAATATGATGGACTGATACATTGTTTATGGATGTATCCATTTGAGAGTAATATTGATATGATTTATATTTTCATTGGCGAATCCAATTTTTTCATATCAATGCATATTTTTTTATTAAAATTAATCATATATTTTTCATCAGATACTAAATCCATTTGAATTAATATGTGAGTAATAATGATCAACTTGAACAATATATTTTTTCATGTTATATATTTATAGAGTTCTTAAACTTTTGTTCTAGGTATTAATGTGTGATTGAGACTAGATTCAATTATTTTGAACTTTTTTATGACATCTCCACTAATTATTGTTATGAAAATCATTCATTGATATTTCCATCTATTGGGAAAACAATTTGAATGAGGTAAAACTTCAAAATACCTAAATTGGAGTTTCTATAATAACATTGGTTTGTCCTACATAGTATATATATTTTAGATCCATTTATTGAATAATTTTAATTGCAAAATAAAATCGGTTCATAAGGGGTCGATCTTGAAAAGAGTTGAAATTATCAATATATGGTAATAGGAATATTGTTGAATGGATCACCCATTATATAAGTATAAAGTAAAATTCATATAAATAATTGGTATATTTTTTTCTATGTTAAAACTAACAACTTATATCTTTTTTTGATAATGAACATTGAGAATTGAGATAAAATATAAAATTATTTGATGTTTTTTATCAAGGTAATATAAGGATGATAATATATTTTATGCCTACAGTGTTCATAGATTTAGGTTTTTTAACACATATCATGAAGAAGACCTTAAAAATAAAAATATTGATGTATTTACACTTATAGTCAATTTTTTATTATCTTATTCAAATGCGAGTGGGTCAAATTTGACATGGGTATAATGAAATGCTTGTTATATTTTACTTCTATCAACATACCTCTCTTGAATGGTACTTGGGACCATGTACATCATGTTCAATTTATTATGGATTAACAAGTGAGTATGGATTACTTGGTGGGTGATGAAATACATAAATGTTGAAGTGTTATTTTACACAAATGGTAGAGACACTTATATGATATGAGAGATGAAAATAAATAGGTAGTATGTGACTATGAATCCCATTAACAATAATACATTTAAATGTTTTTATAAAAAAATTATTTAATATATCATTTAATAGTGGGGGAAAATGAATCACTAATTGTAATAGAGGTTTATAAGAATGAGTAAAATGAAGTTGATGATAATTGAATGTATAATTTCTTTATAAAAGTACATTAAAAAGATTCATTTATAAGTGTTTCATACATATGTACAATGTTTTTATTTATTATTTTTTAATTTTTTGTAAAAAAAATTATTTTCCAATTTTTTATACATTTAATATATCTGGACCATTTGAATTTCAATATTGGAAAGAAAAAAAATCTAGATCCTAGTTGATCAGCATCTTAAAGCCCGCACTTTCTTCCATAAGCTTTATTGTATCTGAGTTATTCTTTTAAAATCTATACTTATTGCGAGTCAACCATTTCCCAAGATGTTGTTGATATTCATCCATTTAATTAACCACTAATGATGGAGTAGTTTGTCACCCCTCCATCTAAGGGATATTGTTGAGTTACCATTTCTAGTATGTATTTCATTATATGAAAAAACTAAATGGTTTTTTAATTTATTTGTTAATTTTTCAAATAGATAATGATAACAATAGAATGTTTTTTTTTCTAAAAATACAATATAAGGTACATAAATATGAACATGGCAGATTAATGGGACCTGATGAACTTCAAGATTATCATTCCATTAGTTGAGATTGGGGTGCCTACCACTGGGTTGGACAGAATATATAGAATGATTCTTAGGAAACATGCCTGCAAGATAGTGAGATATCCCATTAATTATAAATATTAGAGGAATATTATCACAACTTGGAAAAATGAGGTTTTCGATAATCAATTAATGTTGATATTAATCAAATATTATGTGACAACGAATTTAATAAATATTATTAAATTATTTTTATATACATATAAAGCGTTATGGTTTTTTATTTAAATATATTTTTTAATTTTGATTTCCCTGAATCCAATTCACACCCATGGACTCATAAAATTTGGGTAAATACTTCAAATGGGGACTATGGAATGAGTTTAATGACACATCACCCAACTCATAAATATATAGGTGAAAGTTCATGAAGTCATTTCTTGGGATCAATGGAAGTTATTTATCAATATTAATAGAGATGCATCTCATGAATTGATTTCAAGTTTTAATGTATCTTAATAACATAAACACAAAGAAAATTTATAATTTCATAATTATTATATTTAGTGAATTAATTATCCAAAAAATTACTAGGAATCATGAGAAACAAGTGAGTCTCATATCAATGGTTCTTAGAGTTTTTTGTAAAAAGGAAAAATTTTGGTTAGTATTTTACCATTTTTATTTTTATCATTTTATTTTATTTCATTATATTTTTAACATGTTTTTTGTTTTTTATAATGTTTAATGAATTAGGTAACTTTATTCAAAAAACGAGCTATGGTTTGATGTTCATTGGTAACCTAAATGATGTTTTTTAATGTAACCAACTAAGGTCACTAGAATAAGTAATTTTCATTAATATTTCATGTTATTTATTTAATAAAAACAAATAATATAGAAAAATATAATATAAATTCATAAAATCTTTAAACACAATGGAAAAATGTATCAATCAATGATAATTTAGCATCTTTTGATCCATCTATCATGCTGTAGTTAATTTGATTTAATTCTTATTTATTGTTATAATTTATTTTTTGTTATTATGCTTATATCATAATGAAATAAAAATAAATAATTATGACTGATTAATTAATTAAAAAATATTATGCACTTCATAAAATATAATAAATAAATTTTAATATTTTTATATTAAAGGGTTAGTATTCAAGATGACTAGGTTGTGAAACCTTCACAATATTCATTTGTTTCCTTAAATAATATGATTAGAATCATTTTTGGGATGTAAAATCTCATACGTGTACGTGGGATGGGTTCTGAGCCAACTCCATCAAATATATTTGGTTGTTCATCA
The DNA here is from genome assembly GCA_963277665.1 of Viscum album. NCBI lineage: Eukaryota > Viridiplantae > Streptophyta > Magnoliopsida > Santalales > Viscaceae > Viscum > Viscum album. Next base: position 371,120,987 of record OY728130.1, on the reverse strand, counting down.
TCATTAGTTATTGGTAAACCTAGTGGTTGTTATAGTAGTTTCATTGATCATGAATCAAAAAGAGATATTGAAGTTTTGAAGAACATGTTCATGAACAGGGAACTTCTTAAAAAACATGGGTTACATTGTGATCAGTAATAAAAAAATTATTTAGTTTCTGTGTTTCAGAAATTAATTTCCATGTTTCCCAAGGAAATTTCAAGCCTTATAGTTCATCCTGCTGAGGTAAATTCTAAATTCCCTATATCATTCATACATTTTTAAAGAAAACATTCATCATCCATAAATAAAACTAAAAAGACACTTTAATGTTAAAAAAATGCTCTTTGATTCATACCGACCACATAATGTACTCGACTGAAATGTGGTTGATTACTACATGTTAAAATTTTAATTAGGATCGTTATCCTAATGTTTGGAAAACATTCGAGCTTGTTTTCTTTTTTTCCTTTGTAAACAGTTCTTGAAGGTACAAACGTCTTTTAAAACATGCTCTAGGGCATCAAAACCATGAAAACAACATCATATGTCCATGAAATAAGTATAAAAGGAATTTAGAATGATTTTTTAAATGTAGGAACTTATGATACATCATTACCAGTCATGGTTTTCCTGATATTGCAATAAATGGGGTTTTAGTGTTTTATAACACTAAAATCCTTTTGTAACACTATAAATCATATAAAATGACCTCATATTGATGATAAATCATGGGAATATTTGAGTTGGTTATTTATTATGTGTATGTGTAGAAACATTTCAATAAGACTTGATGGGTGGTCAAAATTACTTGGTAAATAGTTTTTAACAGTACCAGAGCCATTGGAAACATATTTTATTGAGTAAAAACTAGGATAACAACATCATATTTCCATGAAATCAGAGGAAAAAGATGATAGATTATTTTTTGAAATCTAAGAACTAATGTAATACCTTTATGGTTTCCCTAGGATACCCATAAATGCATGTTAACTGTTATAAAACATTGAAACATATTTGTAATGGTGAAACCCATAGAAAGAGACCTTATATTGACGCGAAATCATGGTAAAACCACTATTGAGTTCTTTTTGACATTAATGATTAGACAACATGTTAATATGATGTGCAGTGTGGTCGAAATAACTTGGTAAATAGTTTTTAATGGTACCAAAGCCTTTAAAAATGTTTTTTGATGGGTAAAATCTTGTAAAATGATGTTTTATTTCCCAAAAATCAGATGAAAAGGACCTTTAATTTGACTTTTAAAATATAGGAAGCCAATACATGACATTCTATGTTATAATCTTCCCTGAATGATTCTAAATGAATTTTTTATGTTTGAAAACACTAAAACATTCATGTAATGGTAAAAAAATATAAAAAGGAATTATATTGATGTGAAATTTGGGGAATTCCACCTTTGATATTTTTTGAGATGTAATTTCTGAAAAAACATCCAACTGATTTGTGTTGTGGTTTGAATGACTTAGTAATCTATTTTTAAAGGTACCAAAGCTTATAAAAACATGCGTACAGTGGTAAATTATAGGAGGAATATGAAATTTGGAAATTAAGTTAGAGAAAATTTATTGTACATTTATTTTTTAAATGTATTAACCGAAGAAACATCATTTTGAGTTACAGTTTAATCAGGATGACCATAAACACATTTTTAGTATTTTAAAACACCAATGTTTTTATTTAACAATCCAAACAAATTAAAATGACCAATTATGGATGTGAAATCTTGAAACACTACTTTAATGATACCTTTTAAGTGTAACACACAAAACACATCAAATTAACATGTGGTGCAGCCAGAATGACTCGGTAAATAGTCATTAAAGGTATTAATGCCTTTAAAAATGTGTGGTGGGGGCCAAAACTATGAAAAACGATGTTGGAAATCCATTAAATTAGATGAAAATGAATGTATTTTAAATTTAAAAATCAAGGAATGAATTAATTATCATTTCAAGTTATGGTTTTCCTTGTATGCATGTAAATGAATTTTTAGTGATTTAAAGAACTAAAAACATGCATGTAATAATCAAAACCAAAGAAAAAAACATCAGATTGATGTCAAGTCACACTACTAATGTTTTATTATTTAGGAAAAACTATCAGTGACAAAATATTGTAACAAAAATTCATTACTGAAGGGATTTCATCACTAATACATCGTGGAAAAAATGGAAACACAATTGTCATCATTTGGGATGGTCCATCACAAACAGTTATTAATTGTGATTGATGAATTATCTATTTCAAATATGGGTCATAATTTTCTAAATAAAAAATTACGATTGACCATAACAATTTATTTTTTGTGATGGACTATCCATCTGTCTAAAATAATATTTTTTCAAAAAAACATCAAAATTTATAATTAAATATTTTAATTGAAACTAACTAATATATTTCAAAAATATTTACATTAAAGATAATTTTAATGCTAAATAAATTACCAGTAATTATAATATTTTATAAATAAACATAAAAAGGAATAATTAGAATAAATTAAAATATTTAAATTAATTAAATAACTATGAATAATTTAAAAAAAATTAAAAGAGAAAAATATTTAAAAATAATTAAAATATACAATTTTCTTAAATATATTTTAAAAAATTAAAATTAATTTAACGGTTAAAAAATGAAAAATAATTTAAAATAAAAAAAATTATATCTTTCAAAATTATTACAAATATAAAAAAAAATTAAAACAAATATAAATTAAATAAATCATTTAAAATATTGTACCTCATACAAAATTACAAAACAATCATAAAACTTTAAAAACCATCAACTCTAATTAGGTAGAGGTGGATTACTCAAATGAAAAGGTGGTGTAAAATCCATACTAACACCATGTGTAACTCACTATATATACTCTAATATCTTCCAATCTCTCAAAAACTACTGGTAACTCTCCCTCTCCCTCTCTTTCTGAATATTCTTTATTAAATCATCATAAGGTGTCAACATCTCATCATTCTGCGTAGAAAACGACATAATGGAAGAAACATATCCATGATCACTCTTCACCATTACTAATACCATTACATAATTACCATAACAAATCATAGGTGGCAACCGAGAACCAATACCAATCACATGACCTTTATCAAAAACATTCAAAGTCATATGTATCTAAGCCCCCTCGTCAAAACCTGAATCACCAGTGGAGTCCTTTTCAATCTTTTCATGACTCTCCTATGAATGAGAATTTTTAGCCCCATACATTTCCTTTATATATAATGACAAAATTTAAATAACTATAAAATTAATATCCATGAAATTTAAAAAAATACTAACCACAGTATGGAGATGTTGGTCGCCTGTAACTTCTCTTATATGGGGATGAGTATAAATCTACTTATGAAACTAAAACTCTGTAATGGATGGGTTATTTTAATTTTGTGTAATATAAAAATGTTATAGTTAAATTATATATATATATATTAATAAATAATATAACTTAACATGTGTCATTGATATATGCTAAATGTAAGACTTCTGGACCAATGTGTAACCTCTATCCTCCCCCAACATTGACGTCTAGATGATGACCTGCATTTACAATTCTCTCCAAAATATAATGATCAAAATCAATTCAATAAATGAGATGAGATATAGTCTGGTCAATGGGAGATGAAAAAATATTAAAAAGCATTAACCCATGCTTTATCCATAGCTCTCTTTATAATGATTTGTAGATTTTGATAAAAGCGATCATGTATAGGAATATCCCATACCTCTTTCATTGGACATCTCGAGCTATTAAGAATCAAATGAAATAAATTCTGCAATTCGATTATTAAAAATATATTAGTAATTAAATATATTTTTAAAGTATATATTATTTAATAATGTACAATCTAGTGTTCAAAAATCAAGTGATGCACAGATATGGGAACCATGTCCCATGATACCCAGGGCTCGAAAAAATAATTTCATAGAATCACATCAGCTTTCCCAATATATAAATGTAAAAATTAGTGTAAATAAATAAAAATAACAATAATATTATTCAAAAAATTAATACATAAAGTTACTATAAAATATATATCTTAAAAAATTAAACATACCTCAGTAAATGAGGGTAAAATTAAATAGATGGTCGTCTCTTTAGAATATGATATAGAAGCATCAATGGAGAAAGATTATGGCCCCTCCTAAAAGGTTCACCATCCTTAGGATCAGCTGAATTAGGCTTATTAGTAGGATTTATAGCATCAGTGAGAGAATGAAATAGATCTTTAGGATCATCTCTGTCCATCTGAAACAAATATTCTTACCTGTAAGAAATATTTAATAAAATATAAAATATTAATACTAATAATTAAAAGTAAACAGTAATAGCACTTTTCAAAAATTGTTAATACAATTTTCATATATAAAGAAATAATAAATATTAGAATATAATAATTACCTTCAACTAAGTACCTAATTATAATACTCCAATCATCAACATCTTCATCATTTTCATCGATGTCAATGTCGTCACTGTAACGGACCTGGTATTGATACAATAATACTTTTTGATTTCTATTAATTATTAATAATAAAATATTAATTGTACATTAAAGGGTACACTATTTCTGATAGGGTACTCGACACACAACAAGGGGTTTCTCTGAGATATTACATTGCACACATCATTGAGTAATACTGAAAAATAATACAATAATATTTTTATTATATTAAATGGTAGTTAATTTCTAGTCGTTGGAATGGAGTAAATGAATAGTATCAACTAAATTTTGAAATATTATTTTCAAATGTTTAATTATTTATCCATTGGTTATGAACTTTCATAGAAATTGAAATAAAAGCCAATTGATTATAAAAAATGTGTTTTTATGAAAACCTATTTAAAAGATAATAATTATGTTTGCATATAAATCATTATGGATTTTTATTTAAGTAAAAATATATCATATATATTCAATGTAATGTTTTCAATTCATCTTTTATGTTTTCTATATATGATATAAGAACAAATTCAATTTTTCAGATTAAAGAATTATTTTTATAAAAATACATTTTTACCGCCTTTTGATAGAGAACCCATTTTAAATATAGTATTTGTAACATTTATATGTTATATTTTTAAAGTAAAATTAATATATAGAATCAGGACATCAAAATTTACTTTGGATAAAATTTTGGTATTTTTATGATAAAGTTCATTTTTAATGAATAGTAAAAAATACTGCATTTTAATTAAAAAAATCATCTAATTTATTTATAAAGTTAGATTGTCATTTTTATTGGTTTTAAAGTATAATTGGATTATATTTTTATCATTTAATTCAATTATTGTCATTGAATGTAATTTTACATTTTAATTAGACATAAACGCTTGACAATCATTTGATAGTTATTACATCATAAAACCAACTTTTTTTATTTTGATAATAGGAATTAATTTTAAATTAATTACTGAAACTTACCTATTTTAAATTTAGAAAATATTATTCAATATTTAGAATCATTAGGTCCAAATTTTGTAAATAGGTACCTTTTTAGACATTATGAATAGTAATTTCAGTCATTATTTTATTTACCATGGTTAAAGGGTAAATATGTTTGATAAGGGTAAAAAATAATATTATAATAAAATTAAACTACCCTAAAATATGTCATAATCCTATTTTATGAGATATTTCTGATCATGGGAATCCATGGGTCAATTTTCAGACTCCATGAAGCAACTTGGTTGTGAAAATGACATTTTATAAGAAATGGTTAAAAGTAAAAAAACTATAAAATAATCATGTCTCTTTTAGTAATTTTTTTTATACGGGGTTATATAAGTGATATTTTAAACTAATAATAGTCATTATAAATTTAAGAGGATTTACAACATTGGGGTATTTTATTTATAATTTTTATATATCATATAAATAAATTTACTTATGGCACAATTATGATGTAGTGATTACCTTATTAATGAATTATTTAAATAAATGTGACTAAAAATATTAAAATAAGTTTATTATCAAACTTTTAATTAAATCCCATAATTTTATAGATGTTTTTGAATATTTATATTTTAATTATTGAATTTTTTGGAAATAATTAAGTTGTTATGGATTTTTAAATAGTTATCATATTAATAGTATAAAAATTGGCATAAATGTGGTTTTAATACAAATAAAATTTTATTAAATGATATAATAGTCCTAAAATATAAGAATAATCCAAATTAATTAGATAATGTTGAACATGTCATTAATGAACCACTTGAAATTCTATTGGTATTTTAGAGTAACTATATTAACTATATAATATGAATATACAAGAAGCCATAGTAAGAGTCAAATTAGTTAACTAAGGGTTAAGGATAAAAGATAAGGTATACATTGTGACCTATACTTTACTAAAACCTATTGGTTGAGAGTTTTTTGACACAAAATAATCTTATATTTTAAATAAATTTCTTTGGTACTATTTGAAACTGCAAACCATTTTACAATAAAAATATATTTCAATATAGTGTTAAAGTGCCCCTCCTCCATCTTATAAAAAGAAATCACATCTACCCATTTAATTACACAAATAAATCCCTTTGGAACGTCCAAAATATTTATAAATAAGCTCCCAAAATTTCTATATTTCTTCTAGAAACCTAACCTTATGTATAAAAACATTCAAGAAATCCTTTTCGCTTAAATCAAAAGGAGTTACCCGATTTGAGGTAATGTCTTCCCACAAGCTTCTTTCATTTATTTTCTTTCTCTAAACCATTAAACTCTTTTTATTACAATATTTTATTAAATCATAAGTATATTAAACACACTAGGATTTTCTTACGATATTTATTCAAACTACACTTACACACACTTCTATATAATGGATATAAATATTATTTTTCTGTGTATGACGAACTAATGCCTCACGAAGTGATGACTATTCGATTTTCCCCTACATCCTCTCATGGTTTCCATTATGTTGGAAATATATTTAGGTATGTTATATTTTATATTTATATTTTCTATATAATTCATTAATTTTATTTACAAACATATCTTTATTCTTTTCATGATGTGTAAATACAATAATTTCAATTGAGGAAGTGCGGACTACTTCACCCCCAATGTGATATTATTCATTAATGCCATATATGAAACATATATTGGAATTATTTAATGAAATTATGTAACATATATATAATGTTATATTATAATATAATTATAATATACCTATGTGTCATTTATTTTCTATTTCATTTATATTATAAAAATGAATGTAGTGTTCATGTGTAAGTACGACATACCATATCCAGGAATGGTGCATTGAATTTATTATCTCCCAATATTATGGACTATTATAATTACATATATACTAGATATATATGATATTTTAAAAATTAATAATATTTTTTATATAATTTATTTTTGACAATGAAGACAATTTGTAATTATAACCATATCATTTTCGACTCAAGTACCGAATATCGACAAAATGACAGATATTAACTTAAATAATTATGTAATTTTTATAATGTGGTAATAAGTAAAATAAAAGGAATAATAAAATTGAAAAATGTTACTAATCAAGTAGAAATTAACTAATGTTTATTATTCATGAAGAAAAGGAATCATACGTTATGAATTAGACTCATGGTAAGGGACTTTGTCTCAATCTCCTTTCCTTGAGCCATATCTTGTTTTTAAGAACACTCATAATCCTATAATGTGTATATACAACCCTTTGGACTCATTATATCATGAATTAGTATATTCTCAAGATATCTAATTCAATTTTTTTATTTTATTCCTTAATGATTTTTATTTAACTTTTTCTCAAGTGGTGAGGGACTCATTAACTAAAAAATAATTTTAATGCTTTGAAGATTTATTATTATAAATATTTTTCATTAATTTATTTGTTTTAATAACGGGTTTGAGTATTTATTTATATGTACAAGATTGTTTTAGTGTTTAAATTCATTTCGAAATATTCAATGTTGTATGTGAAAAATTGATTCAAAACTCTACTTTTTGAATTTTTTAAACGAAATGATTATATAAATATCTCAAAATTATATCATGTGACTGAGATGTGGAAAGGTGATTTTTTTACTTTATGATTGCATTATATATTATGATTATGTTTTGGTACTTGTACATTTTATAGGTGGTTAAGTGATAAACCAATGATGGGTGGTTTAGTGATAAGCCAAATGATGGGTGGTTCCTTGATAAACCAAGGATTGGTGGATACGTTATAACCTCTAATTAATTTGGTATGGAAGTCGACCGTATAGCTATTCCATTTAGTGATATTTATGGAAGTCATTCTTATGGGAATTCCATTTTGTTATGTTTTTGCCTCTAGTAAAATTTATGTGTTATATGTTGCTTTCTATGGACGTTATGGTAATCTTTGGGTTACAAAATGGGTAAGTAATGATTTTATATTCAGTGAAGTATGTTTACTACTTTTTAAAGGTGAAAAGTATTAATTTTTGATAAAGTATTCAATGTTTTCATGTTATCCCAATACTAATAGTTTTCTTTCTTTATATATCCTCTATAGTGATTTTTATGTAAATCCCACATTTTGAAATGTTTTTTATAGGACATGAGGATGAATAGAGTCAAGGATAATATCAAAGAAAAAGTTATGCTTTTAAAATAGGAAATGATGTCATGTTTTATTTAAAGAGGTTTTGTTTAATGATAAATGTGTATAGCGAGTATAAGTTTATACTTATAATATTAAGGATGTTATGTATAAGTTATGAACTAATTCTCTAGATCTCTAAACCTAAAAAAGATCCTCAATGTGAATTAAATTCAAATTATTGTCATATCTAAATAATACTTAATATTTAAGGATGGATAATTATAGTTGGTATCAGAATATGGTTTGGATAACATTATAGGTTAGGATTTTATTTAAGAATAAGTTACATAACCATAGTGGTTATCATATTAGAATGATTCAGTGTTATTTTCGATAAACTGAATTAGTGTAAAATAACACTAATAAGTATATTTTACTGTTTACACTCCACATAGTATATTATATAGAAATTTTACTAATATAATCACATTGTAATTTTTGGATTTTGAGTAAATGTTTGGATCTAGTAGGAACCAATGTAACAATGGATGTGATGGAAACTATGGTGGTTTCCTGAATAAGGAAAGTAATGAAATGGTAGTGACAATGAGAACTCTTGTGGTTATTCTCATCCAATAATTTGGAGTCATGATTGACCACTTGATCCTTGGTGATTTCTCTATGGAATCATATATGCAAGAAAATAAACCCTATAGAAGCTCATGTAATAGTCATAAATTTAATTATATTCAAAAACAAATGGGACAAGTATGTGGAATGAAACACCTAGGAAAGTGCATAAATGGGATGAGAAGATGTTATAGATGTAGTAATGAAGGTCTTAAAGCAATAACCATCCATGGAAAATGGAAGTGTTTAGTTGACTCTATGAAAGGGAATGATGATATTTCTAATGGATCAATTGAATGTTTAAAATGTGGTGTGCTTGGTAATTATGAAAATATATATCCTATGAACATGTTTTGGGAATATAATTAGCAAGACCATAAAAATAAATGTTTACCAATACCTAATTCCATTCCCATTGAGGATGAGCCAACTAAAAATGACCTATGAAGGGTATAGATTATTTATTAGTTGATGTTTTGAAATTATTGAATCTCAGGATATGATTCATGATTTTATTTTTAGGAAATAAGTATTATGGAATAAGTTGGAAAAAATGGTTAAGGAATTGTGGTGAATGTTGGATGATTTGGATGTCTACATTTTAGGAATTTAAGAGCTATGTAAGATAACTGGGTGATGAAATGTTTAAAAGTATTAACACTCTTTTACTTTTGGGATTACATTAGAATAATTTTCTATTTTATGTGTAACCCTAATGATTGTTATGTGAAAATTCTATTTGAGGATGAATTATCTTTTCTTTTGTGGATATAGTTATAATGAACCATTTGGGTTTATAAGATCCTGTAATTTTTGGCAATTATAGGTTATTACCTTTTGATGAAAATGATATATATGGTATAAAATTTGAGGATAAAATTAGTTTTTGTTATTTTTTAAGAATTTATCTCATTTTTTGGAATGTTATAAAATTGTATAGTTTTTGAAAAAAGGATGACATGCAGTCTTTCTTACAACCCGTCGTGTCTGACAAAGCTACAAGAATCGAACCCAAAAATAATGTGTGATTGAGATTTATCGCCAACCACTAACCTATATGATGTCCTGGTTATTATGACTTATTATTTTTAGTTAAATGATTAAATGGATTAAGAGTAATTTTATTTTGGAAACTCATGTTAAATCACATGAATATCCATAGAATAGAATTTTTTTTGGTGATTAAGTGATAAGGGTTATTTTGGAATACGTTTTCTCTTTTGGGAACACTATATGCGTAAGGAAAATAGAATACTATGGGATTTGAGGATTAATGGTTGAATATATTTATTTATTGTGGAAAAATGGTGATTTGGGTTATTTATGGAAATGATTAACCTATTAGAGAGAATATGTGATTAGGTTAATTACCATTAAGTATGATACTTTGAGAGTAGTTGAAGTTATTTAGAGATAAATGTTAACATTTGACGTGGAAGACTAGGTGATCAAATCCTTATATTTTTTTGGATTTCAATCGTAGCTTGGATTACATTGAATAATTTTAAGGATTGTTTTTTATTGAATTGTCTTTGTTAAACTTTGGGTATTGTTTGTTGAATTTTGGAGATTAAGAGTAGTATTTCTATTTGTAAAGGATTATCCTTTTTTTGGGTATTATCTGATCTTGTACTAACCATTTGGGTTTTTTAATGAATAAAGACAGTGTAAATATATAGTTCATCTTTTTGTGGATATTATTATTCTTTATATGCTGATTCTAGTGCTTCAGGTGTTACCAGGTCAATATGAATACTTATCGTTTGGAGAAAAGATGTGTTTATGGTTTAAATTTATTAAAGGATGAAAATCTACTTGAAAAGTAAGTATATTTTCTTATGTTCTTAGTAAGTATCAAAAATAAAATCTCAAAATTATGAAATGGAATGTAAAATAAAAATATTGTCCATTCACTTGTCCTACTAGGGAATCAAAGACCATTTAACCAATCACATGTTTTTGATTTTATGGTGGTTACCTTTCTCCTAGTCATGTTCTCTATCACTCTCCATCAAAATTTTATGGTTAGTTTCTATTATGTATTCTTGTTTTTCTACATGGAATCCTAGTATGGGATATCTTGGGTGACCATTATACATATATTTTATTCTTTTAAAGTGATTATTTTATTGACTCTTTTTCTGATGTGGGACGTTCAATGATGTTTCTGAGCCGAATTTTAAATTTGTGAGGATGCAATTTTAAAAAGATGGGAAGGATGTAACAACCCAGGAATTTTTAGAATAATAATTTTTAATTTATATTAATAATTTTGAAAAATAAATTAATTTTACGTTAAAGGGGGAACTTTTTTCAATAGTGTACTCGACACGAGACAGGGGGTTTCTCTGAAATCATAAATTGCACACAACATTGAGTTATACTCAAAATAATACAATAATATTCTTATTAATTTAAGTGGTAGTTAACGCCTAGCCATTGGAATGACAAGAATGAATAGTATAAACTTAATTTTGAAATATGGTTTACACATGTTTCATTATCGATTCATTGGTTACCAACTTTATTCGAAATGGAAATAAAAAACAATTAAATATAAGAGATGTTTTTTTATGAAAACCTATTTAAAAAAGAATAATTGTGTTCTCATATAAATAAATATAGATTTTTATTTTATGAAAAATATGTGATACATATTCAATTTAATTTTTTAAATTCATCTTATATGTTTTCTAGATATGATTTAAGAACATATTCAATTTTTCAGATAAAAGAAATATTTTTCTAAATATAACAGTTTACCACCTTTTGATGGAGATCCCTTTTTAAATCTAGATTTTATAACCTTTATATATTCTATCTTCCAAAATAAACTTCTTATATAAAATTAGGACATAAAAATTTACTTTGGATGATATTTTGGTATTTTTCTAATAAAGTTCATTTTTAATGAATAGTAAAAAAATACTTCATTATAATTCAAAACTACCTTTTCATCTAATTTATTTATATATATTGATTATCCTTTTAATTGGTATTAATGTATAATATGATTATATTTTTTTCATTTAATACAATGATGTTCATTGGTAGTAATTTCACATTTTAATTGGGCATTAACACATTCAATCTTTTGATAGTTATTACTTTTTAAAAACCCGCATTTTGGTTTTAACAATGAGTATTAATTTTAAATTAATTACTTAAACAGAAGTGTTTTGAATTTAGGAAAATGGATCAAATACTTGGAATCAATAAGGCTAAATTTTTTAAATAGGTACCTTTTATTTTTAGACATTATGAATAGAAACTTCATTAATTATTATATTTAACATGGTTAAATGGAAAATACAATAAATAAGGGTAAAAATAATATTATAATAATATTAAACTACCCTAAAACGTGTCATAATTCTATTGGATGATATATTTTCGACCAAGGGAAACCTTGAGTAGATTTTGTGACCCTATGGATCTGATTTTGTGGAAAATAACATTTTATTTGAATTAATATAATGTGTAGAAAAATGTAACATAAAAAAGTATTTTTTTGTAAAACAATTTTTATATGGGGTTATATAGGTGATAATTTTGAATATAATTAGTCTTTATAGTTCCAAAAATACTTCCTACATCATGCTATTTTATATATATTTTTTATACATAAAATATGTAAATTAATTTATGACATAATGATGATGTAGTGATAACCTTATTAATGAATGATTTAAATAAATGAGATTTTAAATATTAAAATAAATTTATTTTGAAACATTCTATTCCATCCATGAATTTTATCGATATTTTAGGCTTTTTATATTATAATTATTAATGTTTTTTCAATAGAAAATTTTTTATGGTTTTTTAATAAGTTATGATATAAATAGTATAGAAATCGCCATAAATGAGTTCTTAAAACAAATACTATTTCCTTAAATGATATAATAGTCCTAAAAATATAATATTCTTCCAAATGAATTAGATAATATTCAAAATGTCATTAATGAACCACTTTAGGTTCTATATACATTTTATAGTAACTATATTAACCATATAGTATAAATATACAAGAATACATGGTAACAGTCAAATTAGTAAACTAAGGGTTAATGATAAATGATAAGGATAAATTTTTTATCTATACTTGTCTAAACCCTGTTTTTTGAGTGATTTTTGACTCAACATAATCTAATATTTTAAAAAAACGAACATGGGACCATTTTTAAAAGAATTCCATTTTATAATAAAATAATATTTCAATACCTTCTTATAGTGCCCCTCCCCCTACTATAAAATGGAATCCTTTCTACACAGTTAATCACACCACTCAAGTTTCATGGATCCTCTAAAATCTTCATAAATAATATTCCAACATCCCCATCTTCCTCATCGAAGCATCACCTTGGGAATAATGAAATTCATGAAATCCTTTTAGGTTAAATCAAAATGAGTTACCCGATCTGAGGTAATGTCATCTCTCAACCTTCTTTAATTTATTTTCATTCCCCATGTAATGTCCATAAATTTCCATGTAATTTATTTGAAATTAAATAGGAATTTTTCAAGTCTCTGAAAATTGATGGCGCATGATTCCAAGGCCCGGATTGGCCGAAATAAATTTCTGAACATTTTTTGGGTAAGTTCAGTTAACATGAGGGCATGATTTCTAAAATTTGAACAGGTGCTTGGAATTGAAATCAGAGGGAAGCTTTCAACTCGCAGCACAATTATTCGCATATGAATACAATCACATCAACGGTAGTTGGTCGAGGGTAAAAGTTACTTTTTCGGTTTTTTTGAAATAATAAAATAAAATATGCTATTATTTTTATTTTATTTGGTTGTAACCACCCACCATGTGGATGTTTCGGGGGTGGCATCCACCGGAACTAAACATGCTCTTCTTTATTTATTGTGGTGGGGACCACCCGACCCCCTATTAATGGGAGTAGAGGAAAACCACTCAACACCCTCATATATGTGGGGGTATCCTCTTCAACACCTCCACAATTTTAATTGTGCAAACACAACTTATTAATTGTACCAACATAGTTAATTGTCATTCCCCCTTTTTAAATTAAGTAAAAGCATCGTTGGAATTTAAGAGGGTTCCTAATAAATGAACCATCATAAATTCCATGATCGTTACCTACCTTCCCCTCTCCTATATATAGGGAGATTTGGAGAAGGATTTGGGATAGCTTCAACAAGAGAAGAAGCGCTCATAAAGTGATGCAACTACCAACACATAGAGGATGATGCTCTCCAACGAAGAATGCTTCCTCCACGCAGAACACTTCCTCCACGAAGAATGCCAGTGAGGAATGTCTTCGACTTCTTCCTCATAAGCACCTTGCGAAGTCAATCGATGTGGGTCGTCTTCGACAATTAACCTTCCCTCCTCATCGTCATCAACAAAAAATATGAGGTAGGGGTTATTTCTGTTTGATTATCATTTCAAAAACACACCCCTTCGTTTCTTTTACGGGTTGGGAAGAATCTTTGTAGGGGGATTGATGTGATTTATTCTTTTAAATCTCTGTCAACCACTCTAATGTAGAGAGTGCGGGCCAATCTGACATGGAACATCCTCTATATAACCCTTGTGTTGATTTGGGGTGTTCTTGGAAATGGAGGAAGGCGACGAAGGAGATGAAGGGGATGAAGGCAACGACGCCACCCCCTGCAGCCTCCATGACCTACACCGCCCCCGCGGAACCCCGACCTCCTGGCCGAACCGGCCCTACACCACCACCATATGAACCGGCCTAGGCCGCGCCACGCCCCGGCTGCACCACCCCCATGCCGTGCCGCACCCCGATCGTGACGCCACCCCGGCTGCACCGCACCCCAACCGCACCGCACCCCGGCCGCATCGCACAACAGCCACTCCGGCCTCCCAACCGAACCAGCCCATGTCGCGCCCCCTGCTGGACGAACCGGCCCTGTCCATGCCACCCCAGCCCCTGGGCCAAGTCTCCCCTTATCGTGGCTCTCTGAGCCGAACTGGCCCTGCTCCCCAAGTCGAGCCTCCCTCGCAGCGCCATCTGTGCGGAGCTTCCCATCCAGCGCCCACCGGGTAGAACCACCCTCGCGCAAACTCGTGGCAGGTCTGCACCCTCGCGACCAGTCCACTCCCTCATGGCCGGACCGCACCCTCATAAATTTTTGCAGCCCCTCGCGGCCTACTGGGTTGGGCCCAGTGGTCTGGGTCGAACCCAACGGGATGGCCCACCCAATGGGTCGGGCCTGGTCGGTCTGATTGAGTTGGTCAGAACCCAGGACCACTACGATCCATTTACGCTCCTTCAGCCACATCTTTGATATCAAACGTAATTTTTATGAACCGTTAGTGGCTGTGGAAATCTTGGAGCATGACAGTCCCTTTGAGTGTACCCCGCTACAGTATGGGTTATAGTTGAGAAATGGTCTTGTTGGATCGTGCATGAATCCAACTGGGCCCCTGTGACTAAAAGGCTAATAACTCACAGACCAGGGATCCGATTGATGAATAGTTTGTTACGTTGAGACCCCTATGACGTTGGGACTTTGTGACATTGGAGTATAGATCAGTATCTCATGGATGGGATCCTCCCAGATAAGAGAGATCATAGTGCGAAGACCTAGTAGCTAGCTAAGACCTAACAACTGCTGACCGTATTGACTCGGAGTGACTCTACTAGCCTAGTGGAGAGCACCATGGTGTTGTAGAAAACACACCGTGGATATTGCCTATATGTGACGCGACAAAAACATGGTACTCGATAGGAATATTATGTCAGCAGGCTACGAGGGGGAGAGATCTTGGTGACGCAGCAGACCCATAGTGAGGAGCGCCTCTGTGTGACGTGGTAGACCCATGGTACTCGAAAGGTGTTGTACCTCATCAGTCTAAGGTTAGTGGGAAGCATGCTTGTTGTCGCGACATGCCCACTGTACTTGATAGAGGAGGAGTTCTCCAACAGATGAGGTTTCGATAATGTGACTATGGATGTTACTTGAAACTACCCATCGAATTAAATACTTGTTGAGCTGAGTCAGTTTTTCTGTGTTTTCCTCATGATTGAGATGGATCACGTGATAACTCAGGTATATGTATGGGCATATACCTAAGTAAAGTTATATGTTGATTTCATAATTTTTGGTTTATCCTTGTTGGATTTTTGATACCTTGAGGTTCTCGGTGTCCCTATTGAGTATTGTTATAATCACCCCTTCCCGGTTTATTCCCGCACATCGTTGTGTTGGATGCAGACGATGAACAACGCTGACGGAGGATGAGAGTACCAAGACTGGATGGTACCTAGAGGAGACAGACTACCGTAGAGTGCTGAGGAGGTGATCTATACCTACCCTTTAGGTAGGAACCTCGGAGGATGATCCAGTAGCTATATTTTCTCATTCTTCAGTTGTATATCCATTCCGTTGTACTTGTACCTTTACTATTGGGCTAGTATTCTGGCCCCTTTTACTTTCAAAACTCTTTTTTATACAGTTTACTTGGTGTTTCATCCATCTGTGTGATTTTTTGTGTGTGTATGTTTACAAGTTATAAAGGCAATGCCTCCCCAGTTTTAAGGAAGTATGCCTTTGGTGATAGTCACCAGCCCCTGGCCTAAGGAAGGTGGGTTTGGGGTAGTCACAACATGGAACCCGGGGGATGGTTCATGACACTTCAACCCCCAAAACTATATTTATTTCATTTTTTTAAAATATAAAATTCTTCTTAAATATACTAGGATGTTTTAATGATAATTATTCGAACGAAACTTACACACAACTCTATCTAATGGATATGAACATATTGTTTCTGTGTACGGCGAACTACTGCCTCAAGAAAAGATGAGTGTTTGATTTTCCCCTACAAACTATCATGTTGGCCATTATGATAAACTTGTATTTATATATGATATATATTATATTTATATTTTCACTATTATACAATATTTTTTATTTATAAACATATCCTTATGAGTTTCTTGATGTGTAAATAGGATAATTTCATTTGGGGAGTGTGGACTACCGCCTCTTTAAAGTGACATGATTCGTTCATTCCATACATGGAACGTATAAAGGATGGAATTAATGAACATATTAAACACATATATAATATTATGTTATACTTTAGTTGTAATATAGTGTTTCCTCTAGAATTGGGGATGACCTCATTGATTGAAGGTTCACACACTCCAAGCAGTTTCTAATAGGTTTTTTCGTAGAACCAGAAACATCCAATGATTCCATATCCATTAGGACCTACTTTCCCAAGGTAGGCTCTCATTAGTTGTGAACTGATGAGACATAGGAATTTTCATTGGTCGAGAGGATGGGAGGTCAGACTCATCACACATTTTTTGAGGGGAATTATTGTCTACTCTGGGACTCTCTTTATAGATTTAAGTTATGTTCGTGAATCCTTATTACATTACCAAGTATAAAATGAGCTTTCATTTAAATTTGACAATCAATGATTAAATATGAAGGATATTTAGAGAATCTTTTATATGTATTCGAGGTTCTTCATCGATATATAATCATCTATATTTGTTAGAGATTCTTAATTGATGGTATCTTTAAATACATAAAAGTCTCTTGGTCATTATGATGACCATACTAGTTTTAAAGCCACTCAATGGGGCACTTGAAGTTTATTTTCATTCAAGAGGACATGGATTATTTCAGTGTTGGGATCGTACCCGCTGATGGGCTACCTACGTATCATTTGTTTTGGAAAAGGAATTGGAACCCACGTAGTTCAAGTAAGGGAGTAATATTCTTATGCATAATTTATGGCTCAAAAAAAGATGTCATGATTAATTTTACACTCTAAGCTCACATGAGTCATGATTAGTGTGAGAAACCAGAGGTATTGGTGAAACCAGACAATTGTACTGTGAAAGATGCAATGATGCGGGGCTTATGTATGTATGACCACCCAAAATAGATGAGGATTAAGATTTACTTCATGGAAGAAATCCAGGAACAAGGTCCATAAAGGTATATGTGCTTCATGGAGATTTGGATACTCTAATATTGGGGCTTACTCCTAAGAAAGATGCCCATGTTAGGATGGGACTTATGATTGGGTTTTACTCCTGAGAAGGAAGCCCATATCAAAAGGAATTATGACAGATTAAGAGAAATTAAGAATGAGTCTTATTTCTAAGGAGTAGGCCCAGGATAAAGGGATTTGAAAATTAAGGGACTTGGGGCTTACACCTAAAGAGGATGCCCATATTTGAGACTGGGGCATAGTCTTGAAAAGGAAGCCTAGGTTAAGAGAATTATGGTTGTGGCTTACTCGTAAGAAGGAGGCCCAAATTAATGAGGACTTGGGGATTACTCCTGAGAAGGAGTCCCAAATTAAATGAGGATTTGGGGCTTACTCCTGAGAAGGAGGCCCAAATTGAATGAGGATTTGGGGCTTACTCCTGGGAAGGAGGCCCAGATCAATGATTCTCTCATCTTATAGGATGAGTTTGAATGAATGAACTCTTTAACTTTAGTGATAAAAAGATGTGGAAATCACTATGTTTTGAGAGATGTTCCATGGAAATCCTTTCATATAATGAATTCAATCAAGAAAACTTGCCATAAATGGCTATGAAGAGTGTCTTGAAGACTAAATCTTGAATAGGAGAGGTGGAATGGCATAATAGGGGTTAAATGGGTAGGAAGGGAACCCAAAAAATTTAAGGGTGTGCAAGTCATGGCAGGCGCGCAGGTGCTGCGTGGGCACGCAAGTCCTGGTCGGGCAGGTATACCTACGCGGCACATGGGTACTTGCGCGATCCTTGACCAGTAGAGGAATACTTGGGAAATTCTTGACCAAATCCTTTAGAATCATCTTGAGGTACATCCAGAAGAGTGGCGCGCATGTTTTAATGAGTAGGTAAAGAGGCGCGCAAGTGTGTCCATTTCCCTTAAGGGTAAAACACTTAGGCGCGCAAGTGTTAGTGAATTCTAACACTTAAACCTTATTCCACTTGTTTAGACCTTCCATTATAGATAAAGAATTACCTTATAAGTGTTCGGAAGACTTGAAAAAGAGACTTGGGTGTTCAGAGCTCTATATCAGAATTCTGGAAAAAAATCCTCCTGAAATGGGGGGCCCACTGGGGGTATTTATAAGATGGAGAGGACCCCGGGCAGTTTTCAAAGAGGGCGCGCAAGTCACTTGCATGACCATTAGGCGGTGCGCAAGTATACATGCACGATAGTGAGGGAACTTGCGCGGTGCATGTGCATTTGAAGCCCTGTTCTTGCCTTTGTCGATTTTTGATGTTTTCATTAAAAGATGAATCAATTTATGCTAAGGAAATTCCCTTTCCATTCCTTTTGACAATGTGAAAAAAAGGAGCATCAACAAAAGTCCCCCTTCAGAGTTGGATCCGAAATAAATAAGGATGTTACTCTGAGTTAAAGAAGAAAACAATGGAACATGTGATTATTGGTAGTTTAAAGTCATCCACGTCGGACATAAAAAGGCTAATGTTTAAGGTCGAAATAGCTTTGACCTAAATGGATTAAAATTGACTGAATTCCTTGACAAATTATCTGATAATATTTTACCACACTCAAGTATGAGGGAAAATATGTAAACTATGACTTAAGAAATATTGAATCTGAGGAATGATATGAAAAAGATCTAAAAAATCATTAGAATAAGCAGTTCCCAAGAATGAAGTGACCATTATTTAGAAAACCCATTAGGGGGTTGAATTATGCAGGGCCACCTAAGGGCATTGGCTGCATAGTCAAATAATAACATCTTTTGGCTGACAGGTCTGTTATGTAGACTGTTTATGTAAAGCCACCTAAGGGCATGTGCTGCATAGTCAGGCAAAAGAACTCTCAGAAATTTACTTTTCTACTATTAAAAAGCCAGTGGAAGTTTATGAGGATTCAAATTTTCCAAAGCATTGAGTTTACTGTATAGAGAGAGGTACTTGAATATGGAGAAGATATTTCCTAACAGGATTGTCTAAGAATTGGATGACAGTTACTCCTACGAATGTCTGACCCAAACATAGGGAAGGAAAATATAAACCATAGACATGGATAATTTCAGATCATGAAAAAGTGTATGGGACAAATATGTTAAGGATAGCCATTTTTTTCGTATCCCTACATATTTCCGTTAAGACAACCAAGGAAAAAAGAGATATTCCTCCCAAGAAAGAAGTTACCACTATTTGAAAAACCCGTTTGGGGGTTGCATTATGCAGGGCCGCCTAAAGTCATTGGTTGAATAGTCCAATAATAGCATCTTTTGGCTGACACATCTGTTATTTAAACTATTTATGCAAGGCCGCCTAAGGAAACATGCTGCATGGTCAAGCAAAAGAATTCTCATAAATTGGACATTTTGTGACCAAAAGTCAAGAAAAGGGTTATGATGATCTGGAAGTATTCAAGATTAGTATTATGACACATAAAGATGGGTATTGTCCAATGTATGTAGATATACACAGATCAATGATAACCATAATCATGTTGTGGCTGGATCCTGAATTGAAATGTTGGACTTCACTACATATCCCATAAGGATGGGAATCAAGCCATACATAGTTCTTAAACTATAGTTTAATGTCATGCAGGATGAAAATATAGGAGATCTTATTTTAGGGTCATAGAGCTTGGAACATTTATAAGAAATATACAGTGTGTGTTTTCATGGGGACTTTTCAGCCAAGGGACTGAAAGTGGAATTTGGGGTTTGGCCAAAAAGACTTGGGTCTGGAATCGAGGGACACTCGAACGTTCCTACATATCCCATAAGGATGGGAATCAAGACCATGTAGTTCTAGAAATACCCTCTGTACAAATTTGGTTCATACATGTGAAGGGTGAAAGGGGACTTTAGTGCAATGATGGTTTAACCCAATATAAAAAGGTTCGAGCATTTCCATGTACGCACGTTGTCTTTGGAATGAAACATGATTGAAAAATCAATGTAAATAATGATTCCCTCTTAGGTGAGGGTATCAAAGAATATTGTAGTTTATTGTCGTACAGAAAAAAAATGATGTACAATTTAACATCATATAGAAAGGACGAAGGTGAACCAATGTAAAGATATTGATTCCTGGGACAGTTTCAAAAATCAGCATCGTATGAGATGGAGGTGAGCCGATGTGAAGAGATTGGTTTTGGGCTTGAACCTTGGGAGGTTGCCTACGTACCCATCCTGGAAGGCAAGGACCAAAGTCCACGTAGTTCAATTAAAGATTGAATTAATGATCAAGTTGTTCTTGGGGACAAAAATCTAAAAAATGATATTCGGACTTAC
This sequence comes from Viscum album, assembly GCA_963277665.1. NCBI lineage: Eukaryota > Viridiplantae > Streptophyta > Magnoliopsida > Santalales > Viscaceae > Viscum > Viscum album. Next base: position 371,099,542 of record OY728130.1, on the reverse strand, counting down.
GCATGGTTAGCGGCCCAAAGAGGGTGTTATAGTTGAAATTTTCCCTAAGCTCATGTGATTCATACTTGGTGTAAGAAACAAGAGGTAACAACAACCATAACGATGCATAGTTTAATGTCACGTAGGACATATGAAGTGACTATGCAGTTTAATTTCATTCTATAAGGACAAAAGAGAACACATTTTAATGTCATGTTGGATGTATTAGAGAATTTTTCATAGTTTATTGTCATTTTGGATGGAAAAGGGATGATATAGTTTAGCGTCATGTTGGACGAAAGTGCGAATAGTTTAAGGTCATATGCATGGACCGTTGGTTATGCAGTTTAATGTCTTGCAGGATGTAAGGGACTTGAAAATAGTTTAAGGTCATATGCATGGACTATTGATTATACAGTTTAACATCTTTCTAGACGTAAGGGACTTTTATATAGTTTAGAATCATGTAGCTAGGACGTTATAAATTAACGACATATTGGACGAAAGGGATGAAAATAGTTTAAAGTCATATGCATGGACCGTGGATGGTGTAGTTTAATGTCTTGCTAGACATAAGAGACTTCTGTACAGTTTAGCGTCATGTAGTTAGGATGTCACAGTTTAAAATCATGTGGGACGAAAGTAATACAAATAGTTTAAGGTCATATGTATAGACCGCAACAATGTTTTTGGTGTTTATACAAAATACATCTTCAGAAATCTGGCATTGGTTTGAGTAGTGATGAGTTCTCCATCCATTGATATTAATGAATATGGACCATTGGAATAGACCTTATGTATTGAATAAGGTCCTTCCCATTTTGGCTCAAGCTTGGGAGGTTTCTTTCCTTTTATCGTTGGAGTTCTGAGAACTAATACCAATTCCCCCTAAACGAATGAACGAAGATGACCTTTTTTGTTAAAAGATTGTGCTATTCGATTCTGATAGACTTCCAAGTGGTGCAGAGTTCACAATCTTTTCTCATCTAACCATTCCAATTAATCCAATCTTTTTTGAGATTTCTCATCTATAGATGATTGGTCACAAATGGCTACTCTCAGATAAGGTAATTGAACTTCAATGGGTAGGACTGCTTCCGTTCCATATACCAGTGAATATGTAGTTGACTGCGTTGTAATGTGGGTGGTGGTCAGATAATCCCATATATCATGAAAGAGTTTATCAGGACATAACTTCTTATCTTTATCCACTATCTTTTGCAGTATATTTGACAGAGTCTTGTTGAAGGCTTCTATCTGGCCATTGGACACTGCATGATATCGAGATGAATGATTGGATTTGATTTTGTATTAGTGATACAACTTCTTCACCTCAGATGAACAGAAGTTGGTGACATTGTCCGTCAATATGGTATGAGGGACACCAAATCTGGTAATGATGTTAGACTTGATGAAGCTAACAATGCTTTTAGAATTGACTTCCTTGAGAGGTATTTCCTCTGCCCATTTGAAATAGAAGTCAGTAGCAGTAAGAATATACTTAAGCTGCTTGGCCATAGCTGAAGGGTAATGTCCCACCACATCCATTCCCCATGTGGAAAATGGCGACAAGTATTTAGCTGTATGAAGCAACTCTGGAGGTTGATGAATAAAGTTGGCGTGTACTTGGAATGAATGAAACTTCTTTGTGAAACCAACACTATCTTGTATCATTGATGGCCAAAAGTATCCAAGCCATTGATTCTGATCAGATAGTCTATGTCCAGACTGGTGGGCACCACAGACTCATGCATGCACTTCCTAATGACATCCACTATCTCTTCACCATCAATTCATCTGAAGAGAAATCCATCAAAACCACGCTTATAGAGAATTTTCTCTAGGTGATCTGGGCCATCATAAAGAGTAAAGTTGACCACACGTTACGAGATTTGTTCTTTCTTGGATCAATCAGGTGGAAGTTTTCCATTTTGAAGGTATTCCCTGATAGGTTCCATCCATCCTATAGTATGACCATATGGTTCAGAGATGGAACTAATTTCCTTGATTTCCTCTATTCTGGCTTGAAAATAAGGTGAAATTGTACAACGGTGGGCAATAATGATGGTTGTCTCGTCCCGATTTGGATCTTCCAGAGCTGTGGCTATATTAGCCAGTGCATCATCTAGGGAATTTTGTGATCTTGGGACATAAGAAAATTTCCGTTCCAAAGGAAAGTCCGCCATTAACTCTCTGACGTAATCATACAAAGGTATTAGTTCTTCTTCTCTGATAGCATAATCCCCATTTACTTGTTTGATTACCAGGTCTGAATCACCTTTCACCTTTAAGTGATTCACTTGTGATTGAGGCGCTAACTCCAAGCCTATGATGAGAGCATGGTATTCTTCTTCATTATTGGTACCACATTCCCACAATAAGAAGGAATAAGGTAACACTGCCTTTTCTGGAGAAATGAGTACAATCCCTAAGCCAACTTTTTTGAATTTAGGATTTTCCATTTTCCTCCCTATTGGACTTCTAGAAGCACCATCAATGTTCATTTCCCATGTTTCAAGGATTTCTTGAATAGAGAAAACTTCCTCATCAGGGAGTTCAATATCTGAATATGTTTCTTCCATTGAAGGGTGTTCAGCAAGAAAATCAGATAGAGCTTGGCCCTTTATTTCTTTTTGAGACACATATTGAATACCAAATTGCTCCAAGATAACTTCCCACCTTGCCAGACGTCATGTAAGCATTGGACGACTAAGGATTAATTTGAGCGGGTTATTGCGAGATACCAATTGGACCTCGTGATGTTGCCCGTAGTGTATTGACTTCTGAATTATAATGATTAATTCCAGGAAGCACTTCTCAATACTTGAATATCGGGTTTCTGCTTCAAGCATAGTCTTACTGAGATAATAGAGGTTGTTTTCATTTCCAGCATCATTCTTATAAGAAAGAAAGGCACCTAATGATCGCTTTAAAGCTGTCACATAGAGGATTAGTGGTCTTCCTTCAACAGGTGGCATAAGTACCTATGGACTCAAGAGGTATTTCTTAAGAATATCAAATTCTTCTTGACATTCTTCAGTCCACTGGTAAGTGACTCCCTTCTTCATCAATTTTGGTGAAGGGTAAACTTTTTCCTGCCAAATTGCTGATGAAACACCGAATATAGGCTAAGTGTCCTTGAATTCCTCTCAATTATTTCAAATTTTGAGGAGGTGACATACCAAGGATTTACTTGGACTTCTCAGGATCGACTTCGATACCATGATGGCGTACAAAAAAGCCAAGAAATTTCACCGAGGTTACCACAGAATCACATTTTAAGGGGTTCATCTTGAAATTATGTTGTCGAAGCTTTCAGAATATGACTTCTAAATCATCGAAGTGATTAGAACGTTGTTGGTATTTGACCACCAAATCATCCACATAACATTCAACAAACTTTCCCAGAAAGGGTTTGAAGATACAATGCATGGCACGCTGATATGTTGCGCCTGCATTCTTTAAGCCAAAGGGAATTACCCGATAGAAAAACACACCCCGAGGGGATCTGAAAGCTATAGATTCCTCATCTTATGGAGCCATTTAGATTTTATAATATCCATAATACCCATCCATGAAGGAATGTGCTTCATAGACAACTGTTTCATCGATTAAATGTTCTGTAATCGAAACTAGAAAGTCATCCTTAGGACAATGCCGATTAAGATCTCTGAAATCAATGCAAACTCTAATTTTCCCATTCTACTTTTTCACTGGGACAATATTTTCCGACCACTTGGGATGTTTAACTTCTCTGACGAAGCTAGCTATGATAAGCATATCCACTTCAGTCTCAATATTGGAAGCATAGGTTGGGTGTGTTCTTCTAGCAGCTTGTTTGAATCCTTGATGTTCTTCTGGAAAACCCAAATGATGAGTGGAAAAATCAGGATCAAGCCATGTAATCTCTATATAGTTCCAAGAAAATATATCTCTATTTCTCTTTAAAAAGGAAATATTCATCTCTTGTTCTTCAAGAGTCATGGTCGCACTGATTAGAGTGGGGCGTGGATCTTCTTTTGTACCTAGATTGATTTCTCTGAGTTCATCCACAGTGGTAGAGATACCCTCTTCAAATGATGGAGGAGCATCCCTGAGATCTTCCTCTTCTTCTTTAGCATGTGTTACTACTTCTGTTTCTACTTGCATAGTAGATGATGAAGCAGAATTTCCATAATCAGAAGAGATGTCAAAATTTGCACATCTTGAAGAAGAAGCTTCCATTTCCGACATGATTGATGATGAAGGGTCTTTTTTTTGTAATAAAGGGGATATAATGGATTGAGAATCGACATCATCGTTAACCTCTAACACTGCTATAACTTCTTCTGGCCTGTTTGGCGAAGTATAGACTTGCTGGAATTCAGCAGATGAAATGAAGAAATCTTCATTTGGGCTTTCATCATTGCTTGGTGGATCACCAATTTCTTCCATGTTTTCTAGCTCGATTTCCATAATTGAAATTACGGATATTTCCCTAAGAGTATTTTTATTTGGGTCTATCTTGTCAATTTTACTGATAGAAAACACATAATCTATACTCACATGAGCTAATAGGTTTACTGGAATCATTTCTAAACCATATAGAGTATTAAATTTGGTAATCTCCCTTGTTGTGGACTTCTCATTTCCTTCATGGGATATAATTCCGCCTCAATGTATTGTGATTCACATGTCTTGAACGGAGATTTATCACCATATAATTTCCCAACGTGACCATCAAAACAAAACTTGAGACATTGATGGTATGATGAAGGGATTGCTGCATGTCGATGTAGCCAGGGTCTTCCAAGAAAGATGTTGAAGGCCGAGTCTTGATCAAAAACCATGAAATCTAAATTTGACACAAGATCTCCAATAAGAGTTCTGAGTGTAATCTCGCCCAGTGGTTCTTGTTTATTTTTATCATATCCTTGTATCATCACAGTAGAAGGAGATAAATTAGATTCTATGAGGCCCAATCGACGAAGTGTACGAATGGGAATGAGGTTGACTCCTAAACCATTATCAATGAAAGATCTTCGGATTCTATGCCATTGACCATACTAGATATGTAAAAAAGTCTAATATGTCCATGCACGACATCATCTTCATCTTAATCAGTAAAAGATATTTCTGCATGGAATTCTGTAGGATTATTCTCTACATGGCAGACTTCAGCTGCCGCAATTTCAGTCTCAAAATCCTGAGGACTTGACAAAGCCTCAATGAGTGCCTCCTGAAGATCCATTGATAAATTCAAGGCATCCAGAATTGATAACCTGGCTGGTACTTGGACCAGGTGTTTCAATATATCTTACTTTTGATCCAAAGTTCTGTGTTTCCCAACAGGAACATGTGGTTTAGTAGGTTCCATGGAATTTGATGCTTTTGAATTTGATGAATCTTATACCGAGATAGGATTTGGTAATACTCCTGGCATTGGATGATTAGACCGATTAGGTCTATTTACTTTCTTAGACGAAGAAGATGGAACCGTCAACCAATCTTCTAGAATAATTGTGCTAGGGCTGAGTCTGCCTTGTGTGGAATTACATGCTTGTTCTTTTTGAGCTCGTTGAAGGGATCTACCATGAGTTTCTGCCGCATACATAGTTCTAGCAGGGGTAGAATTGGAATAGTGGCCTTTAATAGATCCATGAATTCCCATGTATCTTGAGCCTCTAGAACTTCCTTTGATTCCTCTATTTGATATAGGGAATTCGGGCTCATCAAAATTGAAACTGCGACTGGCATATGGATCTGTTAATTGAATCATATTAACAGAACCAAAAATCGACTCTTCATCCGATGAAGACTCTACCTAAATATCCTATTTCGGTTGTGCCGTTGGGTGGGGCGGTGCCCGTGAATTTTAATTAGATGGCATGAAGTCTTCTAGAGTCAACGACAACTTAGGATTTGACACATAATCATCTTCTTCTGATTCTTTTTCTTTCTTTGAATCATGCTGTTTCTTTGAGGATTTTTTCTCTGATGAGGTGGGTTTTTCTGCGGTATTTATGGCAGAAGGCACAATTGGTTTCTTCAATTGTGTTCTCAAAATAGCATGAGTTCGGTTGTTCATCTTTTTGACCATCCAATCATCATATTTTTGGGAATTTTTGTTCTTAACTTCTTGCCACTCGCCTTCCTCCTCTGGAACTGTAGCAGTAACACATGCCACCTGAGCTGAAGAACCTTTTAATTTGACTAGTCCTGAGTCGACCATATTTTCCAGGAGGAATTTGAATACAAAACACTCCTAGATGGGATGCCCCAACATTTGATGAAAGGGGAAATAATTGGGACGGTCTTCATCTCCTTCCTTGTTTGGCCACTTGGGCCTTGGAAATTGAACCAAATTATTTTCCAGATCCGAAATGATGTAACCAGGAACTTGTTCATTTCGGAAAGAGTAAACTTTCCTTTTCAAATCCTCAAATTGTTTTTGTATTTGATCTCTTTTATCATCTTAACGAAATGGCCTCTGTTGTTGAAACTTAGGATGTGGAGTCCTTCGAGAAGATGATGGTTTTGAAGTAGAAGCAGGTACGGGTGCTTGTTTAAGCATAACTTTAGTAGTGTCTGCTTTACCCATTCTCCTTCCTGGAGCTGATGGAATTACACGAGCTTTATCCATAGTCTTTATAAGATAATTTTCAATCTGTTGAGCGATTTAAGTAAGGTCTCGAAACCCTCTTGTGAATTTCATAGGGATCAGTGGTGTGCACAACTCATCACGTAAATTTTCCACACAGATTGGAAACATTTATTCTTGAGGGAGTGCTAAGATTTGGGAATATGTTAATCCCTTCAAAAGAGCAATGAAATCTGAGACCCTATAATTTTCACTTTGCTGACAGTTTGAAAGATAAAAAACTACTGTCTTTGGAAATATTGAGCTGAACTAAAGATGGAATTTTTGATGAAGATCCTCCCACCCTGTAATTGACCGGGATTACAAGCTTGTGTACCAGACAAAGGCTGGTCCTTGCAAGGTTCGCACGAAGCATCTGATTTTCACTAATTCTTGCTGTTCCGAAGTTCCCATCATAGGATCGCAAGAAGACATGTAATGCATCAAATGCTGTTCAGGATCGCCTGATCCATTGAAAATAGGGAACACAGGGTTCCCAAAACTTGATGGGGGAAGGATTGAATCTACCCATTTAGGGTAAGCTCTCTTTTATGGTTGAACCTATGCACACTTCCCTTCCATAGTCTCTAACCGAGATGTTAATGAATCAATGGTAGTTATTACCTTTTGAGAAACATCCAATTGAACTTGGACCTGAACAGGTGAAATGACTGGAGCTGGTACAGATGTGGTGGTTGGTACTCCAACTGATGGTAGCACCACCAATTGTTATTGTACTTGACCCATAGGATTAGACCTGTGAGGGTGTACTGATAGAGGAGGATATTCATGATCCATCTCAGTAACTGCAACAAACTCTCTTGGTTGACTGACTCCAACACACTTAGGAGGAAGACTACCTTGAAGTAATTCTGCATTCATCCTCCTCAATTCCTTCATTTCTTCCTCTTATTGTGCGAATATTTTCTCAAGTGAGAGCGATTGGCCTTATCCAGAGGAAGCGTCTGTAACTTTATTATTTCCTTTCCCCTTTTTAGCTCCCTTTCGGAGAGGGAGAAGTGGGTTACATGAAGTATTAACTATATTCTAGGTAATCCTTTGATTTCCTGTATGCACACCTTCTTCATTTATGTATGTGCGTACAACTTCTGGAGTAGGAACTTCTTCATCTGAGTCCACTGAGTGAGCCTCATGTTCTAGAGGATCAGCAATAATGGAATTAATGACATTAATTAATGCATAATGCATCTTATCCCTTCTATCAGCATTTCTGTGATATTGTCTTCTACCATGCCTCTGACGAGACATTGCCTTTTGTTGATTTTATCCCTAAGAACTTCTTGGAGAACCGTAATTTGGATAGAATATCCTGATAATTTGGCTCTTCGTTCCTCTTGTGGATTCTTCCCCAATCGAGAGAAGACTCATTTTCACTGAGGAGGGGATTGATGATTTGAAAAAGTCCCCAGTTCGGTGGACTGGGGCTGTTCCTGCTCCCTTTGCTCAACTCCTCAAATCCTATTTGTTGATTCTGAGGGTTGGGTTAAAAGTGTCCCCAATCTACCAAGCTGGGGTGGCTCTTGACATGCTATGTCTGAGACTTTCTTAAAATCTCTCCTGATCTTGCAGACCTTAGTTCGGAAATTAGCTGGATGCATCAATCGACATCCACTTTTATCACCCGGCTCAAAAGACCATTGGATGATTTATGACACTTCCGTAACTTGATTATGTGCTTGCTCCATATGAAAGGCATGTTCAATATTCTCATTTTCTTGATGCAGAATTAATTCAACAACTTGTTCTCTGTATTCTTGATTTTGAGAAGAACTAGCTGAGGCTTGTTCTTGGGAAAGCTTTTGATTACAAACAAAACCCATTGACTATGTTTGGCCACGGGCAATAACATTGCATGAGACTATTTTCAGAGGGCTTTGCTGACTGGAGAGAATAATGAAATGTAGTGCTCCATGGACACCCCATCCTCTAACACGAATACCAGATGGGGCATTGGAAATTAACTTGCGCAATCTTCTTAGTGCGCCAAGGCAAAAACGCTAAAGGGTTCTCTACGGCTTTTCAGCCTTCAGATATCGAGAGACTGATAGAGATGCCAAATCAATCTGACGTTGTAACCCTTCTATTATCTTAAGATGATTTTCATATTCATCGTAATATAATACTTTCTTTTTCAACTGGAAAAGAGTTTTCCATATGTTGAGATAAATGTCATGAATTCCATCTTCTGTCAACATCTCTGGAATGTCAATTTAAGAGTCAGCCAGAGGCCAAAACATGACTGGAACATCACCTTTCTCTAGTTGTTTTCTCATGTTGATCACTTCCTATTTATCATTCAATGAAGATTATTGTACCTGATTAGACAAGAGCTGGTTCTTACTTGTTGCTTCGTCAGATTCAACAAGACTGGTAGAGAAATCATTGATCAAACTAGAAGATGCATGACTTAGGGGTGGTTTGGAGAATGACCTACACCCTGGGCTATCTTATTGTTGAGAAATTATTTCACTTGCTGATGGTAAAGCATCAGACATGACTGGTTTCGCATTTGGAAGTGCCTCAAGATAAGAGGGCTTTCTCGGCACTACATTGACCACTAGAGTATTTTACGGGCAATGTGCATCACTACTGCAGAGAGGACTTTCGCAGAGAAATTCATCATCATGGGGAGGACCACCATGGTGGGTTACATTAAAAGATGAGATCTCTTGCTCCTTGGTCTTTTGGCCAGACAGAGGGTTATTGTAGCTCTCATCTGAAGATGAAACTTCAAGATCGACCGAACTGTCATGAAGTAAGCCTTCATGTGGAAGTGTCTGTTGAAGACCTTATGAATTAATATTCCCACTATTGGGATATGAGGGAGTAGAATATTGGATTCCAACAGATAATTGTATGAGGGCTTCAAGAACTCCAACATCGAGCAAGGCCTTGTTACATATTGTCTCTTGATCTCTTGACTGTGTTGGGTGGGTCTTCTTCTTAGATGCCTTCTTACTCACCCTGGAAACCACTTGTTGACGAATGTGGGTACCCTGAGCAGGTGTATGTACAAGATCAGGAGAGATGGCCAGGTTAGGATGACGATCTCTACTCAAATAAAGTGTATGTGCCTGACTTGGTTGTCCCTATGATATGGGGGAATACGCCCCACAACCCTCTTGGACTGGAACAGATGTGTGTGTCTGTTCCGGAGTGTACTAGTGATTTGTCACTCCACTAGTTGTGATAGATTTATGTGTCATTCCCTGATATGGTACTGAAGCTATTATAATATCCTGGAAAGCATCCAAAATATGAGCAGGGATTTGCTTCTACTCTTGAACCATTGATAGAATATGCTTGGTGACTTCAGCAACCAGAATGGGGTTAAACGTCCATTCCGTGCTTGGAGTAGGTGTGTGATCCTGCTCTTGTCCTCCTTTTCCTGTCAATGAATCCTGACAGTACTCATGTGTGGGGGAATTGAGTTGAGTCTGCCTCCTATTTGACGCCGGAGCTTTCCGAATGAATTCTCCAAGTCCTACTAAGCGAGACTATTGGTAGGCTTGATCAATACTAGCAGGTGTATGTGTCTGCTGATTGTACTTCACCGAACGTGGTTGACAAGCTCCATCATATGTACTCAGATGATCCTGCTGACTAGATGATGATGTATAAATAGGTGTATGATCCTGCCTATAGTACTCTGCCGGAATTGCCTGGCAGGATTGGCATGATGCTTCCAGACAAGTCGACTAGACTTCAGAAATAATATGGACGGGTGTGCGTGCCCGCTCGTTGTTTTCCACCAAGTTAGGTTGGTGGATTTCTCCAGAGATGGCAGAGATGAGAACCTTCTCACTGTTTACCGGATTTCACCTCTATTGATTCTTCTTCCCTGCTCGGGTTCGAGGAACCTGAGCCGAACGCCTGGAGTCGATACCCTCATCATGTTGAGGGCGCACATCCTCACGAGTCTAGCAGCTATTGTTGATGGGAGCCCTCGAGAAGGACTCATGATTCCTTGAATTAAGGCCCTGAGGGACCTGCTCATTTACCTCCCCAGAATATGGGAGGGAATGGTGATTGCGTTCCGGGGATGACAACCTGAAATGGTTGGAGACGGTGGTTAGCACCACCTACTTCTTGATCACTGGTCGTCGCTGTATGGATGAACAGGGTGAATTGTTCACTTGGAGAGCTTTTCGAGCATCCTCCAGAGTTGGAATAGTACCATGTTGATGGTGCTCCTTAATCAGCGCATTTGATACCTAGCGTTGAAGATGCTGAGTAGGTGATGTCGTCCTCAGAGCGGACGATGATCCTGTAGGAGTAGCAGTAGTGGCATTTATAGCAGAAGTTTTCACAGTAGAGGTATTCATAGATGTGAACTTAAGAGAAGCCATTCTGGAAAGGCAGAAGATCATGGAAAAGAGTGCCTTTTTGATATAAAATACATAATCAAGATAAGTCCGGCCACTACATCTTTTGGATGAAAAAATATGTCATTGATTGATTTTTTTGCCCTCTCATTGAGTTTAAATAGGGGCCTAACAAATAAGAAAATCATCATTTTAACATGGTTAAGGATTCACGTCGGGTTCACCATTTCTTTTTTCCTCTGGAATTGGGGATGACCTTATTGATTGAAGGTTCGTACACTCCAAGCAGTTTCTAACGGGTTTGGTCATAGAACTGGAAACATCCAATGGTTCCATATCAATTTAGACCTACTTTCCAAATGTAGGCGCTCATTAGTTGTGGACTGATGAGACTTAAGAATTTTCATTGGTCGAGAGGATGGGAGTTCGGACTCGTCACACATTTTTGAGGGGAATTATTGTCTACTCTGGGACTCTCTTTATAGATTTAAGTTATGTTCATGAATCCTTATTACATTACCAAGTATAAAATGAGCTTTCCATTAGATCTTACAATCAATGATTAAATATGAAGGAAATTTAGAGAATATTTTATATGTATTCGAGGTTATTCATCGATAGAGAATCATCTATATTTGTTAGAGATTCTTAGTTGATCGTATCCTTAAATACATAAAAGTCTCCTGGTCATTATGATGACCATACTGGTTTTAAAGCCACTATGTGGGGCACTTGAAGTTTATTGTCATTCAGGAGGACATGGATTATTTCAGAGTTTGGATTGTACCCGCTGATGGGCTACCTACGTATCCTCTATTTTGGAAAAGGAATCAGAACCCACATAGTTCGAGTAAGGGAGTATGATGTTTATGTATAATTGATAGCTCAAAGAAAGATTTCATCAATACTTTTACACTATAAGCTCATGTGAGTCATGATCGGTGTGAGAAACAAGTGGTATTTGTGAAACCAGACAATTGTGCCACGAAAGATGCAATGATGTGGGGCTTATGTATATATGAATGCCCAAAATAGAAAAGGATTAAGATTTACATCAGGAAAGAAATCCATGAACAAGGTCCATAAAGGTATATGTTCTTCATGGAGATTTGGATACTCTAATATTGGGGCTTACTCCTAAGGAAGATTCCCAAGTTAGGAGGGGACTTATGATTGGGTTTTACCCCTGAGAAGGAAGCCCAGGTCAAAAGGAATTATGACTGATTAAGAGAAATTAAGACTGGGGCTTATTCCTAAGGAGGAGTCCCAGGTTAAAGGGATTTGAAAATTAATGACTTGGGGCTTACTCCAAAAGAGGATTCCCATATTTGAGACTGGGGCTTACTCCTAAAAAGGAAGCCCAGGTTAAGAGAATTATGGTTGGGGCTTACTCCTGAGAAGGATGCCCAAATTAATGAGAACATGGGGCATACTCCTGAGAAGGAGGCCCAAATAAAATTAGGATTTGGGGCTTACTTCTGAGAAGGAGGCCCAAATCAATGATTCTCTCATCTTAGATGACGAGGTTGAATGAATGAACTCTTTAACATTAGTGATAAAAAGATGTAAAAATCACTATGTTTTGAGAGATGTTCCACTAAAATCCTTTAAGATAAGGAAGTCAATCAAGAAAACATGCCATAAATGGTTTTGAATAGTGTCTTGAAGACTGAATCTTGAATAGGAGTGGTGGAATGGCATAAGAGAAGTTAAATTGGTAGGAAGGGAAGCCAAAAAATATAAGGGTGCACAAGTCCTAGCAAGCGCGCAGGTGCTGCGTGGGTGCGCAAGTCCTGGCCGTGTAGGTATATCTACGCAGTACATGGGTACATGCACAATCCTTGAATAGTAGAGTAATACATGGGTGCTTCTTGACCAAAGCCTTTAGAATCATCCTGAGGTACCTCTAGAAGAGTGGCACGCAAGTTTTAATGCGTAGGTAAGGAGGCATGCAAGTGTGTTCATTTCCCTTAAGGGTAAAACACTTAGGCATGCAAGTGTTAGTGAATTATAACACTTAAACCTTATTCCTTTTGTTTAGACCTTCCATTCTAGGTAAATAATTACCTTAGAAGTGTTGGGAAGACTTGAATAAGTGACTTGGGCATTCAAAGCTCTATATCTGAATTCTGGAAACAAATCGTCCCGAAATGGGGGGCCCACCGGGGGTATTTATAGGGTGGAGAGGACCCTAGGCGGTTTTCAAAGAGGGTGTGAAAGTCACTTGCGCGACCATTAGGCGACGCACAAGTATACTTGCACGAAAGTGAGGGAACTTGCGCAGTGCATGTGCATTTGAATCCTTGTTCATGCCTTTGTAGATTATTGATATTTTCTTCAATGGATGAATCAATTTATGCTAAGGCATTTCGCTTTCCATTCCTTTAGACAATGTGATGAAAAGGAGCGTCAAACTTACCTATGTATAATTTATTTTTCATTTCTATAAAATGAAAAATAAATGAAATTACTATTCATGCGTACATACGTCTTACCGTCTCCATGAATGGTGCATTTAATTTCTTATCTCCAAATATTATGGGCTATTATAATAACATATATAATAGATTTATATGATATTTAAATCATGAATACTATTCTATATGTAATTTATTTTTTACCACATGCAAAATTTGTAACTATAACAAGGTCATATTCGACTCAAGTACCCAATATCGACAAAACGAGGCATATTAACATAAATAATTATGTATTTTTATAACATAGTAATAAGAGATATAAGAGGAATAATAAATTTTTGAAATGTTCTTACTCAAGTATAAATTAATGTATGTTTATTATTCTGGAAGAACAAGGAACATACATGATGAATCAAACACAGGGTAAGGGAATTCATCTCAATCTCGTTTCCTTGAGTCATATATTGTTGTGATGCACACTTATTATCCGATAGTGTGTATATACAACCCTTTTTACTCATTATATCATGAATTAGTATATTATAATTATATCTAATGTACATTTTTAATTTATTTTTTAATTATTTTTATTCAACTATTTCTCAAGTGGTAAGGGACTCTTTATATAAAACATTGTTTTAAATGTTTTAAGTATTTTTTCTACTCAATATTTAACATTAATGTCCATGATATGAAAATGATTTTAAGGATTTATTTATATATATATAAGTGTTTTAAAGAGTAAATGCATGTCATATTTTTTAGAGTGGTATGGGACACATTGATTAAATACTCTACTTTTTGATTGTTTTAAATGAATAGATAATATCAATATATCGAAATGATATCTTGTGATTGAAATGTGGAAAAGTTATTTTTTTCCTTTATGATTGTTTTATTTGTAATGATAATAATATGGTACATTGAAATTTTATGGGTGGTTACATGATAAACCAAGGATTTTTGGTTACATGATAAACCAAATAATACGTGGTTTCGTGATAAACCAAGGATATGTGGTAATGTTATAACCTACAATTCATTGGGTATGAAAGTCGGCCATATGGATATTCCATTTAGGGATATGTGTGGATGTATACCATATGGTTATTCCATTTATGTATTTTTATGTCCCAAGTTACCTTTATATGATATATGTTTCTTTCTATTGGGTTTATGGTAATCTTTTGGTTACAAAAAGGTTATGTAATAAGCTTATATTCAGTGAAATATATTTACTACTTCTTAATGGTTAAAATTTTATACATTAAGATAAAGTATTCATAGTTTTCATGTTATCCCAAGATTAACTATTTTAATTTTTTATGTATCCCTTACTGATATTTTTATACTCATCCCATGTTTTGAAATATTTTTCACAGGACATGAGGAAGACTAATGTCAAGGATGGGATCCAAGGAAAGTTATGATGTTAAAACAGGAAACGATGTCATGTTTTGTTTAAAGAGTTTTTGTTTTATGAATAATGAAGACAGTGATTTGAAGTTTCTACTTGTAATATTCAACATTTTATGTATATGTTATCACTTAATTCTCTAATGCTCTAATCCTAAAAATATCGTCATTGTGAATTAATGTAAAATTAAATACTTATCTCAAGAATAATTAATGTTTTTGTCTGGGGATTAATAGTCATCCTCTTTTTCAGCATCATCAACATCAATAAAACTTTTAGTTTCCGGAAAGCTTATTACTTCATAAAAATTATCTATATCATCAGCCCTTAACTATGAGGTTTCATCATCAATATTTATATCTCTTCTGGTAAGAGATTTGTTTTTGGATGTCTCTTGAAAATTTCCAATATGATTCGCACCTGTAAAACCATTTTAATTTTCAATAAGCTCATTGTCACATGATTTTATTTTTATCACACTCTACTACTACTTCAAATCTCTTAAAACATCATAATAATTCATATAATAAACATGATGTTCAATATTTCTTAACATTAATGGTTCATTTAATGCAATAATACTATTATATTTAATGTCATTGACTCCATGTTGTGGATAAACTCTCAACCCTTGATCTGTATGATACCAGTGAAATTAAAACAATGTTTCATAATTTGGTCTTAGATAAAATTACTTAATTATTTCATCCAACATATCATAAAAGACAAATTCACTTTCCTTATGATGGTATTCTTTAAAAAAAACCATTATTCATTGATTTATTTGAGCCACCATATATACATGTATGGAATCAAAATTCATTAACCACAAACATATAATAATATTTAAAAACATTCTTGGAGTGTTTTTATCACATATAATCGAATAATAATTTTAATTTCTTGTTTTTTCCTTTAAATAATAAAAATTATTAACAATAGAGGTAATTTCAAAATAGGTTTATTATTCCGTCAAAATATACCTATCGACCCCAATATGAAAATTTTTATAGATGAATTTCATCAAGAGTAGCATATGTGATATGTATAAATAGTTTTTTATATGGTCATCATATAGTCCACAAAAAAGTTGAAGTAAATAATGGTATATTTTATAAATATCTATCAAAATATTAAAAAATTAGAACAAATAACACAAACTGTATAATTTCTTCACAATTTATCAGAACATATGTATGACCTCTATATAGTTCATTATCCTCAAGCCATCGTTCATGATATTCACAAAAATGAACCTTAGACATATTAAAAACTAGAAATTGATTGTATGTGGTATCATCAACATTTTAATTATTGTGACCCATGATATATTGTTTTGAAAGATATTCTGACTGAAAATAATAAGAGAATGAATATAAAATTTATTCCTTCAGGTACATTTCTAGAATATACCCTTCAACTAGTGTTTTGTTACACATTTTATTCATTAATTTTTTCATACATCTCTCAAAAGGATACATCCACACGATTTTTAATTGCCCTTCACTTTTAGATTCATATGGAAAATTCTATATTAAATTTTCCATGTAATCATAGAATCCCAATAAGAATGTTTTCTCCATTTTAAATAGAATTAAAACAATATATTTTCTATGAAAACTGAATGCATTATAATCTGATGATTCTAGAAAAATACCTTATAAAAATAGGATATTTTCATCAATATGTCCCATATTGAATATTTCAACCTCCCTATAAGAAAAAAATATGATAATTTTTCAATTATTGACATGTCAGTCATGACTTTTTAACTCGATAATATGCCCATTTATAATGAAATGAGACAAATTTGAATCATAACCCTCTAGTAACCTCAAATAATTAATCAATTGAAAAAATAATAAATGGTTTTATTTACTAAAAGTGAATGATTCTTTTTTTCATTAATTTTTGAGATATTTCATCTATAAATAGTTGAAGTTAAGGATGTCTTTAAATATGGGGAATATTTTACCATGCTATTACATTTTATGTGGGTATACAAGGTTTTTCTTCCAAGGTATAAAATATTTTATCAAAAAAATACTCTCAAAATTCATTTCATCTAACATATAGTGAAAAAAATATAATACCAATATAGAATATCCCATATAATAATTTTCATTACCCAATTATTATATCACCCATACTGTTTTCTTAATTTATGGTTTTTCAAAAAGTAACATGATATAATGATGAGACAATATATCTTAAAAGATTATATATTGACCCAATGTTTTTCAATGGAAATTTTATTCATATAATTATGTCATAAAATCACATGAATAAACAACATAATGAACTACTAAGTGATAAGTGACCTTTTAACATAATTTTTTCACTTTTGTGTTTGAAATTTTGAAAATCTGAAATACATGGTTATGTTCAAGATGTTTTTTTGGAGTCTAATAAAACAAAAATAATTTTTTGTGAATAGTAACTTACCACTTATGAATAGTACCATACACATATGAATAGTTATATACCCTAATGAATATATACCTTATATATTTAAGTATAAAAATAATATTCATGTTGGAAGTACGATATACCTATATTTTAGAATGAGTTAATAAGGGTTTTTAAAACTGGTTTTTGATAATAAATTATGATTTTAATTAAATATTAAAATAATAATATTTAGAAAATTATTTTTGAAAAATGGACTTCATTTTTGGATTCTAAACGTCAAAAAATGGACATGGTGAAATTTTGATATTTTTTTGAAATACATGATTTTATGATGAATATTAAAATACAGTAATTTACCGTATATATACATTATAAGATAAATAGACTATTCCTAGCATCATCGCTGATGTAACCACCCATGGTTTGAATTCCCATGACACATTTACTATTCTTGGTCATGGAATACTTACTATTCCTTTTAATGGAATGAAATAATAAATTGATGATTATAATATTATGAATTCCTTCCTCTCCTCCACTATGAAAGCCCTCTTCACTCTCTCTTCTCTCCATTCCTCTCATGCCTTGTGCCTTGCCATTATTCTGCCGAAATATCTCCCCAAGGTCCTCCCCCACGTCCAAAATTTCTCATACTCCTCCAAATACCATAGCCTCTACCCTTAAGAAGTTACCAAAGGAGGATGTCTCAAGAGGTAAATTCTTCTTTCCATTTTCTTCTTTTCTTTTAAGTTATTTTTTTTATTTCATTCCTCACCTCCCTTCACCATAATAGTATAATGAATCCAGTAACATAAATGTACCGGAATTTCTTCATTCTAGTGGTATATTTCATTATCTTCTCTCTTTTCCCCATCCTTTTATTTGAAAGAAATGAAAACATTGTTTAAGATGTGCTTATTTAGCACATTCAAGGACAATAGTTTATCAATTTATGTTATTATATATAATTCTGTTCATGAAACCATATATGTTATTGTTGAACCGAATTATTATGTATGTAATATATCCTATTTTTGGTTTTGTAATCCTTCGGTGCAAATGGAATTATGTTTTAAAGAAAAACACATTCCTTGTAATCAAATCAACCGATTAACAAAAACGGTTATCACTATGGTTATATATATAATAATTTGACTTCACTCAAAGTAACCTAATTAAAATAAAAATTATGTAACATACTGGGAATTAAATAGAGAATATAACTTCAATTCTGGAAAACCACTTTCATCTTGCATATAATCAAAACATGAATATATGTGAACCGATCTTTCAAAGCTAAGTAAAAAAACGTGCCCAAACAATGAAATTGATCCTTGTAACTTATCAAAAAGAAATTTAATGAACCAAAAAGGGTTATAATAAATAACTTGAATATATAAGAGGTTATGGATTTATTAATTAATAAGACTAATTTTTTTATTTAGGTCGTTAATAACAAGTGGAGAACACCAACAGATTTAAGGTAAGGGATCATCCCCTTTTTACTCTTAATCAAGATTGTTCTCTATGCCATGACTTTTTGGGTAAAACCAAGTGATGGGGTATGATTATAAACCTTCCCCATACTTCCATAATGTTTTATAAGTGATGATAAGCCCATTATCTCTCTCATCGTGCCCTCTTTGTTACACCCAATACCATGCTAATAAACCACGATGGATTCTACCCGTACTACATATATTCCTTCGGGTTTCTCAATCTTTCTTCTTACCAAATTTTTTTTGTCTTTTATTTTATTTTTAACTTCAAAATTATGTTTATATTCTCTACACACATGTTCCAATATCCATCTCTCATTCTCTTTAAGGGATATTCATGATTTTAAGTGAATCTCTATTCGATACTTCCCAATAAGCACACTCGTTTTAAAGGAACTTCCCAAACTTTTACCCAATTTCAAGTGCACTCTATATTATGTTTTAACACACCATTATAAATTTCAATTCTGTATTTTTATTATGAAAACCTTCTTACTTCAATTCTGGTTTTATATAAAATAATTTCTTCTTTACTATTTTTAAAGCTCTATTGTATTATCCTTAAAATCGATCAAAAATGTTTTAATGCTAATGTTTATAAAATGCATTTCTCATATGTTGCCACTTATGTTTGACACCACCTACAATGTTATATGAATATTTTACCTTATAAACATACATGTATTTTCTAATTGTTTCTTGACATGGAAACTTTCATGATACGCCCATTGGTTATGATTTTTGTCATGATTGTGGTACCCAATTCTTTCCATGGGGACCCTTATGTTTGTGTATGGTTGAATATGTATGATTGTATATGTTGTAAGAATATTTAGGTGGAAAAGATGTTCAGGAAAATGTTGAGATGGGTGTGCCAAGACAGCGCTCTAATGCATTGGGTAAGGTTAAGTCTCATGAGATGCGATGCGAAACGGGATTGGAGGTTAGCCTTGACCCTTACTAAAATGGGGAACAGGATTGTAGGTTAGCCTTGAACTGCACTAAAGATATGATTTATGATTATGAAACATTTATATGATTCCATGTTTATATGACCCCATTATTATATTAAATTATTTTATGTGTTTCATTATTTGGATGTCATTATTTCATGCCTCCTTAATCATGTGCTTGAGATTTATCTTTATGTTCATTCCCTTACTGGGATTTTTAGCTCATCCCTTTGTTCATGTGTTCCCCAGGGTACCCTATTTAGATGTAAGGGCTCAAAAGAAGTTAGAATATTTTTATGGATATTAAATAAAGTAGTTTTTTAGCCCCATGTTTAATGTTTTATGTACCTAGTATTCCGAGACACTAGACTAAATGATCCTATGCTTGTACTCTGATGATTAGTTATTATTAAAATTATGAAATGTTTTACATAAAAGGATCGGGTCACTATAGTTGGTATTAGAGTATGGTCTAGTTATTATTTGAGATTAGGAATAGAGATCCTTAGTGAGAACCTTAAGGATGAGACTATGTGTAAAAAACTGTCCTAAATGTTTGTGAGTATTGAGTAACTGGTTTATCAAGAAAATACATCCCTATCTGGATATGAGCAGGTAGAGGCAGATCTGGCACAGATGTATCTAGGGGAAAAACCTGAAAACACCACCTGGAGCTAGACACAAATGTGAACTGGTGCACGAAAACGGGCCTTGTTGCACTCTTGGTTACGACACTCCCGAGGGAAATGCTTTGGAAGATTCATGAGCTTAGTACAAACCGTTATTAATGGACAAAAAGAATCCCATATAAATATATGTTATGATATAGATTGAGGATAACCTAGATATAAACCTAATTAATCACAAGTCAGGATATACATCTTCATTATAAGGTCATACTTTTATGTTTAATTTTTCTTCTTATTCTAAATAGCTATGTATTCAAGAACTATAATTATACAATATTTTTCATAGTTTATGGCGGGAAATAGAAGAACACATTCCAACAACCAATGTGATAGGCAATGTGATGATTTCCCTAATGACATGCCTGATGTGACAGAAGCGGGTGCTCTAATCATTATGGTAGTACTTGCTCAGCTAGATCGATTTATAAATAATAACATGAATCGGGTGGAAAATCCCCCTCCTCCAAAGAAAGAGAAAGTTTCCGTAGAATCTTTCATGTGGAAAAGGCCTCACATGTTTAGTAGGTCTTTCGATCCCCTCCTCGCAGAACAATGGACTAAATCCATTGAAAAGATTTTCTCTGTCCTCCAGTGCTCGGAAGAAGAGAAATTTGTACTGGCAGTCTATCGTTTTGATGGGGAAGTTGATTAGTGGTGGAAACTGATCAAGAATACAAAGTCACAAGAGGAAATGGATTCCATATAATGGGAGGAATTCAAGAGGATGTTTTTTCAACAAATATTTTCCTCGAACCCTCCATCTCAAGATGGAAAAAGAGTTCCTTTGACTCAAGTAGAAGGAAGATGAGACCAACATGGATCATGAAGTGAACATTACGAGGCTTGAAAGGTATGCCTCTGGCTTTTTCATGAACACCGCAAGCAAGGTGAATCACTTCTTTAGCACACTAAATCTGAGTCTACGAAAAGTGTTGGCGATTTGAGACTTTGACAACTATAAAGAGATTTTTCATTGTGCCCTCATGGTTGAAATAGGGAATGGAGACTCTTAGTTGTCTCATGGGATTAGTGACAAGAAGTGGAAAATGGAGAACAACATGGGTGGTTCATCAAAAAAATCCAATAAAGAAAAGAAGAGTCACTTTAGCCTTCGTAAAAACTCTGGTAAGAAGCATCTTGGTGACTATCTCAAGGGAACCAAGAATTTCTTCAAATTTGGAAAGTTTGGTCATCTGGCCAAGGACTACCGAAGGGATATGAAAAATCCCGCTAATGTTTAAGATGAAAGAAAGGTTCAGATCAACACTCAGCCTGCAGTGCAATGTGATAACTACAAGGAGCTTGGGTATTATGTGAAAATTACCCTATGCCAAGGGTTGTCAGTGGCAATAAACAACAACCTTTAAGGCAACAAGGAAGGGATTATACTATCACTACTTCCAAGGTGGAGATGGAAAATGATGTGGTGATAGGTAGGCTTGTTATTCATTCAAGAATAGCGAACATGATATTTGATTTTGGTTCTACGCATTCTTTCATATCTTGTATGTTTAGTAGAGCTATTCAAACACCACCTCAAAATTTCGAGGAAAAGTTATCTATGAGAACAGGGAATGGGGAAATCATTGCATCCATGGTTTATAACTCCTCCCTAGATAATGTTTGTGGAATAAACCTCTTGGGCATGGATTGACTATCTTTTTACAAGGACAACATCAATTTTCTAGAAAGGGAGATCAATTTTCACATCCCGAAGCATCCTTCGATTCTTTACAAGTTTAAGGAAGACGATGAGTCTCCTTTAGAATCTTTGTCTCAAGTATGGATACTACTTCCTTGTGTTAGAGAATATCTAGATCAAATGATTGGGACAAATGATAGAATCATTCTTGAAGACATGCCCATCGTGAGGGATTACAAAGATGTATTCCCCCGAAGAGTTTCCTGGACTTCCTCCTAACTGAGAGGTTGGGTTCTCAATTGAACATTACCCAAGATCTCTACCAATCTCAAAGACACCTTACAGAATGGCCACCGTTGAGCTAGAATAGCTGAGGAAGCAGTTATAGGAGAATATAGAGAAGGGTTTTATATGCCTGAGTGCTTCACCGTGTGGTGCTCCAGTCCTCTTTGTCAAGATGAAGGATGGATCAATGTGCCTCTGCATTGATTATTGTGAGCTAAATAAAATCCCTAAAAAAGAACATGTATCCCCTTCCACGGATAGATGACTTGTTCGATCAGCTTCATGGGGATAGTTATTTCTTTAAGGTGGACCTTCGGTCGGGATATCACTAACTAAAGGTGTGGATAGAAGATATTCGCAAGACTGCCTGTCGAACGAGGTATGGACAGTATGAGTTCATATTGATTCCCTTCAGACTCACTAATTCTCTTGCACGTTTCTGGTATTTAATGAAGATTCATTTGAGATTTTCTCACCAAATTCATGGTAGTCTTGGTTGATGATATTCTGATATAATACAGGAGCAAGGAGGAACATGAAGAGCATTTGGAAACTGTGTTAAAGACATTGTGAAGCGATAGGTTTTATGAAAATTACAATAAATGTGAGTTCTGGATGGAGAAAGTATCATTCATGGGGCATGTTTTCACCCACAAAGGGATATCTATGGACCCTTCAAAGACGAAGGCAATTGAAGAGTGGTCGAGGCCAACATCTGTAACGGAGATCCACAACTTTTTAGGTCTAACTTGGTATTATCCATGATTTGTGAAGAACATTTCACGATTTTCAAACCCTATGACCAAGATGAAACGAAAGGGAGTAATGTTTTTTTGGGCACAGGAATGTGAATACTATTTCAAGGAGTTGAAAAAGGGGCTTATCACTACGTCGGTACTCACACTCCCTTCAGTAGGAGAACACTATGTGGTGTATAGTGATGCTTCTAAGAAAGGCTTAGGCTATGTGCTAATGAAAAATGATAAAGTGATAGCCTATGCCTCAAGGCAACTAAAAATCCATGAGCAGAACTATCCCACGTATGATTTGGAGTTGGTGGCTGTGATCTTTATGTTGAAAATATAGCGACATTATCTCTATGGGGAAAATGTGAAATATATATACTGACCACAAGAGTGTCAAAAATATATTCACACAGAAAGAGATTAATATGCACTAGCGAAGATGGATAGAGCTTATCAAGGTTTATGACTGCTCAATCCACTACCACCCCTGTAAGGAAAACAAGGTGGTGGATGCTCTAAGTAGAAAATATCATGCATCTTTATCAATGATGATAATTGAAAAGGATCCGATCTTAGTAGATTTTTAAAGGATGGACATGAGAATCATTAAAATAGGAACATCATCAATCCTTTCTCAAATTATTGCTCAACCATCCCTTTTGGAGAAAATAAAGGATGCTCAAAGAAAGGATGTGGAAATTCAGAAAAGGATTGAAGCTGTTAAAAATAGGAAATCCACTAATTTCAAATTTGATTAAGAAGGAGTTGTAAGATTTGGGACACAATTATGTATACTATATTATTAGGAGAAAAAGAAGGATCTATTGAATGATGCACATAGCTCGACCATCTCTATCCATCCTTGGAGTACCAAAATGTACCATGATCTCCAAGAACACTTCTGGTGGGATAACATGAAGAAGGAGATTGTGGAATATATATCAAGGTTCTTGGTATGTCAGCAAGTTAAATATGAGCGACAAAAGTCCAAAGGTATGATGCAACCATTTTCTATACCCTTGTTGAAATGAGAACATGTTACTAGGGACTTTGTCAGGGGTCTCCCGAGGACGTCGAAGAGAAATAATGCGATATGGGTTGTGCTTGACAGACTCACCAAGACATCCCATTTCATCACTATTCGGGAAGATCTCTCGCTTTAACAACTTGAAAATATATACATGAAGTAAGTGGTGAGACTGCACTTTGTTCAACACTCAATTGTCTATGACTAATATCCAAGGTTCACATCTAAATTTTGGAGGAGCCTTCAATATTATTTGAGTACTTAATTAAATTTCAGCATGGAATATCACCCCCAATATGATGGCCAGTCTGAAAGAACTATTCAGACACTTGAAGATATGCTTAGATCCTGATCTCTAGAATTAAAATGTGGATGGGATCAGCATATACCATTGGTTGAATTCTAATACAAAAATAGATTCCACTAGAGTATTTAGACGGATCCATATAATGCTCTGTATGGAAAGCGATGTAGAACTCCAACCTGTTGGGATGATGTGGGAGAAACAAAACTACTTATACCCGATCTTGTTGAAGAGATGATAGAGAAGGTTAAAGTCATCCAGAAACACATCAAAGCTGCACAATATCGGCTAAATAGATATGATAACAACTGTCGAAGGGACTTAGAGTTTGATGTTGGAGTTAAATTCTTCCATTGAATATCTCCATGGAAGATATTCATGTGATTCCGGAAGAAACGGAAGGTAATTCCCAGGTACATCAGCCCATTGGAGATCTCTGATCGAGTTGGAGTTGCGGCCTATCGACTGGCACATCCAACTACCATGTAGAAATTACATGATGTATTTCATGTATCCCTCTTATGGAAGTACATACTATACCCTTCACATGTACTCTTTTCAGAGGTGGTACTGTTGGAGGATGATCACTCTTACAGGGAGCAACCAGGGATGATCTTGGATCACAGAAAAAATGTTTTATGCAACTAGACTACTCATCTGGTCAAGGTACTATGAATAAACCATAAGCAGGAAAAGGAAACATCGTAATTGGGGGAAAAAATGAAGTAAAAGTACCCACACCAGGTTTTGGCATAGAATGTAAAATGAAATATCGAGGGCGAAATTTCATAAGGGTGGAAGAATGTGATGACCCAATTTTTTTCAATAGAAATTCCCATCAAATAATTATGTCATAAAATCACATGAAAACACAACATAATGAACTACTAAGTGATAATTGACCTTTAAACATATGTTTTTCACTTCTGTGTTTGCAATTTTAAAAATATTACATACAAAGTTGTGTTCAAGATGTTTTTTGGAGTCTAATAAAACAAAATTAATTTTTGGTGAATAGTAACTTACCCTTATGAATAGTAAAATACCCATATGAATATTGATATACCCTAATGAATAGTAACCTTACCAATGGTAGTATAAAAATAATATTCAAGTTGGAAGTATTATATACCTATATTTTAGAATGAATTAATGAGTGTTGTAAAACTGGTTTTTTTATAATAAATTATGATTTTAATTAAATATTAAATTAATAATATTTAGAAAATTATTTTTCAAAAAGGGACATTTTTTTGGATTCTAATCGTTGAAAAATGGTCAAGGTGAAATTTTGATATTTTTCTGAATTGCATGATTTTTTATGAATAGTAAAATACTGTAATTTACAGTATATATACATTATAAGCCAAATAGACTGTTCCTAGAATCATGGATGATGTCACCACCCATGGTTCGAATTCACATGACCCATTTACTATTCATGATCATGGAATACTTACTATTCCTTGTCTTGGGAATAAATAAAAAATTAATGATTATAATATTATGAAATCCCTCATCTCCTCCACTGTAAAACTCCCCTTCACTTCCTCTTCTCTCCACTTCTCTCAAGCCTTGTTCCTTGAAATTATTCTACCCAAATCTCTCCCCAAAGTCCTCCCCCACGTCCAAATTATCTCAGCCTCCTCAAAATACGAAAATCTCTCCCCTTAAAAGGTTCTCAAAGGAGGATGTCTTAAGAGGTAAATTCCTCTCCCCAATTTCTTCTTTTCTTTTATGTTCGTTTCTTTTTTATTACTTTCCTCACATCCCTTCACCATTATAGTATGATAAATCCAGTAAAAAAAATGTACTGTAATTCCTTCCTACTAGTGGTATATTTAATTATCTCTCTTCTTTCCCCACCTTTATATTTGAATGAAATGAAAGCATCATTTGAGATGTGCTAATTTAGCACATTCAAGGAAAACAGATTATCAATTTCTGTTATTATCTTTAATTCTGGTCATGAAACCATTGGGTTATGGTTGAACCAGATTATTATATATGTAACATATCCTATTTTTTTAATCCTTTGGAACAAATGGAATTAAGTTATAAAGCAAAACACATTCATTGTAATCAAGTCCACCGAATATCAAAAATGATTATCACTATGGTTATATATATAATAATTGGACTTCACTCTATGTAACCTAATTAAAATTAAAACCAGGTAATCTACTGGATATGAACTAAAGAATATTACTTCAATACTGGAAAACCACTTTTATCATGCATATAATCCAAACATGAATATAAGTGAACCGATCTTTCAAAGTAAAGTAAAAAAACGAGCCCGATCAATGAAATCGAGCCTTGTAACTAATAAAAAAGGATTTGAATGAACTAAAAAGTATTGTAATAAATAAATTGAATATATAATAGGTTGTGGAATTATTAATTAATAATCCTAATTTGTTTATTCAGGTCATTAATAAAAGTTTGAGAACACCAACGGATTTATGGAAAGGGATCCTCCCATTTTTACTCTTTCTCAAGATTATTCTCTATGCCATGACATTTTGTGTAATACCAAGTGATGTAGAATGTTTATACACCTTCCCCATACTTACCTAATGTTTTATAAGTGATTATGAACCCCTTATCTCTCTCATAAAGCCCTCTTTGTTACACCTGATACCTTGCTAATAAACCATGACAGATTCTACCCGAACATCCTTTATTCCTTCGGGTTGCCCTATCATTCTTTTTACCAAAATGTTGTTGTCTTATCTTTTATGTAGAAATTCAAAATTCTGTTTATATTCTCCAAACCAATGATCCAAGATCCATCTCTCATTCTCTTTCGGGTATATACATTCTTTTAAGTGAATCTCTCATCTATACTTCCCAATAAGAACACTTGTTTTAAGGGATCTTCCCGAACTTTTACCCAATTTCAAGTGCACTCTATATTCTGTTTTAAGAAACCATTATCATTTTAAATTCTGTATTTTTATTATGAAAGAATTCTTGGTTCAATTCTGGTGTTATATAAAATAATGTCTTCTTTACTATTTTAAAAGCTCTATTGTATTATCCTTAAAACCGAAAAAATGTTTTAATGCTAATGTTTCTAAGATGCATTTCTCATATGTTGTCACTTATGTTTGACACCACATACCATAATATATGCCTATTTTACACTATGAGCATCTATTTATTTTCTAATGCCTTCTTTACTTGTACACTTTCATGACTCGCCCATTGGTTATGATTTATGTCATGATTGTGGTACCCAATTCCTTCCATGGGTTCCCTTATGTTTGTGTATTGTTGAATATGTATGATTGTATATGTGGTAAGAATATTTATGTGGCAAGAATATTCATGAAAATGTTGAGATGGGTGCACCTAGATAGCACTCCAATGCATTGGGTAACGTTACGTCTCATGAGATGCGATGTGAAACGGGATTGGTTGTTAGCCTTGACCCGTACTAAAATCGGAAACAAGATTGGCGGTTCGCCTTGACCCGTACTAAAGATATGATTTATGATTCTACCACATTTATATGATTTCATGTTTATGTGATCCCATGCTTATATTAAATGATTTTATAAGTTTCATGCTTTGTATATCATTATGTCATGCCTCCCAACTCATGTGCTTGAGATGTACATTTATGTTCATTCCCTTACTGGGATTTGTAGCTCATCCCTTTGTTCATGTGTTCCCTAGGGTATCCTATGAAAATGTAAGGGCTCAAAGGAAGTTAGAATCTCTTTATGAAGATTAAATAAAGAAGGTTTTCTTGCCCCATGATTTATGTTATATGTACCTAGTCTTCCAAGACACTAGACTTAACGATCCATGGCATGTAATCTAATGATTAATTATGCTTAAAATCGTGAAATTTTTTATGTAAAAGGCTTGGGTCGCTATAAATTATCTAAGTGCAGTATTCAACTATTTTCTATTTCAATTTGTGCCTTAAAAAAAATATTCTTCTTCCTTTGAAAAGGGTGAGCTGTAGGAAAAAATCTTCAATAACAATCAAAATAACTAACCTTTCTCCAATTAATAAGAATAAACACTTTGTTCTTAGCCATGTTGTACTGACATGAATTTAGCCATATGTGATACATACAGGTAATAGACCATACATCAGGAAGTCTTGGATCACCCACAACAATGAAACCATCATTATAAAGTTATGATCTTCAGCTATATCAAACATAGTCACATCATTGTTCCGTAATGAAATTAACTCATCAATTGTTGCCTTCAAATAAATATCAATATTCTTCTATAGATTTTAAACAATTAATAGATTCAAATATGTGTATAGTTCCTTCATTGACATCAAATGATATATGTTTCATGGAATAATGGGTATAGGCAATATGAATATTGACTCCCATAAGCACCAAATGGGAAAACCCAATAGTTGAAGGGAACACTCATTTGTTACGTGGTTCTGAAGAAAAAGAATGATGTGTCCAACTAATTTTTCCATGAATCACCATCACATGGATGATTTATTCATTTAATAGTAGAACTATATGATTTATTCCATGTGATCAATATAGTTATGTTTTGATACAAATGAGTTGTAATTTGAAAATACCTCAATTATTTCACATGAACTCTAGACTTTCATTATTTTTCCTCTTTATACCTCGATTTTCTACATGTTTACCAACTAATCATGGATTCATAATCACCATAATTTAATATTTAGTCAGTTTAACATGCATGGATTATTTTGATAGAAAACCCAAATTATTAACCAACCACTTAATTTCATAGAAACATATAGGCAATATACTTTTATTAGGAAACAATGATTTATACCTGTGGTAGTTGGTTATCTAGTACAAATTTTTTTTTCTTTCTAATAAACATGTATTCATTTTTTTTGAATATTAATAATGTAATAATCACATCATGATTTTTCTTCAGGGAGACATAGTGTGTGATAATTTCATAAGAGTAGTTTTCTCACTAAAATTTCATAACAATTCCCCACTATAATGAAAACCTAGAAGTGCTATGACACTATTCATGAATATATTTCTATAGAGGGATGATATAGTTTGAGGGGCAAAAATGATAAAGGATATAAGTTCTAGAGACTCCTAGGAATTTTAGGCACATTCTCATGGTCTACTCCCTTTGTAATATCTAGTATGGATATTATGAGAATGATACCCGACCATAGAAATACACATTTATAAGTGTAATTGGATGTTTTTATCTAAGGATGTGTGTATTGGTCCTTAGATGTTAATATTATTATTGATGATAATTATGAGTCACACACCAAGATGTATTTATAGTAACTATGACGATTAATGTTCACGGTGAGGTAGGATATGTAGGGTTTGTCCCGAGTAATATTGCATAAATGAATAATACAAGAAAGGATTTATCCCTTTTTTATTTAATGAATGTTAATATCTTTTTCCATTTGATGGAAATAATATAGACTGACTAAATCCATGTCCATGGTGTTCTATAGGGAATTTCACTTTCAATAAATTAAATGAAACTTAGATCACATATATCGATGGAACAGGCATGAAACTGACTTGATTTGAGATATCTTGATAGAGGATTTATATTACACATTAAGAATTTGTATGAAGTGACACGTCATTGGGGAATTAACTTCATTATTAATGGGTTCCTTAGCATGTTTCTAGATGATAACCTTGGAAATTAGACTTCTTCATTTAATTATTCTGAGAAAGAGGCATAAGGGGTCACACGCTAAGTGTATCTGTAATCTCAGTTAAAAAATATATTATTATTAATTATTTTATTGGTTATATAAATATTATTCTTGTACATGGTTTAATAATTAAACATGTATTCTTGAACACATATAAATATTTATTTTCTTTTTAGTAATTATTATATATATTTACTTATTAATTAATAATGTTGTGATATTTATTTAATAAATAAATAAACATTATTCAAGTTCTGATCAATATTGTGGTGGAATGGAAGACCAAGTATAATGGTCAGGTATGAGAACATAATGCAAAATATTATTTTATTGAATAATATTTAATTGTTATTTTCATGTTAATTTCATGTAGAAATATAATAATATTTGTTTTATTATTTAACATGGGTATTTATTAGGATTAAATAAATAATTAAGGGAACTTTTTAAATTATTCTATTTTAACTCTATAAATATAAATACCTAGTTATGATATTTTCTCATGAGGTAATTAATTTATTTTGTTTTTCACAATAATCATATATAATTCATGCTAGCCTCGAGAGATCCCTCCCTTAAGAACTCTCACATGAATGGAATGAAATCCTCATCCACTAGATCATAGAGAATGCATTGGATGTGATTCTTGATGCGATCAAGGCAGACGATGCATGCAGAAGGATATTCTATGCTAGCACAAGGAGACTCCTTCAGCGATGTCTAGAGATTATTGGAACATGTGTGGTTCATGTCTATAGGAAATCTGCACATAGTTTCTACAATGCAACGATGGTGCACTGTTGATATGTAACCGAATTCATAAAGTAAGAAAGAATTCCATAGAGGTAATTCTTATTTAATTAAATTGAATGCAAATAATCTGTGATGATCCTCTCTCTATGGTTATTGTGTAATATTTTTTTCAATATTTTATTCAATCACATTGATCATGATAATTAAACACTGTATTCGTCTTGGATTGATCATCAATCATGAGAAAAGAAATGTTTGGGAACCACCGTTTTCATGCTTCCACTACACCCAAAACCTAAAAGTTTTACTAGAGTGGTAAGATAATAATTTATAATAATTTAATGATTTTTATTTATTTGTGACTGTTTAAATTTTATTTTTAAATTATTGTTTAATAATTCTCTTAATTAAATTTGTAAGGAATGATTTTTCCTCCTTCATTTAATAATATCTAATCATGGTGATTAATTTTTTAATTAAAATAAAATCAAGGAACCCATTTGGAGGATCCAATGTCTTTGGGTAGACAATACCATACTACACATCATTTAACCAGAGTAACATGTTGTATAATAATGTTCAATGCATCAACATTTGATTTGGAAATCAATTCCTTATTATTCATTTACTATATCATTAATTACACCATTTAATGCACTACGTTTTGACCAGAATTAAATGGTTCATTGTCAGTTAAACTCTACGACATGTATCCCAGGTGCACAATGTGTAGTCCATCTGGTTTAGAGATGAGTCGTGTATTCCAAACATGACCTAACTGAGTGGAGACCTAGTAACACGAAGTAAACCCGACATGTGGCCCATTCGACATGATGTGTAGTCAAAAAATCTGAGGTACATTTTACACACCAAGTCCCAAGTCATGTGTCTTAGATAGACATTAAAAGGTGTGGACTCTATATAGATTCAATCTATATGCATTGTACTTATACCAAGTTGTGTAGATTTAAAATTTAATTATTTTACTATATAATCCTTGAGACAGTACTTGGGTTTGTACAAAATCAAAGGCACTCCATGTGATATATTTTAATATACCTATATATTTAAATGTTTAATTAATATTTTTCTAATGTTTAGATATGAATATAATGTATGAGTTTTATTAAAGGTTTTTAATCTATATTCATTTGATCATATCATGTGACTAATGAATCATGTAATTAGTGGACTCTAATGTGAAGTACACATTGTGAAGGTATGTGATATTTTGTGTATTCCATATGCCACAAGGGTAAAATAGTATACAAATATATTACAAATTTGAAATAATTTGCCTGTTATTCACTGTGTTGCCTCCAAGGTACAAGTTATATACACATTTAATTTTAAATGAATTTATTTTTGATTTCTAAAATTATAATGGATTAGAATCTCAAGGAAATTTGGATGATAATTAATATGAAGGGTTTTATTAATTAATGATAATAATTAATCGATTTGAGAAATATTTATCTTAAATAAGAGCAATTAATAATTTAATGACAGTTTTATTAAATGGGTAATTTTTCCATGAATGTTGATGATTATGAGATAGAATAGACCTTTTTTGTGATTGGTTTCATTAAACTTATTATTATGTTTAATTTTTAGCTTGCATGACTTATCCCCTTTCCTTATGTACATCCTACATGCCCATGGTTTCTTTTATGTAAATCTCCAATTCCTTTCTCTTGTGTGTGAATAAAAGACATATATATTGGGTGGAGATCTTGGGATAGTGGAGGCGGTTCATGTTTGGATCCGAGGTGATATAATGGAAAGGATATACAAAGGTGGATAGGTGGAAAGCCGCAACACAAACCTTTATTTTTTTCTAGGTGTTTTCCACTAGTTCAATGGTTAATTTATCAACTGCTAGGAAAACTAACCACTAGTAATTTATCATGATCATATTTCATTAATAGTTTTTTATATTTATTATATTTTTATTTCATTATGGGAGTCTTATCGCAATCACATAATTAATTAATTAAAGATCATGCCATATAAAATAAAAATAAACTAGCATATGCCTAAATATTATTTAATACATGTTTATCACTTAAGTAATACATATTAATATTAACAATAATGTGTTAAAGATAATAATTTAAAATGTACACTTAAAATTATAAAATCCCTAAATAAATTTTTAAGTTGGTATATCCTTCCATTACTTTAGAGAATACAGAACCATAGTTCAAAGTGCTTGACCATCCAAAGTTAGTGTTATTTAAATTATCATCAAATTATAACATGAGGTTTTAGGTTGACATAACTTTTTTCCATCAAGGGTTGAAATCCAATGTAGGGCTTGGTGGAACTGAGAGGAAAAGCATGATGAAATCTAATAAAGGACTTCGAGATTGGGGAGTCCACATAGCAGATCAAGGAACTATGAGTTAATGAAGTTGGAATTTGGAATACCTACCTAAAACCATCCATGT
Source organism: Viscum album (assembly GCA_963277665.1). Classification (NCBI taxonomy): domain Eukaryota; kingdom Viridiplantae; phylum Streptophyta; class Magnoliopsida; order Santalales; family Viscaceae; genus Viscum; species Viscum album. The sequence goes on along the minus strand of OY728130.1, from coordinate 371,066,321 downwards.
TTCAGGGAAAACCAATATTGTGGTGATGCTAAGGGTAATATGGATCCTTTCCACTTTAATTTCCAAGAAATAAGATATTTTGAATCTAATGGTGATTTATAATTGGCTTAGATAAATTTTTTAGAGATTAATAGATATAATATATATTTATTTTTATGAATTTTATTAGAACACATAATAAAACATTCCTTATCATATTTTTATGGAATAACAATAAAATTATATGTATCATATCATTGTGATCCATATATGTGAAAGAAAACATTCTCATTGGCACAAAATTATATGATTGATAGAGACATATATGTTTCATCCTTCTCCATGAAACAATGTTGAATGTGGAGGAAGAACCTTTAGTAGATGAAATTGGAAAATAAGCTAGTAATAATGATCTATCACTATATGAGAAAAATTTTAATGATGCTGCAGATGGTCATATTTTCATACTATCATGCATATCAAAAAATATTGAACAGTAACATAAAGATATGGATGCCTATAGCAAGATGTATCACCTTAAGGATCACTGTTAAGAGAAGGTGGGACAAGAGATGTATGAGATATCCAATGAATTTTTTGTAACTAAGCATGGAGTGTCTTTTCCATATGAGCCTTGTGTAATAAATATTATTGGATATATTGAACACCTAAAAATCATTGGAATTAAATTCCCAGATTAGTTTCATGCAGATCTCATACTTTCATCACTACCCAAAACCTTATCGAGATTTACTGTGAATTATAATATGATTAATAACGAAAATAATATTTTGAACTTCATATCTAAATTCAAAACGTGTGTAAGGACATGGGGAGTGCTAAACTTGTGGTCATTATGGGGAATAAGAAAAGAAAGAACAAGGAAAATGGGTATAAGTATTATAAATAGTCTAAATCTCCAAAACACCATCCTTCCAAGAAAAATAACATCCAGAGGCAGGGAAAGGAAAAAGAGGAATATATTTTTCATATGGTATGTTGGGCCACTGGAAGAGAAAATACACCCAAAATCAAGGGTAGTCTAAAGGTACTTTTTTATCAAATAAAATATTTCCATTTTTACACATTAGGTATTATATATAGCTTATGTTTCTCACATTTGTATCCAAATGAAGGGACCATGTAAATTTTGGAATATTTCTAGAGGATATGTGAATCTGCGGGCTTCTAATGGTGTGAGGATAGCTTCTCTAGACATTGGTGACTACCAAATCTCCATTCGAATATAAATGATTTAGGTTTTATAAGATTTTTATTATATACATATTTTTACAAAGAGCATAATGTTTGTGTCATTTTTAGATACATATTGGTTTATATTCATATTTGGAATGAAAAATAATTTATTTTATAAGGAAAACATATGTTATGGAATAGAACATTTAAATATTTGTATTTATGTATTTAATTTCAAAAACTATGTTTTGGAAATTGATAACAACTCTTGTTCATTCAAATAAAATAACACTTAGTTGTGGCATCACTATCTTGGTAATGTAAATGAGATACATATGAAAAATATCTATCAAGATGGTTATTTAGATTCTTCTAAGCTAAAACCAGTCGATAGATGTAATAATTATTTACACGAAAGAATTACATAATCACTATTAAGATGATAGGGTGAATGAGTCACACATATTCTAAGATTGGTACACACTAATGTGTGTGGCACATTTCCAGTGGATATTCATAATTTATAACTTTTTACTGATGACTTTAGTAGATATGGAAATACCTACTTAATGACATATAAGTTTGAGACCTTTGAGAAATTCATTGAAATTCAAGAATAATTTTGATAATAAACATGGTAAAAAGATAAAGAAGATTCAATCAGATTGAGGGGGTGAATATCTTAACCAATAGTTCATTTCCATTCAATGGGAGTTTAAGATTATATCTCAACTCAATCCTCCTTATAAACTATAGTGGAATCATGTTAGTGATGGGAGGAACTGTACATTATTAGAAATGTTAAGGTTGATGATGAGTAATATAGATCATCCATTATCCTTTCAGGAAAATGGATTACAAACCGGTGTATAAGCATTAAATCGATTACTAAAAATGTAAAATTGAATTCTCTTTGAGTTATTGATTGAAAAGAAACCCATTTTGTCACATACACATGTATGGGTTTTTGAGTTATTTTTTAAAGCCTTATCAGGAAACAAACTATCACACCAGTGCATGAGGTGTAACATTATTGGTTTTCTCCAGAAAATAGAGGGATACTACCTAAACAACACCTCTAAAAAGAAAGTGATTGTCGTAAAACAATCCATATTTCATGATAGGGAGAACATCCTCAAAAAGGGTTGTGAGTGAAAGATTTACTTCAATGAAGTTGATGCTCACGATACACAAGAGTTTGTATATGAACAGATTATATAGAATTCCATGGAATAAGTAGTTCCTAACAGACAAGTACAACATTGAAGTATAAGAGAGGTAAGACAATGAAAGAGATATTGTTTTCTAGTCACCAACAATGGTGATTTGTTATTGGTTGATAGTGATGAATCTGTCTCCTACAATTAGTTAGTAAAGAGATCAGCAGTTGCAAGATGGAATGATGGAATGAATTCTAAAATGGATTCCATATAACAGAACCATGTTTGGGTTATTTTCGTCTCACTAATTTATGGATATAATGTTTAATGCAAATGGGTATTCAAGATGAAACTAGACAAGGAAGGTAATGTATGTACCTATAATGGAAGGGTAGTGGCTAAAGGGTTTAAACACATCAATTAATTAACTACAATGAATCATTTTCCCCTATTTCCATGTTTAAATCCATTATAATTCTATTTGTTATAGAAGTGTACCCTCACTATGATATTTAGAATATGGATTTCAAAATTGCATTCATTTATGGAATCATTCATAAAGATGTCTACATGACATAGCCAGAAGGTTTTGTGACTCCAGGTGATGAAAAAGGGATATATAAGTTTCAGTGACACATTTATGGATTAATGCAAGCATCCAGGTCATGGAACATTCGATTTAATGAATCCATAAAATAATTTGGATTCATTAAGAATAAATGTGTCCAGGTGTTTTCAAGTGGTTTAGTCAAAATGTATTCATTATCCATGAAGAATATATTGATGAAATATGAATTATTGGAAATAAAATACCAATCTAACAATTTTTTATTGGATGGTTAATATAATTGTTTCCTTATGATGGACACAGGAAAATCATTCAATAATCTAGGGATCACGAGCCTTCATGATAGAAGCAATAGGCTACATGGACTAAGTCCAAGTTCATACGCTGACCAAATACTAAATTGATTTAGTATTGAACAATCCAAGAGGGGATTGGTTCCAATGTCACATGGTTTAAAAACTTCTACCAAAATGGGTTCTCAGACACAATATAAGAAATATAGAATGAGTAAGAACCCATAAACTTCTATAATAAAACCAATAATTTTTTCCACATTATGTACTGTAAATGATGTTTCTTATACAATGATCTTGGTAAGAAGATATCAAGCAGATATAGGAGAACATAATTGGACTACTATTAATGATATCATTAAATATCAGAGAAGAAATATTGATATGTTCCTGGTGTATGGAGGATATGAGGAGATGGTCATCCGAGGATATCCTGATGGTAGTTATCTAATAGATTGGAATGATCTGATGTCACAATCATGATATGGTTTCTATATCAAAACATGACATGTGATCTAGAAAGGATTAATTTAGTTAGTTTTTACTGATTTTACTACAGAGTTTGAGTATATTTTGCATATTGATATAGCCAAGGAAGCCGTTAGGATTAAAAACATTATCCAAGATATTGATGTCGTGCCTAGTATTAAAGACCCTATCACAATGTAATTGGATAATACTGTAGTGGTGGCTCTTGAAAAATATAAAAGGTCACACCAACTAAAGAAACATATATTATGAAATAATAAAATATTGATAAATTTATATCAGAGTGGTGAAGTTCCAATAATAAGAGTATCCTCAAAAGAAAACGTGGTGGTCCCCATGATTAATGTCTTATCATAGCAGAAGCATGAGTATCATGTGATATCTTATAAACAAAAGGTTATTAGTAGTTAGATGTAGTTCAAGTGGGAGTCTTTTAGAGTAGATACCCTAGATCCTACATCTCAGTACTTTATGATATTTTTTTATTCATTATTTTGAATACTAATAAACAACATTTCACATCATTATTGTTCTTCTGTGTAATATAGTATGTGGTAATGTCATAATAGTTTATGTCGCACTAAAAGGTCATAGTAGTTCCCCGCTATGATGAGAACCTGAAAGTTCTACAAAAGTATACATGAATATATGTTATTTATCTAGATGATATCATTTTAAGGACAAATATGATATAGGATATCAATGGTGGAAACTCATATAACTTTTATAAAACTTCTCAGGGTGTACTCCTTTAGTAATATCTTGTATAGATATTATGAGAACAATACCAGCCAGTAGTAAATCTACATTTATATGGAAAATTTGATATTATTATCAACATATGATTGTATTGGTCTTTAGACATTAATATTATTAATAATTATTATTATGATTTAAGTAATTATATGTATTGATAAAAAATGTGACACTAGCTGTTCGCGGTGAGGTAGGATACATTGGGTTAGTCACAAGTAATATAGAAATAATGAATATTGTGTGAAAGGATTTACCACTTTTATTATTTAATAGATGTTAATAACTCATTCCCTTTGATGGAAATGATATATCATAAATGAATACATGTCCATTGTGTTCTATAGTCATGTTCTATTTCTGGTCAGTCAAAGAAAGAGACATCAAGCACATAGGTTGTTGGAAGTGCCATGTAACCGGCTGGATATGATATATCATGATAATGCAACTATATTACAAAGTATAAATTCATATAATGTGTCATATGGTTTTGGAATTAATTTTTATCTCTATTGGTGGTTGGGAATGTTTCTAGATGTTATCCTTTGATTTTAGATTGCTTAGCCTAATGCTACTGAGATAAATGCGTGGAGGGTCACACACTAAGTGTATCTTGAATCACAGTATAATAATATATTATTATTTATTATTTAATATGATTAATAAATATCATTCTTATACATGGATTAATAATTATTCATATAGACTTGATCTCATATAAGAATTTATTTTCTTTTCAGTAAATATAAAATTTATTTATTTATTGGAGAATAATGCAGTGAATTTTTTTAATAAATAAATAAACATTAGGTATGGTTTGATAAATATTTTGGTGGAATGGAAAATAACATTTACTGGTCATGTGAGAAATAATAATATTGAATATTATTTTATTAAATAATATTTAATTATATTTCTTAATTTAAGCGCATGTTGTGGAATACTAAAATTAGTATTATAATTTGATTTGGGGATTTTATTGGATTAAACAAATAATCAAGAAAATTATTGTGATTATTTTATTTTACCCCTATAAATATAAATACCATGTTATGATATTTTATAATGAGGAAATTCATTTCATTGGTTTTTCACAACAATCTTGGAGAATCATCTCAAGCCTACATGTTACGTAAAAAGCCTTATTTTCACTTTTATTTATATTATTTTGGAAATAACAAATCTCTTTATACTCAACTCACAAATGAAGGATTTACTTTGAATATAGCTTTCTATTTATTGTAATAACTATTACCATCATACACACTCTATTTATCATACTCACTCAGACCATCGTACTCACATTGGTTATCATACTCACAATGACTATAATACTTACTATGTTTATCATATGAACTATGACAGTTGTAAAACTATGTTTATTGTACTCAATCAAACCATTGTACATACTCTACTTATCATGCTGACTCCAACCATCATTCTTACAATGTGTATTGTACCCACACTTCCTCATATTAGTATTTTTCATTTGATTTATACAGTCAGTCATTCATATCTATCATCATACAAGAAATATTAATCGAACTCATGTTATACTTTTATCACATACTTGTTTTAATTATTTTATCACGACACATGTTTTATACCAATCATACTAATGTTATCATTTTCATATATCTATTTTTTTTTTAAAAAAATGATGTTGTGAACGTAGTTATAAACTAATAAAAATGATGTTTGGGATTCTATTTTAATATGACTATTACAAAGCCTTACATCCATGTCCCCATGAATTTACATTAAAAATATGACCATTGGATATTATATGACCATTAGAACCTGAGTCCTATAAATAACAGGTCATTTGAACTAGAGATAATAACTTTTTCATCTTCCATGTTCTATAGAGAGACTGGGTGACTTCTCTCTTACTTCATGAAAAATCCTTGAAATTACAAAATGTGAATGGCTCGTTCATAGTATTTGTATTTAAATAAGTGATTTATTTTTAATTGTGCATCTGATCTGGTGTTAATGATCGAGGGATGTTGGGGATAGGCAGATGGTGTGATCAATCATCATATCGAGTTCGTTCATGTGTTTAAAAGTCAGAGGTGTCAATTAGATGTAAAATCGAGGGCTTACTAGGATTGCATGATGGACATTCCAATCATTGTATTGAGGGATTACCAGTGTGACTAAGAGAGTCCTATTATCCTAGGTGAAAGGATACCCTAATCATTGGGATAAAATAATTGTAATACCTTTTAAATTTTATCTACTTATTGTAATAAAAAAATTATCCTTTTATTTCATTCTTTCTATTTGAATTATTTTGTTATTGTTTTAATTACAGTTTAAAATTTTCAGTTTTGATGCTATAATATATATGGTAGAATCATTTACACTTTATATTACACTTATATTTGTACTAAATCTGAATATTTTTGTTTCATAACCTGTGGTATTATATCATCAGACCGAGAGTATGTCTGATCATATGTTTTCTTTTATAAGAGACTTTTTGAATTTTTTTAGTTAATGTTGATCCTTCCTAAAATGTTTTAAAAGAAATTTTTAAATATAAAATTAACCTCCTCTTTTATATGATCCATATAATATCCATTTTTATCCAAAAATTTGTATTAGAGCATGGTTTCAACTACTTTGTATAATTTTAAGTTACACTGTTTTCTATATTTCTAAAAACACTAACATGTATTTGTGGAAAAAGGATTTTGATTGTTTATGATGGAATGTATGATGAATGTCATTTAAATTTGAAATATTAATCCTTACGGACCACCTATCTTTGATCACAATGACATCGAATATTGGAGATATATAATTATGAAATATATAATAAATACTAGTGTTGATAACTTTTTCATGCTCACTGGTGACTATAAGATCCCCGAATAAGAAGTCTGAACTTTTATAGCCTAAGAAAAACATGAATATAAATTAAAATATAAGGTACAGAATACATTATTATGTTCTATGATCATGAATATTTACAGTTAAATCTCTTCTTGTGAATCAGCAAATAGAATATGGATGAAATTAGAGATTGCACACTTTGATACTTAAAAAGTTATCGATACAAGAATATAAATTATAAGGGGAGACTATCATGATTTTGAATTTTTTATGGTGAAACTGTAGTTAGTGTTAAATAATGATTTATGATGATTTCTAATAGTCATCATGCTTTGGGAGAGATAAATTTAGAAGATGATGTTTTAGTTGAGAAGATCATAGAAAATATACCAAATGATTTGGAATACAAGAGGGATGGAGTTGATGATTCTATAAATATTATTAATCATACTCTTGATGATATCTTTATAAATCTTTTTCTATATAAAGGAAGACTTAAGAGAGATTTAGATAAATTTAAAAATAAGAATGGTAGAGTATCTTTCACTGCTTCAACAAATCCTTCCAAGTCTCAACCACCTGTGAAAACTATACCAAGAAAGAGAATGGTTTAAATCTTACCAGAATCCAGTGACACTTAGAATTCATAAACTTATCATGAAAATATTTCTAGAAGAAAGATTGTTTTTTGAAAGAATGATTTCCATTATAGATATAAAAAAAATTTCAAAGGAAACATGGAAAATAAATTTTCCAAAGTCATATTTTTTGAATGTAAATGAGCAAGGCACATTCAAATTGATTTTCCTATGCTGAAAAGAAAGGATAGAAAAGAATAAAATTCAAATAATAATTCGAATAAATATTAGAAATCCAAGGGAAATAAATTCTTAAAAGTAAATGACTATTGGAGTTCCATCGGAGGACATTCTTCTAAATACTCTTTTGATAGAGATATTCCAAATCACAAGAATGTTGTTATATTTTCCAAAAAAAAACTAATCATTATTTAATTGAAAAGGTACATATTTTCGAATCTCTTACTAAAATGTCTTTGATTAATAATTATCCTGATAATGATTATTCTTCTGATGAAGAAACATCCTTATCATAGAATGATAATTCTTTACTTTCTTATGAATAAGTTTCTATATTTTCTAAACTTTTAGAAAAATAAAACAATAAAGTTTGTTAAAAAACTGAAAAATAAAATAATAGTATTAATATTTTAACAATATAAGTATTATATCATTATAATGAATTTGATTCTAAAACTCTTGTGTTATACATTTTTTCTAAAAACATTGAGAAAGATAATTTTCTAAAGAATAAAAATTATAAATATTTTTATAATATAATTTCTGAGAAAACTATTTTAGAAGAAAAACTCAATTATAGAACTAATAAAAATGTGGTTCAAAATCAGTTCATCAAACAAAAATTTGAAAACTTTTATTTTATGAAAAAATTATATAATTTTACATATTTAAAATAATATTTTGATAAGATCTATTCTCAAATACAACTACATAATAATAGTCAAGGAATTGGTTACACCCATTCAAAAACCATTTTTTAAAATAACTATGTTGTCCCTAGAAAGTCTCCATTCTTCTCTAATTGTAAAAGTGGTGGTTAGTGGAATAAATATTAATATTTGAATAAAACTTAGTCTTTAGCTTTCCACAAATCACACTTTTAAAAAAAAGTGGATTCCAAAAAAATTTCATTCTAAAATTTTCAGTTCCGAATAGGTTTGAATTCTAAAAGATTAAGTGTTTTTGATTTTGGAAAACAAACCAAAATAAAATAACAATACATGGTACATGGATAGTGGACGTTCCATCAACATGACTGGAAACAACAACCTCTTCCAGAAAAAAATTTGAGATGATAGGAGGAAAAGTTACCTTCAGAGAAAACCCTCAAGGAATGATTGTTGGTATAAGTAATTTTGCTTTCCTTGGTAAAATTTTGATTTTTAATGTTTTATTAGTTTATGATATTATGAAAAACCACATTATCATTAGTAAATTATCTAATCAAGGATACCTTGTGAATTTTAGGAATTATAAATGTGTAGTGAAAAATTCCAAGGATGAATTCATTCAATATAACCAAAGGCATGAGAATGTTTACACATTGAACATAAAAGACTTTAGGAGCCAGGATTTACCTTGTCTAAGTGAAATGTAAGACCAATCTTGGTTATGACATAGAATAATAGGAAACTATAATCTTATAAATTTATATAAACTATAATGAAAATGACTTTTTAAATATCTAAATGAGCTTATATTTGATTCTTCTAAAGTATGTGACCCTTGTCAATATTGAAAACAACATAAGCCGTGCTTTCAATAAATTAGTGATGTCACAACTACTGATACTTTATAGTTAGTTCACTTGGATATTTTTGTTCTTTCACAAACTAGATGTATTGGAGGCACGTATTATGTTTTTTTTCTTAGTGGATGATTACACTAGATTTACTTGGGTATATTTGCTCATTAAAAAATCAAAATTATTTGTTTCTTTAAAACTTTTGTTACTGAATATCAAAATGAGAAAACCCTACCATTTATAACTATTTAAAGTTATCATGGTAATGAAATTTTAAACTCTGATTTGGAAACTTTTTCTAGTAAGAATGGTATTACTCACAACTTTTCTACACCAAGAACACCTCAAGACAAATATTATTGTTGAATGAAGAAATAGAATCTATCAAGAGATAAAAAGAACCATGTTGAGTGAATACTAAATTGAAAAAAAAATTAGGGAGAAACTGTTAGTAATACTTGTTTTACTATAAATCGAGTTTTATTTCGACCATTTCTTAATAAAGAACATTATGAGTATAGAAAAGACGAAAATCAAAAGTGTAAAACTTTAAAGTATTTGGTATGAAATTTTTTATTTTAAATACAAAAGATAACTTTCATAAGTTTTTACCTAAATCTTTTAATGGAATATTTTTAGGTCATTCTACAACTATTATGGATTATAAAGTTGTCAATAAAAACACTTGTGTTATTGAAGACCCAATACATGTTATGATTGATAAAACAGATCCTTTTGTTTTAAAAAACTCTCAAAATATTGCTTCTGAAGTTTTTTCCAAAATTGATTATCAACCTATTATAGAAGATTCTTCAAACATTGTAAATACTCAATAAATTGTTCTGAGACATTCACACCTAAATACATCCTACGTTATGATGATGAATAGGTTTTACAAAATACAAATCAATTGTTACTTTGGAATCATCCTAGTGATAATATCATTGTTGATGTAAATCAAATAGTATGGTCTAGAAACTCTTTATTAAATGAAATAGAACATCTTACTTTTTTATCTCAATTTGAACCTAAAAATAAAGGTTAGGCCTTAAGTGATGTGGATTGGGTAAAGTTAATTCAAGATAAACTAAATTAATTAGAAAGGATTAAAGTTTGTATCATATTTGAAAAACCAAAGGACCCATCTTTTAAAGGAGTAAAATGGGTTCTCAGAAATAAATGTGAAGAAAACGGTATCATTCTAAGAAATAAAGCAAGACTGGTTTTTAAAGGCTATAATCAACAAGAAGGAATATACTATGAAGAAACCTAGGCTCGAGTAGAAAGAATCAAATCTACTATTATTCTATTAAACTTTATAGAATTCATTAATTTCAAACATTTTCAAATGTATTTCAAGTGCACTTTCCTTAATGTATATGTTTAGGATGTTGTCTATATAGACCAACCCCCATGTTTTGAATATACATAACATCTTTAATATGTTTAAAAATATTCTAATTCACTTTATGGACTTAAACAAGCCTGTAGAGAATAGTATGATTGGTTAACATGATTTTTGTTACAAACAAATTACATTAAGGGAACAGTTGATCCAACCCTTTTTATAAATAAAGAAAACAAAAATCATATTATTGGTCAAATTTATTTTGATGAAATCCTTTTTGGACCATCTCAAAAGTATTTAATAGATTAATTTGTGAATATAATGAGGTCTGAGTTTGAAATGAGTGTGATGGGTGAATTAACATTCTCTCTTAGTTTTCAATTTTATCACAAACTAAAAGGAACTTATATATATCAACATATGTATATCAAATATTTACTCATCATATATGGATATGAAAATACGAAAACAATTAGTACTCCCATTTCAACCTCAAATACCCTTGATCCTGTTGATGCTGGTAAACCAGTTAATCAAACAACTTTTAGAGGTATGATTGGAAGTCTATTATACTTGACATATAGTCATCTAAAATTTATGTTTTATATTTTCTTATGTTCTAGATATAAAAAAATCCAATTAAATGACATTTAAAATCTGTAAAGATAATTTTATTATATTTAAATGAAACATTGGATTTAGGTATTTTTTATTCTTTTGGAAATGATCATGAATTTTAATGTTTTTCGAATGCTGAATTTGGCAGTTGTATAATAGATCAAAATATTACTTCTAGAACTTTTTATTTCCTGAGATATTCTTGATTTTCTTGTCCATGAAAGAAACAACACGTAGTTTCACTCTCCACTGCTGATGCTGAATATGTGTTAGCTAGAAGTGTTTCTGCTCAAGTGTTGAGGATGCGACACAAACTCACAGACTATGGGATGATTTTTACTAAAACTCAAATATTGTCTGATAACAGAAGTGGTATTGCTTTATGTTAAAACCCTTCACATCACTCATGTGAGAAATACCTAGATATTAGACCTTACTTTCTTAGGGATCACACAGAAAAAGGAGATATCATTTTAAAATTAATCAGAATTCCAGAACAACTTGCTGATATTTTTAAAAAACCATTACCTTCTAATATATTTGAATATATGAAAAATAATCTTTGAATTATTAAAATAAAATAAGCATTCACATCTGCTTCATATTTTTAAAATCTACATATATTAAAACACTCCTCTTCATATGGGGAGAACATTAGTCTTCTGTTCTATTTTTTTATATTTTTTATTCTTTATTATTTATCTTATGTTTTTAATTTTATCATAATTCATATGTTTGTAGTTATAGTTTTTATTTGATTCATTAGTTGTTTTATTTATATATATTTTTAACATAATTTCTTTTAGTTTAACATTCTATCTACCGGTTTGATATTCTATCTATCAGTGTGACATTCCGTTTATCAGTTTGACACAATGTTTATTAGCCAGACAGAGTCTAGTCCATTGCCCAGATAGCCTGGACTAATTAATTAGGTTATAATCTATTTGAAAAAACTTATTCTATCAACTTGAAAATCTATGGAAATGACTTTGCTTTCCATCGTCTTGAGAACCTATGGTAATGACTGTGTTTTCTATTATATTGAAAGCCACTAGTAATGACTTTATTTTCCATTGGCTTGACAAACTATTGTTTTGAAATTGTTTTCCATTAGTTTGACAACTGAACATATTCATTTTCTTTAGCATCGCTTCAGTATTTTATTGTATTCACTTTTATTATTTCCACTTTTTGTTTTATCTATTGTACTGTGGTTTTAAATTATTAATATTATGAATCCAACAAATCAATTTAAATCATAAACATATACAAAAATATTTTCTCTTTTGTGTCTCTTTTGCATTAGGTTATTGTTTCTCATTTTTTTAAAAATATATTATTTTAAATTTCATTTTTTCTCAACCGTTGGATTTTTTATCATTTTATCTCAACCATAGAATATCAACGGTCACCCAAATTTTCTTATAAATAGGGGCTCGCCCCTCCTCAAACCTAAAATAGTTTATCATATTTTCTTAGAAAAGCTCTGCTCCTCCTCTTAAGTCTCAGTACAATTGTTCATTTCACTAACCGAATTTATGTCTCAGTATTATGCCAATACTCTTACCGATATGTCTTCAAAGACTCTCTCAGATATTGATATCTTCTAAGCAAGGTCAGTTTCATGTGATTTTATTGATAGTTATGACTCTTTTATTAAAAAGATTATTTTGTTCTAAGGATAGGAACAAAAATGTTTTAGAGACCTTCTCATGATCTAATTCTTCCTGAAGAGGTTAGACAATTCTATAATACCGTAAAATTGGATATGGACATGATGATATGTTTTTTGGTGTATGATAGAAAATTAACCACATCTATAAATCTTGAATCTCTTTTTCGAAAAATTTCTAATAATGGTGATTCGTTTTTTCTATCTCATAACTTACGTGAGGAAGTCGGTACATGTAATAAAGAATGATATGAAAATTCACTCTTTATTATCTATGAGGTGAAACGAAATGTAGCCCATATCTCTTTAAACAATCGCTTTATCTCCCTATGGATGCAAGTGTTTCTTATTACAAAGAAAGAGGATAGAGAAACTCTAAAGATCTCTTATATCTTTATACTATACAATCTTATGAATATGAGAAAGGTAAATCTCATGGGTTAAATTTTTTAAATAATAAATAAAGTGATGTCTCGAGCAATAAAATCTTATATGATTATGTATCCAAACATTATTTATAATATTTTTCTTGAAATTTTGTAGTTTATCAATATTCCAGTGAAAGGATTATTGATATTATTGAAGGCCTCATAGAGTAGGAAGGATATAATTTGAAAGCTGAATGTTTGTTATGATGTTTAGTCAAAATTGTTTTTCAAATATCTTCAAGAATTTTTCCCAAATCAATCGGAACCACTTCAAATAGAATTATCACTAGTCATTGTAGCTTCTAAAAAGTCTGATCCTCAAATCAGGGAAAAATATAAAAAGAAATATAAATAAAATAAATAGTTTGTATCCAAGTGGATAAAGGATAAAGAACAAATAAAATAAGGTGATCCTGAGTTTGGTCTTGATCCGGCTAATGCCTTAGCCGAAAAGATGAGAATAAAAGGTACCCTGGTGGCTAAGAAGAAGAAGAAGAAACTTTTTAAAATAATATATTAGGACATTAATGTTTCCATGATATTAAATGGTTTTTAGTTTGAAATTTCTCAACAAAAAGAAGATATTTAATAAGAACCAATCATATATAATCTCTTAGAGAGTGGGAAATAAATAATACAAGAAATAATTCAATAATATTCACAACAGGAAGGTGAAGAAGAATAAGAAAATGAATTTCTTAAGGAATATCTTCAGATTTATAATATAAGTAAAAAATAATATTCTCTTCCAAAACAGAGTGAAGGATTCTACAAAAAATGATAATGCCAATACAGCACCAGTATAATCTCTATAAACTCAATCAGAAAGAGATATTTCTCCGATTAAGAAAATGGATTAAAGTAATCATGCTGAGAAAGTAATTATTTTTAGTGATAGAGTTAAATAAGACAATGCTGAAAACGAATAAGAGAAATTATATGTAATAAAACGTAATAAAGACACAATCCAATCTCTTTAACTTCAACTATACGATGATGATAATTAGTCAAAACACACAATTTCTCTGGAAAAAAATTGAATGCATTGTCCTTGTTTAAATATGATTCAATAAGACTATTCCTTACCTTCCAAGAATAGAAGAAAAAATTGATTTAATTATAGAAAATAAATGAATGAAAATTGTTTCAGAAAGAGATCTCAAAAAGAAATTAATTTCAAAAGAGGCTGATCTAAATGTTTTGAGTGATAGTTCTATTGCTCATAAGAAGGCTTAAAACAAGATGGCCAAATGGTCATACAAGAAAAATTATTTAGCAAATAAACATGAGGAATCAATTGATTAATTAAAGGGGTTACCAAATAAACTTTTTGTTTATTTTAATAATCTTGATAAAGAAATCAATTAAGATGTTGAATCAAATTCAACAATCCCATTGTGCTAATGCTAATTTAGTGAAACATTTGGAATAAAGGGTTAGTGCTTTCCAGTAATAGTTTGTGAAGGTTTCATCTTTCAAAGAAGAAATTTTTTTAAAGAATGAAAACACATTTTTGACTAAAGAAAATAATAATATATAACATATACTTGATAGTCTTGAAGAAGTGATCAAAATCCAAGAAGACACCATCAAAAACCAGGATCATCTTTTTGTAGAACAATAAGAGATTCTCAAACTCAGGGTGTTTCTACCTCAAAATACAATAATGTGTTAAATAATATGAAGGTTATTCTCCATGAGCTGATTAATAAATAAAAATAAAGAGATAATAAATGAGTAATTTCTTGTATCTTTTTTTCTTAATTTTATTTTTAAAATATCTGATATTTTTGGTAAATCAATGAGTTTTATGTTGTATTTAAATTGTTTTTTATTCTATTTCACTCTAACCTTTTCAGATTATACAAGACTGATGGTTTATTTTTGTAAATAAAAAAGGGGATGAATGTTCTATAAAAGTGGATAATGTCTAAAAAAGTGCTATAATCATTAAAATTGTCACATAACATATGGTATAAAATAATAGATAGATTTGTTATTAGTGTTTGTTTTCCAATAAATGGATTTTCTTTATGGTGCAACCAATCTGGTTTTAATGATCTTGGGATACTGGGGATAGGAATTTGTTATGAACGATCATCTTATTAAGGGATTTCAAGTGTTTGAAAGATAGAGGTGCCGATTACCTATAAAACCATGGGCTTACAGGGATAACAAGGCAGACATATCGATCTTTGTATCGAGGTGTTATTGGAGTTTATAAGATAGTACTATTATCCTAGGAGAATGGATACCGTTCTCTTTGGGATAAAACAATTTAAATGCCTCTTACTTTTAATATACTAATTGTAATAGAAATAGAATCCTTTTATTTATTATTTCTATTTCTATTATTTTTTAATTATTTTTATTATAGTTTATACTTTTCAGTTTTGATTCCATACACTATTTGGTATAATATTTAAAAATTTATATTACACTGGTATTTTTATTCAATCAGAATAAAATTGTCACATAACCTATGGTATTATATCATCAGACTGAGAGTCAATTCGATCATTTGTTTTCTTTTATAAGAGGCTTTGTGAATTGTTTTAGTTTATGTTGAACCTTCCTTAATGTTTTTAATAGAAATATTTAATTATTCTATTCACCCCTTCATGTATTTGTGGAATATAATATCTATTTTGATCCAACGCTACAGAGTGCCCTTCTCTATGAACATTCCCAACAATGGTGTGAAACCGCCCTCCATCAGATCAAGGAAAATCATTTTGAATTGATTCTTGAGGTGATCAAGGTGTACAATGAAAGCATAAGGATCTTCTTTTCAAGAACCTACACACTCATTCGATGATGTCTAGAGATTCTTGGAACACGTGTGGATCATCTATAGAGGAAATATTCCATTGGTTTCTACAACACAATGATGACGCACCACAGATCTGTCATTGAATTCAAAATTGAAAAAAGTCATCATTAAAAGTAATTATTATATAATTTAATTGATTATAAGTGATATGTGATGATCCTTTCTCCAGTTCTACTTTGATTAATGTTTTATATCGTTGATTAAATTCCATTGATCATGGTGGTTTAATGTCATATTGATCATGGATTAGTCATCCGTCATGACAAAAGGCAATGGTTGGCACCACTAATCACTCACATCTAGTAAAACCGGAACCTACAAGTGGTGTTAGAGTTTTCAATTATCTATTTATAAAAATTTAAAGATAATTGTTGATTTATGAATTTTTTATTTATTTTTTCACTTCATGTTTAACTGTTCTTTTAATCTAAATTTTTATATAAGTTTCTTTCTCATTCATTTATCATAGATCTAATCGAGATGATTAATTTTATGATTAGAATAAAATCAATGAACTCGTCTGGGGGTTCTACAGTCTCTCGATAGATAACACCGCACTACAAGTTCTGTAACTAGAGTTACATGCAATGTAATAATGTTTAATACATTAATATTTTATTAGGAAATTAATTCAAGATTATGAATTGAATATTAAATAAATTCCACTATTATATAATATGAATGTTGAAATAAATTAAATGGTGCACAATCAGCTAGAAAGTACACCATGTAGCCCATATACATGGTGTGTAGTCCCTTTTTGTTAGAGATGAGATGTGGATAACATACATGGACTACCTGACTGGTGACCACGTAACATAGAGTCAATGTAAAGACCCGTAAAATTCAAGGGAAATTTTTTCTTAATTTTCTTTAGAATTTTACAAGAGCGCGGTTTCTGACGGCACCTGATTCCGAGGCCCGGAGTGCCCGGAATTAATTTCCGAAGTTTGGCTCGGGTACGTTCAGTAAACGAACGAGCGGGAATTTCTAACTTTTGATCCGGTGCTCGGAATTGAAATCCGAGGGCACCGATGAACTCGCAGCGCCGATATTCGCTTAAAGAGACCTTTTCGGGAGTTGCGTTTGTTGCGGGTTGTAAGTTAGTTTTTGGGAGGTTTATAAAAAAGTTGAATAAAAAGTGTAATTCTTTTTATTTTACTTTTTGTAGGTTAACTCCTCTCAAAGGAGGTTGGAAGTGGGACCCACACCCACATAACCTCCCTTGGGAGGATTAAGTGTGGTGGGGCCCACACGAACCCCCCACCTTTTCAACTCCCCACTCTCCCTCTTAATGGTTTGACAAGTTAACTTATATTTAATTATACAATTCATGTATATTAAATATGTGAGTTAATTTTTGAGTTATCCATTTTGAATTTCAAACCTTTGAAATTCTTTTTGTGAATAAAATAAGACTTTGTCTTATTTTGTTGGGTTAGAACTCTTAGTCACCTTGGGAGGATTTCTTGAGAGGATTTGAGAGCTTTCTCTTCTTCTTCAAACCTCAACGAAGAACGCGAAGAACGCCGTTCTTCAACGAAGAACTTCTTCCGCGTCATCTCTTCCGCGACGGTTTTCCGCGACGAACGCCTTCAACAACGACTCTTCCTTCGACGTCAAAGGAATCGAGTGCGACTATCGAGGTAGAGATTCTTGAGTTCGTTATTTTCTTTATTATTTGACTTTCCTCAAGTCTTGACGAGGAACGCTCAATTTCCGACGAAGAACGCCGCTCCGCTCTTCTTCGTTTACCGTGTCAACGAAGGGGACGTCATCTCTTCTTCGGACAACCTTCGTCGGCAAACGAAGATCCGCCAACGTCGTGTCTCTTCGGGCATAGCACTTCGTCAATGGATTTGACGAACGACGACCGCGACACCCGACCTCCGCGACGCCGTCTTCCGCGGAGCGTAGCAGAACCTTTGAATCCTAAACCCGAGGTAGGGGTTGTTGGTTCATTATTTCTTTATTTTTTTTTCCTTGAACGTGGATCTCGCATGTCTAACTTGATGTTGATTATTTTAAGATGCGTTATTAATTTAACGTGAGGGGGGCCGGACCGCACGAACACGGCCGAACCCCCTCCAACGATCTTGTTTGTTCTTGCGGGTGGAAGCAAGAGGCGTGGTGCCGTCGCACCACGTGGTTGATCGTGCGTTTATTTTACGCAACGCCGTCGCGCGCACACCATGGAAGGAACATCAAGAACGCGACGCCGTCGCGCCACGTTGAAAGAAATTAACGTGTGGCGAAAGGGGCGCGGTGCCGTCGCACCGCGCCGGACGACGAACGCCGCGGCCGGTTCCGGGCCGCGGCGGGACGAGGAGACCGCGGCCGGTTCCGGGCCGCGGCGGAAGGAAAGACCGGCGGCCGGGCCGCCGGCGTCGGAAGCCGAAGGGGACCGGAAATTTCCGGTCCCGTTGGAGAAAACCGGCCGGCCGGCTGGCCGGCCGGAACCGGGGAATTAATTCCCCGGCCAACTGGCAAAACCCCCCTCTTAAAGAGGGGGGCGGTTTTAATTTAAAAGGGAGGGGGCCGGCTGCCCCCTCGGTTCCGCACAAGCAGGCCCCCCTCATGTGAGGGGGGCGGTTTAATTTAAAACGGCGCGGCATAGCCGCGCCGCCAGAAGGAAACAGTGGGGGAGTTTGTCCCCCCGCGTGCGGACACCCCGTGCGGCGCACCCCGCCGCCAGCGCGGCCCGCCGCCGCCGCCAGCGCGGCCCGCCGCCGCCGCCGCCGCGCCGCCGCCCGCCGCCGCCGCGCGCCGCCGCCGGCCACCGCGCCGCCGCCGTCCGCCGCCGCCGGCCGCCGCCGCCGGCCCCCGCGCCGCCCAGGGGGGGGGGGGGGTCGGGCCGGGTCGGCCCGGACCCGGACCCCCCCGTTTCGAACCTGATTTGGTTTTTGGCTCATAACTTGAGCCTCGGACCTCCGAATGACGAACCGTCTGCGGCAACGCGATCCTTGGATCGAGACGGTCGTTTCGATATATCGCACTCAAGGTTTCGGGTTACTTTGAGTTCGGCCGGGTTGGTTCGTTCACGAAACCAACCGGGCCTTCGGAGCGGAAACGCTCATATCTTGAGCCACGAACGTCCGATTGACGCGCCGTCAGTCGCGTTGTGTTCCTCCTAGTGAATCGGATCTTTTGGCATACTCCGCCCGAGGTTTGGACGCAGGTGGAGTACGGTCGGGTTGGTTTTTCCTTAAAAACCAACCGGGCCCCGGAGACGAAAATGCCAATAACTCACAGACCGGGCGTCCGATTGACGCGCCGTCTGTTTCGTTGACTTCCTCTTGATGAGACGAAACTTTTGACATACTCCGCCCGAGTTTTGGTTACAGTCGGAGTATGGCCGGGTTGGATTGTACCCGAAATCCAACCGGGCCCCTGGAACGGGAAAGCTAATATCTTTCAGACAGGACGTCCGCTTGACGAACCGTCAGCGGCGTTGGTGGTTACGTTGAGTAACGGTCCCTTTGAGTATACCCTATGGGAGTTCGGGGTGCAGTTGAGATACGGCCGGGATTGGTTTCGCTCACGAAACCAACCGGGCCCCTGGGACGAAAAGGCTAATAACTCACAGACCGGGCGTCCGATCGACGCGCCGTCTGTTGCGTTGAGACCCCTGTGACGAGACGGGCCTTTGAGACACTTCTTCGCGGAACCTTGTGATACTTGGAGTATCGACCAATAGCTCGTGGAGCGGACCCGTGGTACTTGACAGTGGTGGTGCGCTTGGATGCAGCAGCAGACCCTTGGCGGTGGAGAGCTTAGTTGTAGCGGCGGACCCGCGATACTCTACTGAGTGTGTGCGCTTGGTTGTAGCGACAGACCTGCGACGGTGGAGACGAGCGTGCAGAGTACGGAGACCGTGTAGCCGGCTGAGACCTGACGACTGCTTGACCGACTCGACTTGGAGTGAGTCGACTAGCCCAGTGGACGGAGCGCCCGGTATTTGGCGGCAGACCCACGGCGGACGGAGCGCCTGGTAGTTGGCAGCAGACCCGCGGTACTCGACGGGAGGAGTACCTCAGCAGGCTATCTGGGTAGCGCCCGGTATTTGGCGACAGACCCTCAGCGGACGGAGCGCCCGGTAGTTGGCCGCAAACCCGCAGTACTCGACAGGAGGAGTACCTCAGCAGTCTTAGGTTAGTGAGCGGCGGCCTCAGAGTCGTGACAGGACCACTGTACACTCTAGAGACGGAGCTCTTCAGCAGTTACGGTTTCGATAATGAAAATCCTGGTTTGAGCTGAGACTTTTGACCTTGTGTTTACTTCATGATTGAGATGGGTCACTTGCTAACTATGGTATATGTATGGGCATATACCCGGGTAGTGGTTATCCGTCGATTTCACAATCCTTGTGTTTCCTCATGACTGAGTTGGGTTACTTGATAACTTAGGTATATGTATGGGCATATACCTAAGTAGAGTTTATCTGTTGAGATATTCTTGTGTTTAACCTTGTTGGTTTTAGTGAGACCTTGAGGGTCTCGGGGTCCCTACTGAGTATCGTTATACTCACCCCTGCACGGGCTATGCCCGCACCTCGTTGTGTTGGTTGCAGACGACGGACAGTGCTGATAGAAGCCGAAGGTTCGAGGACTGGACGGTACCTGGAGGCGGACTATACGACGAGGCGGTACCCGGAGGTGGACCACTGGGCGGGACTTACTCGGAGCGGATGGCGGGACCCGAGGAGCAGAGGAGCTATCTGTACCCACCCTTCAGGTGGGATTTCCAGTGGACATCTCAGCGTAACAGCTTTACTTTTCAGTCGCTGTTTTCCCTTTCGAGTTGTACTTTACAGTTGGGCTTGTATTTCCGGCCCCTTTTACTTTTCAGCTCTTCTTTTTGTACTTAGTGTTTTACTTCCGCTTGTACTCTGTGGTGTTTGTTTTCTTTATAAAGGCAATGCCTTCCCAGTTATCGGGATTTTACGCCTTTGGTGCTAGTCGCCAACCCCTGGCCTATGGAAGGCGGGCTTGGGGTAGTCACGGCACGGGCCCCGAGGACGGGTCGTGACAAATTGGTATCAGAGGAGTTCGGTTCTACCGCAGAACTTATAACTCTGATCTTTTCTTTCTGTGAAGCGATAGTGTTAAGGGTACCGAGTGTGGTTTTCAGTCCAGGGAGTCCAGTGTTGGTGCGGGCGGCCGACGTATCCATACACCAGGACCCTGACAACTGATTTCCAACTTTGTGCACGAAAACACTGATTGCGTATGCGTTTTCAAAGGTTTTTCCCCTTAAAACAGCTCAAACCAGGTCAGCTCACCAGGTATAATCGTTTGATCGTGTTACGTTGTTTTTTTCAGGATGGCCCCACGACGGCAGCCAGCTAGGGTTCCGAGAATCGAACGTGACGACAGCCCACCGAGCGACGAGGCCTCGGTGCAGGGCCCTTTGTCAGCAGTGGCACCGGCGGTAGCTCTACCCGCCGAGCCCCCGATGCTTCCAGCAGCAGCCGCTGACGATGCACGTCGCCTCAGCGCACTGCATGAGTTTCAGCGCCAGCGACCGCCCAGGTTTCGCGGGGAGACGGATCCCCAGGCTGCAGAGGACTGGCTGGAGGCAGTGGTACGAGTGTTTAGGCTAGTGAGGACACCAGCAGACCTCATGGTGATCCTCGCTGCGAGCCTACTACACGCAGCAGCAGGACGATGGTGGAGCTTGATGCTCCAGGTGCACGATGAGGCATCTCTACTTTGGACGGACTTTGAGAGCCTCTTCCGCTCGGAGTTCGTCCCGGCCACCCTCCGAGCGGTGCGCATCCAGGAGCTTCTTCAGCTGCGGAAGGGCAGCATGACGGTCGCTCAGTACTCGGCGAGATTTACCGATCTCTCACGCTACTCGACCGACATGGTACGGGACCCATTCTTCCGGGCCCGGACCTTCGAGCAGGGTTTGAGACATGAGATCAGGGCATCGCTGATCTCCCTCAGTTTACCGACTCAGACTGGAGTACTGGAGCGAGCCCTTCTGATTGAGAGCTTCCTTGCTGAGTCTTCACCAGCGCAGCGACCCACCGCAGGGCGGCACGTAGCGGAGTCTTCGGTAGCAGGTAGCTGACAGATGACTCAGGGGTCCAGACAGACCAGACCTTCAGGCAGACGACCTCAGGGCACTGGCTCAGCAGTGCAGGGCACACAGCGCGGAGTCAGTCTTTTGAGTGGAAGACAGTGCTTTGCATGCGGCGGGCAAGGCCACATGGCTCGTGACTTCCCGACCCGCCATGCGGAGGAGCAGCAGACAGTTGAGGGACCACCTAGGCAGAGGCAGAGGTTCGACCGTGGCGGTCCGCAGGGAGGAGGCGGACGAGGTAGAGGAGCTGGCCGAGCAGCAGGTGGTGGACGACGCTTTGAGGTACTGCCACCACCACCACCAGGAGGTCCACCCCGACCACAGGGAGTAGGTGGACATGCGAGTGCACAGCTTCAGGCAGCTGAAGCTTACGATCATGGAGCTCTGGGAGCAGGTGGACAGGAGCAGAACTAGTGGATACATCCTTGTACTTCTGGTTCCTTGCTGCTTTTGTGTAGCGTCTTGTATTATGAGCTGCAATAATAAAAGACGCATCCTTTGTGATGTTTTCATTCCTGTCCTCTTTTGTGATGTTACTAAGAGGTTCCAGTTGACTGTTGACTTGACCCTCACTTGTGAGACATCTACTGGAGGAGACCCAGTTACCACACACTGATGCCGACAGTGTGACTCAACCCTTGGAGGCGAGAGTAACGGTTGGATCTCTTAGTAGTAGCGTCGAGGCCTTACGACGTCATCCTTGGTATGGATTAATATCATCCATGTTAGGATTGACTGTTTTAGGCAAAGAATGTGGTTCATCCAGGGGATGAGACCAGGTTTCTCTTATCGGCAAAGAAGAAATCTCGCAGCTCTTATGGGACCAGAGATGGTCCGGGCCACGTCAGAAGAGGTCCATGTCATCCAGGAGCGGGCCCTACATGGGCGATCGATTCCTCTTGTGCGCAACAGATTGCGGCACGGGAATCTCCAGGAGAGCACATGGGAACGGGAGGCTCAGATGCGTGCTCAGTATCCTCTTTTGTTTCCCTAGTTTTTGATGTAGCTTTACGGGGACGTAAAGCCCTGAGGTGGGAGTAATGTAAAGACCCGTAAAATTCAAGGGAAATTTTTCTTAATTTTCTTTAGAATTTTACAAGAGCGCGGTTTCTGACGGCACCTGATTCCGAGGCCCGGAGTGCCCGGAATTAATTTCCGAAGTTTGGCTCGGGTACGTTCAGTAAACGAACGAGCGGGAATTTCTAACTTTTGATCCGGTGCTCGGAATTGAAATCCGAGGGCACCGATGAACTCGCAGCGCCGATATTCGCTTAAAGAGACCTTTTCGGGAGTTGCGTTTGTTGCGGGTTGTAAGTTAGTTTTTGGGAGGTTTATAAAAAAGTTGAATAAAAAGTGTAATTCTTTTTATTTTACTTTTTGTAGGTTAACTCCTCTCAAAGGAGGTTGGAAGTGGGACCCACACCCACATAACCTCCCTTGGGAGGATTAAGTGTGGTGGGGCCCACACGAACCCCCCACCTTTTCAACTCCCCACTCTCCCTCTTAATGGTTTGACAAGTTAACTTATATTTAATTATACAATTCATGTATATTAAATATGTGAGTTAATTTTTGAGTTATCCATTTTGAATTTCAAACCTTTGAAATTCTTTTTGTGAATAAAATAAGACTTTGTCTTATTTTGTTGGGTTAGAACTCTTAGTCACCTTGGGAGGATTTCTTGAGAGGATTTGAGAGCTTTCTCTTCTTCTTCAAACCTCAACGAAGAATGCGAAGAACGCCGTTCTTCAACGAAGAACTTCTTCCGCGTCATCTCTTCCGCGACGGTTTTCCGCGACGAACGCCTTCAACAACGACTCTTCCTTCGACGTCAAAGGAATCGAGTGCGACTATCGAGGTAGAGATTCTTGAGTTCGTTATTTTCTTTATTATTTGACTTTCCTCAAGTCTTGACGAGGAACGCTCAATTTCCGACGAAGAACGCCGCTCCGCTCTTCTTCGTTTACCGTGTCAACGAAGGGGACGCCATCTCTTCTTCGGACAACCTTCTTCGGCAAACGAAGATCCGCCAACGTCGTGTCTCTTCGGGCATAGCACTTCATCAATGGATTTGACGAACGACGACCGCGACACCCGACCTCCGCGACGCCGTCTTCCGCGGAGCGTAGCAGAACCTTTGAATCCTAAACCCGAGGTAGGGGTTGTTGGTTCATTATTTCTTTATTTTTTTTCCTTGAACGTGGATCTCGCATGTCTAACTTGATGTTGATTATTTTAAGATGCGTTATTAATTTAACGTGAGGGGGGCCGGACCGCACGAACACGGCCGAACCCCCTCCAACGATCTTGTTTGTTCTTGCGGGTGGAAGCAAGAGGCGTGGTGCCGTCGCACCACGTGGTTGATCGTGCGTTTATTTTACGCAACGCCGTCGCGCGCACACCATGGAAGGAACATCAAGAACGCGACGCCGTCGCGCCGCGTTGAAAGAAATTAACGTGTGGCGAAAGGGGCGCGGTGCCGTCGCACCGCGCCGGACGACGAACGCCGCGGCCGGTTCCGGGCCGCGGCGGGACGAGGAGACCGCGGCCGGTTCCGGGCCGCGGCGGAAGGAAAGACCGGCGGCCGGGCCGCCGGCGTCGGAAGCCGAAGGGGACCGGAAATTTCCGGTCCCGTTGGAGAAAACCGGCCGGCCGGCCGGCCGGCCGGAACCGGGGAATTAATTCCCCGGCCAACTGGCAAAACCCCCCTCTTAAAGAGGGGGGCGGTTATAATTTAAAAGGGAGGGGGCCGGCTGCCCCCTCGGTTCCGCACAAGCAGGCCCCCCTCATGTGAGGGGGGCGGTTTAATTTAAAACGGCGCGGCATAGCCGCGCCGCCAGAAGGAAACAGCGGGGGAGTTTGTCCCCCCGCGTGCGGACACCCCGTGCGGCGCACCCCGCCGCCAGCGCGGCCCGCTGCCGCCGCCAGCGCGGCCCGCCGCCGTCCGCCTCCGCCGGCCGCCGCCGCCGGCCACCGCGCCGCCCAGGGGGGGGGGTCGGGCCGGGTCGGCCCGGACCTGGACCCCCCCGTTTCGAACCTGATTTGGTTTTTGGCTCATAACTTGAGCCTCGGACCTCCGAATGACGAACCGTCTGCGGCAACGCGATCCTTGGATCGAGACGGTCGTTTCGATATATCGCACTCAAGGTTTCGGGTTACTTTGAGTTCGGCCGGGTTGGTTCGTTCACGAAACCAACCGGGCCTTCGGAGCGGAAACGCTCATATCTTGAGCCACGAACGTCCGATTGACGCGCCGTCAGTCGCGTTGTGTTCCTCCTAGTGAATCGGATCTTTTGGCATACTCCGCCCGAGGTTTGGACGCAGGTGGAGTACGGTCGGGTTGGTTTTTCCTTAAAAACCAACCGGGCCCCGGAGACGAAAATGCCAATAACTCACAGACCGGGCGTCCGATTGACGCGCCGTCTGTTTCGTTGACTTCCTCTTGATGAGACGAAACTTTTGACATACTCCGCCCGAGTTTTGGTTACAGTCGGAGTATGGCCGGGTTGGATTGTACCCGAAATCCAACCGGGCCCCTGGAACGGGAAAGCTAATATCTTTCAGACAGGACGTCCGCTTGACGAACCGTCAGCGGCGTTGGTGGTTACGTTGAGTAACGGTCCCTTTGAGTATACCCTATGGGAGTTCGGGGTGCAGTTGAGATACGGCCGGGATTGGTTTCGCTCACGAAACCAACCGGGCCCCTGGGACGAAAAGGCTAATAACTCACAGACCGGGCGTCCGATCGACGCGCCGTCTGTTGCGTTGAGACCCCTGTGACGAGACGGGCCTTTGAGACACTTCTTCGCGGAACCTTGTGATACTTGGAGTATCGACCAGTAGCTCGTGGAGCGGACCCGTGGTACTTGACAGTGGTGGTGCGCTTGGATGCAGCAGCAGACCCTTGGCGGTGGAGAGCTTAGTTGTAGCGGCGGACCCGCGATACTCTACTGAGTGTGTGCGCTTGGTTGTAGCGACAGACCTGCGACGGTGGAGACGAGCGTGCAGAGTACGAAGACCGTGTAGCCGGCTGAGACCTGACGACTGCTTGACCGACTCGACTTGGAGTGAGTCGACTAGCCCAGTGGACGGAGCGCCCGGTATTTGGCGGCAGACCCACGGCGGACGGAGCGCTTGGTAGTTGGCAGCAGACCCGCGGTACTCGACGGGAGGAGTACCTCAGCAGGCTATCTGGGTAGCGCCCGGTATTTGGCGACAGACCCTCAGCGGACGGAGCGCCCGGTAGTTGGCCGCAAACCCGCAGTACTCGACAGGAGGAGTACCTCAGCAGTCTTAGGTTAGTGAGCGGTGGCCTCGGAGTCGTGACAGGACCACTGTACACTCTAGAGACGGAGCTCTTCAGCAGTTACGGTTTCGATAATGAAAATCCTGGTTTGAGCTGAGACTTTTGACCTTGTGTTTACTTCATGATTGAGATGGGTCACTTGCTAACTATGGTATATGTATGGGCATATACCCGGGTAGTGGTTATCCGTCGATTTCACAATCCTTGTGTTTCCTCATGACTGAGTTGGGTTACTTGATAAATTAGGTATATGTATGGGCATATACCTAAGTAGAGTTTATCTGTTGAGATCTTCTTGTGTTTAACCTTGTTGGTTTTAGTGAGACCTTGAGGGTCTCGGGGTCCCTACTGAGTATCGTTATACTCACCCCTGCACGGGCTATGCCCGCACCTCGTTGTGTTGGTTGCAGACGACGGACAGTGCTGATAGAAGCCGAAGGTTCGAGGACTGGACGGTACCTGGAGGCGGACTATACGACGAGGCGGTACCCGGAGGTGGACCACTGGGCGGGACTTACTCGGAGCGGATGGCGGGACCCGAGGAGCAGAGGAGCTATCTGTACCCACCCTTCAGGTGGGATTTCCAGTGGACATCTCAGCGTAGCAGCTTTACTTTTCAGTCGCTGTTTTCCCTTTCGAGTTGTACTTTACAGTTGGGCTTGTATTTCCGGCCCCTTTTACTTTTCAGCTCTTCTTTTTGTACTTAGTGTTTTACTTCCGCTTGTACTCTGTGGTGTTTGTTTTCTTTATAAAGGCAATGCCTTCCCAGTTATCGGGATTTTACGCCTTTGGTGCTAGTCGCCAACCCCTGGCCTATGGAAGGCGGGCTTGGGGTAGTCACGGCACGGGCCCCGAGGACGGGTCGTGACAGTCAACACAGTGTGTGTGGAATTGGACACACAGTGTATTCCAAATTTTTGTGGTATTTTTTACACACCATGTCTCTGTGTGTGTACATCAAATAGATGTTTAAAGGTGTATAGGATATGTAGATCAGATCTATACTGTATTTACTTTTATCATGTTACACAAATTTAAAATATATTTATTTTTACTATTTAATCATAATACATGTACTTGTGTGAGGTCGTATTGATTGGACACACCATGTAAAGGTTTTAATATACCTACATATTTAAATATTTAATTAATATTTATGTAATATTTTGATAAGTATATCTTTTATGAGATTTATTACCTGTTGTTACTCTATGTGAATTTGAGCATAATACTATACAAAAAAATCATGTAAATCACGTAATAATCTATGAAGTACACTTTGTAAAAGTACACGATAAGTCATATATAACATATGTCACAAGAGTGACACAATATATTAGTATAATACATGTTGTGAAGAATTATATCGGTATTCTCCACATTTCCACAAAGGTGTATGTAATGTTCATAGTAAATTTTAAATGAATTTATTTCATCTTTTTAAAATTATAATGAATGATAATATCAAATAAATTAGGATGAGAATTATAATAAAAGAATTCTTGATTCTTGGAGATCAATCACATGTGTTATTAATGATAAAACTAACTCTTATCACTACACAATTCTGATTTTTTTCTTGGAAATGATTGTGGGAAACAACTTCCTTTCAGTTTCAGTAGTGCATGGGACTCTCTTCTGGAATGGTCATGAATTGTTCATGAGATTTGGGGATCATTGATATTAAATAAAAGCCCTTGAAATTCATTTCCAAGAATTTAATGATAAATAATAAGATAAGTGAATGGAGTAAATAAAGATTTGGATTGATGGATGCGGAAATTGATGGACATGAAAGCTCCCTACCAGATATGAATGAAGAGGCCACAATAGATAACTTCTTGAGGGATAAAAAGCATGAGATTGAGATCTCTATAATGCTGAATAAACTAAAAAGGTTAGGGACAATGTCAATAAGGTGGATTTTAATGTTAGATGGCTCCAAGAATGGGATGAAAACACAAAATTCATCAATGAACTTCAAAGGTTCCAAAGAGTGAATAGACCCCTTTCCCTATTAATGTATGGTGGCATAAATCTAGAGGGTAAACAAGAACTTGTAGAACATATTGTATCATTATATAAGAACCTGTTCAATGGGAGGGCTAGATCTGAGCCTGCCAGAGACAACAAAATTCCTAATTTAATAACTGAGGAGGAAAATTTCATTCTCACAATGATTCTGATGGATTTTGAAATTTAGGAGGTTGTGTTTGGTCTTAAAAAATATATCTCTCCTAGAATTGATGGATTTATCAACCTTTTATTCCAAATATATTGGGATATAATTCAGAATGAGGTATTCCTACTTGTTAAACACATTTTCAGAGTTGGGACATTCACTCCAGGTTTCAATGCAAAATTTATTTCCCTACTACCTATGATGGATAATGCCAATGAAATTGGTCAATTCAGGCCAGTATCCCTTGTGAACACCATGAAAACAATAATTACCAAACTTTTGGATAATAGGCTTGCTCAGGTGACTGGAAAAAATATTTCCTGGAACGAGTTTTGTTTTTTAAGGGCTAGAACATACAAGACTTCCCGCTTATGGCCTTAAAATGTTTCAATCTTCTGAGAAAGACAATGTGGGGAATAAATGTGGCATTAAATCTTGACATAACCATGTATTTTGACATAATGGACTGAGGATTTATTAAATAGATTCTTCTCAGGTTTGGATTCAGTGAAATCGGTTTTCAATGGATCACAAAGTTGATGAAATCTGGAAACATTTGAATTATGATTAATGGGTCAACAGAGGTATATTTCACTTGTTCAAGGGGAGTGAGATAGGGTGACCCCCTCTCTGCAATCATCTCTGAAATTGGGGAGTACAACCTAAGATAGATTCTTATTACGATGGTGCAAAATTGGAAACTTGCGACCATCATAGTGGCTAGAGTTGTCTCGACTCCATCTCATCATTTTTTTTCTAATGATATAGTCATTTTTACATAGGTTGATAGAAAAAACATCACTCATCTAAGAGAAGAACATTTTCATTATGATAATGTGTCTAGGAATGAAATCAACTCGAGAAAATCATTTATTTACTTTGGATAAAATATTGAAATGAAAATGAGGTCTCATATAATAAATTATCATGGCCATAGGGAGGGATCCCTATGATTTATGTATCTTAGTGTTCCAATGTTCTAGGGAAAGCCTCGAGCCTCCCACTTTCCATAGGCTTTATCCCAGATAAGGAAAACTCTTGCATTTTGGAAGGGGTATTCTCTCTCAATGATAGGAAGAGTATGTCTTGTAAAGCATGTGGTTATTTCAAAACTAGTTTATTATTTCATGGTCTATATTTGGCCTACCGCTGTTGTGAAAATAAATTAACTCCATGATGAAAAACATTTTATGGAGTGAAAATTTGATGGAATGAAAGCTCATCACTGCTAAATGGAGTAGATGTTGCATTCCTATCAAGTAGAGGGGACTAGGCATTAAAAATTTAAGTTGTTCTAACATTGAATTTCAAGAAAAATTAATATGGAGCCTTAGTTAAAACAAATATACCTCTATTGATTTCTTGAGGGAAAGAATTCTAACAAGTATCCCTGATGGGAGACATAAATACATGGATTCCTCAATCTGGACTAGCTTGTGTTCGGTGTTAAGAACAATCCTGAGGAACTCACATTGGGTGGTCAATAAGGATTCATGTCTTAAATTCGAGTCCACCAACTGGATGTGCACACTATTTATGGAAAGGATATACATTGAATAGCAGATCATCGACAACAAATTATCCATCAAAGACCATCGTCAGTGCATAGGTGGCATTCCAGATGAAAACATCTATACGATTGACAACTATGATTTTATCAAGCAGGAGGATATGATGATATGGGAAATTTCTCAATATATCCTACTTAACACTAAATACTTCTACAAATATCTGTTATAGGGTGAGGTATGTTTCATTGGCTCACTGAACAGAAACTGGATAGTTCCCTCCAGATTTTCACTTATAAGGAGGCTTTATCATAACAAAATCCCAGTCAGTGTGAACATACAAAGACTCGAGGTTTCATTATTCTCAAGGTGTGGACGTTGTGGTCAGAATAAAGAGGACATAGAACAAATTTTCTTTCCATGTAACAAGACTTCCTCACTGTGGAACACAATTCATAACATATTTGAGTTGAAACCTCCCAATTCTCCCATGGATACACTGTTCATATAACATCTATTTAGAGATCAGAAATCCAAATAGCCAAATTCATTATTGCATGTGGAATGTGTTCAACTGATATATGTTGTATAGAAGGATTTTAATAGCTCTATCCATCTCTATTCATGATTCAATGAAGCTAATGTAATTAGCATCATTCTGGTGGCTAATCAAAATTCCATCACATTGATTAATGAGGAGTGTAACAACTCGGTCAGGCAGTTCATGATACTCAAAATAATCAAGGTTTCAAGTAACTATCCCAAACCAAGGGGCTTGATGGCGGTGATATGGACAACCCCATATAATGGATGGCTGAAATTAAACATAGATGGAGTCTCCAAAAAAATCCTAGACCTTTCCGTTATGGGTTTATTTTCTGGAATCTGCATGGGGAGGTGGTGGAATGCAATTATTGTCCTTGTGGGAACACTATAGCTTTGGAAGCTGAAATGATGGAACTTATCAGTGAAGAGGATTTCGCATGCCAATGAAATTAGAATAACAATTGTTTTCAGTGCGATATAGCCTAAGTGGTTCATGCAATTAGGATGGGTCAGAAAATATTGTCATGGAAGCTGGCATGTATGTGGATAAATTGCATTGAAAACATCTCTTCCCTAAACATATTCATCATGAATACCATCTTGGAGGAGAATTACATTTAAGATGTCCTTACAAACGAAGTGTTTTTGGATGATAAGAGCATCCACATCAACACCATTCCTAAAGACATAGTCCCCCTTATTACTAGGGAAAAATGTAAAATGTCTGCTTTCTATGTTTTTAAATTTTTTAGTTTATCAATTTAAGAGACCTCATTCTCATATTTCTCAAAAAAAATGAAAGATATTAATTAATCGATTCGAGAGGGGTTTGTCTTAAATTAGAACAATTAAGAATTTAATGCTAGTTTTGTTAAATTTTTAATTTGTTTCATGCATATGGATGATAATTAGTTGGGCCACACCATTTTTATTTGATTCGATTCATTTAATTTATTATAAAATTAAATTATTTTCCTATGTGGCTTATCTATTTTTTATTACGTAGGGATTGCGTTCACATGGTTTCGTTTATGTAAACCGTTATTTCCTCCTCTCATGTGTGTCAGTAAAAGGAATAGGCAATGGATGGACCTCTCAAGCAAGTGAAGACGACTCAAGTTCAGAGTATAGGTGAAGCAAATACAATTATATACATAGGTTGACATGTGGAAAGCCCAACACGAACCATAATTGGGTCAAAGTGTTTTTCCCCTATGCCATCAATTACTTTATCAATCATTAGATAAACAAACCACTAGTAAGAGATCATGATCATACAACATTTCTATTTTATTTCAGTCAGTTTCATGGCTATTTCATTATGGGTGTCTTTTCATGATCGCATAATTAATGAATTAAAGAGCACGCAAGATAGAACTAAAATAAACCATTTTGTGTAAATATTATCTAAGACATGGTTAATCACATAATTAATCCTTATTAATATTAACAAGCATGTGATAAAGATAATAATTAGAAATTTATGCATAAAATGATAAAATCCCTCAATAAAATATTATATTGGTATGCCCATGTATTAATTTGGTTAATATTGATCCATAGATTAATGTGTGTAAACAGCCAAAGTTGGGGTGTTTTCAATTATTGGGGAATTATAACATTAGTTTTTGGGTCAACATAACCTCGTTCACATAAATAGTAAATAGCTAAAGTAGTACATGGTGTAACTGAGAGGCAAAGGTTAATGAAACCCATTAAAGGGTTTTACGGTTTCGAATCCCACTTAGAGAATCAACAAACTATGATTTGATGATGTTAGGATTTGGAATTTCTACCTAAAACAATTCTTGTTTCTTGAACAACAAATTATGGAGTGATGATAATGGTAATTTTAATCCTAAAACCTTGATTTTCCAAGAAATAGGATATTAATAATCCAATGGTGGGGGATATTGAGGTTCGATAAATTAATGGGAGAGAAATAAATATTGTATTTATTCATTTTCTAATTTTTATCTCATAATGTACTAATATTAATCTTATCCTATTTTGTATAAGCAATAATAAAATGACATCAAAAATATCATTATGATATATACATTAGATGAAATAACTTCTCAACAGAATAAATTTCCATGAGTGGAAAAGGTGCCTACATTCCATCCATACCCAATGAAGAAAATTGTATATTCTCGAAGAAACATAACTAGTTGTGCTTGGAAATGAGGTAGGTGATGAAAGACTATATCTCTATAAGAAACTTATAAATAATTATATAGATTCTTATTGGTTCATGTTATCGTCCATGTCCAATGCTATTTTGAAGCATCTTGAGAATATGGATGCCTATAGCAATATATCTCACCTTCAGTTCTCTATCAAGAGAAGAAAGTGGAAGAGAGTTATATGATCTTCAATGCTTATTTTCATCAAAACATGTAGAGTGTGTGCCATTTGGGACCCATGTAGTCAACCTTATCGACTATATCAAACACATGGAAATATTTGGAATTAAAATACTAGATGAAATTATTACATATCACATACTTTCATCACATCCCAAGACCTTCTCCAAAAGTATTTTCAATTATAATATGTGTAATAATGAGAAAAGTATTTTGGAACTAATGGCCTAAAATCTCGAAGTGGATAAGGACTTTAGTAATGGTAAATACATGGTTGTTATGGTGAATAAAAATTAATAATATGGAAAATGATCCCAATACCTATAAATAGTCTAAATCTCCCAAGAATTCGTCTTATAATAAGGGGATGATCATGAGCTAGGTCAAGAAAAAATAGGCAGTATGTTTTTCATGTGGCAAGCCAGGCCCCTGGAAGAAAAACTACACCAAAAAGAAAGGCGAAGCTAAATTATCATTCATTATAAAGTGCAATATTTCCATTTCAAAAAATTGGGTATTATATAGAGCTTGTGGTTTTCACATTGGTATCCAAATTAAGGAACCAAGTACATTGCAGAAGATTTACTAAGGAGAGGTGAATCTATAAGCTACCAATGGTTTGAGGCTGGCTGCTCTAGCCATTGGTGACTACAACCCTTCATTTACAACTAAATTATCATTCATTATCAAGTGCAATATTTCCATTTCAACAAATTGGGTATTAGATAGAGCTTGTGGTTTTCACATTGGTATCCAAATTAAGGAACCAAGTACATTGCAGAAGATTTACTGAGTAGAGGTGAATCTACAAGCTACCAATGGTTTGAGGCTGGCTGCTCTAGCCATTGGTGACTACAACCCTTCATTTCAAACTAGAATTATTTTGGTTTTATGATATTGTTATTACATTCCTAGAGTTACCATGACTATAATTTATGTGTCATGATTAGATAAAAATGAGTTTATTTCCATGTTTATAAATAAAATTTGTTTCTTATATAAATAAAAAACACATGTTATGGTATGTATGATTTAAATAATGGAATTTATGTATTAAATTATGAATAAAAAGTGTTGAAAATTGATAAGAAATCATGTTAAAATTACTCATATACACCTAGTAGTGGTATCACTATCTTGGTCATGTAAATGATAAGAGTTTTACAATGCTATGTCAAGCGTTTCATTTAGACTCTTCTGATCTAAAACAACTTAATATATGTCATTCTTAGTTACAAACAAAAAAAACAAAACCCCCATATTGTGGATAGGGTGAAAGGGTAATATATCTTCTAGGATTGGTATACACTAATGTGTGAGGACCATTCCACATAGAATATATAGGTGAATATTATTACATCATAACATTCATATATGATTTGAGAAAATATTGCTCTATATACTTAATGAGTTATAATACTGAGTCCTTTGAAACATTCAAGGAATTAAATAATGAAGTATATAACCAATATAGTAATAATATAAATATGTTTTTATTGTATTGAAGGGGTGAATATATTAACCAAAATATCACTAACGTTCTATGGGAGTTTGATATTCTATCTCAATACACTCCACCTTATGCAACACATCAGATTTAGTATTATTGAAAGGAAGAACTGTACCCTGTTAGATATTGTATGTTCAATGATGATTCATTTAGATCATTCATTATCCTTTAGGGGATACAAAATAAAAACTGAGACATACAAAATAAACTGATTACTAAAAAATTGGTAAATATAATTCCCTTTGAGTTGTGGAGTGAAAAGAAACTCATTTTGTCACATGCATGTATATAGGGTTGTGAGGCATTTGATAAGGCCTTACCAGGAAACAAACTTGATCCAAAGGGAATGAGGTGTATATTTATAGGGTGTCTAATTGAAAAGAATGGATACTACCTATATGACCCCTTAGATAAGAAAGTGTCTATCACTACACAATAAATATTTATTAAGAAAGGTCGCATCCTCAAAAAGGATAGTGGTAGAAATATTGACATTGCTAAAGTTGATGCATGAAATACACAATAGTTGGCACAAGAATAGATTTAGAAAATCTTCATGGAATAAGTAGATCATAAAGCACTAGTACTACATAAGAGTGTAAGAGAGGTAAGATAACCATATAGATAAATATTTATAGTTACCAAATATGGTGATTCATTTTTGGTTGAAAATGATGAACCTATCATTTACAAGGAAAATGCAGAAAGGTTAGAAGCTGGTAGAAGTAAAGAAGCCAGGAATTATAAAATGGATTCCATATATTAGAACAAGTTTTGTGTTCCAGTTGATGTTCTAGTTTATGTAAATCCTATTGTATGAAAATGGGTATTCAAGAAAAAACTAAATGTGGAAGGTAAATTAAGTACCTCTAAAGAAAGTCTAGTGGGTAAATGGTTTAAACATCGTCAGATAATTGACTATGATGAAAACTTTTCAGTGGTTTCCATGTTTAAATCCATTATAAATATAATTTTTATAGTAGCTTACCATGACTATGAAATTTGGAATATGGATCTCAAAATTTAATTCCTTAATGACAACCTTTAAAAATGTGTCTATATGAAACAACCAAAAGGTTTTCTGACTCTAGGTAATGCCAAAAGTATATGAACATTTCATAGATAAATTTATGGATTAAAGCTAGAATCTAGGTCTTGGAACACTAGATTTTATGAATCCATAAAAAACATTTCATTAATAATGAATGTGAGCCATGTGTTTACAAGGGGTTTAGTGGGAACGTAGTAGTTATCCTAGTAGTATATTTTTTACCATATTAATAATGGCAAATGAAATACTAGTCTTATAATTTGTTAAGGAATTGTTAAAAAAATGTTTCTACATAAAGGACTTAGGTGAATAAGTCAATATTTTAGGGATAAAGATCATTTATGATAGATCTAAGAGGCTTCTAGGAATAAGTAAAAATACATATGTTAACAATAACCTACTGAGATTTAGTATAGAAAGATCCAATAAGGGATTGGTTCCGGTGTCAAATGGTTTACATTATTCTATAAAAATGTGTCTTATAACACAAAATTAGATAGATAAAACGAGTAAGATCTCATATGATACTACTATAGGACAAATCATATATTCCATGTTATGTATGAGAATTGGTGTTGCCTATGCACTAAGAATTGTTGGAAGATATCGAGCAGATCTAGGAGAAGAACATTAGACTGATATTAAGGTTATCCTTAAATGTTCTGAGAGGAACAAAGGATATGTTCTTGGACTATGGTTGAGATGAGGATCTTTTTTCCATAGGTTATAACAATTATAGTGTTTAAATAGATTAGAGAAATATTAAGTCGCAATTCCGATATGATTTCTTTCTCAATGGAGGAGTTGTGAGCTGAAAGAGTTCAAAGAAGCTAGTTATGGATGATTATATTTTATAGCCCAAGTATATAATGACTCTTGATACATCTAAGTAATCCATTTGGATTATGAACATTATACAATAGAATAATTTAGTGCCTAGAAGGAAAGACACTATCGCTTTGTATTGTGATAATGCTACAGTGGTGGATATTGAAAAAGAGCCAAGGTCATACCAACATTCAAAACATATAATATGGATGTGTAACCTCTTCAAGGATTTCCATCAAATTGGATATGTTGAAGTTAGTGTTCCCATAGAGGAAATTTGGTATACCCTTTGATCAAAGGCATATCTCAGCATAATCATGAGTATCATGTGAGAGCTAGCAGAATTAAGGTTATTAGCAGTTGGATCTAGTGAAAGTAGGGGTCTGTTGGAGTTGGTACCCTAAAACCATCTTCTTTGTACATTAATATAATATTTTATTCATTGATTTTAACATTTATTAAATTACATATCACATCATTATTTCTCATTTATGTTACATAGTATTTGATAATGTCATAATAGAAGCTATTTCACTAAATGGTCATAGCAGTCCCCTACTATGATGAGTACCTGAAAGTGCTACGATGTTATTCTTGAATATAAGTTCTATAGCCAAATGATATAATTTGAGGGGAACAAATGATACAGGATATTAATTCTGAGACTCATAGGTCGTTGAGGAACCATATCATAGTGTATTACCTTAGATATATATAGTATAGATATTATAAGAATGAAAACAGCCAATAGAAAATAAAAATGTATATGTTTCATTGGATATTCCTATCTATAGACATTTGTATAGATCCTTATACTTTAATATTATTATTAATGATTATTATGAGTTTTGAACATAGATGTATTGATGATAACCATGATGACATTTTTTATAGCGAGCTAGTATATATTGATTGTGTCACGAGTAATATTTCATTATTGAATAATGTGATAAAGGATTTATCCATTCTATTCTTTATTATAAATTAATATCACAAGGCCTTTTATGTAAATGATATAACCTAAATAAATCTATGTCTATCATGTTCTTTAAGAATATTCTATATCCATAATGTCAAATAAAGAGACATCGATCACATTGGTTGATGGCACCAGCATGCAACTTCTTGATTTGAGATATCATGATAAAAGGAATATATTACATAGTGAGCATTTTTATGATGTGACATGTTTATGTGCGTTAACTAAATTCTCTACTAGTGCCATGGAATATTTCTAGACTCTAACCTTCGACTTTAGGCTACTTCACCTAATGATACAAAGAAAGAGGCCTAGAGGGTAACACACTAACTGTATGATGAATCGATATTAATTAATATTTTATTGTATATTATTTAATAGGGGGAATAAATATTATTCATGAATATGGTTTAATAATTTTTCTTATATCCTTGATCACATATAAATATTCATTTTCGGTTTAGTAAACATAATATTTATTTATTTATTGGTGAATAATGTATTGATATTTATTTAATAAATAAATTAATATTATTCAAGATCCAAAAATATTGTAGAGGAATTCCAAACATAGTATAATAGTCTGGTAATAAAAAACAATATCAAATATTATTTTATTAAAAAATATTTTATTATAAATCACATGTTAAGCACATTTAGAGAAATAATAATATTAGTATTATTATTTGACATGGGGATTTTCTAGGAATAA
Organism: Viscum album; assembly: GCA_963277665.1. Lineage (NCBI taxonomy): Eukaryota > Viridiplantae > Streptophyta > Magnoliopsida > Santalales > Viscaceae > Viscum > Viscum album. Next base: position 371,027,721 of record OY728130.1, on the reverse strand, counting down.
ATATATAATTATGGTTACTCATGAAATTATCTAATTTTTACCATAGTTGAATAAATACCAAGTTATTTTATGCTCTCATGAGGCTATTCATTTTTTTGGTTGTGCACAACAATATTAAATAATTCTCTCAAGCCTAGATATATCATTTTTCAAAGAATACACCCATTAACGGTGAGCAATCCACCTACACTAAATCAAGGATAATGCTTTGGAATTGATTCTTAAGGTGATCAATATAGATGAATCGATCACAAGGATCTTCTGTGATAGAACCTATAGAATCCTTTGGAAATGTCTAGAGAATCCTGTAACATGTTTTGATCTACTCTAGAAGAAATCTACACTTGGTATCTATATTGCAATAATGGTTCACCATAGATCTGTTGCCGAATTCATCAATAAAGAAGGAATTACTTAGAGGTAATCATTATTTAATTAAATTGATTACAAATAATATATAATGATATTATCTATTTGTTCTTTCGTGATTAATGTTTTCTATATTTAATTTATTTCCATTTATCATGGAGATAATATATGGTATATATCTTGGATTGATCATTGATCAAGAGAAAAAGCAACAATGGCCACTGCCCATCGCACGCTTTCATTTTGCCCAGAAACAAAAAAAATCTAATTGAAATAACTATTCTAAATTCTAAAATATGATTTAATAGCCATAAATTTTATAACATATTCATGTTTTCTCATCTAGAATCCTAGATATACATCCTCCTCATTAGATTTACAAAAATAATAAAATTGAGAAGGTTCTAATTCATGTTTTGGAATATAATTATGAGTTGTTGTTTTAAGAATAGATAAACCAATGGCCTCTTATACTAAATTCTAAAATGATAGATCCATAACAAAAAAATATTGTATACTAAATTATTTTCACCATATTGATACCAAAAAATAATCTTTCTCAAACAAAAACTCAAAATATGAAGTCCAATATTTTAAAATGTTTTGAATCTCTATTGATCTCATTCATGACATGGAAATTTAATTGTTCCTTTAGAAAAAAATTAGAATTTGATGACGAAAATGATATATGGGTATGAACACCTTCAATGTAGACATGATTTATACCAGATCCATTTGGATTTTTTCAATGATTTATCTAACCATGATCGCATAACTTAAATAGGTTTCTACATCCTGGGTCAAAAGTAATCTAAAAAATAAGAGATATATGAAAAATTCTAACTAACCACTTTAACTAGTTTATAATTATTATTATATTTTAACACCTTGAAAATATTATATGGTATATGAACAGAGTGAGGTGGTCTTTGAGAAATTAATTATGAGGCATGTAGAGCCTCAACTCAAATAGAATAAAAATATTAAATATATTTTATAAGAAACATGACATTTTTTAAAATAATAGGGTATCTCTAAAATGGTGTCTCATATGAGAAATCAGATACCACCATTTGGTCTGGGGTGCAGGTAATTCATTTAATATTTATAATATATTTTATTCATAAAATTTAATGTATCATACATATTGTTTATAGTATGAAAAAATGGATATCACTATTGGGTCCTGGAATTGGGATTTAACACAAGGGCGGAAATATATTTTTCAGCCTCTAAAGTTTAGTAACATCGTAACCAAGGGTTTCAATCTTAATATTTTATTCGTATTATTTATATATTATATATATATCCATATTTTTAAAATATTAACATGAATTATTTTAGTTAATAGTACTTTATAAGAAACATTTTAAATTTATAATAGTTATTAATTATTATATTTTTCAAACACATTTGATAAAAATATAATATTTTATTACAAATGTTTTTTAAATTTTAGTTATTGATAAAATTATTTATTATGTAATACTAATTATTTATTATTTAAATATGGATTTATAATATATATTAATATAATTTAAAAATTACCCATATGTTTCATTTTAAATATACATAAATTTTTACATAATTTCCAAAAAAAATCAAATTATTAATAATAATGTTTAACTAACACAATTATTTACTATTCATTAATAATATAGACTATGTAATTATTAATAATTACTAATTATGTAATTAATATTTTTAATTATTTAAATTATTATTACAATTTTAATAATTACTTTATAAATTTCACAAATTCTTAATTAATGTAAACATATCAAATATATCATCACCCCTTTTTAAACAAATATACACATATAAATTATATATAACCCTATATATATATTTAATTTATATATAATATTACATATAGATTATTTTAATTATAAATAAATTTAATTATCTCTAATTATTTATTTTTATATATAATTCATAAGTAATCTTGAGTTTATATTTTTTAATTAAAATAATTTTTTATTTATAATTATTTTGAATTTATAATTTTTGAATTTATAATTTTTACCCAAGATGAATTATAATAAATATGGGTGTTGGGCGTTTTTAAAAAATTTCTACAAATTATTAACATTAATTATTTTAATTAATACAATATTTAAACGAATTACTATGAATTTCTAATAGTTTATACATTTATTAATTATTTATTTACAAATTAATTTTATTATTTTTTAATTATCACTATTGTTGAAACTTTATTGAAAATAAAGTCTAATTAATTGTTAAATATTATAAATTATTTGTTGATTTTTATAAATTATGGAAATTAATACAACTATTTCAATAATTAATATTATTTAAAAATTTTTAATAATTCATTGCATTTGTAATATTTTTCTAAAAATTATTAAACAAAATTATCATATTTATTATTGACTATATTTTTTATCAAAATTATTTATTTTAATTTGTTATATTTTTAATCATATAAATTGTTTTAGATATCTTAATTAATAAATTCTTATATATAATTTTTTGTTGAATTTATTCTTTAAATTAATTTTCTTATCATTATTAAAACACAATCATTTTTATTTATTTCATAATTTATATACATATATATTACATAATTTTCTAATGAAATCTATTTACATCAACTTTATTATTAATTTTTTTTAAATAATATGCCAAATATATATAGATGCATACAGGAACACATGAACTCACAAAAATCAGGAACTAGGACACCAAAAAGTCGCTTATGAAAACATAAAATAAAAATGAGAAAAAGTCAAATAAATTTGTAATAATGTTTCTATAACCCTAAGAACCAATGAAAACATAATATACAATGGATTTGACTAAAGAAACATATTTTAAAATGATTAAAAACATCCTCCATATTTCAAAATAATAATTTTCAAGTATTAATATAATTTAATAAACATTCAGCAACCCTAAATACCAAATAAATTAATCTATTAAATTTATACATCAAACAATGTGGAAAATGACTTAAATCTAATTAAATAAACTCATATAGTGGCATGACACTCAAATAGAAAATAAGAAATTTACATTAACCCTACATGTCAAAATTAATTAAAAAAATAGGGTTAATTTATAAACCTATGTTTTTTCAATAAAGTATTTACAACATTTATAAAAATACTCAAAAATGAAAACATATCGAATTGGAGTCCATAGGTAGTATATCTTTGTTAAAAATCATCAGAATATAGGGAGATGATGGTATTTGGGGAGTTTCCCAGAGTAGGGTGGCTGAGTGGTTTTCATCATGATGGTTAGGGATATGGAATAAGAATGGATATGAATACGAAATAGGGGTGTATCATGGTCAAATTAAATGATATTTTGTGATGGATCAATTGAAACCGAAATATTTATATGGAAACAATTTCATTGAAAAAAAACAATGAAAATTATTTGTGACGTTCTCTGATGTATGTCACAAATAATCCTGAGTCGATGGGAATTTTCCATTGACATCTGAATCCATCAGAAATAGCCATCATGAATGCATAACATGTTGGGCACCAGTAAAGTCTTCCAAAACTATTTGTGACAAATTTAATAATTTTTCACAAATAACTACAATTTTCAATGGAATAATGCATCCCTTGAAAATAGTTCATGCTCAAAAACTATTTATGATATTGCATTTTTTTTATCAAAAATGTCATATCGTAATTCAGAAATGTTTTTCTAGTGTCATGAAAAATCCAATTTTGTAATATTTTTGAAATATAAGTTATATATTTATTTCAAAGTCATTAAAAAATCAACAAGTAAATATCTAAAATATCTCACATCGATTTAAAAATTAATTATATTTTTATATTCTTATCCCTTTTCAATTTCAAGTGTTGAATCATATCTTAAATAGGAATGTTTATATTTTTAATTTGTTTTGAATGATATAAGATATGTTTCATATTAAATGTTCTACTATTTTATTAACAAAATTAAATAATTTATGTGTAACATTTCAAATATATTATTTGAATTTTCCCATTCACATTTATTTTCTTAAATATTATGGTTCTTATTATGGGCGACAGATTCCAGTAGTATAAAAGAGGATTACGATTTGGATCCATGAATTTATTTAGAATGATGTAGTTATTGTTCTTTGTTTTGCTGGGATGTTTAAATTTTATCAATAACTCTACTATAATTCTAATTATGATGATCAGTTTTAATTTGTTTTTCTTATTTTTTATTACAATTGATGAGATGAGTGGTTGATTCCAGTTTATGAGATGATTTGGAGGCTAATGAATGTAGTATAGGTCATGGCATGGACATATATTGGGAATGAATTGTTTTTGGACATATTTTATATATATATTGACGTTTGCGTCTTGGGTTGGCTAAGGTTATAAGCTGACTGAGGTTACAATGAATGTGATTATGGTGACTTTGAATATATGTATGTATGAAAATGGGTGTATATTCTATGTAGGATGGGTTTATTATGAATTTGTTATTTATTTTATTAAATATCATACTTTTTAAACATATATTATTTTAATGAATTTCTGAAAATTTTATTTAGTGATGGTTGATGTTAACCACCACAAAACATAAATACCACTAACTATAATAGTAGCAACTAAATTCATATTATTTATTTTATTTTCACATTAATTTTTTTTTATAATAAAACTACCACTAAATAAATTATAAATGTAACGCGCCGACCCCAGTTACCCATTTTGTGTGCCTGTTTTCTAAGGCAGTAGTGCTTGTGTACCTGCTTGTATCTGTTTGAGGAGCCATAGGTTGGGCTGTGTGTTGGTATATATATGTATAATTGTATGTTTTGTGTTAATTCGCACCCCACCCGTGTTGGGAACTTAGTGTCGAACACCCCATTTCATGGGGAAGGGAATTTCCCCCAAGTTACTCTCCTTCCTGCTCCCTCTTCCCTAGGCTGTGATGGATGGATGCGACCTTACAGCCATGATTCTTCGGGTAGGTTTCGATTGGTGTGTTGTCAGCCCATGGGTTTTCAAGAAGGGGTTCTGGTTATGGTTTGTTTTCCCAAGTGTCTTCAGGATGAGGCCTAGGTGTTTTCAGGTAGGGATGGATGGTTGTGAGGCCCAAGTGTTTGCGGGCAGGGATGTGTGGTTGTGAGGCCCAGGTGTGTGCGTACAGGAAGAGCGTGGTAGCATCAGGACTTTTGCTGTTAGGGATGAGTAGCTTGCTAGTGGGGGAAATGGTGGTGCGGGGTGCCCATATGTTTTGTTCTTTTACTATTACCTTACTGCTTGTGTTGTTTGGTGAGTGTGGCCGGTGAGGTGGGATGGATAAACTCCTTGATAGATGTTTATTTCTCTATATCTCACGGGACTTTAGTACTTCTCCCCACTTGTGCACGAGAGCTATAGGTTCTTCCTACTAGGTATGCTTTGTATGGTCACCCTACGTTTACTTTCAGGTTGTTAGGAGGACTTTGGAGGCCATGCGAGACCGTACTAGTCTGGACGTTGGAGTTGCCGTTGGTCGCTGTTGTTTTCTACTTCGGCTTTTCTTTTCCTGTTGGTTTGTACTTTGGAGTTCTTGTACCTTATTCAGTTTTATTATTTAAAACATGCATGTAGTTTGGTTTTCTTTCCAGTTTCCAATACTTGGTGGTGTTTGGTGTTGACTCTTTCTTTCTCCCAATCTTGGTAAACTAAAAAGGGCAATTCCTCCCATATTGTGAAAATGTTACACCCTTGGTGCTAGTCGCCACTCTCGGGCATACTGGGGGCGGGAATCGGGGGTCATTCTCTCTTCTTCGACTTGAAGAAGGAAGGGAGAGGGCCTTTGCCGCCCCTTCCATCGTCTTTCCAAAGGCGGGCGGTGATAGAATGATATCAGAGGGGCGAGGTTAAGGGAAAGGATGGAGTCTGGAGTTAGTCACAGTGAGTATTGCATGGGATGGTAGGGATACAATGTTAGGTGATCATGGTTTGTCAAATAGACCAGGGGGACCTGTTAGGACACCGGATTTTAGGGCCCCTCGTGATCAGATGCAAGGAGTCTAAGCCTATCAAACGACCAAGTGAGACTACATTTATTGCAGGGTAGAGACCCTAGGGAACGTACATGCATCATACTGATTGTGTTTTAATTTATTTGGGGCACCTTGGGGGAAAAAATTTAATAATAATAATAATAAATTCTGCTACTACTCGGGTTTAGGCATTCTTTGTTTACCTTGCAGATATGGCACCAAGACGTTATCCACGACCATCTCGGGTGGTTGAGCCCCAGCAGATCGTGGCAGTTGACTAGCAGAGGGTTTACCGAGATGTGGAGGATGACTTGTGGTAGAGGGCTCTGCGCTCCTTCTAGTGACAAACCCTCGAGAAGTATGAGGGCATCGTTTCTCAATCAGTAACAGAGGGATGTCTCAAGGATCTAGCCATCACCTTCTCTTTAATCCGTGCTCCGAGTGAGTACCACATTCCATTGGACATCAGTTAGCTGAGAGGAGTAGAGGGTTAGTGGTGGACGGTTTTCCTGGGAGAGAAGACAGAGGGAGAGGTTTCATTGGGCAGTTTCGAGAAGGAATTTTGATGAGTTCCTCTCCTCTATGGTGAAGGTTGAGAAGAGACAGGAGTTTCTTTCCCTTCAGCAGGGAAGCATGTCAGTGATGGAGCAGGGGATCAAGTTCAAATATCTCTTGCACTTTTCCCTGGATCTCTATCCGGATGAGGAGTCTCGGGAAAGATGGCTAGAGGAGGCACTCCGTCCTTCACTCTAGTACGTTGTCACTCCCTTCACTCTTCCGACGTACCTAGCAGTACAGAAGAAGGTCAAGATAGTATAGAGGATGCACTCGAAGGGAGGAAATCCATGAGAAGGGAACCAGCTCAGTTCATTAAAGGGGAAGGTGGTCACCAGCAGGTCTCCAACGACAGGGCCATTCAAGTTTCGACAAGCAGGGTTTTGGCCTCTTCAGTTCCAATCCTGAGCATCTGGCCCTCACCCTTTTCTCGTTGGGCCAGGACCGAAGTGTTTCTCTTGCGGAGTGTTCATACATGTTCATAGTAGGTGTCTGACTCAAGCTCCACATGGTGGAAGTGGGATGTTTCAGCACCCACCTCAGCAGCATCCGTTGTAGGAAAGGCCTTTCCAGCAGCCACGGCAGGCCCCTGGCCCTCCGAGGGATGACCTTGCGGGAGGAGATCGACACCGGGGTGCTCCTCAGGGACCTCGACCCTGGCGTGGTCAGGGAGGTGGTCGACAACAGCAAGGCAGATGAGCTAGACGTGGAAAGTTGCACGCTGTAGAGTTAGTAGCCCTGATGGTACCAGAGGTCATTCGAGGTACGATCAGTTTATTCAGCACTATTGTTTCTTCCTTGTTTTATTCGGGAGTTTCACACTCATTTGTTACGCCTGAATTATCCCATGATCTGGGTCTGGGTACCGAGAGACTATCCGTGCCCATATTGTTTAGAACACAAGTTGGGGTGTCAGACCAGCGTATTGTACTTCTTCCAGGGGTGTAGACTGATGTTGGGACCGCATCTGTCCAGTGGATACCTTCTTTCATTGCAGATGAATCAATACAATGTCATTCTAGGCATCGACTGGTTATTCTTCGTGCATGCCACCATCGACTGCTATCAGAGAAGGATTTAATTCTCCAACGAGGATGGATGGCATGTGGATTTTGTTTGGGATTGGAGTTATCAGGAGGGGAGTCGACATGTGGAGCCACTCCTTTCTATGCTGAATGAGATGTCAGTAGAGTCGGTGGACGCAAGAATGATAGAAGTCCCAGAGGTCATAACAGAATTCCCTGATGTCTTTCCCGATGAGGTGGTGACTCTACTCCCTCAACGTGACGTTGAGTTTGGGATAGACTTACAGCCTAGTGCCTGCCCGATCTCGATCGCTCCTTATCGGATGACACCTTCTGAGTTGCGGGAGTTGCGGATTCAGATTGACGATTTGATAGATAAGGGCTTTGTTCGACCCAGCATGTCACCGTGGGGTGCTCCAGTTTTGTTCGTAAAGAAGGTAGATGGTATCCTACGACTGTTCATAGACTATCGGAGGTTGAATTAGGTGACGATCAAGAATCTTTACCCCCTCCCATGGATAGACAATCTTTTCAACTAGTTGAGGGGAGAAGGTTGGTTCTCTAAGATCGATCTGCGGTCTGGATACCACCAGTTGAGAGTGAAGGAATGTGATATCTTGAAGATGGATTTCAGGTGCATATATGGCCACTTTGAGTTCGTGGTCATGTCGTTTGTCATTACAAACGCACCAGCTACGTTAATGAACCTCATGAACTCTATTTTCCAAGATTTTATGGACTAGTTCATTATGGTGTTCATCGACGACATCCTTATCTACTCCAGATCAAAGGAAGAGAATGTTGAACATCTTAGGGAAGTTTTGAGAGTCCTTCGACAGCACCAACTTTATGGGAAACTGTCTAAGTGCAAGTTCTTAACATGAGATATACATTTCCTTGGACACGTAGTGTCTCAGAGGGGAATAGCAGTAGACCCGTCGAAGGTCGAGGTAGTCGTTTCTTGGGAAGAACCCAAGAACGTGGTAGAAGCTCGTAGTTTCTTGGGTTTGGTAGGCTATTATCGGAGGTTTTTCAAGACTTCTCCCGTGTTGCAGCTCCGTTGGCAGCATTGACTAGGAATGACTAGGCCTTCATGTGGAGAAACCAGGGCTAGAAAGATTTCAGCTACCTAAAGGAGAAGTTGGTTAGTGCTCTAGTACTCAGATTACCAGAGGATGGGGTGTTGTTTGAAGTGTTCTATGATGCTTTTGGCCGTGGGTTTGGATGTGTTTTGATGTAGTAGAAAGGAGTGATCTCTTATGGGTCTATGCAGTTACGTCCTCGTGAATGTAACTATTCCACCCACGATATGGAGCTCACGACCGTGGTGTTCGCATTGAAGTTGTGGCGGAATTATCTCATCAGAGAGCGCTTTGTGGTCTTCTCAGATCACAAGAGCTTGTGTTATATCTTTTCCAAACGATATTTGAACTTGTGGCACCAGATATGGGTCGATTTCCTCCAAGATTATGACTTTGAGATCTCTTATACTGAGGGAAATGGAAATGTTGTGGCTGATTCCCTAAGGAGTAAATCACTGAAGGAAGTAGTTCGGGAATCTGTAGATGCTTGGAGACTGATGTAAGAGTTAGCGGCCTTGCATTTGGATGCAAGGGTGGAAGGTGGTAGAGGTTGTCTGTTTTAGATGACTGTAGTACCCTCCTTAGTGGTGTAGGTGGAAGAGACTCAGTGGGGGGACTCGGAGGTGGAAGTGATGTGGGATCGTTTTTATAAGGGAAATTCTTTTGAGGGATTGTTGGGGGATGGTCAGCATCAGATGCTTTTCTGTGGAAGGCTTTTCGTTTCGGAGATGATGCGTAGAGGTGTTATTCGTGAGTTCCATGGAATGGATTTAGCGGTACATCCTGGGGTCTCAATGATGTATCAAGGCCTGAGGAGACAGTTTTGGTGGCTCGGGGTAAAGCGGGAGGTGGCAGAGTATGTAGCAAAGTTCTAGATGTGTCCGCAAGTAAAGGCTGAACATCGTTTTCCTTGAGGGCCGTTACAGCCGTTAGATGTTCTCGAGAGGAAGTGGGATGACATCTCGATGGACTTTTTCACAGGGCTACCCAGGGATCAGGGAGGCTATGATGCCATCTGGTTAGTGGTGGATCAGTTGCCAAAATTAGCACACTTATTAGAGATTAAGGAGTTGAGCCCGGTGAGCACCTTAGCCTAGAGGTATGTCGATTAGGTGGTGCGGTTTCACGGGATCCAGAGATCTGTTGTCTCCGATCGATACACACGGTTTACCTCATGAGTCTGGAGGGGATTACAGCATGCCTTTGGCTCCCAGCTATGCCTTAGCACTGCTTTCCACCCCTAGACAGATGGGAAAACAAAACGAATGATCCAGATGTTGGAAGACATGCTGCAGTCATGTGCTCTGGATTTTGGGGGATCATGGGTACGACACTTACCTCTAGTGAAGTTTGTTTATAACAATATCTTCCACTCCACTATTGGTATGACACCTTTTGAGTCCTTGTATGGAAGGCTGTGTCGTTCACCCATTTGCTAGACATAGATTGGGGAAGTAGCTGTTCTTGGGCCAGAAGTGGTGTTGGGAACCACTGAGAAGGTTCAACTCGTGCGTGAGAGGATGAAGGCATCCCATGACCAGTAGAAGTCTTATTCCGATCGTAGGAGGAGGCCCTTGGAGTTCGAGGTTGGGACCTCGACATGTGTAGTGACAGTTTGGGAAGGGGAGTAAGCTCTCCGCTAGGTTCATCGGACCTTTCGAGGTGTTGGGACGAGTTGGTGAAGTGGAGTATCACCTAGAGTTTCCACCTTAGTTGGAGAATGTTCACAACATCTTTCCTGTTTCCCATATTCGTCAATATCTACACGACGACTCCCACATCATCGATTGGGGAGAGTTATATGTCTAAGACAATGCGACCTTCATATAATAACCAATAAAGATCGAGGATCGTAAAGAGAAAGTGCTTCGTGGAAGAATTATCCCCTTTGTTCTTGTGTTGTGGAGTCATGGTGGCCTGGAAGAGAGCACTTGGGAGTGGGAGGCCCAGTTACGCCTTCAGTACCCAAATCTATTTTTTACTTCCTTGTTTTTTTTGTTCTGATCCTTGATGAGATATTGTACCTTATGCTTTGATATATGAAATACTTATTTCAATTAGCTATTAGTTGATTTGTTCCATGTTCTCTATGTGTATGTTCGAATGTGTAACGATGGGAAAACCTGACTGGTAATTTGGACGCATTAATGTGTATTCGATTATACCCATGAAGGTGAGTCAGTGCCGCCCAAAGTGGTTAATATCCTGAGATATAGGAGGGCACTTCCTAACTCATGTGTTGGACAGTGTGATCTTTGTGCTTGTTGTGAATGTTTTTGGTTGATAACTCTTGGGAGAGTGTTCATGGACGTAGGGGGAGGGTTCTGTTCCAGCTATCGAACAACTCAGGGGTTTTCTCCTGAGAAGTATCTTTAGAGGGTTGTTGTTTCAACCCCACTTTTCTCATTTCTAGGTTCTTATTATATTTTCAGGGATGATAATGGTTTGAGAAATATTTGATGCAATGGCCCAGGTTTTGGGGTCCATTACATGGTAAAAAATTTGATGTTTGAGGGGTTCTAGGTGGTCTAGAAGGGCATCCCAACTTATCGGCGACTCCTTGAGGTAGCCTTGGCCTACCGGTAGCCTCGGCCTACTGGTAGACCTTCCCTACCGATGAACTTGGGTTACAAGTAGCCGAGATATATTGGCGGCTCTCGGATACTGATATCTCTCGGCTACCTATAGATGCCACCAACCAGTAGCTCTCGGCTTCTGGTAGCTCTCAGCTACCGGTATCACTCGGCAACCGGTGGATCTCGGCTACTGGTAGCTATCACCTACCGGTAACTCTCGGCTACCGGTAGCTCTCGTGTACCAGTGGCTCTCAGCTACCGGTAGCAGTCGCCTACCCCCCACGGGTTTTCTAGTAGCGCATCCTTTTTATGAAAATTGGTTTTCAAACCACATTTTGACCCCTTTAATCCTGTTTTCAATCCCATTAATGCCCATTATTGGAATTTAAATTAAATGATTGGTGAGGTAACCTAATTAAATGAAAAACCATGCAGTGTGCATCAGTTAAAACAGCCCTCAAAGGCGGGGACCTTTTAAGTTACGTGTGGGGTGGCCCATCAGCGTGGTCATCCCACGATCCCGCTTCTTCCATGATTTTGAGTTGTTCTCCATACCGTAACCGTCTAGGGGATGCTGTATATTAGTCTTTATACACTAAAGTCTTCTCTTTCTCCCTGATTTTCTTTTTTTATCACCTTGCACTCAGAGTACCCTTCCTCACGACAAGTCGTACCCCTGTTGCAAAGATTTCCTTGATCGTGTTCTGTGGAGTTCCTGCTACTCATGATTTCCAATTCCCACGGGTGGACATAACGTCGATCCTTGATCAATCAGGTAGATATTTTCTACTTTGTCTCTTCTTTCTATGTATCATGCGGGGTGGGCATGATTTTGTCCCTGTGGAAATTGACGAAACCCAACTTAATGTAGATAATGAATGGACCATTAAAGAATAAAATAGGGGGTGATCGATGTCCTGTTGTGAATTTTTGTTGTTGATATGTGTTGTAAATTATACGGGCATATGCTCGCTGAAAATCGTGACCATTGGCGGATTTTCTTTGTGCACTAATGAACCTCGATGTTCCTGGATGTTTAAATAACCGTAACATGGAATTGTTGAATTACGTATACTTGGTTAAATAAATTGAAAGCACCAGGATTAACCCTTTTTTGTGATAACAATGGTTTAAGCATAATGGAATTAAAACCATAGAGTGTGTTAAATCTTTTAAATCTGAAAATACCTATTTGGGCCTTCGTTGTGTTGTTGGTAGTGATTTAGTTTTTTTCCTTCACGGGCCGATTACAGGAGACCTTATAGTTTTCTTGGATGGGATCTCCTGTTGTTATACTCTCGCTGGTTGTGAATCTGAGGCTGTGGGGGGGGGGGGGGGTGTTAATCTTCTTATATCACGAATTGGGGTGGAATCCTCTAATGTTGAGAAACCATTAGCTTTTGGAGTTTGGGGGTATGGGGCTGTGTCTTGGGGTTGTTTTGTTTCCAGTACTTTGAGGGATCTAACTTGATCCCTAGTTGTTGTGACTTCATAAGAGAACCAGGTGTGAATGCTTAAATTACCTAATGTTTTTTCTTTCTGTCGATTTTGATATTTCATCTGTAAATGTTCCTGTTATTTTCCCAGTAGTGAAGGGATTAACTCATACTGAACTGTTATGAATGATAACTTGAATAGGGGAACTGGGAACTGGTTGTTGTGTGCCTGTTTTCTGAGATAGTAGTGCTTGTGTACCTGCTTGTATCTATTTGAGGAGCCATAGGTTGGGTTGTGTGTGGGTATATATATATAAAATGGTATGTTTTGTGTTTAGTCGCACCCCACCAGTGCTGGGAACTTAATGTCAGACACCCCATTTCATGGGGAAGGGCGTTTCCCCATAGTTACTCTCTTTCCTGGTCCCTCTTCAATTAGCTGTGATGGCTGGAGGCGACCTTACACCAAAGATTCTTTGGGTAGGTTTTGATTTGTGTGTTGTTAGTCCAGGTGTTTTCAGGCAGGGGTTCTGGTTATGGTTTTTTTTCCCAGGTGTCTTCAGGATGTGGCCCAGGTGTTTTCGGGCAGAGATGGATGGTTGTGAGGCCCAGGTGTGTGCGGGTTGGGATGTGTGGTTGTGAGGCCCAAGTGTGTGCGGGCAGGAAGAGTGTGGTAGCATCAAGACATTTGTCGTCAGTGATGAGCAGCTAGCTAGTGGGGGAAATGGTGGTGTGGGGTACCCAAATGTTTTTTTCTTTTATTATTACCTTACTGCTTTTGTTGTTTGGAGAGTGTGGCTGGTGAGGTGGGATGGATTGACTCCTTGATAGATGTTGGTTTCTCTGCTTCCCATGGGACTTTAGTACATCTCCCCACTTGTGAACGAGAGGTATAGGTTCTTCCTACTGAGTATGCTTTGTATGCTCACCCTACGTTTACTCTCAGATTGTCAGGAGGAATTCGGAGGCCATGCAAGACCTTACTATTCTGGATGTTGGAGTTTCTGTTGGTCGCTGTTGTCTTCTACTTCGGCTTTTCTTTTCCTATTGGTTTGTACTTTGGAGTTCTTGTACCTTGTTCAGATTTTTTATTTAAAACATGCATGTAGTTTGGTTTTCCTTCCAGTTTCCTATACTTGGTGGCGTTTGGTGTTGACTCATTCTTTCTCCCAATCTTGGTAAACTAAAATGGGTAATGCCTCCCATATTGTGAAAATGTTACACCCTTGGTGCTAGATGCCACTCTAGGTCCTACTGGAGGTGGGACTCGGGGGGTCATTATCTCATCTTCGACTTGAATAAGGAAGGGCGGGGGCGTTTTCTGCCCCTTCCATCGTCCTGCCGAAGGTGGTTCGTGACAGATTATATATCATTATCAGCCCTGCATTATTTCTAAAATGCATATATAGTCATCTTAACCAATATTTTTATGATTTATAACATAGATATATGGTTATGGTTGGCATTATTATGATATATTCTAAAAACAATTCTAGTATAGTGCCATGAAGGTCACGATTTACATTAGTTAATTGGATAGGGTTGGAATAATCATTATACATAATTAATGGTATTCTGAAATGGTTCTAAAGAAATTTTATGTGGTATTAATTTAAATTATTATTAATTAATATTTTTTTTATCGAATTATTTGATTCACTTATTATTAGACTGGTTAAATTTAGAAATGGTGGTTTCAACAAACTAAGTTAAACTTGGACCCTATTTAGGTCTCCATTTAGTATCGAAGAAGAATATATAGATGTATGATTATATATTGTCAAGAGACCTTGTAATTGATTGTTGATTGCTAGATGGGTTGGAGTTTGAATTCGCGACCGACACAGTGTTCGAGACCGTGTAATTTTTTGTTTATTTGTGTGAGATGATTCTTTTATTGTATTACTATTAGGATTGTATTTAGTTACATTATCTCTTTTCGTCACATTAAAAATGTATTATATATTTGATTATTCATATATATTTTATTTGGTGGTTTTTCTACTAAATTTTATTGTTTCCAAAATTTCTGATACTTTATTATATATTCTAATATGATTATAATATTTTGTTGTAACACTGTAAATAGAAGGTATTGTAACCCCACTATACTTATCACACCCCTGTAATTAGTTAGCGGCCTCTAAAATTTGATTATAAGTGATTTAGGTCCCATAACCAACCTGTTTCAGCCTTGTGAAAGTGTTCTAGAATGGGGACGTTGCATTGAACATTTCTCAAAACCAATCACACCACTATAATTGTGTATGATCCATTATTTTCAAAAGCATTAAGAGCTAGTGAAAAAATATCAATCCCATTTTCTATATGTATATATATATATATATATATATCCAAAAGATATAAGAATTCAGTTAAAGAGAATGTAATCAAATGTTCATGTGTTATAATGTAATATAGAATCCTCAAAACAAACCCCTATAATATGATCCTTGGAATCATCATTTAATGCACGTATAAACTAACGATGGATTCCATTATTGGGAAAGAGAAGTACGGTTCCATCCTTTATTATTTATTTGGGATCTGGTATCATATAACCTTTACAACTTCATGAATTATCCATGAAACATTCACATGATTAATGTCATCAACATGTCTAAAAATGACTAAAATAATTACATATAATTGAAATAATAAATATAAATTTATAGTATTACATGATTTTTAACTATAATACATGATTATTGTTCACTGTTTTGAAATTCTAATTGACCACAATATTTTCCCAAAATTCTTCTTGTGAAATTCTCTATTGTAATGGAAATAATGGATTCATTAAAACAAGAAAATATTCTTGATGATATGATGATTCTTTAATCAAGTGTTGATTATGATTTTCATTATTTTTTTCATTAATTATGATCCACTCCCTCCATTAAAAAATTATTACTTTTGAAATTTTTATTTTCTTTTCTTAATGGTTTGATATATCATTAGATTATAGTTTCAGAGATTTTAGTAATTGGGAATCTAGTCTACTGATATAAAATTCAATATAAATAGTGTTATAAAAGTGGAATTCACATAATTACTGATAGAAATTTATATTTCTAGATATTTATCCTAGGAAATTATTAATAATTAGATGTATGGAACACATAGACATAAATATCTAGTTTATATTTTTCATTGGACACTACCTTTGGGACTATTCCACCATTTATGTTGAGTGAATATTATATCGTGAAACATGGCTCTGTCAAATATAGATACCTTTGCATAAATATCAATACATAAAATCATTGAGAAGCTCTAAAAAATAAATTTCACTCTAAAAAAAATATTAAAAAAATGTTTTCCCTAATAAGGGGAGGTCTAGACAATTTGACTCATCAATATTGAATTCCACTACAAGTTGTTACAGAATTAATGTTCCAAAAACAATTCATTTTTTCATACTCAAATTTATATATGGAAAATGATGGCACAAAAAACATACTTCTCTCAAGATGATAAAATTAATTTATGGGGCTTCTCTCATTCACCAACCAAAAGTAAAAATCATATAGTTTGAAAGAGCAATCAGCTTCCAATCCTTATGCAATGTTCACAATAATCAAGAGGTCTTTTGAAGGGGGTTTTCTAGGGCTATGGGACGGTAGGAATATAATGTCTAAGAGAGAGAAGAATAGGGGTAAAACACCAACATGGAAAAGGCAATGAACATTTTTTTGAAGTGAGAAATGAAAGGAAATGGAAATACGTATTTAAGAGGGAATGAAAATGTGAAATAAGACACAAAAATGAAAATAAATATGAAGGGAATGAGAAGATTTAATATTTACAAAACAAAAAACATCTCCCCATGACATAAGAATATTATGCAAGTGTTCTTTTTTTCTTTCTTTTTCTTTTTTCTAAAGTTGACCTTAAAACAGATCTCAGACTCATATCCTAACCCATGACTGATCACCGCATGATACTAATTGTAATAGTAATAATAAGATTAAAGGCTGAGAAAAAATGATTTTTGACCTACCCATGACACAACCCAATTTTTTTCTGATTTTTTTTTCATTTTTCTAATAATTTTATTATTGAAAACTTGTTAATAAAATTTGAAGAGATTAAATGAATTGTTTAATGATTTGTGATGGATTTAACAATTTGATAATGATTGGGGTGAGTTCATCATTATGTAGTTAAGCTTGTGATGTCCTTGATATTTGCTTTATATTTCCTTAAATTAACACCCATGTCACAAGTTGACGTTGATTGGAATTCCTAAGTAATAAAGCTTTAATCCAAGCCTTAACATAACTAGGATTCTATAATCAATCAGTACTTGATTTTGGTAGGGTATTTATGGTTCCAATAATCCATGGAATCTATATGTTAAATTAAAAAAGTAATTAATACATGACATGTTATGTTTAACATACACAATGTTAATTTGAAGAATATTCACCGAGAAAATAATCTCAATCACTTAACATCCCTAAATTTTGAATCACCCTAATAATAGACTTAATCAGCCATTAATATCATTACTAATATGGTAATATATGTTAATGGTGATTAATTATAAATAGAACAGAAAGAATGGGATAAGAAAATAGTTTTACGTCGAACACACACACAAACGATGAAGGTAATTAAATACCAAATTTAGATTGAATGAGAAATCTAGTGAAGAGAATGGGATTAAACTGTATTTAAACTATTTCAAGAACACTAATATAAAACTATAGTATGTTTATGAGAATAATAGATACTGAAGAATAAACATTCATTAAAAGAGATTTACAAAAACAACACTTATGGGATTACAAATAAATAAAAGCACAAAGGTAAATGAAATCAATGAGAGGAGGAAGGATCTCTCAAGTGAAAACATGAGAATAGATGGTCCTCCCAAGCCTTTGGAAATGATTTGGTCAGGACGATATGTGCTACTCTCTTCTTAAATACCAACCACTAGGCAAAGAGAGGATGGGGATGTATTTATATCCCAATGTTGTGTGTTGTTTGCATTCCAAACCTACCCCACCACTTGCATCGCCAATTTGATGTATTGGACAGACAAATCTCGAGACAAGTTATTTTTACAAGTTGTAGATAAATATATCCTCTTTATACTCTGAACATTTGGTTTCCATGGGACTTAAGTATCCAATGTTATGGATGGTTGATAAAACAAAGTTAATCAATCCATTTCGATCCCAACTTTTTAGGGTCCAAAATGTGAATGGGTTGTTGACTAAGAATATACCTTCCAATCCTAATAATTGATTCAAAAAAGTCAGCCACCAATATGTTATCTTTCACACTGAAAAATATCATCTTGATTTAATCATTAAATCATGTCATATGTCATGAAAAGTGTCCAAATATTAATTCCCATACAGAATGGTTGGATAGACTTCAAAGAATTAGTTGGGCCCCTTGTTCTTGGAGTTGGGACCTGAAATTTTTATCCATTACTCATTTATTATTACTTGAATGTGTGAGGTTAATTAAGGAATTTTTTATTTTTTATTGAGCTTAGTAATTCTATCTTCATGGATGGTCCAGTTTCTCACATATTCTATGGGCCTTATTGTGTGGTCCATCTGAGCCTTCAAATGGAAGAATTGAATCACGATCCCTTCTAATGAAATGTAGGAAATTGAATTAGGAATACAAAAAAATAGAAAGCACACAATTTGGATTAGTAGGGTGATAGGTGTAAATAAAATAGTAAAATGACTCAATTGTACTACTTCTAAAAATGCTCAAATATTATACTTAGTTTTAAAACATTAATATTTCACACAAATTACGCACATTTCATAAAAAATAAGTAAAGGGAGTATATAATAATTCATGAAAATATTAATAAAATCAAGCTCTCCTCATGCTCTATAATACATTTAGAATTTAGAAATTTAGAATTATCATAACCCGAATTATGTTTAGCAGCTATCTTGAGAACAACAAAATGGTATCTTATAATAGGATTTTAAAAAATTGGTTGTTGTTCATGAACCATTCACATTGAGTGGAAAAATGATGAATTTTTTTTCATCATCATTATTGGAACCCAATAGTGGTTTTCAACTTTTTTGTGTTTCATCATCAATTTCCTATCATCTAGTTTTGACATACATAGAAGATTTAGGGAAAAAAAATAAGGGGGCGTCCACTATCTCTCAATCTATCATCAACATCCTGAATTTAACATATCATTAATTTATACAAAAAATATATGTTTGATCTTATCTAATTTCTGAAAAATGATGGAAAAAATTATATAAACCTACAATACATACATATATAGAAGAAAATTATATATATAAATAATATATATAATTCTATGCATAGAGTTCTAAGAAAAATATTATATAGAACACTAGAATATTCATATAAGATTACCTAAAAGTCCCATGGAGTATATAATAGAGGGGTAGAATGAATGAAAATATCCATCAAATCATAACAGTACATGTAATTAATATGAAAGAGTTTAAACAAAAAAAATTGATCATAACTCTATCTAAAATAGATAAATACATTGGAATATCTAATAAATGAAAAAAATATCTAAAATAATGTAGGGTCTGGAAAATTCTTCCAAGATAAGAATGTCCCCCCACAATCGCTTTTCAGAAGGAATCCATATATTTTACAAGTCAATCATGGTGAAGGGACTGAAATTGAGTTCAATTTATTGTAAGGAAATTGAAGGATTTCAAGAATTCAAGGTTTCTAAGTATCTCTCATACCATCACTGGGAGAGGTTCGCGGAGAAGATGGATTGTGAACCACCAGGTATACAAGACGGCCCGCAAATCGCTGGCCTGTGAGTAGATGTCTAGAAAGAAAGGAAAAATGAAAACCACATCAATCGAATGAGATGTGCACATAAGGCCATTCCTAAAACCATACTATGAACCAATTTGTTAAAGGAATGAAGACAACCGGAAGGGTTCTGTGAACAGTTCTCACAAACTGAAGCCTCCACAAACCCTTGTTGACCGATTCATCTGTGGTTTAGAATATTGCTTCAATGGGCCTTCACAAATGGTGTCACATTCCCAATAGCTGTTATCTAACTGGTGATCAATAAAAGGATCATATTAGAAGTAGAAAAAGAGAATAAAGAGATGGATAAAAAGAATGATGAATGATGAAATCTTGAGGGAGAATTAATGGTTATGCTTTTGCTTCTGTCATGCTTCATCGGCCAAGCTCGAACTGCAAACTAGTTCATCCACATGAATAGTCAGTCATGAACCATAAAATAAGGAATTGAATAATAATAATAATAAAACATGCGAACATAACTGGTGAAACTCAAAATAAAGACATCTTGTTGAAGAATTTACCGTGAATTGTAATCCCTCAGTCCCTCCATCAAATTGGTGCTCCACATAGCACACCTCTATGTGGACAGAACCCGGCGTCGTGTGTTGCATCGGTAGGTGACTGGATCCAAAAGCATCATTCATTGCTGTGTACCACCATGGTATGTGGTAGAAAATTCCCATTCCCCATACCACATTGGAACAAGGATGACCTCTCGGTAGGCATACTGAAGTACCCCGGGACACCCTGAGAGGGGAGGGGTGAATCAGGGTGACCACTTTTTCTTTTAATGTGTTGGATCTTGTTCCCACGTTGGTAGGAACTTGTTGAACCTGTATGATGATTATGATCAAAATGACAACATTCACATGCACAGAGAAGACACAACCATTTTTACTTGGTTCACCACTAAGGGCTACGTCCAAGGAGCATACGCCGTCAGGTTTCCGGTCGTACCTAAATTCACTATGCTTCACTAGCTGCAGATACAAAAGTTCGGGTATAGACACTCTGTCCCAGGCTCACTGCCTTTACAATAGTTCAGGGATAGCTCACTGCGTCCCTCGGGTCACTCCCGTTGACTCCCCCTGGCTCACTGTCGTTGGTGAAGTCCCACTCAGTTTATAGACGTGAAGGTCTCTTCTTCATTTGCATAAGAGTGCATCCTTTGTTGTATGTAGATGATCTATTGAAGTCCGATTCTCACTAGAAGAAGAATATCACTTTTCCTCAAATGAACCGAGCAATCTCTCGGCTTTCGTGCAGCTCCAAACACGCCGGTGGGCTTCAGCAAAACCAGGCGCGCTTCTCCAAGACAGTCGCGCAAGTCCCACTACGGCGCGCAAGTCCACACTGGCGCGCAAGTGTCATCAACACAGTTGTGCGACTCTTCCTTCCCCAACTACAAACTTGCGTGGTCCACTTCCTTTCTCTTCCAAACCACCTTGGGCGCACAGCCAAACACCGGCGCGCAAGCTCTACTTGCGCGACAAAACAACCACCTGCGCGACTCAACCACCTGCGCGACGAGAGCTCGAACAATCTCTCGGCCTTGAACTCCGTCAGAAATGAGGAGGGGTGGTCCAGTATTTATAGGCAAACTGGACCCCCTGCGCGGCGGCGCGCAAGTCCCTCAACGGCGCGCAAGTCTTGTCTTCAATAAACTATGTCGCGCAACTCACTTGCGCGACCCAACCAACACTTGCGCGACCTTCTTTCCTTAGCCAAATTTTGATGTTCTGATCCTCAAAAACATATGGCGCGCAAGTCTTTTATCCTCCAAGAGCACGGCGTGCAAGTACCTTTGCCAAAAACACTTTACTTTATTGGCCGATTTTTAGGCCCAAAAATTTGGCAAACACTGGGAAACAGTGCCACCTTCACAACTGTTTTCTGCTTGAACGGTATGATCGCTTTATTGGTTCACACCCTGAACTTCCACTGAGGATTGACAACAAACACAAACCATACACCAAATCATACTTTGAAGAACCTGGTTCCAACAATCTCCCCCTTTGGGTTTGTTGGCAATCAGAATAAATTCAATAGATCTCCAACCATGAGCAAATCCAAAACGCAAGAATCAACTCAGCCAACACTCTAAGTCTACGTGAGCAATGCTCGGTGTAGAAAACAAGAGAGAAGCTTGAATTGGGTCTTAGTGTTTTGAAATCGTACACGAAATTCTCTATCCCGATGTTATCCTTATTAAACTTTTCATCACAATCTAACACTTCTCATCACAGAAGAATTTCTTGCCTTGAATTTATTCCTTTCTCCCCCATTGACAATAAAACCAAAGACCGAAAAGTTTGTTCAACGTTCAGCTCAAGCCATACTCCCCCTGGATAGTATCTCCCCCATAAACCTGCATCACAGCCATAAGCAAATAAAAACAGTTAAAACAAACGGGGAGAGGGGACTTCCGGAGCCTCCTTATGCAGTAGAAGGTGGTCGAACACCGAGGTTCAACCGATGCTTCTCGAACACAGCCGCAGGCAATGGCTTGGTTAGGACATCAGCCACTTGCTCATTAGTTCCAACATGATCCATTTTAATCACACCTTGTTCAAACATTTCTTTGATAAAATGATACCGTATTTCAATATGTTTTGTACGAGAATGCTGAACCGGATTCTTCGTAAGATCAATTGCACTTTTGTTATCACAATAAATCACCATTGGTTGCTGCACCTTATCACCAATATCTGTTAGCTGCTGCTTCATCCAAAGAAGTTGAGTGCATGCTTTTGTGGCGGAGATATATTCAGCTTCAGCAGTACTAAGAGAAGTACTTTCTTGTTTCTTGCTCAACCAGCCAACACATTTCTGCCCAATATAGAAAGCTCCACCACTAGTGGACTTTCTATCTACGACATCACCAGCCCAGTCAGCATCAGAAAATGCTGATAATTCACTGTCCCTACCTGCAGCAAAAAATAACCCGAAGTTATGTGTACCTTGAATGTACCTCATGATTCTTTTTACTGCTGCCATATGTTCCTCCTTTGGATTACTCTGAAAGCGGGCCGCAAGGCATGTTGCAAAGACAATATCCGGCCTTGTCGCTGTCAGGTACAGTAGGCTGCCAATGATCCTCCTGTACATGGTGGGATCAACAGAGTTCTCATCCTCATGCTTTCCAAGTTTAGTTCCAACTGCAATCGGAGTTGACATTGGTTTGGAGTCTTGCATATTGAACTTCTTCAGCAGCTCTCTTGCATATTTTTCCTGAGAAATGAATGTGTATTCCTTCTTTTGAATCACTTGCAGCCCCAAGAAATATGTGAGCTCCCCAATCATAGACATTTCAAATTCTGATTTCATGTGGTTGGCAAATTCATCCACTGATTTCTTCCTACTTCCACCAAATATGATATCATCAACGTAGACAAGAACCATGAATTGATCTTTTGGAGAATTCTTCACATAGAGATTGTGATCAACTCCTCCTCTTTTGAATTCCAACTTCTTGAGATATGAATCTAGTCGTGAGTACCACGCCCGTGGTGCCTGCTTCAAACCATATAGAGCTTTCTTTAGTTTGCAGACCTTTGTTTCATCGGTACCCAAGACAAAGCCCACTGGTTGTTCAATGTAGACTTCTTCTTCGAGTACACCATTCAAGAATGCTGTCTTGACATCCATTTGATATACTTTATATCCTCTTTGGAGTGCCATGGCAAGGAAAAGCCTGATTGACTCCAGTCTAGCCACTGGAGCAAAGGTTTCTTCAACATCAATGCCTTCAATATGAGGGTATCCTTTACATACCAGTCGTGCCTTGTTTCTGATGACACTTCCATGCTCATCAAACTTATTTTTGAAGATCCATTTGGTACCAATCACATTGTGACCTTCGGGTCTCTGGACAAGATCCCATGTCTGATTCTTATCAATCTGATCTAATTCATCATTCATGGCTTTCACCCAAGATTCATCTTTTGCAGCTTCTTCGAATGAGGATGGCTCTAAAACTGATCGAAATGCAGATTGCGTGGTATTCCTCATCCTTCTGGTTTGAGTGGGTGCACTCCTATCCCCAATTATGTTGGATGGATCAATCTCAGCTCTTCGATTTCTCCTGCATGGTTCAGTAGTATTCTCTTCAGCCATAGTTTCTTCTTCCGATTCTTCTTCTGAGTCATCATCATTATATGATTGATGAGTGTTTTGAATAGCTTCCTCTATTTCTGCATTTGTAGTTTCTTCATGTCCACATTCTTCATGAATTTCTATCACATCAGCATATGACGTCTGTGAAGCATTTGTGGTTTTCTCTTCAATTATCTTAACATCATTGCTTTCCACAATCCTTCCCAAACGATTGTTGAAACATTTGTAGGATTTGCTGTTCATTGAGTAACCGAGGAAGATTCCTTCATCTGCGTTGTCACCATATTTCCCCTGATTTCTTTCTTTGTTCCTGATGAAGCACTTACTTCCAAAGACACGAAAGTATTTTACAGAAGGCTTCCGTCCATGCCACAATTCATATGGTGTCTTCGTCTCACCCATATAAAGTCCTGTTCGATTCTGAATGTACACTGCAGCTTGAACAGCCTCTTTCCAGTAATTTTGTGGAATACGACTCTCAATCAGCATAGTTCGTGCCATGTTGTTCACCTGTCGATTCCTTCGTTCAACAACTCCATTTTTTTGTGGAGTTCTCACTGCAGCTACCTCATGTTGTATCCCATGCTTCTCCAGATAATTTTCAAATTCAATGGACGTGTATTCTCCTCCATTGTCAGATCGCAACACTTTGATTGTTCGTCCAGTATCATTCTCGGCGATTCGCCGATATGTTTTCATGCAGTCAAGGACCTGTCGTTTCCGGTGAATGACCATCACACATGCCATTCGACAATAGTCATCTATGAAAAGGACAAAGTACCTTTCTCCATGAGTTCCGGAAACATTTATTGGACCACAAACATCTGTATGAATCAGATCAAGAAGGTTTGATGCCTTTTTCTTCTTTGGCCGATATGAACTGCAGACCAGCTTCCCACGAATACAAGCATCACAGGATTTTTCACGCTCACGCTTCAAGTTGGGGATTTCCATGACAATTCTCAATTTTGATATTTTCTCCATGTCTTGTTGATTGATGTGTCCCAATCTCCGATGCCACAAATTGTTTTCTTCTTCAACAGTCATGTAACATACATTTTCTTCACTATCAACCTGATACAAGTTGCCTTCTGTTCTGCATCCTTTCATAAGTGAATTTCCGGTTTTTCCCTTGATGGTGCAGCCTTTCTGATTAAAAGTAACTATAAGTCCTGAGTCACAGAGTTGACTCACGCTAAGGAGATTATGGCGTAGGCCATCTACGTAAAGGACTTCAGTCTTCTTTAGTTCTCCATTAGGTAATTGGGTACTTCCACTTCCTTTGATTTTCAGAGCCCCATCATTACCAAATCTTACTGTACCATCAACATTCTTTATGATATTCGTTAGTAGGCCGGCATTACCCGTCATATGAGATGAACAACCGCTATCCAGAATCCAGGTACTGTTGTTCTTTGTAGCTTTGAGGGCTACCTCTGCAAGGTTCGATTTCTCAATCTTCTTCCTTTCCTTCCATGAGACATTAGATTGAGTATATAGGACTGATGGCCTTTCAACTATCTCTTCCGCATACCCAGGTTCTTCATAGTCAAAGTCTTCTGTGAGAGGTGAGAACCTGTTTAAAAGAGCAATACTGTCTTGCTGACGGGACTTGACTTGTCTTGAACTTTGGTATGAGGTGTCTATGTCTCTTCTCTGCCTGCAATTAACGGCCTTATGACCAAAGTTAGAACAACAAAAACAATATTCATAGAAATTATTTCTTCTATGAGAATTAGGATATGAGATTGTTCTCCTTTGTTGAGCATCTATATTTTCTCCATTCAGATAGCTTCTTGCCTCTTCACAGTAAGACATGGTATGGCCCAGATAGCCACAGAACTGACACTTCATGAGAGGAAATGTCTTCTCACTTGAATTTCTCCTTATACCTTCTTCCTTGGGAGAATAGTAAGTCTGTCTTTCATTTTTGAATGTTTGAGGATAATTTTCAGGTCTCCTTTTAGTTTGGATTGAGGGTTCCTTTTTCAGCACTCTAGGTAACATTTCATCATGTTTAACTTTCATCTTGTCTTTCTTTTGGATCTTTTCACTTCCAGCAGTTGATGACTTAGCCTCACAGCCAATTCCACTCTTTCCCATGCAAGCAGGTCTTTGATCACTCAAGACTTTTCCAACCCCATCTGAACCACACTTGGCTCTTGCAAGTAATTCTGCATCTGAGAATCTTCCGAACTGTATTTTCTTCCTCGATTATTTTGGAACTGATTCTGTCTCCATTTTACTCCTTAGAGTAACTACTTCCTCCTCAAGACCCTCAATAGTCTTGGATTTTTCATCCAGTCTGGATGTGAGGTCATTGATGACCTTTGCCTGCTCTTCAATTCTCAGCTTCAGATCAACTGCATCATCATTGCTTTGAATTATTTTAGATTGTACCTTCACAAATTCTTCCAGTCGTTCAATTTCAGCTTCAAGTTGATCAACATATTCAGTTGATTCTTCTACAATTGATTTCCACTTATTTCAGCTCTTACATTTAATCTTAAGCTTACTAACTGCATCCTTAAGTTGCACATCAGGATCTACACAAGTTCTCAGTTGTTTTTCACCATCAGTATCTTCTGACTTTTCAATAGTGGCCATCATAGACGCATGGTTCCCAGTTTTGAACTCTGGTTCTTCTTCATCACAGAATTCATTGTCATCTTCTTCCTCTTCACAGACAAAACTCTTCCTTTGCATTTGCTTACCAGATTTGAAGTCTCCCTTTTTGAAGAACCTTCTTTGAGGCTTCTTGACGTTTTCGTCTTCACTGTCATCATCATTGATATTCTTCAAGCACTGAGAGGCAATATGCCCAACTTTTCCACAAAGGAAACATGCGAGAGGTAACTTCCCTTTGAATTTCCCTTTCCCCTTCTGGAACTTCTTTGCAATGAGAGAAAGAATTTCTTTCTCTTTGTCATCATCACCGCTACTATCCTTTGAGATTTTCAACTTATCCATGGCCTTGAATGCCATTTCCTTGCTCACCCGAGTCGTAGCATCTTCTGGTTTGACTCTCATTTCATATGCTACCAAACTGCTCAGTAAGTCATCTAGAGAAAGTTTGGAAAGATCTCTTTCCTCAAGAGCTGACACCTTCGCATTATACAGAGGTGGAAGTCTTCTTAATATTTTCTTTACAATATCAATGTCTTTGATTTCTTCACCTAGACCCCGAATTGCTCCAACCACTTCAGTAATTCGATTGAAGAAAGAGTCTGCATTCTCGTCTGGATGCATCTTCAGATCATCAAACCGATTGTGTAGCACTTGTAGTTTCGCCTCCTTCACTTTGCTATCACCTTCATAAATATTCTCAAGTTTATCCCACATAGATTTTGCTGAGGTGAAATTAATCACCTTCAAGTAAATCTGATCAGAAAGGGCTGCAGTGAGAGCATTCTGTGCTTTAGCATCTGCATCAAGAAGTTTCCTGTCTGTTTCAGTCATAGCCAGACCTGTTGGATCAGTGACATGTATTCCTTGCACATTAGAAAAAATAACTTCCATTCCAAGAGATCATAGATGAGATCTCATCCTGTTCTTTCGGATCTGGAAATTGCTTCCATCGAAGTGAGGGACTCCCCTGACATTGACGGCGTTTTCCATGATGAAGAAGGTCAGATTCAACACCAGCAACCTTTACCCTCTGATACCACTTGAAGTACCCCGGGACACCCTGAGAGGGGAGGGGTGAATCAGGGTGACCACTTTTTCTTTTAATGTGTTGGATCTTGTTCCCACGTTGGTAGGAACTTGTTGAACCTGTATGATGATTATGATCAAAATGAAAACATTCACATGCACAGAGAAGACACAACCATTTTTACTTGGTTCACCACTAAGGGCTACGTCCAAGGAGCATACGCCGACAGGTTGCCGGTCGTACCTAAATCCACTATGCTTCACTAGCTGCGGATACAAAAGTTCGGGTACAGACACTCTGTCCCAGGCTCACTGCCTTTACAATAGTTCAGGGATAGCTCACTGCGTCCCTCGGGTCACTCCCGTTGACTCCCCCTGGCTCACTGTCGTTGGTGAAGTCCCACTTAGTTTATAGACGTGAAGGTCTCTTCTTCATTTGCATAAGAGTGCATCCTTTGTTGTATGTAGATGCTCTATTGAAGTCCGATTCTCACCAGAAGAAGAATATCACTTTTCCTCGAATGAACCGAGCAATCTCTCGGCTTTCGTGCAGCTCCAAACACGCCGGTGGGCTTCAGCAAAACCAGGCGCGCTTCTCCAAGACAGTCGCGCAAGTCCCACTACGGCGCGCAATTCCACACTGGCGCGCAAGTGTCATCAACACAGTTGCGCGACTCTTCCTTCCCCAACTACAAACTTGCGCGGTCCACTTCCTTTCTCTTCCAAACCACCTTGGGCGCACATCCAAACACCGGCGCGCAAGCTCTACTTGCGCAACAAAACAACCACCTGCGCGACTCAACCACCTGCGCGACGAGAGCTCGAACAATCTCTCGGCCTTGAACTCCATCAGAAATGAGGAGGGGTGGTCCAGTATTTATAGGCAAACTGGACCCCCTGCGCGGCGGCGCGCAAGTCCCTCGACGGCGCGCAAGTCTTGTCTTCAATAAACTCTGTCGCGCAACTCACTTGCGCGACCCAACCAACACTTGCGCGATCTTCTTTCCTTAGCCAAATTTTGATGTTCTGATCCTCAAAAACATATGGCGCGCAAGTCTTTTATCATCCAAGAGCACGGAGCGCAAGTACCTTTGCCAAAAACACTTTACTTTATTGGCCGATTTTTAGGCCCAAATATTTGGCAAACACTGGGAAACAGTGCCACCTTCACAATTGTTTTCTGCTTGAATGGTATGATCGCTTTGTTGGTTCACACCCTGAACTTCCACTGAGGATTGACAACAAACACAAACCATACACCAAATCATGCTTTGAAGAACCTGGTTCCAACACATACCACATTGGTATGCAGAGCCTCCCCCATCCCGCATAAGAAGTCAGTACACAGAAGGTGGTGTTTTTGGGTATTGTTTCCTCTAGTTCCAACCTCACCCCTCTGTTATCATCCAATCCTACATAGTCAATCCACTAACTAGTCCCCCAACATCAGGCCAAAGTCTCCACCTAATTCACTAAACCAATATGATTAGTCCATTAGGTGCCTTAGTGCACCCATTTGAGCCTACATACCCATGGAAAGTGGATTCACAAAGGCTTTCCCCATAGCGGTGTAGGATTTGGAATGATCGTGGGTCTACATTCCCATGGTAACCTAGAGTCCAGCCTTTGGATTTCATCCTGAACCTCCTTCTTCTTGGGATTAAGGGTGATCTCATTTTTTCCATTCAATTAAGGGCAGTGATCAGTCGAAGGGATTATGTTCGCTCCCCACTTTGACGAGGACAAAACTCCTCCCTTTCCCCGAACATGATATGAGCCCCTCCCATAGAGGTATGTCCCCAATATTTTGGGGTTGGGTCGCATGACCTTTAATTTCATATCACTTTAAAGTGTTCGTTACTTCGTGCCCTCGCCCATGGTCACCCGACCTCATTCTTCATGGGCTCTCCCTCCCCAACCAATAGGGGAGGAGGCATCTGCATTGCTGAATCTTTCATATACTCTTGTTTCTCACACGGAGAAGGACCCACGTGGTCATAGAGTTTTTGGAGGATTATGACATTCACACCGTTTGAACTATGAAAATGTTAATTTCTAAGCAAATAAGGAAACATAAGATGCATAGGAGAAGGCCTGATCTCAAAAGGGTTCCCATCCAAAAGTGTCAACCCAACCATGTCCCCTAAAATGGGAAGCTTCCATGCATATTCCCCACAACATTCAAACTATTATGGTTATGATTCCTATATTGAGGATACGTTGAAAACTCATTTTATGGGTCTGATCCCAAACTCATGTCACCTTTCATCCCCCCTGGATGGAAATAAATTCCAAAATGCCTTGTCATACAGTTTATGTCTGTACCATCTCTGTGGAATTGAAAATATGCATACATATGATGATTTCACAAACCAGGGGTACCCCATGGAAACACTCTTCGTGAATAAACCACGGATTTATGAACATATGAACATGACTTAAATCTATAATAGAGTTCCTGAACATGTGACAATCTTCACAAGGAAGGGTGTGGTGAGCCTGACCTCCCATTCTCTCGACCAATGTAGTCCATAAGTGTCATTGGTTAAATCTTCATCCAACAAGAACCTTCCAATGAAAATCAGGTCCATGATTCAGTGATACCAGGGATGTTAGGAATTCTTGGCTCCATGAATAAACCCATTGGATACCATCTAAGAAAAAATTATAGCCGAGAAGGACAGATTGAATATGTATGTTAACCTGTTCAATCACTCGATAGATATCATTTGTCTTTGGTGTTTCATTCACAATATAGAATGGACAACATTCCCAGTCTATATGTGGACAAACCAACCTTCATTAAAGGATAATGATGTTGAACTGGTAAAAATAAAAGACTTGGGAAACACACCACCTCGGAGGAAAAAAAATGGTGAACCTAATGTGGATCCTTAACCAAGGTGGTGGTTCTACCCCAATGATAAAATAAGAAATTCTACTGCATGTCGGACCATATTGTTCTCCCCGATACATGAAAAATGCGCTACCTCAGAGGTGGAACTAAAATGGGGAACCTGAAGTGAATATTTAACCTTTGTAGCGGTTCTACCCCAATGATAAATGACAAAAGGCTACTATAAATCAGGCCATTTATTTTTCTCTGATACATGCAAAATGTGACACCTTAGAGGTAGAACAAAAATTGTAAGCCTGAAGTGATTCCTTAACCATGGTGGCGGGCATACCCCCACTCAGACCCCTTCACCCCACAACATAATAAAGGGGAAAGGGGGCCATGTTGAATCACCAAATATGCATATGATAAATATAATTCTACTTTAACGATGTTTTTTGGTTTGCATATCATATATGTATATATTAATTTCTTGCAAAGCAATCAATAATCCAAATGGAATCCCCACAACCAATGCAAACGCACGTGTCAGTGATCCTGAGAGTGGTTGGGCCCCCAAAGAAGAGCATGACTCCCTAGTCTACCCATCATCTTCAACATTGGGTATCGAACATGCTGATTAGGGAATACCACTGAAATAGTACTCTCCCAACGTTAGCGGCAATAAGACAGACCATCCAGTCAGCGAAGGTGTGCTAGCCACCTCTTTAGCTGTGGTCGGAACCCCAGTATAAGGAGGCCCCAGTGGTCATTTCAAACCGTTTCATGAGCTTTTCCCCAGAAAAAAATAATTAGTTCCTCCCTTTTCATAGGGATGTAGATTATGTCAATTATAAAGACTTCATCTCATCTACACAGTGTTCCTACTCATAGGCCCCCGCCAGAGAACATCGCCTCCAACGCCGGACGACTAAGCCTCCTCCAACCAAGGAGGACCTCATGCAGAGGGCACCTGCTATTGTCCAGGATACATATGCCCCTTGGGATTCCTTCCAATGGTGGCGAGCGTATAATCAGGGACACCTCATAACTATTGTTCTTGAAGAGTAATTTTTCCATAATAATGTGACAACATTCAATGGGAAGACATACCACTCTTCCCCCTCCACCTAGGCCCACTACAAAAATTGGATGGCACAATACAAGCACGTGTATGTTCTTACTAGTGCTCGATAATCCCGCCATGTTGATAGAGAGGAATGTAAGAGGTAGATGCATATTTATATCGATGCCCAACATGCCCGTTATCCAAATAGGGCGGAACTCAGCTACATGTAGGAACAAATAACTACTAAAGAATTTCAAGCCTACCATCCCAATAGGGTATAAGCTAATTATACAAAAGCAAAAACACATGTTGATGCCTATCTATCCCATCAACCAAATAGGGACGCAACCAAATATAAGCAGACTCAAATTCTTGTGGATTCATACAATGCATATGATACAAATACAGTGGCAGGTGAGAAGATGATAATGCATGCACCTGAATATGAATACCACTGGTCAAATAAAATGGAAACCGGTGAAGAAAATAATTGATAGACTCATTCCTCTATCTCTTCATAGGATAACTTCCAGTATCTAATAGAAACACATGGAAGACTAGAGTAGGTACAAAGTCCTACTCCGACATCGGAATGGGACTTCGTACCCAATCTATCCAAAGAAGTATCGCAGTACATCCTAGAAATGATGGATTATCAAATGATAATTCCATTCTATACCCTATAGACATTCCAATATATCATTACATCGGTAGAAAATGAGAGAAACTAGACCCATGACCTGGTTTCCTTGAACAGAATGACTCACTCACAAAATGAGTTAGCTGCTTCGAGGCTGTTATGCATTCTTGCACCAGTCTAGGAGGGTCGACGGTAATATGCCATGATACATGGACAACTAGATGGAGAACAAAGACATGTTCCAACTAGGGGATGCTGGTCCAATGTGGTGTTCTGTCTAGTGCAAGCATATATCTCTTCCAAAACTCAAGATGTCCGTTGCCATATCCTGATGATGTCCTGGGACACAAAAAAAGGGACCCATTTATAAAGGCTATTACCAATAGTAGATGGCCTCATTTACCTATAAGAGGGTGCCCAAAATGATAGGTGCCAAAGGAAATTGGAAAATGAAGAGCAGATACCTGACCCATCTCTTCTAGAAGATGGGGTTCTTGATGCCCTCAAACATTTATAATCAAAGGATCAAGACCCTTTCATTCCATTACCAAGTCATAGAAGTGGTAGTAGAAGTTGTGAATGTTCTCCCCACAATGTTGAAACCAATAAATCTGAAGGTCTTCCATAGAGAACCATCGGGGGCTCACTCCATGGGTCAAGAATGATCGATCACAAGAGCTTATCTCTTGATGCAAATCGGGATAGACCTCCACTCGACCTAAAGATCAGACAACAAGAAGGTCCTCCCATTGTTTTCATCCACCCTAATGGTCCTCCCCAGGTTATACACTACAGATATAATTCTCCCTATAGTCAGACATCATGTTTTGATGGTACTCCTCACCATGATGAAGACCATTGTGAAGGACCTCCCCACAATGGTAGTTGATATAATAGTCCTTCCCACAGTAACACCAAGCAACGAGAAGGTACTCCCCTCATTGTAGTGAATCCTGATGGCCCTCCCAAGGAAGTGCACTGTAGAAATTTGGCATGTAGCCAAGTATCATGTATTGATGGTTGTCCTCACCATGGTGATGGTCATTGCGAAGGCCCTTCCCGTAAGGACAGTTGTTGTAAAGGCCCTCCCCATAGAAACACCAAGAAGTAAGAAGGTCTTCCCCACACTACAGCCCACCCTGAAGGTCCTCCCCAGGGTATATGCCATTAGGAAAATTCCCACAATCAGGCATCAAGTTGCAATAGTAGCCCTCACCATTGCAGTACCAACTACATAGGTCCTCCCCGCAAACAAAATTCACACTAGAGAGAAGGTACTCCCTTTGCCAGAATGAATATAAGAAAGCCCTCCTATGTTGAGGCCCTTAGAAATATTGAATCAAAAACATTAGGTACTCTATCTATAATGAGTGTAATTTTTTCTCATTTAGAGAATGATATAGGGCCATGTTTGTCTTCTCAGCTACCCCTGCACCATCCACATATTAATAAGACTCCCACCAGTCCGATTTCTTGGAATGAAATTATTAAGAAGCGGTCGGGCTGGGAATATCAGGTGGAGAAGTAGGAATCGGTCTGTGGGATTTCTACAATATCTCGGGGTTTCTAATTCCGGGTGACATGTATGATGAATTCTTCCCTCCCAAGGTGACTTGGAATGATTTGTAGAAGTCTTCGGTTTTGGATTGGGAATTATTGAAAATTTTCCACAAGATCAAGAGTTCAAAGACCTCCCTAACTCATTCTAGAAAGGATATTAATCTAGAGGAGTGGATGAATATGTTTCTTACCAAGATGGAGGAAAAGGACTCAAAGGAGAATGGGCCCACCTATACTTTTCCTACTACCTGCCCCAGAACAAAGAAGAGGGGTGATCTTGGAACATTCTAGCCGACCCTAAAAGCTGGAGAATTTGAGAAGTGGGGATATGACGTAAATCAGAGAATCCCAAAATAGACTCCTCTGGCGGGCTTCTTAGCCTTGTGGCTCAGTGTTTATCTTCTGCCAGTCAGGATTTGAAAGGAGACATCAGGCCAGGGACATTCATTATTGCAGCCAAGTTGGCTGAAAAGAAAATGGTTGGGTTGGATACCCCCATTTTGGAAATGATTCACAGTATCATACTCCATGAATTTATGGGTAAGTATCCTTTGAGAATAGTGGGACCATTCCATGTTTTGTGGGGATGGATCATCACTCAATTCAGGACATATAATGTACAGAAAAATGTATAGGTTTCTAGATGTTCCTTCAGGCCATCAGTGTAGGCATTTTCTAGAATTTC
Source organism: Viscum album (assembly GCA_963277665.1). NCBI lineage: Eukaryota > Viridiplantae > Streptophyta > Magnoliopsida > Santalales > Viscaceae > Viscum > Viscum album. The sequence continues at coordinate 370,993,322 of OY728130.1, read as the reverse complement.
TCCATTATCCCTTAACCCCTATGATATGAAGGTGAGGTTGAGCATGTAAAAGGAATTAAATTTCTTTCCTTACAGAAACCCATAGACCAGGCGGTTTGTTGATGATGAAATAGGTGGTCTGGAATTGAGGGCATACATGCTGGCTTGCAGAGATGGTGTACTGGCCACCAAGATTGGCAGAGAGATTATATGAGAGGCCTATGCTCCATATAAATTTTCACGCCAATTCAAGTGTCTGCAGCAGACTATTGTATCCCATCCTATGCATGTCAGGTCAGAGAATCATCTAATGGTTTCCCGATAACTATGGTTGTTGACATCTATAGAGAAGACCAGGGTAGTGATTGATCTACCAGTTCACAAAGCGGCATGTATGTTGAATACATGGTATGCCGAGAACTAGATAGCAACATACCCTGAAGGGGTGTTGAATCATCTGGTTTATCAGGTGGGGAAAGAGAAAATTATTGTAGAGAAAGAAACCCTTCATCTAGAAGGTGACCCTTCCCCACCTGGTGCTGATTCACTAGGTTCCTCACGTATGGATGACTCGCCGGATTCCCAATATGTGGATGATGAGGCAAAACAAGTGGAAAAGCAGCCTCGTGCCAGATATAATCCTCCTGTTAGAATCAAGAGACCAACCTCATCAACATCTAGTGATTTAATTCATTGGGGAAATTTAATCACCATTACTTTATAGATAAACAAGCCGTATTTTATAATCCTTTAACTGTATTTGCATGAGCTGGGAAGAAGCTGAAGTCTGTGATTATAGGACCCTCCTCACAGCCTTTTGGTAAACATGCTGAATATTTACAACCAGAGGCTGTCCAGACATGGCAGAGTTTATATTGCAATACTGAAACCACCAGGATGGATTTATGTGAAGGGCTACACATCCCTAGAATATGGATTCTTCGGTATTCTACTGATATCCGTTTCAGGGATAATCCCTATGAAGTGCGAGCTTACGTCAGAGATCTAGAGATGCTCATATATGCCATCAATGATTCAATTCCTATCACCAAGCAAGTGAAGGAAATGATAGATCATGACACCACTGAGGGGACTGGTGCTTCCGGTGATGAGGAGTGGCACGATTACGTGTCTCCTGAAGATGTGTGTTTCTTTCGTTATTTTCTTTGTAACTTTATTTCAGTTAATGCTTTGTTACATAAGGAAATTACTTTCTTCATCCTGCAGCTTGCAAAGAAAGTAACTGCTGAGGTTCCTTCACCACGGTATATCCCTGATGGTACTACCATCAGAGCTAATGAATTTTCTTGCGAGCCAGGCAAGATATCTCCAGGCCAGCAGGCCATGGATGAGGAATTATAAAGGTCTTTTCACTCTCCAATACTTGTATTTGGATATGATGATGTCATAACTCCCAAAAAGCCAAAGAAGCAAAAGTATCGAAGGAAGAAGTCCACAACTAAACACTTCATCAGTAATGGTTGGTCCTTCAGATAGTAATGAGTTTTAACCCATGAAAAGATTGTTTATATGTCTTGGGATTGTAGGGGCTTCTTCGATTTCTCCTTTGAGGGAGTGTAATGACCGTCCTTTGAGGACGACTAAGGGTACTAGTGAACAGTCACAAGTTCATGCGGACTTGGCTGCTCCTAAAGAGGTGCCAGCATCTGTTCCCAAAACAACTCTTGCTGTAGCTGAAATGAGAGAAGAGCATGTTTCTGGTAAATTAAAAATTATTTATAAGATGTTGACTGAAAATATAAATTGACTTCCATTCTGTGATACTTTATGTTCAACCCCTGCACCAGAATAATTAGCGGCCACTGAAACTGATGCTACAATTTTTTCTGAAGACGATGTTCGAGATCAGAGGCTGCAGCATGATGCTTGCCAATAAAATTTATTGAATGCTCCCATTGTTGAGACTAACCAAGAACTTGAGATAACATTGGATGAAATGATGGAACTTGGTGCTTATTTTGAAGATTTTTTAGATCATGTTAAATTACCATGTAATTTAGAATATTTTGGACGTGAGTGTTATCTTTCATCCTCTTAAAATAACTTCTTATTACATATCTGATCATGAATGGTTCAAATGTGCAGTTCCATATGAACAAGTTGTCGAACTGCCATTGACTGAAGGGGGTACAGACAACCCAACTATTGCAGAGACACTGGATCAAGTGGAGCTGAACCCAGTAGAGCTTCCTCAAACTCGTCCGGAAAATTCTATTGAAATTAGGAAAGATAGGGAGGAGATTTCTTCTGCTGTTGATCCACCTTTGGGTGAGAGATAACAATATTTGTGGCTGCACTTAATTTGCAAGATTCCAGTCAATATTTTTTTCCTTTGAAACTAAACAAAAAAACATTCAATTGACCATGCAAGGCCATTAATTTTAGTGGCTAGATCTGGAGGTGGAGTCTCAGACTCCAGCCCAATAGGAATATAAAGTGAAGAAACACAGGTCAGGGGGGAGGAACCGAACATGGAACTTCTCTAAGTGCATTAATCCCGGATAATATCCCCCTCTGTGATAGTGATACTGATTCAGACCCATAATTACAAAAGGAACTCCAGTTTTCATGATGCAAGGCATGGTGGAGTATATAAAAGATCATATCTAATGTGCCTCTTGATGATCTCTCATCAAAGATCTTCCGACTCTCTTCCCTGTTCATCATGTTGGGACATGGCGGTTTGGGATATCAAGATATACATTCCTCAGTGAAAAAAGTCATCCTAAGAAGGGAGCAGAAACAAAAGTACCATCCATATTTGACCCGGGTAAGGTTGTCAACAAATATTAGAAAATTTGATGATGCGGTTTCCCGAGATGAGGCTAATCATGCTGCCATGTTGAAGGAGATGAAGAATAAGATCAAGGAGAACGTTTTCCAACAAATGCACCTTCAGGAATAGTTAAATTTTGTTACTAGGGAACTTGACCAGCTTAATAATTCATTAGAAGGAGTTAAAACAAATGGTATGAAAGCCATTGCATATGCCAAGAAATCACTACATCATGCCGAAAAGACTAAAGTTGGTCGAGTGCATGAGCTTTAAGTGGCTGCTGATGAAGCTTTGGATGTTGTAAATCAAGTGAAGAGTTATGTTGATAGCCTCTTGTAACCCATGTAAAAGAGAAGAGAATCCAATCTGTTGATATCCTTCTAACTATAGTGCATCAAATGAAAAACACTTTCATCTTCAATCATTTTCACATGCCTTATTTTTCTACCTGCTTTAAATTTTTACCTAAGCCAATGGGCCTAGTCAAAATAGTTTGATTTTTGCTAGGATTATAAAAATAACACTACAAACTGTGATTTTTTTAATTGGTCAATATTACCTAAATCATACAAAGTATATGTTTAGTGAGCTGGGATTTGAATTTTGTTCAGAGTTCCATTTTATTTTGTGGGTAGTTTAATGTAATGCATGTCGGATATAAAAAAGATAATCTTTATGGTCGAAATAGCTTTGACCGAATGGATTAAAATTGACTCAATTCCTTGATAATTTATCTGAAATCTTATTACCATATTCATGTATGGGGGAAAAAATTAATCTATGACTTAATAAATTTTGCATCTGAGGGATGATATGAAAAAAAGGCTTAAAAGGCATTAGAATAAGTATTTCCCAAAAATGAATTTACCATTATTTAACAAACCTGTTAGGGGGTTGAATTATACAGTGCCACATAAGGGAATTGGCTGCATATTCAAATAATAGCATCTTTTGGGTGTTAGGTCCGTTATGTAGACTACTTATGCAAGGCCACCTAAGGGCACATGCTGCATAGTCAGGCAAAAGAACTCTCAGAAATTTTATATCTCTTTTGCTAAAAATCCAGTGAATGTTTATGGAGAATCAAATTTTCCAAAGCACAGAGTCTGCTATATTGATAGAGGTACATGAATATGGAGAGGATATTTTCAGTCAATATTGTCTAGGAATTGGATGAATGTTACTCTTGAGAAGGTTTGACCCAAATGTAGGGAAGGAAAATATAAACCATAGACTTGAATACTTTCAGATCGTGAAAAAGGGTATGGGAAAAATATGTTAAGGATGACCATTTTTTTATGGATCCTTACATATTTTCATTAAGACAAATAATGAACAAAAGAGGTTTTCCTCCCATGAATGAAGTTACCACTATTTGAAAAACCCATTAGGTGGTTGAATTATGCAAGGCCACCTAAGGGCATTGGCTGCATAGTCAAATATTAGTATCTTTTGGCTGATAAGTCTGTTATGTAGACTATTTATGCAAAGCCTCCTAAGGGCACGTGCTGTATAGTCTGGAAAAAGAACTCTCATATATCAGACATTTTGTGACCAGAAGTCAAGAAAATGGTTATGGAGATCTGGATGTATTTATGTTTAGGTGTATGACACATCAAAATTGGCATTGTACAATGTATGTATAGAAACACAGACCAATGCTAACCACTATCATGTTCTGGCTAGGTCCTGAGTAGAGGTGCTGGACTTCACTACGTATCCCATAAAGATGGGAATCAAGCCATACATAGTTCTTGAAATACAGTTTAACATCATGTGGGACGAGGGTGTAGGAGATCTTAGTTTATGGTTATAGAGGTCAGACTATTATAAGGAGTAAAAAATGTGTTTTATAAACTTGATGTGAATGAAGACCAAGGTTTCTATATCACAGTCATGTTTCCACAGGGGAAATTTTCCGCCAAAGGACTGAAAGTAAAATTTGGGGTTAGGCTCAGAGACTTGGGGCTAGATTCGAGGGACGCTCGAATGTTCCTACGTATCCCATAAAGATGAGAATCAAGCCACACATAGTTCTTGAAATACCCTTTTGTATAGATTTAGTTCGTACAAGTGAAGGGTGAAAGGGGACTTTAGTCCAACGATGGTTTGACCCAAGATAAAAGGTTTGGGCATTTCCATGTATGCATGTAGTCTTTTGAATATAACATGATTGGAGATCAATGTAAATAATGATTCCCTCTCTAATGAGGGTGTCAAAGAATGTTATAGTTTATTATCGTACAGGATAAAAGTGCAAATAGTTAAACATCATATAACAAGGATGATGGTGAACCAATGTAAAATGTATTGGTTCTGGGGCTGCTTCAGAATTCAACATCATATGAGATAGAGGTGAACCAATGTGAAGATATTTATTTTGGCCTTGAACCTCAGGAGGTTTGTAACACCCCAAGATTTTACGAAAAATATTCTTTTTAATTTCATTAATGTTTTGTGTTGTACGCTACACCAAAAGGAGCTTTCACAACACGCATCCCTGACTTGGCTTGCATTGCACGCAAGCGCGACCTTCCACGATAGCGTGTGTTGTACGCAATAAAGAGTTTCGCTAAACAATGATATGCTATTATAATATCATTAAAATTAGCTGTTCTGAATAGTAATACCCACTTTTTGAAATTTTATAAATTTTATTTTTGAAAATGGACTTCATTTTTGGATTCGGAATATCGAATTTAGCTTAGGGTGAAATTTTGGTATTTTTCTGGAAACTTTCAACTTTTGATGAATAGTGAAAACACTGGGTTACTATTTAAAAATCGACTTATAATTTAAATAATTATTTATTTTATTTAAATTTATTTTAGGTCAAAATTGATACATAAGACCTATATATGTTCAATGTAATTCATTGGAATAATTTTATAATAATTTTAGATATATAAAAATTTTATTGAACTTTTCACCGTCTTTTACCCACCTCCTAGGAGAATTTTCAAATTTACATAAAACTTAATTTTCCCGCTTCTGTGAGTGGAATTTCAAAAATCTGAGAGACATGGATGATGTCAGTAAGTAAAATGTGGTTCAATGAGATGAAAATAACTTTTGGTGAATAGTAACTTTTTACTTTTATTTACTACGGTTAAAAGTAAATAGGGTAATTAAGGGTAAAAATGATATTATTATTACCCTAACACATGTCCTAATTCTGTTGGATAAGTGTACTTTGACCAAAAACAACCCTAGGAATAAAATATGACCATTTAGGCCCACTTGGATTAGATTAGGACATTTATTATTAATTTATTTAAAGAAGGGTTAAAATAGTTAAAATCAAAGATTAATAACTAAATCATTTTTAATGTAGGTTTATACATAAGATAAATTCGACTATAAATATTCCATAGAAATATAAAATGATTTCCTACATAATGGTAGTTTATTTGTAATATTTAGACATTAAATAATTTAATTTATTTATGACACAAAGATGATGCAGCAATTATCTTATTAATGAAATATTGACATAACTGATGTTATAAATACCCAAATAAATATAATTTGAGACTTTTTATGAATACCACTAATTTTATAGGTTAATATGATATGTTATTAGTGATTTAATTAACTTTTTTAGAACTAATCATTCTGTTATTATTTTTACAAAAATCAATTACTAAATAGTGTCAAAATTGACATAACATAGTTTTTAAAACAAATATTATATTAATAATTTTTATTTTATTCCTAAAAATCTAAGGTTAGGCCAAATGACTTAGATAAGGTTATATATATTAATAATAAACAACTTGGGGTTCTTTTGGCTTCTTATAGTATGTTTATTAACCTTATAGTGTAAGAACACAAAATGACACGGTAAAAGTAAAATTATCTAACTTAAAGTTAAATACAAATGATAATGTTAAAATAGGAACCTAAACTTGCCTAAATTCTATTGGATGAGAGGCTTTCGACCCCTCCCCACCTTAGCATCTACATAAATATATTTGGAGCTATTTAAAACTGAATATGACTTTATAATAAAATAATATTTTTTGTTTTTCCAAAGGTGCCCCTCTCCTCTCTTATAAAAGGGCACCTCTTCCCTCTCTTCCTCACACCACTTTGAGCCTTCAATCTCGGCCAACCCCTGATATATTCTCTTCTCTACTTCCATAGAAACATCCTAGGGGTTCTGTTCTTCTTCAAATACCAATTTTAGTGCCCTAAGTGGAGGTCTCAAAGAGGCACTTCAAAGAAGAGGTAATGTCTGTTACCGATTCTTTCAACTTTATTTGGTTTCAATATGAAGTAATAACATATGTATCACTCATATACTGATATGTTATTATAAGTATGAAACAACCCTATTTCACCATCTATCCATACTACGGAAAATGAAATCACCGCACGTGCATACGTACGGAATACCGTCTCCACGCCGTAGTGTAATCTGTTTTTCCAACACCCCCTTACTTGGATGGGTATAATGGTGTAAAGAATAACTAACATAGTTATTATAACATCATACTAATTATGATATATTGTATCATCCTATCTGATTCAATTCAATAATTATGGGAATGATATCATCGCTCATGCGTACGTATGGACTACCATCTCCATGAGGCGATGAGATTCATTCTCCGTGTTAACCATTTAAGAATGATTATAAAGTATATATATGCAACAATAATGAAATATATGACATTATAAAGCTACTGAAATTGTGTACATATATATATATATATATATTTATTTCATCTACTTAATTCCATTCAACTCAATAAGTAAATGAAAACAACGTTCATGCGTACGTATGACCTACCGTCTCCATGAACGGTGTATTTATTCCCATTTATCGATCTATTATATATATGTAAATTCTGAATATATATTATATATAAATCATGTTTTATATTCTGGAATTAATTAATCATTATCTAAGTAATCATATGAATAATTACAAGTCAAAACATGAACGACAAATGAAACGATTTTACCCAAAACACTATTTAACATGGAATTTACAAAAGAATGGGTAATATAAAGTCATATGTAAACCATATATGATATCATAACAATGAATATGATTCTATAATAACTCAATGACATTATTTAAATCATTATACAGGAGTTTCGGATACATACGAATCATATCAGACATAAGGTAAGGGATACTTATCCCAATCTCATTCTTATCCGGGATTGTTTACTCATAAGCATTTACTGGGGGTTATGATTATTATCCATGTCCATATGTTCTCAAAATGTTTTTATAAAATGTTTACTTCCCTTCCATGTATGTTTAAGAAATTTTTACCCTTTTCTTACTTTTACCACATCCTATGGATGGAATCTTTCTTTTGTTTACCATACGAGGTACTTTTTGACTTTTCCAGCAAAAGTACGAGAAGAATGTTTTTTTAACTTATACGGAACGAACAGATTTTTACAGTTTTATAAAGCCTTATTTTTATGAAGCATACTCCAAAATATTTCATGACTATTTTCAAAAAAATCATTTTCTTTTAAAATTTCATGACATTTTGTAAAATGAAAATGATTTTGAAGAAGAAATGATATTTTCCTCAAGAATTCATTTAGAGTGTTTTATCAAAACCATTTTCCATCTATGATGACATTATTTCATATGTGTATGTTTCAAGTATAATGTCTCTATGATTTATATGGTTTCACTTTTCTTATGATGAAATGATATCCCTTTGTTTTATATGGATTATGTTATGATGGAATGATGTTTATGAAACCTATTTTATTCTATGGGTTATGAGGAATGTTTTATGTTTATATTGTGGCACAAGTAAGAAATATTTCATTATAGGATGGGAGAGACCTATATCTCCCTCCAATGCATTGGATAAAGATTTATATGTCATGAGATAGACATGGCTGGAATGAAAAGTTAAACTGGTTCAGTAATACAGGACTGGAACGAGGAGTGAACTCGATTTAGAAAGGGACTTTGTCCACTAAGATGGTCTTGGAAGCAATGCCTTGGATAATATGGAAATAATATCATGTTCTTAATGGTTTCCAAAATTACATGTTTTATTCCCATGCTATTTTATCATTCTTAATGTTTCTTTATGATCTATGCCTTATGTACTTCCATGTTTTATGTCATTGCTCAAGCTTTTGATGTTTAAACATTCTGTTCATGTTTTTAAGTTCAAATGTATATAGTATGTTTTATTTTATCCATGCTTACCCTTACTGAGAATTTGAGCTCACGTTTTTTATGTTTTCTTTTCCCCAGGATATAAAGAAAGGATTTAGGTAAGAAAAAAAGGGGTTGATCTTTATGGGAGGTGTTGAAGATCTTTCACCACGATTAGAATATTTTATTCCGAGTTTCCAAAGACACTAAACTATTAAGGTCCTTGTGTGTCTATTTTTGTTATGTATTAATTATTCCGTAAAAGTAATGTAATGTACATTTATGTCAAGCTTCATGCCTCTATAGTTGGTATCAGAGGAAAGGTTTAGTCAATCTTTGGAAAGTAGGATGCGAAACGTTAGTGAGATCCCTAGAGATATTTCTAAGGTATGTTTAGGGAACTCCCTTAGGATAAGTATACATATAGGATATAGTCCTAAAACTACGGTAACAATATTAGAATTTATCCTAAGATGTTAGAAATTGATGGTACTCCCCCTTTATTATGTTGTTTTCCCTAGTATTATTTTTTCCTCTCACACTGTTCTTTTTGGGTTTTAGACGATGGTTGGAACCCAAAGGAACCGTGTTGATCAATGTAATGGACAATGCAATGATTGTACTCCTGAACAAACCAATGTTATGGGAGATGGAGTTCAAAATCTTATTTCTATACTTACACAAGCTATCAATCATCCTGGACTTCCAAATGAGTAGAGAAGGGAACAATATTCTATTGAGTCCTTCATGAGGCAACGTCCACCTTCTTTCAGTGGGTCTTCTGATCCACTTGTTGATGAACAATGGATCAGTACCACTGAAAAGATATTTTTAGTTCTTCAATGTTCTGAACATGATAAAGTCTTCTTAGCAGTATATCGTTTGGAAGGTGAAGCTAATCAATGGTGGAATCTTATCAAGAATACGAGGCCAAGAGATGAAATTGAGTCGATGGAATTGGACGAGTTCAAGAACATATTTTTCAATAAGCACTTACCTCGTATTATTCGAACAAAGATGGAGGAGGATTTTCATGAACTAAAGAAAAAGGATGATGAATCTGTTGGTATATACGAAGAAAATTTTACAAGGCTTGCAAGGTATGCATCTGGCTTTATCATCCAACCTGAAAGTAAAGTTGATCGATTCTTCAGTGGCTTAAAACCAAATATTCAATGGGAATTAGCTATAAGAGACGTCAGTAGCTATGAAGAAATTGTGCGTTGTGCTATTAAGGTAGAAATGGAAGTTGGTGTTACATATCCATCTCATGGTTTTGACAGGAAACAAAAGATGTAGTTCAAGGAGAAATCTTAGAATAATGGTGAAAAGAAGATGAATGTTTCCTTATGCTGAAAGTGTGGAAAGAAGAATGGTGGAGATTGTCTTAAAGGGACTAGAAAATGTTTTAAGTGTGGAAAAGAAGGTCATCGAGTAGTTGAGTGTCGAAGTAATGGAAAAAGGGTTTCTAATGGTGTGAATAATGAAAAGCCTGCAGAGAACGAACCACCAACACTTCAATGTTTCAAGTGCAATGAAATGGGGCATTATGCTAATCAATGCCCTAATCCAAGGGTTAATGATGATCGACATGAGAAACCACTTAAGGAAAAGGAAAAAGGGAAGTAACATGTGATCACTATTGGTGATGTTGAATATGACAATGATGTGGTTGAATGATTAAGTGTTTGTGTAATGGGATTCCAAAATAATGTTGTATATATTATCATGGAATATGAGAATATTTATGTATTGGTCTATTATGGTTTTCAAAAATTTTATGGTACAGGTAACCATGGAAGGTTATTGAGATATTTTTGGAAAGAAGATGATATGCGCAAAATGAAGGGATAAAGAGAAAATGAAATGTTTGACAGTATTCATGAGATCATGACTGATATAAGGAAATAGTTATATCATGGTTTGAGTATATGGAATTTTGGGTTTTTGTATGTGGAAAGAGTTAACTTTTGACAGCACTCATGTTTTCACTAAGATTCAATGGGTATTCATTTTTCAAGAGAATACATGATTAAGGCCTTCGAATATTTGGAATGTGACCAACAAGGCATATCTTATGATATATTGGGATCAACGATGGTATTAACATGCTTGTTATATAAAATCTCTGGTAAATGTTTTCACTATATTATGAGAGTGGACTGTAATATTATGGATAAGCCTAAAGATTGGAATGGATTATATTGGACATAAGTTAGTATTGTTTAAGGATAGAAGTTTTTTCGATATTATTGATGTGATGTTATAGTAATGTAGTTTTAGAAAAACGGACAACCTGCAGGACGGGTGACAACCCATCGCGTCGGACAAGGCTGTGGGAATTGAACCCACAACCGAAGTGCGACTGGCCTTTATCGCCTACCACTGACCTACAGGAAGTCCCTGGTTAGTATAAACTAGTTTTATTTTATTACATGGTATAATATATGAAGTATAAGTTCATTTTTGGAACCATATATGATTAATCTAACCATAAGATGGACTTATAACTTTTTCTAACCTTTTGTTTGAAACAGATGGAATGACCCATCATTCTATCACATGATCTGCTAACACATCACGAATAACAAATTCAACTTCATTTCTTTAAGGGATGAAGTGGAAATTGTTCAATTCACGAACAACAGTGATATTGTACCAAAATCATGTAAGTATTTCTTTTAATTCATAAACTTTAGGGAAATGATCTTGAAAACCAAAAATGTTGTCCTAGATCCCTTATATCCGATGAATCAGATGGTACCTTAGATCATCACAAATCTATGGCTTTGTGATTGTTGGCTTTTTCATAGCCATGTTCTCTACCACTCTCCATCAGAACATGATGGTTAGGTTTCTCTTCCATATCAATATTGTCACCTATGTTCTCCTATGTGGAAACCCAGTGATTAGTTAATTTGGGTAAGCGTTACGTTTCATACTTTAGTTTTTAAAGCCAAGTTTTGGTATTCCTTTTTACGATGTGGGTTTCTATTAAAGAAACTTTCGAGTAGTAACACATTTATAAACCCGACGAATTTTGAGGGCGAAATTCATTTTAAGGGGGGTAGAATGTAACACCCCAAGATTTTACGAAAAATATTCTTTTTAATTTCATTAATGTTTTGTGTTGTACGCTACACCAAAAGGAGCTTTCACAACACGCATCCCTGACATGGCTTGCATTTCACGCAAGCGAGACCTTCCACAATAGCGTGTGTTGTACGCAATATCGAGTTTCGCTAAATAATGATATGCTATTAAAATATTATTAAAATTAGCTGTTATAAATAGTAATACCCACTTTTTGAAATTTTATAAATTTTATTTTTGAAAATTGACTTCATTTTTGGATTCGGAATATCGAATTTAGCCTCGGGTGAAATTTTAGTATTTTTTGGAAACTTTCAATTTTTTATGAATAGTGAAAACACTGGGTTACTATTTAAAAACCGACTTTTTATTTAAATTTATTTTAGGTCAAAATTGATACATAATACCTATATATGTTCAATTTAATTCATTGGAGTAATTTTATAATAATTTTAGATATATAATAATTTTATTGAACTTTTCACCGTCTTTTACCCACCTCCCAGGAGAATTTGAAAATTTACATAAAACTTAATTTTCCCACTTCTGTGAGTGGAATTTCAAAAATCCAAGAGACACGGTTGATGTCAGTAAGTAAAATGTGGTTCAATGAGATGAAAATAATTTTTGGTGAACAGTAACTTTTTAATTTAATTTACTACGGTTAAAAGTAAATAGGGTAATTAAGGGAAAAAATTATATTATTATTACCCTAACACATGTCCTAATTCTATTGGATAAGTGTAATTCAACCGAACGCAACCCTAGGAATAAAATATGACCATTTAGGCCCACTTGGATTAGATTAGGACATTTATTATTAATTTATTTAAAGAAGGGTTAAAATAGTTAAAATCAATGTTTAATAAATAAATCATTTTTAATATAGGTTTATACATAGGATAAATTAGACTATAAATATTAATTAGAAATATAAAAGGGATTTACTACATAATTGTATTTTATTTTTAATTTTTAGACATTAAATAATTTAATTTATTTCTGACACAAAGATGATGCAGTAATTATCTTTTTAATAAAATATTGACATAATTGATGTTATAAATACCCAAATAAATGTAATTTGATACTTTTTATGAATTACACTAATTTTATAGGTTAATATGAAATGTTAGTATTGATATAATTAACTTTTTTCAAACTAATAATTCTGTTAGATTTAAAAAAAACAATTACTAAATAGTGTCAAAATTGACATAAAATAGTTTTTAAAACAAATATTATATTATTAATTGTTATTTTATTCCTAAAAATCTAAGGTTAGGAAAAATGACTTATAAGAGGCTATATATATTAATAATAAATAACTTGGGGTTCGTTTGGCTTGTTATAGTAAGTTTATTAACCTTATAGTGTAAGAACACAAAAAGACACGGTAAAAGTAAAATTATCTAACTTTAAGTTAAATATAAATGATAATGTTAAAATTGGAACCTAAAATTGTATAAATTATATTGGATGAGAGGATTTATACCCATCCCCACCTTAGCATAGAAATAAATTTATTTTGATCTATTTAAAACCGAATATGACTTTATAATAAAATAATATTTTTAGTTTTTTCAAAGGTGCCCCTCTCCTCCATTATAAAAGGGCACCTCCTCCCTCTCTTCCTCACACCACTTTGAGCCTTCATTCTCGGCCAACCCCTACCAAATTATCTTCTCCACTTCCATAGAAACATCCTAGGGGTTCTGGTCTTCTTCAAAGACCAATTTTAGTGCCCTAAGTGGAGGTCTCAAAGAGGAACTTCAAAGAAGAGGTAATGTCCGTTACCGATTCTTTCAACTTTATTTCTTCTTCTACATCTTCTTATTTAGTTGTTTCATTATGAAGTAATAACATCAGTATCATTCATATACTTAAATGTTATTATAAGTATGAAACAACCCTATTTCACCATCTATCCATCCTACGGAAAACAAAATCACCACGCGTGCGTACGTACGGAATACCGTCTCCACGCCGTGGTGTAATATGTTTTTCCAACACCCCCTTACTTGGATGGGTATAATGGTGTAAATAATAACTATACATAGTTATTATAACATCATACTTATTATGATATAGTGTATCATCCTATCCAATTCAATTCAATAATTATAGGAATGATATCATCGCTCGTGCGTACGTACGGACTACCGTCTCCACGACGCGATGAGATTCATTCTCCATGTTAACCATTTAAGAATGATTATAAAGTATATATAACCAACAATAATGAAATATATGACATTATAAAGCTACTAGAATTATGTATATATATATATATATATGTATTTCATCTACTTAATTCCATTCAAATCAATAAGGAAACGAAAACAACATTCATGTGTACGTACGGCCTACCGTCTCCATGAACGGTTTATTTCTTTCCATTTATCGCTCTATTATATATATGTAAATTATGAATATATATTATATATAAATCATGTTTTATATTCTGTAATTAAGTAATCATGATCTAAGTAATCATATGAACAATTACAAGTCAAAACACGGACGACAAATGAAACGATTTTACCCAAAACACTCTTTAACATGGAATTTACAAAAGAACGGGTAATATAAGTCATAAGTAAACCATATATGATATCATAAAAATGAATATGATTCTGTAATAACTCAATGCCATTATTTAAATAATTATACAGGAGTTTCGGATGCATACGAAGCATATCAGACATAAGGTAAGGGATAATTATTCCAATATCATTCTTATCCAAGATTGTTTACTCGTATATATTTACTGGGGGTTATGATTATTATCCATTTGTATATGCTCTCAAAATGTTTTCATAAAATTTTTAATTCCTTCCATGTATTTTTAAGAAATTTTTACCCTTTTCTTACTTTTACCACATCGTATGGAAGGAATCTTTCATTTGTTTACCATACGGGGTACTTTTTGACTTTTCCGGAAAAAGTATGAGAAGAATGTTTTTTTAACTTATATGGAATGAACAGATTTGTACGGTTTCATAAAGCCTTATTTTTATGAAGCCTACTCCAAAATATTTCATGACTATTTTCAACAAAATCCTTTTCTTTTAAAATTGCATGACATTTTGTAAAAAGAGAATGATTTTGAAGAAGAAAGGATATTTTCCTCAAGAATTCATTTCGAGTGATTTATCAAAACCATTTTCCATCTAAGATGACATTATTTCAAATGTATATGTTTCAAGTATAATGCCTCTATGATTTACATGGTTTCACTTTTGTTATGATGAAATGATTTCCATTTAGTTTTATATGGATTATGTTATGATGGAATGATGTTTATGAAACCTCTTTTATTCTTTGGGTTATGATGAATGTTTTAAGTTTATATTGTGGCACAAGTAAGAATGATTTCATTATGAGATGGTCAGAACCTATATCTCCCTCCAATGAATTGGGTAATGATTTATATCTCATGAGATAGACATGGATGGAATGGAAAGTTAAACCGGTTCAGTAATACAAGACTGGAATGAGGAGTGAACTCGATTTAGAAAGGGACTTTGTCCACTAAGATGGTCTTGGCAGCAATGCCTTGGCTAATATGGAAATCATATCATGTGCTTAATAGATGCCACAATTACATGTTTTATTCCCATGATATTTTATCATTCTTAATGTTTCTTTATGATCTATGCCTTACATACTTCCATGTTTTATGTTATTGCTCAAGATTTTGATGTTTAAACATTATGTTCATGTTTTTAAGTTCAAATTCATATAGTATGTTTTATTTAATCCATGCTTACCCTTACTGAGCATTTGAGCTCACCCTTTTTATGTTTTCTTTTCCCCAAGATATAAAGAAAGGTTTTAGGTATGAAAAAAAGGGGAAGATCTTTATTGGAGGTGTTGAAGATCTTTCACCACGATTAGAAGATTTTATTCGAAGTTTCCAAAGACAATAAACTATTACAGTCCTTGTGTGTCTATTTTTGTTATGTATTAAGTATTCCGAAAAAGTAATGTAATGTCCATGTAAGTCAAGCTTCAGGCCTCTACAAGGTTGCCTACGTACCCAGCCTATAAGGCAAGGATCAAAGTCCGCGTATTTCGATTAAAGAATGAATTGGTAGTCAAGTTGTTCATGAGGAAAACAAAATCAATAATAATGGTGTCGGGACTTACACATGGTTAGCAGCACAGAGAGGGTGTTATGGTTGAAGTTTAATCTACTCTCACATGATTCATACTCGGTGTGTGAAACAAGAGGTAACAACAACCTTAGCGATGCACAATTTAATATTATATAGGACATATAAAGGGACTATGTAGTTTAAAGTCTTACATTGAGGATAATTGGTGCTACACAGTTTAGTGTCATGTAGAAAGGAAAAAATATAGTTTAACATCATGTATGTCGTATTAAGGGACTTTGTTTAGTTTTACATAATGTAGGACAAATATAGGGACACAGTTTTAACGTCATGTTGGATAATAAGGGACACTATTCATTTTAATGTCACGCAGTAAGGACAAAAGAGGACACAGTTTAACGTCATTTTGGACGAAGAGGTGCAAAATTTAATTTCATATAGCTAGGACAATGGTTATGCAGTTTAACGTCTTTCTGGACATAAGGGACTTCAGTACAGTTTAGTGTCATGTAGCAAGGACGTCGCAGTTTAACGTCATGTTGGACGTAAGGGACTATGTAGTTTAAAGTCCTGCAGAAAGAACAACACAATTTAACTTCATGTCGGATGATGGTGCGAATAGTTTAAGGTCATATGCATGGACCATTGATGTATTTGTATTACCAAAAATTCTTCTTCAGAAATATGGCATTGGTTGGAGTCGTAATGAGTTCTCCATCCATTGAGATAAAAGAATAAGCTCCATTGGAGTAGTCCTAATGTATTGAGTAATGTCCATCCCACTTTGGCTCAAGCTTGGGAGGTTTATTTCCTAGTATCATTGGAGTTATGAGAATTAATACCAATTCACCCTGAATTAATGAACGAATATGAACTTTTTTGTTGAAATCTCGTGCTATTCGATCATGATAGACTTCCATGTGGTGCAAGGTGCACAATATTTTCTCATCTAATCGTTCAAATTCATCCAATATCTTTTGAGATTGTTCATCTATGGATGATTGATCAGAAATGGCTACCCTGAGCGAGGGTAATTGAACTTCAATTGGAAATAATACTTCTCTTCCATATACCAACGAATATGGAGTTGACTGCGTTACAGTGCGGGTGGTGGTTCGATAAGCCCATAAAGCATAAAAAAGTTTATCAGACCATGATTTCATATCTTTATCCACCATATTTTGCAGTATGTTTGAAAGAGTCTTGTTGGAGACTTCTATTTGTCCATTGGATGCTGCATGATACCGAGAGGAATGATTGGATTTGATGTTGTATTCTTGATACAACTTCCTTTCCTCGGATGAATAGAAGTTGGTGCCATTGTCCGTCAATATGGTATGAGGGACACCAAATCTGGTAATGATGTTAGACTTGATGAAGCTAACAATACTTTTTGAACTAACTTCTTTGAGAGGTGTTGCTTCTGCCCATTTGTAAAAGAAGTCAGTAGTAGCAAGAATGTACTTAAACTTCTTGGATGTAGCTGAAGGATAATGTCCTACTACATCCATTCCCCATGTGGAAAATGGCCATGAGTATTTATCTTTATGATGCAACTCTGGGGGTTGATGAATGATGTCGGCATGTACATGGAAATAATGACACTTCTTTGTGAAATAAACACAATATTGTATCATTGATGGTCAAAAGTATCCAAGCCTTAGAATTTGATCAGATAGTCTATGTCTGGACTGATGGGCACCACAGACTCCTGCATGCACTTCTTTCATAACAGCCATTGTCTCTTCACTGTCAAGCCATCTGAAGAGAATTCCATCAAAACCTCTTTTGTAGAGAATTTTCTCTAGGTTATATGGGATATCATAATTATAATATTAACCACACGTCGCCAGATTTGTTCTTTCCCGGCTCTATCAGGTGGAAGTGTTCCATTTTGAAGGTATTTTCTGATAGGTCTCATACATCCTTTAGTATGACCATATGGTTCAGAAATGGGAATAATTTCATTGATTTTCTTTGTTCTTGTTTGAACATAAGATGAAATTGTACGACGGTGGGCAATAATGAGGACTGTCTCGTCCCTATTTGGATCTTCCAGAGCTATAACTATATTAGTCAGTGCATCAACTTAGGCATTTTGTGATCGTGGGACATAAGAAAATGTTTGTTCCGAAGGAAATTCCCCCATTAACTCTCTGATGTAATCATATAAAGGGATTAACTCTTCTTTTCAAATTGAATAATCCCCATTGACATGTTTGATTAGCAGGCATGAATCACTATTCACCTTTATGTAATTCACTTATTCCTGAAGTTCCAATTCCATGCCTGTGATGAGAGCTTGATATTATGATTCATTATTTGTACCGCCTCCAAATAATGAGAAAGAATAGTGTAGCACTGCCTTTTCTGGATAAATGAGAACAATTCCTAAGCCAACTTTGTTGAATTTTGGATCTTCCATTTTCTTCCCTGTTGGACTTCTAGAAGCACCATCAAAGTACATTTCCCATGTTTGAAGACTATCTTGAATAGAGAATAATTCCACAACAGGAAGTTCAATATCTGAAGATGTATCTTCTGCTGAAGGATGTTCAGCAAGGAAATCAGCCAGAGCTTGGCCCTTTATTGCCTTTTGAGACACATACTGGATACCAAATTGCTGCAAACTAACTTCCCACCTTTCTAGATGTCCTGTAATCATTGGACGACTAAGGATGAATTTGAGCGGGTTATTGTGAGATACGAAATGGAAATCATGATGTTGCAGGTAGTGTCTCAACTTCTAAACTGCAAAGATTAACACTAGGCAAGACTTTTTAATACTTAAATATCGGGCTTCTGCTTCAGACATTGTCCGACTGAGATAGTAAAGACTGTTTTGAATCCAAGCATCATTTTTTGGTCAGGGAAGGCTCCCAATGATCACTCTAAGGCTATCACATAAAGAATAAGTGGTCTTCCTTCAACAGGTGGCATTAATACCGGTGGAATCAAGGGATATTTCTTGAGAATATTGAAAGCTTCTTGACATTATTTAGTCCACTGGTAAGTGACTCCTTTCTTTATCAATTTGGTGAAGGGTAAACTTTTTCCTTCCATATTGGTGATGAAACGCCAAATATTGGCTAGGTTTCCTTGATGTCCTCTCAAGTCTTTCAAATTCCAAGGAGGTGACATACCAAGGATTGAATTTGTCTTCTCAGGATCGACTTCGATACTACGATGGCATACAACAATGCCGGGATATTTTCCTAAGGTTGCCCCAAAAGCACATTTTAAGGGGTTCATCTTCAAATTATGTTGCCGAAGATTGTGAAATACGACTTCAAAATCATCCAAATTATTAGAATGTTGTTTGGATTTAACCACCAAATCATCCACATAACATTCAATAAACTTCCCTAAAAGGGTTTGAAGATATGATTCATGGAACGCTGATATGTTGCGCTTGCATTCTACAGTCTAAAGGGCATTACCCAGTAGAAAAACACACCCTAAAGGGGCTCTGAAGGCTGTAGATTCTTCATCTTCTGGAGCTATTCAGATTTTATTATATCAAGAATATCCATCCATGACAGAAAGTGCTTCATAGCCAGCTATTGCATTAATTAAGAGTTCTGTAATCAGAACTGGAAAATCATCCTTAGGAAAATGCCTATTAAGATCTCGAAAATCAATGAAAACACTAATTTTTCTATTCTGTTTTTTTATATGGATAATATTAGCCAACAAATTGTGATATTTAACTTCTCTAATGAAGTTATCATTGATAAGCTTATCCACATCAGCTTCAATTTTTGAAGCATAATTTTGGTGTGTTCTTCTTTCAGCTTGTTTGAATCCTCGATGTTCTTCTGGAAAACCAAAATGATGATTAGCCACATCTGGATCAAGCCCTGGAATCTCTGTATAGTTCCAAGAAAATATATCTCGATTTTTCTTTTAAAATGAAACATTCATCTCTTTCTCTTCAAGAGTCATGGGCGCATTAATTAAAGTGGAGCGTGGATCTTTTTTTTGTATATAGGTTTATTTCTCTGAGTTCATCCACAGTGGTAGAGATACCCTCTTTAAATACTAGAGGAGAATCCCTGAGATCTTCCTCTTATTCTTTAACATGTGTTACTTCTTCGGTTTCTACTTGAATAGTAGATGATGACGCAGAATTTCCATGATCCGGAGAGATGTTAAAATTTGAACATCATGAAGAAGAGGCTTCCATTTCTGACCCTATTGATGATGAATGGTCTTCCTTGGGTAATAAAGGGGAGATGATGGATCAAGAATCGACATCTTCGTTCACCTCTGATATTTCTATAACTTCGTCTAGCCTGGTTGGAGAAGTATAGACTTGCTGGATTTCAATGGAAGAAATGAAGACATCTCCATTTGATATTCCATCATTCCTTGGTGAATCACCACTTTTTCCCATGTTGTCTGGCTTGATTACCGTAATTGACATTATGAATGTTTCAATAAGAGTACTTGGATTTGGGTCTATTATGTCAATTTGACTGATAGGAAGCACGCAATCTCTACTCACATGTGTGAATGGGTTAACTGGAATCTTTTCCAAACCATATGGAGCATTAAATTTGGTAACCTCCCTTGTTTGGGATTTCTCTTTACCCTTCATGTGAAAGAATTCTGCCTCAATGTATTGAGATTCATATGTTTTGAAGGGGGATTTATCCCCATACAATGTCCCAATTGGACCATCGAAACAATATTTGAGGCATTGATGGTATGATGAAGGGATAACCGCATGTTGATGTAGCCAAGGTCTTCCAAGCAAAACATTGAATGTTGTATCATGATCAACAACCCTGAAATCTGAATTGGATACAATGTCTCCAAACTGAGTTCTGAGTGTAATATCGCCCAGTGGTTCTTGTTCATTTTTATCATATCCTTGCAACATTAATGTAAAAGGAGATAAATCAGATTTGCGGAGGCCCAATCGACGAAGTGTATGAATGGGGATGAGGTTGACTCCTGAACAATTATCAATGAAATCACTTCGGATGTCCACACCATTGACCTTTACAGATAAGTACAGAGGACTAATATGTCAATGCGCGACATCATCTTCATCTTCATCTGTAAAAGATATCACTGCATGTCATTCTGCGGGACCATTATCGACATGGTAGACTTCAGCAGTAGAAATTTCAGTTTCGAACTCTTGAGCCTTGAAAAATCCTCAATGAGTGCCTCCCAAAGATCCTTGGATAGATTCAAGGCATCCAATATTGATAACTTGGCTGGTTACTTGGGCCAAATTCTTTAAGACATCATATTTTTGATCCAAAGGTCTGCATTTCCCAACAGAAACATGTGGTTTCGCAGGTGCCCTAGAAGTTGATGCTTTGGATTTAGATGCATCTTGTATTGGGGTAAGAGTTGGAAATACTCTTAGATTTGGAATATTAGACCTAATAGGTCTATTTACTTGCTGAGAGGAAGAAGGTGGAAACTCTAACCGATCCTCCAGAATAATTGTTCCAGGAATAAATCTGCTATTGGTGGAAGAATTTTCTTGTTCTTGTTGATCCCGCTAAAGGGCGCTGCCATGATTTTCTGCAGCATATACAATTCTAGAAGGGGTAGGATTA
Organism: Viscum album; assembly: GCA_963277665.1. NCBI lineage: Eukaryota > Viridiplantae > Streptophyta > Magnoliopsida > Santalales > Viscaceae > Viscum > Viscum album. The sequence continues at coordinate 370,971,605 of OY728130.1, read as the reverse complement.
GAATACTAGTTTCTAGGATATCCACGTATTCTTCTGTATCCCTGACCTCTAGAACTCCCTCTAATTCCTCTGTTTGATACAGGGAACTCAGGATCATCAAAATTGAAACTATGACTAGCATAAGGATCTGTTAAATGAATCATATTAACAGAACCAAAAATTAACTCTTCATCTAATGAAGATTCTACCTGATTAGAAAATTTAGGTTGTTCCGTTTGGTGGGGTGGTCCCTGTTGATTTTAACTAGGTGGAATAAAATCTTCCAGAGTCAAAGGAAACTTTGGCATTGACAAGATCTCATCTTCTTCTGATTGTTCCTCTTTCTTTGAATTATACTGTTTCTTTAAGGATTTTTCCTTTTATGAAGCGGGCTTGTTGTGGAATTCATAGCAGAAGATACAATTGGTTTTTCAATTTCGTTCTCAAAATGGCATGAGATTGGTTGAGCTTTTTTCTGACCATCCAATCATCATATTTCTACGCATTTTTTCTTTTGAATTCTTGTCACATGCCTTATTCCTCTAGATTTGTAGCAGTAACACATGCTACCTGAGCTGAATAATCTTTCAGCTTGACTTGTCCTGAGTCCACCATCATTTTTAGGAGGACTTTGAATACAAAACACTTCTGAATGGGATTCCCCATCATCTGATGAAATGGGAAATAATTGGGATCGTTTTCATCTCCTTCCTTATTTTTCCTTTTGGTCCTTGGAAGTTGAACCAAATTATTTTCTAGAGACAAAATGAAGTAACCAAGAACTTGTTCATTACAGAAAGAATAAAATTTTCTCTTAAGATCCTCAAATAGTTTTCGTCTTTGACCTCTTTGATCATCTTGATGAAACAACCTCTATTTTTGACGCTCAGGAGGTGGAGCCCTTCGATAAGATGGAGGTTTTGAAGTAGAAGTAGGTACATGTGCTTTTTTAAGAATAATGGTAGCTGTCTCTGCATTACCCATTCTCCTTCCTGGAGTAGATGTAATTACATGAGCTTTATCCTTAGTCTTTATAAGAGAGTCTCCAATCTGCTGAGCGATCGATGTAAGGTCTTGAAACCCTCATGTGTATTTCATAGGGATCAATGGTGTTCGTAATTCATCATGCATAGTTTCCACACAGATTGGCAACAACTCTTCTTGAGGGAGTGCTAAGCTCAGTGAATATGTTAACCCATTCCAGTGAGAAATGAAATCTAAAACCCTTTCATTATCCCTTTTCTTACAATTTGTAATATAAAAAACTATTTCCTTTGGAAAAGACGAGCTGAATTGAAGAATGAATCGTTGACGAAGATCCTCCCACCCAGTAATTGACCGAGATTTCAAGCATGTATACCAAACAAAAGTAGGCCCTTGTAATGACTATTCAAAACACCTAAGATGAACTGCTACTTGTTACTGAGGGGTTCCCATCATATGATCGTAATGAGAAAAAAAAATATGTTAAGTGTTGCTCTGGGTCTCCTGAACCATTACAGATTGGGAATGAGGTGCATGCAAAATTTTATGGGGAGAGGAATTGCTTCTACCCATTCAGGGTAAGCTCTCTTCTCCGATTGAACTGGTGCACGCTTTCCTTCAATATCTTCCAACAGAGCTGTAAGTGACTCAATGGTAGTTATTAACTTGTGAGAAACATCCGGTTGATCTTGGACTTGAGTAGGTGCAATAACTAGAGCTTGGACAAGTGTGGTGGCTAGTAATACAACTGATGGTAGCACCACCAATTGTTGTTGTGCCTGACCAATAGGATTATACCTGTGAGGGTGTACTGGTAAAAGAGGATACTCTTGATCCATCTCAGTATCTGTAACAAATTCCCTTGGCTGACTGACCCCAGCACGCTTAGTAGGAAGAATACCTTGAAGTAGTTCTATATTCAACCTCCTTAATTCCTTCATCTCCACCTCCTATTGTGCAAATATTTTCTCTAATAAGAGCGATTGGACTTCTCCAGAGGAAGGGTTGAACATATCCTGATTCTTTCCTTTCCCCTTGTTGGATCCATTTCAAAGAGGGGGAAGTTGGTTATTTGAAGGAATACCAAGATTCTGGGTAAGCCTTTGGTTTTGTGTACGCACACCTTCTTCATTTGAGTATGTGTGTACAAATTATTGAGCATGAGCTCCCTTATCTAATCCCTCTATGTGAGCCTCATCTGGGGGATCAACAACAACGACATTGATGACATTAATTGATAAATAACTCATAGCATCTCCTCTATCGGCATTTCTATGATATTGTTTTTTTCCATGTCTTTGATGAGACATTGCCTTTTGTTGATTTGTCCCTCAGGAACATCTTGATGAATCGTAACATGGAGGGAATCTTCTGATTATTCGTCTCTTCGTTTCTATTATGACCTCTTCCCTAATCGAGAGAAGACTGACTTTCTCTGAGGAAGATATTGAGGATTTGAAAAAGTCCCTAGTCCTGTGGACTGGGGCTATTCCTGTATAACTCCTTGAATCCTATTTGTTGATTCTAAGGGTTGGGTTAAAAGAGTCCCTAGTCTGGCAAGCTGGGTTGGTTCTTGAGCTACTACATCTGAGACTTTCTTAAGATCTCTTCTGATCTTGCGGACTTTAGTCCAAAAATTGGCTGGATACATCAACCGACATCCACTCAAATCACCCGGCTCAAATGACCGTTGGATGATTTATGACAATTCCGTCACTGGATTATTCCCTCACTCTAACCGAGTATCCTGTTCGATACTCTCATTTTCATAATTCAAGAGTAATTCGATAACATGTTCTCTATATGCCTGATTTTGAGAAGAACTAGTTGAGGTTTTTTCTTGAGCGAGCCTTTTATTACAAACAAAGACAATTGGTTGTGGCCTTCCATGGCCAATAACATTGCAGGAGAACATTTTCGGCGGGCTCTGTTGGCTAGAGATTATAGTGAAATGTAGTCCTCCATGGACACCCCATCCCCTGATATGAATACTATATGGGTCATTGGACATTAACTGGCGCAATCTTCTTAGTGCACCAAGGCATGAACGCTGAAGGGCTCTCTGCTGCTTTTTATCCTTTGGATATTGAGAAACTGAGAGAGAGGCCAAATCAATTTGGCATTGTAACACTTCTATTATCTAGACATGAATTTCATATTCATCATAAGAAAATATTTTCTTTTTCAATTGAAAAAGATTTTTCCACATGTTGAGACAAATATCGTGAATACAATATTTCGTCAACATCTCTGGAATGTCATTCTGAGAGACAGCCAAAGGCGAAAACATGACTAGTAATTCACCGTTCATCGATTGTTTCCCCATATTGGGCATTTCCCCTTTATCATTCGTTGAAGATTCTTCTACCTAATTAGACCAGAGCTTGTGATTCTTTGTTATTTCATTAGATTCAACAAGATCAGTAGAGAATTCACTTGTCAAACTAGAAGATGAATGACCCATTGGTGGTTCAGAGAATGACCTACACCCTAGGCTATCTTCTGATTGAGAAATTATTTCACCTCCTAATTGTAAAGCATCAGACTTGACTGGATTAACATTTTCAAGTGCCTCAAGATTAGAGGTATTTCTCGTTACTACATTTTCCATTAGAGAATTTTCCAAGAAATCCAAATTACTACTACGGAGAGGACATTCACAGCTAAATTCATCATCATTGGGAGGACCACCATGGTGGGTTACAACAAAAGATGAAATCTCTTGCTCTTTAGTCTTCTGGCCACACAGTGGGTTATTGTGGCTCTCATATGAATATGATACTTCGAGATCAACCGAACTGTCATGAAGCAAGACTTCATGAGGTAGTGTCTGATGTAAAAATTCAGAATAAATGTTCCCACTATTGGGAAATAAGATAGTAGAATTTCGAGTCCCAACAGATAATTGTCTGAGTGCCTCAAGAGCTCCAGTATCGAGTAAAGCCTTATTACAGATTGGACCTTGGATTCTTGACTATGTTGGATGAGTCTTCTTCTTAGACGCCTTCTTACTCACTTTAGGAACCAGTTGTTGATGAAAGTGGTTATTATGGGCAGCTCTAAGTGCCTGCTCAAGATAAATAGTCTGGTTATTCTGATTATATCCCTTCAAATGAGGTGTATGTGCCTGACTTGGTTGTCCGTGTGACATGGGGGAGTATGCCCCACAACCCACTTGGAATGGAACAGAGGTGTGTGTCTGTTCTAGAGTGAACTGTTGATATGTCACTCCACTGGTAGGGATAGATTTTCATTTCTTTTATAGTGATGTTGATGAAGCTATTATAATATCCTAGCAGTCATCCAGAATATGATAAGGGATTTGCTTCTGCTCCTTCACCATTGTTAGAATAGTTTTGGTGTCTTTAGTTGCCGGAACGAGAATATACATCCATTCCGTGCTGGGAGTATGTGTGTGTTCCTGCTTTTGTCCTCCTTTTCCTGCCAGTGAATTCTGACAGTACTCATGTATGGGGGCAGAGAGTTGAGTGTTCCTCATGTTTTTCATTGTGGATTTCCAATTGACTTCTCCGGGTGCTACCAAACGAGACTTTTTGTAGTCTTGATCAATACTAGTAGGTGTATGTACGTGCAGATTGAACTCCACCAAACGTGGTTGATATACTTCCTTCAATACTGGTAGATGATTCTACTGGAAGGATTGATGAGTGTAAGCAGGTGTATGTACCTATTTACCAGTTTTCAACACATTGGGTGGAAGGCTTCATCGTATGTAGTCAGACAAGCCTTATGACTAGCTGATGATTTATAAATAGGTGTATGTTCCTACATATAGTACTCCTCCAGAATTTCCTAGAGGGAATGGCGTGTTGCTGCCAAACGAGTCTGCTGGACAGCAGAATTAAAACGGATGGGTGTGTGTGCACGCTCATTGCATTCCACCAAGTTAGGTTGGTGGACTTCTCTAGAAATGGTAGAGATAAGAACCTGCTCACTGTTGAATAGTCTTCACCTCTGGTGGTTCCTCTACCCTTCTCGGGTTCAAGTAACCTGATCCAAACGCCTGGAGATGAAAACCTCATCATGTTGAGGGAAAACTGGTACATGATTCTGATGACAATTGTTGGTGGGAGCCCTCGGGAAGGACTCCTGTTTCCTTCAATTAAGGTCTTGAGTGACCTTCTCATTCACCTCCCCAGAATATTAGAGGGAATGTTGATTGCATTCTGGGGATAATGACCTGAAATGGTTGGAAATGGTTCTTGGCACCACCTACATCTTGATCACTGGTCCTCGGTGTCCGGACAACCTGGGTGAATTATTGAGTTGGAGGGCTTGCCTAGAAGCCTCCAGAGTCGGAATAGTACCATGTCCAAGGTATTCCTTAACCATGACATTTGATACCTAGTGTTGAAGACACTGAGTAGGTGATTTCGTCCTCAGAGCAGACGACGTTCCAGCATGAGTATCAGCAGAGGTATTTACAACAGAGCCATTCACAGGTGTGAACTTAAGAGAATCCATTTCTGTAATGTGGGAGATCTTGGAAAAGAGTTACTATTCGATGTAACAAACATAATCAAGGTAATCTCGGCAACTACATCTTTTGGATGAGAACATAAGTTATTGATTTTTTTGGCCCTCTCATTGAGTTTAAATTGGGGCCTAACAAATAATTAAAACATCATTTTAACTTTGTTAAGGATTTACGTCAGGCTCACCATTTTTTTGTTTTTTCTAGAAATAGGGATGACCTTGTTTACTTAAGATTAAAACATTCCAATCGGTTTCTAATGGGTTTGTTCGTAGGCCAGAGACATCCAATGATTCTATATCCATTTGGACCTACTTTCCAAAGGTAGCTGCTCATTAGTTGTGGACCGATGAGGCTTAAGAATTTGCATTGGTCAAGAGGATGGGAGGTTGGAATCATCACACCTTTTTAGGGGGAATTATTGTCTACTCCGGGACTCTCTTTATAGATTTAAGTTGTGTTCATGAATCCTTATTATACTACCAAGTATGAAAATAATATTTCCTTACGATCTGACAATCAATGATTAATATGTATGAGATTTAGAGAATCTTTTATATGTATTTGAGGTTCTTCATCGATAAAGAATCATCTGTATTTTCTACATATTATTAGTCAATGGAATCCTTTAGCACATTATATAAAGATCTCTTGGTCGTTATAATAACCATACTAGTTTTAGAGCCACTCAGTGGGGCACTTGATGTTTTTTTCATTCAGAAGGACATGGAGTATTTCAGAGTTGGGATCGTACCCGCAGATGGGCTACCTACGTATCCTTGTTAGAAATGGAATCAGAAACCACATAGTTCGGGAATTATGATATAGTTTAACATCATATGGGACAGATGAGAATTAATGGGTGATGGACTTGAACCTCAGAAAGGCTTCCTACATACCCCCCCTTTTAAGGTAGAGAACAAAGTCCACGTTGTTCGGTTGGGAATTGTGGGGCTTACGTATGATTAATGGCCAAAAGAGATGTGTCGTGGTTATTTTAACACTCTAAACTCACATGAGTCATGCTCGGTGTGAGAAACAAGAGGCATCGGTAAACCTGACAATTTGTGCCACGAAAGATGCGGTCACAAGGAATGATATGGGGCTTATGTATGTATGATTGGCCAAATAGATAAAGATCAAGACTTACTTTTGGAGAAGAAGTCTGGGAATAGGTTCCATAAAGGTATATGTTATTTAATGAATATTTTGATCCTATAACATGGGGTTTAATTCTGGGGAAGATTCCCAAATTAAGAGGGGACTTGGGGCTTACTCCTATGAAGGATGACCAAATGAAAAGAAATTAAGACTGGTCAAGAGAAATTATGACTGGGGCTTATTCCGGAGAAGGAGGCCCATGTTAAAGGGGCTTTAGAACTTGGGCTTATTCCTAAGAAGGAGGCCCAGGTTAAGATGAATTATGACCAGGGCTTACTCCTAAGGAGGATGCCCAGGTTAAGGGAAATTGGAATTTGGGGCTTGGAGCATATTCCTAAAGAGGATGCTCAAAATTAAGGGAACATGAAGACTGGGGATTACTCCTAAAAATGAAGCCCATGTTAGAGGACTTGGGTCTTACTCCTAAGGAGGATGCCCATATTTGAGAATTTGATATTGGGACTTACTCTTGAGAAGGAGGCCCATTTGTTAAGGAGACTTGAGACTTAGGGCTTATTCCTAAGAAGGAGGCCTAATTTAATGGAATTTATGAGAGGGGCTTACTACTAACGAAGATGATCAAACTAGAGAAATTATGACTGGGGCATACTCTTGAGAAGGAGTCCCAGGTGAGAGAACTTCTCATTTTAAAGGATGAGGTTGAATGAATGAAATCTCTCTCTTAGTGATATAAATATATATAAATCACTATGTTTTGAGAGATGTTCCACAGAATTCCTTTCAGATAAGGAAACCAAAAAAGGAACCATGCCATAAATGGTTTTGAAGATGGTTTTGAAGGCTAAATATTTAAGAGGAGAGGTGGATTTGAAGAAAGAAAGTGAATAGGTATGAGAGGCACCCAAAAAGAGAGATGCGCGCAAGTCCTGCATGGGCGCACAAGTCATAGACGCACAAGTATACTTGTGTGCCACATGAGTACTTGTGCAACAGTCAACCGTTAGGGTAATACTTGGGCAAGAATTAGCTCAAGCCATAGTATTATCCCTAAAGGCTTCCAAAAGAGTGGCACAAAAGTTTTGTTGAAGGGATAAGGCAGAGCGCAATTGTGTCCATTTCCCTTAAGGGCTATCCACTTAGGCGCGGAGGTATTGATGATTTTAAACACTTAGTCCTGGTTCCCCCTCTTTAGATCTTAATTTATAGGTAAAAATTTACCTTATAAGTGTTTGGAAGGATTCGAGAAAAGACTATGGTTCCGAGAGCTCAAATTTGAGTTTCTAGATTGTTCCGTCCCGAAATGGGGGGCCCATAGGGGGTATTTATAGGCCTTTGATGACCTTGGGAGAAAATAACTTAGGGTGCACAAGTCACCTGCGTGACCAATATGAGGCGTGCATGTATACATGTGCGACCATGCTGAAACTTGCGCGAACCAAGTGTAAACAAATACGTGGTCATGCCTTTGTACATTTTTTATGTTTCTTCAAAGGATGAATAACATTGGACTAAGCTATTTCCCTTTTTTAGTCATTAGACTCTGTGACAGAAAGGGTCGTCAACAATACCAAAACCAGATTGTATACGCCTTGAACAAAAAGGTTTTCCTTTGATCATTCCTCAAAGGAGAAATGGTGTTAGTCCTCAGAACCCTGATGATACACAGGAGGAAGCCCCTAAAAATTGAACCAAAGTGGGAAGGACCATATTTCATACACTGGGTTTATTCCAAGGGATCATACACTCTGATATCAATGGATGGGAGCTCATCACAGTTCCTATAAATGAGATGTTCTTGAAGAAATACTTCTCATAACATCAAATACTAAGGTCCAACCTCTACGACCTTATACAATGATTCACTAAAATTCCCCCAATGTTAGGTTCCAAACTCTACAGCCCTAAACTATGAGTCAGAAACAAATATCTTATAGGCCAAGCTCCAGACTCTACAACACTAAACTATGATTCAGAAAAATACACCTTCTGATAAGGTCCAAACTTTATGATGTTAAACTATGAGTCATAAAGGATGTCTCAATTCCAAGGTCAAAACACTACGATGTTAAACTATGAGTAAGTAAAATATACCTAACATGCCAAGGTCCAAACTCTACAACCCTAAACAATGAGTCAGAAAAATGCCCATCATGATAAGGTCCAAACTCTATGACTCGAAACTATGAGTAATAAAAAAAATCCCTATGTCAAGGTCCCAACTTTATGATTTAATCTATGACTAAAAATTACCTCCATATCATGGTCCAATCTCTAAGACCTTAAACTATGAGTAAAGGTTAAACACCAATATGTTATGTTCCAAGATCTACAACGCTAACATATGAGTCATATAAAAAAATTTCCCCATGATATGGTCCAACCTCTACGAACCTAAACTATGTGTCAATGTCCTTTCCTCATGACATTAAACTGTAGAGAACTCATCCAGGAAACATGAAATTAAATTGGGAATCAGGTTGTCACTATAAGTTATTAAACTACACATCACAAATTGTCCTAATGGAAGAAAAATAAAGTACCTGACCCCTCACATAACTATGTACGGCTTCATTCCATCCCTCATAGGATATGTAGTGAAACCGTGATCCTCGATCTTGTTCTAGACCCATAAACAAATTCCTCCATCACACCCTACCTCACCATGTCCATAAGACAAAACCATATCCCTCATTGTTTCTCAAACCGAGTATAACTCACGTGATCTTAGGATCGATGGTAAGGGTTCTCTTATGGAAGAAATCAATCGGGTAATGTGATATAACTGGAAACTATGATGGATAGAATGAAAATACCCTTATCCCATGACCAAGACAAATATATATAGGGAACATACAGAACTACATATATCTTGATTCATGCCCTCGCAGGATATGTAGTGACACCTCAATCCTTGATCTTGGCCCAGCCCCATCAGGAATGAATATTAAAATTCCCCTTCATATTCTATATCACCTTACACTAGAGAAGGGGGATCTGTAACAACTCCATGTTTCTCACATCAACTATAAATCACGTGAGCATTGGATCTGTGGTAAAAATTCTTTTATGCAAATAAACCATAAAAAAATATGGTTGGCATGTCACCTGTAACAAGTTAAATCAAAATTCCCTCAAGATTCCCTGAAATATCATAAAAACTATTATAGGGAACATACAGAACTACATACAGCTTGATCCCTGCACTCGCAGGATACATAGCAATGCCTCAATCCTCGATCATGGCCCAGCTCCACTAGTAAAACAACTTACCTCTTTCCCCCATATATGGTACAGACATGTATGGGGAGTCCATGAAAGGTCATGATTGCATGACAATAAACTAGGAAATTATTTGAGGGTCACGTGTGGTTCAGTTCTTAGTGTTACGAGATCCCTCACATGCCCCCACCCCCACTCATGAAATGTCTAGATATCCTACTTCTCCCAAAACATATTAGCTAGACTTATGTGGAAGCCCCAGTAGTGCATAGTTAATCATGGTCTAGGTAGCCTTTACCTTCCCCGACACACCATTCCCATTGGTCACACTCAGTACTCCAGGAAATATTGGGTCCCCATAATCATTCAAGGCCATCTGAGATGGATGTCCAGTGTCTTGTAGACACCTTTCACTGACAGTGCACTTCATGCCCCAATGGATCTGCATATGTTTCCCGCAAACGTTTTATCAATCATGGGAAAAGTTTTCCCCAGGACAGTCCTCTAAAATCCCGATATTCACAGCAAATTCAAATCCCCATATCATTCCTCCTGATTCACGTTTCCCCGAGAACTAAGTTTTACACTTTCTATCATCACTCATGTTTAAGGAACACTACAACACCCCAATTGTGACTAACCCAAAACTATTAAAGATCGTTATGACAACATTTTGTCTACACAGTATGCCATTAAACTGAAAGGACAAAGTCATCCTTGTCATATGATGTTAAACTATATAGAAACGGGTTAAGACTAATGTTACATCTAATGTTTATTTCAATACTACTAAGTGGTAACATAGAATCCCTGTAATATCGTTTTTCTCACACCAAGAACAGCTCACGTGAGCTTAGAAATCTGGGCAAGAGATACACAGTGAAATTATAGTAAAACATCTGAGGATTTTGGTCCTAGGAGCATGACCCTAAAAGGCATATCATAGTTCCCTCCCTCAAGAAGAACCCCATGTACTAGCCATGTGACATTAATTTACTAGGTATTCCAAAGATAGAATGAATGCCTCACCATGTGTATGTGTCAGATCTACCTAAGGGGTACTCTAATCCATGAATAAATTCCTAGTGGACCTTGATATGACTGGATTGACTGTTACAATACCCAGAACTCCATGATTTGAGTGATCATGAATCCCCATAACTCTCCAAGCGAGAGGCCAATTTCTTAAGGACAACTTTGATAGGCTATTCACATCAAGCCTTGATGTCTTTGTATATGTTGACCATAAAAATGGCCATCAATCAAAGGAAAATTTGTCCCCAGGAGAGTCCACTCCTATCCCAGTATGCCCAATGGCTTTCAATCATCATTTCATGTCTCCTAATTCGAGGACCCCCCCAAGTCATGGTTTACATTTCCCCCTTTCACACATCTTTGATATATCAGAACATACTGGCTTGTTTCATCTCAGGTCCTATTTTGACGCTTTTAAAAGTACCCCATCCATATACATGAAGATGATCCATATACAAAGGAAGAGTTTCATCACACATTTCTAGGTTTCACCTGAAGAAGTTCATCGAGAATTTCCCCTATTTATCTTAGGGTTCACCCCTTGTCAAAGGACACATACTATATTCATATGGTTCCCAATCTCTATAATATGCCATAACCATCAGAAATGGAAACCTAGTGTCTTGCGGACACCTTTAATTGGAAAGGCACATAATCCCCAAATTAATCTTCATATGTATGACCACAAAATTAGCCATAAATCAAATTCAAATTCATCCAATGAAAGTTTTTTCCACCTTCCATATGGAAAAATGACATTTATGTCCAATCACACCCCATATTTGGAAAACTACTTGATAAAGACTTGTGAAACATCTTCTTTCCAAGTGACCCTGACATCAAAAGGACTCCTAAATGAACTAATAAATCTCAAAATATCCCTCACATAGGTAAAAATTTTAGGGATTTTTTGACCACTCGTAGCCAACATAAATGCCCCTATTGTTTTCAGACACTACTACTTAGGCCAGTCATCAACTGTGGCTCCTGACTTCAAAGAAAGTTCAAAATGTTGAAAATCACATCATGCCATCTATAATGGAAGGCCAGTGTCTTGAAAGCACATTTGAATGGCTATGAACATCTTTCCCTGGTGTCTCTACATGTGTTTCCCACAAAACTGTCTATCAATAAAGGGAAAATTCATCCCCAAGAGAGTCCTTTCCCATCCCTGTATGCCTAAAATGGCTCCCGAGCCTCATGCATGTATAAATTCAAAATTTCAGGGTTAGGAAAAATCTCTAACCAATTTATGAAGGATATTAGAACATTCTTGGCTGATGATCCTGAATTGGAGCCATATCCTCATTATGTATGGTCAAAGTTGTTCGACCTAAAACATCATTTGTAAGTCTGACTAGAAAGACTACGAATTGCCGTTAGAAAAAAGACACCATACTTACCTAAGCAAAAATCTACAGAAGGCAGATCTAGGTAAAATTAAAGTATCAGTTCGTTAAAAAAACAAAACATTAAGCCATCAAAAAAGGCATGAATCTTGTTAAGTCGGAAACCCAAAAAGTAGAGGCCTAATAAAAATTATTGTTATGCCCGCTAAGCCCTTGCAAAATAGGCCTAGGTAAAAATTAAGGTAATAATGAAAAAATATGAAGGATTTTGTGAGGTATTCCATAAAACCACAACAATAGTCAAGCTATTCTCGTAGAGTCCCTTATTATGTAAAAAAATTAGATAACCGTCAATTATTTAATTTTTCTAATTTATAGTCATTGTTCAAAATTAAATACTGATTGATTTATTGACATGATAGGAAATGGGGAAGAAATAATCATTCAAGAGGAAAATTTACACCATCGTATTTCATAAAAATACATATAGTAGGCATCCACAGCCTGGTTCTTCTCCTTTGAAAGAAAGACAGGACCTCTACAGGAGTCGCTCGGAAGAGTGGAAAAGTTACATCAATGATTATTTTGACTCCTCAATAGCTTCGAGATTCTTTAATAAATACACAGTTTCAGGATATACACTCACTCATGATTTCTCTGCTTCCCTCATGGCTTAGAGGTTGTTCCTCTATCCCTCCAACATTTTCCATCACCCTTCCTCAATGGTAGTTGTGGACCGAGCCCACTCTTATTTGATCCATTCCAGTTTCTATCATTATTTCTCCTCTTCCTAGTAAAGATGCTACATCAAATACACTTGCTTCATGAGTTTGTTTTGCAACATCGCAACCATCCTAGCATGATTGAAAACTTTGTCAATGAGGATTTTTTGTGTAGCAGCTAGATAAGACATCAACGTTGCCATGTAGAGTTGAGATTCAAGTGAACTCATTGCTTCCCGAGAGGCAACCACTTTCCTTACTATATCATAAATTCCATTATAGTTAAATATGCCAAAACCCAAGTCTACGAATTGAAAGTGTAACTTTGGAAATTTTACTGGTATCTCTTCCAATGGAGTCTGGGAGAGTAAACCCAAAATTATCCTCCATGCTTTTTTCTGAGCGGGACGAAATTCATCTAGGATCTCTTGGTCAGTCTAGGAATCACTCCCTAATAGTGAAATATATTTGGGAATGAACATCACCAGAGAGGTACTTTGTTTGGCAGTTATAGCACGTCTTGACCCTGTGACAGCCTCATCTCTGTTAATTATAAGATATGTAAAGTTAGGGACGCGCACCATTTCCAAACCTTGTGGTTTTGATTCTGAGGATGGAGAGTAGATTACAATACCTCCCACCCCCAGAGATGTATCACTGTCCAAAACAGGTGGTGCTACATTATCAACCATCAGCCGTGCTCCATGTATATGAGATAGTACTGAGGACCCAAAACCATGATAAATTGGAATAATAGTTCTCAAAATAGCCCTTAAAAGTCCACTGTTTAGTATAAGACATGTGGGGAAGTTATTATGGATAAGTATATTAATCTCGGAATGCTGGGGGAAGAAAATATAACCCCTCTTAGAATTGGTAAAAATGGCATGATAGCCTTCTCCATATTTTTCAGGGACGAAAGGTCAGCCTCACCGACAGTGAAATCCCCAAATCCATCATGAGCTTGCAGAGTATTGTATTTTGAAGAAATTCCCGCTATGGTGGGAAATAACAGCTCTGTCAATATTTATTGGCTCAATGATATTTGAAGCCCCTCAATGATCCAGCAAAACATGATGCTGATCAGTGGACTCATCCCCCACCACAAAGACCACCCAGTCTATCTCCATGAGAGTTGTATCGACATGATCAAATGAACTCTCATCTTATGGATGACCTTCCATTATTGTGGAGGAAATTGTTAAAGAAATTGTAGGAACATCCGAGGAGTAAAAAATACCCCCGGTCACTCCAAATGCCAGGACTCTATAATTTGATTAACCACGACCGGTGGAAACCCTTCCTCAACCCTGAAAGGGCCAAGAGTTATAGATGCATGAGTGATCGTCACCCGGTTACCAATATTACCTCTGTCAAAGTACATATGCGTACCATTGAGTCAAAAATTTCAGGTCATTTTTTTCAATCACTAGGTGAGAGGTCACTTACTTGTGATTCCCCTTCGAATGCACTTTGATAGCTGGGAGGCTTGGTTACGTTTATTTGACTATTGATGACATAGCTCCTAAATAAGACCCCCAAGAGGGGTTGTATGAGGAAACTCCCTGGAAGGGTCTGTAATGATTGTTTCCATATGTTCTTAGGCTCCAGGGGGATCCAACCATAACACCCTACCATTGATGGGATGTACTCCCTGGAAACAATACCTCCAAGAGTATAAGTCAGTGAAAATATGTCTCTTGTGACCCGGCAGGGCCCTAAAAACAATTAAAGAATGGGGGAAGATTTTAGAATCATTGAAATAAATGAATTTAAAGCCAAAGACCATAGATAATACCTCTCCCATTAGCCATGGAAATATTTCCATCAGTGTCATGTGGTCTGACTAATAATGTCTATCTGCTGGAGCATGAAGGATCTTATCCATTTCAGTTAGGTAAGCACCCACCTCGTCAGGCACTTTGTCTGCTGAAATGCGGGTAGGAGTGATGGATCCCCTAAAATTTGGATGAAAAAAATGATCTATCTGAAGTAGTATCCATATATCTTTATCTACAGTTCTCTCTCTTAATTCATCCCAAAAGTCTTGGGCTTCTGTAAATGCATCCATAATTGGGATGGCCAAAACTGGAGGGTAAAAGGCCAGGTAGTCTTTGATAACCAACAATGTATCCAAGGTTCCTCTGAAAGCTCTGGAACTCGAGAAGAGGGGAGTTTATGAGAATATAGGGACAAAGAAGAAACCATTTTCATGGAGGCTGCAGTGGGTACGCCAACAATATCGTCATCCTCATCGATGATTTATGGTCACCGTATGGCATGAACCCAATGAAATTACATACAATGACCACATTGAAATGGATCAAGGTCTCGAGGTCCTTAACAAAGCCACCTACCCTATCTAGATCCACATCAAAAGAAATGTCAGCCGGTGCTAACACCAGGAGAATGCCTATAAGGGCCACATCCCTAGTCTAGAGGAGTTTCTATATATCATGAGGGGACCGGTCCTGGGTGGATGGATGACCTTTCAAAAGGTCTCATTTCCTCTAGGCCACCAGATAATTGGCCTCAGAATGAATGGATGATGGACTCCTAGGAACGGCCGCAACAACTTGCTCAATGACTCATGAGGTCATAACCCCATCTTTCTCAACATTCTCGAATAGGGGGAAATGATACCTTTGAAGAAATTTTCCAGATCGAGGGTGTTAATCATCATCCATTTTTATCCCCTTTCCATTTTCCTTGTATTCCCAATAAGTCACCACCATAGGCCCCAAGTCAGCCAATTTGCCATCGGGATATGACTTAACCCAAGCCTCGGCATAATTCTTGGTAAAGAAGGTCACATAATCCGTATAATCCAGAAGTCTGACCTAGCTCTGGTTGTCCTCCAAGGTGAACATTACCAATAATAGGAAATCTATCAAAAGATGTTTCTTCTAATGAGCATTGCTAATAGAATGAGTGCATAAATTCTGAATGAAATTGAATTGTTGGCTAAACCTGCCGGGTGAATAGACCTGGCAGATGACTTACCCTCAAATATTGTCGACCAATATGCCTTCTTACAAAGGAAAAAAGTATCATCGATTGATGAACTATTTAGATGAATTGTTATTAATGGTACCAATGGGGGGGATCATAAGGGTGGTAAAAGAAAAAATAATAAACACTAAAAAAATCCATTATGTATTTCTCATTCCTATCGGTCTGCTCCTCCTACTTTTCCTATAAGGCCCATGCCGCTAGCATGACCACAATAGTGATATGCTGATACATTTTACCAGTCTAATATAGGATTTGTATGGAATTAATGAAGGAATAACCCCTATGGGGGATCCCATCCATCCACTAATGAATTGAAAAAGGGTAGGGTGACACTCCTTCACTGATTTGGCTTTGTAGGTGGTATATCTTGGAAAACATGGGGATAGCCAAATTGATGCATTTTTCGGTGGCCAACTGGGAGTCCATAATAATGGTTGATGCTCTTACACCACCAGATTCTTGAACTGATAGAAGCCACCTACTCAAGAACATGGCCATGAAATCCACTAGTCAAAATAATCGACCGTTTTCTAGGATGATCCCCCAACCCCATTTTCTAAAATCCCTCAAATTAATGGTGGGCCAGTAAGTACACCCTCGCCATTAGGTGGATTTGTTGGGACAAGACATGGGTCTCCATGGATCAGGCTTGAGACCAGTATGCTTAGAAAAAGCACCAAACCAGTCATCACATAGAATGTCCTTCTTCAGACATGGATCACTTTCCTTCAAAAGAGTCGTCACTTGGATTATGAGTTTCCTAGACAGGGGGGTCCTCATCATCCAAAATAGTGCAGGGAAGGAGAAATTCATTATACATGTCCCCAATTATAGGGACTCCCAGAATCATCCATATGTCCCAAAGGCTATTGCCCACCTCCCCGTGGGTCAGATGGAAGGGGTTAGTATCTAGACAAAATATACATAAATAATGTGAAATTAGGATAGAAGGATGATGGGTGTATGTCTGAGAAACCCAGGAGGCCTCTTATAGTCCCCCCAAGCTGTATCTCAGCTCAGAATTCATCAGAACTCTGGCAGACCCAGAAGGGCCACCCCTTGTCCAACCCAAATGAGCCTCTAGGGCAAAGGTCCCGTTAAGATGAAAAAGTATACTTCTCATTCGTTGTAACCTTCCTCATGTTGCTTTATTAACAATGGGAGATTTTATTAGGCTTACTCTGCACCCCATATATGTTTCAAGGTGCCTAGTGTAGAAAAGAATCAGGGGTAGTTTCTCTCTAAAGATACCTTATGTTAGTGTAAATCAATGCTTTCGGAATGGATGTGTTAATTATCCAAGCGGAAAGCCAATAAATTGGGCCTGGTGCCGGGATTTCCGGGTGAGACAGAAGGCCAATCCCATAAGAAAGAAGCATATCTGAGACCGGGTACTCTGGTTGCCCCACCGTGAGTATATTATCAAGGTATTGTTGAAATGGAACAACCAGAGTCTTGTCATAAACCAAAGCGGCCATATCCTTCGATCATTCGTCAGCAGTAGAAAGAGGAGCAGCAATAATAGCCTTAAAAAAGTGGTGATTTAATCAGAATCCTGTGAATCATCTGTTGTAGCATCCATAGGAATATCTTGAAGCTGATGAGAAGTCATAACAACAGAAAATTATTAGATAAAGGCTACAAAAATGGATTAAAGAGTTAAAACATGTCTGCAAAAAGCTCTGCATACCGTTCCTCAAAACAGTATGTGGAACGACCATTCCATGTATTGCATGAAACGTGGAAGCTATGCCACCTATATCTATGGTACGTGGATGCAGTTTTCTACATACAGCTATGGTAGGTGAAATAACTGTGATAAGCAAACCCGCACACTATTGGCTGGTGAACAGAACGGTCCATGGAATGATGAAACCATATACCTCACCCTCAGTTAAGATCATGTTCATATGTTTTTTTATTAAAATTTATGTCAATATAAAGAGTTTTTGATGTTTGGATCACCAATCCGAGATTGTTATGTGAACAAATCAGTCACGTAGCATTCTTCCACGTGGAATCCAGATTTTCTACTTTAAAATTCCACACTCTTGTTTACAGAACTCAGAATGTGGTACGCGGACGGAGAAATAGAAATGAAATCGGTTCGTGGAACATGAAGAGCAGTTCACGAACAATATTTTCAAAAAAAATCCTGGTATGCGAGTGTAGAGAGATCCAAAAAATAAAGAATTCATTTCACCTCAAAAAGCATTAAATGACAAATGACATGGGCCCATATATATATGTGTGGTCCCCTATTACCTGGTCTACCTGTCCAAACATGAACCATTTCAGTTCAGGTCTTCTCCTACATTATAATAGTCCCCTTTTCATTCTGAATGGACACCATTATGGTGGGGGCATTTGCAGGGTCCTGAAAATTCTTCTATGAGAAGAAAGCCCCCCCCCACAATCGCTTTTCTGTTGGAAGACAATACTTCTACATGTCTATCAATGGGAAGGGACTCAAATTGTGTTTTATTTTGTTGATGGAACTTGAAGGAATTTATGTTTTCAAGTTTTTATGTATCCCATGTACCATTATAGAGAGTGGACCTTGGAGAAGATTGATTGTGAACTCCAAGGTATATGAGACAGTCCGCGAACTGCTAGCCCGTGAGGCGATGGACAGCGAGCAACGCCAACCGCAAACCACGTCAATCGAAGGAGTTGTGCATGTATGTCCATTCCTCGAACCATACTACCAACCAATTGGTTCACAGATAAAGAAAATGGGTAGGGTTTTCTGAACTTTTATCATGAATTGAAGCTTCTATAATTCTCAGTTGACCGAGTCTTCATTGGGTTATAATATTTCCTCAATGGGCCTCCAAAAATGGTCTTGCATGCCCAATAGATGAGATCAACATGATGTTGTATAAAAGGAGCATAGGATATGTATGAAAGGATAAGAAGGATACAGATAGAGAGAAAGGAAGACAATGAAATCTTGAGGGGGGCATAAAGGTTGTGCTCTGGCTTCCGTCTTGCTTCATCGGCGAAGCTCGAATTGTGAACCACTTCCTCCGCATTTAGAGCCGGTCGCGAACCATATAATGGAGAATCAAATTATAATAATAGAACTGTGAACCTAAATGGTGAACCGTGAACTAAAGTCTTCTCGCAATTTAATTTCCCACAAATGGTAATCCCCTAGACCCTTTATTAGTATGTTACTCCATGTAGCACACCTCTACATAGAGAGAGCCCAGTGGCACATGCTGCATCAGTAGGCGGTTGGAGCCTAGAGCAGTGTGCTTGGCCACGTACCACCATGGTACATGGTGGGATATTCGCATTCCCACATACCACATCGTTATGTAGATGACCTCTCTGTCTACATACCACTATGGTATGCATTGCCTCCCCAATCATGTAAAAGAAGTCACTACGCGGAACAAGGTGTTTTCGGGCATTGTTACCTTAGGTTCCAACCTCACCCCTCCATTACTATCCATTCCTCAATGGTCCTTACACTAACCAGTCCCCTGACATGAGGCCAACACCTCCACCAAATCCATTGTACCTGTATGGTCAGACCATCGGGCGCATCAGCACACCCATTTGAGTCTACATACCCATGGTAATCAAAGTCACGAAGGCTCTCCCCACACCGGTGCGGGCTTCAGAAATGCCCATGGGTCTACATTCCCATTATAACATAGAGTCCACCCTTGGGATGCAAACAAGAACCTCCCTGTTCTCGAGATTAAGGGTGACCACATGCATTTCCATTCAATGAGGGATAGTGATCAATCCAAGGGGTTATGTTCATTCCCCTTTGATGAAGACGAAACTCCTTCCCTTCCTCGAACTTTTCTTGGGGCCCTCCCACTAAGGTAAGTCCCTAATATTCATGTTCTGGGCTGCAAGACCTTTAATGTCATCTCACATTAAAGGGTTAATTTCTCTACGCCCTTGCCCATGGTCGCCCCGACCTCTTCCACCATGGGATGTCCCTCCCCCACCAACCGGGGAGGAGGCATGTGCATTGTTGAATATTTTAAATCCTCTTGCTTCCAAAACCGATCAAAAATCATATGGGATTAAAGGATTCTGATGATTACAACATTAACATCATCTGAACTATTATAACTCTGATTCCTGAGCAAAAAAAGATACATAGGATGCCTTCTAGAAGGCCCGAGCTCAGAAGGGTTCTCATCCAATAGGGTCCACCCAATAATGTCCCCTCAAATGGGCAGCTACCTTGCATAATCCCAACACCATTCGAACTACAAGGGATCTAATTCCACTCTTGAGTATAGGTAGGAAAAACATTTTATTGGTCTTATCCCAACCTCAAGTCACCGTAGGTCACCCCTGGATGATGATAAACTCCAAAGCACCTTCTCATAGAGTTTATGTTAGTTCCATCTCCATGGCATCAAAAATATGAATCCTTACGAGGATCCGACAAACTAGGGGTATCCCATGGACACACTCTTCGGGAATGAACCAAAGATTCAAAAACAGAAGAACATGACTTAAATATATAAAATAGTCCCGGAACAGGTGAAAATATTCCCCGAGAAGGGTGGTGTGAGCCTGACCTCACATCCTCTTGACCAATGGAGTCATTTACTATCGTTGGTTAAATATTCATCCAATGAGCACATGCCTTTGGAATGAACGTCCATAAATCATGGATTATAAGGGTTTTGTTTGTTCTTGGCTCCACGAATAAGCCCATTGGAGACCATATGAGGAAATTATATCTGAGAAGGACTGATTGCGTAGGTACATTACCCTATGCAATCTCCTACTGAAGATCATTTGGCTATAGATATTCTTTCACAATATAGAAAGTACAAATTTCCCAAATTAGTATATTAATTTGTTTTAGTATTAACATTTAGTGATGATATTTTAGTGAATCTTTTAATAAGAAAAAATTAATTAGTTTAAACTTCCTTTAATAAAAGTAACGTGAAAAGGTGGGAGACAACGTGAAGGCCCATTTTTTACTATAAATTATTATATGAAATCAAAACTAATTAAATGATACTATTTATTTGGAAATTAAGATTTTTTATATACTCTGATGATTTAAACGAAATTATGAAAATTGAATAAATATATTAGATTTTGTATTTACAGGTATACTAAATAATGTAGGAGCGATCTACATCATGTACTTTAGACGTTTCCAATTCCAAGAAAATTGGTACATATAATTATTATATAATTAAAATATCATATTATTTATTGTAAATATAAATAGTGGATAATATTTAATATAAATATTTTTTTATATTGAAGATTAATTTCACAGAATACATATTTTTCATAAAAATGAATTTTGTAATATGAAATATTAGTGATAAGATTATACAGAAGGAAACATTATTATCTTATTAGATGGTTGTATTAAAGGATGTGTAGAGAAAAATTGATATAGAATATCAATGAAGAAAAAATATAGAGGATGATTATAGTAGTGGATGGAATCATTTATAGGGAAGAATATTAAAATACATATTATAAGAAATCATCAGAAAAGGAAAAGGGGTTAAAATTGATAAATGTATATAATGGGTAAAAATAAACATATACCTTCTATTACACAAGGGTAATGAATTTGAAGAGGTTTCTAAAATAATTTGGGGTTTAAAAAAGGGGATTGATGCTTTTTATAAGACAAGGATGATCTATGGGGAAAGTAGAACTGACTAAGATCATAGTGTTGAATTACAAAAGGGGTAAAAACAAGGAAATATAGTTTGGATTTAGATGAGGATGATTGAGTCCATGTTGTTGGCACAAAATAGGTGATCTATAATTGGTAATGTAGTAAAAATATAGGAAATCAAATATGGGGTTTCAGTTTAATGAGATATAGGGTTCACTATAGAATGCAGCGAAATAGAATAATCAAGGAAGAAGATTTAAACAAGTACGTGATATGGAAAAATATATAAAACTTTCATAGGTAGAGTTGGAGGCAGAGATGTGGTGTAGAGATATGGATGTGTCATTATAATTTGTGTGATGGGGATGCATAATGGGGAGGCAACGGTAATGTGGGGAGGTGTGGTAGAGATACCGAATGAGAATTAAAGTGATGAACATGCAAGAAAATGAGGGAAACATGTTCTACGCAAATAAATTTCCTTCCCTTAAAAAAAGCCAGCAAAAATAAAGTGGATCTGCTATGATAAAATAATATGTGCATAAAAATAAATATTGACATCCAAAAAATTAACTTGGTAAACCCAATCGGGAATAACCACATTACGTATTACAAAAATTAGGATCCACTAATAATCAAGACTTCACTGGAGAGAATACAAATAATGAGTGATATCTCAAAAATAATACACAGATATAATTGTGGATCAAAAAAATAATATACATGCTAAAGGTATCATGAAATTAATTAAATAACCTAATAATTAAATTGAAAAAATATCTAACATTTGAACTAGATGTTAATTGTATGAATAAAAGTTAAAAAAAATAAAACATTAGAATTGGATCAAAGAGTAGTGTTGATGATATCTGATCGTACCTAGAGAATTTCAATGATTTTATATATCAAAACCAATGCAGGTAACCCTAATTACATTTCCCCAAATATGAGAAGAGCATCGCATTATTGGAATTATAATGGACACACACACCAAGCATGAAAAACATACACCTTTCTATAACATAGCTCATGAAAGTCTTAATATCTATTTCCTTTAAAAATTATTATTTTTAAATGTCACATGCATCCCCACATTAGGAGTATTAATAACAAACTCCCCCTCCGACTCATGTAGGGATCACCACTAATGATGAAATTAGTCAGAATGTATCAAATATATGTCTGTGGAAACTCTTGGTCAACACTTCTAACTCATTATCATCAGTGTAAATCTTATTTAAGATCTAATAATCTCAAATTAAGGACATTCTTGGACCAATTATACTGAACCACAATATGTTTCAACCTACTATAAAAAGTGGGATTCTTTTACAAACAAATAGAACTCTAACCATCAAAAAATAATGAATACCATTTATGATTATAATTGAGCTCTCAAATTAAGGTTTTCATCTAAAAAATTCATTTCATGCCTTGATAGCAGCAATAAACTCAGTTTTTTGTAGATAAAGCAATTCTTTCATTATAATGTCGACTGCAAAGACACGTCACCCACTAAAAATGAGAAAATATCTAACATAGGCTTCCCCAAATCGATATATCATGACATATTTGAATATGTAAAGAAATAAATAATGGGCCCCACATATCCAAAACATAATCTTAGATCAGGAGTACCATAATTATAATGACATGTATACTATACTACTCTCCAATGCTCTCTACCTAGATTATAGAGAAAAAAACTAACCCCACCAACTGTATGATCTATATCTGGTCATGAAAATACCATCACAAACATCAAATAGCCAATGGTAGGTGAATAAGGTATGTATTTCATCTACTCTGACTCTTTATCTGTAAGAGGGGAATGACTCATACTAAGATTAAAATTTATTTCAAGGGGTATACTAACCACTTTATCCCTATCAATATAAAATCTCCAAATAACATTTACAAATTATCTCTCCCAAGGTAAGAAGAATTTCTTTTCCTTTTTGTCACATCAAATTGACATGATATAAATCTATCATGCAGGCCTGAATTCATTCATCAAAAAATATAAAAAATTTCCTACTTCAGTCTACCAATTCATGAAGCATCACAACAACAAAAAGATAATATAATCAACATAAATAAATTTTATAATAAAATATTCATTCATTACCCTATGAAAAAACAAAATGATCATAAGATTTGTTTCATAAAACCATGATAGAAAATGAATTATTCATACATCTTATACTGCTTCTTTGAAGAATTCGTTAAATCATACAAAATCTTTTTTAATCAATAAACCTTATTCACTTTACCTACTTTAACACAAACCTCTTTCTTCTCTATATAAATACCCTAAAATATATATCCCTAGGGAAAATTTGTCTTCACATCCATATTCTCAATCTATAGACCCCAACATGTAGCCAAACTAAGGATAAATTAAATGTAAGTCATTTTGACAACATGTGAAAAAATATCATCAAAATCAATACCTTTCTTCTAATATGAGACTTTAACAACTCTAATTTCTTTGAATCATGGAATATAAATGGATTCTTCATTCATAATCTGATAAATCCATCAATGTGTTAATGCTCTTTTACCTATGGCAAATTTTTCCAGATCAAATGTATGATTTTTGTGTGACGATTTTATCTCATAATCCATTGTCGCAACCCATTTTTAATTCAGTTCACATTACACTACCTCATCAAAAAATAGTTGGTCCCCCCTTCAATGAGGATCATATACTCGTTATGTGAATACCAAGTAGAAATATTATGATGTAATGAT
This sequence comes from Viscum album, assembly GCA_963277665.1. Taxonomy (NCBI): domain Eukaryota; kingdom Viridiplantae; phylum Streptophyta; class Magnoliopsida; order Santalales; family Viscaceae; genus Viscum; species Viscum album. The sequence continues at coordinate 370,947,296 of OY728130.1, read as the reverse complement.
GATTTCTCTAGTGGAACTTTGAGTTGATTAATAACACATTAAACCAGATCACCTAAAACAATAGCTAAAACCTAAAAATCAAATCCAACCTATTCTTCCTTAACATCATTTCCATAAAAATACATTATCAAAATTAAAAATATGATGTAAATATAAATCCAAAACTGGATCAAGACTAATAAATACATCTAAAGTCAGAGAATTAAAATTTCCTTCCTTTTCAGTATCTGGAATAGTCTGATCCTCCTTAAATATTACATCATGTCCTTTGAAACGTTTCATTACAAAAGGATCATATAACCTATACCAAAACTCATTATTTCCATATACAATAAAAATACCCTATTGTAACCTACCATCAATCTTGGATCTATCCTCTCTAGGAACATAAAACAATAATTTTAACAAAAAACAGATAAATGATCATACTTGATATCTTTTCAATACTAAAAATTGTTAGGTGTTTTTTCTACAAGGATAAATCATATGATAAATTGATAACATAAGGATCAATAAATAAATCCTCACCCCAAAATAGTCCATCCAACATTTCTATGGAAATAAAATAATGAAAACTTTCCAAAAACGTCTTATTCATCTCATCAACTAAACCATTTTGATGATGTGTCTTAGGAAGAATATATTGATACCAAATACCATCCTTCCTTCAATACTAATCAAATTGAGTAAAAATACTCAACCCCACATGTTAGTGAAAATACATTTCATCTTCTTATCATACATCCTCTTAGATAAATCCTTAAATTTTTTAAAAACATGAAGGGCCTTAATTTTTAAATCAAATACACAAACCAAATGTTTTTATGATTTGTAATCAGAAAATGTTACAAAATAATTAATTCCACTAATTCTCTTAGATTTCAAAGTACCACAAACATTGGAATGTACTAATTCCAATACATGTGACTTCCTATGTAAAGGATGACTGTTGAAACACTCCCTACTCCATTTTCCTACCATACAGTGATCACAACTTTCTAATTTGACATTCTGAAAATATGAAAGAAACATTATCTTTGTCAAAAACCAAGATCTTTCGCACTAATTTTTAAGATAAACTTATTCAATTCCATGGAATAAATATTGTACTCAATAATGAAAGTAGTATCAAAAGAAATAGAAGATATTTTCCAATAAAAACCAGGTTACTTATTACCTTGATCTATAATTATAGAATCATTTTTATGATTCCATTTTCCATCACCAAAAGTACTAATAAAATTTTCATATTTTATAATACTAGAATAAATATAATTTATATGAACCTTAGGAGCATGTCAAAAATTTATAATAACTAGCTTACTTCCTATACTGGTCTCCAAAAAAAATTTCTTAATACCAAACACATAATCCTAACCATCATTAAACCTAATCAAAATCCCAAAATTATCTAGGCTTTAAGATATAAATAACCCCTTCCTCGATGTCACATGAAAACATGCACCATAGTCAACAACTGAGCAAGAATCATCAAAGAAAAAATTAATAGAATTATAAAAAATAACAACACTACCCCTATAGTAGTGGAAACATTTTCATCTCCATCAGCATTATTATTCTTACATTTTATATATTCAACTAATTGAATAACTTCTTGACAATTCCTTTCTTTCCACCATGATTACATTCATACTCTCTCTACTTCGACTTGGATTTACTTTTGACTTTCCTCTTACATTGACTACTTTGTCCCTAATTTGATTCCTCACTTCTCCCAATATCACTTTGAAAAATATTTCTAAATAATATTTATCATGAGTATTTCTTATGAAATATTCTTTAATGATAGAATAATTGAAAAAAATTAATTGTTACAACACCATTAGATATAAGGAATGTTAGAACTACATACAAATTCTCCAAATAATTGTGTAATGTTTTATGAATTTTTTTTACTAAAACCTCACAATGAAAATAATTAACTATAACAACATATTGATGATAAGAACCATGACAATTTCTAAAATAGAAATAAAATAACATTCCTTCATTACACATCAAATACATTATCTATTTGATAATAGACAAATTATTCTTTCTTATCATGGAACCGTAGATAGTCTCAATCTTCTCCCATAATGATCTTGTGTGAGAGTTGTTGAAAATATGGTCAATTATGCCATCTTTGACCAACATTTAATTAAAACAAAAAAACAATATCATGTTCAAAATCACATTAACATAAAACAATATTTATGGATTCTATGTACTAAACACCAAAACATTCATTATCTTGACGAAAAGAAAATCCTTCATTTCTAATCACCACATATGATAGTTGGTACCATCCAAAAAAATCATCCAATAATAGTTCTATTTCATAATTTATCTATAAAAACCCAAACCCATTGAAACCAAATTTTTTGAATGATATAAACAAACGAACAATCATGAATAATATGTATTGGAAAATAAATTTTAACATGAGAAATTTTTAACATGGAAAAGAAAAATTGGAAAAACCATGGGAATATATAATGAAATTATGTTCCACTAATAATCAGTTGTAGAATGAAGATACGCCCAAATATGAGTGGTATATCAAAAATAATACACAGATTAAATAGATGATCTAAGGAAAAAAAGAATATGTTTGATGAAGGAAGTATGAAACGAAGAACATTCCCTAATAAAAAATAAAAATAGGTATGCCCATGAAATATTGTGTCCATTGTCCAAATAAATGGTATATATGAAAAACACCAAGATCAGATCAGTGAGCACTGCAAATGAAAGCGGACCAGACTCAGATAATTTCACTAGTCATATATCTAATCACTAGTGGTCATAACCCTAACAAGACTATCTTGAATTTGATAATATATCATTATTTCTATAATGACGTGGTTCTAACACACTAATCCTTAAAAGAATCCACCTTTTCAAGATATAACTCTTCTAACCCTTCATATCTATTTCTTTTTTTTCTTTTTTTTATTTTTTTAAATTTTACATCTGTCCCCACATAAAGAGGAATCAGCAAAAAATTTCCCCACTATTGGCTTCTAACCATCCATCACCATCCAAAATCCAAAATAATACATTTAGATAATGTTAAGAATTGAACATGAGGAAAAAATCATAAATACCATGCTCCGCCTTATGAGGGATTGGTGGAGCTTCAAGATGTGATCCATCCTCCATTATCATTGCACCCGTATCTGACATACTACAACAAATAAAACTTTTAAAAGTTCTAAAAATTGGAATTTTCAATTAATAAAATCCATTAATAATATAAGAATCATTAAAAGTCATCCTTTATCAATTCTAAAAAAATAACTGACAAAATTTTAAAAAAGTGTTTTTCTATCAATACTTTTCAGCCACCACCCCAAACCTCACCTCGAATATTCACTCCCATCTCCACTTTTTAGTGCTCGAAATACCGCTTTGTTAGTGATTTTCATTTTCTAACCCTATTGTGCTCCCATAAACAGACCTAGATTCGATTATTGGAGCTCCATTTTTCAATTTTAATTCCTTTACCACTACACCCTCTTATTTCATTATATATTTCATGATATTTCTATTAATATAGATATATATATATATACATATATATAATTATTTCCATACATATATTTTTATGAATGTTTTAAAATACATTTATAAAATATATGTTTTTGTGTGTCTGATATATATATATACTTATATTTAATTAAATATATTATATTTTAATATTCATTTATGTATATTAGAATACAAATACAAATATATATCATATAATTACTAGACACACATATGTATATATTATCATTATATATAAATTCTTATAAGTATAGAAATATATTCATAAATTTTTATAATGAAAATAATGGTTAGATATTTTTTATATAAAATGGATAATAATTAATTTCATATAGTCTCTATAATTATTTTTAAGCAAATTTAGAAAATAAATCTATTTTTTATATTCATATATATATTTTACAATACATTAATATTTATATGTCTAGATTTTTAGATAAATATATTTATACATATAGACTTATAATTATATATTTGGATAGAATTCCTTTATAACGTATTTATTAAGATTTGATGTAAATGCATTTATATATTATATTTAATGAATATGATAATGACATATTTATAAAAATACATTTATATATGACATATTTATACAATACATATAATCACAAAATCATACATAGATATTTACAGAAACATGTTCACATTTATATTACTCACATACATGGAAAAATTATTACAAATATGTATTTATTTACATAAATTACAATGAACACAAAAATATGTATTTTATATTGACACACATATTTATGTAAAATCATTTAATATATAGGTATATATATTAATTAAATTTTTAATGAAAATAAAATGAGTGTTATATTAATTTTGAGAAAATGAATAATAAATATTTTTTCATATGGTTTATAAATATTTAAATATTTTTAAAATATTTTTTTAAAATATTTATTTCTAAAATTGATTTATTTTATGTAAATTTAACAAAAAACCCATATATAATTAATTATAAATAAAATAAAAATAAGAAAAATGATAAAATTTTAAAACCATAATCTTTACATAAATGTAAGCCTTAAGAAAGAATTCGTTTAGTGTTGAAAACTAGCAAGAATACCCCTTTAGTTTATGTTTAAATAACATCAAATATTATAAAAATAGGGTATTGAAAAAATAGCATGTTAAAGGCCTTTATGACCTTTTGTGACATAAACAAAGTGACTAAGGTCCTCCTAGTAATCTTAGTATAGATATTTTTGTATGCTTCTATTTTATATGTGGTATAGTGGAAAAGGAAACCCGCATCAAAATTTATGGTAATTTGATGATCATGTCATGTTTTCAACTTATCATAGATCATTAGTTCATTTATTGAATTTTATTATTATACAGTTTTTATTAAATGGTTATTATGCAATAAAATTTAGTAAATTCATAATTAATATTATTTTGAAATTAATTTAAAATCTATTTTCATTAAATATTTTATATATTAAATATATATTCATATTTAGTCTTCTATAAATAATATTAATTAAAAAATATATTTATAATAACAATAATATATTAATATATTAATATATGATTTTTAATGAGATATACTAAATTTAATGAAAAACCATCTTTTATTAGTATAAAAATATAATTACTTATAAATGGTAGCTTTTATCCGCATTACAAAAGAACAGATAAATGGGGTCTATTATCAACACTTTTTAACATTGATAAAATATACCCTTTATTAATTATTTTTTCTAGAGATAATAAAGATGGAATTTATCATCGCTTGAATCTAGTTCAGATAAAGGCTAGCACCTGAAATACCCTAATCTGTAGTAGTGAGCATCAACCATCATCCTTGGATGAGGAATCCTCCCACTTCGCATTTATGGAGGCAGCAAAGCTCTTGTCTCTCTTGTGAGAACTGGAGGGGGGTATTGGGTTTTGGGAAATAAAATAGAACATTAATTTATAAAAAAATTCCTATTAAAAATATCGGTCTTGATGCGATATTCCATCATACATCTCCAAGAAAACCCATCTATACTGAACATGACAGTGATGGTTGAATTCTATAGTTTTTTAGGATATATTGAAAATTATAAGAATGAGATTAAATAATACTAATTTAATAAATATTAAATATCTGGTTTAATATTTTTTTGTCCAAATCTCACTAAATTCAAACCCATGTGTAGATGTCCCATCATGTAAAAAACTGAAAAATCATAATATTTTCTTGGGTTCATTTTGTAGGGGGAATTCATTTTATACTACTCAATAGAACAAGATTTGGAACTCAAAAAATGAGAAAAGTCGTCCACATCTAAACCCTAGAGGAACTAAAATGATAATAACAACATATATATATATATATTATAATTAGATGTAGTTTTAAAACCATTGAAAATTAATTAATTTTTATTATTTATAAAAAAATCCTTGAATACTAACTTGTTTTATTATTCTTAGCTACAGTTTGAGAACCACCGCTAATTACACAGAACTATCATAAAATGATACATTTTTCCGGTTTTTTATATCATTCAAAAATTATAAAATCCATTTCTGATTTATTTTTGACATAGTCTTACAATGTAGTTTTTATATTCCTCTATTAAATATTTTTTAAATTTATTAATGAATTTAAAATTTCATGTAGTTTATAATGGGGGATAATACTGAGTTTGAGTGAGTTATTTTTTATATTTATTCTAAATAGATTATTTAGAAGAGGGTAACTCAGTGAGTAGTGTGGGAACCTACCTAACTATAGAGAGATAAAGAAGAAGAAGTGATGTAAGTTGAAAGGGCCTCATCCTTTCTCCTTATTCTCCTGCTTGGTTCTATTCTTGTGTGTAATGTAAGGTCCATGAGATGTTGTCCCAACACCACTAAATGAACCATCTATAAAAACTACCCCTTTTATGGTGGTACTTATGAATGGTGTTTTATCCTGATCAGTTCCAAAATCATCTAATCCTAAACATGCACATCATATTATCCTAAATTCTACTATACCCTCGACTATGAATCCTCTCAGTATGCTTCCATGACCACTCCTCCAAACTCAGCTACATAATGTTGGATAGGAAAATAAATTTACCTTGGAGGGTTCCAACATTATAAATTGGAAATGAAGGCTTGATGAATTCATCCCTGGTTGTTTGGTGCGTGTAGATTTGAATTATTGGGTGGAACCTACTATACCCAATATGTGGTCTTTTATTTTCTTCTATTTTTGTTTTTTGTTTTTATTAAATATTTTTATCCCTATAAATATATTGTCATCATGTGGTTTTTATGAAAAACTGAGATGAAAAATAAAATTCTGTATCTCTATAAGATGTTTTTCCTTTGATCACCATCATTGATATGCATCTACTTGTGTTTGCATTTGAGATTTCCACTTCTAAACACATCTTCAGCAGTATCAAATGTTTAAAATTTGAGAAAATCATAGAGATTTCTGTGATCTCCACATCCAATCAGTAACATTGAAGAGAGATTAATGTCATATACACATATATTTGATCTACAACATGTCATTTATAGTAGAGAAAGGAATAAGACAGTTAAATGTGAAACCCATCCCACTTTCTTTTTTCTTTCATTTCTCAACAAGGGTGTTTTGGATTTGGTAAAAAGTTTTCCATTCCCATACTGCTTTTTCCATGACTCCCTCATTCAAATTTATATATAGAGGAGGATTGGGATTTTTAATTGTATTATAAATAATTCTGGGTATTTTTTAAGATTTGTATTTAGAATTTGTGCATTGTAAGGTTTCATGATTTAACCGTTGTAGCTTTGGAGTCACTGCTATGAAATAATTTTATAATGATTAAGAATGGAAATTTATATCTTCAATAAAAAATTTGTCTTATGTTCGCATGTTCCCTCGTGCACCCTCCAGCAATAACTCTTTCTTGTTTATGTATATTAAAATTATGAATCATTTTTATTCTTTCAATTTCTGTAAAACATCGATCTCCTTTTAATATTAATTATAAAAATAAAAAAATAGATTCTGCATATAAATAGTCTCCCAAAAAAATATTTTATATAGTATTGAAGGATGAACTATATTTTATCATGAATATCCTTTCTTTAAATCTATAACCAAACAACCTTGTGCTTATAATTTTTCTCCCATTGTTATTGTAATGGGTATGAGATAACTGATGGAAATATAACACTCAAAACTAAAGATACTAGGATTTGTATTTTTTCACACAATAGTCAAAGCAGACATAAGTTTAATATACATGTTGCATGAAATAATTAAATCTGTAAAACAACAGAAGGATTTATATGATTCCTTCCCTCTAGGTCATACATGCATTTAAATAACACTACATAGACTTAATTATTTATTTATTGATCAAAAATAATAATAAAACATATACAATACATGAAGGTTTATTTTTTAGGAGCTAAAACAATAGAGTACGTTGATGCAGATCAGTAAAGGTGATCACAGGAACAAAAATGGGAGTTGTATGAAATACACTAGTTTTTATTTTAATGACCTGGATTGAAAAATAACACATAAACAGACCCAATTTATAGGGATAAAATCTTAATAAACCAAAAATATAGGGATAAAAAAGTCTGATGATATGGGGATGTTGGTATATACCTAGCCTTTGAAGACATACATGTCATGAAACCCCTATCTAAATTATCTAGCCTCCATTGCATCAGTAAGAGGTTGATGCTATGTAATAAACCCAGTTTATATTTTAATTATCCCCTTAATATATTTTCATCATGACACATAAATTTCTATCTTATCCAGGTTGCGGGAAAATAGGTGAGACGGCTTCACCAGAGTCAATTCCTTTCTTTTTATTATTATCATTGAGTATAATTTTAATATCAATGACATCCAGGATCATGGATTCTTCCACCATGTACACCTATTCTTGGATAAAATTATTTTCCATGGATTCCTTGGGTTCTTAAAAAATTCTACCCTTTCTATTTCCCTTCACCGAAACTCGAATTCTAATGTAATGGAAGGAGGCACAACTATTCATTTCAAGGAGAACCGATATGGGGATATGATGCATTAACGGGCCAAAAACAACAGATAGTCCACCTGATATAATTCCTCTAAAGGTCTCAAATTTTTTTAAGGCATCTTAATTTGATAGAATCATTGTTTGTTGGTGGATTTAGCTAATGATTATCATTCCACTTCATGAAAAGAGATAGGGAGGAGATAGACAAAGGTAAGGGCCACTGGTTATAACATCCATCATCATCACCATTGTCAAGAGAGACGTATAGAATATCATCATTGAAATGGAATTTAGGATCTAAGAAATCCTTTTGTGAATAAATAGTGGAAGTAAATGTCTATCTAATGATCAGATACATCCAACGGTAGTTAGAATGGTATTCTAGTGCCTTTTTTATAGTAATAAGTGACATTTTTTATAGAATTTCATAATTTCATCTTTTTCAGAAATTAATACTTATATTTTTTTAAATATTTTCCATCAATTTTTTTTGGAATTGTAGACTGTAACAATTTTTGGAATCACAGAAAACCAATTTTTTTATGAATACAATTTAATGTAGGATTTTCTTAGGATATGAAGGAATGAGAGGAAGAAAATATCATGTGGGATGTGGAAGGTGCAGGATGTAATTTAGGTGATTCATTTTGAAAAAAATAGATATGTTGTGGAGGAAATCGTGGAAAATATGAAAAATTGAAAAATTTAAAGGTTAATGTGGGGGAGGGAGGGGAATGAATCTTGTAGTATAATATAATGATAAAAGGAAAAAGTTTACATTTTAAGGAAACTTTTGAAAATTTGAATGAAGCCTTTTGAAAATTGTAAAATCAAAATATAACTGGGAAACCAATGATGGAAACCTCATGCCAAAAATTTAAAATACGTAGGATTACTATTAATATTCTCTTTAGTCCTCTCCAGCATAGTTTTAGTTGATAATATGGAACTCCAATAAAATTGAATGAAACACATTCATAATTCCCTTTGATACTAGTGAAAGTATATTGTGTAGAAGCTAACAAAATGTAGTATATTCAGATCACTAGAGGTGATCAAATGAAAGTAATAGCATAAAAACAAAAAAGATTTTATTATATTGAATTGAAATGACAAAATAATTTGTAAACACACCCTATTTATAGGGAAATAAACTTACAGAAAAACAAATGAACAAAAATAGAGTAAAAAATAAGTACACATATCTAAAGAAGTAGTTGTCAGCTATCACAAAAAAGTGAGTCAAATATTTCATCCCCTGTCAAAAGTATCCAAGCCTCATCTTAATTAATTTAAGGTAGGATTTTACCATGAAATAAGGTTTATACATACAAAAATATTCATACAAGATGAAAAAATAGAAACTAAATATTTGATAATAAAATTTTTACCAAACAGCGAAACAAAGAGAAAATGAAACTTACATTTCCATAATAAAAAAACTAACCTCTCTATTCTATTTCAACTCCTACTATGATGATGTTGTTTCTATGATGATTCTCATTAATAGAAATTATCGACTAGTTTAAACCTATATTATTCGTATATGGATATTAGAAACACTTCTTCAATGGGAAGGGCACTACTAAGGACTTCACAATGAACTATGCACCAACTGTATATATGGAGGCTGATAGGAACACTTTATCTAACCATATAAATGGGATTATTAATTTGATAGTAAAATGTTCCAAAAACTATAATTGTAGGAAGAAAACATTTGTGAGGAGATTAGTTTTTTTCATCTCTTCAAATGAACAAGCCATAATAGGTGATCAATTACCCTAAACTATAGATATAACCCATAATCACACGCAACCCGAGAGAACCATGGGTAAATTACATTGAGCACAACGTGTAGTGCATCAATTAATATGAAACATGAGGAAAATGAGGCTAAAAAGGGTAACAAAACATTAAAAAACATGGATCCCTAGGGTTGAAAATGAAACCATGGAAGGCTATGAGCCATGAAGGTCGAGAAAACAACCAATCATGGTAGTTCCACATGAGGAGAAATTGAACAAACACATAAATATGCCCATGTGATTATGTATGAGAAAAATAAAAAATCAAAATAAATTTTTCTTTTATTTAATACTATTCAAATGGTAGAATAATATCATATAAAATATCAATATGAAAAAAATTAAATTCCAGAATTTTCAGATCCAACCATTTAAAATTAAAATTGGTTTTGTTCTTGTACCTATAGTTATATAATTGGAACCGAATTCATAATATCTATATAATATTTGAATTTATTCAAAACCATTACATTAGTCAATCTATCAATTGGGGTTATCATTAATATGTATTTCTTTGAACACTCACGATTACTGATTCTATAAAATCTCTAAAAATTAAATCTAATATCTATGTGTTTTTATTTACCAAGGAATACTAACCTCGTAGATAAAAGTAATAAGGAATGCATATTACTTTAAAAAATAACACTAGAATTAAAATGCTTTATTTAAAAACACATGTATTTAAGCTATATGCCTCCTTAATAGCCTCTATTAAGGCTACGTACATAGATTATATGATTGAATGGAAAACCATAAACCACATGTTATATTTCACCGAATTAGTCCCTCCACATGAAGTGAAGACATACCTAATAAAATACTTTTCATTATAAATATTAACCAAAAGTCACACACCAATCTAGGTCAACCCCAAACAGGTCACCTGAGCTATCCGGGAAAAATTCCCAAGAGGCATTCTCGATCCTCCTAGGATGGAAACTAGTTTTGGGCATCAGTATTACTCATTTGGGAATGGGTTATTGGAAAAATGATGGAAAAATAAAAACATATAAACTATACTATAAAAATAAACACCAACTTTGAAAAGACATAATGCCACAAGAACCTTTTCATGACCCTCTGGGTCACCACAAACCACTAAAATAACATCTCGCCATGGTGATCAAGTATGATCTGGAAGAATCACTATAATCTAAAAATGGAGATAGTGATATAGTTTTGAGTGTTAAAACACTATAGGAATGAACAAGTAAAGATACACCATATAAATTCCATTAAATAAAAAATTCATTTACTACTATTTTGACCTATAATAAAATAAAAATAGGTTTTCCAACAACTAATTTTAACGAAAAAAACAATTTTATGTTTTCTTTATTTAAATAGGATTTTCTTTAAGGAAGATCATCAGTCATTTTAGAAAAAAAAATGAATGAAATATGTCTTTGTAAAAATAGTGGAATGGAGTATAATTGTTTTCTTGTAATATTCATTATGGAAACACATCATAACCAATATTCAATTAAATCAAAGAAACACAAAATATATATAAAACAAAGGATAAGATGTAAATGAGGTCAATATAACGTAGTACTCAATAAAACAAACCATGTGAGGGAACCATATTATTTGATGTCGATAAACAAGTGCTAGAGAATGTGGTAATACCTTGGAAATATGGGGAAAATCTTGAATGTACTGTAATATGATACTTCTTTTCAGAATGATTAAGGAAATCAAGCAACCATTAGGCCATACAAAATTCCAGGAAAGGTTCCCGGAATACACTACAGTTTTTCTCATTCTTATGGCTATATAAAATTCTAAATCTACAACCATCGAGTACTGTAGCACCTTGGCTAGGGAATTCAAGATTTTGAAGTGCTTAAAGGATACTGGTTTCTATCCCTAGACAAGTGTCATGATGGGGGTTCGATGGTCTACCCCTTTTAGTGGATGGTTTAAATACAACACATATAGGGCCTTCATGGGAAACCCAATATAATCAGGCATCAGGGTAATTTTCAATGACTTCCGAGGGGATGTGGTGGAGTGAAACTACAGTCCTTAAAAACATGATACTACCTTAGAAACTGAAATTTTGGTTTTTTTAGCGTGGGAGACACTCTTTGCCAAATGTACTAGAACAATATATGGTTTGAGTGTGACTCAACTACATTTTTTCATGTAATAAGGGTTGGCCACAATCTGCTATCACGAAAATGGGTAGGTAAGTGGATAAATTTCTTTGACAAGTTCTCTAAACAACATTATCATGCACACTTTTTCCAAATTGAATTACATTATAGATGGTCTTTCCAAAAAAGGGGTCTTGGAAGAAATAATCATATCCCTTGCCACTGTACCTAATGACATGGTGTCTCTTCTTTCTCGTGAAAAATGTATAATTTCCTCTTTTCATACTGTGTAACTCTTTACATTTTTCAATACAAGATCCATTATGATCATCTTTTATAAAAAAACAACCCTAAGGACTGGTCATACCTTACCTGCCCTAACAAACAAACAATATCCCATAGAATAGCATGTCCACACTAATGGCCACTTGCAAGAGAATAACCCTAAACTAATAGATAATGAACTATTAGATATTCTACTTTTTATTCTATATTCCCATGATATATTTAAAATATAGGTGGTGACCCAGAAAAAATCCAATAATCCAACCATATATACAAAAATGAACCATCACATAGGTAGCCACATGAGGGTCACTAGAAACAAAACCACCCTGAACCAACATAAGAAATATTCCATTTCCTTAAAAATATCAATACCCAAGGGGTGTCCCACATCATGGATTATAATACCACTTTGACAACAAAAAACATGGGGGAATCATTCATATGAGGGTTCTCTAAGAAAACCATTTCAAAATTTACAGTCTGGACACATATATACTTTAAGACAAAAAAAATTCTAAAATAACTAACACACAATTATTATAAAAACGAAAAATACACTCATAAACCCATATAAGTATCTCAAGTCCAACGTTTATAATTCAAAAGAAAATTGAAATTTCCAACATTGTTTCAATAACAAGAACTTGGTGCATGAATCTAAAAATAATAACTTTCTACATTTTAATTCAAGGGATAAACCACCTCTATTAATTTCAAATAATTACTCATAATAATATATATCACTAATTGTTATAAAAAAAATGTGAAAAAACAATAAATAAATGGTTTGTATATTTAATGGTCAAAGTCAAGGGAAACCTACCTCAAACTCATGGAACATGGAAAAGAAAACCTGAATCCACTCTTTACACTTTCACGCACATGAATTTATACATACATACATAAATAAATATAAATAAATAAATATATATATATATGCCTTCCCCATTCATATATGTGTAAGAAATCCTTATGAATCATAGTCCAAAATCACTAGATAAATGTACTAGAAACGAATAAAAAACGTAAATTAAAATAATCCCAATGTGAAAAGTGGAAAGAACCATTTCCCAAAATAAATGGTGAAACAACTTCCTTCAATATCTATGGAAGTAATTATCCCTACATGAGATCTATAAACCCAAATAACTAATAATCCATAAATAAAATATCCAAAATTAGCTTAGGGTCCCACTATATCATGAACATGAAAAAGGAAGGAAATAAAATGCGGAAGGAGGAAATTTAGGGAAATAAAAGCTTAAAAGAGTTGATCACAACATAAATTAGGGGGAAATGGACCATCAAAAGGAGGGGGAGGGGGAGGCTTGCTGCTGGGAGCCCTTAAGGTCATAGGCATCACACGAGATAGGGAAAAGGGGGGAGTTGAGTTCAATGTTTATGGGGGAGGAGATATTAGAATATGTCTTAACAATAATAATAATTATAATAAAATATTTTTCCTTTTATGATTTTTATTATTATTAATTTATCTTTTTTCCATCATTATTTATTTTTATTTTATTTCACTTTCTTTTACCCTAAGCATACCTCATGATTTAATCGCACGGTCTTCCAAACCATCCTCTAACCATGTAGTTGCCCTTTTCATAAGAGGGAGGGACCACATAGGCTATTAGAGAGAGATGAACAATCCTACCCCTAGAAATTCACCATAGATAGTGCCACTATATAAACCACATTGTTAGCACTAGGCTGGTGCTGGGATTCTATTAACAAATCACCAATCATACGCCACATTATTTTTCCTGAAAAAACAAACATTTTTCATTAAAATAACTCATAAGTCAAGGGAATAAAGGTAATATATATTATAAATAAAATAAATGGGAGTTTTATGGTTGTCTTGTGATAATTATTCTCACCATTAACACATTCTTCCCCTATAAATCCACCAATAATAATGTAAAACAAAAGCAGGACATAAAACTAATCAAGGTCAAACAAAACCATGAAAATTGGCTTGACCATCCCGCTTTGAATGTCCCACCCATCCATCTCTAGAGAAATAACAAATATGTACATGAGTGATAGAGGGGGGTCTCCCCACCATTACAAAAATGACTAATAAAGTGTTAAATAAAGTGGAACTCTCAAGAAAATGACCCACCCATAAGAAAATGGTTCAACCACAGAGACTTGAACAAGGAACTTTGCCAATCCAGTGTTTATTATTACTCAAGGTAGAGTATATCTAAACAGGAACTGATTGAGAACATCTCATCTCAACCACTTCACTAGGAGTCTTTCTAGGGCCAATTAATTGAATAGGCTCCTTAAAAAAATTTAATCATTCTAGGTGGCATTCTATAAAAACTTGAAATCACAAAACGAAATAAAAAATGAAATAGATCATGAAAAATTAATATTTTGATCTGACCCCCAAGATCATAAACTAACACTTCACAATTCCAAATGGGAACCTAATAAAAACCAAATCAAATCTCAACTAAAAAAATTACATTATAAAAAAACTAGACATGAAAAATCTTTTAAAAACTATAATTTCCAATTTATCCCTCTTTAAAATTCAATTTCACCATTGTGAATTAAAAATCATTTTCTACTTAACATTTGAAAATAGAAATCCCATTATAATTAAATTCTTTCCACTTTTAATACGCATTTCTTCCCTTGGATAATCATTCTCAAAAATTATTTTCCATTAAAAATTCTCTCAAACTATCCATAACCAGCCTAATGAATCTCCCATACTAAAATAATTGAAATAATGAACTAGTGGTCATGCATACCCCAACCAAATGGTTTAGTATACCATTAATTGAGAAAGCACCAACAACTATAATAATATTGAACTGTGCACATAGGCTCCACAATATTTTTAATGCCATGTAATCTCACAATGTAAAACCAACTCACATCCACTATCATCACCAAATATATACAAGCTCATTAAAGTAATCAAACACTAATAAGGTAACCGAAAATAAAAAATAAATACTCAAAACCTAAATACCCTTGTTGATTATGATCTGGTTATCGGTGGTGGTGATTAGGCATTGACCCTTGACCTACCTCTTGAGCCCGGAAAATCCTATCTATGATCTACATGACATCTCAAGTAACAATTAGTTTCCATGGTACATTTTTATCATGAACCAACCTGGTTTAACCATGAAATTCTCACCCTATCTATCCTATAACATTTTTTCAAAGGTGTTCCTGATCTTCCTTGATAGAAAACTAGTATTGGGAATCCAATTTATTCAATTCTAGATGGTTTATCCCCTAAATAATAGATAGATAAATAAATAATCATTTAACAATAAAAAAACAATGCAATTTTAATAAAATAATATTTCATAGATGTCCACATGACCTAGTGGAGTCACAACCAAGTATTGAACTAACATTATGCCAAGGTGATCGATACTGAGATATAAGAATCACTAAATGATGAAAACGAACATAGATCTATAGGATTGATGATTAATACATATTAGGATAGATCATGTAAATATACTCCCTTTTCATTGATATTAAGAAATTATTTATTTATTGGTAGTGTAAAAAACAATAATATAAACTTAGTCTTTTAGACAATCAAATTTTTAAACAAAACACAATCCATTTCCCGCATTATTTAAAATTAGTTTTTCCTTAATGAATATGTTTGATCATTTTAGAACGAAAATGAGAATGAAATAACTGATTGTATAAATTTTTGAAAGGAGTATAAATAATTATTCAAAAAATTATTTATGATAACAAATAAAAATAAACATTAATTTTTATTAAAGAAACACACCTCAAATATGAAACAGAGGAAATGACAGAAAACATGGGAAATGGAAAGCAGTACTCAAGTAACTGAATGATGTGAGGAATATATATTATCCACCATAGATAAAAAAGTTTCAGAAAACATGGAAGTACCTTGGATGAGAGGAAGAAATATATAACATACTATATCTATATCGATCATTTCGGTATTCATGATGAAATCAATCAATCCTAATGCTCATTCATACCCTACCTGGCCTAACTAAGGGGAAACATCCCCTATTAGAGAAAGTCCATACTAAGGGATACATTTCAGAGTGTAATCTTAAACCACTATAGAAATAATTCATTGATATTACACTAGCTATGATAGTTTCCCATGATATGTTCACAAAAGTGGGGGTTCCAAAACAATCCATGCAAATGAAGATATATATAAACATGAACCACCACACAAGCCACCACATGAGAGTTAATCAAAATAAACCCTCTAAGAACCATGCCAAGGAATAGTCCCTTTCCATTAATCAATCGATAAATGACGAGACTCCCATGTCGAGGATTCTCCAACCACTTTGACAATGAACTATGTGGGGGAATTGTTCCAATGAGTGTTTTTAGGTAAAAATGAAAAATTTCCTACTGAACCTCACATATCCTTTAAGAGAAAATTGTTTTTAAAGAACTAACCCACACCGATTAAAAAATTAAAAATCCACTTAGAAACTCATTTGTGAAACAAAAATCTACAAATTATAATATAAAACACATTTTTAAGCCTCGCAGTGAATGTTTTCAAGAACATGGTGTATAAATATATAAAGAACAATTTTCTACAATTTATTTCAATGGAAAATCAACCTCCATTAAAAAAAATTAATCTAAAAAATTCATAAAAATAAATATTTTTAAAACAAGGAGAAAAAATTAATTAATGAATATTTCTTTAAATTAATAGCTTAATTCATGGTAGACCAACCTGAAACTCAACGTGCATGGACATAGAAACCTGAATCCAGTATTTATGCATCCACACACATGAATTTATCAATAAATTTAAATAAATAAATATATATATATATATAAGTACCCATAGATAAAAAATATATATATTACCCTAACTATGATAGAATATCTAAAATAATGGTATATATGTGTGTACACCTTACCCATGTATATGTCTTTATGTTATCTTCATGAACGGTGGTCTATGTGAACTAGAGGGAATTAAAAAAATATTAAAAATAAAAAAAACACAAAATTAAATTTGACTATAGGTGAAAATCATAAAGATCGATTACTAGAACCCCAAGGCAAACCCACTATATTTTACAATCATGGAATGAATCGACCCTAACTGATCCACATGAAGCCCGAGAACTAAGAATCAACAAAGAAAATTATCAACATCTGGTTAGGGCCTTAATAGTCCATGGACAATATAATGAATGGAATGAAAAAAATAAATTGTGGAGGAGAAAGAAATAGGGGTGAAGATAAACATACTAGAGTTGATCAGACCAGATATATGGGGACCAAATAGCCCATTGGATGGAGAGGAGTGGAGGAGGAATGTGGAAGGGATCCCTCTGAGGCATGGATGTCATGTGTGACACTAGAAAGAGATGGGGTTTGGTCGCATGGGTAAGGGTGGAGGAGGAAAATAAATAACAATAACAATAATAATAATAATAATAATAAAGATTTTATTATTATTGTTATTATTATAATCAATTTCATTTTATTTAATTTTAAATTTCAATTTTTTATTTAATTTTGTTTTTCTTAAACCATATACAGACTGCACATTTTGGCTGCATAGTTTTCAAGAGAATGTGCTAACCATGTGATAACCTCTATCCTAAGTGGGAGGGACTGCACAAGATACTTGGTAAAAGTGCACACCCATACACATCGCCATGTTCCAAAGACAATTCCACTTTTTATGCTACACAGTTATCACTATACTGACGCATTGTTTCTTTAACCCATGCACCTACCATGCGCCTCCTTCCGATTTCCCAAAAAATGAATATTTCTTTGAACAACACCTATTAAATTCATGGATGTGAAACTATGAAAAAAAATAATATAGAAGTGTTAGGTCAGGGTGTGACATAGTACAATCATCATCAACATATCTAATATTTAATTTGTCAGTATCCACATTCTTACAAAAACATAACAACAAATTAGAACTACATGAGAAATAAATAAGAAGCCACTGTAAGGCATGACGACGTGGCTTACCTAGAGTGAACATAAACCTATTAAGGTTACATATTTCAATGGTAATATTTGATCGATTGTAGAAAATTTTATAAATGAAGCTAAAAACTATATTAGCATAGGGGATTTTAGACATGAATTGAATATCATATACAACATTAGTGGATCCGATAAAATTCAAATTAAATGTTATATTCAAGAGGTACACTAATATATTTGATTGATTAATATCGATATCACATGATAATATTTATATTATACACATGTTGTGATAGATAAAGTAGTTTGTTAGGATTATCCATAATTATCTAAAGACATTGAATTTTATTTTCTACATATATGTTTTTCATTTCAAACATTCATTTTAAATTATAATTTATACAAATAATGAGACTCGTGTTTCAAAAAATAATTAGAATATCATCGACATATAGTAGTATGTAAGGCATTATTTTTTATATGAATTTATATAAACTTAAGAATCCTACTTTCTAAAAGAAATTTTCTTATCAATCATAAAAGAATAATGTTTTTATACCATTTCCTTGAACATTTTTTAAACCATATATGGATTTATACGAAATTAAAACATAGTTAGAAATTAATTCCCTTGAGTAAACAACAGGAGGTTTCATTTAATTTTTATAATTTAAATAATAATGTAAAAAAAATAATTCATAATAAAAAATTATTAAATATATAATTCTGTATAGTTGGAAAAAATATAACAACGGTCTAATAGTTGAATGGATAACAATAGGGGAACAAATTTCAAAATAGTCAATTTGTTCTAATTGAAATAATCTCTTAAAAACCTACCTTCCATTGTATTTTATTTTATTTATAGGACTATTATCTTCCTTACTATATTAAATCCACTTAAAACAAATTAATTTAACATTGGGTTGTTTATTATTAATAGAAAAATTATAATTTTTTATGGAATGAATTTCATCACCCATTTAAAGGACTCAATTTTTAGAGTCTTTTTCACTGATGGGGTTTGTATATGTTAGAGGATCATCATAAAAAATATCCTAGGAATCATGATATGCATTAAATATTTTATCATATTGATTAAACAAAGCATGAGGCCATTGTACTCTCGTAATTCTATTTGCGGTCAATTAACAATCTCTTCTATTTGAAGGAGGTTCTATATCAAAATATGAAATAGAACAAGTGTCAGAATTAATATAGAACATGGGACGAGGATGAGGTGGAGTGGGACATCCAAAAACCTTAAAATAGGCTAGAAAATCAGTTTTATTAGCCTATTATAGGGTTAGATGAATGCTTCTAGATGTGGATTGTCTTGGATTTTTTACAACATTACTCTTGAAACACTACATCCTTACTTATGACAAAATTTTTGTAACGAGGTTTATTAACCCAAAGTCTATAACCTTTTAGTCTCTTGGGAACAACTAAAAAGATGAATTTAATTGTTATAGGTTCAATTTTATCGGTTTGAATATGTACATAAACAGTGTGTTCTAACGCTCTTAAGTAACTATAATAGGGAGGTTTACTATTCCAAATACTTCTGGGTTTTTACATTGATTAGCAGAATAAGGTAATCTATTAATGAGGAAGATCACCTTTATATAATCCTCTTTCTAAAAACATTTAGGGAGACCCGAGCATTAATGAATTCTCTATAATATTTCTAAAACATTTATATTTTTTTGGAGGAAATTTGGGGGGTTCCCTAATAATTTTGATTCTCTTAATAACCTTATATTCACAAAATTGAATATATTCTTTGTATTGGTAGTATAATGCATTATATATTATCATGGATTAATCTTTTATCCCAAAATTGTTTTCAACAAGGTATTTCCATATCTTGAAGTTCAGAAAAACATCATATTATTTTTAGAATATGAATCTAGACATTTATTAAGAATTCATCTATAAAAATAAAAAAATTTGAATTTTCACTATAGAAGGTTATCCTAGATGTTCACCATAGGTTATAATGTTTTTATTTTTAGGTACTGAATGCTATAAAATTGGATATATTAAAGTTTTCTCTCTTACCCTTTGCCATCACAAAATCTTTATAAAATGGAAGGATTCTTGGTGTGATTTCATTCAACATCTTTTTATTATTGAGTTCATCTGGTTACTTAGTGCATACATGCCCCAATATCATATTTCATAACATATTATAATCATTATTAATAGTACAGACACTATATAAAAATCATTAATGGGTCTTTTCATTCAAAACAATCAAACCATTAATGAAACCACCTTTAATAATACTTATACATCCCTTGAGGATTTTTAGACAACCTATTTCAGACCTAAAAGTGAACTCGTTTTGGTTTAGAATCCCTAATGTAATTAGATTTGTATGATGGTTCAGAACCCACTGAACATCAAGAAACGTTATGATAGAATGTTCATCTTTTTCTAGTTAAACAGAACCTCTTCCCTCTACCTTAAACCTAAAATTATTCCCTAATAGGCCATGTCATACTACTCTCTCTACCAACACTCAGAATGATTCTATAAAATGAAAGATGTGAAAAATCAACCTGAGTTGATGACCAAATCCAAATTGAGAGAATGGTTAGACACATTTAACACTTTAGTTCTTTTAGAAAAAAATCCCCTAAAAGTTATTGGTCAATGGGGTTCTTATTTTCTTGTTCTTGTTTAAGTTTCATATACTATGGTTTGGTGTGTGTGGGCTAAACATATGAAAACAAATAACTTTACTTTCCCGAGAATTTGACCTAGGTTAGGGTTCCTTATTATTTTTTATTTTGTCTTTATTAATGTATTTATTTTTAAAATTACACTATGGTATGCCAATAATAAACAATCTCTATGCCTCACCCTCTATTCTATGTTTGGGAGAGAAGGGCATAATTGACCACATCAAGGGTCAGTGAGTCACGAGAATACATCACACTCTTAACTAAGCCATTGAATTAATTATCTAATGAAATTAAAAGGATCATTGATTTATCTTCATCACAGATAGATAAATTTATGTGGAATAAATCATACATCACATTGTTGAATTCATCTAGGTGGGTTTTATTAGAACTACCATGTACAAATTTAAATGTAAAAATCTAGTGTTATTTAAAAATTTATCCACTAATGAAGATTTTATGTACTGTTTTTCTAATTTAATCCATATACCTGCAATACATGATTCATAAGAACCTTTTATAAGAATTTAATGTCCTAAGGAAATAAGCTAATAAATGTGTTTTATAACTAAAACATCAAGGGAAACATCTTTATATTCAGTGATAGGTTGTCCGTAATCATTTAACGTAATAATGTGTTTATTATACCCATAAAGGGAATCAATTAGTCCTTGTGGAACCAGTATGGATCTCATCATAATTATCTTACTATTAAATTCATTATCTCAATATAATTTCTCAGGTTTTTTCATAGTTGTTGACATGATTATAGAAATGAGTTGATGTTGAGTGATTACGGAGAATAATAAGCATAATCCCCCAACAACTGAACAATATAAAGGGTAAATTATGATTATACAACTAGATAAAAAATCATAGGAATTATATTTTGGGATAGTGGATATAATTAAATAAAATATATAAGAGTGATGATTTAAGAATAGATCCAAATTTAGAAATTAAAAATATATGATTATTGAAGAGAAAAACAGGTTCAATAGAAAATGTGATCCAATATGTCTCTAATACCACATTGTAAGGGGTAAGAGTGCATTGATGATAATAGAACAATAAACACCAAAATTAATAGGATTGAGACATTTTCAAACAATAATTTAATCGAATAGAAATTGAATCTAACAGATGTAATAATAGAGGAAAGGAGTAAGAGAATATAATGATTTACATTCTTTGATCCCTATGAGACCTATAAAAATGGGAAGAACACCACCTAGACTCATAAATTTTTTTATTCTAGAAAAATAGATCAAGACATACATAATAAATATATAAGAATTAAAAAAATAGAAACTAAATATTTGAGATTAAAAAATGTACAAAAAAGATAGCAAGGATAAGATGAAACTTACAATGTTGGACAAAAAATGTCCAGCCATCCCATTCTCTTGGAGCTCCTTCCATGATGATGCTACAACATTAATGAAGCTCACTGAAGAAATGAACCACCTATTTTGGACCAGTATTATATGGATCTAAATATTGTCCATGATTCTTCACAGTGAAGGATGTTGATAGGGACTACATCAAACACTGAACACTAGTGTAACATCTTGACCCCGTAAGACAAGATTCGGTGCATTATTACGTATCACTGGCATGATAAAAAAATATCACATCTTGAAAGACGATTATTTAAGTATCCTTAGAAGTACTAGATACATTCATTAGGTTTACTTTATATTATAAAATGGAAAACTACTATACCATTGTTTACATAGACAACACTGAGATCCCATAGACTATCCCTACAGGTCCGTAATAATATACTTCTTCGCATACTGGGAAATATAAAACATAGAAAGGGGTGAGCTTAGATACTCAGTATGGATAACAATATAGTATAAACTTTCATAAATAAACATAAACATTTAAGGCTTTGAATAAGACTAACACAAAATCCATTTAAACCTGACCTTTAGTATAATATTGCAATGATAAAATCAAAAAAATGACATTCACTTACTCACATGGATATTCTACTAGTCCAATAATCACACGCAATATAAATATCCACTTTCATAATGATGGAATGCATAATGCCATAATTTTATAACCACATAGTCTAGGCCTTGTGTGAAGACTACAAAAAAGATTTTTTCAAAGACTTGTGCCAAGACCCTAGTTTGTCTCATGAGACCTACCGATCCACCCATCACTTACTAAGTCCAATGCATTCCTCAGATGAAGACGTTTAAACATAACATATACATTTGTATTAAAACTAGCATAAGAAATGTCAATACATTATCAATAAACAATTAATGATGTACAAATAACACATCCATAGTCAAACATATCACAAAACATTCAATACAATATGTTTGTTTTGTATCCTAATAAATCAACTTCAAATAAGCTTCAAATCCATCAAAGGATGTTGACATAGATGAAATAAAAACCTTTTTTAGAGAAATCACACTTTTTATTTTGAAATCATTCAAAATAAATATAATTATAAAAGAAATCATTCACTTGAAATATTATTATAATCTTGAAAGGGAATATTTGATTATGTTATAATGGTGGAAAATAGCTGCACCCGCCGTATAAGTTAAAAAACATTCTTACCATAATTTTGCCTAAAAGGTTATAAAGGGCCTTGTTTGGAAAACAATGGAATGATTCCTTTATAAACATCTTATAAAAATTAAAACAAGGGTATAAATTACATTAACCCATATTTTATAAAATAGTAATAATGTTCTGAAATTCACTTTTAATAAACACGGATGTGGATAATAAAGAGGTCCCAGGAGATACTTACGTAAAAACAACCTTGGATAACAAAGAGATTGTAAAATTAACCCTTAACTTGTAATTTTCCTTGGTTTAGGGTAGGTTAAACTCGTGTATAATGGTGAAATAATTATTATTATATTATACCAGAATCAGATACATTAATATGATATCATATATGATCTTTTAACATTGCTTTGTTAATAACGTCTTAGTATTATCGTCGTTTCAGGTGTTAATAGATTCATTTTCCTTTATATTATTTGTTATGTGAGTCATTTTTGTTATGGACGGGATTTATATTATTCATATCCAGAATGATATCACGTCTTTAAAATTTTTTTTAATAATCAAATGAAAATTAGTCTTGAATGGATACGATGGGGAACAAATCTTATTGTGTTTATGGAGACGGTAATCCGTATGTATGCCCGAGCGATAGTATCATTTTTTTGATATTAAAATAATATATATTTGGATATTATATCTTTTATACAGAATAATTATCATGTTATATTTATTATTTACTTTAATTACACATCATTTTTAAACCCATACAAATAATAATGTATTGAATAACAATTACACCACGACATGGAGATGGTTAGCCGTACGTACGCACGTATGGTGACATGTCATTCAAAGGATGGATAGAATAATGAATATGGTTGTACCATAATTATAATAATATCATAGTATATATAAGATACTAGATTTATCATTTTATAATGGAAATAACAAAGAAAGAGGAAGTGGAAGAAGAAAGGAACTTGAAAGAGGGTGGTGAAATCATTACATCTTCTACGGGTTCTTCCTTTTCATTTGATCAAAAGGGCTCCATAAGATTGATTTATGACTAATATAAGGCCTATAGGATGAAGGGAGGATAGTTGAGAGGGTATTTTTGTAGGGTTTGGCCAAGCCAAATGGCTTTGAATGTGTGAATTTGAGAGAAGGGGGAGTTCCCTTTTATAAGAGGGGTGAGGGGAACCTTAGGAAAAGATAGAAATATTATTTAATAATAAAATAATTTTCAATTTATATTGGATCAAAAATGAATTATTTAAAAAATAAGGTGGGGATTGGTCGAAAACAATTCAAGAAATAGGTTTTAGACAAGTGTGGGTCACTAAATTAACCTTATATTTTAGATTTAACTCTTAGTTAAGTAGTTTTACTTTTACAATGTCTCTTTGTATTTTTATATTATATGGTTATAAACATACCATAAAATTCGAAGAGAATCCCAATAGGTTATGTAATGACACATATAAGATTATGTAGGCCCTTTGGCTGAACCTTATAATTTTAGTAATATTATATCAACCAATAATATAGTATTTGTTTTATAAACTCAATTATGTCAATTTTGACATTATTTAATAATTTCTTTTTGTTAAAACAATAAAAACATTATTACTACACAAAAAATTCTTTTAATAAACCTTAATATGTCATATTCACATATAAAATTCGTGGATGTCATAAAAATGTTGAAATTATTTTTATTTCAGTATTTATAAGACAATTTATTTGATTCTTTCATTAATAAGGCAATTACTGCATCATCATTGTGTAATAAATAAATTTAATTATTTAATGACGAAAAATTATAAATAAAATACCATTATGTATGAAATAATTTTATCTTTCCAATTAATATTTATATTTAAATATATTACTTATATAATCCCATTTAAAAATTTACTTACTAAAATTTATTTGTTTATGTCATTTTTGCATTTAATTTATGTTAATTAAAATAATGTTTCATTATCATTCATAAGTGGCTCCATGGGGTCCCACAATCGACCCAAGGATTCCCATGGTCGGTTATGTCTCATGAAATAATGTTAGGACAAGTGTTAAGGTAATTTTGTATTATTATAATATTTTTTTACCTAGAATTACCCTATTTACCTTTAACCGCTGTAAATAAGAGTCAAAATTTACTATTCACCAAAAATTATTTTCATCTTACTAAACCACATTTTTACTTACTATTAACAGCCATGTCTCTTAGATTTTTGAAATTCAATTCAGAGTAGTGGTAAAATTATGTTTTATGTAAATTTGCAAATGCTCCTAGGAGGTGGGAAAAAGACAGTAAAAAGTTCGATAAATTTTTTTATATATCCAAAATTATTATAAACTGACACCAATTAATTAAATTAAACTTATATAGATACCATATATATATTTTGATCTAAAATAAATTCAAATAAAATAAATAATTATTTAAATAAAATGTCAGTTTTAAACAATAACTCGTTGTTTTTCACTATTCATCAAAAATTGAGTATTTTCATAAAAATACCAAACATTTACCCTAAGATAATTTTGATATTGAAAATTAAAAAATGAATTATATATTACCAATTTCAAAAAAAATTACATTAATTAATTTAAAATTAATTCCCATTGTCAAAATGAAAAAGTATATTTTTAAGAAATAATAAATATCCTTAGATTTACACTTGTTTATATCTAATTTGGAAGTGAAATTACATGCAATGACCATCATTGGATTAAATGTTAAAAATATAATCTAATTATACTTCAAAACTATTAAAATTTATAATTAAACACTATAAATTATTTTGATTAAAAAAGTTTTTTTCAGTTAAAATATAGTATTTTTCACTATTCACCCAAAAATAAAAGTTATCATAAAAACACCAAATTTTTTTTGAAACTAAATACTTATGTCCTAATTCTAAATAATAAGTTTATTTTCTCAAAATTTAATATATAAAAGTTTGAAATATTGGATTTAAAACGGTTTTTCCATTCAAAGTCGGTAAAATTGCATTTTTTTGAAAAATACTTCTTTTATCTAAAAAAATGAATTTGTTATTAAATTATGTCTACGATACTCAAAATATGGATTCTAAAATTATAAGGATTATATAATGTTCAGAATTCAGTTAATACTATTCATAACTACTTTTGACTAGCTATTTTGGAAATTCATGGTGTGCTTTAACTCAGTGTTGCGTGTAGTGAAAGTTATTGAATTACTTTGAAGAAATAACGTGCTATGAAATCTTGCGGTGTTACATTATTCCCTATATCAATAGATTGTGTCCTCGTAATTTTATGTTGTTCTTTGAAAATAATTGGTTGAAAAAAAAATTATATTTGTGGGAAAACCCAATCAGAAATTGGGTTAATAAAATTTTGTCTTAATAAGAGGAAAGGGGGATTGAAAAAGTCACCACAAAATTATGATCTCAATTAAGAGAACATTGGTGGAAATTAGAGAGACATAATTGGACAAAAAACATAAATATTTTTAGGTAGTGATTAAGGTCATCCTTCATAAAAAAATTTAGAATTGAGGGCCTCAAATCCATCAATCAATGATGATTTAAAATATCATCGGTTCAATATAACATAAGGTATTAGGATAACACAATTTTTATTTAAGATCCCTTACCTAAAGTTTAATAATTAATTTCATCATAGAATAAGATATGAAAAAAAATATATACCTAATAAGTAGAGTTCCATCCTTTAACTAATTTCTACCGCAAACTCAACTTTCACCTTAAAAGGCAATTAAACATAAAAAAATATTCTATTTATCCTATTAAGTTAGGGTTCCAAAAAATGAATTTATAATTCAAATATAATATCTTATAAAAATATTACATTATTCAATGTAGGACATCACGTGGGCCAGTGGTAGGTGATACACCCTTGTCACACTTCAGATGCTGGTTCAAGTCTCGTGGCCTTGCAGGACGTGACGGGTTTCCACCAGACCTCCGGGTTGTCCTTTTTATGGAAATACAAAAACAATCTCAAACTAGAATTATCCAAAATACTTATGTCCAAAGTCACAGTCCAAAATTTATAAGGAAGGTAAACATAATGAAGATCCTTTTTGCCACATAATAACATGCGAACACCTTCATCATGCATTCTTTTAAAACACTACAACATCCTGAATTACCATAAAACCTTATTGGTTGCATTCCTGATCCCTTATTCCATATATAATACTAGATATACTACTTCTATCCCAAAAAATTTGTAAACTCCAATAATGATGGAATTTCCAAAATCATTAATCAGTTTCAAGGTAGTAAAGAATATAAAACATAATTTATCCAAATCAATCATGTATTATTCCAAAATAACTTCTTCGGTATCAGAACCATATTATGGTTTATCTTTCTCCCAACCAAATATTTTCCTATAATTTAACCTGCTATTGAGTCACTTTTCATAGTTCCACACAATTTCAGGTCCTTAATGAAATGGTATTGTAATTAAATCTTTATATACTCTATAATTCTTATAACATGTACATCATTAACACAATACTCAAATGACAAAATAATTTTATAATAGTGTAAGAAATCTAATCATTCCTCTTCATGTTTAGTAGTATCATAACTTTATTATTATCCAATAGCAGCATTTGGGGTATACTCTGATTATTTGGCATTGATTCGCATAGTGTCCCATCTCCTTTCAGATGAAACATTGTACATTTCAAACTTTTTTCTTATCCTTCAAATCATGTACTTGGTGTCCTTTTTCTCCACACATATAACAAACTCCCATTTGATACAAGTATTTACCTAGGTGATTATTTCCATAGTTATCACATATGGGAAAATTATTCTTTTCCATGTTCCCTTTATCCATATTTCTCTCTTATATCGTTTTCCTGTCTTGCTTCCCTTCAAAGTGATAGGAATCAGAGAATTATTTACTTTTCTTATTTAACTAATGATACTATTTCATCATATGTTGAGAATACATGTGAAACTATTTCCCTTGTAAATTTTGTCTTAATAATGTGAAATATATAATCCTTCTTACTCTTTAGATCATATGTATTGCTAGAGTTCACATTACTTCTACTGGGTGCCATTTCTATACAATGGCATATACAATGTCAGTATATGAATTAATAAGAATAATTCCAAAATCATAAAATAGCTAACATAAATTGAACATTTCAGGGATATAATCAGGAAAAAAAATTCATTAAGGATGTATATACTCATAAATCCTTCATAATTATTTTTAACAAAAATGGAAATTATCTTAAGCATATCCCCCAGGAGTGTTGTAACCAAGAGTGCAGTAATGCCCATTGTCTTGCACTAGTTCCCGTTCGAGTCTAGCTGAAAATGGGGTGTTTATGTTTTACCCTTAGGTACATTTGTTTCAGAGCTGCCACTACCTGTTCGTATCTAGATAGGTATGTATTTACTTGGAAAACCCACAAAATCTCTACATTACCAAACTTCTAGGAAGATCTTCTATACTAATCCTCAAAGTCTATCATAGGGTAATGTGATCTAATAAGAGTTTATCTAAATCCAGATTCCATGGATCATACTAAACATCCACTGATACCAATAATAACACCATGACCTTAGGATACTAGAGTCAGTTAATTAATACGTATCATTGGAATGATCACAAAAGGTCATGTCTCGTTATACAAATTAGATTAGTATCCTTAGAAGTACTAGGTACTTTCATAAGGATTAAATTACATCATAAAATGGAAAACTACAACAAAATTGTTTCCATAGACAATAGAGATATCCCATAGACTATCCCTGCAGGGCAGATATAATATAATTCTTCACATCCTAGGAAAAATAAAACATAGTAAGGGGTGAGCTCAGATGTTCTGTAAGGATAACAATATAATAGAAACTTTCATAAATATGCATACAAATTTAATGTAATGTATAACACTAAAAAAAAGACTTTTAAACAATAACATCAACATAATATAGCAATGATAAAATCATAATAATGTAATTCACTTACTCACATGGATATTCTACTAGTTGAATAAGCACATGCAATATCAATAGCCACTTTTATAATGATTTAATACAAAATGCCAGACTTTAATAACCACATAGATGGCCTTATTCCAAGACTACTAATAAGATTTTTTCTAGGATTTGTTCCAAGACACTAGTTGGTCTAATGAGACCTACCGATGCATTGAGAGATATAGCAGGCTCCACCCATCACTTACTAATTTCAATGCATTCCTCGTATGAATTGGTTTAAAAATAACGTTAAAATTCATATTAAAAATAGTATAAGAAATGTCAATACATTATCCATAAACCATGAATTGTGTAAAAAAACACATCCACAGTAAAACATATCATAAAACCTTCAATAAAATATAAATGATTTGTATCATAATAAATCAACTTCAAATAAACTTAAAATCCATCAATGGATGTTGACATAGATGAAAGAAAATCCTTTTTTAGAGAACTATCAATTTCTATTTTGAAAAAATTTGAAATCAATATAATTTTAAAAGAAATAATTTTATTTGGAAATATTATAATGCAATTTTAAGGTAATCTTTGATGATTTTATAACAGTGGAAAATAGTCACACCCACCGTAGAAGTTAAAAAAAGTCATTCTTACCTTAATTTTGTCGAAAAGGTTATAAAGGACCTTGTTTGAAAAATGACAGAAATAATTCTTTATAAACATATTATAAAATGTAATATAAGGGTATAAATGACTTTAACCCATAGTCTATAAAATAGTAATAATGTTTTGAAACACTTTTAAAAAAACGGATGTGGGTGATAATGAGTTCTCAAAAGATACTTACATGAACACAACCTCGGATAACAAACAGATTGTGAAATTAAACCTTAACTTATAATTTTCATTGATCAAGGGTAGGTTTACCATTGGTATAATGGAGAAATAATTGCTATTAAATTATACTATAATCATATACATTAATATGATATCATATATTATCCTTTAACATTGCTTTGTTAATAACATCTTAGTATTATCGTCGTTTCAGGTGTAAACAGATTACTTTTCCTTTTTATTCTTTGTTATGTTACTCATATTTTTTATGTATGGGATGTATATTATTCATATGAATAATGTTATCATGTCTTTAAATATTATTTTTACTAATCAAATGAAAATTATTCTTGAATGGATATGATGGGGAACAAATCTCATCGTGTTCGTGGAGAATGAAATCCGTACGTACGCACGAGGGATAATATCATTCATTTGATATTAAAATAATATATAATTGGATTTTATATCAAATATAAAGAATAATTATCATGTTATATTTATTATTTACCTCAATTACACAACATTATTATACCCATCCAAATAATAATGTATTGAATAACAATTACACCATGACGTGGAGACGGTAAGCTGTACATACACACATACTGTGACATGTCCTTCAAAGGATTGATAGAATAATGAATATGGTTGTACGATATTTATAATAACATCATAGTAGGTAGAAGATACATGATTTATAATTTTATAATGGAAATAATAAGGAAAGTGTAAGTGGAAGAAGAAAGGAACTT
Organism: Viscum album; assembly: GCA_963277665.1. Taxonomy (NCBI): domain Eukaryota; kingdom Viridiplantae; phylum Streptophyta; class Magnoliopsida; order Santalales; family Viscaceae; genus Viscum; species Viscum album. The sequence continues at coordinate 370,915,766 of OY728130.1, read as the reverse complement.
GAAAGATGGTGGTGAAATCATTACCTCTTCTTCAGGTTCTTCCTTTTCATTTGATCAAAAGTGCTCCATAGGTTGGCTTTATGACTAATGGAAGGACTCTAGGATTAAGGGAGGAATGTTGAGAGCGTATTTGGGTAGGGGTTGGCTGAGCCAAATGGATTTGACGGTGTGAGTTAGAGGGAAGGGGGAGTGCCATTTTATAAGAGGGGTGAGGGGAACCTTAGGAAAAGTTAGAAATATTATTTTATAATAAAATCATTTTCAGATTATAATGTGTCAAAATTGAATTATTTAATGAATAAGGGGGGATGGGTCTAAAACCACTCAAAAAATAGGTTTTAGACAAGTGTGGGTCACTATATTAACCTTATCATTTAGATTCAACTATTAGTTAAATAGTTTAGTCCAACAAACTTTTTTTGGTATTTTATAAAAGCTACTTTTTGGAAAGTGGTAACCATAAAAAGATCCAAATCGGCACACATTCAAAAACAAACACATCTCAATTTGAAAATTCAAACCTTCAAAAACAAATCAAATGCGCACCTTGAGCCATGAACATGGTCTCGAAGCATTGGTCCTCTCGATTTCTGTGCCACCTCGAGCCACGACCTACCTTGAAACAAACACCACGTGGTTTCTGAATTATCCTCCTCAACCGGATCGCTAGCGAGATTCATCTTCAATGTCGCCATCGAAGGACCAGCGTTCACACCACTGTCGCCTAACCCGTCATCCACACAGCACCACACCAATATCAACGAATCCAAAAAGTTTCACCAAATCAACCGAAATGCAAAAATCATAAATAAGAAACCATCATGGTTTTTCCCCGACCGGTCGCAAGAACTGGAACCATACCTCTGCCACGATGCCACCAAACACCAGCGAGAACATTGCAAAACCTTTTCTGAAAACTGAACTCAAGTAGAAAGATGAAAAACAAAACCAGATCTGGGGGCCACCCGAACGAACCACCACTCCACAAGCAAGAGAATGAGAGCCCGTCGCCGCCTTCATCACTAAACCCAAAAGCCTGATCCTCCCAGCACCTGAAGACGACACGAACAGAAATGACATCCCCAGGTCTCAGCATCTGAACAAACCTCTTTGACCAAAATTGTGACGCTGATAGAAAACCTAACCAGACTACAGTTTAGGTCAAGGAGACGACTAGGTCACGAAGAGGTTCATCGAAGAGGACGAGCCCGCACGACGCTGCCAGAGGACGAATCCACACCACGAACGCATCAAGCAAGGAGCTAAGAAGAGATCCAGATGACCCAGGGTGGAGAGTGGGAAGGTGGTAGTGGGATAAGACTTAGAGACGTGAAGCCCCTTACGGGATCATCCAAATCAGGTGATGACTAATATCCTTAGTTAAATAGTTAGAATTTTACCATGTCTCTTTATATTTTTATATTATATGGTTAATAAACATACCATAAACTTCCAAGAGAACACCAATAGGTTCAGTAATGACACATATAATTTTATTTAAGCCCTTTATAATAATGTTATACTTTTATTAATTTTATATCAACCAATAATATAGTATTTGTTTTAAAAACTCAATTATGTAAAATTTCACATTATTTAATAATTTATTTTTGTTGAATTCATAACAGCATTATTACATCGAAGAAAAATTCATTAAATCAACCTCAATATTTCATATTCACCTATAAAATTCGTGGATGTCATAAAAAACTTAAAATTATTTTTGTTTTAGTATTTATAATACAATATATTAGATTCTTCCATTAATAAGGTCATTACTACATCATCATTGTGTCAAAAATATATTTAATTATTTAATGTCTATAAATTATAAAAAAAACCATTATGTAAGAAATATTTTTATCTTTTTAATTTTCATTTATTGTCAAAAATATTACTTATATAACCCCATATAAAAATTGATTTACTAAAAGATATTTGTTTATATCATTTTTCCTTTACTTTAAGTTAATTAAGATAAAGTGTCATTATCATTCATAAGTGGCTCCATGGGGTCTTAAAATCGACCCAAGGATGCCAATAGTCGGCTATGACTCATCCAATATGGTTAGGACAAGTGTTAAGGTTAATTTTTATTATTATAATAATAGTTTAACTTGAATTACCCTATATACCTTTAACTCCAGTAAATAAATGTTAAAAGATACTATTTACCCAAAAAATATTTTTATCCTATTGAACTGAATTTTACATATTGATATCAGTTGTGACTCTTGATTTTTGGAAATTCAATTCACAGAAGTTTTAAAATAATGATTTATTCAAATTTTCAAATGCTTCTATGAGGTGGGTAAAAGACAGTAAAAAGTTTGATAAAATTTTTTATATATCTAATATTATTATAAAATGACACCAATGAATTACATTGAAATTATATGGAAATTATGATTCTATTTTGACCTACAATAAATTTAAATAAAATAAATAATTATTGAAATAAAAAAGTTAGTTTTAAACAATAACTCAGTGTTTTTCACTATTCATCAGAAATTAAAAGTTTGTAGAAAAATACCAAAAAATTCACCCTAAGATAATTTTAATATTCCGAATTCAAAAATGAATTATATTTTAAAATTTTCAAAACATAGAAGTTGCACTAATTAATTTGAAATTTATTCTCGTTGTGAAAACCAAAAAGCGTATTTTTAAGAAAAAATAACTATCAAAATATTGACACTTGTTTGTGTCCAGTTTCAATGTGAAATTACATAAAATGACCATCATTGGATTAATTGGTAAAAGTATAATCTAATTATACTTACAAACCATTAAAATTTATAATTAATCACTATTAAATACTTTGATTAAAACACTAGTTTTCAGTTAAAGTATAGTATATTTCACTATTCACCCAAATATGAATGTTTTCAGAAAAACACAATAAATTTATTGAAACCATTATATTATGTTCCAATTATGAAGAATAAGTTTATTTTCTCAACTTTAATATATAAAATTTTCAAATATTGGATTTAAAAAGGGTTCTACATTAAAAGGCGGTAAAATTTCATTTTTTGAAAAATACTTCTTTTATCTGAAAAAAATGATTTTGTTCATAAATTTTGTATAAAAAACTAATAATATGGATTCTAAAATTATAAAGATTATATAAAGTTCAAAATTAAGTTAATACTATTCATAACTGCTTTCGAACGGCTAGTTTGGTATTTCATGGTGCACTTGAACTCGATGTTGTGTGTAGTGAATATTATTGAATTACTTTGAAGAAATAATGTACTATGAAATCTTGGTGTGTTACAACTAGTGATATAAATAGATGTTAGCATTCACAACAGATGTGAATCAATTGAGAAAATAAAGGCTTCATCTAAATAATGTTCTTAAAATATCTATGAGAAATAAATACCCAATGTTTAAGTGGTGATTTTTTTTTAAAATGTCTTCAAATAGAAAAGATTAAAGGATGACCAGTTCCCATTGAAAACACCAAAAACCCCTAGTAGTGCACCAAACCAAAGAGAAACATGCTTCCACACCAAAAGGCACAACTATTAGTGAATCAATTACTACATAATAAGTGGATATAGTTATTGAAAATAGGGGAAATAGATATATTTGTAGATATAATTCCTCATATATTTCTATGGTTCTAGTCAATGGTAAGCTGAGATATGATCCATGAATTTCGGGTTTAAATTCTAATAGAGCATTCCAATTGGGGAAGAAATTGTCTCTACTCATAAAGAATCCCAAAAGATTATATTTCAGTAGAAAAAAACAGAATCAATTTTCTTGAATGTTTTAAATACAATTAAAATAGTATAGTAATATCATAGAATATTTAAATATTAAAACAAATTGAATAATTAAATTCACATTTATAATTATTCTAAATGTTATTTCTTGAAGGTTTCTACCATGCTAAATTGGACATGGTTTTTCAGTGCACATACCGCCATGATCAACATGTTTTAATCATTTTTAATACTAATAATAGTTTCTATAATTGAGTTATTACACCCTATTAGTGTCACCTAGTTCACTTTGTTATAATAACCATGTCGATGGTGGCATATTGATGTCACTGGTCAGCTCTACTACATTGATTTATTGAATGGTTTACAATATGAACTGCTTCAAATTTTCCCAATTTCATTAAAGGGATCAAGCTAAACCCATTCTAGCACCCCTCACACTAGGGACTATGGACCAGCCACCACATACCACAACCTCCTAGAACCAACCCCGAAGAACCACATCACATCAAAAACATCACATTTAATTTGAGGGAGGTGAGATTCGATATTTTTTACCCACTTTGTGAGGAAATTCATTTACCATTCACCTAAATGACTATTGGGGTTTGTAATGATATACTCACATATATATATATGTGTGTGTGTGTGCATGTGTGTGTGTGTGTGTTTATTCATGCATGTATGTATGTTTTTTTAAAATATTTTTATATTGTAATATGGTTAAATTTATCTAGATATATTAATATAAATATACTCAAATACAATATATAATGATGTGTTGATATATTAATATAATCATATATTCACTGAAAGATATATATATATATATATATTAGTATATATATATTTTAAATTATTGTATTGATGGATTAATTTCAAATTACTCTACTATGTTATCTATAGCACATCAATTCTCTATTTCTGCACAAGATTCAAATTGTATCACTCTAATGGTTATGCCTGCATTGAATATACTTTGTTGGGGGCTACTCATGAAAATAGTGATTAAATGGTACTCAAACAAATTCACTCGACTATGGAACTAGATTAGTATAGTCAAGATGTTTTATTCATTAAAAATATTTGGCATGATGTTGGGATGATATTTGGAAACTTAGTATGGTTTGTTCGATGGGGAGGGCTTATTTGGATAATTTTAATGAAATAATCATAACAATAATTCGAAATGTTACGAATCCTTTAGTTGTTTATAGTTTTAGGTTAATGATCCTTTTCAATGTTGTTTTTAAAATTTTTTATTAATAATTGTACATTTAATTTATTTAATTTCATAATAACAATTTTAATCTATATAATATTATTATAATATTTATTTTTAATAATTAATTTTTTAATCATTTTAAAACTATTTAACATTATATTATTATTAAGAATAAGATTATAGTTTATTTATTTATTTATTTTATTTATTTAATAATAATAATAACCTTATTGTTATTATTGTAATTTATTTATACATTTATTTAATTCTGATAATAAGAAAATAATTTACAATTTTTTCTAACTTAATAACAATTTATTTACTATTCAAATATAATGTCTTGAATATAATATATAAAAAATTATAAGGAATTGTTTATTATGAATCAATTTTATTAGTGATGAGAGAACCTGTGTAGAATAATGAGTTTGGGGAACATAAAACTTATCAGCCACTTTAAGAGTCAAATCATGATAAAAATTGAAAAAAAATATTTTAGATAATAATAAATCATAATAAACGAAATTAATAATAATATCTAGTATGATACACTTGTGTATTTTCACGAGACAAAATTGCTTGTAAGGCAAATAAAAGGATAACATTTTTATATAAAAATTATACGAAGAGATACAACAATGAAATAGAAACAAATTATAAAATGAATTGTAAAATTTTGAAAACATAACAAATATCCTTGATTTTATGTCATTTGGATAGGTAATGTGTATAGTATACAATTTAATTGCATACTATAAAAATATGTATACATGTGTACTTTCAGAAACAAAATTGTGTGCATACATGTGTAATAATATGCATATATATGTAATTGCATAAACTGATTAATATTGATACAAGTGTAAAAATATGCATATCAGTGTATGCATATAATTGCACCAACTAAATTATTATGCATATTGTAATATATTTGTTTTTTGGGGATATACATACTAATTTTATTTCATAAATTATACTAATCAGGCACACAGTAAGAATTATGTACTATAAAATGTATGAATAATCCAATTTCATACTATATGAATCTGAAAGCGGCACATGGTAATGAGAGTATGAAATTATATAATTTAAATAGATATTATATGTATAATGGTTTATGTAATTTCACACAATGTATACATAATGTATACATACATTTGTATGTACATTGAATCATTATATGCATATTATCTGCATTCAATATGAATTTTATACATATACTGCATATACAAGTACACATATAATGTACAATGGATGAATATTGTAATTGAAGATAGAATGAATGTGATATATGCATGAGAGTATGTAATTATAATTTCACCTGACATAGTTAATAGTGAGAATTTTATAAATGGAAACCTTGAGAATTTAAACTTGTAAATTCACAATATAGTATAATTTTGAAAGACTATTATTTTCATACATTTTATGTTTATCATTTTTTACATTACATTAAAACATAATTGTTAATTCACATGTATATGTTAAAAAATTTGAGTTATAAATACCAAATATTGATAAAATGATTTATGTAAATTTGAAACATTAAAATATATACATATTGTTTTGAAATAGTTTATTCAAAAAACAAGGAAATGGAATCAAACCACACTTGATAAATTATATGTTATTTATAATAAAACATATAATAATAAAATATAAATGAAATGGATAATATAATATATGTATATATATAAGCATGAATACAACATTAGTAAAGGAAGGTGAAAAATACTATTTCTTCCACGCCAATTCTCTAAGGTAAAAAGAAACAAAAAATTAAGAATTCAATGAACATGTAACTTTACTCAAAACCCAAAAAATGATAATGCTTTATGATCCATTAATGTGGGAAAAATTGAGAAAATGTGTTGGAATATCAATATTATTTTTTAACTCTTTGTTTGTGTGTATATATATCCAGAAGAAGTATTAATTCAGTTAAACATTATGTATTGAAACATTCATTTGTTATTTGGTAATGTTGAACCCGAATAAAAATTACTATGATATAAATATCGGTATCCTTATTCAATGCATGGATAAACTATCGATGGATTCCATTATTGAGAAATAGTTGTTCGGTTCTATCCTTAATGATTTCCATTAGGTCTGTTATCCTCTCATCTTTAGAAATTCATGAATATTCTATCGAAAATTATCAACATCAATTCAATCCACATTTAGAAAATGAAAATAATAAATAATAAATTAAAAATATGTTATATTTATATTTGTAGTGTTAATTGATCTATAATCGTAATGCATGATTATTATCCATTTTGTTGGTCTTGTATTTCACCATAGTGTTTTTCTAAAATCATTCTCATATATAGATCTAAGGTATTAGAAATGATAATTATTTTAAAAGATGAAAATATTTCAAATTTTATCCTCATTATTTATTCATGATATTACTATGTGTTTTTTTTATTTTGTTGCATAAAGTCCCACTCCATCCATTTACAAACTATAATTTTTGATAATTGTAATTAAGTTTCCTCTTTGATTGAAGTATCATTACATTACAGTTTCCCACATTCCCTTAAATGTTTTCTCACTTTCCCTTAAAAGTGTTTGGAAATAAAAAAGTAATTTTCAGTCAGTAATTGGTAATCCAGGATACTAACATAAAATTCAATATAAACATATATAATAAAAGTGTAATTCATGTAAATAATTATAGAATATTTACCTACACGGCCTCTATTTTTAAAAATTATTTATAATCAGATGTTTGAAACACATAGCCACCAATATTCAGATTAACTTTTTTGTGGGTCCGCACCTTCAAGAAACATTCACTTTCCAAGGTAATAAAATGTTATTCCATGACATTTGGAACTATCAAATATGGATTCATTTGCATGAAAATTAAAATTGATATTCTTTTAGAAGCTCTTATGATGGATTATAATTGTTCAACACCATATCTCTTCGAAAGTATCGTAACATAAATCAGAATTTGTGGTAAGCATGAAAACTAAAAATGGTATATGATTTTTTTTAATAAATTGGTTGATGTTCGTATCCCATTCAAATTGAGGTGATTCATGTTGAAATTTTCAGGTTTCATCTACATTAACGACACCCAACCATGATTTGATGCTTTTATGTGTTTCATCATCCACCTTATCTATTCTAATTTTAACTAAACTAGAAGATTTTAAGAAAATATTAAATGGGAATCCACTATCTTTCAAACTACATTCAAAATCCTAAATGTCTGATATAATTAATTTATCCCTTAAATTATAGGTTTTTCTATTTTAATTTTTTTTTAAAATTGGGTTTAGAATTATGTAATACTATAATATATTCATATATACACAAAACATATATATTTATATATAATATATATAATTTTAAGCCCTTGGTATAATAAACAAATAGGATAAAACCTCTGATTTGTCATAGAAGATTACCAATAGTCCCATGGTGTATATAATGGAGGGTAAAAAGAACTAAAAATTCCATTAAAACAAAAGGGTGGATGGAATGAATATGAACGTGTTGAAAGATGAAAAACATTGATAATGCCTTTATTTAAAATAAAAAATATCATTGGAAGAGAAAATAATAGAAATATATATATATATATATATATAATAGATAAACCATACCCCATGAAAAATCCCACTAGTCTGAACCCATTGTGAAACACAATAGCTAAAAATAATGAAGCATCAGGTTTGGTGGTAAAACTCACATGTTAATGATATGTTAATGGGGAAGAGAAATACTAAAAATTACAACTATTTTTTAATTTTTCATGAAACATAATAGCTAAGATATTGATATGTGACAACATGTAATGTTTATAAAACTCAAGTGCAATGACACCATTGAAATAGGTCCTTGAAAGGATTTTACAATGTAATGGATAAATAATATATACATAGTTATGGTCTGAAATTTCATATAGTTAGTTGGTTATAACTCCAAGACATGGTTGAAAAGGACACAAGTCAACCCCACTTATAGATAAAAACCGATATTTATAAATTTCTTGTAAGGGAAATTTGATATAAACACACAATTCCATGGGATTATATTCTGATTTAGATATTTATGTGGGGGGGGGATGATTTATAAACATTTAGGATATGTAGTCATTGGGTTGGAAATAAGAGTCAGTATCCTAAATTTGAGGATAAATGTTGGTAGTATATTTTTTTGAGAAATTTCACACACAGGGCACATGGTAACTAGTTTTTTTAATAAAAAAATTTATGAATGACTAGATTATAAAGGATATACATTCTATATGTTCATATACATATTGATAGACATGGTTATTAAGGATATGGTGTTATTATTTTTAAATGAATTAATTCATAGAACAATTAATGAATAGTGTATTAATTTTAATTATAGTACTATAAATGATGACAATTATGTATTGAAAGATAAATCAAAGGCAATGATATGTTGCTGAAGCTTGAAACACAAAAAATTTCATCAATATATAATTCTATTCAGAAAATCAACGGAAAAATGTGCGAGACAATGAGAACGATTTTTTTGTCACCAAATCTTAAAATGAATTTTAAAATAATTAAAAGTAATTATTAATTTAAAAATATATAAGGTGTCTAAACATTGATTTTTTATTAAAAATTATAAAAATATATGAAATATATTATATTAGGTTACTACTGATATACTATACAAATTATGAGCAATCTACTGCACGTATTTCAATATTTGCCGATGTCAAGGAAATTGTCCCATAAGAGTAATACTTACTGAAAATATCATATATTTTAGAGTAAATATAAATAGTTGATACAATTTCATATCAATCAGTTAGTAAATTGAATAATATTTTCAAGGAATAAAAATTGTGTAATGAATTCTATAAGATGTAATACTAGTGAGAAAATTATATCGACGAAAACATCATTATTTGAATAGAAGGTTGTATCAAAGGAAGATTAGTTATAATTAAATGTAGTAAATCAGTGAGGAGACAATATGAAGGATGAATGTTGGAGAGGACGGATGAATTTTTATGGAATATTATTGAAACACGTATTATATGAAATCCTATTAAAAGGAAATGGGGTTAAAATTAAGAGATCTATCTAAGGAGTAACAAAGATACTTAAAACATCTATTACATTGGGAAAATGAACTGGAAGTAGTTACTGAATGCAGATAGGTTTTCAAAGGGGTGATTGAGGCGTTTTGGAAAGAAATGGATGAATTTTGTGGAATGTATGACCAAATTAGATCATTGTGGAAAATTGAAAATGGTACGAAGACTAGGAATGGGAGATATGGTTTATATGAGGCTCATTGAGGCCATCTGGAAGGCACAAAAGTAGCGATATATGATACAAGATGCAGTTAAATGATTGTGGGGAGAGATAGGGTGTGGTCATAGAGAGACATAGGGTTGACCATCGATTGCGAGGAAAGAGTAAAAATGAGGAAGGAGATATCAAACAAGGAAGATATATAGAATAACTAATGAAATTAGATTATATTTTGGAAGAGATGGAAGTATGGAGGTGGATAAAAGATTAGGATGTGTAGTCCGAGGCTATGGGATAGGAATGCGGGGAAAAATGAACTGGTTGTTTAATTTTTTTCTCTACAAAAGGGATAGGTTTTAATGTATTGTCAAAAATGGGTTTGGAGAAGTGTGAAATTCATTTATGTTTCTCCCCTCATCAGGAAGCATGAATAGGGTTCATGTTTCCTGTGTGATTATTTTGAAAGAAGAATGAAGATCGTTCACTCTTCATCGAGAATACTTTTTATTATAAATATTTCTATTTAAATACATATAAATAGATAACTAATTAAATATTAAAATTAACATTAACAAAAATGATAAAAATTAATAAAATAATAAATGATTATAAATAATTATTAATAATAAATTAATCAATATTTATTAATTATCAATAAAGATTAATTAAATATTTATATATATTCAAAAATATCAAAAATCATTAAATAAATATTTATAATACAGTTAATTATTAATAAATATTGATTAAATATTAAATAAATATTACTAAATATTGATAAATAATAAAGAATGTAAATAAATGTAAATAATTATAATTAAATATAAAAAAACAGATATATCTAAAATATTATTAATTACTACTTAATTATTCAAAAATTTTAAATAGATATTAGTAAATATGAATAAATACTCATTAATACTAAATAATTATAAATAAAACCTAATAAATATTAAAAAATATGAATAAATAATAAAAAATATTCATAAATATAAATTAAATATTGATTAAATATTAATAAATGTTAATTAAATATTCATGAAATGTAATAAAATTGTACTAAATATTCATAAATACTCATCAATAAAAATATATATCAATAAATATAAACAAATATTAACAAATATTAATAAATTATTATGAATATTTATTAAAAATTAACGACCGGATATTTTTTCAAAATTTATAAGGAGTTAAAAATATTAATTAAAAATTAATAAACATTAATAAACATTTAGTAAATATAAATAAATATTAATGAATGTAAATAAATACCAACTAAATATTAATAAATATAAAATAATTATTTATAATTTTAAACAATTGTTTTTAATAGGTTAAGCGACAAACCCTCTATTATTATGTATATAAATTTTAATAAAATATTATTGAACATAAAAAAATATAAATTGTATATTAATAATTATCAAATAAATATTAATAAATGTTTGTAATTATTAATTAATATTAACAAATAATAAAAATCTACTAAATAAATATTCATCAATATTATTATATATTATTAAATATATGTAAATATTAATATTTTCGATTATTTTTTAACATTTAGTAATATTTAGAAATATTTATGAATATTTATGAATATTTAGTTGATATATATTCATATTTAATTATATTAATTTAATATTTATTAATTTTTATTTAATATATATCAATATTTAATTAATAAATATATATTATTTATTAATATATATTTTAATTTATCGATATTTATTTAATATTTATTAATATTTAGTTAATATTTATTAATATTAATATAGCTGCATTAATATTTACCTATCATTTATAAATATTTAAGCTTATTTAATTTATATTCATTAATATTTATTAATATATATTAAAAATAATATTTTTTTTAATTTTTAATAATTTTTTTATATAATATAATATATTGAATATTATTTCATTATTATTTATTAATATTTGGAAGTATTTAATTTAATTTTAAGAATATTTAATTAAAATTTATTAATAATTATTTATATTTATTGATATTTATTGGATTTTATTAATATTTATTAGTATTCATGAATATTTAATTAAATTTTATTACTTTTTTTTCTGAATATTTGATTAATATTTAATTTATATTTGTTAATGTTTATATAATATTTATTAAGATTTGTTAATATTTGTTAACTTTTATCAAGATTTTTTAATAATTAGTAAATAATTTTTAATATTTCATTACTATTTTTTATATTTATTGATATTTATAAATATTTATTTACATTTGTTGATATACATATATATGTATTAGTATTATATTAATATTTTGTAATATTTATGTAATATTTAATCAATATTTATAAATATTTACATGTATTATCAATATTTATGAAAATTTAAATAAATTTAATTAAATTTTATAAATTTACATAATTATTTAATTAATCTTTATTCATATTTTATAACTATTAATGAATTTATAATTAATATTTATTTATATTTAATTATTATATAATGATATTTAATTTATTTATTAATTAATTATTTTAATATTAATTAGATATCTATTGTAACACCCCAAGATTTCATTATACGTTATCTCATTAAAGTAATTCAATAGCTTACGCTGCATGCAACCCCGAGTTCGAGCGCACCACAACTTACCAAACTAGCCTTTCAAAATGGGGTTATAAATAGTATTAACTACATTTTGAATCTTATATACTCTATATAATGTTAAAATCCAAATTACGTGTTTCTCCGACATAATATAAGAACAAATTCTTTTTTAGATAAAAGAAGTATTTTTCAAAAAATGAAATTTTACCAGCTTTTATTGGAAAAAACTATTTAAAAAAAATATTTTCCACTTTTAGATATTCAATTTAATGAAAATAAATTATTCTTTAGAGGCGGTATATAAAAAATTTAGTTTGGAAAATTTTTTGGTACTTTTCTGATAACATTAATATTTTGTTGATTAGTGAAAAATACGATGTTTTAATTGAAAACAAATTTTTTAATCGAAATAATTAATAGTGATAAATTATGAAATTGAAATGTTTTGACATATAATTTAATTATATTTCTATCCATTAATACAATGTAGTTCATTATAAGTAATTTCACATTTATATTTGACAGAAACACATGTCAATCTTTTGATAGTTTTTACTTTTTAAGAATTTAATTTTTGGATTTGAGAATAGGAATTAATTTTAACTTAATTAATGAAAATTCTATGCTTCGAATTTGGTAAAATATAATTAATTATTGAATTTGGAATATCAAAATTATCTTAGGGTGAATGTTTGGAATTTGTCTAAAAACATTCAATTTTTAATGAATAGTGAAAAACACTGCTTTATTTTTTAAAACTGACTTTTTATTTAAATAATTATTTATTTTATTGAAATTTATTTTATGTCCAAATAGATATATTATACCAATATTTGTTCAATTTAATTCATTTGAGTAATTTTATAATAAAATTAGATGTATAAAATTTTATTGAACTTTTTAGCCACCATAACCCACCTTCTAGGCACGTTAGCAAACTTGCATAAAACATAATTTTACCACTTCTTCGAGTTGAATTTCAAAAATACAAGAGACACCATTGACATCAGTAAGTAAAATTTTATTTAATAAGATGAAAATATTTTTTGGTGAACAATAATGTTTGACTTTTATTTACCATGGTTAAAAGTAAATAGGGTAATTAAAAGTAAAAATGATATTATAATTAGCCTAAAAAATATCCTAATTCTATTGGATATGTGTAATTCATCCAAAGAAAACTTAGGAATAAAATATGACCCTTTATGTCCACATTGATAATATATGGACATTTATTATTATTTTATTTAAAGAAGAGTTAAAAGTGTTAAATTCCATGTTTATTAACTAAACAGTTTTTAATATAGGGTTATATATAAGATAAATTCAACTATAAATATTCATTATAAAGATAAAAAGATTTCCTACATAATTTTATTGTATTTATAATTTTTAGAGATTAAATTATTAAATTTATTTATGACACAATGATGATGAAGTAATTACCTTATTAAGGATATATTAAAATATTTTATATTATAAATATTATAATAAATATAATTTAAAAGTTTTTATTCCATCCACAACTTTTTTATCTTAATATGACATGTTAGGGTTTATTATATAATTTTTTTCTAAGTGATAAGTTTGTTATGACTTTCACAAAAACAAAATACCAAATAGTGTCAAAATAGACATAAATTGATTTTTTAAAACAAATACAACATTATTGGTTGATATAATATTCCCAAAAATCTAAGGGTTATCCAAAAGGGTTAAATAATATTATATATATCATTAAGGATCCACTTCAGGTTCCCATGATAGTTAATAAAATGTTCATTAATAATATAGTGTAAGAATACAAGAAGACACGGTAAAAGTTGAACAATTGAACTAAGAATTAAATCTAAATGATAAGGTAAAAATGTTAACCTAAACACATATAAAACCTATTTGTTGACAGGATTTTGACCCATAACCACCTAAGACTCAAAATAAATTAATTTGGGGCCATTATAAATAGAATATGATTGTATTATAAATTAATATTTTAATCTTTTCCTAATGTGACCCTCACCCCTATTATAAAAGGGTGCTTCCACTTCTCTCAAAATCACATCTCCGAATCCATTTTTCGTGGCCAAACCCTACCCAAATATCCTCTAAACTTCCCTCACATAATCTTATAGTCATTAATTTGATCATAAAGTTATCCTAAGGATCCCTTTTGATCAACTGAAAAGGAAACGCCCGAATAAGAGGTAATAATTTCACCACCCTCTTTTATGTTCTTTTCATCTTCCACTTCCTCTTTATTTGTTGTCTCCATACCAAAATAATTAATCCAGTAACTTCTAAATACTGTGATATTATTATTAATATAGTACAAATATATTAATTATTCAATCCATCTTATGAATGATAATTTAACCATGTGTGTGTATGTACGGCTTATCATCTCCACGTCATGGTGTAATTTTTTATTCAACGATATGTTATTTGGATGTAGATAATGATGAGTAATATGTATATAGATAATAAAAATAACATTCTAATGTTTTTGTAAAATTAATATTCCATCCAATTCCACACTTTTTAATCATTAAGGAAATGACATCGTTGCTCATGTTTATGTATGGCTTACCGTCTCCATGACCTGATGAGATTCATTTCCACATTCACCATTCAACATGATTATAAAAATATATATTAATAATAATTAGGTAATATATGACTCAATAATGATACTGAATATATATATATCTGTACTTACATATATCTTATTCACTTACTTTCATTCAATATTATATGGATACTAAAACAACGTTTATGCGTATGTACGACCTACGATCTCTATAAACGGTGTTTTACATTTCATATATCTATCTACTGTACATATTTATATTCTAAATATATATGATATATAAATCATGTTTTATATTATGGAGGTATTTAAATCATGATCTATATGATATGATCAAGAATAACAAGTTAAAACACGTACGATAAAGAAAGAAATTATTACCCGAAATGTTAATTTAACATGGAAATCATTATAACATAAGTATTATAAAGTCATAAAAGAATCATGAATGATATACTAAATATTAATATGGTTCAGATATAATTTAATAACATAATATTTTCATTATACAAGAGTTTAAATGTACCGTCATCCAAAGGAAAGTCCAAGGTAATGGTTATTTCAACAATCTCTTTGTTATCTGACGTAGTTTTTACGTAAGTATCTACTCGAACATATTTATTATCCATTTACATGCTTCATAAAAGAGTTTTAAAAGGGATTTTTTAGGGGACTCATTTACTAAAACATCATTTTAAATGTTTTAATGATTTATTCTTCTAATCCTTTCTAAAAAATGTCCATGTTTTCAAAATGGTTTTAAGGATTTATTTATATGTGCATGAATGTTTTAAAATGTTAATTCATTTCAGAAGATTCAAAGTGGTATGTGACACTTTGATTCAAAAAAATCTTTTAAATGAATTCCTTTATATGTTTTTTTACTTTTAAATGATTTCACGAAAAAGGTATTTTTCTCTCAATGATTTTTATTGATCATTTTCTGCTATGTCAACATCCTTAAGGGATATTATTCTTGATCGAGGATGATTTATTATGATAGAAAACTTACATATTTAATTGAAGGTTTTGTGATATGTTTGACTATGAATGTGATATTTTTAAACCATTCATGGTTTTTGGATAATGTATTGAAATTTTGTATGCTAGTTTTAATATGAATGTTTAGGATATTTTAAACCTTTTCATATGAGTAATGCATTGGACATAGTATGTGATGGGTGAAGCCTACTATAGCTCCTCGATGCATTGGTAGGTCTAATGAGAGAAACTAGTGTCAGGCCACAAGGCCTTGACAAAATATTATTTGTAGTCTTGGAACAAGGCCTTGACTATGTGGTAATGATGACTGGAATTATGCATTCCATCATTATGAAATTATCTATTGATATTACGTATTATTATTCGACTGGTAGAATATCCATGTGAATTTATAAATAAAATTATTTTATTTTTCCTTTCCATATAATGCTCATGTTTATGTTTTAAAGGATTTTGTTTTAGTTTTAAACATTGCCTCATATTGTTATGCTTATTTGTAAATTTAAACTCTATATTGTTATCCTTACTGAGCATTTGAGCTCACCCCATCCTTTTGTTTTATTTTCCTAGGATTCCAAGAAGTGTTTTATAATTTTTAAGTAGGGTTAAGCTAGGGTATTAATGGTGTTCTCATAGGGTATTTTATGTTGGGTTTTATTTTCTAATGTGTAATGTAACATTCATGTATGTAATCTATTTTCCAAGACTGCAAAACTGATCGGTGTTTCAGAACTAGATTGCTTGTTATCATGCCAATGTATTAAAATAATGCACTGACTCGGGGATTCTGGAGTTGGGGATTTACAGTTGGTATTAGAGTAAGTTTAGCAACAACCTTGTAAATAGATTTACATAAACTATTATTAGAGAACATTACCCTAAGATAGACATTGAGGATTAGTATAGAATAACTTCCTATAATTTTGGTATTGTATAGATTTTGTGAGTTTTCTAAGAAATACATTGTTTCATGTGAATGATCAGGTAGAGGTGTCTCTGACATATATGCACCTAGGAGTGAAAACGTCGATAAGGTGATTCGAGTTTAACTAGGGGTATTCTGGTACCTGACAATGGGCGTTGTTGCTCTATTGTTTACAACACTCTTGAGGGATTTGCTTAGGATAAATTTCATTTTCATTACAAGCTGTTATGAAGGGTTTATAAGTAAATAAATCCTTAAAGAAATCATTTTATGATTTTAGAATATATTAATAATATTTTCAATTTACATTAGTAATTATTCATTATTATTCACAAACTAACCAAGTGTATTCCATTGTTTAGAAATGGAACCAATTATAAGGAATGAGAATCCCAGCAATACGCATGATCTAAAGATTAATAAGCATCATATCATTCATGATATTAAGTCAACATTTAAATGAGAAATAGTCTCACCTGTATTATCATCATATGAATAAATAGTATCATGTTTTAATATGATAATTAAATTTTTTTTGAGTCCTGCATCTTTAAAGGGATTCAAGAGAAGAAAAGGATGTAAGAGAGAAATATAGATGAAGGGAAGAGTAGAAAGGAGGATTTTCCCATATGTGATAACTGTGGAAAGAATCACCATGGTAAATGATTTAAGGGGTAGAGAGTTTGTTATATGTGTGAAAAAAAGGACACCATTTACATGATTTCAAAGGTAAGAGAAATATGTTAAATGTACAATGCTTCATCTGCAAGGAGTTGGGACACTACGCGAAGCAATGTTCAAATCGTCAGAGTATACCCAAAATACAGCTATTGGATAATAATAAAGTTATGATATTACCAAAGATGAAGAGTAATGATTATATTTATAATGTTTTTATTAATTCATAGTGGTATTTGAGTATTTTATTAATTAATTACATGTTATAAGATTTATAGAGTATAAAAATAATGTACAACTGTACTATTTCATTAAGGACGTGAGATTATGTGGAACCAAGAAAACTGACTCGATATCAGGTTAATGTTTTTTTTTGGAAAATATATGGTTGGGAGAAAGATAAACCACAATATTATTCTGATACTAAGGTAGTGATTTTGGATAAATATATGATTTATTTGGATAAATTATATTGAATATTCTTGACTACATAGAAATTGATTAATTATTTGTATATTCCATTATTGTTGGAGTTTACATCATTTTTGGATAGAAGGAGTATATCCATTGTTCTATAAGTAATAGTGTAGAATTAATGTAATCAATAAGTTTTTATGGTAATTCAGTCTTCTATAGTGTTTTAAAAAAATAACCGATGAAGGTATTCACATGTTATTACATGGAAAAAATGATCTTCATTGTGTTTACCTTCCTTATAAATTTTGGACTGTGACTTTGGAAAAATGTTTTTTGGATAAGTTTAAAGGTAGGAATTAATTATTTTTTATATTGGATACTATTTTTAAGGTTAAATGATTTCATGGGATTATTTTTGGATTATCATAAAAAGGGAAACTTGGAGGCTAGGTGACAACCCATCGCGTCCGGCAAGGCCGTGAGACTTGAACCCATAGTCGAAGGGAGACAACTGTGGATCAACTACCACTGGAATACTTGATGTCCTAGTTTGTATAATGTAGTTTTTTTAAATAGTTAGAAAAATGAATTATAAATTCATTATTTTTGAACCCTATACAATTAGGATAAATAAATTATTTTTGAATTTTATTATCTATTGAAGTTAATGATGAGTTTATGGTGGGAATTAGTTGAAGGATGAAATTTACTTGTCTAGTATATTATTTTCCACTTATTCTATGAATAAATTAATTTTTAAACATTAGGTAAGGAATCTTAAAACCAATTTTTTTTATCCTAGTAGCTTATGTTTTTTTTGAACTAATGCTATTTTAAATCATCATAGATTGATGGCTTTAAGGCCCTTAATTTTACACTTGTTTTTGATTGATAACCTCAATCAATATCTATATATATTTATGTTTTTAATCCAATTATATGCCTCTAATTACCACCAATGTTCTCCCAATCAAGATCATAATTTGGTGGTGACTTTTTCATTTCCCTTTCCCTCTTATTATGACTAAATTTTATTAACCCAATTTCTGATGTGGGTTTTCCACTAAAGAATTTTTCTATTTTTAATAGTTTATTTTTGATGAACAATTGAAAATTTTAAGGACGCAATTTATGGAAGGATGGGAGAATAAAATTCCCCATCATTTCATAGTACATTATCTTATTAAAGTAATTCAATAGCATACAATACATGGAACACCGAGTTCGAGTGCACCATAACTTACTAAAGGCGCTGCTAAAAAAGCACTTATGAATAGTATTACTTGCATTTAAAATATTATATACTCTATATAATCTTAACATCCATTTTATGAGTTTATTAAACAAAATATAAGAACAAATTTATTTTTTTCTATAAAAGAAGTATTTTTCTAACAATGCAATTTTAACGCCTTTTAATGGGGAACCCTTTTTAAAAAAAATATTTGAAACTTTTATATATTCAATTTAATGAAATTAAATTCTTCTTTTGAATTAGGACATAAATATTTAGTTTGGATACATTCTTGGTACTTTTCTGATAAATTTTATATTTTGATGAATAGTTAAAAATACTATGTCTTAATTGAAAATAATTTTTTTAATCAAAATAATTAATAGTGTTAAATTGTAGAATTGAATTTTTTTGACATATAATTAGATTATATTCTTTTCATTTAATACAATGTAATTCATTATAAGTAATTTCACATTTAAATTTGACATAAACACATGCCAATCTTTTGATAGTTTTTACTTTTTAAGAATCTTCTTTTTGTCCTTAACAACAGGAATTAATATTAACTTAATTAATGCAACAGATATGTCTTGAATTTGGTAAAATAGAATTCAGTTTTTAATTAGGAATATCAAAATTATCTTAGGGTTAATGTTTGATCTTTTTTTGAAAACATTCAATTTTTGATGAATAGTGAAAAACACTACGTTATTATTTAAAAACGACTTTTTATTTAAATAATTATTTATTTTATTTTAATTTATTTTAAGTCAAATAAGATATATAATACATATATAAGTCAATGTAATTCATTGGATTCATTTTTTAATAATGGTAGATGTATAAACGTTTATTGTACATTTTAACCTTCTTTACCCACCTTCTAGGAACGTTAGCAAATTTGCATAAAACATAATTTCAACCCTTCTATGAGTTGAATTTCAAAAATAATAGAGACACAGTTGACATCAGTATGTAAAATGTGATTCAATAAGATGAAACTAATTTTTTTTGAATAGTAACTTTTGACTTTTATTTACCACGTTTAAAAGTAAATAGGGTATTTAAAGGTAAAAAGTATAATATAATTACCTTAACACATGTCCTAATTATATTGGATAAGTGTCATTCAACAAAAAACTACCTTAGAAATAAAATATGATCCTTTAGGTCCACATTAATTAGATTATGAAACTTATTATTATTTTATTTAAATAAGAGTTAATAGTGATAAATTCAATGTTTATTTACTAAACCATTTTTAATATAGAGTTATACATAAGATAAATTCAACTATAAATTTTAATTATAAAGATAAAAAGATTTACTACATAATGGGATTTTGTTTATAATTTTTTGAGATTAAATAATTAAATTTATTTATGACACAATGATGATGTAGTAATTACCATCTTAAAGAAATATTAAAATAGTTTATATTATAAATATTAAAATAAATAAAATTCAAAATTTTTGATGCTATCCATGAATTGTATAATTTAATATGATATATTAGAGTTTATTAGATAATTTTTTTTCAAAGTGATAAGGTTTTTCTGACTTTCAGAAAAACAAAAAACCAAATTGTGTCAAAATTGACATAAATTAATTTTTAAAACAAATACAATATTATTGGTTGATATATTATTACAAAAAATCTTAGGTTTGGAAATAGGGATTAAATAGTATTATATATATATTTAATTAACCACTTGTGGTTTTATGGGACTTTTAGGGAATGTTTATTAACCATATAGTGTAAGAATGCAAGAAGACAAGGTAAAAGTTAATCTATTTAACTCATAGTTAAATTTACATGATAAGGTTAAAATGATAACCTAAACTTTTCTAAAGCCTAAGGTTGATAATATTTCTACCTATAACCACCTAAGACTAAAAATAAATTTATTTTGAGCCATTATAGACAGAATATTCTTGTATAATAAATTAATATTTTAATCTTTTCTTAATGTGACCCTCACCCCTCTTATAAAAGGGCACTTCCCCTTATATCCAAATCACACATCCAAATCCATTTGGCTCGGCCAAACCCACCCCAAATATCCTCCAAAGTTACCTCACATCAACTGAGATTCATTTCTTTGATCAGAAATCCAACTGAAAGAGCCCTTTTGATCCACTCAAAAGGAAACAGTCGAAAAAAGAGGTAATAATTCCACCACCCTCTTTCAAGTTTTTTCTTCTTCCACTTTCTATTTCTTATTTTTACAAACCAAAATAATAACTCTAGTACCTTGTAAATACTATGATATTATTATAAATAAGTTACCAACATCTTCATTATTCTATCCATCCAATGAATGATAATTTCACCATGCGTGCGTACGTACGACTTACCGTCTACATATCGTGGTGTAATTTGTTATTCAACCCTATATTATTTGGATGTTTATAATAATTAGTAATATGTACATTAATAATGAAAATAACATGATAATGTCTCTATAAAATTAATATTCCATCCAATTCCACACCTTTTAATCATTAAGGAAATGACATCGTCGCTCGTGTGTACGTATGGCATATCGTCTCCACGACGCGATGAGATTCATTTCCACATTCACCATCCAACGATGATTATAAAAAAATATATTATTAATAAGTATGTAATATATTAGATAATAATGATACTGAATATATATATATATATGTACTTACATATACCTTATTCCCTTACTTTCTTTCAATGCGATATGAACACTGAAGCAACGTTTATGCGTACGTACGTCCTACCGTCTCCATAAACGGTGTTTTACATTTCATATATCTATCTACTATACATATTTATATTCTAAATATATTTTATATATAAATCATGTTTTATATTCTGGAAATATGTATATCATGATCTAAATGATACAATCAAGAATAACAAGTTACAACTCATCAGATACAGAAATAGATTATTACCAGAAATGTTAATTTAACATGGAAATATTTATTAAATGGGTAGTATATAGTCATGAATGAATCATATATGATATAATAAATATAAATATGGTTTCGGTATAATTTAATAACATACTATGGTCATTATACATTAGGTTAAACGTACCCTTGACCAAAATAGAGTGCAAGGTGAGGATTAATTCCACATTCTCCTTATTATCTAAGGTTGTTTTTATGAAAGTATCTATTGAGAAATATTTATTATCCATGTACATGGTTTATTAATGTGTTTTTAATGGGATTATTTTTAAGTGACTCTTTTAATAAAACAAAATTTTAATTGTTTTAATGATGTAATCTTCTAAACCTTTCTTATTAATGTTCATGTTTTCAAAATGGATTTAAGGATTTATTTATATGGACATGAATGTTTTAAAATGATAATTTCTTTAAAACGATTCAAATTGGTATGGGACACTTTAATTAAAAAAAATCTTTCAAATGGATTCCATTATAAATTAACTGACTTTTAAATGATTTCACGAAAAAGGGATATTTCTCTCAAAAAATTTTACTGATCATTTTCATCTATGTGCACATCCTTTACAGGATATTATTCTTGATCGAGGTTAATTTATTATGATACAAATATTCCATATTGAATTGAAGGTTTTGTGATATGTTTGACTGTAGATGTGTTATTTTTTTACCATTAATGGTTTTGGATAAAGTCTTTACATTTTTTATGATATTTTTAGTACGAATATTTATGTTATGTTTAAACCTTTTCATATGAGGAATGAATTGGAATTAGTATATTACGGGTGGATCCCTCTATAGCTAAATGATGCATCTGTAGGTCTTGTGATACAAACTGTTTTTGGCATAAGGCCTTGAAAATATCTTATTTGTAGTCTTGGCACAAGGCCTTAACAATGTGGTTATGAAGTCTGACATTATGCATTCCATCATTATAAAATTAGTTATTCATATTACATGTGATTATTTGAGTAGTAAAATATCGATGAGAATAAGTAAAGGGAATTATTTGATTGACCGTTGCCATATTATGCTGATGTTTATGTTTAAAAATATTTTGTTTTAGTTTTATACAATGCCTTAAATTTTTAAGCTTATTTGTGAAAGTTTTTGCTATATTGTTATCCTTACTGAGCATTTGAGCTCACCCCTTTCTTATGTTTTATTTTCATAGGAATCCAAGATGTGTTTTATAATTGATAATCAGTGTTATGATAAGGTAATAATGGCGTTCTCAAAGGATCATTTATGTTGTTTTTTATTTTCTAATGTGTAATGTAACATTTATGTGTGTAATCTATTTTCCAATACTGGTAAACTTATATGTCTTTCGGGACATGATTCATTATAATCATGCCAATGTATTAAAATAATGCACCGACTTTGGGATTCTAGGGTCGGGGCATTACATATATCTATATATTTATTTAGTAACATATATAATTAAAAAATATGCACGAAGAGTGAATGTTGTTCAGTCTTCCTTCATAAAACTCACACTAGAAGCGTGATCCCCATTCATGCTTCTTTGGGAGGGGATAATAATAAACAGGTTTCAAGCTTCTCCAGACCCCTTTTTAAGGTTACATTCAACCCTATTCCTTTTATAAAATAACTAAAAACCCATTTCAAAAAAAAAATCAGGTTGCAATGTGGGGAGGAAAAGATCATTTAAGGATGTGTGGTAGGAAAGAAACATAATGAGGCCATGGAAAAATAAATAAATTGGAGATGTAAAGTATAATGACCCATACTTTACCTATATTGTTGTTACTTCAGGATTGAAGCATACTTATTAAAACATTTAACAAAACCATGGTAGGACCATATAGGTATAGTGTCTTTAGAAACTGGGAAACATAAACAATTGGTTCATAAATCAACTACATTGTCTCCCATTTATTTCATCATATCTAGAGACCCATTGGCATGTCATACTTAATACCCTTATTCCTGACTTGGGGAAAAGAAAACATACAAAAGGGTGATCTCAAATGCTCATTAAAGGTAAACAAAGGAAATATCAATCATATCATATTCATAAGAATAAAATATTTTGAAAATATTAACCTGCAAAAGAGATCAAAATATCTTAACATGTGATAAATCATAATAGTGAAATGTAATCCCAATAATCATAACATAAAACATGAAACTTTGTGGAATACACACATAATCATAGAAAATCATTTCTTACTAGTCAAGACTCATTGCCAAGACTATCATAGTGGATAAAGTCCATTTCTAAACCGAGTTCACTCCTCGTTCCAGTCCTATATTACTGAACCAGATTAACTTTCCATTCCATCCATGTCTATCTCATTAGATATAAATCTTTACCCAATGAATTCGAGAGTGATATAGGTCCCAACCGTCTCATAATGAAACCATTCTTATGTGTGCCACAAAATCATAAATCATATATCATAGCATAACCCATGTAATAAATATGAGATTCTTAAACATCATGCCATCATAACATAAACCATATAAAATAAAAGGACTTCATAAAAATAATTCCATCATAACATAATCAAATCAATGTAAAAATATGGATAGAACCATAACCCCATATTATCTTAGATGGAAAATAATTTTGATAAAACACTTGAACTCCATTCTTGAGGAAAATATCATGTCTACTTCAACAAAAATTTTCAGTTCGTAACATGTCATAAAAAATTTAACTAAAAGAATTTAATTAAAAATAAACTTGAAAAATGTAATGGAATCTTCATGTATATAATGTTATATGAAATCATAAAAAATCCATTCATGCTGTATAAGTTAGAAAACGTTCTTCTCATACTTTCGTCAGAAAAGTCAAAAAGTATCTTGTACTGAAAATAAAAAAAGATTCCTTTCATCTCTTTTACAAAAAATTCACCAATAGATAAAATTTGATTTAGAAAATTTTAATAGGATAAGAATAATATTACATATTGAGGAAACATATATGTTGATGATAAATATGCCCCAGTAAATTCAGATGTTTAAACAATCTCGGATAAAAATGAGATTGTGAGATTTTCCCTTACCTTTGGTCCGATATGCTTTGTATGTGTCCAAACCTCCTGTATAATGATTTAAATAATGTCATTGACTTATTACAGAATCATACCCATTGTTATGATATCTTATATGGTCATATTTTTATATTCTTATTAGTAATATTTCATAGCTACTTGTTATTCAGGTGTTCATTGCTTTATGCTCTTATGCATGTTTTGTCAAATAAATTATTATTCCTCTTTTGAGGTTATAGATATATCATTTACAGAATGGTAGTAGTATAATATTTATCAGATTTATTCATTCAATTCGTTTATATAATCATGTTTTTATGATTATCACGTAGAACGAATCACATCGCATCGTGGAGACGGTAAGCCGTACGTACGCACGAGCGACGCTATCGTTCCCGTAATTATTGAATGGTCTTGGAGTGGATGATATAATATCTAAAAATTAGTATCATTTTATAATACTAATATAAATGGTTTTTATTTTCACCATTATACCCATCCAAGTAAGGTGGTGGTGGAAAACAGGTTACACTACGGCATGGAGATGGTATTCCGTACGTACGCACGCGCGGTGATTTCATTTTCCGTAGGATGGAAAAATGTGAAATAGGGTTTTTTCATATTTATAATAACATATAAGTATATGATTTATACTTATGTTATTACTTTATAATGAAACAACTAAATAATAGGAAGTAGAAGAAGGAAGAAACTTGAAAGAATCGGTTGAAGAGATTACTTTTTCCTCAATGTGCCTCTCTTAAACATCCTCTTAAGGGAATAAAGATGGACTTTTGAGAAGACCAGAACCTCCAGAATATTACTAGAGATATTGAGAAGAGTAATGGGTAGGGTTTTTCCGATCTTGAAGGCTCAATGTTGTGTAAAGAATAGAGGGAGGAGGTTCCCTTTTATAAGGGAGAAGAGGGGCACCTTTGGAAACCTCAAAAAATATTTATTTATAATAAATCAAACCCCACTTCAAAACCCCAAAAAATGACTCATATTAGAAGATTAGATAATATATGGTTGTAATATCATCAACCAATAAAATTTAGACATGTTGGAAATTTATTTTAATCCTTATCAACTTGATTTATCCTTATTTATTCTATTTGATTTTATTTGTGGTAATAAGATTCAAAATTTTAAATTCTTAAAAATATTTACATATGTTTTGTGAATTGTCCATAATTGTATTATTAAAGATATTTTCGATTATATAATCTTTAATTTATAATTTTAAAATATTTTTTGTGATTTTTAAACAATTTTATATTATGTTATTTTTATAAAATAGCAATAGTGTCAATTTTGTCACTATTCATTTATTTGAATGTAAATAAAGTCCACACAGAATATATGTTCGAAATAAAAGATTTAATAGATTCAAAACATGTCATATTTATCTATAAAATTCGTGGAGCATGTTAAATAGTTCATATAATATTTATTTTAGTATTTTTAAAACCATTTATTTGATATTTCAGTCAATAAAATAATTTCAACATCACAATTTTGTCACCTTTAATGATAATTATTTAATCCCGAAAAATTATAAATAAATTCAAAAGATGTAGATACATTTTTTAGCTTTTTGGAGAATATTAATTTTTAAAGTCTCATGATGTTTATCACTAAAGTAAAATTATTATACTTATAATATTTAAGAGAGTGACATGTTGTCATTTTCTTTGGTTTTAATAATAATTAAATTGTTTTCATGGTAAAAAGTCCATAAAATGAATCTATTACTAACCTTAGGTGATAATGGGTATACTTTAAGTCATCCAATAGAATTTATGAAGGTGTTAGCGTAATTTTATAATCCTATTTTTACATTTAATTACCCGATTTACCTTTAACTACAGTAAAAGAAACATTACCGTAGTTACTATTCATAATATCAAAATATAAAAGTAACATATTAACATAATTTAGAAATACTGAATTAAAATATGGAATCAATTTTTTAAAATTCGAAACACAAAATTTTCAGCAATTAATTTAAAATTAATCTCGTTGTTAAAAAAACAGGTTTTAAAAGTTAAAACATTGCCAAAGATTGAGATGTTTTTACCTATGAAATCAATGTAAAATTTATGGTAATGACATACATTATATTAAATGGTAAAAATATATTATATTTATACTTTAAAACCATTAAATAATATAATTTAACCATATAAATTCTTGCAATCAAAAAAGTTGTTTTTAATTAAAATATAGCGTGTTTTTACTATTCATTAAAATATTAAAGTGATCAGAATAATATAAAAAATTTATTCAATGTAAATTTTTATATATTAATTCAAAATAAGAATTTTATTTTTTAAAATTGAACATATACACATGTCAAAAACTATATTTAATTTGGGTGCTCCATCAAAATGCTGGAAAACTGTATTTTTTAAAAATACTTATTTTACTGGAAAAAAATAATTTGTTGTCATACCATCTTATAGAAAATGAGTAAGATGAATAATAACGTTATAAAATTAAAAATGAAGTTAATAATATTCAAAACGGATACTCCATAATAATATTATAACAATATATCATTGTTTAGTGAAACCCGGTATTGCGTACTACACACGTTATCGAGGAAGGTCACCATTGCGTGTAAAGAAATCCAAGCCAGTGTTGTCTGTAGTGAAAGATTACTTTGGTGTTGCGTATAACATAAGACATAAAAAAAATATTTCTCATAAAATATCAGGTTGTTACGTTCTACCCCCCTTAAAATGAATTTCACCCTCTAAATTCGTCACTTCGTAACAAACAGATGAGGACACCTCTCCCTTATCATATACTCAAGTTCCCATGTAGCTTCTTCTAATTGGGGGTTCTTCCATAACACTTTAACCAAGTGAGTGGTCTTGTTTCATAGGAATTTTTTGCCACAATTTAGAATCTCTATTTGTTATTCATCATAAGAAAGATCTTTCTCCAGCGGTACAACTTCTGAGCTTAGTACATGAAAGGGATCGAATATGTAGTTTATTAGGAGAGAAAAATGGAACACATCATGAACTTGAGAGAGATTCGATGGAAGCACCAATCAGTTGGATACCTTCCCAACACGATCTTGTATTTTGAAAGGACCAAAATACCATGGGTTCAGCTTTCCCTTCTTCCCAAATATCATTACTCTCTTCCACGGTGATATTCGTAAGAACACTTTATCACCCACTTCAAATTCTAGGTCTTTTCTCTGGTTGTCAGCATAAATTTTTTTGTTGAATCTGATCTCCTCTTATGTGTTGTTGAATAGATCTTACTTTTTCTACCATCTCATCAACAAGATCAGGTCCTAATAACTTTCTTTCCCAAACTTCATCCAAACCAGTTGGATTTCTGCATTTCTTTCCATAGAGAGCTACATAAGGAGCTATCTGAATACTGGAGTGAAAGCTAGTATTATATTAAAATTCCACCCAAGGTAGGTGTTGATCCCAACTAGCTTTGAGATCCATAGATCAATCTCTCAACATGTCCTCCAAAGTTTGAATTTTCCTCTCAGACAGACCGTCTTTCTGAGGATGATAAAAAGTTCTGAAACTCGACTCTGTATCTAGAGTATACTGAAGACTTCGCCAAAACATCGAGTTAAACCTCGGATCCCGATTAGATATAATGGAAAGTCATACTCCATTAAATCTTACCACTTCCTTCACATATATCCTGGAAAGCTGATCAATAGAGAAATCCTCTCAAATAGAAATGAAGTGTGTTGACTTTATAAGATGATAAAGTATAACCCAGATAGAATTATTGCCTTTGGATGTTTTAGGAAGTCCAGTGACAAAGTCCATAATGATGTTTTCCCATTTCCATTCTGGTATGGGTAATGGTTGTAACATCCCCTTAGACTTCTGCCGCTCAACTTTAACTTACAGACAAACCAAGCATCGGGAGAGATATTCAGCAACATTTATTTTCATGCCATCCCACCAGAAGTACTCCTTCTGGTCCCTATACATCTTCGTGCTTCCAGGGTGAATAGAGAATTAAGAACTATGAGCTTCATCCAATATTTACTTCTTTAATTCTGGGATGGGAGGAACACAAACCCGATTCCTGATCCTTATTATTTCATCACAATTAGTGTGGAATTTAGGAACATTTCTCACCTTCTTTGGTAACACTACATATTCTTTCTATGCCTCTTTAATCTTCACATTTATAGATGGTTGAACATTCATTTGAGAAAGATAAGATTTTTACCCTTCAATTATAATTCCATGATCCATCCTTTATAAATCCATAAATATTGGATCTTTTGTGATCCTTATCATGGATAAGATAACATGGTATTGTAGACTTAATGCGTCTGGCACCATGTTTCCTTTCCCAAGGTGGCAGTAAATTGAGCAGTCATAATCCTTAGTCAGCTCAAACCATCATCTTTGGCACATATTCAGCTCCTTTTGTGTGAAAATATACTTTAAACTTTTATGATCAGTATAAATATCATAACTTTCACCATATAGATAATTCCTCCAAATATTTAATGCAAATATTACCGCAGCAAACTCCAAATCATGATTTGGGTAATTTTGCTCCTGGATTTTCAACTGTCGTGAGACATAAGCTATCACCATATCATTTTTCATGAGAACACACCCCAGCCCCTTCTTCGATGCATAACTGTATATCACAAACCTTTCTCCACTACAAGGAAATGTGAGCACATGTGAACTGAATAACCTTATTTTTAACTTCTTCATATTCTCTTCACACTCCTTCATCCAAACAAACTTAACTCCTTTTCGAGTCAGCCTGGTGAGTGGATTAGATAATCATGAAAAATCTTTCATAAAACGTCGATAATATCCATCCAAACCAAGAAAACTTCGGATCTCAACTACTGCTGTTGGTCTCGACCATCATTCGATAACCTCTATTTTTGCTGGATCCACAGATATACCCTCTTTTGAGATTGTATGACCAAAAAATGAACCTTTTTGAAGCCAAAATTCAGACTTGGTAAATTTTTCATAAAGCTTCTCCTTCCTCAGTGTCTTTAATACAATTCTCAAGTGATCTTCATGTCATTCCTTGATCTTTGAATAGTCAAGAATATCATCTATAATGAATACCGAAAACTGGTCAAGATAGTTTCTAAGGACTCTATTCATTAGATCCATGAAGATATCAGGGGCATTAGTATGACCAAATGGAATCACAATAAATTTATAGTGTCCATACCTTGTATAAAAATCCGTATTTGGTATATCCTCCTTTTTAAACCTTAATTGATGATACCCTGAACAAATATCAATCTTGAAAAAGTATTGAGCTCCATGTAGTTGGTCATAAAAGTCATCAATGTGTGGGAGATGATACTTTTCCTTGATAGTGATCTTGTTAGGTTCTGGATAATCAATGCAGATTCTCATTGATCCATCTTTCTTCTTATCAAACTGAACAGGTGCTCCCTGAGGTGATGGACTAGAGTGTATGAATCCCTTATCAAGATTCTCTTGGAGTTGTTTCTTCAATTCCTACAACACAATTGGGGCCATTCTATTAGGTCTATTTGAGATAGGTAAAGCACCCAATACGAGTTTTATTGAAGACACAGCTTCACAATTTGATGGAAGACCTAGAAATTCCTCAGGAAAGACATCATCAAACTCTTGTACAATGGGCATATACTTAATAGTGAGTTTCTCTACAACCATTTGAGATAAATAACCTTTGTTTATTAGAATCAAGACCCATAAGATGGATGAAATTTCCACTGGAAGGTTATATTCATCCTTTTAGCGATAGATGATCATAGATTGATCTGGATTCTATTCTTTGTAAATTGATATGAGATCCATATAAAGAAAACCAATACATGCCAAGAATCACATCAAATTTCACTATAGGAAGGATCACCAGATTTTTAGTAAACACTTTCCCATAAACTTCAATTGAAGAATAATTGTAAACTTTTGAGGCGACTGTTGTTCCATTAAAAGTTGTCACAACTAACTCAACATCTAATTGTTGAGTTAATACGGATATACCCTTAGAAAATTATTTAGAAAGAAAAGAGTGGGTGGATCTAGAATCAAATAAAACATTTTCTACTTTAGATTTGATGGTAAGTGTACCTTTTACCACTTCGTTATCGTACTCCACATCGCCGATATAAATTTCATGTGACTTTCTTTTGTCTTTGGCCTTAAGAGTTTGTTGTCATCAATCATCATCAACAACCCTTGGATTAGGGAATTGATTAGCATAATGACCCATTTACTTTCACTTGTAACATTGAATTGTAGGAGGTGCATTCTATGTAGCATTTTCTTTTTTCTCATCACTAGACATCTTTTTCTCATCATTACAGAATTCAAATTCTTGATGACCTTCTTTTACACATTTGAAACATTTACTTTTCCCTTTAAGATAATTCCCTACATTTTTCTTTCCACACATTGAGCATAAGGTAAAAATAATCTTCTTTGCAGTGTGGTCTTTATATTTCCCTTTGAATTCCATTTTACTCTTCTTATCAATCCCATATGACCGATGGGTTACTCCAATCTCCATCTCAACCTTGAGAGAAAATCGAACAACTTCCTCGTAGCTATTGAAGTCCCTTATGGCTATCGCCCTTCGAAGACTTGGTTTTAAGCCACTAAAGGGACAATCAATCTTACTCTCAGGTTGGATAATTATCCCAGAAGCGTACCTTGGAAGTCTTGTAAAATTTTCTTCGTAGGTACTAATAGATTCATCATACTTTTGCTTTAGTTCAATAAACTCCATCTCTATCTTTGTTCTAAGAATACGAGGGAAGTAATTATTGAAAAATATGTTCATGAACTTGTCCCATTCCATGAACTCAATTTCCTCTCTTTGCCTCGTATACTTTATAATATTCCGCCATTGATCAGCTTCACCTTCCAAACGATATACTGCTAATATGACTTTATAATGTTCTGAACATTTTTAGAACTGAAAATATATTTTAAGTGGTACGAATCCATTGTTCAGCCACTAATGGATCAGAAGACCTGTTGAATAAAGGTGGACGCTGCCTCATGAAGGATTCAGCAGAATGTTGCTCCTTGATTTGATCATTTGGATGTCCAGGATAACTCATATCTTGAAAAAGCTGTGTGACTATGGCTACACAATTTTTCATTCCATCTCATATAACATTTTGTTACTTAGGGGGACAATCATTGCATTTCCCATTGCATTCAGCATTAACACGGTTCCTTCAAGTTCTATCCATGGACTAAAACCAATAAGCATAGTGTGAGAAACACTAATCACAATAGGAAAACCACATAATCAAGAATAAAATTTCACACATTATGTCTTATCATTCATTATTAATGGAAATTTCCAAAACACTAATATTATGTTATATGCTTAGACATATCCATAGGTTTCTTACTCAGGCTTTCACGTCATATTTTCCAAAGGATGACTATACCTTTCCTCTAATACCAACTATAACGACCCATACTTTACATAAATTGTTTTCACTTCAGAATTGAATCATACTTATTTCAACATATAACAAAACCATGGTATGACCATATATGTATATTTTCTCTAGAAACTGGTAAACATAAACAACTGGTTCATAAATCATCTACATTGTCTCCCGTTTATTTCATCATATCTAGAGTCCCTTTTGGTATATCCTATTTAATACCCTTATTCCTGACCTGGGGAAAAGAAAACTTACGAAAGGGTGAGATAAAATGCTCAGTAAGGGTAAACAAAGGAAATATCAATCATATCATATTCATAACAACATAATAATTTGAAAATCTTAACCTGTAAAAGAGATCATAGTATCACAACATGGGATAAATCATAATAATGAAATGTAATCCCAATAATCATAACAAAAAACATGAAAATTTGTGGCATACACACATAATCATAGATAATCATTTTTTATTAGTCAAGACTCATTTCCAAGACTATCATAGTGGACAAAGTCCATTTATGAACCGAGTTCACTCCTTGTTCCAGTCCTATATCACCGAACCAGATTAACTTGTTGATCCAGCCATGTCTAACTCATGAGATATTAATTTTTACCCAATGAATTGGGGGGAGATATAGGTCCCAAATATATCATTATGAAACCATTCTTATGTGTGCCACAAAATCCTTACTCAAATATCATAGCATGGCCCATGTAATAAAAATGGGATTCCTAACATCATGCCATCATAACATAAACCATATAAGATAAAAGGACTTCATAAAAATACTTCCATCATAACATAATAAAATAAATGAAAAAATAGGGATAGAAATAGAATCCTATATTATCGTAGATGGAAAGTAATTTTGATAAAACACTTTAACTCCATTCTTGAGGAAAATATCATTTGTACTTCAAAAACATTTTTTGTTTCTTAACATGTCACAAAATTTTAAACTTAAAGAAGTTAATTAAAAATAAACATGAAAACTTGTAAAGGAATATTCATGAAAATAATGTTCTATGAAATCATCAAAAATCCATTCATGCCGTATAAGTTCAAAAAACATTATTCTCGTACTTTGGACAGAGATGTCAAAATGTTTCTCGTACTGAAAACAACAAAAGATTCCTTTCATATCATTTACTAAAAATTCACCAATAGGTAAAATTGGATTTAAACAATTGTAGGAGGATATAAATAATATTAAATATCGAGGAAACATGATGTGGATGATAAATATTCCATAGTAAATTCAGAAGTATAAACAATCTCGTATAAAAATGAGATTGTGAGATTTTCCCTTACCTTAGGTCTGATATTCTTTGTATGTGTCCGAACCTCCAATATAATGATTTAAATAATGTCATTGAATTATTACAGAATCATAATAATTGTTATGATATCATATATTGTCATATTCATATATTCTTTTTGGTAATATTTTTTTGCTACTTGTTATCTGGGTGTTCATTGCTTTTTGTTCTTATGCATGTTTTGTCAAATAAATTCTTATTCCTATTTTTAGGTTTTAGCTACATCATTTACATATTGGTAGTAGTATAATATATATAATATTTATTCATTCAATTCATTTATATCATCATGGTTTAATGAAGATCATGTAGAATAAATCACATCGCATCTTGGAGACAGTAAGCCGTACGTACACACGAGCGATGATATCGTTACTATAATTATTGAATGGTCTTGGAGTGGATGAAATAATATCTCAGAATTACTATCATGTTATAATAATCATATGAATGATTTTTATTTTCACCATTATACCCATCCATTTAAGTTGGTGGTGGAAAATAGGTTACACCACGGCGTGGAGACAATATTCTGTACGTACGCACGCGAGGTGATTTAATTTTCCGTAGGATGGATAGAAGCTGAAATAGGGTTGTTTCATATTTATAATAACATATCTGTATATTATTGGTACTGATGTTATTACTTTATATTGAAACAACTAAATAAGTTGATGTAGAAGAAGTAAGAAACTTGAAAGAATCAGTAGAAGAGATTACCTCATCCTTGATGCGCCTTATTTAAACTTCCTCTTAAGGGAATAGAGTTGGTCTTTTGAGGAGACCAGAACCTCCAGAATATTACTTGGGAAGTTGTGATGTTTAATGGGCTGGGTTTGGCCGAGCTTCAAGGCTCAATATTTTGTAATGAAGAGAGGGAGGAGGT
This sequence comes from Viscum album, assembly GCA_963277665.1. NCBI lineage: Eukaryota > Viridiplantae > Streptophyta > Magnoliopsida > Santalales > Viscaceae > Viscum > Viscum album. The sequence continues at coordinate 370,880,480 of OY728130.1, read as the reverse complement.
TACCTTTTATAAGGGAGGATAGGGGCACCTTTGGAAACCTCAAAACTATTAATTTATAATAAATCAAACCCCACTTAAAAACCACAAAAAATGACTAATATTCGATATTAAATTAGATAGGGTTGTAATCTCATCAACCAATAAAATTTAGACATGTTATAAATTTATTTTAAACATTATCAACGTTAATTATCCTTATTTAATATATTTAATTTTATTTGTGGAAATAAAATTATAAATTATAAATTGTTAAAAATATTTACTTATGTGTTGTGAATTGTACATAAGTGGATTATTTATGACATTATAGACCATATAAATTTTAAGTTCTAATTTTTAAATATTTTTGTTATTTTTAAACAATTTTATATTATGTTATTTTTATAAAATAACAATAGTTTCAATTTTGACACTATTCATTTATTTGAATTTAAATAAAATCCAAACAGAAGATATGTTAAAAATAAAATATTTAATAGATTTTAAAAATGTCATATATATATAGAAAATTCTTGGAGTATATTAAATAGTTCATATAATATTTATTTTAAAATTTTTAAAACCAGTTATTTGATATTTCAATCCATAAAATAACTTCAGCATCACTATTGTGTCACCTTTAATCATAATTATTTAACCCTTAAAAATTATAAATAAATACACATGATGTAGATAATTTTATTAGTTTTCTGGAAACTATTTATGTTTGATGTTTCATGAAGTTTATCATAAATGTAAAATTATTATACTTATAAGATTTAAAAGAGTGAAATGTTGTCACTTTCTTTTGTTTTAATAATAATTAAATTATTTTCATGGTTAAAAGTTCATAAAATGAATCTATTCCGACCCATATGTTATATGGGTCTACTTTTAGCCATCCAATAGAGTTTTTTCAGGTGTTAGGGTAATTTTATAATCTTATTTGTACCCTTAATTACCCGATTTACCTTTAACTGCAGTAAATAAAAATTCTCATAGTTACTATTCATAATATCAAAATAATAAATGTAACCTATTAACATAATTCAGACCCACTTAATTCAAATATGGAATCCATTTTTTAAAATTAAAAACACAGAATTTGAAGTAATTAATTTAAAATTAATCCCATTGTTAAGAAAATGGGTTTTAAATGATAAAACATTGCCAAAGATTGAAATGTTTTTACCTATGAATTCAATGTAAAATTAATAGTAATGACATAAATTATACCAAATGGTAAAAAATATATTGTATTTATACTTTAAAACCATTCAATATTATAATTTAACAATATAAATTATTGCGATGAAATTTTGTTTCTAATTAAAATATAGTGTGTTTTTACTATTAATTAAAATATGAAAGTTATCAGAATAATATGAAAATTTTATCGAAAGTAATTTTTTATATCCTGATTCCAAAGAAGAATTTTATTTTGTCAAATTGAACTTATAAACATGTCAAAAACTATATTTAAGGTTGGTGCTCCATCAAAGGGCGACAAAACTGCAAATTTTTAAAAATACTTATTTTACCTGAAAAAATTTATTTTGTTCTCATACCATGTTCTAGAAAATGTGTAAGATGAATAATAACGTTATAAAATTCAAAATTTAGTCAATACTATTCATAACGGCTAGTCCATAATATTATTATATTAATTTATCATTGTTCAGTGAAACTCGGTATTGCATACTACCCACGCTATCGAGGAAGGTCGTGATTGCGTGTAACGCAAGCCAAGACAGTGTTGTGTGTAGTGAAAGATTGATTTTGTGTTCCGTATAACATAAGACATAAAAAATATATTTCTCATAAAATTTCAGGGTGTTAAATGAAGGCTATGGTGGTGGAGGCAAATAGGTGGAGACAAAGCAGATGAATGTGAAAGTGTGGAATGAATCTAGGAATTATTCATGGATGAATAATCATGGGGATATGAAAGGTGACGAATTTTTGAAGAAGGTATCGTGTGGATTGACACGTGGATGAAGGGTAACATAGTAGTTAAACGTGTAAATAGAGGGAAAATCATTATATAAATATAATTATTTATACAGATGATAGGATTGAAAACTGTAGACAATGCACACACCCAGACACCCGAATAGGTCAATATTCATCCCTCTCCACATGAGTTGACAGTAACCAACTTGTACCATTACGTTTTGATTACCCATAGAGTCTGTGACCTGAAAGATAATTAAATGTCCCAAATTCACAATTTTTTGGTATAACATTCACTTCTTTGAATGTATTATTATAGTGTTTTCCACCACTACATTGTTTGTAATAATCTCCTCCTTATGAATCCATCAGGATTTGAACCCTAGTCAAATATTTGTCTACAAATTTGATTTACCACTCATATAATCCACCAATTGAAAATAAATGAATACAATAATTCTAATTTATTTGGGGGGGAGTACAAAGTGGGATTACAAAGCACACACATACCACATGGGTGGGGGAGGGGAGGTCCAAACCTAGAACCTCCCCAAACCACCATAAGGATAATGAAAATAATAATTTTAATAATAACTATGATGTTAATAATATTCATTTTTTCTATTGTATAGTTAGTGGTGGGTTTTAAACAACTGCTAAATAATTAATTTGTATTATTTAATTAAAATACAAAAACCATGAATACAAACTTTTTTAATTTGTGGAAACATAATAATTGTAGTATATTTCATATAACTCTTTATAAATAATTGTTTTAGAGTGATTTATTTCATTTTCATATTACAATTACTCTATATAGTAATTTATATAATTCAGTTAGTCAACATTAAGTTGATACTATATTGGGATGGTTATTTATTTCATTTTGATCACACCTCGAGAACTAGGGGAAAATTTTATTATTAATTTAATTACATTATTAATTAATAACCAATATATATATATATATTATTTATACATGTATATATATTTATATAATTATAAAACTGTTAAGTGGTTAATATTATTTAATTCATAAATATTAATTACTGTTAAATTATTAATTAATTCATTGATTAAAATTCTGAAATTATTAATTATTAATTATTATTTTATTATTAACTAAATAACCATTTAATCAGTCAATAAATTAGCCTGTGAATTAGTTATTTGATGAGTTGGGTGTGCGTATTTGGATCACCTGGGTGTGTGTAATTGGATATCAAGTGGGTTTGTGCATTTCTATGAAACGATTCAAGGTTGTAATGTACTATAATATGAGAGGTGAGTAACTCAGTAGGTAATGTCTGAGCCCAGTCTGTTTCATCCAAATATCCCCACTATATGCCTCTAACCATCCACCAACAACCACAAATCTAATGATATAAATGGAAAATTTTAAGAAACAAACGTGGGGGGAAATAATAAATAATATGTTACACCATGTGATGAATTGGTGGAGCTTCCAGATCTGATCAAAGATCCATTGTTGTTGGACCCTAATTCGGCACTAGCTGGACTCCTTGGATGAAGAATTATCCCTCTCCCACTTGGTCGATGGTGTTAGAGGCTCTACCATATATAGACTCTTTGTTTTTTGAGAGCTTATCCTTTGTTTTCTTAAGGTTTCGGATTCCTAGGGATTCCATGGTTTTGATCCATGGATCACTTTTCCACAGCTCGTGCTTCCCAATCTATCTGTGGTTCCCATTTGTGGAATATTCCTCTTTAACTACTCATATTTTCTCCCTTCCAAAGCATGAGGACATGGAGTCTAATCTGGTTTCACAATGTAAAATACTCACATTGTCAGAAAAGGAGAAAATGGATGTTTTGTCAATGAAAAAAAAACATACATTCTTACTACCCAGATTGTATAATCGAAAAGTGATGAATATTCTGAAGTTATAATGGTTTTTGGGTGTTTCACCAACCACACCCACAATAAGAGGACTTACATTTTGGGGGTTGCACATTTCACATGTGTAGAAACTTTTGTTTTTCCCACAATTGGAGGTTTCAAAGGAGAAGGTGGCCACCATGTTTTAATTCCATGGTTGGTGGGGGGATTGGTGGGAGAGGTGTGTCAAATGTGACACCTCTAACTATATAAATAAGCCTTGGGGAGCTTCCATCAGCCGATTAGAGATCCAAGGCAGATATCAAATCTGAGCCAAGAGAGCTCCGTCCTTGAGAGAGCCTTGAGAGAAACATGTTTGTGAAAGAAAGGGATGTGTGGGAGGGGTCATTGAAATCCTTTGTTGTTATGAAATAATGTTCTATTTTTTCCTCTATTCATCTCTCTTAGTTGTCAGAGAAACATGACATGTGGTATCAGAGGCGGTTTTAGTGAAATGGTGACGGGTAGTGGAAATTTTCTGGTGACCGGAAAATTTAAGTTTCCTGGAATCTTTTTTTGACGACATATGCTTAATGTCGTGGTCAAGTTGATTCCAATGGTGAAAATGACATCGAAAACGGATCTAAAACGAGCTTCCTAGGGTCGGTCAAAGATTGTTCAAACATCAGGTGCTACAGTACCCCTTTGATAGAAAAGAAGGTACTGTTCTGACACTGACTACTTTTCCAGTGGGTTTTTGACAGCTGCTTCGGCAATCCACATCATCACCACATCATCAGAAAATCTCAGCCATTGATATTGTTTTGACCATAACTTGATCAATTGATATCCAATTTCGACGATCCAAGAGTCAATTCCACCATTTTTGACTATTCTACAAGAAACAGTGAGTTCCATTTTTTGAGATTCTACATGTATTTTTATAGAATTGAAATTACATCGAGGGGCCATCCATGAGATGTGGTTGAGGGGCCAGAAACGGATGTCAATGCCAATGAAAGTCTATATATGGCACAAGATAATCTTATAAATGCTATCATTGATGCATGATGGGTCACATGAAGAAGTATTGTTGAATATTGCTACAAAAAAAGGGTCAATGTATCAAATGACAAATGAGAAATGGAGAGGCGCATGTGAAAGTCTCTGTAGAAATTACACTTTCCTCCAAACATGAAGAAGAGACGTTCTTTCATACATCAGGACAAGACACAGAATGGTTGGTCGTTACTTCAATATTGTACCTCGTAACATCGTATCGTGAGTATTTCATGACATATCAATCTGGTGATGTTGGTGTAGTTAAGATGGGGAATACCAGTTCTACCGAGATTGCTGTCATGGATGATATCCGAGTCAGGATGAATGCTGGATACACAATCACCCTGAAGGATTTTTAGCTTGTTTCAAGTCTTCGACTCAATCTGTTATCAGGTATAACCTTTTATCAACAAGGCTATGAAAACATCTTTATCAATGGATCATGGAAGATGAACAAAGGATCCATCATGATCACTTGAGGACACATATGGGGTATATTGTAAAAAAATCAGGAGAAGATATGTGCAGACAACCTAAAAAATGATGGAAAAATAGTCTTAATCCAATATGTGGCATATGAGACTTGAACACATGAGTGAAAGAGGGTTATCTACCCTAATGAAGAAAAAGTACATCAGTATTGGCAAGGATGCATCACTTGATCCCTGTAAATACTGCTTGTGTGGGAAGCAGCATAGAGTCTCATACAAGACTCCTTAATCATGGAGATCATATTTTCTGGATCTAGTGCACTCTAATGTATGCAGACCCATGGAGGTGGATTCACTCAGAGGTAAGAATTTTTTCTTATCCTTTATTGATGATGCATCTCAAAGGGTGTGTGTGTTTTTCTTATGGAAGAAGGACCAGGTATAGGACTCCTTCATGATTTTCCACCCCATGGTGGAGCAGGAAACTGGAAGGAAGTTGAAGTGTCTTCATTCACACAATGGAGGAGAGTACATACCAAGGGAATATGATACCTATTGTAGGAGTGAAGAAATCCAACCTAGGGGGTAGTTCCTTGCACCCTACAATACAATGGAGTTGAATAATGTACGAATAGAACCACCATGGTGAAGGTCATAATCATGATGAGTTTGGATAAGATCCCTAATCCATTCTGGGGAGAAGATGGCCAGGTTGAATGCTACCTCATCAACCAATCACCATCATTCCTGATTAATTTTGAGATTCCACAGAAGAGATGGTCTGGTAAACATCCCTCTTACTCTCAATTATGAGTATTTGATGTTTTTAATTTGAACATTTATCCAAGGAACTTAGGAAGATGATTGACATGAGATCTACTAAATGTATCTTCATCGGCAATGAAGATGAGGGGTTCAGATACAAGCGTTGGGTCCCAAATGAGAAGATTTAGATCAGAGGCAGAGATGTCGTGTTCCATGAGAATCAAATGATCGAAGACATTAAAAAACCTAGAATGTCTCGAAGGGAAGGGGTTGAGGAATCAATTCATGATCCATCACCAATCCTAGAACCACCTATCGTTGAAGAGAAAGAGGTGCCTGAAGACTCATAGGTAGTAGACTAGTAGGTGGTGGAGGAGGATATTGAGTAGGGGAGACTCAATCCTCTCCACAAGAAGTTGCAGAACCATCATATGAGCTCGGTGATTTTGTGCCTCCCGATCTTAAAATTTCACAGGTTCTAAGATCTTCACGAGGAAGGCTTCCGTCTAAAAAATATTCGAAGTCAGATTACCTGTTGCTGATTGATGAGGGAGAGTTGGAAGGATACCAGAAAGAATTATCTCATCCCGAAAAAACTCAAGTGGCTGCATGCAATGGAAGATGAGATAGAGTCTTTGATAAAGAACCAAACATATGATTTGGTGGAATTTCTCAAAGGTAAGAAGGAACTTATGAACAAAGGGGTGTTCAGGCTAAATAAGGATGGAAACAAAAGAGAGGTCAGGCATAAAGCTTGGTTATTTGTCAAAGGATTCCTTCAGAAGAAAGGATTTTACTTTGATGAGACTTTTTAACCAGTGGTAATGATGGATTTAATCAGAGTCATTTTCAGATTAGTGGCTAGATTGGACTTGGAAGTTGAACAGATTGACATGAAGACAATTTTTCTTCACATTGAACTCTCAAAAGAGATATATATGAATCATCCTAAAGGATTTGAAGTTTCTGGACAAGAAAACCTCATCTGCAAATTGAAGAACAGATTGTACGGATTGAAACATGATCCCAGGAAGTGGTACAATAAATTTGACTCCTTCATGGTGAGTCATGGATTCATGCGGACACAGGCGTGCCAATGTGTCTATATCTAGATATATCCAGATGGTAACTTCATTTCCCTTATACTTTATACTGATGAAATGTTGATCATTGGGAAGGATACAACGAAGATTAGCCAGTTGAAAAAGGAGTTATGCATCTTTTTTGAAATGAATGACATGGGAGCAGCTCAATAGATTTTGGGGATGCAGAACATTCTTGAGAGAAAGATGATGTTGTTATGGCTATCTCAGGAGAAGTATGTTGAACGTGTTATGAAATGTTCCAACATGGACAAAGCCAAACTAGTGAGTAATTCTCTTCCTGGTCATTTGATGTTGAAAAAGATATCATGCCCGTCGTCCAATGTAGAATTCAAGGTGATGAAGATGATACCATAATCCTTAGTAGTTGGAAGCCTGATGTATACTATGGTGAGTACAAGACCTAACATTTCCCATGATGTGGCAATCGTGATCCGGTTTCTCTCTAATATTGGGAAGCAGCACTGAGATACAGCCAAGTGGATTATGAGGTATCATAAATTTACATCAAAGTTATGTTTGTTATATGGGGGAGTTGAACCTATCTTTGACGGCTATATAGATGCATATATGGCTAGAGATCCTGATAGCAGGAATTCTACATTTGGATACATCTATAGTTTTTTATGAGGAGTTGTATCATGGATGTCATGGATGCAGAAGTGCGAAGCATTATCCACAATTGAAGCAGAGTGCATTACTGATTCATAATCTGGAAAGGAGATGTTGTGGCTAAATCATTTTCTCCAAGAGCTCAGATTCATCCTGAAGGAGTATAGAGTTCATGGCAATAGTCAATGTGATTTGGACTTGAGAATTATCTCTATGTACCATTCCTGGATGGATCACATCGACATTCTCTATTACTAGTTACTCGATGTGATAAATCAACAACTTCTGTGACTTGTAAAGAACCACACGAAGGAGAACTCGGTGGATATGTTGACTAAGGTGGTTGTTCGGGAGAATTAGACCAATGAAGATGCTCCAATGTATTGAAACTGGAGGGGGATAATTGATGAATATTCTCCACATTCCATGGTTTGTGGGTGTGGCACCAACCACACCCACCATAGAAAGACTTTCATTTTGGTGGCTTCACATTTCACATGTGAAAAAATTATTGTTTTGGCCGCCATTGGAGTTATCAAATGAAAAGTTAGACACTTTGTTTGAAGTCCAAGGCTAGTGGGGGGATTAGTGGGAGAGGTGTCTCAAACATGACACTTCCCACCATGGCTATATAAGTAATCATGGGGGAGCTTCCATCTGCTGATTAGACATCCATGTTAGAGATCAAATCTTAGCCAAGACAGCTCCATATTTGAGAGAGTCTTGAGAGTTCCATTGTTTGTGAAAGAAAGGGAGGTGTGGGAGGGTTCATTCTAATCCTTTGTTCTTAAGAAATACAGTTCTATTATTTCCTCAATTCATCACTCTTAATGGTCAAAGAAACCCAAAAAAAGTTCATCTCAGATAGGTATTTTTAATATTAGTGCCCTAAAAAATCCCAGAAAAATAATCAGTATCTTGACGATGGTGTGACTATCAATGAAATCGCAGGTAATCACAAAAATATCGAATTCTTAAATGGTAAAGATAAATAAAAAGCCTTCATTAAAGAATGTGGTCTCTTGATAACCAGATCATTTTAATTCAGTAAGTAGAAAGAAGAGATGATATCAGTGGTCTTAATATAGCCAAATCCTTAATCTGGATACAACGGATTGAACCCTCCCCCACCCCACAATGGATGATCAGATCAAATTATGTGTTAAATAGTGGGGAAAATTAGTCAACATATGGAATGGGAATGAATTGATCATATTCAATGTGTTCTAGCTGTGTAGGTTAGAGTTATGATGAATATTGAGTAGCCTATCATATGTGTCATGTTTCTGTCTACAGAGGGAATCAAATCAATGATTTCATTCGAATATGAAAAAATAACAAATTTTATGATTATTTTGTGCATGTCTAGGGAATATGGAGAAATACTCCACATTGAAGATGGAATTGGGAGATTGAAATATCTTACTTCAGGATGGCTCATGGTTACACACATAAATTTTTGGTGGTCTTCAATTCCGAATGGTGAGAAAAGGAATGGGAAAAAATGTGTTAATATTTTAAGCCAAAATCAGTTTTTGGACATAATGATATGATATTACTAGGGCTCTCAGATTTCCTAGTAGAATAATGAAGACTGATCCAACCAATTTTGGGTATCACCTAGGCCTTAATTCCATTCCAATAGAATCTATTAACATATAAGATACAATGATCAGACCTATGAGGGTGGTGCATGGAAAACCGTTTCACATGCTTTCTAAATATGACGATATGACTCTACCACACTCAAGACCGAAGCATATACACCCAGACCTACTAGATAAACAAGTATCCTATCTCCTTGAAGATATTATGTCACATTTGGGCATATGTGTGGAAGGTTCCTTACCCTTAATTTATGCAAAAAAAATTTGAGGATGTAGAGGGTGAAACATAGGGGAGATATGAGGAATGATATGACGGCTCTATAAAATTGTTGGTCTAAGAGATTCATTAGGGAACGACTATCCATGAAAATATATTCCAAAATATGGAAAACAACAAAGGATAGATCTATCATTCAAAATTTAAAGGTAGAGGCTGGAGTAAGCCATCACTTCTTATCCCAATGATCAATCTATGTTGGAACTATCATTTTCATATCGACCAACAATCTGTTCATATGCTCTGGCCCCATTGTGAAAAAATATTTCCTTACATTGTTTTAGTATCCAAGACTATTTTGGAATGTTAGGAAATTTCTGAAATTTAAAAAAAAAATATGTTTCGATGGATGTATTTCAATCACATTCCTTTTCTACTAGGTTTTCTTTTTCCTTCTCTAAAAAGAAGACATGGATATTATGGTTATCTCCTTTTTCATCAAACAGTATTGGTGCCTCCATCCACCAGCATGACACCTCACCTTGGACATAAATTGGTTTTTATGACTCGCCTGTTCAAGTGGATAAATGAAAATCATGAAAACTCATCTAAACCTTATGTGAAAGTTCACCTAGTAAACTTATAGTAGAAGGTGAATACAGTGAGATGTTATTTCACAAAGAAAAAAAAAGTCTGGGCCTGAAGACGAACATCTCAAATGATGGACTTCCAATAAGAAATTTAGATGGCCATCCTCAATAACCTTTGGTTCACAGACATCAGTTTCACATGATTAGAGGAAATTTAAAAAATACCTTGGTAGAAAAATGCATGCATAGATATTAGGTTTTAGTCCAATAGACCGTCCTCTTTAGAAATTTTCTTTGCCTCACATTTGAATCCAACTATATCTGATCATTTCCCAATTCTATTGGAAATATCACATGGCTATATGAAAATGATATATTTGAGATGTTTCATGTTTGAAATTTTCCATGTCAATGACAAGAATTGGGAAGAGGTGGTGTGTTCTTTTTAGATGACAGGCGCAGCTATCATCGGTAATAATCTGCCTCATGTAGAATCAAATTTGAAAAAATAGAATGATCTCAAATACCACAATCCAAATAACCTCTATAACACACTTGAAATGAGGTTAAATTCCCATTATACACATTTCTCAATTGAAGTCACTATTTATAGAAATGGAAATATTGAAGAAAAACATGATGTGGTACTTAAAAGAATGTAAATTTTTTTGGGCTATGCATGCTCGAGGACTCATGATAAAGTGGGTGAATCCAACACATCATATTTACACCAAAATGATTCTACAAGGAAACAAAATAATTTAATCAAATTCTCAATAACATTGAAGGATGATCAATTACAAAGGTATCAGAAATACATGACACATTATCTAATTTATTAATGACGATTTATACACTTGTAGACTCTACCATTTCATATCATATTGAACATGGTATTAAGCATATTATCACTAAAAATATGAACAAATTTCTCACTCTCAACTTGTCTAAGGATGAAATACAAAAGGCTGTCAACCAAATTCACTCTAATAAATCTTCTATCTGGGATGGGTCTCATGCTCTTTTCTTCAAAAAGTCTAGACCATTATTGGCACATACATTTCGAGACTCATGAGGGATATTTGGGATGGTAATACTAAATTCCATAATTTGAATGAGACCACCATTACACTTATTTGAAAAATGAAAAAACCCCTATATGATTTGTATTTCAATCTTATTAGCTTATGAAATGCAATTTACCATATTTTTTCAAAGACATCGGTGAACCTCTTATTCCCACGTATACCACTTATTGTCATTGAAAAGGATTGATATTTTGTCCATAAAAAGCTCATCATAGATAACACAATTGTCTTGCATTACATATTCAAAGAAATGGAAACTGAATATTTCACTAAGTTAGGAATTATGGAATGAAAATTTGTTATATCAAAGGATTATGATTGAGTGGAATGGTATTTCCTCTGATTAGTCGTGGAGAGAATGAGTTTCAACATCAAATGTGTTAACACCATTTTGAATCGTTTCTCATCAGTTACCTACCGTATTAATATTATTGGGGGCATTTCTCATGGATTTAAAGACTATAGGGGTCTCTAACAAGGGTACCCCCTCTCCCCCTTTCAATTTATTTGTATGGATGATGTATTTGACCATTTTCGTACTAAATCAACAAGTATTAACACCATTCATTGAGCTAAGGTGTTCCACCAAATCTCCCTCCCTATCTCATATTCTTCTCTACTTATTTCATCACCTTTTCAATAGTGACTCATGAATAATTTATGGAAATTCAATTTATTATCTAGTAATACGTGAGGGTGTCTGGATAGGGCATCCATTTACAGAAATATAGAATCTTCTTTTGATCTGGAGTCTAGTAAGGGAGTATGAATGATCTCAACAAACAGTCGTGTATTCTTGTGGATGAAAAGCACAAAACAAATATCTTAGGCTCCCAATAAAAAGTGGACAATCCAACCAAGAGTTTTTTCATGAGTTCTTTATAGTGTGTATAGAAAAATTTATGGATGGAAACTTAAAATAATTTCAAAATTAGGTAATGAAACCCTCATCATGTCTCTTTTAAAATTGATCCCAGTCTTTTTCATGTCCCTTTTCAATCTTCCTATATCTGTTGTCGATCAAATCCATTCATGTATTGCGATTTTTTAGTGGGGAAACAATAATGGGAGAAATAATATTCACTCGTTGTCATGGTAGAAGCTATGTTATCCAAAAGAAGGTGGGGGTATGGGATTTTGGGATCTCATTCTCTTCAATGAATCTCATTAGGATAATCAAGGATGGAGGATACTGGGCCATATAGAATCACTTTATTCTTAAATTATCTAATATAAATATTATATCCATTCAGACATCCATTTATCGGACTTCATCCCCTAAACTAGTTTAACTTGGAGCTTTATATGGGCCTCTCACACTATTTTATCCAATAAGAATATCCAGAGTATCAGTGATGGATTTTTTGTCAATATATGTATGTACCCCTAGATATTGGATGGAAAAGATTTAATTGAAATATCCCTAGTGTTCCTTGGTCATGTAAATGCAACCGTCTGCCCCTAGTTCAACGAAACCGGTGATGGCCGATGTTTTGATAAACTTGGAAAATGGTTCAATGAGATGAATAGAATAATTATCATGATTTTACAATGCATGAATTATGGGGAGGACATCAAATTATTCTAGTGTAAAGTAAAATTGAGTGTGTTCCCTATTAGGTTGGGATATTCTTTGGCATGAGGAGTATGGACCCTAAATGGTGATGAAATCTAGAAAACCCCATGGTGTATCGGGGTCCCTCCTACGGTACTCCCTTTCTAGTGGAATATCATATGTGAAATTATCCCCCAAAAAAGACTTCATTTCATTCCTACATGCTACTGATGATCCCACATACCCACTGTGTCTGTCAGGAACTAAGACCCAAATGCATGCAATAATTCATTGCCTTAGGGAAAGGGAAATTTTGAATACCTAGCATCCAAATTCAGATTAGCTTTTATTTTGGGTTTCTAACCTTCCAACAAATTAAAAAAATTGTTCATCCACTATACCAACGGAAATGGTGGCTAATATTTATACTAATTCTTGGATCACCCAGGTTAGATGAACTGAATTCATTATAAATAGATTTTCAAAACCACTATGCTACTTGGTTGATCATGCTTTCTAATGGTATGATTTATGGAACTATCATGCGGATAAAATTGGATCTCCAATGTCCAAATCCCTCCCATGAATGTGGACTCCTCCACCTATATATGTACCAAAAATTAATGTGGATACTTTACTTTCTGATAATGGAATTATTGGTACTGACTTCTCTGACCATATTCCCTCTAATAAGATTCTTGAAGCTTCCCATGTGTCACTTAAGGAATTTATGGAACCACCTGTGGCTATAGCCCGTGTAATCTATATGGGATTGAACATTGCAATAAAGAAAGGATGGAATAAAGTTATATTTGACTTTTTCTTCCTTACTATTGTCAATTCCATCTAAAAAATGGAAAGGTCCCTATAATATTTCATCCTTCTAAATCAAAGAAGTCAGCAATGCTACACCATTTCCCAGAATTCCCTTTATCATTTGTTAAAAGAGATGTAAACAGAATGGCCCACATGCTGGCCACTTGTGAAATATTTGATGTGTCAGAAATCTGGCATTATTATTTTCCATTGTGGATGAGTTCACTTGTAATTATAGATCTTTGATCTATTAATTTAAATGGAAATTTTGTAAAAAAAAGGTACCTCAGATTGTGCAATATTCGGTGCTGGCCTTTATTGGTTCTAGACAAAAAATGCTGATAAAGGGGGGCCATTATAAGAAGTCAGAAAAATCACTGATAAATTTAGCTTTTGTCAACATCAAATAAAATCCCTTATAAAAGGGCACCATTTGTTTTCAATTTTTTGTAGCACTAGTAAATGTCTACCCTTTGTGGTCAATTTTTTGCACAAATAAAAGTGAAACCGTTTTCAGAACATTTTTCTTAGCACTGATAAAGGTTTTATAAATAATTATTTTTGTAAATAATATTTATATTGTAGTAAATATATATATTTAAATATAATATGTAATTATGATCAATATAAATTTTATTAAAAAAAGAATATTACTTTCAAAATTCTATATATAAAAAGTTATTAATTTTATACTAGTCGAAATAATTAAAAGTATTTTTATATACATTTATATTAAAATGTAAATATAATAAAAATGAATATAATATATTAATATTTTATTCATAAAATTATATAATATATAAATAAATGTATTTATTTAGATATATAACTATGTTAATGTTAAATAATTTAAAATATAAGTATACAAATAAATGTATGTATGTATGTGTTTTTTTATTTGTGTATATATGTGTGTGTGTGTGTGTGTGGATATGTGTATGTGTATATATTTATGTTAGTAATGTGTACATGCACTTGTGTTCACAATTTTGTTTATTAATATAATGTTATATATTATATTTTGATATCTCTCAATTTTTAGTATTTTTGGCTTTTATTCACTTTTAATATGTATTCAATTTTAATATATATTTATTTTAATCAATTCATCATGAATATGTGTGTAATTTTATTTAATTAATTATTTATAATTTTTATTGTCAATATAAATAAATTTTAAATTTTTATTATATGATTAACATCAACTATTTTTTCATTTTATTCATTTTTAAGGTTTCTATAAATAATGAAAATGTTATAAAAATGGTTTTCTACATAATTTTATAATTTAATTTCTTTTATATTGTATATTTTATATTTAATATTTTATTTTATATATTGATTAATGTTCTAAAAAATTTATTTATAAAAATACATATTTTAAATAAAACAATATATTTATAAAGGTATATTTACTATATTTATAAAATTATATATTAATAATTATCGATAAATTAATATCATTTTTTGAAAAATTATACGATTTAAAAAAATTAATATATGTAAATAATTATAAAAAAATTAATCTATTTATTAAATTTAAAATATTATATATTTATATATTACTCGAAATATATATAATTTTAAAAATATATTCATAGTTATATAAAGCTATTTATGAAAATATTTATTTATTATTATGTTTATAAATCAGTATTTATAATTCCTTTAATATATTTAAAATTATATAAATAATTATTTATGTATAATTATATATATTTATTGATATATTTAAAAATACATATTTACATTTATTTAAATATATTTATAATATATAAATATTTATTTATAATAATATAAATCTATATTTATGTATAATTATATACATTAAATATTTTAGTTAAATTAATTATGTTATTGAAAATTAATTATTGACGTTATAGTGCTGATAATTATCAGTTTCTATATGTACCAAAAAAGTAATGATCAAACCAATCATTATCAGTACTTATTATTTTAGCAATGATAAATTCCATCTTTATCAACCCTTTTCAGAAGCACTAATAAAACCTTTCACAATAATTCAAATATAGCCCTAACATAGAACTCCAAACTCATATTATTCATGTATTCTTGGAATTAAAACCTCACCATCACTCTCCCTTGACATCGCTATCCCTCACTATCATTTGGCATCACCGCCATTGTCCCTCACCCACCACTGCTCTCTCGTTCTCACCACCAGTCTCCCTCACTGCTTATATCCCTTGTCATTGCACACACTCCCATGACACCACATTCTCTCTCCACCATTCTCCCTCACCACCACATGCTCTCTCTCGCTCTCCCTCTAGTGAATGTACTCTTTCAAATACCATGATATGTGACTCCTTATCGGCAATTCAAAGTTTCTACATTTTTCTAATTTATTGGTATTTTTTAATTTAACAAATGGATTTTAAAGAAGCATCATATCCCTTACTCATTAATGATATGAAACTACCTTCACAAACTACATGGATATCATCTGGTCCAATATAGATTTTTTAATAATTATGAATGTTCAAGTGACTTATACCTGATATGGTTGACATATCTCCCAAGACAATTGTTAGTGACCCATGTTTTACCACTCCTTCTATATCTTGAGATAATTTTAGAGTGAGGTCTTGGATCAAACATCAAATTTAATGGAGAAGAATCCATTTTCTCAGTATCTGTCATTCTTTCATGGATTAAAATAAGACAATTCTATTTATATTCTTCCACTAACAGACAAGAGAACCCCAATACATTTAATAGTTTCAAATCCACTATCATCATCTGATCTCCTTGGAAACCCATCATTTGAAATTTTTCATCATTTTCATCACCATTATCATTATCACATGGGAACATATCATCAGACACTTTTTAAATCAATAATTGGTCCACTGATTCAAATAATGTTCCAACTTTAGTCTCATAGTCACCTCATTCCTTTTCATATAATTTAGATAATAAATGTATGATTTTTATCTTTTATAACTTTTTTATCATTCTTTATGAGTAAAAACATTGGGCTTTAAACTTTCTAGTTCTCTTCATATGTTCACTACTTGTTAAATCATATTCATTATTAGTTTTTTTTGTAAAAATTGGAAAATTGGTAGTGAAAATTACAATATTACCTCAATTAAATTACTTCAATGGTATGTTATATTACTACTTTCTTTTTAATTTTTGAACAATCCTTTATATATGAGTCAAAATGTAACGTATTAGTTATATATATATATAAATTATTCATTTGTTTTCATTGAGGATCTGCCCCAATGATGTGAATTGTTTAAATTTTAAGCATTCATGAATCGCTGAATAGATTATTCGTTATTTTTTCAATATCTTGAGAACCCCAAACTCATAATTATAGTTCATTGGATTTATATTCAACTGTTTCTTAAAAAATTTGGTTCTCATAACCTTTTGATTGGTTTCTATTAATTATTTCATCATCAGAAAAAATATTATCTTTAGCTTCCAAGCAACCTATCACTGAAACACCACCTAGCCCACCACATACCGTGTGATGAAATGAAAAACCCAAAAACCCCCTATCATGGTGTACTCACACCTAACAAAGAGAAAAAAACCATCCATGATATCTATTTTTTCGAATAGATTGAAATTTAATAATATTATTTGTAACTTTATATATGTCATGCATTACTTTTCTTTAATTATTTCCATTACTATAAAACAATCCCAATAAACATCAATTGACACTTTTTTATCATAGTACAATGACTTCATGTTGATAAAATGAGTTTTTATGAATGAAATTTTAGGGGTTCCAAGATCACAATTTCTTTTTATTTATTAATTTTATTAAATATTAAAAATATTGAATCAAATACGAGAGATATAAATAAAAAATTTAAGGATGATTATCATCTAAAAAAGTGGATAAGGATTGGTTTGTAATATTCATCATGTTCGAAAAAGATCATGAATTTGACCCTTCTAAAATCTTATTCTTGTGTTTATACTATTGTTCTTCAAGACCAATTAGTCTATAGGAGTTCAAAGAAAACCTCATCTATCACAGAATAGATTGACGATATAAATGATAGACTAAACATGGGGAAAATTGATTGTAGCTAGTGACTAAGAGAAAACCGAGTTTTATGGATCATCTAATATGATTATAAATCAGAACAAATATGTAGATCATATTGAGGATATGATTATAAGTATGAATGATGATAGAGGTCATATTTATGAAATCAAAATGATGATTGAAGATAAATTTAATGATTATCCAAAATTATTTGAGATGTTAAAGAGATACGAAATGACACTATTGTATGTTATTTTCAATAAATATACAGAATTTTTAGACATAATAATGGTATATAATTTAAAATATAGAAATGGATGCAGTGACACCAGTTCAACAAAACTACATTCTCTCTTTAATGATATTCTACCACAAGATAATGAGTTTCCTCTCCAAACAAATAACACTCAACGAAAGCTATGTTCAATTGGTATGATATCTGAAATAACAATTTCCTATAAAAATGGAAATATACTATTTCTCAAGGAATACAAATCATTTAGAAAATTCCCAAAGTGTGTTTCTTCTATATACAAGAGAGAGAAAACATTCCCTATGAAATTTTTATTCTACATTCCAATAATTACAAGGTTTATGGACCCACATGGAAGGGAGGATACTACAAGGTAATTGATGTGGCATGGAGATACAATAATTAAATATAGGAAACAACATCACCAAAGAAACTCTCTATAGTTGAAGAAAATTGTTCACTAGTATCCTGATGTTTGAAATGATCCAAAAAACCTTTTACATGCATTATCTATAGATGGACTGATTTTTTTTATTTTCAAACTAGCACTCACATTACAAGCTGATTTATTCTGGTAAATGGTAACAATTCACCAAGTTTATGCATGAAATTATAATATATTGTGTTATATCTACTTATATTAGGTCCAAAAAAACAGAGAAATTATATTGATGTTTATTTGGATCAATCTATCAATGATTTACAATTATTGTTGAATAAAGGTGTTATATTTTATGATGCTTAAGGGAATGAATATTTCACAATGAGAGACATGTTGTAAAGGATGATAAATGACTTCTCAACTTATGGAAATTTTTTAGGACATGACATTGATAGATCTAAAGGGTGTTCAATTTATGACCATGGTATACAACCAATTAGGTTAAATCATTCATTTAAGACTTGGATTCATTGAAATCATAGATTTCTATCATGAAAACAATAAGTTGTCATGATTTTTCTGAATAGATATCATACCATGTCAACCCGAATCCTCCCTACAACAGGCTAAGGTATGGGGACTAGCATCGAGTAGCCATATCCCACACATTGGAGGATTTATCCTATTGTACATAGACAGAAACATAAATCCCTAATACCATCAATCAATCATCACTATTTATTATTTTATATGAATTTCATAGGAAAATAATACAACGTTGAACTAGTTAAGGGGGCATATAATAATTCAACCCTAGGGAATCTCCCAAAAAAATTTCATTCCCTTGTGGGGGTAACAAGTAAATTCGAGAGAAGCAGGTGATACCTGAGACCTGAACCACCATGTAGGGTAGGTAGTATGCGACCTAATTACCTTCCCACCATGTGTGATGAATTTCCATATAATAAGATCATGTATATTAAGCTTCAGGATTAGTAAGTGATAGACCTGGGGGTTCTCATTCCATATAGGGAGTCCTTCAGATTGAGAGATCCCATCTCAATGGCATCAAGAACAATGTTATTTTTCTTGAAAAGTTGAAGACTTTTGATAAAGGACATACCATCATCTTGCGGGAGTGATAATGAAAAAAGAATGTAGTGAAGACAAAGAAAGAAGACCCTCAAGATTCATCCAACAAACCACTATTGTGTATAACCCCCATTCAACATTATCTGTTAGAGTTAATCTTGAGGCCCGACCAGGGAGATATCTAGTTCACCCAACGACCAGGAGAGGTTCCAGGTACCAAGGAGTGTGGAGAGCATCTATAAATCAAAAATATTAGAGTGTGGTAATCCTACAAGTTTATTGCTAACTTGGAAAAGTCATGTAGAAGATTATTTGTGTGAATGACTAGGAATGACCTAAGGCTTTCCTTCCCTTAAAATCATGCTTGGGTTTGTGCATGAAAAATTCACCATTAACGAGAAAGGAGGACCATTATTATATCCTTTCCCTCCAATCAAAAGGAGCCCATGCCATCAAACCATCGGTCGAGGAATGGGAGAATTTATATGGTTGGGGAATAGAAACCTATGATGTTTTTGAAGAAACACTAAATTGAGTGAGATTATTCCCTCTAAAACAAGAGGTGGTTTCTCATTATAGCCCTGCCAATGTTGTAGCACAAAGATTTGGTGTACATGTTACTACAAAAGAATTAGATATTTCCATATATGGATGCTACACTATTTCTAATTCCTCATCCCAAGAAATAGTATTTCACATGCAATTTTTTGTTGTAGAGAACTTCCCCACACTCATCTATAATACTATTGGAGATATTTATCTTGTAATAATATTTTACTATAAATCCCCCAGAAGAGGACTTGGTAAATATACATATGTTTGTCTTAGAAATGAGTTTAATCATATATTTTGTATTCTGTTGGCTTTGGTCCAGAATGAAATTAATTAATCATGGAAACTTTCATGCATCCCTGAAGGTCAGATCAGGTGTAGGACACTCTGGGATACCAAGATGCAAACCATCCCATTTGTTAGACCAAAATTAAATATCTTCTCTCCCCATGATCCAATGGGAGTGATTTTGAAGGAATTGAATTTGTGTGATGACCTCCGAACAGATGGTGTATGAATTATTCCCTATAAATCACGAATCTCTCTTGCATTTTACCCCCATTAACTTCCCCCATAGGGTATATTAATTTATTGTTTCTGAGGATAGTTTTTCATGAATAGACTACAACATGACCTTAATATTCCTCACATTGATGGCTCTCTATCCCATGGGTCTATCCATATGATCCCTTGAAACCTAGTTATTCCAACCATTAGATTGGGTGTCCCAAATTAAGGAAGAAAGGAGTTCATTGATGTTGGAAGGGACACACTTTTGATATTTCACATCAGAGGGAGAATGGGTCGGTATTGATGTAAGTAAACTATCAACATGAAGTATTATTCCTCCTAACATAAGACATTGGATCATCCCATTCAAGATCATATCAGAGATATTTCTAACTAAATGATTGATGTGGTGGATATAAAGTCTATGCTACGAGATAGGTGAATCGAGGTATTGGATGTGGATATTTCCACACTACATGTTATGGTTTCCCTTAAGGGAACATACACATCTCGCCAAGCATTTCTCAAAGATGTAAATTTATCTTTTTGAATAGTTGATGAGTATCCTTATCGACCTGTAGTATTCTTCTATTATATTTGAGATGCAATTAATTGAATTTTTTATATCATTCAGGAAAATGGTTGATTCATCCCCATATATAATTTGGGAAATGCCATGAGTTTGCTTCCTGCATTGCTGGGGGAATATTTTTTTTTAGAGATTATCATGTTAATTTGAGGACTAAGGAAATCCTATGTGGGGATGATTATGGATAGAGAGAGTGTGTCTCCCTGACATAGACATTACAGAGCCTTGATGAAGCAATCCCACATCCCAAATAAAGAGATAGAGAGCTAGGATGAGCTAAAACACCTGAAGAGAACGTCCACATATCAGAGGTAGAAACCTATCCTCAAAAGTACATTGATAATAAAAAACAATTCAACAATTTTGATTAATTTTAATATGTCGAGCATATGAGCTATGTTTGAACCTCTTGACTTATAGTTGATGTCACTAATCAACACATGGGCTATACCAATCAGACCATGGATTTATCTTCCCTTAATGGAACCATGTCTCACAGTGGAGATCCCCCAAGGAAGATATATAAGAATATGTCTATTAATGACACTATCTAGGATCATTTTTTGAAAATTTAATATAATTACTAGTCTATAATGGATTAGGTAAAAAGGATTCATGATTTTAAGAATAATAAAGAGGGATGTAGTGCAAGAAAATAGAGAGATAATTCCCCCAAGTAGAAGTTTTTCACAGATCTCACTAGCTAATGTTAGACCTAGTTTCAAGACCCCCTATATAATGAAACTGGAAGGAAATATGTTTTTTGTACACTTTATAGTTTGAGACCATGAATTCCACTGTAAACATCATGCTTGGTTGGATTAGCCTCAAAGTTCATATTGTAAGACTTGAAACATCATTGGGGAATAACATACTGAAGCTCCTAGATGACCCCTTAGTATCCATTAATCATGAGATTATTGGGGATAGCCAGCAACAATTTCTATTGTGATATAGCCATTGCACCAACAACATCGTGACCATTCATGGGGGAGTCTTCTTCCAGACTGATTTTTCATTCGATGAGGTTCCTTTTTTCCTTGATGAAATTATAGAATAAATTTTTGTTTAGATCACCCTCACAGAGCCATTTAGCATGAACTCGATCTTGATCCACCTACTCTTGATACATAATCATGTTGACCAGGATGTCCTTCTTTTTGGGGATCTCACTGAACAAAGTTTCATCCAATTTTTTTCATTAATTAATGCTTCAATATGATCAATATTCGCTGAAAAACATACTTATCTTGATAACATGAGGGTTTTTTGCTAATCTAAATCTAGGGTCCTCTTTGAGTCATCAATGTTTGTAGTGAAAACCTCTCCAAAGAAACCTATGAGTTAGATGGTCCCATGATTCATCCACTATATGGTGACAACCCAGGATGTCAATCTTGATATTGTAAAAGGAGAACCTGTCTTCTCTTCCTTTCTAGCATGTGACTGAAACAAGAAGGGAATTGGTATGGGAGACTTCTTGTGAGGTGATATAACTTTGAACTAGAAAAGGATGAGGCTACATTAATATCTATATAAATAGAATTTATGAATAGTAAATGGCATGTATAAATAATATGGCACTCTTCCCAGGCCATCTGATTGTTCCCATGTACATATGATCATGTATGTGTCCTCTAGAAATGTCAGAGTACTCTAGCCATGTCTATGTACTCTCGTCATTCCTCCAATTAGTTACACATTTATCTTACTAGCCACTGCCACATGACATGTTATAGGGTCACATGGAAAGTGATATTTATCTCTCTACAGAAACCATCACACTGTAGCTTAGGGATCCCACAAGGGGTGTGATCCTAGTTAACATGTTGTGTCACCAAATATTTGTAGATCTATCAGGATATTATTCATGATATCCTAAACTTTTCTTGAGTCATAATTCTCACTATAATCCATTTATTTTAGGTCACCCAGCCTTTCCATGACCCGATCATTAGATTGCAGTCCTTGATCCTCTTGAAAAAAAAACCAGTCTAACCAAATATATTTTCACATTGAGCCATCATTGTGTATCACTCATTATAACAATACCATTAGTCTGATACAAACACAATCCTCCTAAAATATTCTACCATATAAATCAATTCCCAAATAAAATCATAAATCATTTCCTATACATGAGTTAATGATCTATTGCACTCAAGAACAGTCATGTAATGATCTAATATAGGATAATCGCAAAATCATGGGAAAAATGGACACATTTAAATTTAAAAAAATGGGAGTAATCTATAAGACACAATATGTGAGGAACAATCCATGACCATGATTCATCCATCCTCAATCCATTATTATATAATTAGATGAACAAAGGAGGAGTAAGTACGAAAAAATAAACCCATCATAAAATAAATCAACAATTAATGTGAGAATAAATTATTAATGAAGGAATTAATGAACATTAAACAATAAATAAAGAATTAGATATAAAAAAAATATCAAAAAAGCTACCGGGTGTTTATATTTATTGCTAATGAAGAATGGTTCTACATTGTCACTGTTGGAAAGATCCAAAACTTCTATTTGCGAATGATCTTGAATTTGATTCGATAAAACATTGTTTTCAAATCATCCTTTATAGGTGCATCTAAAATGGTTACTATAAATCCGATGTTATGAAAAAAATCCTAGGTTCGAGTCATTAAAATTATCAAATTGAATAGATCAGTCTTTATGTTAATATAAAATAAAACATATCAATGAATTTATTTATTTTATTTAGTTGATGCCCACAAAAAATTCTTAAAAAACTCCCAACATCAAAAAAGTTTTTGTTACGCCTTAGATGAAACACACATTTTGAACTCAATGGTCCCATTAGATTTATGATTTGGGCCCCCATAAATGCGTTATTACACTTTTTCTCAAAAACTGCATGCACTTTAAATAAATATATTAAATATATTTTAAAAATTAATCTTGATCACATCATGCATTATAATTACAAACTATATTTGGGATTCTATCTGATGATAATCCATATAATATTATGATTCAACCCATGACAATTTAAGATCCATTACATTCTACCACCTTAGGGATTATCAACCCCAAAAGTAGAAAACCCTACAAAAAAAAATGAGGGTATTAGGCTCACAACTGGGTCTCTTTCTCCTATGTTCTCTCCTAAAAATTCTCAATCTTCTATTACTCACACCACAGGAGGATCAATCACCCATGACGTAAAATATTTTTTTGATCCTAGATCCCCAATAGATAATTAGAAAATATATCTACATGGTATATGTACACCTTTCCCTAGTTGATAAATTAGAATATGTCTTGCATGTAAAAATTTAGTTTTTTCACAAGGTAGATGTCATGTACCCAGTTTAACTGTGGTGGTAGATCTAAGGGATATTCCACATCACTGATTCAACACAATATCTATAAATAGGCAAATAATCACTATGATATCTTTCCACCTCGTATAAATCTCTATAATCCACATCAATGTGAAACTCAAAGAAACACCTTCCCCCCTCTATAGGCTTTTTGAGGTCTCTATCATTAGTATTCATATGAAATATGATGGATCTATGTAGTTATCATCTAATCATGGATTATCTGCACATTCTCTATTGTATCTCACACCAAATGTGTGTCTATGAGTCTTGAATTTCTCAAATTATTCTAAGATAGTGGTAACCTATAGGGATTCGTCTACAAGGACTTGAATGGAGCCATACTAATGGTGGAATGGTAGATTTAGTTTTATGAAAACTCCACCAAGGGTTGTAGATCCTCTCAACTATGGAAAAAATATGACATTCAAGCCAAAACAAATCCTCCAAGGACTGAAATGGTCCTCTTAGTCTTGATGTCAGTTTGGGGGTGAAACACTAAGCTCAAACAAAATTGATTCTTGAAAGCCTTATCTAATCCTATCCATAATCAGGACATGAACCATGCGTCATGTTCTAAATTTATCATCTTGGTAACTCCGTGGATTCAAAATATGTAATTCTCATACAATGGTCTCATGCTCTTTATTGAACTCTTATCTCAAATGTTTAGGAAGTAGGATGACATATTGAGTCATTCTACAATCACCCAGATGGAATCATGTCCCCTATAAGTAAGTGGTAACCCTGTCATGATGTCTAAGGATATCTCATCCCACTTATATTTTGGTACCTCAAGTGGTTGAGACAGAACCACTGTATAATGGTGCTCAAACATCACTTAATGCTTAGTGAGGTATCAAGAGAAAATCTCTACTACACAACTCTTCATTCCTATCCCCAAAAACTAATCTCATATGTCCGAGAGAAACTCTTCCATGCTTGTATGTACATAAAACTGGGTTATATAAAACTTTTGCTTCACTTCACCCCGCTATGTCAATGGTTTCATCTTCTGTCCTCCAAAAAGGATAGCATGATCATCACCTTCAGAATATCTATCATGGGTATGTGTAGTGGATATTTGAGTATACAATGTCTCATTGTTGGAAGCTATATGATGATATTCCCTAACACATTTTATATTTAGTGGGGGAAACAACCATCAACTAGAGGTAATATTCTCCATCCTTGGTCACTATGGACAAATAAAGCAAGCCTAACTATACTGATTTTTTTAACAAAAATTGATAACTATATGTCATGTTGAGAGAATCTGATACTATGATCCCCTTACCAAGATTTTAGAAAATATTTTTGTTTTTGTCACAAAGTAACTCTATATATCTCCAATGTATCAAGTTATGTACATTATGAGAGAATATATACTTGAGAATATTTCTGTCTGAGTAGATAATAAAACACTCACCCATTAGGTAGTTTATCTAGATCTTATGTTTGAAGACTACCACTCCTAGATCAAGATCATGGGTCACATAGTTTTTCTCATGTGGCCTCAACTACTATTAAACTTTTGCAATCACTATTTTCTTATGTACTATAATAGAACCAATATCAGATGCTAATGCATCACAGAAAACTACATACTCAACACCCTACTTTGGAAATCATAAATGATAGGACTCATCAATCTATACCTGAAACCATTATTAGAATTCTGGAACCATGTCATCCATAATAATGGGTTCATCATTAATTTTAAAGCTACTAATGATTCTTTCAAATAGGAGAAATTGAGTATACTCTGATAGTTCCCTCCCATCCTAAGGAAAATATGCACCTTGGTAACACTCTTGGGTAGCTCCAAATCTTGCAATACCTTAACCCTCTCGGGTTCCACTGCTACTCTTACCTGTGAGATGATGTTTCCCAAGAAGTAGACCTCTCAAATATAAAACCAAGAATTTGAGAGTTTCCATAAA
Organism: Viscum album; assembly: GCA_963277665.1. Classification (NCBI taxonomy): domain Eukaryota; kingdom Viridiplantae; phylum Streptophyta; class Magnoliopsida; order Santalales; family Viscaceae; genus Viscum; species Viscum album. The sequence goes on along the minus strand of OY728130.1, from coordinate 370,854,137 downwards.
TCTAGTGCTCAAGGATTTTTCCTAGAACCATTCTCAAATATATAACATGATCCTCCATGGATGTTGAGTACACAATGATATCATCAGTGAAGAGCACCATGTACCATTCTATGAAAGGTTGAAATATTTGGTTTATTTGTCCCATGAACACTACTGAGGAATTCAACCTATTTAATGGAATCACCATGTACTCATATTGACTTTATAGACATCTAAATTCCATATTCTATATATAATCATAATGTACTCACAATTGAAGGTATTTTGATCAGAGGTTAATCTTTGAAAACCATTTTCTCCCTCTTTAATGAACTATGTGGTATTATATCTTTGATAATATATACTTTTTTTATAGTCACCAGATTCAAGTTTTGGTAAACTACACATAACCTCAATATTCTATATTCTTTTTTAGGGGAAAATATTGGGGAGTTACCAGGGAAAAATACTAGATATCACAAATCAATTCTCCAACAAATCCTCCAACTATACCCTCAAGTCATGGAGAACTAGATGATCCATCATATTTTGATGTTCAGATATCTTGGCTATCCTAATATACAATTCAATAAATAATTCTAGCTGTAGATGTGGAGTTTATCCTCCCATGTCCTCACAAAAGTCATCCTCTTACTCATCTATCAATGTTGGGAACTAGTATCCCCTAACATCCACTTCTCCAAGATTCATACTATCCTACAAGTGAGTAATTCTCTTCACTCTTTTATGAATGAGAATTTCATGCCCCACAAATGTTTCCTGATCACCCATAAAGGAAAACCTTATCCCATAACTACTGAAACACCACATCCACCACCTAAAAAAGGCAATATAGGCTGGAAATGTCGACATCCATCCCATGACTAAGGAAAAATAATAAGTCTCCACCATTAATATAAAATCATCCCATAAAAATATCTCTCATAAAATCATCAAATTACATTGCCAATAAAAAGGTGAAATCACCAAGTAACCACCAGTTGAGGTCTCCATGTATAATTCTCGATCCAAATGCTCAACTAGAATCTCTATGTCGTAAACAATATAAGTGGGAAAAAATAAATTACTCGCACATTTTATATAAATAACTCATATAATGAATAAAATACATAGATCGTAGCTTTTATCATACATAGAGCCTCATGGTTATAGGTCTCTACAACCTTTAGATGTCCTCTTCCTTGACCACCATCTCCCTAAGCCTAGTGTGGATCACCTAGGGGTGGTGGTGGTAATAAGTCAAAACCTCCAAAAATACCCTTATACTCAAACAGTCCCATACCACATCCACCGACCTATGGGAAATCCCTATCCTACCTATATATCTTCCTTACCGGTCCATCAACATTCTCTAGATTAGTTGTACTATGGGTTGGACAATCCTATTCTCGATTTCTCAAACAATTAGAACAGAAACACCACTTCTCCCTGGGTTAAATCAATACTGCCTAATAACCCATCGTTAATGACACACTATTTAAGGATAATCTTCTAAATCATATTGCATTCCAAGACCCCTGCGACCGTAATTAGATACCTACCTCTGATGTCTCAACACAAGGGTTCCATCTTCCATCTCACACTATCAGTGCCTACACAACTAGAAATCTCTACCCCAATAAGGATCCCTCAAGAACCCCAAATAGATGAGAATTTAGAGAGATATAATTGAATCTCGAATATCTTAGTTTAATACCTACTCAAAGGATTGAAATATGAATAATGATCTCTCATTATATCCATCAACTATTGAGAGAGATTAGTGAACCTCACTGAATACTCTTCTAATGTTAAGCTACCCTCATGACGATGAAGAATCTATTATTTGTGAATGGATCAAAATGTGTCTAGATAATAATCCCCCTTAAATACATGCCCTAATTCTGACTAGGAGAGATATTTCTTGTCGTATGAGTAATTATGCAAACTCCACTATCACCCAGTAGATCCCTAATGAAGACTCACTATGAGGAACACTACAAAATCTATAGGCAACCTCACATGGTGAAGAACTCAAGTGACAGAATCTAACTAGTCCTAAGCCACAGAGGGTTCTGGATCACTCCAAAACCTATTAGTTCACTACCTATGGAACTTTTTTATCACACTTATCCTACATGAATACTATTATGGAACTATTAATGCTTGATTGTGCTGAAATGGTCATGAAATAGATGGTAAACCTCCTCGAGTTTATATCTTTAGTATGCCCCCCTATACAGAATCCTTTTTAATCAAGGAATTGTCTCCATGATCATGTCGTGGAATCCTTTCATTTTATCTTAATGAGGGTATCTTGAATTAATAATGATGTACAACATTTACAGAGTATGTCATGGGAGTTGGCATAAGAAGGAAATGGAAACCAAAATGCATTTCTATTTGATGAATGTACAATTTTTTCCCTACTAATAATTTCTACTTCTAATGAGTTAAAAGAAAAGTGAATATTTTCCTAGTGTATAGATACATCATCCATCATTCCAACACTAGAGTCCCTAGATAGAAATCCTAACTCGAAACACTTAACATGGTTACCCTTAACCAATCTCACAAAATCCAATACTATGGAAGAAAATACCTCTTTGATTCCACTCTGTCAGGACCCATCCCAATGGGGCTTAGATCATAACTGCCCCAATCCCACCTCTAATAGGAAATGGGCTAGAAACTGGGGATAAATAAGAATATCATACACATTGGAGGTATTAACCCAATACACACACACACACACATCTAAAAGAATATATTATACTGAAAATTTAAACAACTAATACGAATTCATGAATACATCTATGATCCCAAAATTAGAGTAAAATAGTAATGAGCAAAAGGTGATAATGAATTCCAAATATATGGAAAACCAACAACTAAATAATTCCCAACCAGCTCTAAGGGTGAGGTCTATGATCATATGTAGCCACCTAGAAAACACCTCATACTGTCAAGCTCATTCTATAATCCACTAGCTCCTTGTCCTCCTAGGACATTGTTATATTGACCCCTGTTTACATAAGACATGATATGTGAAGATAGAGACATGCAGGTCTTAGTATAACAATACCCAGAAGCTCACCACAAAAATTATAAACCATAATAATCATGAACGGTCTGCTCATAACAATGATATGGAAATTAATCCCTAAATAATAAAACAAGTATACCCAAGAAAGACACTGCACCATGAAGTGGTCACAATAAATCTACCACCCAGATGATTTCTAATGATGCAATTCATACTCTAAGAGGATCAACTCCACAATCCATTCCATCATCATAGACTGTAATCCAAGAGATAATGATCATTATGGCCAACCTAAAAAGCGCATTGATCACTGAGGGAATGATAATCAATTATAAGATCACACCCAGGATCACAGGGGGCCACCACAAAACTAATATGGATTGAACCACATTATAGGCTATTATACTAAAAATATACTCCAAAACACTATGTAATAGACTACTAGATAAATAATCAATTCCATTCTCAAGGAGGTGATGTTTATTCCACAAACCAATCCTAGGGTATAAAGTAATGGAGGATCACAAACCATTTTCATTGAGGGACACCACAAATTATAGCTAAGACTCATCCTCCAGAGGGGATCACAATCTATAGATTTGGAAATAATGATGGATTACAACCTCACTGGGATATACCAAGGGAACACTGTCAAATAATACTTTTCCATAATGAAAAAATGATGTTCTACAAACACCCTCAATGGGGGTTAAGGACAGGTATCAGTGTACATGGAGTGTCCAGCCAACCCCTTGTTTTCTCATGTGGTGTTGCGTCAAACAAAATTTAAATATCCATATGCAATACATTTATGAATAGTACACAATGTGTACACATATTCTAGAACTCTTCGTAAGATATTTGTCCATGCATGTGTAAACATGACCATGTATTTTTAACCAAGCCATGACCATGTACTCCAGTCGTGTATATCTACTTTGGTCATGTAACATATGAGTTACATGTTATTCTAATGATAATGTGACACACTATGTGTGTTAGGGTCACACAATGTTTTATATTTAATTATATATGGAGATTCTAGGACCATTACCAAGGGGTCCCACAAGTCATGTGATCATGGATGACTCACAGTATAACCTGGATATTTCCAAATAAGTGAATATATTCATTACAACTTCATCCACATTACTAGAGCCTCCATTCTAAATAGAATCTTTGTTTATAAGGTCTATTTACCTTTTTATCACCTACTCGGTAGATTTCAACCCTCGATCCTCATGGAAAATAATCTTTCAATCCAAATCCACAGCCACATCAAGCCACATTTGTGTATCCATATTGGGAATAAAAACCTTGGACAAGTCTATTTTAGTTAATCCTTAAATAATTCACATTATTCATTAATTCCCAAATAGAATACTCAATCAAAATTTTAACCATTTCTAACGATCTGTTGCATCAATGAGTGTTCAAGCAGTGAGAAAATACCTGGTAATCATCAATCCATGAGGCAAAGATAATACCCTTGATGATCAATTTAATAATTGGGGGAGAAATCCATAATACACAATATATAAGGAATGAACCTTTACCTTTTTTCATTCAACCTCAATCCAATTTCATATATTTCAACAAAGGGGTAATGAAAACATACAAATATATCGATCCCAAAATAATTCAACCATCAATGCACAAATATTTTTTCATTCATTAAATTGATCTGTGATTGATATAGAATAAATAATGGTATGTAATTAAAAAATAAAACATCCAACCTAGAGTTTGGGTCCATTAAATATGAAGAATAGCTCTGTTTTTCCATTGTTTGAATTATTAAAAAATTTATTGGTGCACAATCCTCGATTTGATGCAATATGATGCCATCTAGAAACGATAATCCACAACCTCCTCTCAAAAGAATCCTATCAGTCATTGGTTATGAATCTAACCCTAGGATTGAGGGATAACTATTTTTAAATAGAATATTAAAATCATTATTTCCTCTAAAAATAGAATAAATTAATTTATCAATTTATTTTATTATTTTCACTCCCATGAAATTTTTTTCACAATCGACTAATTCAAAAATAGGTAATGTCACACCTAAGGTGAAACCTGAATTTTGAACTCAACGGTGCCCTTAGATTTCAAATATATTCCCATTTTTAGGATTTATTCAAATTTTTCACAAAAACTTCATGAATGTGACATATATATTTATTAAATATATTTCAAAAATTAATTCAACAAATGTTGGAAATAAAAATCTCATGTTTTCATAGTGGATGTCTTTGAAAGTAATCCATATAACATTTTTACTCAATACATGGAAAATTAGAGTCATTAAATTCTACCAATATTAGGTCTTTTCATTTTGAAAATATAAAAACCTAATAAAAAAGATAAGGTTACTAGGCTCACATCTAGATCTCCTGCTTCCATGTGATCTACTGAACATTCATATATTGTAACTGTACACTGACTAGGGGATGAAATCTTCCATGAAGGATATTCTCCAAATGATACTTGATTTCCAATGTGTACTTTATAATCGTAGATCTTTCCTTGAAGTCTAGATTTCCCCAATTGATAATATGTGAAGGGTCACGGACATACCATCTTAAATATAAAATGTAGAAGATTTGTCGTACATGGTATCAATGTAGATTTAATGGTAAGTGATAGGAAACCTCTCTTACTATACATAATATTTGAAAATGGAAAATTAATCCCAGAAACAACTTGATTCCTTAGCTAAATATTTATAATCCACATTGAGTTGAGGCCCTCAAGAACACATGGTCTCTCACCAAGAACTCTAGAGTTATCTTTCTTTTGTTCATATAAGAATTATTATGTATTAGTGTAGTCCCCATATTCTCTTGGAAGATCATCCCGACCTATATCATAGCTCACTACAAATCTATGACAATGAGTGTTGACTCATCTAGATCAGCATGTCAATGTGGTAACCAGCAGAGGCACACATAAAAGGCCTTTAATAGTGACATACTGATGGTGTAATTATAGCTATTGTTATTTTAAAACTCCAACAACAGTATTTGATCATCCTAAATTGGTCCAAAATCCATCATTGGGGCCTGAAACATTTCTTCCATGACCTAAATGGTTGAGTCAATCTAGCCACCAGTCTAGTGGAAAAACACAGTGCTCAAATGCAATTGATACACAAAATAATCTAACAATCCTATCTATAACTGTCACATGGAATGATAATAATATTAAAAATTTATCATAAAAGGAACTCCATGGGTCTGAATATCTCCATCATACATACAGGCATCCCAATATCTCTATTAAACTCTGGTCTCAAATGGCTTTGAAGTGGTCTAACTTGATGAGTTGTTCTATGATCACTGAGATGGAATTTTGTCCCCTAAACATACATTATAAAAGAATAAAAAATTACATAAACATATATTTCCAATTCCACTCTGGTACCTCATGTGGTTGAGTTTGACCCACTGGAATCTATTTTTTATCCTTTAATTTCTAACAAGTGAGGCATCAGGAGAAAAACATTTCTAAACACCTGATTATTCCTCGCCACCAAAACTAACATATGAGGTCATGGTACATCTTTTACACACCTTGATGTACTTCCAAAAGGAATGTTTGAAACTCCAAAATCACCTCTTCCTTCATTGTCAATGTTACAATCATCCATCCTTAAAAAAGTATAGCTTACTCCCTTCCTATAGAATATCCATCAAGAGAATGTCCAGTGGATGTACGAGTACGTATGATCTCATGTTCAGTATCCCTATGCTGAGATTCCCTAACACTCTATAATAAGGGTAGATCATCAACCATCAACATGTGGTAAGATTATACATCATTTTACACTGTGGAAAGAAACAATGAGGTTGACTACACTAAAACTTCATCCAAAAACTGAGAACATGATCTCCTTCCTTGAGAATCTACTATTCTATTCCCTTTCACAAGAGTATATAAAATCCCAAAGTCACAGTCCCAGAGGAACTATATCCATTTCCCATATCTTAATATAATATTTTTATAATATAATATATAGTTTTTCTATTGTAGTTAGAGTAGATGACAAACCTCTCACCCATCTGATCATGTCACCACACATTCAGTGTAAATACTAACACATTAAACTCAAGATCATGGGTTGTGTAGTTCTTCTCATCTGGTTTCAACTGATTTGAAACATATGAAGTCAACACCTACCCTTTAATTAGAACATAACCATGACCTACCCCCGATGCATCACATAACACTACATACTCAATACCCACCTCTAGTAATCTCAAGAAGGGATCCCTCATTAATCTCTACCTCATCTCCTAAAACACCATTGGAATACTTCAGTATACATGAATGCATTAAAATTTTGTTCAAAGATATCAAAGGTTCTTACAATTGGGAGGAATCAAGTACAAAACTCAAATAGTTCCCCCCCCCCAATCTAATGAAACTTCTCACTTCAATAATAGTCTTAGGTGGCTCCCAAGACAGGACTTCCTAAAACTTCTCTGAGTCCACTACCACCCCTTCCTATGAGATGACATGTCTTACGAATTAGACCTATTGAATCCAAAATGAACACTTTGATAGCTTCCTATAAATATTATTCTCATGCACTGCGTTCAGTACCAACTTCATATATCTCACATGCTTCTTCTTGGATATTGAGTACACCAACATATCGTTGATAAATACAACCATAATCCTACATACGAAAGGATGAATGATATTTTTCATGAGTCTCCTGAAAACTTCAAGGTAATTTGTCACATCTAAGGGTATAAGAAAATACTCATAGTGTTAATGGTAAAATATAAATTTCATCTTCATTATATCCTCATCCCATACATGTAGTTGGCAATTTCTTAATCATATGTCACTCTTCATAAAACATCACACCCCTCTCAATTGACCAAAGAGGTTTTTATTCCTCATTATTCGATACTTATTTTACATGGTCACCAAATTAATTTATTGGTAATCCATAAATAACATAAATATATCAACTTTCTTCATTGTGAAAAAAATAAAGGTTTCCAAAGGAAAGTAATGGATCTCACAGAGACCTTCTCTTGCAAATCCTCCAACCACTCCCTCAGCTAACATATCTCTATAGAATCTATTTGATATGTTGGTGTAGATAATAGGGTCACCCTAGGGTGAAATAAAATATATAATTCTAGATCTCAGTAGGGCAGTAATCCTATAACATCCCCATGAAATACTTCCTCATACTCTTCAACCACCACAAGGAACTATTAGTATATAGTTTACATGACTCCAAGTGTCTTGGTTGCCAACTACTGAGTAATCAGCTACATTATCCTATGCATGCGTCTAACCTGCTTCACCATGGGATTATTTTCACCCAAATAGGAAAAACTTATCCCATGTCTATGTAATAACTACATCCAATCCCTAAAATAGTCAATCTAGGCATGAACTGTTGATAGTCGGTCCATAGATAATATGACATCATAAGGCCTCATCACTGCTAGAGAGAGTTCCAATAAAAAACTGTTTCTCTTGGAAGTAGATAACACTATTAAAAAAGTATTTTATCATTGAGTCACATAATGTTGGAGTCTCCAACAGTTAGGGTCATGCTAAAGGCTCAATTAGAATCTCTAGGTATCATTCCATAGAAGAGGAAAGAAAATAATTACTCACACATATGTATATTAATTCTAAAACTACTGTTGAAATGACATAGATCATACCTTGTATCATACCTTGATCCTTGAGGTCATATGAATCCATAGCATAAGATTGTCCCCATATGTAACATCCAGCTCAACGAGACTGGACTTGACCACCTGGCAGTGGTGGTGGAAATATGTCAAACCCTTGAACACCACCTATTACTCTACCACCCCTACTGTATATTCCTCCCTATTTAACATCCAGATTCTGCATCAATATCTACCTTGTCTATCTATCTATCACCTCTCAATTATTTTCATTATTGGTTACTAAATCTCATGTGGGATGTCCTCGACCATCGTATGAGAAACACTGCCTCTCCCATGACTAACTCGAGCCATTATGATAAATATACACTACAGATCCTCTATCATGGGATCATCTACTAAAGCATATGGAACACTTATATGTCTTTGAATTACATAAACTACCTACCACTGAGGTATAATATCCTCATTTCACACTTCCAACACCCACTATCGGTGCCTACTCTTCTTAGAATCTCTCTGCCACTAATTCTTGCTCAAGAACCCTAGACTTGTTTAGAAAGTATATAGATATAACTGAATCCCTAAAATATTTTAATAATGCCTACTCAAAAATTCGAACAATGAAGAAAAGATACCTATCCATATTCAAGGAGTATCATGAGAGCTCAGTAAGCCTCATTAATACTCCACCGTAATCAAAATTCCATACTATATAAGAAAGACCTCATGTCTTTTAACTAATAACAATGTGGTTTGATAAAAGTCAACCCAAAAAAGACACTCAAAGTATGACAAGGATACTGATATCTTACTATGTAACTAAGTCACTATACTACACCATCTCCCAAAATATCATGGAAGAAGACTTGTTGTTTGGAATTCCATCTGATCTAATGGAATCCTCACATGGATGGAAACACAAGATACATCCTCTAGCTAGTCCTCGATCACCTATATGTTAGTCTCACCCATAAACCTGGTGGGTCACTATCTCTGAAACATATGAAGATCACTCAACCCATGTGCATCTACTATTAAGATTTCCATCACTACCTACTAATCAATGGGTGGTGGTATATATGTTAAACTCCCTGGAGGATCTATCTCTAATACATAACCTTTAATTAAGCCTCATCACTCATCATATAAACCTCACAATCACATAGTGGAATCATTATTGGTTGATTCAAAGAGGAATATAGATGTAAACAATATGTACCATGGTCAAAGTGTATATCTGGGGAGTTGACTCCATAAGGACATGTAAACCACAACCCATTCCTATATGATAAATATACAATTTTTTCACTTCAATAAATTTCTACATATACATACTCGAAATGTAGGTGATTATAGTCTAGGTCTGTGGATACATCAGTTGTTGAACAAATAGTAGTGTCCCTGGCCTAAATTCTAAACTCAAACAACTTATAATGTTTACCTAAAATAGAATCATTGACTCCAGTCATGTGGTTGACCTGATTGTTTTGATACCAATCTCTCAAAACTCATCCCAATGAGGCACATACCAAATTTACCCCAATCCTTCCTCTAAGAAGCCATGGGATGGGGACTAGTACTGAGTAGGTATATCACACAGGGGAGGAATTGCCCTAATATATCTACACACATAGAGAGACATCTCTAAGACCATAAAATTATTAAATGTGAAACAACCAATACCAAAACTTCATACATCTATGATCACAAAATCGGAGTATAATAATTAAGTACTAAAAAAATGAGGACCAAATACAAGGCCAACTATAAACTACACAGATTCTAGCCTACTCCGATAGAGATGATTCTGATCAAATTCAACCAACCAGAAAAAACCTTATCCTATCAACCTCACACTATGATCCACCATCTAGCTATCCTACCATAACATTGTAAAATAGGTCATCATCTATATAAGAAAAGACACATGTGTGAAAATCTCATGCAAGGGAGATTATAAAAATACCCCGTATGAAAACATGAAAACACTAAACATGAAGCATCATGAATAGTCACACCATAATAATGATATAGATATCCATTCTTATACAAGAAACCAAGATATACTCAATTAGGACACCACTCATCCTTGAGGTCATATATAAACTTCATGTCATAAGATTCATCTCATATAAATGTTCGTTCTCAGATAATCCACTCCACAATCCATGAAATCATTAGAGAGATTCATCAATGAGGTTATGATCATTGTTTTATACTCAATAAAGATCAATGGGTCCCTACGGACCTGGTAATTAGATTGGGGATCACACCCAAACCCATTGGGGGACACCACAAACCTAATCTGGATCAACCCACTATATAAAGGTTCATACAGTAGCTATAATTTGAACCTTATCTAAATAATATTATATATTATTGATTAATTCCCTACTTAAGTTTGTCACTCAAATTCTAAAAATACCACTAAGCGTATAAAATTATAGAGAATCACACTTCGACCTCTAAAAGGGACACCCAAAACTCTATCTGAGACTTATCTTCAACAGGGGATCACAATTCAAAGATAAGTATGTAATGCTGCACTACACCCTATAGGGGATGGGCCCTGGGAACACCCTAAATCGATACTACTCTAGATTGAAGAAATAAAGAACTCTAAATAACATCAAGGGTAATACATGGTGTGTACAGTTGGTACATGATGTGTCCAGCACACCCCTAGTCAGGTCGTGTTGTGATTACCTAGACAAAATGTAAATTTCTATATAAATGGTGTGTCAGAATAGTACCAAAAATGTAAATATTATATGTTACTCTTCTTGTGATGTCTAGTTGTGCCTATGAGCACTATAATTTGTATGTGTACTCTAGTAGAGTCTATTTAAAATGGTCGGTCATTGTACTCTAACTATGTAACCTCTAAGTTATACACCATGCTACAGAGTATGGGTCATACAGTATGTAACAACATCACATGATGTGTGATATTTAAATATCCATGGAAACCCTAGCTTCATGTCTTGGGGGGTCCCACACACTTTGTGATCTTGGATTACATGTCGTGTAACCTAGAAATTTCTTGATCCATCAGGATATCGCCCAAGCTGACTTGTTCATCACCGTATCTTCATTCCTCTACAGAATCCATATATCTAATTTTTTCTGATCATTCTATTTCATGATCATCGATCTTCATCCTCAAACTACTTGAAAAATATTCCATTGAGCTAAATTAAATTCCAAATCGAGCCACTATAACATATCAATAATTGTAACGGAACCCATGGTTGAGTCTAGTATCATTACTCATTAAATCAACCACACAAATTTCCAATTCCCAAATCGTATCCTTAATATAATCCATTCCCGTGATAATGATTTATTCCACTGAAAAAAGTTCATGCAATGATCGAATATCAGGTAATCGTTGAACCACATGACCAATAAAATTATTGTGATGAATATGAAAATAAATGGGGATGTATCAATAAGCTAAAAGATGTGAGGAATGACACTTGACCTTTTTTTCATTCACATTGAACCGTTTTTATAGATTTATATGAACAAAATGGGAATAATGATGATCAAATAAATCCATCATAAAATAAATCAACCATCGTTGGGTGAATCAATTGTTGTTCTTGTAATTGACCCACATTCAACATACAATATATAATGGGATAAAAAAACATTATCAATTTTGGATAGATAATTGATGTTGAATAGTTCTCGGTTACTATCACTGTCGAGATTCATGAACTTTGTGGGCCCACATTCCCCGATCTAAAGCGATCTGATGTTATCTACCAACAATCCTCTAAAGGATCCTCTCCAATGGTTCCTCTAAACCCCATGTTAAGTGTTCGACCATAGGGTTGAGTCATAATATTTTTAAAATAGAATTGCTCGGTCATAACATTAATAAAAAATAAAATAAAATAAAATAAACCAATTAATAAATTTTATTAATTCCATACCTACGACAACATTTTCAGAAAAACCCAATTGCAACAAAGGTTATATGATGAATTGAGTGAAACCCACATTCTGAACTCAACGATTCTCTCAAATGTTTGACCTATCCCTTGTTCATTAGTTATTCCACATGTTTATGAAAATTACACATGCATAATATCAATATATTTAATATATTTCTAAAAATAATTTTGGGCACATCAAACTTCAGAATCCCACTATTTATTAGTGCACAACTCCAAAGATAATACATATAATTTTCTATAACTATAAAATGAGAAATTAGAGTCCTTATATAAGTACTGATTCTAGAAGTCATCATTCGATTGGAATTTTCAAGAAGGTACAACCCCATCTCCACTAATAGGTGATCAAATATTTGATAATGTAAAAGATATTACCATTAATTTTGTTAAAAACCATAAAAAAATTTACAAAAACTAATTTAAAAAAGATATATTTTTTGAGTTACTATATTGGAATAGTTTGGACATCATGAGTTTTTATGACGGTATTAATGAAAATTCAAATATATTTGATGGATTCATTGACATATTACTAAATGGACCCTAAAAAAGGATGACATTTTGGCTATGTTGGAAATGATTGAAATTGGGATACGGGAAGAGTTTTTATCTATTGAAGACAGAAAAATAGATTTTTTCTCCCCAGTTGCTTACTCTCTTTCCATGAAATATTGATATTAGTTTGAAAACATGTTGAATGGCGTATGGTTTTCATATTTTTATTTAACAAATATCAAGAATTTTATTTCAATGAGTTAATTAATATTAAAATTTCTAAAATCAAATGAATTCCATGTTATTGGGTAAAATATAATACCTTTAGTTTTATGTTTCATTTTTTCAATGAATGTACATTATAGACCAACTAATCACTATCCCTATTTTGAAGCTATATGCAACAATATTATAATCTTGGAATAATTTCTAACTATTGAAAATGAATATTTTTTCATATTATGTGAATTGGATATGTTCTTATTGCTATAATTCATTGATATAGTGGTTTCCTGATAGTTCAATTGTTAATAGAGATTAGATTATTTAGTCCTATAAATTATTGATTTATGTTCCCTATTAAACTATATATAATGATTTTGAATGGGTATGTCGAAAATAAAAGTTGGCAATATAGTTGTATTGAATAGTGATGTAGTCTTGAGGAAATCATTTAATTTTGTACAAACTACCCATCCAATGTGGAATGCATTGGTCTATTAAAAACTCATCACACAAGTAGGATTGGGGGTGAATGAATTTATGGAATAGTTTTTTTCACAATTAATATTACACGATGATAGCGAGAACACCATTACATTTTTACATAAAATCTTATAGGCTGAGGAATATGTTAAAACTAGAAACTAAATCATAATTATTTGAATCCATCAAGGTTTGAAATATGGATATAAAATACACATAATAAATAGTTTATATAATAGTTTCAAGACCATATATTTATGAATTAATTAAAAATATGGATTCAATTTCAAAAAGTCTTTGATGGCATGGTATAGGACCAAGTGTGAATGTATTATCTAATAATGGTTATGTATTTATTGGTTAAATGTTCTATAAAAACGAACACGATGTATGAAATATTATGAAAATAGTAGAGTTACACTTTTGGATGAATCAATGAATGTATTTGGTACTAAGGACATATATCTAATTATATCAACTATGCCATACTTTGGTATTGTGAAACAAATATGGGAGTTATATTATAAGACATTCCATGTTATGATTTTTCAATGAAAGTGGGTTTATAGAAGGAGTGTCATTAATATAAATTAATTAACATTTTTGACATTGGAGTTTAGTGAGGAAATGTAAAATGATGAATTGTTTGTAATGACATCATAGGTATTGCACATATTTTATGATCTAGATCTTGAAAATTGAAAGTGTTCAGTTTTTATGTTATCAAATAAACCATTGAAGGGTTTTTTGTTAATTCAACTGAGGATAACCCATTCATTGGGATGTCACAATCATTTCATAGTGTAATTAATATAGATGGATTCTTGTACTTCAAGGAATATCACAATGAAGGTTTCTGGATACTATATAAAGGGTTAAAATCCCATCAACCTTTAAAATGGGTGTTCAATAATAATGTTATTTTTTTTTGTGATAGATATTTCATTACCTCTTATTATTATTTATTCACTACTGATTTTGTGTAATCTATAAATAAATTTTCAACCACTTATGTAGATAACAACTTCTACAAATGATGATTCTCTGAATCCCGAGGAACAACTTGTTTCTCAATATAAAGATTATCCCGATGAAGAGAAACGCCATTCCTCTCCCCATGACGATGCTACCAATCAATAAAAAAAATATATTGATGAATTAGAAGCTAATAAATTTGTAGATAGTAAACAAAATGCATCTTATTAATATTATGATCACAATATCATGATGGTGTTAGAAAAAAATTATTATTACTAGACAAAGAGGCTTCAAATTCTAGGTTGGATGGAATGCACGCAAATAGTTAATTAACACCATCAAGGTCGTGTTCAGTAGTAGCAATGAGATCACTACTCGAATACATGATTAGGATGATGTTTATTCATTCAAAATGTAGTTCTGACACATAAGGAACAAATTTTGGAAGAGTTTTGGGTGAAATTATGATCTACATTGTTAATTTTACTAAACAAAATAATGGAAATTTGATTTTATCTTAATTATCCCTTATAAAATGCATTTATAGTAGATGGATCTGAATTGACATTTTTTTAATGATCACTAGAAATTCTCATAGGGTATATTAGACAATTATTATGAAGTATCATCTAAAATAAACTAAATGTATAATCAACCATCACCCACCATAAATGTATGCATACATGATAAAACCAACAGTGTGGGATGTGTTTATTGGTCATCATGATGAGACATCTTTTCAGGTACATTATTATTGGTAATACAT
This sequence comes from Viscum album, assembly GCA_963277665.1. Taxonomy (NCBI): domain Eukaryota; kingdom Viridiplantae; phylum Streptophyta; class Magnoliopsida; order Santalales; family Viscaceae; genus Viscum; species Viscum album. Next base: position 370,838,531 of record OY728130.1, on the reverse strand, counting down.
TACTTGTAAATACATGTATTAATAAATTTGATTAAGTATTATTAACTTGGGAAACAACAACATAATGATAAAGAAAAGAAACATTCAATAACACCAACATACCCCAACTGTAAATCAAGGATGGGGTACACTACACTAAAAAAATTATATGTATTATAAATCTATAGTAATAATACTATATGACATGAAAAAAACATAATTATATTCCTTTTTTATATTCATATTGGTGAACTAAAATGAAAATTTACTTCCATCCCACATCATGTTCTATGGAAGGAGGAACATGTTAATAAATATGGGACACTATTAGACGAAAACACAAAAAGTGTGGTAAGCATGTGTATGTATGACATAATTATTCTTTTTTATTTAAATAGGTTTTATATAATAATGATATCTTTTGTTACTATATTTTTTATCTGACTAAGACATATTAATAAACATTAGTTTAACCTGATGAACAACTACTCTCAGTAGCCTATTAGTGGAAGTAATAATATGAACACATCTCAGGTCCAAATATTAGGGTGTGACCATAAAAATATTTTGATAAAATAAATAAACTGGGGGATAAGGAATAAAATGGATGTTTTGCTGGTGTGATTGGGTACTTTATAATAAAAAGATGATTGGAAGTCTTACTTGTTAGAAATGTTTTTGGAGGTAATGGTAGAAAAAAAATAACACAATAATGATAACCACTACATTAAGACCCCCTAGATTTGAGGTGATACAATACGCACAAAGTGACATCTTATAAGAGGTAATAATTATTTTCATAATTTGTTGTTTGAAATCTGAAATAGGAAGACCCTGATACCTTTACTATACTAATGTTATAGAGGGTGAAAATTATTAAGATTTATAAATTTTCTCACCATCATGTCACCGTGTTTTGAGAGATACCTTAATATAAAAGGAAATACACTTCCAAAAAAATCTTCTAAAAGGTCATGTGATAGTGGACGTTCACAAAGATCATGATTCATGAACTAGTACACTTGTTCCACTTGAGGATGTGAATATTCATACAGTTTAGATTTTTATTGCAACTTTTGAAGCCCAGGCATTTGATCTTATAATAGTACATGTAAATAAGGTTGTATTCTATTACAATTTACTTTTTATGATAAACCCATTAATAATTAATGAATTATTTTTGAAACAAGGAATGTTATTATAGATGGATAATGTACTAGGTGAAATATATTTTCGAATAAAAATTATCTAGAAGATAAAAAACATATTAAACATATCCTAAAAAGGTACCATTACCCCAGCAGTTCAACTTTAGAATTTACTAACGTTAATGATTGATGTGGATACAAAATTTCCATGTGGTGTGATGATGAAAATATATTTTGAAAAATTGATGTATAGAGAGGCCATTACAAACTATATTGGTCTTAATAATGTAAATGAAATACCTACTTATGAATGGATAGGTGTATCAGTTCAAAGTGTATAAATGATGTGTTTTTTGTGATTTTTTCCAAAAAATGATCAAGTATGTTAATTGAAATTTGGATTCATTATTACTCACATCACTTCTATTAGACTATTCTAAATGGAACTAATTCAATATGAAGTAATTGTGAAAAAAATGGACATAATGTATTAAATAAAACATAAATGTGATAGACTCTTCATAATACCCATGAAACATGGGTAAAAATATACAATTTAAAAATATAATATACATTTTCATTCCCTTTATCAATTTTTTTTATTTTTTGGGCACAATTGGTAAATAATTAAAATCAATTTGGATAATTCAATGATTTATTTACAATATTCAATGCATGTATACCCAAAAACCGACCACACATGAATATGTTTAACAATTTTTAATACACAACATGAAAAATTTTATGAATAAAAAAGAAGTTATAAATTTTATATTATGTTTTAACTATAATTATTTTATTATATGGAAGTGTGTAAATATCATCAAAATAATTACATGTGGACAACCCCTGAGAACAACAAGCCTATCATGTTATATAAATGGAAAAATATTTTGGTATATAAAATAAAATTCTATTGTCAAATCATATATAAAATAATTCGTAATTTTAACAATATTTAATTAGTGGCCAGAGTAAACTAATTTACGAGATTGTTGTTATTATGTTTACAAATATATGAAAGATATCATATTTCATCCACAAACTAACATCCTCAAATAGGTATTTTTTATTCTAATTACAATTTCACATTAAATTTTTATTAAACATTTTTCAATTTATTTTTCTTATTTATGGTCATAACATATGATAGTCTTCATATTCACAAGATGAAATAGTTTTCTTGAAATCGATGAGAAAAATAAATGTTTTCATATTCTATAGATACATCATAAAGAGTTTAGTTATTGCAAATTATTTAGTAAATTTTATCACATGTTTGTTGGGTTTTTAGTTAATTTCTTTTTCATTTTTATCGTATACATATTTTGGGATGTCATACATTTCCTTCAACTATTTGTATCATGTTATAAAAGATATTAAATGTTCTTTTTTATGTAATAGGAATCTTCCTGATGCCTAAAAATGAATTAAATCTTTAGGATGTATCTAAAAAAGTGATTTTATAATAGTTGAATGTAAAATTCTGAATTCCCAAATGATCTGTCAAGAAAGTTGTCTTGAATGGTGTTGAAATCAGCCACACCACAATTAGATACACCTCAATCTGATACACAATGTGATTGATATGACTATAATTTTATGTTTTTAGTTTATAATTTATATTCTAGTTCAAAACACATATCACATACTAAAAAACTGAGGAAACTTGTTCACATTTTTTTATACATTAGTAAAATAATCCATAAGTCATTTGTGACATGTATGAATCTGCCACACCTCAACCTTATTCATGGTATTCATGGTATGAATCTAAATATGTGTTTAGAGATTAATAATGGAATTTTAGTTCAAAATATATGTAAAAAACACAAAATGATAAACATATTAATATTTTTGGTACATTAGCAAAATAACCATTAAGTAATTTTTTACTTCATAGAGTCATCCTCACCTCAATATGATACACTGTGTGATCGATATGACTCAAATTTTCCATAATAAATTTAAAATTTACAAAAAAAATTCAAAATTCATGCCACTCACTGAAAATAAAGATGAAATTCTTAGATTGTCATGATAAATTAAGAAAATGATTCATGTTTCAGTTTGGAATTTTGTGAATATATTTCACATCACACCAATATATGATGCGACTGGTTTGACTCAAAGTTATTTTTTTCAGTTAAATTTAAATTTTTTTAAATATGAAATGTTCAGTACTCAAAAATAAGAAACTATATTCAATTTTTTTATACATGAGTATAATTATCTTTATGTAATCTTCAATGTGTTGGAATCAATTGAACATCAATTCGATGTGTGGTGTGACTGGTATGACTCAAGGTATGTTAAAATTAAATTGAAATTTAGTTCAAAACACATGTCACATGCTCAAGACGAAGCATGGACATTCATATTATTTTCATAATTTGGGAAAATAGTTTATAAATAATTTTTTATTTGTTAGAATTAGTCACAGATTAATCTGATGCATGGTGAAAATAGTATGACTCAATGTGTATTTTATATTTTTAAAATTGAAATTTTAATTCTATGAATGTTTCACTCATTAAAAAAATAAAATGTTATCATATTTTTTTGATACATTAATAATAATATTCATAAGACATTTGTGATGTATATAAATTAGTTTCACATCAAATCGATACACAATGTGTCTGGTACAACTCAATGTCTATGTTTTCAATTTAAGTAGATATTTTACAAACAAACATATATGGAATACTCAATACTAAAAAAACATATTTGGTTTGTTTTCATATATTATGTAAATGAACATTAGGTTATTTTTTATATGTATTAATCTATTTCACATTAGTTAGATGTGTAGTGTTACCGGTATGACTCATTGTTTGTTTTAATTTAAAATTTTATTTTTGGTAAAAACATAAGTCCCATACTCAAAACCAAAAATAAAAATTTATATTGTTTTTATAGTTTATTAAAATGACTTATAAATCATTTTTAACATGTATTAATCACCCTCAACTCAATTCAATACACAATGTGACTAGTATGATTGGAAGTGTATGTTACCAGTAAAATTTTTTAATTTTAATTCAAAACAAGTGTCACTCACTATAATTCAATAAAACATAATCAAATTGTCGTGATACTTTTGGAAAATTATTCTTAAGTCATTTTTCATGTGCATGAATCATTCAAATATCAAACCAAAAAAATATGTAATTAGTATGGTGAAAAACGTATTTTTTCAATTTAAATTTGTATTTTTGTAATAATGACATTTTACATACTAAAAAATTAGAAAAAAACTTTCATAATTTTTTGATACTTTAGTGAAATGTTTTTATTTTTTTTTTGGTGTATAGGAATAATCGAAACATCAATCTGATTCTTGTTGTGATCAGTGTGACTATAAGTGATTCTTTTTATTTAATATTTACATTTTAGTTCAAAACACACATTGTATATTAAAAAAAGAAAATTAATTCATATTTTTTTGATACATTTGTTAAATGATCCATACGAAATTTTTGATGTGTATGAATCAACTACACCTCAATCAAGTACAATGTATTCCTGGTATGTCTCAAAGTGTTCACAATCAGTTTAAAATTGAAATTTTAGTTCAAAACATGCTTTAATCATTAAAAATTAAAAAAACATAATCAAAATGTCTTGTTACATTGGGAAAAATACTAATATGTCTTTTTTGATGTATATGAATTAGTATCCTGTCAAATCGACCCATGATTTGATCAATTTTATTGAATGTGTGTGTTTTCATTTAAAATGAAATTTTAGAAAAAAAGACACATGGTATAATAAAAATTTAAAACAAAGAATTTATATTATTTTAACTTTAAAAAAGTTATCCTTATGGAATTAGTGACATATAAGAATAAACCAAACATTATTATGACACACTGTATAAATGGTATGACTCCACATTTTTATTTTTTATCTAAAATTTTAATTTTAATGTAAAACACATTTTAGATACCAAAAACACAAACAAACATTCATATCGTTTTGATTCATTAATGTAATGATCATTTAGACTTTTTTGACATTTTGGAATCAGTATCACCTCATCCTTATACATGGTGTGCTTGATATGACAAAAATAGTGTGTTTACTATTTAAAAATGTTTCTTTAGTATATTTGTCACATGAAAGAATCTAAAATGAGAAAAACAACATTTATATTATTATAATACATTAGGAAAACATTCCATAAGTCATTTCATATTAATTTTAAATTTATATCCATGGAGTATTGCTAACATTGGAGTTGTTTTCATATACATGTAGAATATTTTTCTTAGATTTGGGTGGTTTATTCAGTAAATGATACAATGATCAATTTTTTTAAACGGGGTTGGGTTCTAATGATAATGAAACCATTGAAGTTTTGAATATTTGGGATAAATTTAACATGATAATTTAATTATAAAAAAATGTTTGAATTGACTGTAATATAGTTTATTTTGGTATTTTTTTTGTAATTATTATTTTAATTAAATTATAAGTTTTCGTAATACCTATATTTTTTGTAGTGTTCTATAATTTAAAAACACATTTTAGTAGTATATCATTTATGATAACTATTTCCAGCACAAATTACATGTCCCTTTATCAGTTATAGAAATCAATTGATAAAGGGGATCATTTATCAGCATTAAAAAATAATGATAATGTGGTTCTATTTATCATTTCTACACAAATAATGATAAAGGGGATCCCTTTTAATGATACATAAGTCATATCACTTTTTAGAGCTATTAAAAGTACTATTTTTTCTTTACTATAGTCTAATTTTTGTTGTGTAAAAAGATATATCTTGAACCCATATGGTTTTATTCTTCACCTGAAAAAACAATCTATTCAAAACTCGACTTTAAAGTTATAATTCAAATGTTTTTTAGGAGATATGTAAATTTTAAAAAACTAAAATAAATATTATTAATTTTATAAATAATAAATATTTCGAATAAATATTCTTATTATTAATCTCACTAAATTCTATCCCAAGGTTATATATCTCATCTTATTTAAAAATAAACAATCATAAAATTTTATCTAGTTCATTTTATAGGTGAAAAATTCATTTGTCACTTTTGAAAATCCTTGGGTTTGGAACTCCAAAAAAATACAAGTCTTCTATATGGAATATCCAGGAGCACTAAAATTATAAGACTATATATATATATATTAATGGTTTTTTGTAAACCACCGCTAGTAAAAAAAATTCTTAATTAATAAAAATATCAATCATTTTAATTTTCTGAATAGTGTTTTTTTATGATCCATATTTAATTAAATAGAAAGACCCATGATTTTTTCATGGGTTTTTGAAAATAGATTCTAAATAATGAAAACCATTTCAAATTTATTGATGAAATTGTATTACAATATAGTTTTTAGATACCACCAAGAAATATTTTTCAAAGAATTATTGTTCAATGCTTGATTTCCTATGTTGTATGTTGAGGGATTAATTTTTATTTTCGTGAGTTATTTCGTCAATTTAGTATAAATAGTATATTTATTTATTTATTTAATTTAGTCAGCGATTATTAATTTGATGTTATATTGGGTTGATAAATGGTTTTAGTCTGCTAAAAAATTAATTAATAATTTAAATAAGAATTAATTTATAAATTACATAATTTGAATATTAATTACCTATTAGGTGATATGAATAATTATACAAGGAAATGTGGAACTCATGTTATGATTTTGTTCATGTAATGGTTTTTAATAATGGCTCTACACATCATAGATGGTCATGAGTAGGTGTAGATGGAGAAATATGATTGGAGAACCACACCCACATAGGGTGTTGGTGTGTAATTTTTATACTGTGTGAGGATAATGAATTATCCACCCAGTCATCCTAGAGTCACAACTATTATGATTATTATAATTCCCTACATAATAATCGTGGCTTATTTAAGTGAATACCCATGTTTAAATCATGGTGAAAAATGGATGTTTCCTGATTTATGGGTATGGTAGATTCAAAAAGGGTTCACTATTTAAGTAAGAAAACATTTAATAAATTTTTTTTTAAAATATGATAGCCATATAATTCAAAAATTCTATTGTAAATAAATAGAGTCATCATAAAAATCAACCTTAAGATCAGTCATTAATAACGAAAAAATAACAGCGGAAGCTCCCTAAATTGGTATTAGAATTTTAGAAAGTGTCTTAAATAAGAATAAAATTTATATTTTTTTCAATGACCTATTCTAATGAAGCCTGTCATTTCTGTTATTAAAAAATTGATTTATATGAATATAGAAAGTATTTAAATGATTCAAATGTTGTCTCTACACTTATTCTTGTTATAGTGGAGTCAAATTTAAACAAACATCATGGGACCCTAGATGCCTATGAAATGATAGATAGTATTGAAAGGCTCTATAAGGTGATGTCTAAGGATGAAAGTAATAAACTATCTAAATCCCATTTTTAGTGATGGTGGTTAGAAGGAACCTCAGTCTCCAATTATATACTCAATAAAACCGGGAATACCAATGATTTGGAGATGAAAAGGTTTCCCTTTAATCTTGAATTAGCCACTAATTTATTTCTCCAATCAATACTGAAAATTTTCTAGTAGTTTTTTTGTGAATTATAATATGAAAAAACTCCATAAAAAATTATAAACAGATCATTAATATATTGACAATTTTTGTGAAGGGAACATTTTGTCTAGGATAATGTTTCATGTGGATGGTGAAAATGGATAATTTTAGTCATGTTATAAAAAAGGTGATGAAAATAGGTCATTGAGAGTCTAGGCCACAAGAAATGTTAAAAAATAACAAATATGGATAATTCTTTCATTATGAAAAAACTAGAAACTAGATAATAATATTTTTGGACTACCTGAAAGACTGTAAAAACCATATAAAGAATCCAATTCATGTATAATGGTTATTGAATTAATTTATTTAAATTGAATGGTATCTGATAAAATATTTATATTTTAAAAGGTTTATAAATATAGAGTACAATATATATAGAAGAAAAAGAATAAAATTATTTATCCATCATGAATTTGATATCCAATTGAAGGAGAAAAGGTGAAACTGAATTGATGAATTAGATACTTTATGATTAATGTAATACTTTAAAAGATGAGTATTTTTTTATTTTTATATTGGGAAGAGGAAGTAAATAATAATTTTCTAAATGAAGTGACCGGTTGTTTATATATACATAGTATATGATTGGTTCAATTATGTAGAATGATTCAAATGAGACTTTAAAAAATACATTTTTGGTTAATTTATTCACCCATAAATTATCGAACAATTCTGAAAATATGATTGAATTCAAGTAATTATTACCCGATATTATCAAATATTGAGGATTTATGAGCTGGACATCTGTTGTCTAGTTACTAGTCATATGATTTCTTTGTTGAGTATAATTTCAAACCAGAAGATGAAATGTTTGTTGGATTATTTGAGAAAAAAATAAAGAATCCCATCAATGAAATTTAAACCAATGATGGTTCAAAATAAAATTTAATAATTTAATATGATTGGATTATCTAAGATATAACTGAATAATTTTATAAAAGTCCATGGAATTTTATTTTTATCTATAGGTGTTATATAAATTAATTAATTAATTTTAAAAGTTCTGTGATACTTGAAGTATGTTTTATAATGTTTAAAAATTTAGACAAGTTTATAATCAAAGAATTATTAATTTTATTTAATTTTACATTAATTATATAAAGAAAATATTTTATACATAAAATTATAAATCATGGTAATGTTTTGAGATAAGATGTATCTAATTAAAGGATATGTATCACTATCTCATTTCATATTTATGATTAGAGAAGTTGTTCAATAAAAAAGATATTTGTGAAAAAAAATCATAAAATAAATTGAATATATGGTTTAAGATTCACCAAATTCTACAATATACATTAAAATAAGAGAAGGATAAATATGTTTATCCAGCTATTTATTAAAATATGAAGGAATGCGATTATGCCACCCATATGTGGATCATTTTAATGAATTCTATTATATTTAATAAAAATATTTAAACACATAAAATAAAATATATGTTATAGAAACAATATTTTATTTGATAAAACATTCTATAAATAAGAAATATTTTTTATTTCAAAATCCTAATGGATTTTCATGTCGTACATAGAAATGTTTAAATAATATAGTATGTTTGGAATTAAGGAAGTTTAAAGTAGTCTAATATAAGAATATTTTAGTATAATTTGAAAGAGTTTTCACTTGATATCCTAAAGAGTTTACGATATGTGATGATAAAAAAATATAATGAAGTTCAATGAGTTACCATGAATAAATGAAAATCATTATTTCCTTTTGGATATTACTATTTAAATAAAAATTTGAATTACTCTTCAAATCCAAAAACAATTACTGTATGGTGGTAATGATAAATGTAAATAGTGATATTAATTACTTTAACAATATATATGTTCCTTTAACATCAACAGTTTTAGGAAAATATTTTGAAGTATTAATGTAAAAGTTACATTATTTGAATATAATTCAAGGAATATGTTGGATGAAAAGAGATGGAAGGATGATTATGCACATAGAATGACTTCTATGTATAAAATAAAATTTGTAATCTTTCCATTTGATGTCATGATGGAAATAATATTTAATATGTTCAATGATTTGAACGTTAAGTATATGATTCATAAATCTACCTTAATTTAAACTATGTTACTTTAACGATGATTCTAAATAAATAGTTATTAGGAGGGTTTTATGAAATGGTTAAATAGAGATATGTAATGAATTATGTATGATTTAATGGGTAAATAATACCTAATTAAGTGAATCATACATAAGGATGATATGGAAGTATTTCATATAAAATATGATACATTTGTGAATATGTTGGGTTTGTTAAATATTTTTAAATTAGTTTTTAGAATATTAAAATGAATCATATTTGAGGAAATATCCTTTTTATCATTAGTTCATGTTTGATGAATAAATGTATATATAGGTATACCATTCTTATATTGTAATGATAAGTAACCTCTAAATTTTTTGACAATATATTCTCCCTAACCAATTTTCGTTATCGAGTATAATATGTTATGATAAAATGGTATGGTTAGTGTGAGTTGTATTCATTTATCGTGATATATAATATTCTTGTGAGGCTCATAAATGGATATTTTTTCATAGGATGGCCCACTAGGTACATCACATGGAGTGTCATATATATTTATTTTGTATACTTGATGTGTATGAATCATATTTTATCCCCCACTACATGAAGTTATAGATATTCCATGCATGAGAACCATGAAAAATTGAAATATTCATTCCTTTTAGACTAATATATATTTATAATCTATTTATAAATTATATATGGGAAAATCTTATTGATTAATTGGACCATAAAATTCATTATATCTATCTAAAACCCCATTGGGAAACATGCCCAAATTTTCATGCTCTTATCCTTATACACCAATGTATAGTTCATTATATTTTCAACTACGGTGTGTTCCAGAGACTCTAGAAAAATATTCTTGAACAAAATCCCCATCATCCAAAGGAAACTCTGGAACTCTCTACTTCTATACATTCTACCATTTTTTTCCCTTAAGTACATTAACATATATCTCGTCTCTTTTTGAACTGTGGCCCTCAATTGGATAAAAATTAAAAAATCCAATGATATTTTACTTATAAACTACACCCAAACATGTTGTGTGGAATTATTTATGAAGGTAACAAAGATGTGTGATTTTTCATGATAATGCAACCGAGCTGGTCCCAAAAATGTTTCTATGAACCGACTCTAATTTTTAATTATGTTTTGTTTTCCCTTCATCCAGGGAGGAAAATATTTAGTAATTGTCAATGATTAAATCCAAATAGATTCCATAATCCATGAATTTATCTATTATCATTCATTTTTAGTGATTATTTTCATCAATTTTACACTAAGATGGCTCAGATGACCATTTCATAACATCATGGATGTTTACTCTCCTGTATGTGTCACTCCTTGTAGTGAACATGTATGGTAAAACGACCCATGCATCATTACATATCCAAGACACTTGGAATAATATGAAATATTCCACAAATTATATATGGTAATTATATAGAAACCCAAATTATCTAGTTAACTTATTGATATTATGTTTTTTCTTCATCCCCAATATGTGCAATACATCGTTCATCTCCTACGTATAACCATTTTTTATCTAGATTAAAACATTTAATTTTTCCATAATCTCATAATCCTTTTAATTAATAATATGAATCTTTTTATACCATCATGAAATATAATTTCCCATGATTCCTATCTCAAAGGAAGAATGGAATGAAGCACTTAAGTTTGTCTCCCATAACCACTACGAACTAGAAGTTCTTAAATGAAAACTGTTACAATAATATAACGTGGGGTTCACATACATTATTCTAGAAGAATAATTGTGGAATTATATCTCCTTTAATTTTAATCCTTTTTTATTCATTATTTTCTCAACAATTATAGTATAAGGGGGAATCATCATCGAATATACTCTTATTGCAACTCCTCCTTCTCTCACCCTTATTATGATTTTTCAATCCAATTTTACATTCTATTCCTTCCATATTGTATGAATTCTTAATATATTATTATATCTAATTATTAAATAATTATTCATTCAATATTTGTTCTAAAACATCAATCATATTAATGTTATTATTTCTATCAAAATTAAGCACAATGGTCACCAGGAAATCCTATGATTCTAGGAGTGAAGAGAGTCGCAACAACATCCACTTGGTATATTTGAAATTCACCATCATAAATACCAACTATATTTGAATCATATTTAGGTTTTTAATATAATTTGAATATTATTTACCATATTAAATACACCTTCTGAAAAAAATCCTTAATAATAATACCTTGTTTAACATCATTGTGTTTTGCATACATATCTTCTTGGGTTATCGTGAGTTTTAAAGAGATTATCACATATCAAATGTTGAATGAAACAATTTAGGTATGTGAAATCTAATTGAATCCTATTTATTTCTTTTCAAGACTCTATAATTCTGTTATTTTCATAACATCCAACTCTATACCAATTAACAGAAGATCAAGCTACTTATATAGAAGATAGTCTCCTATTTGTATCTTTTAAAGCCCAAAATATGTTCCATCATACTGCTATATTAGAACCCTACTCTCATCATTAATCATTAAAATATTAATTGAAAAATTACACTTTTTCAAAAAAAAATGTAGAGTGATCGGTCAAGATTTTCATACCAATATTATCCTATAAAGAAATTTGTATAATGATGCTACTAATTTGAGATATAAAACACCATTACCAAGGCCAATCTATCAAGAAAACTCCATCCTTGATATTTAATTCACCTTTTGAGTGTACAGCCAAAATTTTATAAAACCACTAGACACACCTCCATAGAATATTACTACATGGATAAAATTCATGGGACATTTAAATCACACTATGATATCTAGATCATGGAACACATGTGCACAAAAGCCAAAAAAAAAATATAACCCTTAAGATGAAATAATAGTATATAGAATTCAAAGAAATGATCTCAATGAAAATAAAAATCACAAGAAAAAATCAATTATTATTTCATTGTGACATGCATCTTAATTCATATGTGGAACATTACTTCACTTTCATTATAGATAATAAGAAAATTATTATAATTGTAATATTTACAGTACAACCAAAAGTTACCAAACCTTAACATTATAGTTGTTCTCATTGACCATGTAATTATTATTCATCGTATTGATAAGGTTTTCGTATGAATTTATAGGAAAGGGTAGACCCTAGGTCATATCTCAAGGATCATTGGGGGTATACTTTGTGTATTTCCAATATATTATTAAAAAATAAAACAGAAAATATGTGGATTTTAGTGATGAATCAAAATAAAACAATCTAATTTAAATTTTTAATTTTTTTACAAACCAAGGTAGTGTTTTATTTTATGTTTTATAAAGTTACATTTTCTTGATTACTACACTAGTAGTGAATTTCAATGTTTTAAAAATTATATTTTGTTTAATGAAATTAACGGGTTATGGGAAACCATGAAATTTATTAACCTTTATTCCCTTCACACTATATAAAACTAAAACCAACCAATGACACACAAAAAAATTTATAAAGGTTTGGGACATAAAAATCAATTGAAGGATTCCATGGCACACAAGAATATCTAGTAAGCTTGAGAGAAAATTGATGATTGTGTGGTATAATTAGAATATGCCAAGATTCCCACATAAAATTTCAAACCAATTGTCTGTGAAAATTAAATGTTTTTCCTTAGATTAAGATATAATAATGCATTAAAAGTATACATCCATTATGATACAACTAAAAATATATGTATTAAAAATATATCACACAAAACTATTTTAATAAAAAAATTTGGAACTCATTCTCTAAGTGTGTTTCTCCCTCCTAATGACCACCCACCAATTCCTCCACTTTCGATAGGGGGATTATATATCATGAATGAGTTATATAATTGTGTCTAAGGATGTTGATTATACTTCCATGAGGATATAGGGAACCATATGTGTTGTGGAATAGTATTATATTTTGGGACCACAAGGATTGTGTTGGGGATTGGTGTGACGTGTAAAATTAGAAGGATTGACCCTACCATGAGTGTTATGGTAGAGGGTTTTTTATGGATATGGGGCCACATTTTATGTGAATGTTAGACCATATATTGTAAAAAAAATAACCCACTATAGGTGATTCACATGTAGGGTCATGTATGAAACCCTAAATTAAGTTCTTGGGTATGGGATGGGTTGCATGGATGATGGAACAAGGAAATGAGAGGAATCTGGAATGGTGTTAAATAACATATGATTATGTGACATGGTGTCTTAGTGTCTTGGTTATCACATGGTGACATTATATGCAAGGATTCAAATTATCATAGTTATAACATTAAATCTGATTTTCTTATGTGGCTTAATTATTTTATTCCTCCTAAATAAACATATATGATGAAAAATACTTGGGGAACATAGTGAGACCCTACAACGATGTATTTCTCACACCCTGAAAGGGAACTATGTTCATGTTTAGAAAATATTTTTTACATTAAGGATGAGAATGAGATGTATAGTGAATTAGGATGGAGAATATTGGTGGGTATTTTATGAGTAGGTGTGTGAGTTACGAGGATGGAAGTTTGGAATCTGTGCAAGTGTTTTATCTTTTTATTATTTTGTATTTTGTATTGGAAATGTGTGAAATCAGTGTACCTATGTATGTATTATTTTATGTGGTAATTTATTTATATAATTATATATAATTACTTATGTGTAAATTTATGTTATTGATGGAGTTTTTGGTTATTTTTATAGTTTTATGACTATGATTTGAGTGAATGGTCTCCCCATTGTATGGATTATTCCATTATCTCCTGTCGGTAGCCTCCAGATTATGGGGACGAATTCCTCATGCATATGGAATTGTCTCTTGGATGATGGTTCTTGGGTGGGGAATCATAGTTCTAGTTGATGGGGGTTGTTAAATAGTGATTATATCTTATGGTTCCAGTCTTGAACTTAAATAGGTATAAACCACATCTGGTTAAAACATTCTATTCTAAACATGACCATGAATTTTTAATTCTCATCGTGGGTCTTTTATAGATATGGAGCTCTTCCTAGATAGTAATAAATAATATTTTTAAATAAATATTTTGTATCTAAAAAAATATTTTTGGATCAAAATACCACCAAACTCCAGCTAAAAGTTATAAGTCACAGCTTTGTAACAACCAAACCATCATAAAATTTTACCATGTTTATTTTCTATGAGAAAATTAATTTTATACTTATGAAGATCCCATATAGTGGAAATCAAAATCAAGATATTTTTCCACATGGAAAAACCAGTGGAACAAAAATGATAAGAATAATATTTAACATATATATTTTATTAGTAGTAGAAATTTTTAAAACAAATATAATTAATTAAATTTTATTAATTAATAAAATATTCCATAAATTCTAATTTTTTTTATTTGTGTTGGTTTAAGAACCACATTTATTTAATGAAATGGATTTTATTTTATGGTGACTTTGATGGATTTCATACCCACATTCATTTCTAGTCAATTCATTCATACATTAAAAAGGTCAGTGGTCACTGGGACACATCCAGTGACATCTTAGAATATGTGTTGGTTGAGATGATGGGAGATTAGAATACCAAAACCCTTTAATGGTTATTCTTATGTACTTTGGGATACTCTAATAGTTTTTAAAAAAATTCCTGATTCATTCCAAAAACCCAATGCTGTGTTGGTTATCCTCATACCAATGATCTGATTTAGACAATGTGTTTAATGTAAAGCAATATTGATAAAAGAAGTTTCAAATCATTCATGAATTATTTTTTGATGCATTGGTTTTGAAGCTGACTAGTTGAAATCTTTTATATTTATTCCCATATATATATATATATATATTCAGTTTTTAGGAGTTTGGATTGAACCTAAAATAGGAATCCATGATATCCTATTAAACTAAGAATAAAACCCATATATTTTAATGTAATTATTAGAAGTTACACATCAATAAGATAGGCCTGTGATGAAGAAAAATTCATCATGATAATGGGTGATTATTATAGATCTATAATCCCATGTGTATCATTCTCAATTTAAGAAAAAAGTTATAGTATAAGATCAATCACAATGAATGATAGCATAACATGTTATTTGAAAAGTTGTTTTGGGATTACACCGAGGTGGATTCCCATGTTGTTGGAACTATGTAGAGGATATATTCACATGGTAATTTTGTTGTTTGGTTCGGTATTACACCTACTATAACTACAATGTTTCTAAAACTATGAAGAGTTTATCAACTCATGGATATTTGAAGGTTTGGTTAGGATTACATCTATGAGGATACCCGTGTTTTGGATCCCTGAATACTATCTCAACTAGATCATATTGGACGGTTCGGTGTGGGCTTAAACTAATGAGGACACCCATGTTTCTGGAACCTTGAGGTTGATCTACACTATAACACCCCAAGCTTCCATGGTACGTTTTCCTTTGAATAATGCAATGGAGTGCATTGTACGCAACTTCGAGATTCTAACACACCACAACCAATCAAACTAGCCGTTATGAATAATAATACCTACTTTTTGAAATTTTATAAATTCTATCTTGCAAAATGGACTTCATTTTTGGATTCGTAATATCAAAATTAGCCTAGGGTGAAATTTTGGTACTTTTCAGATAACTTTCATATTTTGATGAATAGTGAAAATTACTAAATTTAAATTTAAAACAACTTTTTAAATCAAAATAATTAATAGTGATAAATTATGAATTTGAGTGGTTTTAAAGTATATTTAGAATATACTTTTACCATGTAATACAATGTGGGTCATTGATCATAATTTCACATTTAAACCCGACATAAACAAGTGCCAATCTTTTGATAGTTATTATCTCTTAAAAACACGCTTTTTGTTTTAACAACGGGAATTAATTTTAAATTAAATTATGCAAATTCTGTGTTTTGAATTTGGAAAAATCGATTCCATATTTGGAATCAGGATGTTCAAATTGTGTAAATAGGTAACTTTTATTTTTAGACATTTTGGATAATTACTTCGGTAAATATTTTATTTACCATGGTTAAAGGGTAAATCCGGTAAACAAGGGTTAACAAATAATATTATAAGAATACTAAATTACCCTAAAACGTGTCTTAACCCTATTGGTTGATACATGGTAGACCACGGGCATCTTTGGGTCGATTTTGGGACCCCATGGATCCACTTTTAAGTGATAGGGACACTTTATTTTAATTAAGTTAAAATAAATACAAACATGACACAAGCATATATCTTTTAGAAAAACAATTATTATATAGGGTTATATATGTTGGATTTTAGACTATAAATATTCATTAGAAAGATAAAAAGATTTCATATATAGTGATATTTTATTTATAATTTTAGACATTAAATAAGTTAATTTATTTATGGCACAATGGTGATGCAGTAATTACCATAATAGTGAAAAATTAGAATAATTGATATTATAAATACCGAAATAAATATAATTTGAGACTTTTATTGAATTAAACTAATTTTCTAGGTTAATATGACATATTAGTATTGATATAAGTAACTTTTTTCGAAGTAATAATTCTGTTATGTGATTCACAAAAATCAACTATTGAATAGTGTCAAAATTGACACAAAAGTGTTTTTAAAACAAATATTATATTATTAATTGATATTAAATTCCTAAAAATATAAGGTTCGGCCAAGAGACTTATATCATGATAGTTTTATCATTAATGGACCACTTTGGAGTCTCTTGGATGTATATGTTATGTTTATTAACCATATAATATAAAAATAAAAAGAGACATTGTAAAAGTGAAACTAATTAACTAAGAGTTAATACTTAAAGATAAGTTTAATATAATGACCCAAACCTGTCTAAATTCAATTGGTTGAGTGGTTTTTGACCCATCACCACCTTAACCTTTAAATAATAATCTTTGGAGCTATTAGTCCCGAATATGAATTTATTATAAAATAATATTTCTAGCTTTTCCAAAGGTGCCCCTCACCCCTCTTATAAAAGGGCACTCCTCCTTCTCATTTCTTCACTCCTTCAAAGCCTTTTGGTTCGGCCAAAACCTGCCCAAATACTCTCTCAACTTCCCTCACTACATCCTAGAGACCTTATTTTGATCATAATGCCATCCTAAGTATCCCTTTTGATCAAATCAACAGGAAGAACCCAAAGAAGAGGTAATGTTTTCACCACCCCTTTTCAAGTTCCTTTCTTCTTCCAATTCATCTTTCTTTGTTATTACCATTCTAAAATAATTACTCCAGTATCATATATATTCTATGATATTATTATAAATATGGTACAACCATATTCAGTATTCTATCCACCCTTTGAATAACATGTCACCACACATGCATACGTACGGCTTACCGTCTCCACGTCGTGGTGTAATTGTTATTCACTATATTATAATTTGGATGGGTAAAATAATGATGTGTAACTCATGTAAAAAATAAATATAACATGATAATGATTCTGTATATATGATATACCATCCAATTATATATAATTTTAATATAAAAATAATGATATTGTCCCTTGTGCGTACATACGGACTACCTTCTCCACGAATGCGATGAGATTAATTTTCCATCATATCCGTTCAAGTATAATTATCATTTGATGATTAAAAATAATATTTAAGGACTTGATATCATTCTGGATATTAATAATATACATCCCATTAATAACAAATATTGCTCACATAATAAAGAATATATAGTAAAATGAACCCGTTAACACCCGAAATGACGATAATTCAAAGATATTATTAACAAATCAATTTTAAAAGATCATATATGATATCATATTAATGAATATGATTCTTGTATAATTAAATAACAATTATTTCACCACTATACAGGAGGTTAACATACCGTCGACCAAGGAAAAAGTACAAAGTAAGGGGTTTCTTATCTCACTCTTAATTTTGTGAGAATTCCATTGTTCACCACTTATTTATTGCATGTGGTGTATGTGTACTACCCATGATTATATTCATTGTGTAATATACTTTAATTTATGGGTATTTACGTCATCATTGTATGATCCTTATTTCAGGGGTGCTTGTTTCATATGTTACCAAATCGATAAGGGAATTTGAGATTTCAATTTCCACTCATTCGGATTTACGCATATTTCACTGATTATATTACTCCATGATTATGTGTGGAATCACTATTCATTTGATTATGTCATAATTTCCACTCCCCTTTCTATGGATATAATTTTGATACACAAAATCACTCCATTGATAATTTCCCAAATCATCGATATGAATTTGATAAGAGTAATTTTAACTCATTCCACATTTGTTGAGTTAAACATCCAATTCATTGGTGTTGTTTTTACAAGATTATGTGTGAATGTCCTTTGATTGTTTTAAACTAAATATCCAATCATATTTAGTTTATTTATATTCGTCACACATAACTATGTCGTTAATTTATCCTTAACTTAAGGGTACGGCCTTTATGAGAGATTTCATCGCAACTTAAATTCCATTGAGACTTCATTGTTGTTATACACCTAATCACTTTTATGTGGTGTATATAATGTACTTTGACATAGTATATCATGAATCCCTTTATTCTCATGATATTACAAAGTTTTGATTACCTCAATTATTTATATTCACGTGTCTCTCTTTTGGTTAGAATCTCTAACTAAAATACCATTTTTAAATGTTTTAAAGACTTATTCATCTAAATCTTGATCATTAATGTCCATGTTTTAAAAATGGTTTTAAGGATTTATTTATATGGACATTATAGTTTTAAAATTAAAACTCCTTTTAAAAGTTTCAAATTGGTATGGGACACTTTGATTCAAAAATCTATTTTTAAACGGCTTCTTGACAAATAGAGTGACTTTTAAATGTTTTCAAGAAAAGTGGGATACTTATCTCAAATAGTTTTCATGGTTATTTTCATCTATGTCAATATCATTCATTATTATTGATTGAGGTACAATACAATATTCCATATTGTATCGAATGAGTTATGTTTGACTGTGGATCTGCTATTTTTTATACCATTCATGGTTTGTGGTTAAAGTATTGACATTTCATATGCTAGTTTTAATACGAATGTTTATGTTATGTTTAAACCTGTTCATATGAAGAATGCATTGGACTTAATAAGTGACGGGTGGAGCCCGCTATAGCTCTTCGATGCATCGGTAGGTCTCATGAGACAAACTAGTGACTTGGCACAAGCCCTTGGCAAAATCTTATTTGTAGTCTTGGCACGAGGCATTGTCTATGTGGTTATGATAGTCTGGCATTATGAATTCCATCATTATGAAAGTGGTTATTGATATTGCATGTGATTGTTCGACTAGTAGAATATCCATGTGAATAATTAAATGGCATTATTTAATTTTATCTTTTCCATATTATGCTGAAGTCCATGTTTAAAAGGCTTTTGTTTTAATTATAAATTGCCTTAAGTGTTTATGCTTATCTATGAAAGCTTCTGCTATAATGTTATCCTTACTGAGCATCTGAGCTCACCCCTTTCAATGTTTTATTTTTCCCAGGATTATGAAGAAGTAATTTATGAATGACCTGCAGGGATAGTATGAAGGGATATGAAGACAAGATGTTTTTTTATGTAATGTAAAACATTATGATTGTATCTAGTGTTTCAAAGGCTACTAAACTAATCGGTCTTTCTAGATTTGATCTTTCTTGTGATCATGCCAATGTTATGAAATAATGCACCCACTCTGGGTAACATGGGTCGGGGCGTTACAGTTGGTATCAGAGGAAGTTTAGTACAAACCTTGGAATCTAGATTTAGATAAACTCTTATTAGAGCACGTATACCTAAGATGAAATTTAAGGATTAGTATAGAATAACTTCCTAGAATTTTGGTATTGTAGAGATTTTGTGAGTTTTCCGAGCAATACATCCCTGTCTAGATATGAGCAGGTAGAGGCGGCTCTGGCACAGATGTACCTAGGGGTAAAACCCGAAAACACCGCTTTGAGCTAGACTCGAACAAGAACTGGTGCACTACAACGGGCCTTGCTACACTCTTGGTTACGACACTCCCAGGGGATATGCTTAGGATAATTTACATTTTCTTTACAAACTGATTTTAAGTATTATATATATAATATGAGAGTAAATGACCTTGGTTAATCCTAATGTGTTTTCCAAATTGAGAATATGGTGACATGTTAATCTCTAAATAATTTTATGACAACTGTTACTCACACAATGATTTCTGGTTTTAGTCAATGGCTAGATTCCAAGGAAGTCATAATGACTTTGGGAATGATGTACAAGGTGGGAACGATGGTGGAAATGAGCAACAAAATGGAATGTTGATAGGCGTAAAAGATATCGTCTTTATGCCAAATCAGTTTTCTAAAAATATGATCAACAACATATATATTAACCAACTCCCAGACTCAACAAGGAAGACAAAGGTGATGAATGATAAGAGCTCCAGCAATGGAGACCATGTAGAAAAGAACCCTCAATTTCCATTATGTAGGAAATGTGGAAGGAGACACCCAGGAAAGTGTCTCAATGGGACAAAGAAATACTTTACATGCATGAAGGAAGGACATAAAGTGAAGAATTGCCAAAGAAAAATGAAAAGTACTATGGATGAAGATAAAAATGGTCCCTAGCATCCATTTATAGTCATTTTCCGTAAATATAGGGGACCTGGCCAATACCCAAGTGAATGCCCTATTCTATAGGATATTTTCTTGGTCAAAGAAGAAGCTATGTGGAAATAAATGGTTTGATAAATGTTTAAAAAGTATTAGTGCTCCTTGTTGATGGGTTTACTTTGGAATAATTTTCTCTTGTGTTTGTAACCCTGCATTTTTTCATGTGAGAATGATATTTGAGGAAGAATTATCTCTTCTCTTGTGGATATAGGTATAAATAGCCATTTGGTTTTCTATGATCATTGGGGTTTGAGAGAATTATAATTTATTATAATTTGGGATGAAAATGAAAGGTATGATATAACATTTGTGGTCAAATTATGTTATGGTATTTTGAGGAATTTATCTCATTTTGGTAATATTATATAGTTTTTGAAAAAGGACAACACGCAGACCGCGTGACAACCCGTCGCGTCGGACAAAGATGTGGGAATCGAATCCACAACCAAAGTGCGATTGGGATTTATCGCCTACCACTGGACTACGTGAAGTCCCTGGATAGTGTGACTAATTATTTTTAGTTAAATTATTATATTGATCAATAATAAGTTAATTTGGGTTATTATGTCTTATCAAATGAATACCCTTGGTATTAGAAAATGATTTGGTGAGTAAGTGATAAATGTTTTTTTGGAAGATGTTTTCTTTGTTGGGAACACTATATGACCAAGGAAAATAGAATACTATGGGGTTTCATTTGTGGAGTAATGGTATATTTTTATCTACGTTTTTATTGTGGATTTATAGTGATTTGGGTTATTTATGGAAATGATTAACCTATAATAGATAATATGTGATGAGGTTAATTACTTTTAAGTATGTGACTTTAAGAGTATTTGATGTCATTTGGAGATACAATTTAACATGGGAGACTACATAATCAAATTATTCTATGTTTTGGGTTTCAATATTAGTTTGGATTATATTGAAGGATTTTAAGGACAATTGATTATTGAATGGTATTTATTTAACTTTGGGGTATTGTTGGATTAATTTTTGAAATTAAGATTAGTGTTTATTTCTCTCAAGGAATATCCTTTTGGGGGATCATTAGATCTTGTACTAACCATTTTGGTTTTGATTAATCTCTAAAGACAATGTAAATATATAGTTTATCCTGCATGGATCATGTGATTCTATAGAAGTTTATTCTAGCTCTTCCAGTGTGACCAAGTCTTCTTGAATACTCATCGTTTAAAAATAAATTTGATTTGTGGTGGAAATTTATTAAATAATGAAACTCTACTTAAAAAGTAAGTATATATCTTTATATTCTTAGTCAATATCATAAATTACTTCCTCATCCTTATTTAATGTAACTTAAAACAAAAAAATGTTGTCCATTTACTTTTCCTACTAGGAGATTAATGATCGTTTGTCCCAACTCAAGTTTGTGGTTTTCTTATTGTTAACTTTCTCCTGATCATGATTTATATCCCTCTCCATCAGAACTTGACACTTAGTTTATCATCCATATCCATGTTTTCCAACCTAGAATCCTACTATGGGTTATCTTGGGTGACCTTTATACCTCTCTTTCTTTCTTTTAAAGTAATAGTTTTATTGACTCTTTTTCCGATTGGGGAATTTACATTATATAGCCCAATTTTAAAAATTGTGAGGAAGCAATTTACTGAAGGAGGGGTGAATGTAACACCCCAAGCTTCCACGGTACGTTTTCCTTTGAATAATGCAATGGCGTGCATTGTACGCAACTTCGAGATTCTAACACACCACAACCAATCAAACTAGCCGTTATGAATAGTAATAACTACTTTTTAAAATTTTATAAATTAAATCTCTCAAAATGGACTTAATTTTTGGATTTGGAATATCAATATTATCCTAGGGTGACATTTTGGTACTTTTCGGATAACTTTCATATTTTGATGAATAGTGAAAATTACTAAATTTTAATTAAAAACAACTTTTTTAATCAAAATAATTAATAGTGATAAATTATGAATTTGAGTGGCATTAAAGTATATTTAGAATATATTTTTACCATTTAATACAATGTGGGTAATTGAACATAATTTCACATTTAAACCAGACATAAACAAGTGCCAATCTTTTGATAGTTATTATCTCTTAAAAACACCATTTTTGTTTTAACAACGGGATTAATTTTAAATTAATTTTTTCCAGTTCTGTGTTTTGAATTTGGAAAAATGGATTCCATATTTGGAATCAGGATGTTCAAATTGTGTAAATATGTAACTTTTATTTTTAGACATTTTGGATAATTACTTCGGTAAATATTTTTTTTACCGTGGTTAAAGGGTAAATCCGGTAAACAAGGGTTAAACAATAATATTATAATAATACTAAATTAACCTAAAACGTGTCGTAAACTTATTTGTTGATACATGGTTGACCATGGGCATCTTTTGGTCAATTTGTGGACCCCATGGATCCACTTGTAAGTGATAGGGACACTTAATTTTAATTAAGTTAAAATAAATACAAAAATGACACAAGCATATATCTTTTAGAAAAACAATTAATAAATAGGGTTATATATGTTGGATTTTAGACTATAAATATTAATGAGAAAGATAAAACGATTTAATACATAATAATATTTTATTTATAATTTTTAGACATTAAATAAGTTAATTTATTTAAGACACAATGGTGATGCAGTAATTACCATAATAGTGAAAAATTAGAATAATTGATATTATAAATACCCAAATAAATATAATTTGAGACTTTAATTGAATTAAACTAATTTTCTAGGTTCATATGACATATTAGGATTGATTTAAGTAACTTTTTTAGAAGTAATCATTCTGTTATGTGTTTCAAAAAAATCAACTATTGAATAGTGTCAAAATTGACATAAAAGAGTTTTTAAAACAAATATTATATTATTAATTGATATTAAATTCCTAAAAATCTATGGTTCGGAAAAGAGACTTATATCATGATATTTGTATCATTACTGGACCACTTGGGGGTCTCTTGGATGTATATGGTATGTTTATTAACCATATAATATAAAAATACAAAGAGACAATGTAAAAGTGAAACTAATTAACTAAGAGTTAATACTTAAAGATAAGGTTAATATAATGACCCAAACCTATCTAAATTCTATTGGTTGAGTGGTTTTAGACCCATAACCACCTTAACCTTTAAATAATCAACTTTGGAGCCATTAGAAACCGAATATGAATTTATTATAAAATAATATATCTAGCCTTTCCAAAGGTGCCCCTCACCCCTCTTATAAAAGGGCACTCATCCTTATCATTTCTTCACTCCTTAAAAGCCTTTTGGTTAGGCCAAACCCTGCAAAAATACTCTCTCAACTTCTCTCACTACAACCTAGAGACCTTAGTTTGATCAGAAAGCCATCCTATGGAGCCCTTTTGATCAAATCAAAAGGCATAACCTGAAGAAGAGGTAATGTTTTCACCACCCCTTTTCAAGTTCTTTTCTTCTTCCACTTCTTATTTCTTTGTTATTACCATTCTAAAATAATTACTCCAGTATAATATATATTCTTTGATGTTATTATAAATATGGTTCAACCATATTCAGTATTCTATCCACCCTTTGAATAACATGTCACCACACGTGCGTACGTACGGCTTACCGTCTCCACGTCGTGGTGTAATTGTTATTCAATATATTATTATTTGTATGGGTAAAATAATGATGTGTAACTCATGTAAATAATAAATATAAAATAGTAATGATTCTGTATATAAGATATACCATCCAATTATATATTATTTTAATATCAAAAGAATGATATTGTCGCTCATGTGTACATACGGACTACCTTCTCCACGAACGCGATGAGATTCATTTTCCATCGTATCCATTCAAGTATAATTCTCATTTGATGATTAAAAATAATATTGAAGGACTTTATATCATTCTGTATATGAATAATATACATCCCATTAATAAAAAATATGGCTCACATAATAAAGAATATAAAGTAAAATGAACCTGTTAACACCCGAAATGACGATAATTCTAAGATATTATTAACAAATCAATGTTAAAAGATCATATATGATATCATATTAATGAATATTATTCTTGTATAATTAAATAACAATTATTTCACCATTATATAGGAGGTTAACCTACCGTCGACCAAGGAAAAAGTACAAAGTAAGGGGTTTCTTATCTCACTCTTAAATTCGTGAGAATTCCATTGTTCACCACTTATTTATTGCATGTGGTGTATGTGTACTACCCATGATTGTATTCATTGTGTAATATACTTTAATTTATTGGTATTTACATCATCATTGTATGATCCTTCTCTCATGGGTGCATGTTTCATAAGTTACCAAATCGATAAGGGAATTTGAGATTTCAATTTCTGCTCATTCGGATTTACGCATATTTCATTGATTATATTACTCCAAGATTATGTGTGGAATCACTATTCATTTGATTATGTCATAATTTCCACTCCCCTTCTTGTGGATATAATTTTGATACACATAATCACTCCATTGATAATTTCTCATATCATCGATATGAATTTGATAAGAGTAATTTTAACTCATTCTCCATTTGTTGAGTTAAACATCCAATTAATTGGGGTTGTTTTTACAAGATTATGTTTCAATGTCCTTTGATTGTTTTAAAATAAATATCCAATCATATTTAGTTTATTTATATTTGTCACACATAACTATGTCGTTGATTTATCCTTGACCTAAGGGTACGGCCTTTATGAGAGATTTCATCCCAACTTAAATTCCATTGAGACTTCTTTGTTGTTATACACCTAATCACTTTTATGTGGTGTATATAATGTAATTTGACATAGTATATCATGAATCCCTTTATTCTCATGATATTACAATGTTTTGATTACCTCAATTATTTATATTTATGTGTCTCTCTTTTGGTTAGAATCTCTAACTAAAATACCATTTTTAAATGTTTTAAAGACTTATTCATCTAAATCTTGCTCATTAATGTCCATGTTTTAAAAATGGTTTTAAGGATTTATTTATATGGAAATTAAAGTTTTAAAATTAAAACTCCTTTTAAAAGATTCAAAGTGGTATGGGACACTTTGATTCAAAAATCTATTTTTAAACGGCTTGTTGACAAATAGAGTGACTTTTAAATGTTTTCAAGAAAAGGGGGATACTTATCTCAAATAGTTTTGATGGTTATTTTCATCTATATCAATATCATTCATTATTATGTATTTAGGTACAATACAATCTTCCATATTGTATTGAATGAGTTATGTTTGACTGTGGATGTACTATTTTTTATACCATTCATGGTTTGTGGTTAAAGTATTGACATTTCGTATGCTAGTTTTAATACGAATGTTTATGTTATGTTTAAACCTGTTCATATGAGGAATGAATTGGACTCAATAAGTGACAGGTGGAGCCCACTATAGCTCCTCTATGCATCGGTAGATCTCATGAGGCAAACTAGTGTCTTGGCACAAGGCCTTGGAAAAATCTGTTTTGTAGTCTTGGAACGAGGCCTTGGCTATGTGGTTATGATAGTCTGGCATTATGCATTCCATCATTATGAAAGTGGTTATTGATATTGCATGTGATTATTTGACTAGTATAATATCAATGTGAATAAATAAATTGAATTATATTATTTTATCTTTGCCATATTATGCTGAAGTCCAAGTTTAAAATGCTTTTGTTTTAATTATAAATTGCCTTAAGTGTTTATGATTATGTATGAAAGCTTCTGATATAATGTTATCCTTACTGAACATCTGAGCTCACCCCTTTCAATGTTTTATTTTTCCTAGGATTATGATGAAGTAATTTATGAATGACCTACAGGGATAGTATGAGGGGATATGAAGACAAGATGTTTTTTATGTAATGTAAAACTTTATGATTGTATCTAGTGTTTCCAAGGCTACTAAACTAATTGGTATTTCGAGATTAGATCATTCTTGTGATCATGCCAATGTTATGTAATAATGAACCAACTCTAGGTAACTTGGGTCGGGGCATTACATAAACTCATTGTTATTTGGAGTATTTGATGGGGTTTAAATCAAGGACGATGCCCATGTTTTCTGAACCATGAGGAGTATCTTGACTCAATGATATTTTATGGTTTGGTTAGGGTTTAAACCTAGAAGTATTCTAGTGTATATGGATTCATGGATAATTTAATTTTTTATTAGAGGAAAAACATAGGAGGATTCCAATGTTTCTAGAAACAAGAGAGGTAATCTAGGACTTGATTTTTTGATGGTTTAGTTGGGGATTACACATAGGAGCATTCCCATGTTTCTAAAACCATTGTACCTTGATTAATTTGGATTTGAAGATTTTGTTTGGGCTTATACCTTTTAGGATGTACATGGTTCTTAAATATTGAGTTGCATCTCAACTCTTGGGGATTTGATGGTATGTTTGGGGATTACACCTAGGAGAATTCCAATGATTCTATGACATTGAGGAGTATTTCGAGTCATTGTAATTTCATTTTTCTAGAGCTTTAACCTAGTAGTATGCCGGTATGTTGGGATGCATTAGAAGTATCTCGAATCAAGGTGATTTAGATGATTTTTTGGGGAAAATACGAAGTAAGATGCCCATGTCTTTGGAATATAGAGGATTATCTAGAGTAACTGAGATTTGAATGTTTGGATTACTCTTAAACATCGAATGATTCTTATGTTTCAAGAACCATGTGAGGTATCTGAATTCATGATGCTTTAAAGGTTTGTGATGCTATTAATCTTTAGAGGTTGTCCTTTTTTTAGAACCATGAAGAGTGTCTCAACTCATAGATATTTGATGGTTTCTTTGGGGATTCTATATAGAAGGATTAATGTGTTTCAACAACCAAGATACATATCTCGACTCCTAGATATTTGAATTTTTTTGGGGATTACAGATGAGGGGATGTCCATTTTAGAGAAGCATGAGTTGGATCATGACTCATGGAAATTTCAAGGTTTTTTTTGTGGGATTACACCATTGTGGATGCCCATTTTTTAGAACCTTGAGGATTATGTCGACTCCTAGAGATTTAATTTCATGGTTGGGGATTACACCTAGGAGGATGCCCATATTTCTAGAACCATGGGGAGTATCTCTACACATGTTGACTTAGAGGTTATATTATGTATTATACCTTGGATGATTCCCATTTTTCAAGAACCATGATGAGTATCTTGACTCATGGTGTTTTAATGGTTTTTTGGGTTAAACCATGGAGGATTCCAATGTTTTGGAAACCATGAAGAGGATCCTGACTCATGGTGATTTAGAGTATTGTTTGTAGTATTCCCCATGGAATGTTCCCTTCTTTCAGAAACCTTGGAGAGGATTTGTACTCATGGTTATTTTAATGTTTGGTTGGGGTTTACACATAGGAGGATGCCCATGTGTCTTGAACCATAAGGAGTGTCTTGACTTATAGATATTAAAATAATGGTTGGTGATTACTCCTAGGATGATTCCCATGTTTCTATAACCATGAGGAGTTTCTTAAATCATCCTTATTTAGTTTGTTTAGGGATTATGCCTAGGTGGATTCCCATGTTTCATTTTCCCCCAGGTCTACACAAAAGATTTGGAAGGTAGATTGTCAATATTGGGTCTTACACCTCTTAGGTGGCCCATATCTGTGAAATTATTTCAATACTAGGTGTATAATGAATGAATTTATTTGTATATATGAGACTTGGGTGAATTGTTCCAGATTTGTAGTGTGGGAAAAATATTATTATTCTACGGGAGGGTGAGTTTCATAGACCATGTAATTGGGAAAAATAGGTTCCAAGACCTATTGGGGGAACGAAAGGGTTCTTATCCCATTATAGAGGGCTAGAGGAGGCTATTTGCCCAAATGAGAGATTAGTGAGTTTTTTAGCTCTGGTGAGGGATTTGCTAAAGAAATTATCCCATGTGAGGGATAACGAAGGTGATTATACAAAGTGTGAGCATAGATATGGTTTTTATCCTTAGTTAGATCTATAATAGTTTCTCAGCCCAATTGAGATATTTTCTAAGGTTCATATCCCTTGTTAGGGATTGTGAAGGAGCTTATCCCATGTGGGATATGTAGTGAAAAATATAATCCCATAGGTGGGGAAAAAAGTGACTTTTCACAATTTAGGGATTACTACTCCACATAGGTTCTACACATAGGTATTGTGAATAAGTGCTTCCCAAAGGTTCTTCCCACATGTTATACACATTGGTGATCTGTAGAGGTGCTCCATGTAGGTCCTCTATATAGGCGATCCATTTATGTCCTCTGCATAGGTCCTCCAAGGATGCTGGAAGTGGTTCCTCGTGAAAATAATTGATGTTATAGACCATTGAAACTCAATTAACCATAATTAGGATTTTTTACCTCTTATTTTAAATAATGATGATCTAAATTATGGTATGGATAAATTCGGAGAGATAATTGTTTGAATGTAATGTTGAGCTATCTCTCAGTCTTCCAAACACTCCAAATGAGGTTACCAAGGGGTCAAATTATATGAAATTATAGGATCCTAGGAAAAGCAAAGAAAATATGAAAGTCCTCATCATAGGTCCTAAACAATATTCCTATATGGATTTCCTTCACATAGGTGATACATGATGGTGCTCTATTTAGGTGGTCTGCATAGGTCCTCCATATAGGAGCTCTGTGCGGGTGCTCTATGCCGGTTTACTACATGAGTTAATCATTCGAGGATCACATCATTTTATTGGTTTTTAAATTTGGGCTCTATGACCTATCACATTGATTCATAATAATATAACTACTCCCATGGTTGTTTTATGATGTCAATAAGTACTTATATGGCCATAAAAATGTCATTTTTTTAATAAATGTTTTTTTATAACTTTTGAAATCTGTGACCTACTCCCTTGGGTTGTGTGAAGTATTGATACAAATGGAAATAAAACAATATCATTCCATCATAGAGACAAATTTTTACTCAAAATTTGAAATATATCTTTCTATATCTGGATAATATTACCGGTCATGTTGAAATTTTCATGAAATTAATTTTTTGGTGCCATCAAATCATCCCAACTAGAATTGGGTTCCTTCAAACAGGAAATAATTTTTTCTAAGGAAAATATAGGGAATCTTGATGAATTCCAAAATAATATAGTTTGATTTGGATCCTTATTACAACTTCTAGGATTAATTAAAGAAGGATAATCTCAACATAGTGATTTTTTAAGTCCCCATGAGGATACTATCAACTCACAAATTTTGGAATACCAAGAGGAGAAATTTACATAGGGTATTTCAGTTGCAAATATGTGAAAACTCAACTAAAGGATTGAATATAATAATTCACTAATGGACAAGATTATAGAATAGAAAAAGAAGTGGAAAAAGTTAACTTATATTTAGATCCAAAATAGGATATCATGTGTCGCTATATAACCCTTGAGAAAATGAACCAAGCCACACATTATTCTTAAGAAGGTATTCGTTTGTAGATCAAGCTAGTACATAGAGGGATAAAATAATCAACATAGGTTCAATGATGAATACCTATATGACAGAATTTTCTTTATAGTTAAATATATTATTTAGAAGATGGTATATCTTCACATTAATGTGGAATCATGGGAAACATCCTATTTTTCAATTCGGATGTTTCATGGATTTGAATCTCAGGCCAAATTTTAGGCCACATAGTGTAGGTCACTATACAGATTAAGGAAATGTAGGATATACTATATATAATGATTTTTTACTCATAAAAGCGGGGATATTTTACTCACATATAGGTATTTGGGAATGTGGAAGAAAAAAGGCGTGCACTAATTTTTTCATTGTTCAGTGAACCAACCGAGCACAAATAACGTTTTTAGGGCCGACAATTGGTCCCAATGAACATTGTATATTTTTTTGACCCTATCATTTTCCTATGACATTAACGGGGATTATTAGTTGGAATGTACTCATATTTCACTCAAACCACCCTTTTTAAGTTTTCAACATGAAATGTTTCATTCATTATCTTTTTTATCCAAATAATCATTCATTTATAGGTTCTGTTGCGTAAAAGCCTACAACCTAAGACATGAATTTTTCCAAAGGATATTTTTTATTAGTCTAGAAGAGATATGAATTCGCCTCTTCCCATTGTTAGTTTATAGTATTGAATGATAGACCATGAAGGGATATAATTTAAGGATATAAACCTTTGATCAATTCAATCTGAGATTTAGGGTTGCACATATTGGAGAAACGTTTGTTCATGGTTATGGTTACACAACCTATAACAATTATTTGTGGATGGTCCTATGATTAAAATACCAATCACACTATATATCTCATCATAATTAAATTCAATCAATATTTTGTTTTTTGAAGTGTTGTGGAAAATTTCCATTATCATAATGTAAGGATCCTATCATGGGGTGGGACCTGAGCATTCAATAATTTTAATGCCCTGTATAAAAGAAGCTCGTTTCATGGAGGGGTGATAGAAATATAATGTTTGGGGATTACACTGATGGGATAACCATATTCTTGTAAGCAGTATCAATGATGTGAATAGTACTTATTATTAATATCATCCCTTGTTATGGGGTATCATCCCATAATATTCATACATGGGTAATAAAACATTAAATGAAGAAAGAAAATATACAATCTATTAATATATGTCGAGGATGTATTCATGTTTTTTGAGGTCGCATAATGAGGACCATGATTCATCCCTTTTATGGTAATGTGATAAAAACTATTCCACATGGTTTAACATCCCATTTTAGGAATGAGGACCCTTGATGTTTTACACATTGAAGTGATGAAGTTATTATTTGGTTTATGTAACACCCCAAGCTTCCACGGTACGATTCTCTTTGAATAATACAGCAGTGTGTGTTGTACGCAACTTCAAGATTCCAACACACTACGACCAATCAAAGTAGCCATTATGAATAGTAATATCCACTTTTGAAATTTTATAAATTTTATCTCTCAATATAGACTTCATTATTGGTTTCTGAATATCGAAATTAGCCTAGGGTAAAATTTTGGAAGTTTTCGGATAACTTTTAGATTTTTGATGAATAGTGAAAATTACTAAATTTTAATTAAAAACAACTTTTTCAATCGAAATAATTAATAGTGATAAAATATGAATTTAAGTGGTTTTAAAGTATATTTAGAATGTATTTTTACCATTTAATACAATGATGGTCATTGTACATAATTTCACAATTAAACCGGACATAAACAAGTGTCAATCTTTTGATAATTATTATCTCTTAAAAACACGCTTTTTGTTTTAATAATGAGAATTAATTTTAAATTAATTTCTACAACTTCTGTGTTTTGAATTTGGAAAAATGGATTCCATATTTTGAATCAAGATTTCCAAATTGTGTAAATGGGTAAAGTTTATTTTTATACATTTGAATAATTACTTCAGTAAATATTTTATTTACCATGGTTAATGGGTAAATCCGGTAAATAAGGGTAAAAAAATAATATTATAATAATAATAAGTCACCCTAAAACGTGTCCTAATCTTATTGGTAGATACATGTCCGACCATGGGCATCTATTGGTCGATTTTGGGACCACATGGATCCACTTTTATGTGATAAGGACACTTTATATTAATTAAGTTAAAATAAATACAAAAAATGATATAAGCTTATATCTTTTAGCAAAACAATTTTTACATATGGTTATATAGGTTGGATTTTCAACTATAAATATTAATTATAAATAAAAAAATCTTTCATACATAATGGTAGTTTATTTCTAATTTTTATACATTTAATAATTAATATTTTTTATGACACAATAATGATGCAGTATTTTCCTTATTAATGAAAAAATATAATAATTTGTATTATAAATGTTAAAATAAATATAATTTGAAAGTTTTGATGACATCCATGAATCTTACTGGTTAATATGACATTATAGAGTTGAGTAAATGAATTTGGTTCGAGTTAATAATGTTTTTAATACTTTAACAAAAATCAATTATTGAATAGTGTCAAAATTGACATAAACGAGTTTTTAAAAAGAAATATTATATAATTAATTTATATTCTATTACTAAAAGTCTAAGGATCATCCAAAGTTCTAATATAATGATATTTGTATCATTAATGTACCACTTGGGGGTCTCTTGTATGTATATAGTATTTTTATTAACTATATAATATAAAATACAAAGTGACATGGTAAATGTCAAACTAATTAACTATGTGTTAAAAATAAATGATATGGTTAATATAATGACCCAAACCTGTCTAAATTCTATTGATTGAAATTATTTTGACCCATACGCACCTTATAATTTGAATAATACATGTAGGAGCCATTATAAACCGAATATTAATTTATTATAAAATAATATTTCTAGCTTTTCCAAAGGTGCCCCTCCCCCCTCTTATAAAAAGGAACTCCCCCTTCTCACAAATTCACACAGTCGAAGCCTTTTGTCTCATCCAACCCCTGAAACAATACTCTATCAACATCCCTCAATTAAACCTAGAGGCCTTAGTTTGATCATAAATTCAACCTAAGGATCCCTTGTGATCAAATCAAAAGTAAGAACCCGAAGAAGAGGTAATGTTTTCACCACCCTCTTTCAAGTTCCTTTCTTCTTCCACTTCTTCATTCTTTGTTATTACCATCATAAAATAATAAATTCAGCTTCTTATATATACTGTGATGTTATTATAAATATGGTACAACCATATTCAGTATTCTACCCATCTTTAAATGACATGTCACCGTACGTGTGTACGTATGGCTTACCGTCTCCACGTCGTGGTGTAATTGTTATTCAAAACATTATTATTTAGATGGGTATAATAATGATGTGTAATTCATGTAAATAATAAATATAACATGATAATTATTCTTTATATATGATATACCATCCAATTTTATATTATTTTAATATAAAAAGAATGATATTGTCGCTCGTGCGTACGTACGGACTACCGTCTCCACGAACGCGATGAGATTCATTCCCCATCGTATCCATTCAAGACTAATTCTAATTTGACGATTAAAAATAATGTTTAAGGACTTGATATCATTCTGGATATGAATAATATACAACCTCTCTATAAAAAACATGGCTTATGTAACAAAACATATAAAATAAAACGGGTAAGTTAACACCGAAAAAATGATAATACTAAGATATTATTAACAAATCAATGTTAAAAGATCATATATGATATCATATTAATGTATATGATTATTGTATAATTTAATAACAATTATTTCACCATTATACAGGAGGTTAACCTACCATCAACCAAGGAAAAGTACAAGGTAAGGGGTTTTCATGTAAATCCTTATTCCCATGATATTCGTACCATATTGCCACTATTACCTTTTGTATGGTGTATGTACTACCCATAATTGTATTCTTTGTGTAATACACATTAATTTATGTGTATCTACATATTCATTGTATGATACCTCTTTTATGGGGTGTATGTTTTGTAAGTTACCAAATTGGTAAGGGTTTATTTCACAATCTCTTCATTATCCGAGGTTGTTTATAAGTAATTATCTACTGGGACCTCTTTATCATCCACATCCAAGTTTCTTAAAAATTTATTTCAAAACATTCTTACTATTTTACAGAATATGGTTTAAAGTCATTTATACCCTTGTTTTAATTTTTATAAGAAGTTTATAACGGAATCTTTCCGTCGTTTTCCAAATAAGGACCTTTTTAACCTTTTCAACAGAATAAAGGTAAGAATGTTTTTTTAACTTATACGATGGGTGAGGCTATTTTTCGACATTATAAAATCGTTGAAGCTTCCCTTACAAGTTTATATGAATATTTTCAAAGTAAATGTTTTATTTTATAATTATGTGACCTTTAAATGATTTCAAAAAAAGAGATAATTCTCTCAAATAGTTTTGATTTCTTCTATATCAACATCCTTTGATAAATTTTAAACTTGTTTGAAGTTGATTTATTATAATACAATCTTCCATGTTGTATTGAATGAGTAATGATATGTATGACTATGGATGTTCTATTTTTATACCATTCATGGTTTTTGGTTAATGTAATGGCATTTCGTATACTAGTTTTAATACGAATGTTTATGTTATATTTCATCCTCTTCTTAAGATGAATGTGTTGGACTAGTTTGTTCCGGGTTGGGGACTGGTAAAAGAAAGCCCTCCGGGTTGGTGTCTGGTTATTAGAGGCACTCCGGGTTGATGTCTGGTTATTAGAGGCACTCCGGGTTTGTGTCCGGTTATTAGAGGAACTCCGGGTTGGAGTCCGGTTATAGAGGCCCTCAGAGATGGAGTCCGGTTACAGAGGCTCTTCAGGTTGGGTTCCGGTTACAGTTATCCCTAAGGTCTTGGCACGAGGCCTTGACAGAGAAATTAAAGTTCAGAATTATGAATTCCATCATTATGAAAGTGGTTATTGATATTGCATGTGATTATATGAATAGTTTAATATTCATGTGAATAAGTAAATGGCATTGTTTCATTTTATCTTTTCCATATTATTCTGAAGATCATGTATAAAAGGATTTTGTTTTATTTATACATTTCCTTAAAGTTAATGTTTATTTATGAAAGTTTCCGCTATATTTTTATCCTTACTGAGCATCTGAGCTCACCCCTTTCTGTGTTTTATTTTTCCCAGGATTCCAATAAGTGTATTGTGATTGATATGTAGGGTTAATCCAAGGGAATAATGGAATTCATAAAGGATTATTTATGTTGTTTTATATATTTTAATGTGTAATGTAACATTAATGTATGTAATCTATTTTCCAAGCCCGTTAAACCGTTCGGTCCTTCGGGACTTGATTCCTTGTAATCATGCCAATGTATTAAAATAATGCACCGACTCTGGGTAACTGGGGTCAGGGCGTTATAGTTGGTATCAGAAGAAGTTTAGCAATAACCTAGGAAGCTATATTTAGATAAACTCTGATTAGATTACATATCCCTAAGATAAACATTGAGGATTAGTAGAGAATAACTTCATAGAATTTTGATATTATAGAGATTTTGTGAGTTTTCCGAGCAATACATCCATGTCTGGATACGAGCTGGTAGAGACGGCTCTGGCATAGATGTACCTAGGGGTAAAATGCGAAAACACCACTTTGAGCTAGACTGGAACGGGAACTGGTGCACGATAATGGGCCTTTCTGTACTCTTGGTTACAACACTCCCGGGGGATATGCTTAGGATAATTCCCATTTTCATTACAAACAATTGTGAAGGGTTTATGAGTATATACTTCCTTAGAGAAGACCTTTTTATGATTATGGATTATATCCATAAACTGTTTAATTTATGTTAAGCATTTAAAAATTTGGGATTAGGTATTTATATTCATAAACTAATCTAGTGTACGCCATTGTTTAGAATTGGTGCCTAGTAGAATGAATGAGAACTCCAACAACACGTATGATCCAAGAGTAAGAATGATCATATCTTTCATAGTATTAATACAATATTTAGAAGGGAAATAGTATCCCACGTATTATCATCATATAAAGAGATAGTATCATTTGTTGATAAGATAAGTAAATAATTCTTGGAGTCATATGTCTTTGAACGGAATCCAGAGAAGAAAAGGATGGTAGTGAGAAAGACAAATAAAGGGAAGAAGGTAAAGAAGGATGTTCCCATATGTTAAAACTATGCAAAGA
Source organism: Viscum album (assembly GCA_963277665.1). Lineage (NCBI taxonomy): Eukaryota > Viridiplantae > Streptophyta > Magnoliopsida > Santalales > Viscaceae > Viscum > Viscum album. The sequence continues at coordinate 370,801,444 of OY728130.1, read as the reverse complement.
ATCACCTTGGAAAATTCTTGAAGGGAATGGGAGTATGTTATAAGTATAGAGAAAAATGACACCATGTACGTGGCTGCAAGTGTAAGAAAAAGGTTTCCAATGTACAATGGTTCATCTGCAAGGAGTTTGGACACTACGGGAACCAATGTCCAAATCATCAGAGTATTCCCCAAATGATGCTATTGGATAATAAAAAAGTTGTGATACTACCACAGATGAAGAGGAATAATTAGAGTTCTTATGTTGTTATTAGAGAATTATGTCATTTGAGTGTTGTATCAACAATGTACTAGTAAAAATAATTATGGAGTATATAAGGATTATACTACAATACTATTTCATTAAGGACTTGAGATTGTGTGGAACCAAGAAAAGTGACTCAATAGTAGGTTATATTTTTGGAAAATATATGGTTGAGAGAAAGATAAACCATAATATGGTTCGGATATCGAGGTAGTGATTTTGGAATAATACATGATTGATTTGGATTAATTATATTGGATATTCTTGGTTACCTTGATACCGATTAAGGATTTTTATATTCCATCATTGTTGGAGTTTACAACATTTTTGGGTAGAAAGAGTATATCTAGTATTCAATAAGGAATAAGGGATCATGAATATAATCAATAAGGTTTTATGGTAATTAAGGATGATACCATGTTTTAAAATAATACATGGTGAAGGTATTTACATGTTATTAATGGAAAGAAGGATCTTCATTGTGTTTAACTTCCTTATAAATTTTGGACTGTGAGTTTGGATAGTATTATTTTAGATAAGTCTAAAGGTTGGAATGGATTTAGTTTGAAAGGTTATTTTTTGGATTTTTATAAAAGGACAACACACAGACCGTGTGACAACCCGTCGCGTCGAACAAAGCTGCGGGAATAGAACCCACAACCATAGTACGATTGTGATATATCACCTACGATTGGACTACGTAAAATCCCTGGATTTTATAATGTAGTTTCTTTATTAAATGGGTCTGATATGTGAATTATAAATTCATTATATTTGGAACCCTATAAGATTATGATAAATAGAGTATTTTTGAGTTGTATTATGTTTTGTAGTGAAAGATGAGTTTGTGGTAGAAATTTATTAATAGATAATACTCTAATTATAAAGTAAGTATATCTCCTTATGATCTTATCCAATCTCATAAATAAATTCCTCAACATTAAGAAAAGGAACTTAGAACAAAAATGTTTTCCTAGATGGTACCTTAGATCATCACAAATTTATGGCTTTGGAATTATTGGCCATTTCATAGCCATGTTCTCTACCACTCTCTATCAGATGTTGATGGTTATATTTCTCTTCCATATATATATATTCTTACATGGAACCCTAGAATGTGTTATTTTCAGTAACCTTCATACATATCACACTTTATTTTAAATAGAGGCCTCATTAATCCATTTTCAATGTGGGATTTCATCTAAGATATTTTGAAATGTCAACCCCAAGTTTCCAATAGCGAGCATAAATTGCGAGGACGCAATTTATTGAAGGAGGGGAGAATGTAACACCCCAAGCTTCCATAGTATGATTCTCTTTGAATAATACAGTAGCGTTTGTTGTACGCAACTTCAAGATTCTAACACACTACGACCAATCAAAGTAGTCGTTATGAATAGTAATACCCACTTATTTAAATTTTATAAATTTTATCTCTCAAAATGGACTTCATTTTTGGTTTCGGAATATCGAAATGAGCCTAGGGTAAAGTTTTGGAACTTTTCAGATAACATTTATATTTTGATGAATTTTGAAAATTACTATATTTTAATGAAAACAACTTTTTTAATTGAAATAATTAATAGTGATAAAATATGAATTTAATTGGATTTAAAGTATATTTAGAAATAATTTTTACCATTTAATACAATTTTGGTCATTGGACATAATTTCACAATTAAACCGGACATAAACAAGTGTCAATCTTTTGATAGTTATTATATATTTAAAACACGCTTTTTGTTTTAACAACAAGAACTAATTTTAAATTAATTTCTACCACTTCTATATTTTCAATTTTGGAAAATGGATTCCATATTTTGAATCAGGATTTCAAAATTGTGTAAATAGGTAAATTATATTTTTAAACATTTTCAATACTTTGGTAAATATTTTATTTACCATTGTTAAAGGGTAAATCCTGTAAATAAGGGTAAAACAAATAATATTATAATAATAATAATTTACTCTAAAACCTGCCCTAATCTAATTGGTGGATAAATTTCCGGCCATGTGAATCTTTTGGTCCATTTAGGGACCCCATGGATCCTATTGTAAGTGATAAGGACACTTTATATTAATTAAGTTAAAATAAATACTAAAATGACATAAGCATATATCTTTTAGGAAAATAATTTTTTACATAGGGTTATATATGTTGGATTTTCGACTATAAATATTAATTATAAATACAAAAATATTTCCTACATAAGGGTAGCTTATTTATAATTTTTAGACCTTTAATAATTAATATTATTTATGACACAATAATGATGCAGTAGTTTCGTTATTAATGAAAGAATCAAATAATTGGTATTATAAATGTTAAAATAAATATAATTTGAATGTTTTGATGACATACATGAATTTAATTGGTTAATATGACATTATTGGATTTCTTAAATGAATTTTTTTTCTAATTAATAATGTTTTTAGGATTTTAACAAAAATAAATTATTGAATAGTGTCAAAATTGATATAAATGAGTTTTAAAACAAATATTATATTATTAATTGATATTATATTCCTAAAAATCTAAGGTTCGGCCAAAGGACTTATATAATGATAGGTGTAGGATTAATGGACCCCTTTGGGGTCTCTTGGGTGTATATAGTATGTTTATTAACTATATAATATAAAATACAATGTGACATGGTAAATGTCAAACTAATTAAATAAGAGTTAAAACTAGAAAATAAGGTTAATATAATGATCCAAACCTGTCTAAATTCAATTTGTTGAAAGTATTTGGACCCATAGACACCTTATAATTTTAGTAATCCACTTTGGATCCATTAGAAACTGAATAATAATTTATTATAAAATAATATACCAAGTTTTTCCAAAGGATCCCCTCACCCCTCTTATAAAAAGCACTCCCCCTTCTCACTAATTCACACATTCAAAGCCTTTTGACTCGGCCAACCCCTACCCAAATACTCTCTCAACATACCTCACTTCAACCTAGAGGCCTTAGTTTGATCATAAAGCCAACCTAGGTATCCCTTGTGATCAAATCAAAAGGAAGAACCCGAAGAAGAGGAAATATTTTCACCACCCTCTTCCAAGTTCCATTCTTCTTTCACTTATTCTTTCTTTGTTATTACCATTATAAATTAATAAATCCAGTATATCATATATACTATGATTTTATTATAAATATGGTACAACCATATTCAGTATTCTATCCATTCTTTTAATGAAATGTCACCATACGTGCGTACGTACTACTTACTGTCTCCATGTCGTGGTGTAATTGTTATTAAAAACATTATTATTTGGATGGGTATAATAATTATGTGTAATTAGTTAAAATAATAAATATATCATGATAATGATTCTGTATATATGATATAACATCCAATTATATATTATTTTAATATCAAAATAATGATATTGTCGCTCGTGCATACGTACGGACTACCGTCTCCACGAACACGATGAGATTCATTCCCCATCGTATCCATTCGAGACTAATTATCATTTGATGATTAAAAATAATTCTTAAGGACTATATATGATTATGGATATGAATAAGATACCAAATATCCATAAAAAACATGGCTTATGTAACAAAACATATAAAATAAAATGAGTAAGTTAACACCAGAAACAACGATAATACTAAGATATTATTAACAAATCAATGTTAAAAGATCATATATGATATCATATTAATGTATATGATTCTTTTATAATTTAATGAAAATTATTTTACCATTATAAAAGAGGTTAAACTACCCTCAACCATGGAAATGTACAAGTTAGGGGGCTTTCATCTCACTCCTTATTCCCGTGAGATTCATACCATATTGCCATTATTACCTTTTGTGTGGCGTATGTACTACCCATAATTGTATTCGATGTGTAATACACTTTAATTTATATGTATCTACATATTAATTATATGATACCTATTTCATGGGATGTATTTTTTGTAAGTTACCAAATTGGGAAGGGTTTATTTCACAATCTCTTCATTATCTGAGGTTGTTTATACATAATTATCTACTGTGACCTCTTTATCATCCACATCCACGTTTCTTAAAAATTTATTTCAAAACATTCTTAAAATTTCACAGAATATGGGTTAAATTAATTTAAAACATTGTATGACTTTTTATAAGAAGTTTATAAAGGAATCTTTCCATCGTTTTCCAAACAAGGTCCTTTTTAACCATTTCGACAGAATTAAGGTAAGAAGGTTTTTTTAACTTACACGGCTAGTGAGGATATTTTCCGCCATTATAAAATATTTTAATCTTCCCTTAAAATATTATAAGAATATTTTCAACGTAAATGTTTTCTGTTATAATTATGTTACTTTTAAATGATTTCAAAAAAAGAGATAATTCTCTCAAATAGTTTTGATTTCATCTTTGTCAACATCCTTTGATAAATTTTAGACTTTTTTGAAGTTGATTTATTATAATATAATCTTCAATGTTGTATTGAATGAGTTATGATATGTATGAATGTGGATGCTCTATTTTTATACCATTCATGGTTTGTGGTTAATGTATTGGCATTTTGTATACTAGTTTTAATACGAATGTTTATGTTATATTTCATCCTCTTCTTAAGATGAATGTGTTGGACTAGTTTGTTCTGGTTTGAGGACAGGTAAAAGTAAGCCCTCTAGGTTGGTGTCTGGTTATTAGAGGCACTCTGGGATGGAGTCCAGTTACATAGGCTCTCTGGGTTGGGTTCTGGTTACAGTTATCCCTTAGGTCTTGGCACAAGGGCTTGACACAGAAATTAATGTTCAGAATTATGCATTCCATCATTATAAAAGTGGTTATTGATATTGAATGTGATTATTCGACTAGTAGAATATTCATGCAAAAAAATAAAGGGAATTATTTCATTTTATCTTTTACATATTATGCTGAAGTTAAAGTTTAAAAGGCTTTTATTTTAGTTATACATTTCCTTAAATGTTTATGTTTATTTATGAAAGTTTCCTCTATTTTGTTATCCTTACTGAGCATCTGAGCTCACCCCTTTCTATGTTTTATTTTCCCCAGGATTCCAAGAAGTGTATTTTGATTGATATGCAGGGTTAAGCTAAGGGAATAATGGCGTTCATAAAGGATTATTTATGTTGTTTTATATGTTATAAAGTGTAATGTAACATTCATGTATGTAATCTATTTTCTAAGACTGCTAAACCATTCGGTCCTTCGGGACTTGATTCCTTGTAATCATGCAAATGTATTAAAATAATGCACTGAATCTGGGTATCTAGGGTCAGGGCGTTAGAGTTTAGCATCATGCAACTAGGATGTTTGAGGGTTTCCATATAAGGGATTCTATCTTTAAACAATATAATGGTAATTTATTATTTATATACCACAATAGGGTTAAAATAAACCCACCATAAATTTTTAAATTTATAATGGTGTTGATGATATCATGTATTATTACACTTATTTTGATGTCATAGATTTTAGATAGATGGGTGTCTAGAGTTTAAATTCACATATCTTTTACCATAATGGTATGCCTTTTACTGTATTGAATTTAGGAAAATTGATTTCCAAAATAAAGTTATTACATGATATAACCATGAAAACTTGGATAACTACCCACAATATCTATTATCATATAATTAACAATCAATGTGAGAAATTATAGTAAATGGAGGGGTTATCCAAAGTGTATTAAATCAATAAAATGGTATTATTCTCAATTAGTACCATATAATTGTTTTTATCTCATGGTGAAAGAAGTTTCTTTCAATTTTTTATTAGTCCAGAAATATTTAGACATATCCTAGATATGGAGAAAGGAGTTGTAAAACATGTTTTTGGGATTCTTGTATGTGAGAGTTACATGGGGAAACAATGTAAGGAATGACTGCAATCCATGTTTTGAAATCTGTTTACTACAATGTAATTTTGAAGGTGCAGAGAGATAAAAGAGGTCTCTACTACTGAAGAAGGTTACCTTGGATTAAATTCCACATAAATAGTGGTATTACAAAAATATAGACTGGTGTGTATCATGAATATTTATAATGTAGGTGTCTTTTATAATATGACACTCTTCTACTAATGGTTGAGGTTATTTTGGATTATCCAAATTTCCTGAGGCAAGGAGTATGGCTGGTGAATGGGAAAATGTCTTTGGAATACGCAATATGTATTTAGATATAAAATAGTTGTCATTATATGAAATATATATTAACAAATGGGACCAATATAAATAATATATGAATCGTAACATATCTCATTGAAATGAGAATCAATCCACACATAGATATAATATTGAAAACTCCTCAGGAGTATTTAATCCATGCAAGGGGGACTTTTTAATTATGTATATACATAGATATATGATCTGGTAATAATTATGTATCTAATTATAGTTCGAATGAGGCCACACACATTTCTTGAATCGAGGTATGGTGTAATATAAACACTGAAGATAGTGATCCTATTGGGAAAGGGCCATAAGAATGTGATGCTTTACACTAGGCATGAGGTGTCAACCATGTTGTTTAATGTCATGTGGTTATGTTGGTTGGTTTTTATCATACGTTCCAACACATAGGACCATTCTAACCCTAATTTAAAATGGTACACCTTTATCAGGCATTGAATCCCTTACCAAAACACCTAAGCCCCTGTGATCTATGCTCAGTGTGTGAAAAAATGGAGTAGAAGGGGTTTATTTCACCACACAAAAGTGATTAAAAGGAAGGAAACATGAAATTTGATCATGTGGTAGATGGAATGGGATATAGAATATTGGTTTCACAACATATATCATATGTGTGAGCATCAATCCTTACATAGTTCACAGAAACATCCTAACATCAGTTGATAGGGGAGTTGACTAGGAAATTTAACATTTTGAAGTAAGGATGAATGGTGTATTGCAATTTTCTAGTCATATAACTAGAACCACAGAGATATCAATTGTGATCAACATAGGGATTACAGATATAAGAATGTTTTTAGGGACATTAGACATGAGTTTGTAAATTGTAAACCATGTTCCTTGGGTCCTCAAGATAGAATAATTAATAAGGGAATGAAACAAAAGGAGGAACCCTGGAGAATGTATGAAAAGAGGTTTTTTCTTGACATTTTTAGGGTTTATGGAGATAAAATATGTATCTCCTAAGGATAATGGAACCACTAGTTGATATACCAAACTACGGTGGTTTTATGAAAAGTAGGAGTTTTTTATATCATGAACAATCATATTAAAGGATTCCACTAAAATATTAACTTATATTGAAAATCACTGAGGAAGATTATAGAGATTGGTATTTTTTGTTGATAAGTAGTATAGTGTGTGGAAAGAAAATTTATAAACCTAATGTAAAATTTTATATCATAATTTAACATCAGGTGAGAAATTCCCAGTGCATATCTAAACAGTATATAATTAAGGGGACATTTTTGTATCCGAGAAGGGTTCCTCAATGAGGGGACCTAAATTAAGATCTTAGATGTGGATTGGGGTCACATTATTGGAGGATTGAGTCAGTTTTTCACACACCTTTTAAATGTTTTGGGCATAGGATAATAGACCTCTGAATCACTACATATCCTATGTTGGTATGAATCAATTCAAATGTAGTTCTTATACATATTCCCTATACAGTTCTTACTCAAGTACAGAGAGAGATAAATTTATTATTTTTTAAATAAAAGTACTCGTGTAAGATACTATTTCAGTTATTTTTTATGAAGATAGGGGTAATTTATTTAATATAAGATCACGAACTAGGAGAGAAAATATAATTGACTATTGTATACAGATCTAGATCTTACATAAGAGAGTGAGGGAATATATATATATATATATATATCCACTAGTCCATGATAAGGATCATGATGTCACTACATATTCGACAATGAGAGAATCAATCCTCACATAGACCATAAATGCAGATATAGTGGGATGAAACAACAAGGATTATGATATTTTTAATCAAAGTAAAAAATGTTATGTTCTTTTGAATTATAGAATGCAGATGTGAACCTTGCAGTTTTACATCATATGAAAAGTAATTTTTCATGTTGTTTATTATCTTGTATCTAGTAAATGAGAATATGCAGTTCAAAGTCATTCAGAAGAGAAAATGATGTCTTGTAGATATATGTTGTATGCCATTTACCAAAAACCATTTTTTTAAGGTCATGTGAGAAAGAAAATTCCATATAGTTTAACATTATTTCGTAAAGATGAATGTCACCCAATGTGAAAAAGAGGGCCTAAAATTCCATAAATTTTTTCCAGGAATTCCAGAAACCATCCCACGCAAGGAATTGCATGTTTGAGGCATGAGGATTATTGATCTATATTTCCAAGGAATCACATGCTTGGTACAAAAAGTAAGACTGACTTTATCATCATGTTCTGAAGATTTTTTTATACAATTTAATGTCTTACGACTATTATGATATGGGCCATTATTTTTATAGGCATGAAACAATGACCTCTCCGTGTAGTTTAGTGTCATGTGGTAATGATTTTTCCCCTTTTTTAATTTCTCATGACTATGAAATGATGGGTCATGACATTTAAGGTAATGTGACAAGGACCATTACATGTATTTTAGCATCATTTGGTAAGGACGAATGGTGTCTCATAGTATTATGTTATATTACTTGGACCATTTGAATCATGATGTATATAGTCTTATAACTAGGACCATGGTGTGAAATAAGTCACGAGGCATGGTGTTATTCTTTTAAATTAAGGATAACTCTCATGTATGTGGCATGAGTCTCATGATTATCTAACTCAATCAATCCATCAGTTGCCTTCTTTTAGATTCAATATTTAAATACAAATAAATCCATAAATTTATTTCTCATAAGTTGTTGAAAAGAAAAATAATCAGGATGATCTTTTATGAAATTATTTTCAGGTCTCTCAATCCTCAGAATCTCATGAAGGTTATGATCTAATGACTATGTGACAAATATGGCATCTTGTTCACACATAAAGGAATTAACTTTCTCTTTTCCATGTTTTAGATGTAGAATATTCATGGGCCTTGATATACTCTATATGATATTATGAAGAGTCCTAAATTGATATATCAGAAATATGGGTGATATTAGTTCCAATATCCCCTCATATATCTACTTCAATATCAAATCCCTGATGTAAAATCACCAATAAATTTTATTTCATGAAAAAACGATGGTATGAGAAATAATTTGGATGTTCCATCAAATATTCCTCCTAATGTTTTCTAATTTCATTGCGATAGAAATATTATTCTTCATGGTGTAGGAGTTAATCCTGTGGAATTTCTATGGTGAAATTAGTACTGTTTCCTTTCTCTATCATCAATATATCGATGACAACACTGCTTCACCATTTCATTATGCATTCCTCTATTCATATGGATACATGGATGAATTTTGGATCTATGATCTATTTCTATAATCCTATTTTATTTTATGGGTTATGATAAATACTTGGGGTCCCCATATGCTAATGGTGTCTCTCATATATTTGGGAACTCTGAATCTCCCAGAAACACTATGGTAGAAATTAAGGTCAAATAGTGAACAAATTTCACCTAACGATGAGGTGCATATTTTGAACATTTCTCCAGCCATGTGGGTTGCGGTGTGGTGAAATAAGATCTATAACTCACTTGTTGGTGGGGTAAAATATTTAAAATCCCCCCATAATTAATGGATGGGGAAGTTCACTATAAGGAGGTACTTCGTAAGAGAATTGTGGTATTTCACCATGGTAAAAACATCCATGTAGAAACAATAAAATTACTTCTTGGAGACCCTTATTTTCATTATTCAACATGAGTGATTTATTCATCATCAAATATGGCCTAATTATTCTAACATGGATAGTGAATTTGTGAAGATGATCCAATAACATTTCACATTAAATCATGAACATTTTCATAGTTCCTTATGTAGAGGTAGGTAGGGTATCAATGAGACCTTCCTCAAAAGTTCTTAGAGAAAAAGTAATGATATCCTATTGGGACATAGAATATTGTTAAAATGTACAATATCCTTATATATAATTTCTTCATAAGAAATATATGGTATGTATTCAGACCTAGTTGATACCATGTCTATGGAAATGTAGTTGAACTAGTTCTCTACTTCAGTTGAATGTGTCTTTTTTGAGGTTATTGACCATTCAATCATTTTTTGGGATAGTTACCTTTATACCTTTAGTGGGACAATACCTTTTGAAAATTTTATTGGACAGTTCCTTTGAAAAGCCCTCTTCATTTCATTGTAGGATTTATGAATTATATGCCACATGATACATCAAATTTTCTATTGTAATTTTATACTCAATGATAATATTTTTAAGATTATCTCTGATGATGAAGCATTATTGGATTGTACAACCCATAATTCAATGGTATAGGAAGTAATATTTTACAAAAATACTTCATTAATTCATCTAGATTCTTGATTTTTGGAAGCATGACCCAATTCCTTGCTGATAAAATTTGAAATAACATGTAACCTAATCATCATGGAAAGAGAAAATTGTATCTTTCCTTCTTTCATGGTCATGCATAGTCATCCTTTTCTACCTAAGAGTGTATAAAATCTATTTTATTTTTTCATGAGTTCTATGTTTATTAATGTGTTTCTTATATTCTAATTACTTGGTCCAATGAATAGAATCACCAGTACAAAGTACTGTTTCCACAAACGCTCAAAGACAGTAGTAATAATTTAAAGGAATAAGCTTAGTTTACAACTAATACAATATGTTTTCCAGATAGATATCTTGTAACTATTTCTAGGGGAATTTATATTTATTTGGATTATCAAAAACCCTTAAATAATGAAATTAAATCCATGTCTCTCCCTTTTTCTGGATTCTTTCAATTGCTGTGGTCTAGGATTTATACTTTCCTTAGTATAAAGATGAAATAGAAGTAGAATTTATAAATTAAATCTATCTAGGTTGAGATAGACCTAGCTAAAAGCTTACTAAACCATAAAAAGTTGGGGATTTCTATGGTCAAAACAAAGCATCAGATCATGGTAGCCTCTTATTATTATGGAGTTCCCAACATTGGACCCATTGGGAAGAGAAGTGGGCTATATGATGTTTTGAAACACCCACTCCATTGAATGTAGAGAAATTTGGCTTCCTAAAGATGGGAGGTATTAATTAGTTCCAACCACTTAGGATACGAATTCCTCTATATTTTAACTAATGAATGTTTATTTTCATGAGAATATATTCATTCAATGAGTGAATCAAAAAAATTCATGAAATGTATCGATTTGAGTTATCCTCTTATGAGTTTACTGAATTTATAGATGATGTATTCTTAATAGTGGAATCCTTTGTAAATAAATTGGAACTATATTATAATGATATGATTGATGTAGTATTAATTTGAGGGGGTGGATCGATTCATTAATTATAGGTAAACCAACCTTCTCACATTGAATAGGTTCAATTGGAGGCATAAAATATTTGATATGAAAATAGAAAACAATGTAATTTTTTATTTGAGTAAATTAGCGTTGACCTGATTAAGTGTTAGTACTCTCGATTAATTATGATAAAAGTTAATAATAACTAAAAAGGATTTACTATGGTCAGGTGATGGGTGGATATTGAATATGACCACATCAATATTTTTATCTATGGTATTAAGGATTGCATCATCAATTGGTGTATTATTGATGAAATTCATTGATGTGAAACATATGAATAGAAACAAAAATTTCCTTGAGTGAGGAATATATGAAAATTGGGCATCTTTTTTCCCAAAGAATTATTTTGTAAATGGATTTGAGGATAAAAATTATCCTAGAACTGTGCCATAGGATTTTCACATGGATTTTATTGTCACCGATGATAGTTTTTTATAACTTTGATGTCTATGGATTTAGTTAGCATGGAATGATCCTCGAACAAGTATCAGGATACAAAGATGGTTCTTATAGTTGTTTTAAGTTACAGGGGTAGGAACATGTTCAAGATATTTAACGGCTGGATACCCCCGATGGGATATCTTTTGGGATTCTGGAATCTGATGGCCTAGAATAAATTTTTTTCTTATAAACATATTATGTAATTCACGTCACCAAATAGAGATAATGAACATGGTGGATAGAGGAAATAATGGTAATTCCTTTGGTGGTTATATCAATGGGGTTGACATCATCCTATACCTCCATAATATAGGGAAGTAATGTGTTGCAGCCATCTAGAGATAGGATCCCAAAAATATTGGATGTCGTGATAGGTGCCTCCTTCTTCTGTGACACTAGTCTTTGGTAGGATATCCCTGGGGGATTTATACTATGAAGACTTTCATGAGCTATATCCAATGTGGGGATAGATCCATTTCAATGATATATCCACACATGGGTGTTCAACATCTAGAAAGGGAGATGTTGGTTTGATGATAGTATTCATAGATTCCATGAGGCCTTGGTCTCCATGGCAGTGATTGAATATTTTTTATTTTCCTCTAGTTGGGTTTAGTGGCTTGAGGTATCCTACCGATGTTACCCTCTTGTTCAATGAATTTGAAATGTATTGGAACATTTGGTGATTCTTATGGATTTTAGGAAATCATTATTATTCTTAAGGGGAAAAAAAACTAATAAGTGAAAGGTAAAATATAAGAGTTTCTATTCAATCAATCACCTCTACATAAATGAAAGAAACATGGTCCTTTTTTCGATGTGATTTTTTATGGAACTTCTAAAGGAAAAATGTTAGGATCATCATATTTTTTCAAATATATTAGACCCACACTCATTTGTAGTTAATGAAAAGCAACATTCTTTATGTTATCCATAATTGGGACTCTTCCTGTGACATATTATAAAACATATTGTTCAATATATTGATAGGTTAGGATCACCACAGACTTTTAAGGGGAATTATTTCCATGTCCATGACAAAATTAAAAATTTAAGACATATTCATGAATCCATCCCAAATACTAATATGGGATTGGTTACCATTGCACCAATGATCTGATTGTGAACATGTGTTTGTGGCAAACCTCTATTAATATCAGGTTCCACATCATTCTAATATTAATTTGTGATGCATTTGTTTTATTCTGACTAGTAGTGATATCTAGAGTTTATTACCGTCCATGGAGGTGATTTTTATTTTAGTGTTGGGATCAAGCCTCATAGAGGAATCATATATATCATGGGAAATTCGAAATCAAAATCCATATAGTTTGATGAAGTTTTTGGGGGTTACACCTAAATAGGAGAGGCTTGTGATGAAGTAACTTTCATCATGCTAATTGGATGATCATCATTGATCTCTACTGTAACATCCCAGGTAATTAAATAATTAAATATTTTCATATTTATTAATATTTCATAATTAAATAAATATTTTACAATAAAGAAGATTCTTTTTTGACGGCATACCTGACATGCCACAATGGGTTCCTCCAAAATCTGATGTTGCACACAAGGCTGAGTCATACTGAAAAATAAAAATATAATATTAATATTTTATATGGTATTTAATAACATTCCTTTGAATTTGAGGAAATTAACAGAAGTAACCATATTATGATTAAACATATTTGCAAAATGATTTTACATTTATCAAATTAAATTTAGAGGTATAAAATGAGAATTAATCTAATTTTAAGCATAAATATTGTAATATTTTTTTTAAATGGTATTTTTTCTGCCTTTTGATGGTGAACCCTTTTTAAATATAGTTTTTTGTAACATTTATATATTTAATATTCCTATTTAATATTTTTATTTAGAAGCAGAACAAAATTTAATTTAGGCATATTTTTGGTGTTTTTTTATCAGATTCATTTTTACTGAATAGTGAAAAATACTACATTTTAATTCATAACTATCTTTTAATCTAATTTATTAATATGAGTATATTTTACATTTAATTGGTTTTGAAGTTTAATTATAATTTTATTTTTAAAAATTAATCCAATTCTGCTCATTGGAAGTAATTTCACTTTGAAATTGGAGATAAACACAGGTCAATCATTCGGTATATTTTACTTATTAAAATCAAAATTTTTTGGTTTTGACAATAGGAATTAATTTTAAATAAATTTCTGAAACTTCTATGTTTTTTAATTTATAAAAATGGATTCCATATTTGGAATCATGATGTACAAGTTGTGTGTATAGGTAACTTTTATTTTTAAACATTATGAATACTAACTTCAGTAAATATTTTATTTACCATGGTTAATGGGTAAATCTGGTAAATAAGCGTAAAAAATAATACTATAATAATATTAAATTACCCTAACACATGTCATAATACTATTTTATGAGATATTTCCTTCCATGGTCATCCTTGGGAGAATTTTAGGACCCCATGAAGCCACTTTGGTGTGAAAATTATATTTAAATACTTTTAATTTAATGTTAAGAAAGATATAACCTAAACATATATCTTTTACATAATAATTTTTTATCTGGGGTTATATGAGTGATTTCCTCGACTATAAATATTCATTAGAGATCAAGAAATATTTCCTACATCAAGGTATTTTATTTATAATTTTTAGGCATCATATAAATGAATTTATTTATGACACTATAGTGATGTCGTGATTACCTTATCAATAAAAGATTTAAATAATTAAGATTATAAATATTAAATATGTTTTTTTGAATCATTTTATGCCATAAAAGAAATTTATAAACGCGTATAACTTGTTATATTTTAATTAATTCAGTTTTTTCGAATGAATCAAGTAGTTATTGATTTTTAAAAAGGCATGATATGAATTGTATAAAAATTGTCATAAATGAGTTTTTTAAAAAAATTAATATTTTATTAAATGATATAATAGTCCTAAAATTATATGATTCGGTCAAATGACATAGAAATTTTGAAAATGACATTAAAGAACCACTTTAGGTTTTATTGGAATTTTAATGTAACTGTATTAACCATGTAGTATAGATATACATGAAGATATGGTAAAAATTAAATTAGTTAACTAAGGGTTAAAGCTAAAAGATAACGTTACATTTATGACTAAACTTGTCAAAAATTAACTATATGAGAGTATTTAGACCCATAATAATATTATATTTTAAATATATCACTATGGTGTTTTTATAATTCGAAAATCAATTAATAATAAAATAATATTTCAAGATATTCCTAAAGTACCCCTCCTCTCTCTTATAAAAGTACACCACCTCTAACCCATTACTCACACAACTATAGCCTATAGAATCATCCTAAATATGCTCCAATAAACTCCAATAATTCCTCCCTTCCTCTTAGAATCCTTTTCTATGGCAGATAGAAATTCAAGAATGACCTTTGGTTCCAATCAAAAGAATTTACCTAATTGGTGGTAACATATTCTCTCATGTTTTTTCCACTATTTTCCTTCTCCACTCCCTATGATCTTCTTATTATTTTTTACACAACATAAATAGTATCCTAAAATTATTAGGTACTTTTTATGAGTGTTATTTTAACTACACTTACACACACCTTTATCTAATGGTTATAGAACATACTGTTTCTATGGACGGTGAACTACTACCTCATGAAACTATGAATTTTCAATCATCTCTTGCAACAACATATGGTGGTAATAATGATTGAAATAAAATTATATATAATATATATTATATTTGTTTTATTTTTATGCTTTACTAATTATCATTTAGAACATAACATTATTCTTTTCATGTTTTATAAATACGTTACTTTCATTTGGGGAGGTGTGAACTACAAACCCCTCAAAGTGATATGACTCGTTTATGTTGTACATGGAACGTATAAAGGATGGAATTAATGAAATTTTTTAAAATATATTTAATAATATGTTATACTAGAATTATATTATACCTATATATCATTATGTTTTCATTCAATTAAATATCAAATTTGCATTCACGAGTACTAATGACATGTCGTCCCCATGAACGATGCATTTAATTTCCTGTCTCCAAATGTTATGGACTTCTATAAATTCATTTATATTGGATATATATGATATATATGATATATAAATCATGAATATAATTATGTAGATAATTTACTTTTGACCACATGGACAATTTGTAATTATAACAAATGCATTTTTTACTCATGTATCGAACATCGACAAAATGACCGATATGAACATGAAGAATTATATGATTATTATAGCAATGTAATAAGTGATATAAAAGTAATAATAAACATGAAAAAAAGGTTCTGAAGAAAGTATAAATTTACATTACTTTATTATTCTGGGAGATAAAAAATGGACAGGAGAAGTCAGACACGGTGTAAGGGACATCGTCTCAATCCCCTTTCATTGAGGCATATATTGATAATAGACACGTCCTTATATTACTCAGTGTATCATAAACCCCTTTTACATTTGATTTCTTTAAAAGGGAATCTTTTATCTATGACTCTTTTTACTAAATGGCAGAAGGAATTCTATTATTTTATGCTTTGATAACAACCTCTCCTCCATCATAATATTTATTTGGATTCTTCAATAAGCCCAAATGTTTTTAAAAGGAAAATAAATACATTAATTACTTTTGGGTGTTTTTCTATTTAAAATTGTTTTTGAAATGAATTGAGTATTTATTTATCTTGAAGTAATTTCTTGTGATTTTTAATGATATGTTATTAGTGAAATATTGATATTTGAAATATTTTGTGTTTTATAATTATATAATGGTACTTAGAAATTTGATGGCTGGTTACGTGATAAACTAATGACTAGTGGTTAGGTGATAATCCAAATTACGTGTTTCTCTGTGATAAACCAATGACAGGTGGTTATGTTATACCCTCCAATGCATTGGTTATTGACGTCGCTCGTATGGCTATTACATTTAGTGATATGTGTGGAAGTCAACTGTGTGGTCATTCCATTTTTGTATTTTTCTGTCCCAAGTTACTTTTATATGAGATATGATGCTTTCTATGAGATTTATGGTAATATTTAGTTTAAAAAAAGTATAGGAAATGAGATTATATTCAGTGAAATTTTTTTGCTACTTCTTAAACGTGAAAGGTATTACTTTATGATAATATATTCAAGGATTATTAATTGTTTTGAAAAACTAATAGTTTTACTTATTTATGTATCCCTTATTTAGATTTTTAGGCTTATCCCATGTTTTTAAATGTTTGTCAGTTGACAAAAAGATGAATAATGTCCGGGATGGGATCAAGGAAAATTCATTTTGTTTAAATCATAGAACCAAACATATCTCTTTTTAAAGAGTTTATTTATGAATAAATTGATAGTGATTAGAAGTATCCACATGAAATATTCATGTTTTTATATATATTTTATCACCTAATTCTATAAATATATAATCCTAAAAAGATCCTCAATGTGAATTGTTAACATAATTCATGATTATGTAATGTTTAATGTCAGGGCCTTATAATTGGAATCAGAGTATGGTTTAGATAACTTTAAGAGTTACGAAATTGTTTAAAGAATATCCATAAATGATTTTTTACTTTAAAATGATATATGATTTAAATATTACCATGTTTCATCATCTAATATATGTTTGATCAAAATATTTTTCCATAGATGAAACATGGAAGAAATTATTGAGAGGTATACAGTGGAGAATAGTCTTCCAAATTAGCATCTCGAGATGTTCAGAATCGGAACAGAACAATTTGTTGCGGTGACGACAGAGTTGACTCAGGCTATAAATGGTGGTGGTATCTATTCCAAAGTTCAACCATATCAACCACGGAGGAACATGCCCATAGTGAATCATTTCATGAGGCAACATCCACCGTCATTTAGAGGATCATTTGGCCCTATTCTAGCTGAATGGTGGATTAATACACTAGAAATATTTTTTGATGTATCGGGGTGTATAGAACATGAAAAGGTTAGTCTTTCTATTTACCGTTTTGAAGGTGAAGGTGATCAGTGGTGGTAAATGGTTAATAATATTATGGATATTGAAAAGATTGATGTTCTTGATTAGGATGAATTCAAATGTATGTTTCTTGAGAAATATTTTGCAAAGGCAATTAAATTTAGAATGGAAAAACAATTCTTGGAATTGAGGAAGGTGGATGACTCAGTGGATTCTTATTAAAAAAAATTCAATCGATTAGCAAGGGATACTCCAAATTTTATACGGGATCTTGATTATAAAGTCAATCATTTTTACTCAGGATTGAAGCCAATGTATTGAAAGGGTTTTTGATTCCCATGAGTTAAAAAGTTATGAAAAACATGGTCAATGTGTGGAGAAGGTGGAAATAGAGTTTTCTTATGATCATTTGTTCTATGAGAGAAATCAATAGAATAGGCCCAGTTGGTTGGAAAAAGGAATGTATTCCTCTAAGAAGTCTGGATGTAAAAAAATTAAATTTCCTTCTTGTGAGATGTGTGGTAAAAAAACAACCTGGAGAATGTATCTCAAAAATAGTAAAGTGATTATCATGGGGTAAGATTAGTCATATTTCTCATAACTTTAAGTAATATGATCTAGTAGGAAATGAAAATCCAGTGGTACAATGTTTTAATTGCAACGAGTTTGGGCATTATGCCAATGTGTGTCCAAAGCTGATTACCCAGGGTGGAAACTAGTCAGATTAAAAAGTAGAAGGATGTGGAGAAATATTTTTTTACTACTACGGTCGATGTTGGACCTTAAAATGAAGTGTAATTAGGTACTTTTTTGTTTTTTAGATTATTCCAATGTGTTATTTGATTCAGGGTCAACACATTCTTTCATTTCTGATAAAGATTCATGTAAATTTGGAATTCCACCTCAAGAAATGAATCCCGAACTTACGGTAAAAACACCTGGGGGAAATTTTGAGATAAAAATAAATGATAATAATATTCATATCCTTATTTATGGAAATAATTTACCTTCAACCCTTGTTTTGTTTCC
Source organism: Viscum album (assembly GCA_963277665.1). NCBI lineage: Eukaryota > Viridiplantae > Streptophyta > Magnoliopsida > Santalales > Viscaceae > Viscum > Viscum album. The sequence goes on along the minus strand of OY728130.1, from coordinate 370,782,335 downwards.
TCTAGAAGAGTCTGATGTTATTTAGGGAATGGATTGGCTTTCTATATACCATTCTAAGATTGACTATAATGATAAAGAGTTTTTTTTTCAAAATAATTTCTTTTTGTGTACAAGAATGAACCCATAACTCTAATAACAAATTAATAAGCTAAAAAAACTAGTGAGAGATCAAAATGAATGATACCATTCACATATTGCTGAAAACAAATAAACTACTCAGATTAATGATGTTCCTGTAGTAAATGAGTATATTTATGTTTTTTGTAATGAGTTTACTGGTATTATACCTTCTTGAGAAGTTGAATTTACTATCGATTTAGTTCCCAATAAAAAACCTATTTCTAAACCCCCTTATTGAATGGATGAACTTGAAATTTTAGAGCTAATGAAACATTTTCAGGAGTTGTTATATAATTGTTTCATTCAAGCTATCACATTACCATGGGGTGCTCAAATATTGTTTGTTAAATAGAAATATGGTTTAATGAGACCATGTATTTATTATAGAGACTTGAATAATATCACTGTTAAGAATAAGTATCCTTTGAATCATATCGATGACTTGTTTGATCAGCTCTAGGGAGCTCAGAATTTTTCAAAGATTGGCATGAGATCAAGGTACCATTAGTTGAAAGTAAAGGAAGCAGACATTTCAAAGACTGCATTTTATACTAGATATGGCCATTATGAATTTTTATATATGCCTTTTCAGTTAACCAATAAAACTCAAGAATTTATAGATCTTATTAATCGAATATTCCATGATTTCTTGGATAAGATTATCGTTTTTATTATTAATGAAAACCTGGTATATTCAAAAAGTAAAGAGGAACATGAAATTCATTTAATATTTTTCTTGAACACCTTAAATTAAAATAAAAATTGAATATTAAATTATGAAACTGTGAGTTTTGGTTGTAGAAATTTTCATTGATTCGTCATATTGTTTCTAAAGATGGAATAATTGTTGACACTTCTAAAAAATGTTTTTGAAGAGTGGCCAATACCTAACAATATTATAGAGATCTTTATTTTTCTTGTTTTGGCTTGATATTACTAAAGTTTTGTTGAAACGTTTTCATGATTATCAAGCCCACGACTAAGTTAAATTGAAAAGGTGTTAAGTTAGTTTGGAAAAAATAATTTGATGATTGTTTCCATGAATTGAAAAGAATATTGTTGAATGATCTAGTTTTGAAATTACCTTCCAGGGATGGTGATTTTTTATCTACAGTTATTCTTCATTGAAAGGACTTGGTTGCATCCTTATACAAAATTATAAGTTGATTTCTTATGCTTAATTTCAGTTGTAGCATCGTGAGTTAAATTACCCTACACATGATTTTTAATTAACAGCTTTTTTTTCATTAAAAATATAGAGGCATCATTTGAATAGAGTAAAGTGTGAAATATATACTGATAAAAAATGTTTGAATTATATATTCACTCAGAAAGTATTGAACATGAGATAGGGGAGATGGTTGAACATAATCAAGGATTACGATTTCATAATTCATTACCACCCAGGAAAATAAAATAAATTGAAATTTGCTTTGAGTCAAAAAACTAATGCGATATTAACCATGTTACATATTAAAGGAGAAACTTTGGTTAATGATTTGATGAATTTTGGCGTGGAAGATGTTGGTGTTGAAAATTAATCTGTTTTTTTCATGTATCAGTAAAATCATTTGTATCAGATAGAATTAAAAATAGTATATAGAAGATAGTGAGTTGCATAAAATGTAGAATTGGATTAGAAATGTATGTTTACTAAATTTAACATTGATAATGATTGTATTTTTAAATATGAGAAGAGGTTATGTTTCCCTTCTGATTCACAATTGAAGAAAGAGTTGTTATGTGAAGTTCATAGTTCTCCATAGTTAGTTCATCCCAGTAGTACTAAGATGTACATAGATCTTCAATAGTATTACTGGTGAGATGGAATGAAGATAAAAAAAATTTAATTTACTATGACGTGTTTGAATTTTCAACAAGTTAATGAATAGTGGAAGTTACTAAAAGGTATGATTAATATTTTAATGGTAACACAGTGGAAATAGGAAAATATATCCTTTGAATTCATTGTGGGACTAGTAAAGGCATCTTGAGGTAATAATGAAATTTGGGTTATTGTGGATCGATTAACTAAATCTGCTCATTTCCTTCCGATTCAAGATACTTTGTCTCTAGATAAAATTTCATGGTTTTATGTTAAAGATATATTCATGTTGCATGGAGTTCCCTTATCCATTGTATCTGATTGTGATCCTAGGTTCACTTCTACGTCTTGAAATACCTTCAGAAGATGTTGGGTACTAAATTAAATTTCAATTCATCGTATCTTCATCAATTATATGGGAAGTGAGAATGATAAATTTGTACATCGAAAGATATTCTATGTTCTTATTCAATGGATATCTAGAGAATTTGGGACCAACATCTTTCTTTGGTTGAGTTTTCATGTAATAACCGTTTTCATTCTAGTATACAGATGGATCCATTTTAGGCATGATATGAAAAGCGGTGTCGAACATTATCTTTTTGGGATGATGTTGGTGAAATAAAGTTTATGGGACAAGAATTTATAGAATAGATGGAAAAAACTTTAGTTGATTCAAAAGCACATGATAACAGCTTAGAGCAGGGAGAAATGTTATGCGAATAACCGGAGGAATGTTCTTTCTTTTGAGGTTGGTGATCATGTATCTCTCAATGTTTATCAATGGAAATGTGTGATGTGTTTTGGTAAGAAGGGAAAGCTGAGTATAAAGTTCATCGGACCCTATGAAATCCTAGAGAATGTTGGATTAGTTTTCTACATAAAGGATTCACTCCAATGTTTATCCCAAGTACAAAACATTTTTCATGTTTCAAGGTTAAGAATGTATTTGTCGCTTCAATCACATGTTTTGAGTCTAGATGTCGTTCAGATGGAAGAGAATCATTCATATGAGGAATAACTAGTCCATATTATTTACCGTAGAGAGCATGTGTTTTAGAATAAAGAGATTCATCAGATAAATGTTTTTTTAAATCCTAATGTTGAATAGGCAACATGGTAATCTGAAAATTCTCTGAGGTATAAATACCCCCACTAAATTTATAAGCAAATAAAATTGTGCGGACACAATTTCCAAAAGGGGGCAGGATGTAACATGACATGTAATTAAGGAATAGTAAATTTTCATATTTATGTATATTTGATAATTAAATATTTATTTTATTTTAAATGGGATTCTATGTTTCATGGCACACCCAACACACCAATGGGTTTATCCAAAATCTCATGTTGTATACAAGGCTAAGTTGTACTGAAAAATTACATTATAATATTATTATTTTAAATGTTAGTCAATGACTAGAAGTATTATTGGTAGAAATGAATAGAACTAACCATATTGTGATTAAACATGTTTCTTAAATGTTTTGATGTTTATCAAATAAAATTTGGAGGCCTAAAATGAGAATGAATCCAATTTTAAGCATAAATACTCTAATATTTATTTATATGTTAGTTTTACCGCCTTTTTATGGAGAACCATTATTTAATATAGTTTTTGTTACATTTATATGTTAAAATTACCAATTTAATATACTTATTTAGAATATGGACATCAAATTTTACTTTGGTTAAATTATTGGTATTTTTCTAATAATGTTCATTTTTTAATGAATAATGAAAAATACTGCATTTCAAGTCAACACTATTTTTTCACCTCATTTATTTATATTATTATATTTTACTTTTAATTGGTTTTAAAGTGTAATTATATTATTGTTTTTAATTATTTAATCCAACTTTTTCATTAAAAGTAATTTCACTTTGAAATTTGACATAAACACATGTCAATCTTTTGGTAGTTTTTTCTTCCTAAAAACACTCTTTTTCATTTTGACAATGCAAATTAATTTTAAATTAATTTCCAAGTCTTATGGGTTTGGAATTTGGAAAATTTTTATTCCATATATGGAATCAATAGTTCCAAATTGTTTAAATATAAGTCGTTTATTTTTAGGTATTATAAATTGTAACTTTTGTAAATATTTTATTTCACATGGTTAAAGGGTAAATCGAGTAAATTAGGGTAAACAAATAATATTATAATAACATTAAATTACCCGAACACATTTCCTAATCCTATTGGATGAGATATTCCTGATCATGGGAATCCTTGGGTCGATTTCAAGACCCCATGGATCCACTTTTCTATGAAAATGACATTTAATTACATTTAATTTAAAGTTAAGGAAAATATATCATAAACATATTTCTTTGACTAAATCATTACTTATATGAGGTTATATGAGAGATATATATGAATATAAATAGTAATTATAAATCTAATAATACTTCCTACATCATGGAAGTTTATTTATAATTTTGAGACATCAAATTAGTAAATTTATTTATGAAATAATGGTGATGTAGAGATTACTTTATTATTGAAGGATTTAATTAAATGAGATTATAAATATTAAAATAAAATTATTTTACAACTTTTATTTCTATAAAATAATTTTAGGTATGGTCATGGCTTGTCATATTATTATTAGTGAAGTTTTATTGAATGAATCAGGTTTTTTTGGTTTTTTATAAAGTCAGGATATGAATAGTATTTAAATAGACATAAATGAGTTTTTTGAAACAATTAATATTTTATTAAATGATAAAATAGTCCTCAAAATCAATGATTTATCCAAATGAATTATATAAGGTTTAACATGTCATTAAATAACCACTTTAGGTTCTATTAGAATTTTATTATAACTATATTAACCATATAGTATAAATATACAAAAAATTGTAAAAGATAAATTTTTAACTAAGGGTTAAAGATAAAAGATAAGGTTAAGTTTATGACCTAAACTTGTCTAAAACCCATTGGATGAGATTATTTAGACGCAAAAGCATCTTCTATTTTAAATATATATTTTTTGTGTTATTATAATTCTAAAATAAATTAATAATAAAATAATATTTCAAGATAATTTTATAGTACCCATCCTCCCACTTATAAAAGGACACCACCTATAACCCATTACTCACACCTCTAAAGCCTCTTTTCTCATCCAAAATATTATTTAATAATATCCCAAAATTCATACCTTAATCATAGAATCATTTACCTTGGTATAAGTCAATTAATGAAATCTCATTGGCTCAAATCAGAAGAAGTTACCCGATTTGTGGTAATTTCTTCTCTTAAGGTTCCATTCCATTATTTTCCTTCTCCACTACCAATGAAATTCTCATTATTTTTTACATAAAAAAACCAGTATCCTAAATATATTATGTTTTTGATATGATAATTATTAGAACAAAAATTCGACACACCTCCATCTAATGGGTATAGAGCATACTGATTCTGTGGACGGATAACTTCTTCGTCATGAAACGAGGTTTGTTAAATATTCTCCTACCACCTCATATGGTGTATATTATGAGGGAACTAAAATGATATATGATATTTATGATATTTATTTTATCTTTATTATTATTAAATTATAATTTAGAACATACCCTTATTATTTTCATGTTTTTTAAATATGATAATTTCATTTGAGGAAGTGTGGACTATCGCCTCCTCAAAGTGATAGGAATCGTTCATGCTATACATGAAACATATAAATGATGAAATTAATGAACATATGTAACATATATTAAAATTTATATTATACTATAATTATAATATAAAAATGTATAATTACATTTTCATTCCATTAAATAAGAAATTGAAATGAAAGTAGTGTCCATGCGTACGTACAGCTTATCGTCTCCATGAATGATGAATTTCATTTCATATCTTCAAATGTTATGGAAAATTATAAATACATATATAATCGATATATGTGATATATATTATATATATATCATGAATAGAATTCTAGAGATAATGTAATTTTGACAATATGGACAATTTGTAATTATAACATGTTCATTTTTGACTCATGTACAGAACTTTGGAAAAATGATTGATATGAACTAATATAATTATATGATTGTTATAGAAAGGTAATAAGTGATATAAAAGGAACAATAGAAATGAAAAATGTTATTAATAATGTTAAAATTATCTTATGTTTATTATTCTTGGAGATAAACAAAGAACAAGACAAGTCGGACACAAGGAAAGGGACATCATCTCAGTCCCCTTTCTTTGAGGCATATTTTGATAATATACACACCCTAATTTTACTCAGTGTATAGTAAACCCATTTGACTATTAATTTCATTCAATGGAAATCTAATATCTATTAAGTGTTTTACTAAATAAAAAATTGACTATATTTACCGTATGTGGTGATAATGACCTCTACACCGTCATAATTTATATTTGGATTCCTCTATAGAACATAATGTATTTAAAATGAATAGAAATCCTTTATTTCCTTTTTGTGGTTTTTGGAATCAAAAATGGTTTTTTATATGGTTTTATTATTTCAATAAATTGAAATAATTTGTTATCATTGAAAATGAAATGTTATCAACGAAATGTTGATATTTTCAATGTTTTATGTATTATGATTATATAATAGTACATGGACATTTGACGAATGGTTATGTGATAAACCAATTATGGGTGGTTACATGATAAATCAAATGACAGGAAGTTCTATAAAAAACCATGGTTGGGTGGTTACATTATATCCTCCAATGTATTGGGTATGGAAGTCGGCCATATGGCTATTCCATTTAGTGATATGTGTGGAAGTCGATGATATAGTTATTCAATTTTAGTATGTTTATGTCCCAAGTTACCTTTATATGCTCTATGTTTCTTTTTATGGGATTTATGGTAATATTATGGTTATAAAAAGTGTAAGAAATGAGCTTATATTCATTTAATTATTTTTTATACTTATTAATGTTTAAAGGTATTGCATTATGATAATGTATTCATGGATTAGTTATTTTTTTAAATAACAGTTTTCCTTCTTTATTTGTCCCTTACTTAGCTTTTTATGCTCATACCGTGTTTTTAAATGTTTTTCACCGGATTTAATGATGAATAGGTTCAAGGATGACATTAAGGAAAAGCCATGATTTTTAAATCGTGGAACCAAACATGTGTCCTTTTAAAGAGTTTTAGTTTTATGAAAAAATTGGATAGTGAGTAGAAGTGTCTACATGTAATATTCACGTTGTTATGTTTAAGTTATGACCTAATTCACTAATTTACTAAATCTAAAAAGATCCTCAATGAGAATTATTAATATAATTTATGATTATGTAATGTTTAAAGTCATGTCCTTATATTTGATACCATGTGAGTCATGGTTGGGGTGGGAGACAAGAAAGACCAGAAGATCAAACACATTTCATGAGAGAATAATATGTGATTTAATGGTTTGGTTTGGATGTATACATAGGCAGATGGCCACATTTCTAGAACCATGAGGATGATCTCGACTCATGATTATTTTTCTGTTTGGTTTGGGATTACATGTTAGAGGGTTCCATGTTTCTATAACCTAGTTCTGTATCCCAAATCAAATATATTCAAATGTTTGGTTGGGTATTAAACAAAGGATCATATTCTTGCTTTAGGAACTAGGACGAGAATCTTGAATCTTGGAAATTTGATGGTTTTATTGGAGGATACACTGGGGAGGTTTCCAATGATTTTGGAAATTTGAGGAGGATATAAACTAATGGTGATTTGGATGTTTGTTTGGGGCTTACACCAAGGAGTGTGCCCACATTTTTGGAACTATGAGTAGTATCCTGACTCATGTAGATTTGTATTTTGGGATATTGATGAAAACTAGGATGATAACCATGTTTCTCGAATAATGAGAAGGGTCTTAAATCATAGATATTTTATGTTTTGGTTGGGGCATATTCCTAGGAGGATGACCTTGTTTCTTTAACCTTGAGGAGAACGAAAACTCATAGAGATTTTTTGGTTTAGTTGGATCTTACACCAAGGATTATGCCCATATTTTTTGAAATATGGTGAGTATCTTGACTCATGGAGATTTTATTTTTTTGTTAGGAATTACACCTAGTTCGTTTCCCATTTTCTTGGAACCATGGAATGTATATTGACAAATGGATATTTGAAGTTTTGGTTGGGGCCTACACCTAAAAGGTTTTCTATGTTTCTAGAACCAGAAAGATCATATCAACTCATGGTGATTTTATTGGTTGGGGAATACACTTAGTAGGATTCCTATATTTCTGAAACAATGAGGAGTATCTCAAATCATGGGGAATTAGAGTTTTGGTAGGGTCTTATACCTAGAAGGAATATAATGTCCATAGAACCATGATGAGTATCATTAATCAAGGATAATTGAAGGTTTAGTTGGGATTACACCTAGGAGGATGACCATGTTTCTAGAACTGTGAGAAGTAACTTGATTCGAGGATATTTAATGGATTGGTTGGGGTTACACCTAGTATGATGCACATTTTCATAAACCATTAAGTGTATCTTGACTCATGTTTATTTTAGGTTTTGTATGGGGATTACACTAAGGAGTATGGTCATGTTTTTAAAAACATAAAAATGTCTCAAATCCTAGTGGTTTGATGGTTTGGTTGTGTCATACACCTAATAATATGTGGATGATTTTGGAACCACGAGGAGGATCTCAACCAATGGTGATTTGGAGTTATGATTGGAACATACACCTAGGAGGATCCCATTTTTCTATAACCATAAGGAGTACCTCAAATCATAGAGATTTGATGGTTTGGTTCTGGATCACACCTAGAAGTATTACCACTTTTTTGGAACCATGAGGTGTATAATGAATAATTTTAATTTATGTTTTTTTTTGGGTTTTACTCAATAGAGGATTCCCAAATTTTTGCAAGAATGATGAGAATCTTAACCCCTATTGATTTGAATGTTTGGTTTGGGAAATACATCTAAGAGAATTCCCATGTTTCTAGAGCTATAAAGAGGATCTATAATCATGGTGATTTAGACATTTGGATAGAGTGTACACATTGGTGTATTCTGATGTTTCTATAACCACGAGGAGGATCTCAACTCATGGTGATTTGTATGTTTGGTTTGCACTTACACCTAGGAGGCTTCCTATGTTTCTAAAACCTTTAAGAGTACCTAGACTCATTAATATTTAATGTTGTTGGTGATTTCACCTAGGGGGTGCCCATGTTTATCGATCCATGAAAAATATCTAGACTCATGGTGATTTTGTTTCATTGGGGATTATACCAAGTAGTATGACCATGATTCATTTCCTCCATTCTACTAAAAGGATGAGGTGGAGATATTACATTGACAAAAACATACACCTATTGAAAGGCACATACAATGAGGATTATTTTGACATTAGGTATAGAAAGAAAGAATTGATTCCTAGATATGGGATCTGAGAGAACAGGTCTATAGCCATAGGGAGGGATTGAGAATATTCTTAGTCCATATGATGGTTAAGAAAGGGTATTCTCAAAATTGATAGGGCTAGTGATGGTGTTTATCCCTAGTAAGTTCTAGAAATGATTCATAGACCTTTCTAAATGAATTTTGGATATTCTTATCCCTAGTTAGTTATTTTAGAGGTCCCTTAGCTCTGGTTTAGGCTTTGATAATGTTCTTATCCCATGTGAAGGATATTAAAGATGAGTATCCATAGTGAGAGAATTTATATGGTTATAATCCTTTGTTCGGATACTAATGGTTCATATCCCCAGTGATAAGATTTCTAATATTCATAGAATAGAAGACAATAATAAAAGATATTATCCCATTCTAGAGGGATAGGGTAGATTATTATCCTAGGAGAGGGATATAAAAAGTTCTTAGCTTATGTGATAGAGGTTACCTAGTGAATGTTCTCTACATAATTTCTACTCATAGGTACTCTGTGAAGGTGCTCTGAGTAGGTGCTCCACACAGGTTAATTGTACTAGCACTATGTGTAGGTTCCATGCCTAAGTTATCTATGTAGGTCCTCTAAAAAGTTCCTCCAATAAGGTTTTTCTCATAGGTTCCCCACACAGGTCCTCTATGGAATCTAGAAAAGGTTCTTTACAAATATCAACGATGTTCTAGACCATTAAAAATTCAATTATCTTTCCTTATGATTTATTCCCAACAATATTAAATCGTGATAAGATATATGATGTTCTTGAGGACATGGGAGAGAGGCATGGGTGATAAAATATTCATCGAGTCTCTAATTATTACAACAACTTCAAATAAGAAGACCAAGGGTCCTATTTGTAGGCATATATGGGACCCTGGGCGAAGATGGGAATCCACAATTGTCCTCCATGAAGGTCCTCTACATTTTTCTTCCACATAGGTCCTCCAAAAAGGTCTTTTAGGTGGGTTCTCTATTTAGTTCATCCATGTAGGCTCTCCGAATAGGTTTTCTACGTATGTTGGAATTTTAATGACAATAAATTTTGATGAGTATGATATTTTTTGATCCCCAACATTTCAAATCGAATATTGTGAAGTGAACGATGACCTTGTTATGTTATTTATGATAATATGTTCTCAAAGGACAATTAAAAATTGTTTTATATCATAAAAACCATTTTGTTAGAAACATGAAAAATCCACAACCTTCTCCTATTGGTTGTGTGTGGTCTTACAAAAAATAGAAATATAAATTTCTCCATGCAGTATGGAGACATATTTTTACACAAACTCTACATTTTAGTTGTAGGTGAGGATAATATCATCGGTAATGTGGAAAATTTATTGAAATGAATTTTTTGGATTCCAACACATTGGTTTTTCAAAATTGATAGTTGATAAATAAATCTAATTAGAATTGATTATTGACATAGTTTTACTTTGTAGTTTTTGAATAGTGTATTGAAATTTTATGAAAAAAAAATATTGGTGATTTCTTGATTAACATTTGTGTATGTTGTGGTATTATTTTTTGTTTGAGTGAGTTATTTCATCCATTTACTATAAATATTTTATTGAGTTATTCAATTAATTCACTTATTCATTATTAATTTGAGGTTATATTGGGATGATTAATTTTTTTATTATGATGAAGAATTATTTTTTCATTTAATTACTTATTAATTAGTCAATTAAATATTTGATACATTAATTAGTTTTTAGGTGAGAAATATAATTTAATATGGGTTGGAATATATTATGGTAGGACTATATGCATATTAATCATTGTAATAATAGATCTACATGACATATGTAGATAATGGAGGGCGTAGATGAGAAAATATTTTCAGTTTACTTCATCCACATATGGTGTTTGTGTGTAATTATGACATTATGTGTGGATAAAAAATTTCATTGGAAATGGAATGAAATCATAAGGTTGGGAAATACTATATATACAGAGAAAGGGAACTAAGTGAGTAGTATGCAAGCAATCACTCCTATAGAGAGGAAGAAGAGGAAGTAATGGATAGTGTGAGAGCTCCATCCTTTCTACTTGTTCTCCCACTCAGTGCCCTGATTTTTTCCAACATAGATTTAAATTGATACCTCCACAACACCATAAGAAAAAACATCTACAACACCTTCTAATTTTTCTGGTGATTTTCATGAACGCTGTTCAATCCTGAGTGGTTAAAAATCATCTCATTTCCAATATTCTTATTATATCATCCTCAAGTACACTTCTCCTTAGACCATGTAAAACTACACATTGGTAAGTGATGTTATTGGGTGAAATGATATGTAACGATACAAGGTTGTTCAAAACTATGTATATAGAGGAGAGGAACTCAGTTGGTAGTTTGAAAAAAAAACAAAATTTATTATTTGAATAATTGAAATAAATAGATAAGTATAAAAATTTAAAAAATAAATAAAATAAAAAATAGAAAAACAGAAAATTGTAAAACATAAAATACTAAGGCTCTCTCCCCACACTTTATTGATTTAGTTTAATAAATGAATTTAATTTGATTTTACATGCAATTTGATTTATAATTTCATCACATTAAGAATGTATGTGTTATAGAGAGGTACAAATTGATTTATTAGAAGTGGACCATTAAGCTAGAATCATAAGATCTACATACTGAAAACATAAAAGTAAAAGTAGAGAAGATAAATTAAGAAAATTATTATAATATATGAATATATAAATTTATTGATAAAATAATAAATCTCCGATTTAAATACCCCATATGGGGCATGGGTTTTGAATACCTCCAAATGGGTACTTGGAGTGGTTTATCCTCAATCTAATAGTGGATGGAGTTTTTTATGAGATGAACAACAATCAATAATTCTTTCTATCTAGCACATCATCCATTTTTATGCAGACTTCATGGATATAGTACAAAACATCCATACCCAGGGAAATGAGATAAAAATTGCATGGTGGGGGTAGTAAAAAGAATGAGTCCCTGTCTTTCTTAGTTTTTAAATGAACAACATAATCTTCATAATATAGTTCTTTATCTAGATATTCAGCATCAATGGAATAACAAAGGGAATGCAATAGTGTAAAAATATTAAAATGTAATATTCCGCATTAAAAGATTCCCTTTCAATGTAGGTTAAATTTTTATCTATATTCTTAAGATAATCCATTTTTATATCCTCTTTTACTAGATCCAATATGTGTTCGATATGTTTTGGGTCGTCTTGATGTTCCTCATCAGGTGAATCTTCTTTTTAATCTTCTTCTTCCTAGGAAGAAGCTTATTTGTTCAGATATAAAAATTTCAATGAAGGGGAGTTAATAAACAATTCATCTTCAATAAATTAATTATAAATAGAGTTAAAAAAATTATCTCCCATTTTTTTACTTAAATATCATCTTTAATGTTATATACCTACAAAAGTTGGGTTTTTTGAATGGAAGTAAAAATTCAATCTCCCACATCTTCTCTTTAATTCAATCACTTGGGTGGGTTTATCTTCTTCCACCAAGAATATAGAATAACATAATGGTGATATTTTATCCTCTTTTATGAGATAGAGAGTTCATATTGTTCCTCATATTGATTCCATATGTCATCTAAATCATTTTCATCTCTCGTTCATATATCATAAGGAAAATATTATTCATCAATCACCTCCATCAGTGATTGATCATTGCTGGATGGATCATCATTTAAATTTATAAATGTCTCACTAAGTTATTCAACTTGATAAATGTGTGGGGATTATTCATCCTTGACTGGATTAGATTTTCATTTAGGTTGAGCTCCCTTATATAGATGTACATCATACTTTAAATTCAGTCTTTGAACATTTTTAAGTATTTTATTTTCTATGACTGTCAGTTCTGGAAATCATAAACATGTAGCTTGTCCATTTAACTATCATCTAATCAAAATAATTAATTCATCGTATATTTCTAAAAAGAACTTCTTATTAGGTTTAACCACTTATTTTTTTTAATTGTGAGTGGTTATTCCATGAGAAATAATTTTAGTTAGCATACATCATGGAAATTTTATTTTAGTTTGTTAATGAATGTAATGAAAATTATTCATCAAATTCCAGAATTATAAGGATTTCATTTCCTCCTTGTTAAAAAAGCCATGTTTTGATATTTTTCTATTAGGGGTTCTGAAAAAACATTATTTAGTAATTTAAAATATAGCAATGTGGTTAACCTAGGTTTTCTCTAGAGTGGAGCTCACACCATTCATGTTTGTAACATAAATTTGAGGAAAAAATAAGTATTTGTCAAATTTATTTATTTTGAAAACAATGGAAATCAATGGAATAAGATTAATAAAATAAGTAAAATATTGAAAACAAATATATTTTAAGTTTTATCAGGTCAGGTCTATTTTTCAAATTTTAATTCTATCCTAGTTACAAATTGTAAATTTCTCTAATGTATATCCCCTTAAAGTGAGATTACACAATCGCTTCCTATCAGTTTCTTGGTAAAATGGTGATTGTGAGAGTAATATTTTCTAAACCTGTATATTGAACTACTCACCTTATTATGTTTGAGGGATTAACAGATAATATCATCAATTGAATTTGGAAATACTTAATTGAGACTTGTATATCCTAACTAGTAAATAATATCCACTAACCCTTCCACACGTACTCAATGTTTCCATGTACTTCACCACTATGACCTAGTTTATTCCATTATATATAAACCAGACCCTAGTGTGTGGATTTCATTATAATTTAAAAAGTTAATAAAATTAAAAATAAATTAAATATGGTATCACATGATAATAAATGTACTGTTAGAAATTAGAATCAACTTCATAGAAGAGATAAAAGATTTTATACCATGATGTTCAAGAACTCAACCATTATATAAGGGAAATATCCCCTTATAGGATAAGTCAGATATTTACCCATCAGTGTGGTTATGAAAAGACAATATGTTGTAATAAAAATAAATTACAAAACTAAGAACAAGAATAGTGTGGAGAAAAATAAATACAGAATTTTTTTCCCCTGGAATCTGTCCTCTAAATGTTTTCCCAAGCCATGCCCACCCTGAGGCCAAAAATTTTAGTGGTTTCGTCTTAATGGTTTTTCACAATTAACATTTTGATCAGCCTCCAAAATTTTAATTCAATAGGAATTTTAACAGAATTGTTAACCCAATTAATGATTTTTATTTTTCAATCCAATGAAATGGTTCATCCTAATCAACTTTAACGCATGAAAATGATGATTTAATGAAACAATTTTAAATTAAATTTAATTTCCACATGACTGATTAAGTTATATTTCAAATACATATCTAATAACATAATTTAGAGTTCTTTAGACCATGAGATGCCTAATTTAATAATGTGGGGTCCATTCTATTGGACAGAAATTTTTTCTATGTGGATACATGTTTCTAGGCTTATTGTATTTCAAATGAGTTCTAGGCCCACTTCAAAAATTTGAATGCAACAAAAAAGGAATCCTAAAAAATAATAAACCTAATTTCATAAATATTTTAAATGGTAGGATTGTAACACAAAATAGTATAAAACTTATTCAATTCCCATAATTAAGAAATTTTCAATATTTGGCCTAAAATTTACCAAAAATCCAATAATGATGAAAATAATCTCAAAATACAAAATTATGTGTAATTAAATCATTGAAACACTCATGAAAAATACTGAAAAAATGATCTCTACCAATTACGCACCCTTATCACTTGGACTCCTGTACAATTAATCACCAAAACCAATTCAAAAGAAAAATTAAAACACATACCCAAGTGATCCAAAAATTTATGAAGAATAAGAAGATGATATCATGCCACCTTAAAACCAATTATTTAATGTTTTATATCTATTTAATTCAATATATTTCATCACCATTTATACCCTATTCAATAAAGGCACCTACCTCATTTGAATTTTAACTTAATTAACAAATATCAATTTTCAATAGATCTTTTCTCATCCAAACCCATGAAATTGTCACCTTCTGGTTAGTAAATTCTGTCATATACACCTAATGTGAGTCAAGTACATGTGTTTTATATGAGTAATTTTTAGGTTTTTTATGTGTCTATTGGTTTTTAAGATTTTGGAGTCAAACATATTGTGGTCTAAAATGGATTGGTTGTATATTTTTACTGAAAAATTACCTAATTATAATTTTCACTCAAGTATATTATAAAATATAGAACCCTTAGAAGAAAATAATCTCCATGAATAATTTTAAACTTCTTGTAAATCCCACAAAATCAATATTTAAGAAGAGAAAATAACATTTTTTCACAATATTTTAATTGAATTCTAAAGATAGTCATCAATTTATATCTTATTTGTAAGCACCAAAAATGATCGATTTTTGTTGTCATGAAAGCTAAAAAAAGTCATATTCTTTAATGAAATGATTTTTTAATAAAAAAATATATTAAGAGTATTATTTTTCACCCAATGTTTAACCAAATGAGTAATAATAACACAAGAAATATTCCCCCACATTTATGTTTAATTAGATCATGAAATTTCACTTCTATAGTAGGTTGGATAAAAACATTTCCTTGTAATATAGCTAAACTAAGAGTTGATTCAAGGATTACAAGGTATTCAAGGATTAAATATACATGGAATGATTAAATAACAAATTATTCCTTGACAAACAGAGTTTAAAACCAATTAAATTCTTCACTAATTTGAAACATAAGTACCTAAAACCCCCATGTTTTTACAGGAATAAATCATATTATAGTTAAATAAATTGTGTTTTAGTTCCCTCAAGAAGTGAGGTGAATATAAATAATTTTAAAACAAATGGGATTAAAAACCCATAACAATTCTCATGAAACTGTGAAATAATTGTACTTGAATCAAAGTTTTTTTTTACATTCATTTAATATTATTTTCATGACATAAATTGGTTCCCTCATTAAAATTTGTTTCAAAAATAGAGTAGATAATAGTTTTAGATCAATTTTTTTTTGAAATGCATCAAATTTTAAAAATAATCAGACACAAAATTTTAGGAACACACATTTTGTTTTTGAATAATTTAGAATCATTATAATTGAAATTTTCAATCTAGAAAGGATCCCTACTCCATACATAAATTATAAAGTGTAATCAATGAATTAAATAGTATTTAACATTTAATATGATATTTAATTGAATAATATAATTAAATGAAGTGTTATGTAGTTGTACAACTAATCTTATTGGTACTGTAACACTAATTTCGACTTGTATGTGATGTACACTTAAATCCCACGAGAAAAAGTTTAGAATATAACTTAAGCAATATGATAAAAGAAAAGAAAATAGAAATGGAGTGATAAAAGAATGATATGTCATGGTTTTATCTCCTCAGTGGTGCCATGGTTTTGACGTCCTCTATATGGGTTGTTCTTCTGGGTTATTCCAAATTTGATGGTGGATGGTGTTTCTTTGAGGTGAACCACTTGCACTTATTCTTTATATCATTCACTCATTCCATTTTTTATGACTCTATGGATACAATACACCAAATACATAACCATGTAAATGTGATACAAATTTCATGGAAGGGTAGGAAAAATAATGAGTCCTCCACTTACTTGGTTTTCACTTTCAAAACCTCTTCTAAATTCTCTAGTGATTTTTATTTGTTATGATTCACCAATGGGAATATAAAAGGGTAAGTTGGAGTGTAACTATATTTGAATAAAATTAAACCATTAATATTCAATTTAAAATAATACCACATCAATATATTTATATTGTGCCTCTATTTCCTCCAATTAATCCACATTTATATACTCTTGTTCTCCCTCTAATAAATGTAAACAATTTTTGGGGTGATCTAGATGTTCTTCATCTCTTCCTCCTCCCAAGGAAAACAATTAGTTTCCAAATATGAAAATTTAAAGCTAGGGGAGATAATACTCAATCCATATTCAATAAAATAAGAAGGAAAAGATTTTTGGAAAGTATTATCTCCCTTAATTGGGTTGAATTAAATATTATATTTCATGGAATGTGCATCCTGAAGTTTTCTTCCTGTGTATTAATGTAAAAAAATTCAGTCTCCTAAATCATCTCTTGAAATTCTACCACTTGGGTTTTTTCTTCTTATTCATAAAGGTATAGAAGATGATACATTGGTTTTTATTAATATTCTTTGTATAGGATTGGGAGTTTATAATTTACATCATATTCATCCCCAATGTCATCCAGATCATTTTGATCATGCATAAAAACTTCAAAATATATATCTTCTTCATTAATCACCTCCAGTAATGATTGATCATGGTGGAAGGGATATTCATTTAATTAAATCATGGTATCCCTAGGTTCATCAACATTAAAGGTTAGTGGTCCTACTTATTCTACCACTGGTTCATATTTTAGTCCATGATTAGGTCCTTGATGAAATGGTAATTCCACATTTTATATTAGTATTTGAAAAACAATTTATATTTGATTGGCCATGTATGCCAGTTATTTAAATGTGTAACATTATATTTTCTATTTTCTTGATCAATTAAATTACATTATCACCTCATGGTAAGAGAATTATCCTAGAGACATCAAAATATATTTTTTACATATGATCAGTTATCACATGCATTATTATTTTCTTCATAATACATCATGTAGTAGGTTTTATTAACGAATCCAAAAAAAATTATTTATGAAGTATCAAAATTGTATTATTGTCACTACCACCTCAAGAATGACCCCATGTATTTAAACATTCCTATACTAGGGTATAGAGAAACTAGTTATTTACTGAGTAAAACTATATTAATCTAGTTAACCATGGTTGTCTATATAGAGAAGCACAGAAAAATAATGCTCTCACATTAAATTAGAGTAAATGGTTGGTATATTTGATGTTTTTTTATTTAAAATAAAATAAATAAATAGAACAAGGGAAATAAATTATTTATGTTTTTTGAAATCAATTATATGAGAAGGTTGATCTTTTCAGGATCATTTTCTAAATTATAGTGCTATCCTTGTTCCAAATTATCTAATTCTCTTCTGTAATGCTGATTAATGTGACATTCCATGATTTTTTTCCTCTCCGTACCTTGTATTATGGTGTTGGTGAGAGTAGAATTTACTAATATATCTACTTGGTATTTCCTCATTTCAATATATGAGACTATTGTATAAAATTCTCTTAATTGACTTAATAAATACATAATTGGTTCTTGTTTGTCCTAAATAATCAAGAACGTCCCTACCCCATCCACATGTACTACAGATCACTATGTAAATCACCACTAATACCTAGTATATTCCATATGATATAAACCATGACCTAATAAATAGAGATAATAATAATTGAATAAGTTAACAATAATAATAGAATCTAAAATCAAATACCAATCTACATGATAATAAAAAGTACTATTAAAAATTGAAACCACATTTTCATAATAGAGAAAACATTTTGTAACATGATTTTTGGAACTCAATCCTTGTAAAAAGAAAACACCCCCTTCCCCCAATCACTCAAAACTTTATCCTTCCATCTAAGGGATTAATGTGATGATTGGGGATGAATAATTCATTTCTAAAATAAGAATAAGAAGAAAATATATAAAAGGAAATATAAAAAATGCACCTCGAGAATATATCCTTCAAAGAATTTCTCCATTTCAACCCACTATATGGAATACCTTTTCCCATAGTACTTCTAAAAATTGGTTCATTGTTTATTTTTATGTCAATCATCAAAATTCCAATGATTTGGGAAATTATTCTAAAAAGTTACAACCAAATTAATGATGTATACTTTTTCAAATTGAATAATCTATTCAACCTACTCTCATTTACCACATTTAAATAATGAATTCATGAGAAAATTTCTACATTAAATTTAATAAAAATCCGAATAATCAATTATTATTTCAAATAAATCTATTTTTACCTCATTTTTTGGTAGGGAGGTAGAGATATTCCTCATTTAATGATATGGGGTCTATTCCACGAAACACAAAAATCAACATGATTAATTTGTTTGGGAATGATGAAATTAGAATGATAAATGCGTCCAATTGATGAATTTTAATCCCACAAACAATGGAATTGTAATAAAATAATCACTTTAATTGGGTAACTATTTTAAAAGTTTTGATTCAAATATATAAGTGGAAGAAAAATGGTAAATTTTATGAATTAAGAATTTTTCACATTATAGCCCAAAATTCACCAAAAATCAAATAATTATTCAAATAATATCAAATTACTAAATGTGAAGGAATTAGTCACCGAAACACACATGATGGATAACTAAAAAATTAACTATATCACTTTTTCAACAATTATTACATGGAATTCTAGGAAAGTAAGAATCAAAATAAAATCAAAGAAAATTAAAAACAGATATCTATTTGATTAACCATCCTAAATAAATTAAAAAAAGGTATCAAGCCTCCTAAAATATCATTATTTCATCTTATCTATTCATGTCAGTTAATATATTTCATCTTAATTTCTCCTCCCATGCACACAAGACAACTAACTCGAAAAACTTTTCTCTCATTTGGAAATTTCTAATTTCCAAAACTGCTATTTTAATCCAAACCCATGAAAGGGTCACCATAGGCATGGTAAATTCCTATATATCTTGCCTATGTGAGTTAAATACTTATGTTTATAACAAGTACTTTTAAGGTTTTTTCATTGGATTTATGTTTATTGGATTTAAATTTCAAATATTATAAGTCTGAATGAGGAGGGTTTAAATATTTTTGAAAAAAGTAACATGATTCTTATTTTAACTCATGTATGATCTCTTCATCACTATCCTTAGTTGAAAATAATCTTTCTGAATCATTTAAAATTGCATCAAAAATTCACACCATTAATATTATAGTATAAAAAATAACCATTCTCTTATTTTTTTCCTTATAAGATCTTGATAGAAACATCTATCATTCTCCTTTGAAATATATAGAAAGGATCAATTTTATTTATCATGAATGATTTAATATGGAATATATTTTAGTATGAATAATTTTTTAGTTTTAAAAAAATTTATTATTACTTTTATTTTCTACCAAAAAAATCACCAAATGATGTAACAAAACACAAGATAGTTTCCCCCACACTCTTATGTTCATGTAGATCATGAAATTTTAATTTTAGATCAGATTGGATATGGAAAAGTTTCTTGTAATTTGGATAACCTAACATGAATTTCATGGATTTTGATGGATAAAAGTATTAAATGTATAAAAAAGTCAATAATAAAAATGAATTTTCTTGAAAATGGGTTATTTAAAACTAATGAAATGCATCAATCATTTAAAAAAAATGTACCTCAAACCCTCATGTTTTTACAAGAATAAAAAAAATTGGTCAAATAAAGGATGTTTTTCTTCTCTAAATAAGTGAAGTGAATATAGAAAACATGACTTAAATGGTTAATATGGTTCATAGGAAAGTTATTTCAAATATAAAGTAAGTAATTTTTAGAATGAGATTAACAAATTAGAGTATATTTCCTAAAATTCCCAAATCGTTGAATGTGAAAAAAAATCATTTTCAATATTCATTTGGAATCATTTTCATATGATAAATTGTTTTACTCATGTAAAAGTGTTTCTACTGCCTCTAGAAGCGATGTTGGAGTGGATTATCCCCAATATAATGGTGGATAGAGGTTCATTGGGATAAACCACCAACACTTCTTCTTTACAACTATCACATATTCCATTTTTGAGGACTTACTGTATATAATACACTACATACATCCCCATGTAACTAAGTTAAAAATATCATGGTTAGGGTATGATACAAAATGAGGCCTCTTATTCGTGGTTTTCACTTGCACAACCTTTTCTTCATTATTGAAATATTTACTTATGTATGTTTCATCAATGGAAAATTTATATTGTAATTATATTTTAATAATATTAAATCATCAATAGTTAGAGTAAAATTATTCCCTTTAAATGCAGGTATCATTAATATATATTTCCTATCTAAAATAATCTTTTATATCCTCTTTTACTCACTATATTAAATGATGAACATGTTCATGGAACTCTATAGTTTACTCATCTGGTGTATCCTTTTTTCTTCTTCATCCTACATGGGAAAACATAAGTTGTCTGAATATGAAAATTCCTTGCTATGGGAGTTAATACTCAATTATTCTTCAATAAAATTTGATTGAAAAAGTTTGAAAAAATATTATCTCACATAATTGGTTCGAATTAAATATTCTATTTTGTTTAAATTTCCTCTTAGATTTGGGTTTTTTGTTGATTAGTGAAATCAATTTAGGCTTCTCCATATTCTCATCAAATTCCACAACTTGAAAGGTTTCATATTCATCTTACAAGGCTAGAGAATGATTCAACAGGGAGGATTCTTCTGTATTGTATAGCATTGGAACTTTATATTTCACATAATATGCATTCAAAAATTCATAAAAATATTTTTGACCTCCCCTATATACATCATATGGTAAATATTATTCATCAATCATCTCCAACAATTATTGGGAATGGGTGGATCAATATTATTTGAATTACATAAATTCTTCCACTGGATAATAAACATGAAATATGAATGGGGATACATATTCAACCATTGGTTCATATTTTGGGTTAGGTTTAGTTCCCTCGTGAAATGGTACTTCTTCTTGGACCATTACTCATTGAACATTGTTTTGTATTTTATTTCCCATGTTTGTTATTTAATAAAACGTGTAACCTCTAGCATGTTCATCCAACTATTGTTTCATTGAAATATTTATATCATAAACACTTCCTATTATGTAATTTTTAGTAAATTCAACCAATTTTTTTAACATATGAGTAGTTATTACATGTAAATATAATTATAGTTGGCACAACCCATTGATATATTTTTTAGTTTCTTTGTTGAATGAAAATATTATTATTTATGAAATGTTAGCATTTGAGTTTTAAAACTTCCTCTCTAGAAACAGTTCCAAGTTATACTATGTGAATTTTATGGGTTGTGGAAAAAATAATTAATTCCTTTGTTAAATTATTGTAATGTGGTTGACCTAGGTTGTCTCTAGATAAGAGCACAGAAAAATGAATCTATCACTATAAATTAGAGAAAAATGTTGTTTTTTAAAATAGTATGAGTTTGCAAAAAAGGATAATCATTGGCATAAGATAAATAAATTTGTAGGATATTGAAATTAGTTACACAAGAAGGGTGATCAGGTTAGTTTATGTTTTTCAATTTAATGCCATCCTAGTTCCAAATATCCAATTATTTTTTTAATTCGATTAATGTGAGATTCCAGAATCCCTTTCTATTACTCCCTTGATAAAATGATAATGGTTAGAGTAAAAATTAATATGGTATTATATTGGTATATTAGCTTCTTCTGTGATTTATGGTTTTAATGAACACCATCATTTGAATTGGGAAATTACTAATCGGGTCTGTTTTAACCTAAATAATCAAGAATATCCACTTCCCCAAATACACACACTGACGATCGATAAGTATGTCACCAGTAATCGATAGTCTATTCCATCATATACAATCTAGAACCTAGTGGAGGGAGATAATTATTATTAACCAATTAAATAATAGATAAAAATATAATATCAAATAATATCGTTCATGATAAATAAAACTGATCTTATAAATATAATCCAACTTCACATAATAGAGAAAATATTTAATAACATAATTTTCAATTACTCAAGAATTGTAGAAATAAAGCCACCCTTTATCAATTAATTCATATTTTAACCCTCTATGTGAAGGGTGACCATGAATATGTGTTAATTATAAGGCATTAAAAACTATGATCAAGGGGATAAAGGATAAAATGAAATGCATAAAAGTTTTCCTCCATAATTTTTATTCTAGAAGTATTCTCTAGTTTTTTCCACCATATGGAAAAAAAATCGGCAGGGTTCCTTCTTAAAATATATTCATAATTGAGTTTTCTATAAACCATAAACTTTTCAATGATTTGGGACATGTTTAAAAGATTTTATGACCCAGTTAATAATGTTTATTTCCTTTTAATGAAACTATTAAACCTACTCAAATTTGACATGTTGAAATAATGAATTAATGAATACAATTCTACATGAAATATAATTTTAACCTTCCTCATCAAGACCTATTTCAAATAAAGATGGAATATATATATTTTCTGGTTAGTATGATATATATTCCCCATATATTGAGGTGGGGCCCTTTTTTTTGGGATGGGATTATTTTCAGCTTGATTTATTTTATAGGGCATGTTGAAGTTCAAATTTTTTATTGGTATGTTTGAATAATTAAAATCCTAAAAACAAAGGAATACTGGAAAATGAAATCACTATTGTTGGATCAATAATTTAAAATTTATTCCTTAAATAGATAGGTGGGAGAAAACTGTTAAATTTATATAGTTAAGCAATTTTTAGATTTTACCCCAAAATTATTAAAAAATAAAAAAATCATGAAAATAATCTCAAACTAGTATATTTCATGGAATTAAATCATTGAAACACACAGAAAAAATAAGGGTAAAATTAGCAGTATCATGTTTCTAAAAACATTGGGTTCCTAAGACCCAATGATTGGTCCCTGTCATCATTTTCATCATCTAAAAAAGATCAACATTAGATCCTAAAAATAATATCACTGACATACCACTTAATCTTACAAGTACGATGAAATTGAAATAGTAAACATAATATCCTACCAAATATTATAATCTCACCTAAAAAAGTCAAATATATAATCCTTGATCTCTATGTATATTGATGGACTCAAATTTTATTGGATTCATTGTAACTTTATAAATATCACACATTACATTCTATAAATGAAATCCACCATTACAAATAATCTCAATACATATCATTTGAATCTCAATATATTAGAAAATGAATTCATTTAGAAAAAATTATTCTTTAATAATGTACTTTATTTGGTTCTAAACTCTGATTTTTTGTGAATTTATTTATTTTAGTAAATATTAACTATATTGAATCATGTAGGATGGATAAGAATTGAAAATGGATAGATTATAATGATATAATAAATATTATAAGTATAGTGTGAAAGAGTTCATCATGTTTGAAAAATTCCCTGCATACGACCCCTCTCAAATCCTCTGCCCATGTTTACACTTTTTTATTCAAGTCTAATTAGTCCAGAGAAGTTGGGAGAACACATGATAAGTCATGAAATAGATCAAGGTTATAAAATTTGGACTAAATATAGGGTAATACCAAATTTATCTAGTGACTATCATAACATTTTGTTTAATGGATCATTATTTTGGATTACATGTGTGAACTATAATAAAGATCATATCATGGTTTTGAATACAAGTGTGAAGGATGATGGAGGTGAAATTGGGGTAAAGAAAATTATTGTTGAAGATAAACATAGTTACTGTAAAAAATTGTTTGGAAAGTTAACGTGTTACGAAAAGACCACATTATATGTTGGTTGTACTAAATATACTTCATTTTTGACCATACTAATGTTATAATATTTTAGTGCTAGAAGAGAATGATGTGATTCCTATTTTAGGAAGTTTCATGATCTCTTTGATGATATGACCCCTAAGATAATGATATTACATGATAAATATATGTTGTTAAATGAATTTTATGTTTAATGGTTATGATGTTTTAAAGAATAGAAGCATTTCTAAATAAAATTATACTATTTCGAAAGGACCAAAAAACACTTCAAATTTTACCAACGTGTCGTGATTCTCGATATAGGAAAGATGAATCAGGTTCAATGAAAATTTTATCATACAATCCAATAATTCTAGGGTTTAGGATCATATTTGGATGTATGGATACTGAATCTAATTTTTCATGGCATGTAGATAGAGGAAATTAATATGGGGAACATCATTACCTAGCATACACACTTCAATGGATGAAATTTGATAGGAGTTTTTTATATTTGGAAACAAGTCAAGGAACATTTATCTTATTCTATATTGATATGGAGTGAATTACTTGGGTTTTCCAAGTAGAACTTATAGTAAATAGAAAATTATGTTGTAAAATTGAAAATTTCTATTATGGTTATGCATGAATTAAAAATACATTTTGTCATCTCTATTTATATCAAGACAAAATCAACTAGATAATGACATTAATTTTTTATTTTTTTATATTAATAGAATATATAAAATTATTATGGAATCTAGGTGTTACATAGTATGACTCATTAATAAATTAGGATTTAACATTGTGTTTCATGTTTTAAGGTATGATAAATGACTTTCTTACATATAGAATTTTTTCAAGATATAGACATAATTGAACCTAACTGTCTTTGATTTTTTGACAAGATACATAGTCAATTAGGTTAAAGAATTCATCAAAGATTGTGTTTTTAGGAAATAGTCAATTTTATACCAAAAAAATATAAGTTCCTGTAATGACCCAAATATTAATTAATGAAAATTACTCTTGATCTAATTAAACGTCTTATCATGGATATATACAACTTTTCAATTCCTTGTATAATGTTTTTGGATTTTAAAATACCTTTACGAATTGTGACCATTTCTAATATTGTCGTTGAACCGTGACCACATAATTTGAATAAATATAGGTAATTAAAAAACCAATTTACTCTGACAAAGGAAGTGATGACCTGATCCCATATAATTGATCTATACCAAGCCAATTTCTCAGAACTCGAAAAGGAGGTAGCGCCATTGGGCTTCACCCATGATAAGACCAATCCTATCTTCAACATGGTAAGATTGAGCAGAACCGCCTACGAGAGAAGTGGAAGTTAATAGAGATTACCACTCGAGTGATGTTTTCTGAGCCTCCACAAGAGTAGGTCACCATCACACACTTTACCCTTCGGTCTTATACGGGTGTTATAAGGGGTTATGCCGAAAACCCCTAGTATTAAGATTATGTGCACTTTTTTTCATAGAATAAATAATATACATCCATTTTATTATTACTTTGTGAATATTTTTTAAAGCACAAATATTATTTTTTAGTTAATATTCAATGAAAAAATATGTTTTTATTATTTAATGAATTTTTTAATTAAATAGTATTTTAAATATAAATTATCATATAATTTTTATATATACAATTTTAATTTTTATTAAGGATTGAAAGATGTTTTTGTCAAAACCCATAAATTTTCGATAAAAATCGTTTTTTATTTTAAATATAAAAATTCACATATTTATAAAATTACTTTGATAAAATGAATATTATTTTTTAATCTATATATTGAAATTTTACAATGGTGAATTTTTCCTAATTTTTTGAGATAGTCGAATGTTTGGGTAGAAATTAAAAATCCTTTAATTATATAATTTGTTTTATGACAACATAATTATACAATAGTGATTTAATAAAATACTATAAATGGTATTATCAAAACAAATATAAGTTTTTCCACTATAATAATGTGATTTTAGGTTTGTGTGATTTATTTTACAAATATTTAGGGGACCCTCCACAATATATAAAACATTTTATCTTTCTGAAATGATTTCCTTGAGAGTGTAACTCACCTCCACATAAGTAATCCTAATATTATAATAAGTTATTCCATCAGAATTATAAAATAATTTTTTTCTAATCCCCATTGGAAAAAACCATGGGAATAAACCATGGGATGGTATTTGGTTTTGATTAGTTTAATGTGTAGGGTCCAAAAACTAAACAATAAAGAGTTCCCTCCATTTTCTTATATAATCCCACACAAGCTCTCACTTCCTCTACACTAAAAGACTTTGTAGCTCGAAAAACCTCTTCCTTCATCTCTCTATAATCCTCCCAATATTCCACAATCTCCCATGAGTCCCCTCTCAAGACTCTCGCAAGCCTCTGGGACAACATGTCCATGTAAGGGATTTCTTGCATTCTCAATTTTGTCAATGTGTCTTTATATTCCTATACCCCTTTATTTTCAATTAAAAATATTGGGGGTATAATTTCTAACTTCCCTCATATATCCCTAATTTTGTTTGAATGATGAGAGACTCTTTTCTCTCTTATTAATGCCTCTTATGTACACCAGATACCATACCAAAATTCTATAGGGGATTTCTCTCTTCTCATTTACAATCAATCAATTATTTTACATCATGGACTTAAATTACTTTATATATATTGATACATGTATCTATATAAACCCTTTAATTTCCATTTCATGTACATATGATGAGATAACTCTTTCTCTATCATAAACCATTTTTATGAATTCTTATGTCACGTCATTATGCTGTTGAAATTGCATCACGAAATTCCTCCCCAAAGTCAATATGTAGTGAATACCATTCCTATTTCTCTATCAAGGGTATTCACCTTTATGAACATTTACTTATTGATTATATATATTCATGTATGTATTACACATTAATTCACTGTGGAATAATTTATGATGTTTAATGATTCCATGTTGTATGATCCATGTGGCACACTTATGCATGAAATGAAATGATTAAGAAGGGTGTTCCCTAATATAAATCCAATGAATTGGGTAAATATTAGTATCACAATACATCAAGTGAAAGGAGGGTTTACTAATGCTAAGTCAAGTTCAATGAGTTTTTAATCAATATCCCTGTTCAATGAACCATGGCTCATGATAATACCATATTATGTTTTCTTGCCACATTTCCATGTTATGGTAATCATGAAACATCACGCCATTATGTTCAAGTTTCTATTATGGTCCATTGATATTAATATTTCTTAACATGTAATGTATCCTTCATGTTATGCCTTGTTTACTCCATTTCTGGGCTTTATATCTCATCCTTTCCTTATCAATGTCTTCATATTATCCCATGAAATGCTAAGTACGAAGGAATGTGTATGGTCATGTAAAAGATGTTTTCAATAAGGATGTGTATTTAATGTTTTAAGTTGTTTTTTAATGTTCAGAAGACCCAAAGACACTATGCCACATGATCTTCAACGTTGTATCAAGTGATAGTTTTAAGTTATAAAATAAGTTTAATTTTGAAATAAAGATCAAGGTTTCTACATTTGGTTTTAGAGGATAGGTTTATTTATTTATGTGATTAGGATTAGAAAAACCTAGAGAAATACATTGGGATAAGACAAATTATAATAAAAATTTCCCTAAATTTTTGTGTGTATTGAGTAATTGGTTTATCAAGAAAATATATCCCTATTTGGATATGAACAGGTAGAGGCAGCTCTGGCACAGATGTATCTGGGGGTAAAACCAAAAAACACCGCTTTGAGCTAGACTCGAACAGGAACTGGTTCCCGACAATGGGACTTGATTCCCCCATGGTTAAACCACTCCAAGGGGATATTTTATGGTAAATTTATAAGATTTGTTTAAACCATTATTAGAGGAATAAAAAAATTCCCCTAAGAGTATATATTGGGAAGTAGATCATGGATAACATAGATTAATGCCTATAAATTAAAAACTATGGAAATAAATGTAATTTATAAGACATCCATTTTCTCATTGGATTACCCTTTATGTGTTACCCCTAACTTTACTTTCATTCTAGCCAAGGGAAGGTAATTGGAGGACTCGGGATAATTGTTGATGCGAAGATCTATGTCATTACTTTACTAATGATATGCATATTCTGATGGGAGTGAGAATCATGAACATTGTCACGATACTCTCTAATATAACTGTAGTTTGGACTAGAATCCTGGGTCAGTAATAACTTTCAAACCCCCTAAGAAAGAAAAATTCACAATCTAGAGATTCATGAGACAAAGGCCTCCTAATTTTACTGGATCATCTGTTCCCTCAATTGCTAAGAAAGGGATCAACTCCATTGAATAGATATTCTCCATACATCAATGTTACAGACAAGAGAATCTTCTTATGGATGCTTATAGTATTGAGGTTGATGCTGATCAATAGTGTACAATGAAAAAAATACATGAAGACTAAGGAGGTGATGAATGCATTGTAATCGAAGGATTTCTAGAAAATGATTTTTGATAAATATTTTCTGTGCACCCTCTAGTTTATGATGGAGAAGGAATTATTTTCCCTCATGAAAAAGAAGACTAATCCATTAGATTATACAAGAAAACATTACAAGGATATAACAATACACCTTCATGATTTTTGTTTTCCCAGAAAGCATGGTTGAGAACTTTTTTGGTGTGCTAAAACTTATCCCACATAAATCCCTAGTGATCCATGACTTTAGGAGCTATGATGAAATTATTTGATGTGCCCTCAAGGTCAAAATACATAGTGGAAATAGAGGTTTTACCATAAATTTTATTACAATGATTTTAAAAAACCATTGGTATACAGGTTTTAGAGTAACCTTTACCGTAGGTTTCTTGAAACCACTGGTATTATGATTTTAGAATAATGATATACCAATGGTTTACTAAAAACAATTGGAAATATTTTATTTATATAATGTATACCACAAGTTTTTTTAAATATTTTTGTAAATTATATCTTTCCCAATAGTTTTTAAAAACTCTTGGGAATGGTTTTCCCCAAATACAAAGTAGTTTCAACTCCCATGTCTACACAATTGCAACCCTAATATGAAGCTCTCCTGAAGCTCTCATAAAGCTCTCTCTTTACCCTAGGCTATGAAACTACATCCACCTAATAGATCCATATTAAATCATTCAATTTATTATATATACACTTCAAATTAGTACGTGGTACCTTATTTTTAATGTTATGTATCTATTTATTTGTTTTCTATTTTGATTTGGCCTAAACCATAGTTTTGTGGCATGGTATTCCAAAAAAATTGATTTTTATACTATTTTTGTTCTACACTTCATGTGTCATGATTGTCTGAATCACATTTATTTGTTGTCTTCATAACAACTTCTTCAATGTATACTTCATGAATTATATAAACTAATAGGTACTGTGGAGATGTATCCCCATTCAATGATGGTAAAGGGTTCTTTTAGTCATATGGTCACAAGGTGGGTAATGGATATAAGGATGGCCCAAGTAAATGTATTGGGGATGGTTGGGGTAGTAGTGTAGGTGGTTTCCCATTTTTAGTGGGGTGATATGGTAGTTATTATGGACTTTTTTTTAGTATAAAATTGGATTTGGGTTTTGAATTTATAGTTTCTGTACAAGGGATCATAAGAAGGGTAGTGATATTCAAGATTAATTGTCTATTGTTTGGGTGATGTATTTTAATTGTGATATTTATTGGATTGGGTATATGTAATTATGAAGGTATTATATGGGTATTTCCTCCCCTGAACACCCTCACCCCCACCCCCTAGACACCCCCATTTGACAACCCCCACCCCCTAAAAACCCCCACTCCCTTGTACATCTACCACCCCCTGGACAACCCCACCCCTTTGGACAGCCCCCACTCCCTGGACACCCCACCAACTGAAAAACCCTCACCCCCATGGATACCCCACACCCACTAAACACCCCACCACCTTGGACAACCCCACACCCCTGGACACCCCCACCACCTAGACACCCCCACCCTTGGGCAACCTCCACCCCCTTGGATAGCCTCATCCCCTTGTACATCCACCTAAAACACCACCCCACCTTCTGGACACCACCTCACCTCCAAAGTGCTTGGCCCAATTTTTAAATTGGAATTAACCATGAATGTGATTTCCCCTTTCCCCAATGACATTTACTAAGTGACCCATAGAGCATTATAAATCGAATTTATCATGTTTTGATAATTTGAATGGGTTGTCTTCAATGAAATGACTAATGGAAGATGGTTTTGTTTCCTTAATTAAAAAATAGTTTTAAATGAAATTACACTAAGGGGATGTAGGGTGGTAGGGGGATGTCTAGGTGAGGGGGTGTCTAGGTAAGGATGGGTTGTTCAGTGGGTAGGGGGCTACCGAAGTGTGGAGAAGGTGGGCGTGGGATGTACAAGGAGGGGTGCGAGCTTTCTAGTGGGGGTCAGGGTGGGTTTTCTAGGTTGGAGAGGCGGTGTGGGATATCCAGGGGTGGGATGGGGTGGGTCTTCCAGGAGGGGAGGGGTGTGTGCTATCTAGGATGGGGTTTGGTGGGTGGGGGGGAGAGGGATGTGCTGGTGGGGGGGTTGGGCTATCCAGGGAACTGCAGGGGGTAGAGGCCAGCATGGGTGTGGGGTAAGGGGTTTGGGATTTCCATGGAGGGGGTGGGATTTCCAGAGGGGGTGGGATGTCTAGGTGGGAGAGTGGGTGTGGGATGTCTAGGGGGTGGGCTATCCAGGGGTGCGTGTGGGGGTGGGTTATCCAAGTGGGGGGCAGGGTGTGGGTTGTCCAAGGAGGTGGGGGGCTATCTATATGGGGGTCGCGGGTGGGCGATCCAGGTGCGGTAGGGGGCTATCCAAGAGAGAGTGTCAAGGGGGTTGCAGGGGGGCTTTAGGGGGATGTACTGGGAGGGGAAGTGGGCTATCCACACCGATAATCTACAAAAAATTAGGAATCACATATACACAATGTATAGTTGCGTTCACACGTTAAGACTTTTCCTGATGTTCCATACCAACACTCACTCTTACCCACCCAAGAAGTGATATCTACAATGAAATAAAACTCTAGTATTATACACAATCCATATTGATTTCATACAAATTTAACATTAGTACAACTCTATATCACCTAATTATATAACAAGTCTCGTACCCCCATGAGTAGTGTCCCATCAAAACTTGGACCATATGCCTTTACAACATATATACGATAATATTTGACACAAAAAAATTTAAACATAGAAAATACTATATTTACACATTGTATCACAATGTAGAATTAGCTATCCGCTAGCCTCTCAAGGAATCAATAATCCACATACCTAGCTCAATATTTGGATGTGTGCTTATAATTACATGTGTTTTGTATAATTCCTTTATGATATTTATTGTGGACGATAAAATACAATCTATATATGATGTTTCTGGGTGTGAATACAATTAGTTTTTTTTTTGATTTATATTTATGATATTCATGGTTTACACCATCACTCTTTAGGGTCATCTATAATAGGCTTGATGTCATGCTATAGTTGGATACCAAGTGGATTATATGACCCTAGTTTTGGGGTGGACACCCTCACCCCAACCCCAAGACATACACCTCATGGAAACCCCCACCCCCAAGACACACCCACCCCCTTGGACAGCTCCCCTGGACACCACCCCACCCCCTGGACACACCCACCCCATGGAGACACCAACCCCCATTAGTGAGCCCCCCACCCCGCTGGACAACCCCCCTTGACACCACCCCACTGCATGGACACCCCCGCCTTCTAGAAGGCCCCCTCCCCCTCGACACCCCAACCCCCTGGATAGCCCCACCCCTTGGAAATCCCCCACCCGCCTAGGAAATCCCCTATCCATGGACAACCCCATCCCTTGGAAATCCCCCCTAGACACCACCCCACCCCATGGAAACACCCACCCCCTAGACACCACATCCCCTAGACAGCCCCCACCCCTCGGGATAACCCCCAACCCCTAGACACCCCCACCCCCTAGACACCCCCACACCTGTGGGAAGTGTATGTGATCACTCAAACTATCTAGTAAAATATAAAATTCCTTCGATCTAAAATTTATTCAACTCCTGAATAATTCTCCTCCACAAGTGTACATGATATTGTAAAGTCATGTATAGTTCTTAAAAGATATTTTGTTATAAATATTGTATTTTTTTATCTTTTATATGATGATTCTCATATAGAGTAGTGTGTCAGTTATGGTTTCATATAATGTGGACAATTTACATTTACTTAAATATATTTCGGATGAAACAACAATCATATTAAATTGATTTTTATAAAATGACTTATATTTTTTTCAGAATGGATAGAAGTTAGATATATGGAACCGATCTGATCTCGAGAGATTTTCAAAACAATTTGGAGATTTTTTTAGATTTTTCATTTCACAATGCTTTAGATAGTGGTCACATACAATATCCATGTAACAATTGTTTTTTGAATACCTAGGTTGAGTAGTGAAGAATTTAAGTACCACATAACAAAATATGGATTTCAAGTAAACTACTTTGGGTGGTATCACAATGGGGAGAAAATGAAATCACAAATTCATTATGATCTAAATGAGAAGATTGGATTGGAGAATTTTTTATATGACCAGTTTCCATTTATTAGTCATCATTATAAAGAAATGATTCCATCCCAAGAAGAATTTGATATGAGCACACATGATGCATCTAATGAAAATGATGATGTTGTTAGGGGGAAAAATTAAATGATGCTACCATGGCTCCAGTATATCGACAATGCAGTAAAATGAAAATGCAAGAATTTTTAATCTGATTATCTCATAGGAGAACTATGTATGGGATTTCTGATAATTAAATGGATAATAATATTACCTTCTTATTTGACTTATTTTGAGATGATGCAGATATTCCCTAAAACCACTATACGACATGTATGTTAGTTGAAGGACATGGATTTTGAAGAAACAAAAAACATGATTTTCTGAAAGATTACATTTTATTCTGGGAGAAAATTTCAGAATAAAATGTTTGTATAAAATGTGGAACATATCAATGGAAGCCAAAAGTTGATGGAACACCTTCCCATGTTCCATAGAAAGTAATTTGGAACTTTTTATTGATCCCTAGAGTCCTGAATCTTTTTAGGTTTAATGAAATATCAATAAAAATTTGAGGGCATTATATTGAGAGAAATAGGACTAATGATGTGTTGGTTCAACCTGCTGATGGATTTTCATGGTTGAGATTTGATGCTCAATATCCTGATTTTGTAGTTGAAGTGCGTAATGTGAGGTTGGCTCTTTCATGTGATGGTTTTAATATGTTTGGGCATATTCTTACTTTGTACAAAACATGGAGGGTTTTTACACACATTTATAACATTCCCTAATTATTGTGTATGAAAACATTTTTCACATTCATGTGTATACTCATATCTACACCTTTGGATCCCATAAATGATATAGATTTAGAAATGAAACCTTTAATCAAAAAGGTTGAATCTTATTTGGTATGTGGGTGTGTGCACATATGATGCATGATCAAATGAAATTTTTCATATGTGTGTTGTGCTTATGTGGACTATCAATGATTTTTCTTCTTATGAAATGATAACTGGTTGAAGCAAGACTGTAAAACTATCATGTACTATTTGTATAAATAATACATGATACATAAGACTGAAACATCACTGTAGTTCGATAATTATTATCACTGAATGAAAAAAAATATGATAACACAACATTATGTTGTTATGGTTTTTTCCACAATATATTGTTCTGCCAATACATTAGATAGTAGACCGTGATTTAAAGATGTAGGTTATTATGGAGTCATTGAAAAAATAATAATAATGGATTATTATTCTCATGGATGAGTCATGATGATGAAATTCCTGTGGTTTGATTTGATGACGAGGCAGGGAAAATTTATTGATGATTATGGATTTCAAGTTATCGATATAAATCTCACTCTTGATACTGATGAACCATATGTTTTAGAAGTAATGGTGAAACATGTTGTTTATTTCAAAGAACATCTTCGACCTGAAATTTTTGTCATTATTGAAGTAACTCCAAGCCATTTTTTATGATAGTGATGATATAATTGAAACAGTCCCTACTGCAAATGGAAACAATCCATTTATTACTTTGGATGACTCCAATAGCTCAATTGTCAGAGTTTTGTGTGAACATGATGTAGTGGTGGGAATTATATAAACTCATACATCCATTTTTTTATTTATTTTGGTCTACTCGACTTGGGTTGATAAGGATAGAACTATTCATATTGATTTAATGTTGATTAAAAATATGTTATATCTGACCTGATCATTATGTGAATTTTCAATGTTCATCGGTTTCAATTTTATTTTAATTTCATTTTCTAACTTAGAATTGAACTGTACTCAAACCAATGAAACCTACATTTTTAATTTGGTGAACATTTCAATGTTTTATTTAACATGTATAAAATTAGTACAAATCTAAGACCTTCATTTATCATTTAACAAGATAATAAACATGATGGTTTTTCTTCTTCTACAGAACATGTATAGAAACCTGCATCATCCACCTAGGTGAGATAATTTAAGGTTTTCCTTAATTTTTACAAGTTCATTACCCCTTATGAATCCAGTAGATATCTTATCATTGTTCACATGTTTATATAATCATTTCCAATTATCTTCAGGGCTTAATTATTCATAATATATACCTTAATAAATTTTATAAAGGAATAATTTCATATGATCTCTCTCTTAGTTCTAGAGTAAAATAAAGCCAAGGAATTAATGATATATGATTTTAATATACTGATGTCACTTAGTAAAAAACAATCCAAATAAAAATTAAATTTTTTAGTACATCTAGTACGATTAATTGAATTCATTATATATCTATTCAAGATCACCTAAAACAATGGATAGTAAAATTATCCATGAATCCCCCAATTCACTCTCATTTATTTTGTTTTTGGGTTACACATTAGTTATCCATTTCTAATTACTTCTATATTATTGTTCAAATGAAGAAATTGCAACCAATTGAAGAGAGTCAATAAAAAAAGTTGAAATAAAATAATCATCGCATGGCTAAGATGGGATTTCAACCTCTAGATCTTGTAGTGTGTATTTTATTTCAAATATATGTATTTAAATAATATATAATGTCATGTGATTAATTTTGTTTTATACAATTTTAGAGGATCCACCTCTTAGGAGACAATTTTTTGACAAGTAGCCTAGTAGTGGTCCTAGTACTCAGGGTGTTCATATGAGGGGGTTGTTATGAGAGCTAGGAGATCTGGTCGGTGTACCGGATTAGACCCTGCCCTCCCACTGGCATACCATATATCCCATAATCTGATCCTGGTGTGTTGTTAGGGACACAGTATATTTAGGCATCCTATGTTTTCACCACCTTTTATATCTGAGTCTCCTCACCTGTCTTTATAGTATCTGATAATGATTCCCACTCCCCATTCATCATTTCTCTATCCATCCATTCCATCTTATTTAACATATAACTACTTCTCTATGAGATTATATATTCCATATTCTTCGACTCTTACTCTGCGAGAACCTATTTCTACGGAGCATACATTGGGTCCCACTCCACCTGTACAAGGAATTCCATCAGTTTTAGTGAATCTAGTGGTGCCCATTGATCAGGCTGCCAGAATTATATTTATAGAACCCTAAAAAAATTTATTACCATTATTTATTTTCATTATAATATGTATTGCTAAAATATTTGTTTTTATTTCATAACATATACATATCCTAATAGGAGGTGGGGGAAGGGGCATACACTCATGCTTATGGTGTGGAACTTCTGCATGCAGTTGATGGTGGACTACAATGAATACTTTCAAATTATTGAAAAAGTAGGGCAAAAATGTTAGATTTTTTTGGCGACGCATTCCAAATACTCCGACATCATTACTGTCTACCCACACTCATTGAGACAGTTTCCAAATGAAGTCAGGGATAATGCCTTGGTAGATATATCGGAAACAATGTGTTGTATTAAATGAAAAATATTATTTTTTGTATTTATAAAAATTAATATTTTGGTGCCATGTTCGAATTAATTTCCCTGATGGTGGGGGTGCACAGCTAGCACGTCTAAAGGATTTAGGTGTTCTTTAGTGAGCCTATAAGAACAAGGTATATATTTACTTCCATGATAAAGTTGGAATATAGTTACAGGAGATCCATTTCATGGATGATTGTTCGATAGAACATCATCGACAGATGATTACTCATTAGATGACTATCCAGTTTATGGTATTAATCACATTTGCGGTATTTAAATTAAAATTTTCATGTTTTGTATTAATAATATATTCTTTATTATTGAATTTTATTTAGTAATTATCTAGATGAAATAAAAAAAACTTGATTTTAAAAAATACATCCAAACATTGGGATATACTATGATTCCAGATAATGAGAGTAAGTAGGTATGAATATTGTTTATAATTTTTCTATATGACGTGCACTTTCTATAGTTTCTTCCAAACTTTATATGATTTATAAAGTAGTTATATAATTTTAGTTATGAAAATAACTATTTTTATCCTATTTTTAATTATG
The DNA here is from genome assembly GCA_963277665.1 of Viscum album. Classification (NCBI taxonomy): domain Eukaryota; kingdom Viridiplantae; phylum Streptophyta; class Magnoliopsida; order Santalales; family Viscaceae; genus Viscum; species Viscum album. The sequence continues at coordinate 370,744,951 of OY728130.1, read as the reverse complement.
TTATCAAACATTCAATGTCATTTTAGAATAACTCACTGAATATTGAAGGGAATGTGCCTCGAGAAAAAATGTTTTCTTGAGATGAAGGAATAAAGACGAAAGTGTGGTTAATGAACCGAATCGACAGCAGATTGTAAATTTACCATTGTTGTTTTAAAATTTTAATATCTATTTTTTATCATAATAATCTATTTATATTTGTAAAAGGCATCTTTGGAGGCCCTTGATGCTAAGGAACATGACAATTTTAGGCAAAACAATCACTTACATCAAGTGTTGGGAGATGAGGAACCTGGAAGAGTATGTTTCCGACCTAGGATGAGTATAGTTCCAACAAGGTATTGTCCCTCCATAGGTATGAGTTTTAGTGCCTTAATGTTCTATCAAGTTAAGGAAAATGTAGAACAAGGTGATAAAAGGGACACATATATGACTAAACACTCTACTATGAAAAAACACTACATTTATGAAACTGATGGATGTTTTACATCCAACACTTCTACCAGAGGCCAGAACATCTGGTGATTAATATATATTTTCAATTATTTATATATATGGAGCACCAGGTGGTAGTTCTAGTGGTGGTAGAGATGATGGTGAGGAGGAGGCCAAGGAGGGGTAGGAGGAGGCTGAGGAGGAGTACGAGGTTGAGGAGGATAAGGAGGAGGCTGTGGTGGAGGAGGATGAGGGCAAGGAGGAGGTCGAGATAGTGGAGGAGGGTGGGTAGGAGGCTAAGGCAGTGTACGAATGAAAGGAGGAGGGCATTGAGGAGGGAAGGTATCATGATGGAGACGATGATGAGGATGTGGGTGAGGCTGATGATGACAGTGATGATAGTGATGGTGATGAGGTAAATATTGACCAGTTACATTTTTGACTGATATTACCAACATTTTTTGTTTAAGGATTTTTTGTTCTTTAATATATGTGTGATTATAAAGGTCATATTATCTTTATTTATTTTTCTATAAATATTAAAACATTACATGATGATTTTTTATGACTGATTCACCCCTCCCCTAGAAACCCCCACCCCATAGACAACCTCCCTAGACACCACCCAACCCACAGGACAACCCCTCCTCCTAGACTACCCTACCCCCTTGGACAGCCCCCACCTCCCTAGACTGCCCCCACCTAATGGACACCACCCCAACTCTTGGAAACCCCCACCCCCTGGACACCCCACCCCCTGGAAAACCCTACCCCCTTGGAACACCCCCCAACCCCTGGACAACCCCCACCCCTAGACACCAACCCACCCCTAGACACCCCCACCCACCCCCTAGACACCCCCTTGACACCCCACCCAATGGACTGTCTCCCCGCCCATGGGAGACCATGCCAACCCTAGACACCCCACCCCCTAGACACCCAACCCCTGGATATCCCCCAACCCCCTAGACAACGCCCCCACCCATCATGGAAAACATCCCCAACCCCATGGACACCCCCACCCCCATGGATACCCCCACCCCCATGGACAGCCCCCCCCCCAAACCCCTGGACACCCCACCCCCTAGACAGCCCCACTCCCTAGACATCCCCCCTCCCTTGGATAGCCCCCATCCCCTTGGACACTCCACCCCCTGGACACCCCTACCCCCTTAGACATCCCCCAATCCCCTAGATATCCCCACCCCCCATGGACACTCCCATACCCCCGAGACACCCCTACCCACATGGACATCTTCCAACCCCCTGGACAACCCCCACACCCTAGACACCATCCAACCCCCTGGACACGCGCACCCCCGGGACACCCCTACCCCCATGGACAGCCTCAACCCCTTGGACATCCCACACCCCCTAGTCATCCCCACCTTTCTGGACACCCCTAACCCCCTTGGACACCCTTACCCCTGGATTTCCCTTACCCCACCCCCTGGACACCACCCCACCACCTAGACACCCCACCCCCTGGACAAACCCACCCCCATGGATAACCCCACCCCACCCCCCATGGACAGTGCCCCCACCCCATGGACACACCCCCACACTTCCTTGGAGAACCCTACCCACTTGGACAGCCCCAAAACCCCCTGGACAACCCCCTAGACATGAACCCACCCCTTGGACAATTAACCACCCCCTAGACATCCCCACCCTCATGGAAATACCCCCTGGACACCACCCCACCCCCTGGAAAACCCCTCCCCCACCCCCGGGACAACCCTACCCACTTGGACAGCACCCCAAACCCCCTGGACATCCCCACACACCCCATAAACACCACCCGACCCCCTATAAAGTCCACACCACCCCCTGGACTCCCCCACCCCCTAGAAAACCCTACCACTTTGGAATCCCCCCCCCCACAGAAAAACTTAGACACCCCCACCCCCTTGACACCACCCCAACCCCTATACACCCCCACCTCCCTAGATAGCCCCCCTAACCCCTAGATAGCCCCACCCCCTGAACACACACCATCCCCCATGGATAGCCCCCACCACCGGATAGCCCCCACCCCCTAGACACCCCACCCCCTGGACACCCCAACCCCCATGGACACCCCTAACCCCTTGTATAGTCTCCCAACCCCCTCGACAACCCCACCCCTAGACACCCCACCCCCTAGGACAACACTCCATCCCCCTGGACAACCCCCACCCCCTATGAACACCACCCCACCCCCAGGGATGTTGAAATAGTGGGTTCCCCAGACCCAAATATTATGTGCTTCTGATTACCATATCGTGTATAAAGTTAACTATGCATCATGTCATCTTACCATTATAGTGTCTACTTTTTGGCGCCTTCTATTTAAATGGTAATGTCCAAAGATTAATTGTCATATCGAAAGGATATTTCAGTTCCCAGGATATAATGATAACCTCTAGATACTACGACATTTATCATAAATATATATTCTATGGTCTCGATACATCTTACTAATTGGACATAGTAGTTGTCTGACCATCAGGTACTGGGGGCTCATAAGCATTGAGACTTCTTTTCATGAACTTTGCACATGGTGATCTCTAGTAGTGAGACATTGAGGACTAACCTGTCAAAAAAACTCCACATGTTTTGGGTGTCATTGGATGTTCCTATCTATGATCACGTTTAATGGTTTCCTGACTTGAGATCATTACCAATGTATGTCATTTTATTGCATACATTGATTCAAGACGAAAAAAATGGTGATGAAGTCGTTGTGAGGTAGTTTGTGTTGGGTGCATCATTGGTGGCATGACATTTCGTGAATGGTCAAGAATGGATTTGTCACATCCAGGTTATGGAAGTAATATATCTCAGGCCATATTGAAATGGATGGCAGTACCTTTATAAGACCATGGCCATGGCAGTCAGGGGTAAATCCATCTAGTTAAATCAAAAAACAATAAGGAAATAAAAGGATGATGACACGCGACTGCATCCTTCTTTATGAGATATTATGGACAAAAAGATTATATTACACATTGCGTGTTTGTAGGTTGGTTTTCGCTGCTATAATAATCATTATTTCTTCAGGGTCTGTGATGGGTTTCTAGATCCCGCTCTTGGTCTGTGAATACTATTCACAGCTATCAAAATAAGGGCCTAGAGGGTCACACACAATAGAGTATTCAAGAATCATCCCCATTCAGTTGAATATGAGTTTGGACATGGTGGGCCCCACCACAGGGGTCCGGGATTTGTCCAAAGTTAAGTGATCACCATTGCAATAAATAGATTCATATTATTTGAGTTTATAATAATGAATATTGAATTTATTTATTAAATGTAGTTACGAGATTTAGTAAATACATAAAAAATATTAATTGATGAATATTAAATTATTCAAGGTTTAATTAATATTTGTGGGAGCGACAAGTCGAGCTAAGGACTTAATTATTATCATGTAATATATTTTAATATATTACATGTAAGTGATAATAATATTTATGACTCAGACAAGTAGTCGTAAAATTTCGTTGATAGTGCGTTAAGAATTCGGGGTCGGTGAGGAAATACCGGGTATATTAATTAAGCACTATAAATAGAAGAGGAGGTACTTTTCCAAATACTATTCATGGATCTTCTCTATCCTCTCCTCTCTCCCACACTCTAGAGAGATTTTCTCTAGATCCTAGCAGCTCAGCTGGAGCTCTCTCTTAGGCGTCTCTAGAAAAGCGATGTGGTGATCATTGTAACGTCGAAGGTATCGTCATTATTCTGTGCTAGCACCCAGACTATGATGAACGGCGCTCTCACGGATTCCTTGAAGTGCGTGTGGATGATCTAGTGGAATTCGGCTTCGGATTCTTCGAGCAGCGATTGCCAATGACGAGCAGACGTTGTGCATGGCTCGGATCTAAACAATGTATTTTACAGGGTATGTTTGTGCTTAAAACCCTTTATGCGTGGTCCTTGGATTTTACAGGGCTGCTCTGCACCAACGTTTGAATGTTTACAGTGACCTTCGGTAGGAATTTTTTTAAATACCCACCTTTTTGGGGATTCCACTGCATGCTCGGTTCTAACAAGTGGTATCAAAGGGACGCGTGACAATTTTAAGTCAAATGAAATAATTAAATTTACATTAAAATGTTAAGAGGGTGTTGAAACGGTCCCAACGCCTCGAACGGAATCCGAATCGGATATCGGATGGCCAGTCTGCAGCCATCCGAAGTTTTGAATTCAGATTTGAGATTGATTTCTGGTACGAAATACTCCCCGGAAAATCAATTTGGTTTTGATATTAATTTATAAAAATTAATTTTATTATTATTATAATAAGAAAATTATTTGGTTTTATAATAATAATAATATTGATAATGTTATAATAAGAATAATAATATAATATTATTATTTTTCAAAAGCTGCATATAGGCTTTGGAAAAAATATTTAAAGGGGAGAGAAAAGTATGTCTTAGGGTTTAAATAAAAACACGGATGACCTTGACCCAAGTGGGTCATTTTAAAAAAAAGGGATCAAAGGTGGAGGTGCAAACCAACAGTTCAAAAAAACACACAAAAAAATAGTCTGGCTGGGGGGCCGAGCGACCCCTCGTTTCCCATGCACGGTGGTTCCTTCCGTCATGCTGCAGTGGAGAAAGGTACACCTAGCAGTGGCCTTTCCCGCTTGGACTCCCTGCCGGAAGCCACCTCTCCTCTGGTCCAGGCCATCCAAACAAGCATCATCCCTCCCTCTGCCCGCATCGTGGTGGCTCCTCGGTCCCTGTTGCCTCCTCACGCTGCATCGCACAACACCAGGAGAGCCTCCTTTCCCATGCAGCAAGTCCAGGTGCCACACAAAAAGATCCACCAGCAGGTTGCCTTCCATGCACTGCGTGGTTCGTGAACCAGGTCGGCACCCCGCCGGCCTTCCCTACCGAGCCGGCGCACCACGCCCAGCTTGACTGCCTCCTCCTCCCCTTTGTCATGTAGTAGAAGCAGTGCACCAGAGGATACCCTCCACCTTGGAACATTGGTCCGCTGTTCTCCCTCCACGAGGAGTAGGTAGGTGCTGCGACTCACCAGAGCACACCAGGGGTGGCAACGACCGCCCCTCCCTCTGTCCTCCTCACTTCTGCAGCGGCATAGAGGGCCACCCTATCACAAACCCAAGCCCTGCCTTGGGTCGCCTCCCTCCCCACAGAGCAACTAACGCCATCCAAGGAACATGCCGGCGCTGCCCCACTGGCTTCAGGCTCAGGCGAGGCCACATAGCACGAAGCCGTAGAGCCCCCCCCCCTGCTGCAACAGGCCACTCCGACTATGCGGTGCAGTTTTCGGCCTGAGGAAACCCTATGTGATTCCCTTTGGACCTTATCTGACCCAAAATGAGACAGTATGGATCTTCCTAGCCATAAACAATCGTGATCGGGCCTACTCGGTCTAGAAAAAATTCTACATGGAGTCGGAACAGCCCAGACCGGGCCTCCATAGGTTCGCCCCGACCCGCATAGGCCCTTCCCGGGGTTTAGGGGGTTCGAGAAATTTTATTTGAATCAGAAGTTAATAAAATCAATTAATTTAATTTTGGTTCATAATTAAATTAATTAAATATTAACACTGATTTATATTTAATGCGGAGTAATATATTTAATTTTAGCTTTAAAATTAAATTAAAAAATGGGGACAAAACTACCTAAATATTGAATTAAAAATTAGAGTGAAATTTCTAACTCAATTAAAATGCCCTCAAGGTCATTTTAATGAAATTTTAATATTATTCTGCATTTATTTTATATACATGAGATTAATGCATTTATGACTGATCATGAGCTGAGACCTACCAATGCATTTCTGGTGCTTGTTTATTTATTTAATTATTTATTTAATTATTTCATGTGGTTTTGTAATAATTATTTTAATAAAAGGCGATCTGTGTGTCATCTCAGGGTTGTTATATGTATAAGGGAATGTGCGCCCATTCTCAGATTTGTATATTTATACCACGAGACCCCCTTGCCTACGTGCGAGTACAATTGTATAATGATGAGACGACCGGTGACGCATTTCACACCAAGTGACGGTGACACACCAGACAAGAGTTGGATGCATTGGATGAGCCGACATTGCTATTCAAGTTGCAAGCCATGCGACTAAAGGTACTTACCTCTAGGGTTCTAGGTTGGTCTATTATTAACTCAATGGATCAACAAATAATATCAACTCATGATCAGGTGTTTGTTTTATTTCTACATGGTTTATTATTTTTGTGCATTTGTAATTTATTATGTCATCACATAGTATAATAATAAACAAGCATGCAAGATAAAATGAACATGTGACACGATTAAATTTATATTTCTTGCACGATCAGTTGTGAGTGCGATCACATAGTACGTACTTATAAATATAGAAAATGATTTCATTCGTCACACTAAAAATAATAAATCCCTCGAAGATATATTAAGTCTAAACAGCATTCCATCATTCAAATTTGGACAAAACCAGCTATTTGAGGTGTCGTTCATGCCATAGCTGAGGGTGCCTCTTACTACTGGGGAGTCCTTAAGAATGATGGGTCGACTTAACCAATGTGCTAGTAAGGATTATTCCTAGCTAACATGATATCATTTTAGAGGCAAGGGTTGAGTAAATCAAATTTTAATGTTGGTACATCACTCAATAGATCAAGGAATTGCAAGTTAAATCAGTCGGCCAGCCAAAAGCCTACCTAGAACCCTCCAAGTAGTGGCGTAGCCTTATCTTTTAGACTATGAGGGGTGGTTCCGAGATCCTTGCCACTACAATACTCAATTGACAGAGTATTCCAATTCAAGTATAGAGGGTTCCTAGAATCCGATAAAATAGTGGGAGACAGAAAATTATTTAAGTAATTAATCAAAAAGGTCTAAACCGGTAATCCATATAAAAGTCACTCATCTGCTAAAATTTATTTTTGTAGAAAAATTGAAAGTTATACCACAAGATTAAAAATGTGATATTAAAATGGAAAAAGTAAATGTCCACACTAACACGAGTGTACATTAATATTACAGGAGCTTGTGTATAGTACTATGATATAGGAAACTCAAAGTGTCAGTGTCCCTAACACTGTTAAACGACCTCATGAAGCGAGAGTGAAAATTTCTTACAAGAGAAAAATGTACAATGCATATGATAGTTATAACATTAATCTTTCATCAATTCCCGGTTTTAGTTGTGGTCGCTACACCAGGACACAAATGATATAACATAAAGTCTCATCTCTAAGAATTTTTCAAGGAGAAATCAAAGCAATGATATAAAAAAGGCTAAGTTTACACCGGCATGTGTAAATTTTAAGATTGATCATGATCTTTATATATAATTTTTACCATATTACTTAAGTATTGTTTTATGTTACAAAACAAACATGTATTGAGTAAACGCTTCATTACCTATCTATGTGAGGTTATCCAAGTGAATTAGAATAAAAGACAATTAAGCTTTAATTCTTATGGCAGATAAATTGAAAGACAATGTGAAAAGATCAAAGGAATTTAATTCCAATGACATATTCGTGATGTCCTTCAATTAATGAGGTATTAACAGAGGTTATTTGCATGAAATATTAAAAAATTATACAATGGAAGTTTAGTAGCAATAAACTACTTTAAATAAGCATGTTTCCGCTTCTACATCAGGCATATTCATCAATGTGATGCTTCCTATTACTACATGGGTATTAAATGCAATATGATGGTAACCTATGTGTATTCTATTATGATAAAACATGTTAGTATAGAAACCTTACTAGAAGTTAGGTGTATTCTCCAAATAGACTGTGAGAGGGTGATACCTAGGCCAGAGGTGAGGAGAACATTAATTCTTAATTTCCGAGCGAAATTTTTGTGTTGAACTATTGTTGAGCATAACCACAAACATTAATCTCATGTGTCCTTGGACGCAAGGATAAATTCTTTCAGTTTCTGTAATGAATGTTGTTTTTGGTAAACTCAATCACTAGTTCAGTAATACATGAATCATAGGCAATTAGTGATGAATATAAATGTAAGGCTTATACCCAGTTGTGAAAAGATAATTCTTTGTCAATTATTACTAAAAATGGACTTCATGAATATACCAAGTATGGTATTTAGGGTCGGCACAACTAAAAATTTTTGGTATTATAAATGTATTTAGTTTGGAAAAAGGTGCCTTTAAAAATAAAGGTTTGTCACAAAGCTTTTGGAAATAGTTCAACATGAAAGTGTAAACTATTCCAAGAATAAGATAGTGGTATATATAAATCAGAAGATTCTTTTAAGTAATTAAAGAATATCAATGTAATGTATTTTCATGGTTAGGAGATATGAGTTGCTTTGGGTTGGGATACCAAATAATATCTCGACCAAGAATTCATCAATCATGATACTATAGCGTGGAATAATTCTAAAATGCACATTACCTTATCAACATCAAAAAATTGATGTTAATGAGGAGTACTGGTGATAAATTCTTACATATAAACATTGATTAATAAAAATATACCATGGAGAAATTCTTAAACATGTATGTTATACGTCAAAATATTGATGTAAGTAATATCAATGTTGGAACTAGCAGAAACATTCATTATATTTCATGAAATTCTTTGAAAATAACAGTGATATCCCATGACCATATGTCAACTCTAATTACTAATGGATATCATACGAGTCATATTATGATGTAAACCCATTATTCCATAAGGACATGTGTTTGGAAGCAAATGGTTTGTTCGGATACAAACAAACATGCATCAAGATAAACACATTGTGCATCTAAAGTACGTATCCTAATGATTTCTTAGGATATTACATAAATTCCTAAGATAGAAAATTTTTAGTCATGTAAGGGACTACATTTCTATATAAGGGTGCACATTTCTAATAGATATAGTGGGAGCTATATTGACTTGTGTTTAGTCAATGCTCAAGATGCACAAAATAGTTTCCACAGGAACTAGTTCCAAAAGCGCATGTGGAAGAAAGTATGTTCTAGAGACACATACTGTATAAGAAGGTTAAAACCATGGTGATGGTTTTTATATTCACTGTGGTCTGTGATCTATTATTCAATGTGAATAAAATTTACTATAAGTAAGGAGTGTATGTCAATTTTCTAAAATCGATAAGACCAACTAAAATTCAATTAATGGATTCCATGTGTCAAAGTGAAAAAGGGGATATTATTTGGAATACTATGGTGGGTATTCATGTGAGTTGATACATTGATGGTATGAGCTTAGTACCAATAAGGCTCGATTGGATTCACCAAGTTATTATGCCTAAAAATGTTAGAACATTACTTGTCATAGCTAATATCTATGATCAATTTATTATTGGATGTCATGACACCCAATCGTGGATGGTGTCTATATAACGCAACCACAAAAGTATGGTCACGTCAGAGAATTCCAATAAAGGTTGTAAGTTACGAAAATCCGGTTTAGGATTAAAGTAAGTAACATGATCATAGAAAATAAATTTTCAAAAATGTTTGCCATGTGTATATGTAAGGTTATTGGGAGAATAAATGTTTTCTAAACAAAATATGTTTGGTAACATATGGAAAAAATGCATTGGTCTGATAGTTAGTTAAGACAAAAATAAAATTTACTCTCAAATGATTGACTTAAAGTAGCAACCTATGTTCTAGGGAACAGGATCTACTAAGGTAGATCTATAGGTTTCTTGGTCCAAGTAAATCTTACATATAGTGAAATTGAAATGAAAAATACATGTTTTAACAATTCAAGAGATGAATTGTTGCCTATATCACAGGGCGTAATCTCTCCATGTTGGCTTGTCAGTGAAATGGGAAGAGATAAATGGGGTGAGTTGAAATCCATACTTCAGAGGGATAGAACAATCACTTATGCCATGATATATACAATAAATGGTATTTCCATGGTATAGTTTACAATAGGAAAATATCAGTTATATCAAGGAGCACTGCAAGGGATGAAATCAGAATAATCTAATTGTACTTCGGCAAGTACAAAAGATATTTACCTGGTAATTGGAGAAGAAAGGATATTAGTTTTGGGGATATGAACTAGTCTTCCATATATCAATGTGATCTAGTATTGCAGTTAGGCTAAAGGCGATGATTGAATCAAGCTCATATCATCCAGGGGTGGCCATACCTACAAGACCGAGTACGTTACAGCTAAGAAGAAGATATGAAAAAATTTGTTCTAGTTCTTGGAATCGCACCTGGTTAGAAAAGTATTATCATAATCTAAATTATGATGTTATTACTAGCCAATATGTCATGTTATGACAGTTGACAAAAGGGATATACTCGGGATACCATATATTGAGAAGTTTTTATCAAAGAGATGAAGTCGCTATAGCAGAATACCCAGGAAGTGGAACCGTGGCGGACCCAATATCTAAGGCCTTTACTCTGTAGAAACATGCTGCTTATCATGTGAGTAGTTAACAAGTTTGGTTTGCAATTTTGCTCTAGTGCAATTGGGAGTGTTGAAATTGTGGGTTCCTTAGACCCAACTATTATGTTCTTTTCATTACCATATCTTGTATAGAGTTAACTATGCATGATGTCATCATACCGTTATAGTGTAGACATTTCGGTGTCCACTATTGAACTGTTAATGTCCAAATATTAATTGTCATATCGAAAGGTTATAGCAGTTCCCAGGCTATAATGAGATCCTCTAGATACTACAAAATTAATCTTAAATATATGTTCTATGGTATAGATGCATCTTACTAATTGGACATAGTATATGTCTGACCATCACGTACTGGGGGCTCATAAGCATTGAGACTTCTTCTCATGAAGTTCACACTTGGTGATCTCTAGTAGTGAGATCATGAGGACTGACCTTCCAATAAGAACTCAACAAGTTTTGGGTGTCATTGGATGTTCCTATCTACGATCACGTGTAATGGTCTCCTGAGTTGGGATCATTAACAATTTTTATCATTTTATTTCATACTTTGATACAAGATGAAAACCATGGTGATGAATTCGTGGTGAGGTAGTTTGTGTCAGGTGCGTCCTTGGTGTCATGACATCAGTTGAATGGTCATGAAAGGATTTGTCACTTCCGTGTTATGGAAGTAAGATATCACAGGCCATGTTGGTATGGACGGAAGTACCTTTATAAGACCATGGTCGTGGTATTTAATGGTAAATCCATCCAGTTAAATCAACAAACTATAAATCATGAAAAGGGAGATGACACGTGAGTGTGTCCTTCTTTATTAGATATTGCAGACAAAGAGATTTTATTACACAGTGGGTGTTCGTAGGTTGGTTGTCGCTGCTGTGACAATCCTTATTTCTTTAGGGGCCATCATGGGTTGTTAGATCCCACTCTTGGTTTGTGAATACTATTCATGGTTGTCGAAATAAGGGCCTAGAGGGTCACACACAATTCAAGAATAATCCCCATTCTGTTGAATAGGTGTTTTGGACATGGTGGACCCCACCGCAGGGGTCTGGGATATTTCAAAAGTTAAACGATCACCATTTCAATGAATAGATTCATATTATTTGAGTTTATAATAATTAATATTGAATTTTTTTTATTTAATGTATTTACGAGTTTTTGTAAATACATAAAAATATAAATTGATGAATATTAAATTATTCAAAGTTCAATTAATATTTATGGGAGTGACGAGTCGAGCTAAGGACTTAATTATTATCATGTAATATATATTAATATATTAAAAGTATGTGATAATAATATTTATGACTCAGATAAGTATTCATAAAATTTCATTGATTGTGCGTTAAGTATTCGGGGTTGTCAAGGCGATACGAGGTATTTTAATTAAGTACTATGAATAGAAGAGGAGGTTCTTTTACCAAATAATATTCATCGAGATTCTCTCTCCTCTCCTGTCTCCCACACACTAGAGAGATTTTATATGGATCCAAAGAGATTGGATGGAGCTCTCTCTTGGTCATAATTAGCAAAGTGATGTAGTGATCGTTAGAATGTTGAAGGTATAGTAGGTATTCTATGCTAGCACCTGGACTACGACGAATGGCACTCCCACGGATTCCTTAAAGTGCGCGTTAATGATCTAGAGGAAATTTTCTTTGGATTCATCAAGAATTGATCGCCAACGATGATCAGACATCATGTGCATCTTCGGATCTAAACTATCTATTTTACGGTTTATGTTTGTGCTTAAAACCCTTCACGCGTTGTCATCGGCATTGACCGGGTTGCTCTTCACTGACGTCGGCAAGTTTACGGCGACCGTCGGTGGAAATGTTTTTAAAACACCACCTATTTGTGGCTTTTGCTACATGCCCGGTTCCAAAAATGGATACCCCCACCCCCATTGACTACCCTCTCTCATAGGACATCCACCCATCCCTGTACACCCTCTTTGTTTTACTCCTACATAAAAAATGGGGGACTCTGAACCTAAAATGGATATTCTTACCCCGCTAAATGAACTATTTAGCTTCACAATGCAGAGTGACTCTACGTGTCATGGAGAAATAATTACATGTAATTGTTGTATGTGTATTAATTGTTTATGAATTCAAACATAATTATACATGAATTCTATAGGTATTTAGAATGTTGTATGAATTCTATATGTCTGTTCTGTTTTCTACAGGTGCGCAGGTAGAATTATTTATGAATTATATATGTGTGTTTGGTTTTCTATAGGTGCACAGGGCGAGGCTAGTTTACTAGTGGAAGTTCATTGCTGCAAGTTCATAGGGGGGGAGGCAAGCTTGCTGCTACAGGTGCATAATTCCTATTCCACCGGTTTACAACCATTGGCATATGTGTGAAAAGATAACATATACAAATGGTTTTATTTAAATAGTTAGTCAAAGTATATACCAATAGTTTATAATCCATTGGTATAGATCCTTTACTTGTCTTTTTCCAATATTTCTGGAGGAACCGTTGGTAAAAGTCTATACCCATGGTTTGGAAACCGATGGTATAGACATGAATTTTGATATTTCCAATCGTTTTAAACTATTAGTAAATATTTATACCAATAGTTACATGAAACATTGGGTATATAATCCATTTTAAAGCCATATATCAACGTTTCTTTTATAAATGTTGGGATATGTCAATCCCCATGGATCCACAGCCAATGGTTTGAACAAGCGTTGGTATAGATTACATTAACAGTTTGAAAAATCATTGGTATAGTTTATACCAACGGTTTTTTGGCCTTTACCAATGGTTTGAAACCATTGGGAATGGTTATGTTTCCAATAGTGAATATTGATTGGTGAATCTCAGGGGTATCATGGGGATAAGAAGTGTAAGGTGGACTCTAATTCTAGTGGTATGATGGATAAATCCAATAGTGAAAAGAAAATCCAGCACCCCACTTGTCAAAGTTGCAGAAAGAAGCACCTTGGAAATTGCATCATGGGGACGAGGAAATTATTTATGTGTTAAAGAAAAGGGAACCTGGCCATTAAATATCGATAAAACAACCCAAAACTGCAAAATAGGTGAAGAATGATCCGTTCATCCCTCTCCGCATTGTTCATTGCTGAAATTGAAAAGAATTGGGGCACTTTTCAAACCAATTCTATAAGACAATGAATTTTAGAGGAAACCAACAACGTCCAAGGAAGAAAGGGCATGCATTGTCCATCACTACCACTGAAGTGAACACTGACAATGAAGTGGTGAGAAGTACGCTAGTTATTCATTCGAGAATAGAGAATATACTTTTTGATTCTGGTTATACGCATTCTTTTATATCCTGACATATTAATAGAACAATCCCAACACCACCATAAATCATGTAAGTGAAGACTTCAGTGAGAACAATAAATGGGGAAATCATTTCAACCCATGAACCTAACTCCTCCCATGTCACAATTTGAGGATTGAACTTCCTGGAGAACCTCGTCATACTTCCTCTAGTGCAATTTTATGCAATTCTTAGAATGTATTATTTTTCTCTATATAAATCCAACAAAAATCTCTGTGAGAGGTAAATAACTCTCTATATTGAAAATCGACCCCTAATTCTATTCAAGTGCAAGGAGGAGGATGAATCTCATTTAGAACCATCATCTCCAGTGTGGATATTACTTCCTTATGAGAACACATATATTTCTCAGATGATTAACTCTAAGGAAGAGACCATCCTTGAAGACATGCCTATTGTGAGGGAATTCGTTAAAGTGTTTCCTGAGGAATTTACAGGTCTTACACCTATAAGATATGCTGAATTTTCAATTTTTCTTGTACCTGGGGCATTGAAAATATCCAAGACTCCATATAGAATGGCTTTTGTAGAGCTTGATAAGCTGAAGAAACAACTACAAGTGAATCTGGATAAAGGGTTTATACACCCAAGTGCTTCATAATGGAGTTCACTCGTAATCCTTGTCATGTAGAAGGATGGGTCAATGCTCATTTTCATTAATTATTGTGAGCTCCAAAAAATCACTATAAAGTTCTAGTATCCCCTTCCATGAATTGATGAATAGTTTGATCAGCAATATGGAGAACAATACTTGTCGAGATATTACCATGTAAGGGTGAAGAAGGATGATATCCCCAAGATAGGTTTTCATGCAATGTACGTGTATTATGAATTCATAGTGATTCCTTTCAAACTCAGTAATGCTCCGGAAATCAACATGGACTTGATGAGTGAAGTCTTTATAGATTACCTCCACAAATTTTTTGTATTATTTATAGATTATATTATAATATACCCTAAAAACAAGGAGGACCATCAAGTGTATCTAATAACTGTATTAGAGACCTTGAGAAAGGAGAATCTCTATAAAATGTAAAAAAAAGTATTATTTTTTGTTTATGGAAGTCTCTTTCTTGGGATATATAATCACATGAAATGGGATATATTTGGATCCCTCCATGAAAACTGAAATTGAGGGATGACTGAGGCCAACATCTGTAATATATATATCTGTATCTTCCTGGGGTTAGCTAGATATTATCACCGATTTGTGAGAAATTTCTCATTATAGTCCAACCCTCTTAACAAGATAAATTAGAAGGGAGTAAAGATTTCTTGGAGTGATTAAGGTGAATAGAGCTTCAAGGAGTTTAAAAGGAGACTTATCACTATGCATGTGCTCACATTACCAACACATGAAGAACTTTTGGTGGTATTTAGTGATGATTTGAAAAAGATATTGGGTTGTGTGTTGATGAAAATTGAAAAAGTAATTAGAAATGCTTCAAGGTAATTTAAATTTCAGAAGAAAAACAATAAAACACATGATTTGGAGTTGGATGCAGAAATATTCTCTTTGAAAATTTGGAGGCATTACCTATTTGGGGAGAAGTTTAAATATATATATATATGGATAATAAAGGCCTTAATTACATATTCAATCAGAATGAGTTGAATCTGAACCAGTGAAGATGATTATAGCTAAACAAAGACTATGACTACTCAATCCATTACCACATTGGTAAATCAACTAGAGTGCAAGATGATCTAAGTAGAAAGACCCAATGATTCTATAATTTATGAAAATTGAAAAGGATCCAATCTTCTTATATTTGATAAAGATAAAAATGGGAATCATAAATAAGGGAACATCATCAATAATTTCATAAATTATTACTCAACCATTGCTTTTGGAAATGTTAAAGTATTCTAAAAAGGATGATGCGGTAATTGAAAAGAAAGTTGAAACTATCACAAAAGGGAAATCCTAGGATTTTAATGTTAATAAAAATGGAATTGTGAGATTTGGGGCAATATTATCTTTTCTAGAAAACCTGTATTTAAAGAATAAACTTTTGGATGATGGATATAGTTCAAATTTCCCCATTCACCTATTATATAGAAAGATGTGTCAAGATCTCTGGGAAAATTATTGGTTGGATAACATGAAGAAATAGACCATTGAGTATACATCAAAGTGATTGGTATGTCAACAAATGAAGGCTGTGAGGAAGAAGTATAAGGGGATGATTCCACCATTACCCATACCATCATTAGAATAGGAAAATATCACCATAGAATTTGTCACCAGACAACTGAAGACTTCCAAAAGAAATAGTACTATCTGGATTTTTTCTGATCATCGATTGAATTCGATTGAGATCCAAGATTCATCTCGACGATCTGGAAGAGTCTTCAACGTGCTCTGAATACTGAGAGGAACATTAGTACATCTTACCATCCTCAAACATACGGTCAATCTCAGTAGACTATCCGAAAACATGAGGACATGATGAGATCTTTCTTAATGGACTTCAAAGGAGGATGGCATCAACATCTTCAGCTAGTTGATTTCTCATAAAACAACAGTTTCCACTCAAGAATCCAAATGGATCTTTATGAATCACTTTATGTGAAGATGTTCAGAACACCAACATGTTGTGATGAAGTTTGGGAGATAGAACTCCCATGTCTTGAAATGGTCAAAGAAATGTTGGTGAAGGTTAAGACCATTTACCCGCACATTATAGCTCCTTAGAATCGAAAAAAAGTTATACTGACAATCTTTGATGAGACCTAGAGTTTTATGTCAGACACAATGAAATCCTCTACATATCACCATGGAAGAGAGTTATGAGATTTGGGAATATGGGAAAGCTTATTCCAAGGTACATGGGCCCTTTTAAGATCCTTGATTGCATTGGAGTAGTTGTCTATTTACTAGCACTCCCACTGAACAAGTCACAAGTAAATGATGTATTACATTTATCACTCTTGAGTAAGTACATACCTGAACCATCACGTGTCCTCAATATATAGGGGGTACCTTTTAGTAATGACCACTCCTATGAATAGAAGTTACTGAAGATCTTAGATCGTTGGAAAAATGTTCTACGAAATTAGACAATGTGCCTCATCAAGGTGTTGTTGCAAAATAAAATGTTCTAATAAGCAACATGGGAATCAAAGGAAGTGATTAATCAGAGTTACCATCGTCTTTTTAGTGCGGAAAAAAGAAATTTTGAATGTGATATTTCTTATGAGGGTATATTGTAATGACCTAAACATTCCTTATTAGAAATTCCTCTTGATCTAATGAAATGTATTATTAAAGATATATAAATGTCAGGCACTTACCTGGTTTTATGTTTTTGTATTTTAAAATACTGTTAATAATTGTGATTGTTTATAATATATCCATTGAACAGTGATTACATGATTAGTATAAATATAGGGCTTTAACAAATATAATTTACTCAGAAAAAGTAAGTGATGGCCTCATCTAGTAGAATTGCTCCATAAAAATCTCATTTATTTGAAATCATAAATGAGGTACTATCACTGGGATTTTACCTTGACCAATCCCAATCTGAGCTTCAATACGTTAATCTATAGTGGAAATTCCTACGATAGAAGTGGATGTTAATAGATATTACCACCAGAGCGATTTTTTCTGAGTCTCCCCAAGATTCCATCACCATCGCACACCTTACCCTAAGGTCTTATGTAGGTGTTATAAGGGGTTATGTTACAATACCCTAGCACAATGATTATGTGAACTATTTTTTTATAGAATTTATAATATAAATCCATTTTATTATTACATAGTGAATATCTTGTAAAGCACAAGTAGTATTTTTTTGTTAATATTCAATTTAGAAAAATAATTTGATGAATAAATGGATTTATGAATAAAATAATATTATAATAAAGTATTATTACTAAATCACTTTTTATTAAACATAAATTATCATATAATTTTTATGTATACAATTTTACTTTTTTCTTAAGGTTTGAAAGCTGTTTTTTTCAAAATCCATGAATTTTTATTAAATATCAGTTTTTATTTTAAAAGTAAAAATTCACATATTTCGGAAATTACGTAGATAAAATAAATATTATTTCTCGAATCATGATGTATAAATTATCCATCGGTGATTTTTTCATAGTTTTTTGAGATATTCGAATATTTTGGTAAAAATTAAATATCATTTAATTATATAATGTGTTTAATGAAATCATAATGATCCAATAGTGATATAATCAAATTATATATATGGGATTTTGGGCTAATATATGTTTTAAAATTAAAATAATCTGATTTTAGGTTTGTTTTATTTATTTTAAAAAGCATTAGTGAGCCCTCCAGGACATATAAAACATCTTAACTTTTTAAAATGATTTCCTTGAGAGTGTGACTCACTTCCACTTATGAAATACAAGTATATAAATATTTTAGTACATTGGCCTTATAGAATATCTTTTTTCAATCCCCTTTTGAAAAAACCATCAGAAAAAAACTATGGGATGTTTTGTGTTTTTGATTAGTTTAATGTGTTGGGTCCAAAACCTAAATAAAAAAGAATTCCATCCCTTTTACTATATAAACCCACCCAAGATCTCCCTTCCTCTTCACTCAAAGCCTTTGGAGATTGAGAAACATCATACCTACAGTCTCTAGAATCCTCCCAGGTCACTCTAATCTCCCATTAATCCACTCTCAAGCCTCTCCCATGACTTCAGAATATCACTTCCTAATATGGGATTTCTTCCTTTCTCATTTTTGTCTAGGATTATTTATATTGATATGGCCTTGTATTATAAACTAAAAAAGATGGGTATTATTTTTAATCTCACCATACTGACCATATTATATTTTAATGATGATAGACCCACTTATCTCTCATTAATTCCTCTCATGTACACCTGTTACTATGTCAACATTCTATAAGGGATTTTTATCTCCTCATTTGCCATCAAGCAATTCATTTACGTTATACACCGATATTCCTTTATATATGCCGAGACCTATATCTATATTACCACATTACAATCTATTTCATGTATATATGTTGAGATACCCTTTTATATCTCATCAACTATTTTTATGAATTCTTATGCGACGCCGTTATGCTTCCAAAATTGTACTGTGATTTTCAAAGAAAAAGTTCTTGTGTAGTGAATACCATTCCCATTTCTCTATCAAGGGTATCAAACCTTATTAAAATTTACTTATTTGTTATAGAGTTTCATTTATGTATTTCACATTCCTTTATCATGGAATAATTGACGATGTTGAATGATTTCATGTTGTATGATCCATGTGGCACACTAATGAATGAAATGAAATGATTAAGAAGGGTGTTCCATGATTGTGCTCTAATGCATTGTTTACAGATTATAATCATGATAAAGAAAGAGAAATCATATTTTAGTCATTGTACTTCAAGTGAAATTAGGTTTTTATCATTCTACATGTGCAATATTCCTTGGCTTATTCTAATACCATGTTAAGTGTTTTTCCGCATTTCTATTCTATGGTAATCATGTTGGATCATGCCTTTATGCTCATGTTTCTATTATGCTCCATTGATAATAATATTTCCTGAAATTTATTGTATCCTTCAGGTTATGCCTTGTTTACTCCCTTACTAGGCTTTTTACCTCACTCTTTTCTTATGCATATCCTCAGGTTATTCCATGCAATGCTAAGTATGAAGGAATGTGTATAGTCAAGTAAAAATAAGTTTTCAATAAAGATATGTATTTCATGTTTTAAGTGGATATTTAATGTCACTAAGACCCAAATACCCAATAACTCTTGATATTCTATGATGTATCAAGTGAATGATTTATGTAACAAAATAATTTTATGTTTGAAATAAAGAGCATGGTTTCTATAGTAACAATCATGGATGAAAATATTTAATGGGAGCTTAGAATAAGGTACCACACCATATCCACCAAAAATGGATCAAATAATTTAAATAGTAAATGATATTAAAACTAAATTTTTTATTATTTTTTTTAAACATAAAAAAATGATTGAAAATATGAGATCAGTTTTTTTAATTACCATATTGGAATTTTTTTCACATCAAGAATTTTATTGATGTTATACATGTTGAAAAAATATATGTGATAGTGTCATTGGAAAGTTATTAAATGAACCAAAAAAAAGTATATAATTAAGGCTAGGTTATACATGATGATAATGGAGATATATGAATATTTTCACTATTGAAGAATGAAAAATTGACTTTTCATCCTCTGGATACTAACACTCCTTCCATCCAAGAGAGATATCAAATTTAAAACTTCTTGAATGATGTAAAGGTTATAGAGAGGTATTAATATATTTTAATAATATAATTCCAATGAATGATTTCATATCAAAGGGTTTGAAATCAAAATAATATCATGTTTTGATGCAGGCTATAATGTCTATAGTTTACCATTTCATTTACACCAATAATGTACATCATAAATTCACCGAGCACTGTCCCTTTTTCAGATCTATAAATAAGAAATTTATTCAATTAGTGAAATTTACAACTGTGAGAAATGATATTTTTCATATTACATGAATTGGAGATGTTCTTCCCACTTACATTATTTTATATGATGGTTTACTATATGTGTCACTTCGTATGAGGGGTTCAAATATGTGGCCATATACATTATAGATTCTTATACCACATTGAATGATATATGAATATTTGGAATGGGAATGTCAAAAATAAAATTTGTCTAGAAGGATGTATTTCTAGCCATATATTATTGAGGAAGATATTGATTTCTATACTGAATACCTGATCGACATAGAAATCATTGGTTTATTAAAATTTCATCACACTTGGAGGCTTCTCACTGAAAACTATTTTGAAGTAGAAGTTTTTTTAATTAATATCACCATGTGGGGTATTGATAATTATTATGTTTTTAATAGTAGTTTATAGTTTAGTAAATATTTTTAAACACATAAAGTAATTATTAGACATTTGAATCAATAATGTTTTGAATAATGGATATTAAATACCAAAAAATTAAAAATTTATAGGTTGGTTTGGAGACTATATTATTAAAGAGTCAACTGAATTTTCCAATATAATCTCTAAAACAACATTAATTTCTAGCCATGGGACCTTGTGTGCATGTGTTATATTAAGGTTTTTCTATAGTTAATGGTTAAATGTTATATAAAAATAATTATGTTTCATGAAGTTCCATAAAAAATAATGGATTTAAACTTGTGGATGAAGCGTTTCACATATCTTGAATCAAGGGAAGAAATAAAATTTATGAAAATATTTCAAATATTGGAATCATCAAAAAAAGATAGTTTTTTTATTATTTAACATTTTAATTGATGATTGTTCAATGAAAGTGGGATGTCAACAGGGGTGTAGTTAAAATATATTAATTGGGATTAATAAAAGTGGATATCATTAAGGATAGGTAAAATGATGAACCATTTTTAATTTCATCATAGGGAGTATGTTATATTATATTTCAGATCTAGGAAAAAAAATGTGATCAGCATTCCTATTATCAATTAAAACCATTGATCGATCAGATGGAAATTTAACTAATAATTACCATTGCATTGGGATGTTAAAATCATTAAAAGTGGTTCCAATGTAGATGGATACTTGTATGTAATATGATAATAGAACAATGGGATTTGGGTACGTGATAGAGTGGTCAAATCCATTAAAACATTTAAAAAATATAGTTCAATAATGAGGGTTGATTTTTGGTTTTATATATTTTTATACATCATATTATTATTTTCTTATTGCTTCATTTATGTAATCCAAATTCAATGTTCATCCACTTATGTTGATAATGACTTCTGAAAATGTTGATGGTCACAATCTTGAGGAATAATACGTTTCTCAACATGTTGATTCTCCCAATAAATAAGAACAACAAAATTCTTCACATTCTAATTCTACCAATAAATATGAACAACATATTGATTAGGTTGAATATAATGAAATTGAATATGATGAATAAACTATGTCACAAAAAAATAGAAGTGTTTCCATGTGGTGGTGTTAGAAAAAAATAGTATGGTGAGAAACATAGGCATAAAATTTGGATGTCTTATAGAATTTATGTGACTAACATGTTATAAAAAAGGCAATGTTTAGTAGTTATATTTCCCTCACAACTCGAAAATGAATGTTGATTGATAAATATTCATGGAAAAATGTTGTTCCTACAATAATGATAAACCGTTTTTATGATATTTTGGAAAGAATTTGACTTATATTCATTATTTAACTAAACAAAATAATGCATTGATTTACTTTTTTGTATCCCCTGAAGAGTTCATTTCTAGTATATGGCTACCAAATTAAAATTTTATTACTTATTTATAGAAATATTCATATATTATTTTAGAAAATTATTACAAAGTATCATTATAATGATACTGAAGGGAAAATAAATCAATAACCAGCATAAATGTATAAAATCCTAAAAAACCAATTAGTGTGGTATGTGTTTACTGGTCATTGTTAGGTGACATATTTTCAGGTACATTTTGACTGGTAATAAAATAATAAAAATATGTTTTCACCTTGATTGCGAATTCCTAATTTATGAAACAAAAACCGAGTTATGAAAATAATCAACATGAAAGAAAACAAATTTACCCCTAACATAAATCAAGGATGTGGAATGATTCACTTAAAAACTAGTATGTATTTTCAATCTATAGTAATACTTTTAGGTGACATTAAAAAACAACATAATTATATTCCATTTTTCATATGCATGTTGATGAATCGAAATCAAATGTTACCTCCATCCCTTGTCATGTGATATAGAAAGAGGTATATGTAAATAAATTAGGATACTAAAATATGGAAACACAAAAAAAATTAGGAAAAATATGTATATATGATATAATAATAAAATTTTATTTAAATAGGTATTAGATAATAATGATTACTTTTCTTCATCTATTTCATATATAAATTAAAAAAAATATTCATCATCAGCTATACCTAATAAGTAACTACTATCAGTGGCCTTGAAATGAATAGAAAAATATGGTAAAATCTGAGTTGTGGGTCTTGTGGTTTCAGCATGATTATATTTTTTGAAAATAAATGAATAAGGGATAGTGATAAGAAAGTCAAAGAGATTAATGCATGATAAACTTATTTATAAGAAAATCATAATTGGCAGTATGTGTTTTTCTAAAATGTTATGGGAAGGAATCAAATAGACTAAACATCACAATAAAAACCACTACATGAAGACCCCCACACCCACAATGTCTTTGAGTTGAGATATTACCACTAAAGTTCTTTCTTGTAAGAGGTAATCAATATTGTTATAGATTTTTCTATATAATGTTAACCATAATACATTGATACCTTTCATTTAATAACCTTATATAGGGTGAAAATGATTTTGATTTATATCTATTAACACGGACCTATAACCTTATTTCGAGGGGTATCATGTAAATTATCCTAAGATACACTCTATATAAAAAATAACAACTAATATGACATTTAATATTGGGGATTCACATAGCTCATAATCCAAGAATCGAGATACATGATCCACATGATAATGAGAATATTTATACAGTTAATCCAGAAATTTTTATTTTGGGAGCATGAGAATTTGATGTTGTTAAAATAAATTTTGATAAATAGTTATTCCATTATAATTTACTTTTTATGAAAAAATTAATAGTTAATGAAAAAAACTCTTGAACTGATGAATGTTATTATAAACATATGAAGGAAATTTTTTAAAACAATAGGTCAAATCAATATGATTTGAAAGATCAACCAATGAATCAAAATGATGTTCAAAAATTACTTTTCCCCACCCATTCAACTTTTAAATTTACTAAACATTATGGTTCATTTTTATAAAATGATATAATGTGGTGATACAACCACAATTCATTATAAAAAATTGATATACAAAGAAGTTTTTACATAATACATTGGTCATTAGAATATAAATGAAATACAAAATCATGAAAGGCTAGGATTATCAGTTATAAATGTATACATGAGGTTTAATTTCATGATTTTTTTTCCTAATAGCAGATCTACTATTTTAATTATGACTAAATACCAATAATAATTTTTTGAGGCATATATGTCAATAATATTTTATGGGAAAATTATATGAATATAAATTTTGTATTATTAGTACTCACATAACTTTTACACACCTATTATCATTGTAACCAAAGATATATTCTTTAATAGTGGAAAAACAAGTAAAAATGTTTGAAAGAAAAAGTACATGTGGGAAAATCTTCTTAATAACCATGATGCAATGGTTAAACAATAATACTTAATCATATCAAAGACATTTTCATTAATTTTATTATTTATTCCTTTTTAGATTTAAAGAAGTATTGGTTACTTAATGAAATTAATTTGGATAATCCAAATATTAATTTTTTGGATTCAATGTATGGATACCCAAAACAACAACCACACATGATTTTTTTATCAATTTATATAAAAAACAAGAAAAATTTTACAAATAAACATCACATTATACATTTTATATTTTTTATAATTAATATTATGTAATGATTGGGAAGTGTTTTAATATTTTCCAAATCATGGCATGAGGATAGTCCATGAGCATAAAAAGCATATTGAATTCTAAAAAATGATAAGTATTTGGGTGTTTAATAAAATTTTATAAAATCAAAACATATATATAAACATTTCTTATTTTTGAAAATATTTATGAAGCTAAGAGAACAAAATAATTGAAATTATTTTGTTTATTATATTTAAAATATATGAAATTGATCATATTCCATATCCAAAATAGAATCCCATAATATCTATTTCTGATGATAATTAAAATTTCATTTAAAATTTCTAATAAGACATTATTTATATTTTCCCATAATACCAATACTATCGATAGTCCACATATTAATAAGAAGAAATAATTTTATTTAAACTCAAATGGGAATTATACATGGTGTCATGTTGTATAAAGACATAAAATATAACTGACTTCCTTATACTTATTTACTGAATTTTATCTGTTTTTAAGTTAGTTTCTGTATCATTTTATCTAATACTAATTTTTTAATGTCAAACATCAATATCATAAAAAAATAATATTTTTCTCAAATAATAAATTTGAAACCAGTTGATCCCAGATACATGAAGTAATTCATAAACACGCATCTACTTAGGGAATTTTCAATAATTGAATGTCAAATTATGAGTTCTTATAAAATATTCATGAAAAAAATAGAATGTTTTGGTTATCAACCACACCTTAATCAAATGCGCATCAATTTGATACACAGTGTGCTTGGTA
The DNA here is from genome assembly GCA_963277665.1 of Viscum album. NCBI lineage: Eukaryota > Viridiplantae > Streptophyta > Magnoliopsida > Santalales > Viscaceae > Viscum > Viscum album. The sequence continues at coordinate 370,719,518 of OY728130.1, read as the reverse complement.
TGACTCAATGTGTATGTTTTTAGTTTATAATTTATATTTTAGTTCAAAACAGTCATTACATATTCAAAATAGATAAAATGAATTTAGATTATTTTGATACTTTATTATAATGATCTATATGTTAGTTGTGATGTGTATGTTTCAATTTCACCTTGTCCTGATACATGGTGGGTCCAGTATGATTCAAAATTCCTTTTTTTGTTTAGAATTGACATTTTAGTTCAAAACACATATCACATACTCAAAACAATGACAAAAAGTCTTATTTTTTTTCTATTTTTCTCAAAATTATCCATAATACATTTTTAACTTTTAAGAATTTTATTTACATTAATCTGATACACATAGTTTCTTGATATGACCCAAAGAGTCTATTATTATACTAGAATAGAAATTTTAGTTAAAAAGATGTGTCAATCTATAAAAAATGAAGAAAACATGAAAATATTTTCTTGATACATTGGGAAAATGATTTCTAATCAATTTATGATATGTGGGAATTGGTCGCATGTCCAAATAATGCACAATGTGACCAGTACAACTCAAAGTGATTATTTGCAGCATAAATTGACATTTAAATAAAAAATTCTTGTGACATAATTGAAAATAAACAAATAAATTAGGATTATTTTAATACATTAGTAAAATAATTCATACATAATTTTTTACAAGTTTGAATAAAATGAATTTTAATCTGATGCAATGTGTGACTAGTATGAATCAAGGTGTGTGTTTATTTAATATTCAAATTTTAGTTCAAAACAAAATTCACATACTCAAAACCGATAAAATTCCCATGGATAGTTTTCATATTTAAAAAATGTGATCTACAAATCATTTAGGACATATAAAAATTTGAATCACCTCAATCAAATACATGGTTTACTCGATATAGATCAATGTGTATGTTAAATGTTTCAAATTGATATTTTTGTTTAAAATGAGTTTCACTCATTAAAAACAATAAAAATGTGCTCATATTGTCTTGATAGTTTATGATAATGATTCCTAAGTCATATGTAGCATGTAGTAATTAGTCTCAAATAAAACTGACACATGATGTGGCTGATATATAACAATTTGATAGTTTTTAGAATAAATTTACATTTTATTGAAAAAATGTAATTATCTCAAATTTGTGAAAACACATTTTCATTATTGTGATAGTTTATGAAGATGATCCTTGTGTGATATATTATGTGTAAGAATCAACTAAGCATTAATATGAGTAATGAAAGGACCAGTATGGATCCAAGTGTGTTTATATTTAAAAGTTTCATTTTTTTCCAAAACACAAGTCACATACTAAAATATAAGAAAAATAATTTGGACTGCTTCGATACTTCTCACAAAGATATATGATTAATTTTTAACATGTAGGAATTAGACACACCAATATACAATTCTTTTTGTACCCCATATGACTCAAAGAGTATGTTTTTTGTTTAAATTTGAAATTTTGTATCAATTCATGTGTCACTAACTGGAAACAGAGAAAATGTGCTCGGATTATCTTAATAACTTAGTAAAATGTTTCATAAGTCATTTGTGACCTATAGTAATAAGGTTAATTTCGAACTAACAAATGATGAAATAGTATGACTCAAGGTGAGATATTTCAGTTTAATTTGAAATTTTAGTAAAAAGGACACATGAAATTCTCAAGATTTATTAAACACGTTCATATTTATTTGATAGATTAATTAAAAAATTATTCTGTTACTAAAAATATATATAGATCAACATCTCATCAATCTGTAAAACGTTGTTGTTAGTTTGTCTCTAAGTGTGAATTTTTAATTAAAATCCACATTTTAGTTCAAAACACATGCCATATACTCAAAACTCATCAAAAATATTTTCATTGTTTTTTAACATAATTACATTGATCTATATGTCATTTTCCAATTTTATGAGTCATCCACAACTCAATATGATACACGATATTCCTGGTATGACTCAATGTGTCTATTATTAGATTAAAATTTACATTTTAATTCAATACATGTGTCACTCACTGAACACTAAGATAACATTCATTTATTATCCTGATATATTAGGAAAACAATTCATAATTCATTTTTATGTGAATGAATCAGTTATACAAAAATGTAAAAGAGGATGTGACCAGTATGAATCAAAGTGAGTTTTTTAGTATAAAAAGAAATTTTAGTGAAAATGGATTGTGAAATTATCAAAAACATTAAAACACCTTCTAATTGCCTTGATACATTAGTAAAATTATCCATATGTCATTCATGATATATATTAATAAACCACATGTCAATCTAACACATCGTGTATCCGGTATGTCTCTAAGTGTGCTTTTTATTGAAAATTGACATTTTAGTTCAAAACACATATCACATACTCAAACTAATAAACCACATTCATATTGTTTTTATAAATTATTAAAAATCTATATAACAATTTTTCGACATGTAGGAATTATACTTACCATAATATGATACACAATATTCCTAGTGTTAGGGTTGGTGTCTTGAGAACCAACTATTTTATACATTAATTACATGAATGTACACTTATTATATATTGTTCATTGTTCTACATGACTATAATATAACAAAGTCCTGGAATATTTGTTCCATTGATACGGTCATAGAAGATCCCCACTATGATGAGAACCTTGAAATGATATAACAATATTATTCAATAATTTTCCACGGTGGGATGACATAGTTTGATAGGAAACATAGTATACAGACTGTCATGTGCTTGTACTCATATGAAGATGAGACTCTCTCTAATGGAGTTCACACTTGGTAATCTCTATGATAAGAGATTATGAGAACATACCCGCCAGTAGTAATTCCAAATTTCTTGGTGCCATTATACATTTCTATCAACGAGTGTGTGTAATGGTCCTTAGACTGGATGATTATCATTAACTCATGTCTTGACTCACGCACTTATATTTGCTAACAAAAACCGCCACAAAGATAGTTGGCAGAAATTAGGGTATGTTGGATGCGTCACAAATTACATGTTGTTAATGGATATGTTGAGGAAGGATTTTCCCCTTCAATATTTATAGAATTAGATATCTCAGGTCCTTTGATTGAAATAGAACTATCGCCCAAATTCCCTGGCCATAGTGTAACGACGAGTTTATTTCTGGAAGTCAATGAATGACAGATCAAGCACATAGGTTTATGACACTACCATGAAACCTACTTGATGAGATATTGAGACAAAAGGATTAAATTAAATGGTGGGCGTTTGTATGAGGTGACGCGTCAATGTGGAGTCAACATATTTCTCTAGGGTTCCTTGACCCGTTGCTAGATAGTAATCCTGGACTTTAGGCAAGCCTGCCTAATGCCAAAGAGAAAGAGGCCTAGAGGGTCACACACTAAGTGTATCTGAGTATCTCAAGTAGAATAATGATTATTCATATACGTGGTTTAATAAATATTCAAGGATGCCTAAATCGTTTTACTGATGGAGGATGAATACAATGAAAACAAGATATACACATCGTGTATTAATTATTACACGGCCTGTAGTTTTCATTTTGGAATGGAAATTAAAAACAAGTACATGTCGTGTATTAATAATTACACGACGTGTAGTTTTATGAAAACCATGTACAAACCATGTATTAATGATTACACGCTGGGTAGTTTTTCCTGTTGGGATTTTGAGGAGATAATATTGTTTTATTAAATGATATTTATTATAATCAGTGTGGGACAATGTCAAGGAATTAATGATTCAACATGGGGGGTTTTTCAATAAGAGTTAATAAAATAAATAAAACACGTAATGCATTTATTTATTGTCATAACTCTATAACCTGAAACTCGATTATAAATATCCTCACAACCCCAACACTTTTTCTTTAATTATTATGCACTACAATTCTGGAGAATTCTTTTAGGGTTGTAAGAACACCTTCTTCCTAGAACGCTCTCAAGACTGAGATAGAACATCCTTCATCGGATCAAGACGATCTATGGTTGAAAATGAAAGAAAAGGCTTCTTAATGGTAGCACCCAAATATTCCTTTGGCGATGTCCAGAGATATGTGTTGTACATTTGGATCACCGCAAGAGGAATTTTACACTTTCCTTCTATAACGCAAGGATGAATCACATCGTAATGTGATAAAAAATATCAATGATGAAAGAACACCATAAAAGGTACTTATTATCAATTAATTAAATTAATTTTAATCTACCAGTGAGATCCTCTTTTGTGATTTCGGGACTATTATTCTTCATTGACTATTTCTGTGATTCGATCTGTGGAGTCTAGCATTTATTGTTGTATTGATCCTAGATTGGTCATTACTAATAACAAGAAGCCAAGTGGGCACATCCACCCACGAGACTCCACTGCACTTGGAACCTTCACCTAGTATGACTCCAACTATATTGATTTTGTTTAGTATTCCATTTTAGTTCTAAACACATTCAAAATACTCAAAATTGAGGTAAACAATCACATTTTATTGATACATAATGAAAACAGTCCATAATTCATTTTTGATGCATTAGAATTATATTCACCTCAATCAGAAACATGGTGTAACTGATATGATTGAAATTGTCTATTATTCATTAGAAATTGACATTTTAGTTCAAAATAACTGTCACTAACAAATAATTTAAAATAAATTAGATTATTATATTTATAAAGTATGAAAATTATTCATATGTAATATTTGCATTAATGGAATCATTCCCATGTCAAAATAACACTTGATTCAACCGATATAACTCAAAGTGAATGTTTTTAGATTAAATTAAAATTTTAGTCAAAATGAGTGTGACATACTCAAGCCCATGTAAACACATTCTGATTATTTTCATACATTTTAATAGTGATCCTCATATAGTTGTTTATGTGTAGAAATCAACCAAAAATAAATCATGTGCATAATTTGAACAGTACGACTCAAAGTATATTTTTATCTAAACTTGGCATTTTATTTTATAACACAATTCACATACTCAAAAATAATCGAACAATTTATGATTTTTTTTATACATCAGGAAAACGATCCTCAAATAATTTTTTATGTTTAGTAATCAGCTAAACCTCAATTTGATAAATGGTTTTGTAAGTATGAATCAATCTGTATGTTATTTGTTTAAGATTGACATTTATTTCACAATGTGTTTCACTCATTAAATCCAAAGAAAACTAATTTGGATTATCTTTATATGTTTCTAAAATGATTCATAAGTCATTTCTGATGTGTAGGAATTAGTATCACATCCAACTAACACATGATGTAATTGTTGTGTCTAAAAATTTATATTTTCAGTTTAGATTGAAATTTTAGTAAAAAAGAAATTTTACATACACAAATTTGAGGAGACACATTTGGATTGTTTTTATAATGTATAAAAATTATCTTTAGGTCATTTTTGACATGTAATAATCAACAGCTTGTCAATATGATTCATAGTGTGAATGGTATGACTCAAGGTATGATTTATTTAAAATTGGAATTTTAGTTCAAAACAAGAGTCACATACTATAAACTAATAAATAATATCCATATTATCTTGATACATTATAACAATGATCCATAATATATTTTTAACATGTAATAATCATCCACACCACAATCCAATACATGGTGTGACCGATATGACTCAAAGTGCATATTAGGCATTTAAAATTGACATTCTCATTGAAAACATGTGTCACACTATAGAAAGAAGATAAAACACACATAAATTATGTTGATACATTAGGATAATTATTTATAATACATTTTTTTCAGGTATAAATTTTTTCACATAATTTCAACACATGATGTGATCGATATCATTTAAAGGGAATTTTTTAGTATAAATTGACTTTTTAGTAAAAAAGACACGTGAAATACTGAAAATATAGAATACACATTCATTTTTTTCATACATTTGAAAAATGTTCCTTAAATAATTTTTTTTTGATAGAATCAACCACTTTCAATATGATGCACACTTTGACCGGTATGAATCCGAGAGTGTCTTTTTTAATTCTCATTGTAGTTAAAAACACACATCATATACTAAAAACAAATAATTCACATTTATATTTTTTATTCTATTGGAAAATATTCAATAATTTATTTTTGATGAGTATGAATTACCAAACCCCAATATAATACATGATATGTCTAATACAACTCAACTTCCCCATTATAATTTTAAAAGATAAATTTAATTTCAAAACATATTCCAATCACTTAGAACAAATAAAAAATTATCATATTGTCTTGATACAAAAGGTAAAATATTGATAAGTTATTTTTGTTGTTTATTAATTAACAATACACCAAACTAACACATATGTGATAGGTATAACTCAATGTGTTTGGTTTTAGTTTAAAATGGAATTTTATTAAAAAAGATGCGTGACATACTGAAAACTAAGAAAACACATTAAACTTCTCTTACTACCTTAGGATAATAATCCTTAGGTCATATATGACATGTAGGAATCAACCATTGGTTAATATAATTCACTATGAGAATGGTATAACTCCATGTTTTTTAATAAAAAACAATATCTCAGATCAAAACACATGCCACACATTCAAAACATTGAAAAAATTCATATTGTCCTGATACTTTTATATAATGTTCTATAAGTCATTGTTGACATGTATGAATCATAGTCACCTCCATCTTATATGTGGTGTTCCTAGTATGACTAAAACAATGTGTTTTGATTTTGATAATGACATTTTATTATAAAACACATGTGACATTCTGAAAAATGAGAATACACATTCAGATTACTTTCTAACTTTAGTAAAAAGCTATAATTTATTTGTGATTTGTTGTAATTATACTCACCTAAATTTGATACAATGATGTGACCCGTATAGCTTAAATTTCTTGGTTTCTATTTAAAATTGTGATTTTATAAATATATTATATCATGTTTATGTTTAATTTATTCTTTTATAATTAAAAACATAAGTATTTTTTTCATAAACATCTCTATTCGTTTTCTAGAATTGAGGTTGTTTTTTGGGAAACATATACCATGTTTGAGCAATTTTTAGAGATGGTCGGGTACCAAAGAAAATAAAGCCATTTTTTGAATATTTGTGTTAAACTGGACATGAAAATTTAATTATACATAATTTTGTTTGAAATTTATATTATATATTGTTTTTCATGTATACATGATTTTATTTTTATTTCAATTAAATTAATAATTTTTCATATTCCTAAATTTATCTATAGAGTGTACTATATTTTTAATAGTATGTTATAGTAGTATGACATTTCTCTGTGTTATCTCTATCATTGATAAAATTACCATTTATCAGTGCTATAAAATCAGTGATAATTGGATTCATTTATCAATGCAAAATATTATACAGATAAAGGTGGAACATTTATTATCACTACATTAGCATTGATAAAGGGTTCTCATTTAATGCTTCTTACCTCAACAATTCCATTTTAGTATTTTTAGAGGCTTTTCCTATCATTTTATATAGCACTATATATATTAGTGTAAAAATATAAGTATTGAACCCATATGGTTTTATACCTCACCTAGATAAAAACGTTCATTCTGAAGATTTTCACAATGATGTAATTCTAGGGTTTCTTTTGGAGATATTTATGTTTTCATGCTTAATAATAAATAATATTTTTTAATATATGTTCAATTTGTTTAATAAGTTGCTTGGGTCTACATGTCACAAATTATTTTCCTAAGGATATATGTCATATCATTGTAAAAATAGATCCATCCTAAAATTTTCCCAAATTAGTTTTCTAGGGGAAAACATATTTTACAATTCTCAAGGTCCAGTGCTTGGAATCCCAAAAAAAGATAAGCATTCTGCATTAAAAAATAAGTGTAGCACAATGATAATAATAAATATATATATATATATATATTCAATAATATGTGGTTGTTTTTAAACCACCGATAATTAATTTCTTTTTATTATTTAAAAAATAAATAAATAAATATAATTTTTTAGAGGTTATTTAAGAACCATTGATAATTACATACAAGATTCTGATAAAATTATGTTTTATCTAGGTTTTCGGAAATCAATGTTGACTAATGAATTCCACTCCAAATTTATTATTCAAATAGTAAAACACTATAGTTCTTGGAGATATTTGTGAAATATTTTTAGCAGATATTGGTGTATATTAATTGATTTCCTATAGTTTATGTCGAGAGATTATTTTAAATTTAAGCAAATTATTTCTTCAATTTATTCTAAATAGTTAATTGAGTTATTTTGTTAGTTTACTTTGTTATTAATATGTTAATTTTATATTGGGTAGATTAATAGTTTTAATTTAATTAAAAATTAATTATTAATTTAATTGCTTATTAATTAATCAATAAAATTTATTGAACATTAATTATATTTTAGGTTAAAAATAAAAATTTTGTATAGGCATGTGGACCACATCGTATGAGTGTGTGAATGTAATGATTTTTAATAATGGCTCCACTTGTCCCGAATATATAGGTGTGAGTGTGGATGAGAAAATGTGATCAGTGCATAGAAGCCTCACATGGTATTAGTGTTTGATTATTACACTGAATGTGGAGGATGAAATATATTAGCAATGGTTGGAAACAATACGGTTGGTTACTAATATATATTGAGTGGAGGGAAACTCAGTGAGTATTGCAGAAGCCTTTAATACTATATATAGAATGAATAATAAGTTATGGATGGTGAGATATCCTTATCTTTGATACTTGTGATCCTTCTCAATTCCCTTCTGGTGTCCAATAAAGAGTTAAGGATCTATTAACCCATTTAAAAAATGTCCTAATAAATTATTTTTTAAAACATAACACATCTATTAAAAAATTCTTCCAACGATAAATAGAATCATCATAAAACATATCCTTAATATAAATCCTTTATAAAGAAAAATAAATGAATGAAACATCCACATTAATTATTAAAATTTGAGAATTTGTAACAATTTATAAGAAAATCCCTATTTCTTGAACAACCGCTTCAAAAGGAACCAATTGGAAAAAATATTCATCTAAAGGATTTAGATGAATATATTTTCTATTTAAATGATACATAATATTTCTATACACTAATTATTTTTATGATGGTGTCTAATTTTTAAAATCAACATGACCCCTTAACTCCCATTAGATGGTAGATAACAATGGAGGGATCTATCTTGAGCATTCTATAAATTAATAGAATAAAGTATCTAAATCCTTTTTTTGTGCAAGATGATGGAAGGAACCACATTCTTTACTTATGTATTCAATATTATTGTGAATTTCAATGATTTGGATAGGATAAAATCACATATTAAACATAAAATATCCACAAATGTATTTCATAGTTCAGTAGTGAAATGGTTCCAATAGTTATTTTGATTATAATATAAACAATCACATTCAACCATTATCAAATATTCTTAATATTTTGAAGATTTCTGAGTAGGACACGGGAGTTCTAGGCTTAAGTACCATGTTGATGGTGAACAATGAAAAATAGAATTGGTTTTTCCAAGAGTTAAATAAAATAGTTCATTGGGATTCCACACAACTAGTTAAGATGAAAAATATCATAGGAAAGATAATTCTTCAATTATGGAAAAATGAGATACTAGAGAATAGCTTTTCAGGAATAGCTAAAATGATGTAAGAAACCATATAAAGCCTCCATTTCATGAATAATTTTTAGTTAACTCATTTTTTTCCTTAGAATTGTATCTGATGCCACTATATATTTTTAATGTGTTATAAACATAAATGATAATATGTGTAGATGTAATAGAAATAAATTAATGATCATACTTGAACATGATGTCTATGGTATGGAGAAAAAGTTTTTCCACATCAATCGGTTGAATTATTTATGATTAAATGAATATTTCATAATATTTGTATTTATTTTTTTCTATCTTTTATAGGAGCATGTATATAATAGATTTTAAAATTAAATAAAATAAGTTTTTATGAGAAACGAAGTTTATTATTTGTTCAATTATATAACATTCATAAAGAAATGTTTTAAAATGAATTTTAGAGTTAATAAATTCATCCCTTATTTATTTATAGAAATTTTCTAAACATTTAAACTATAAGATAAAAAATTTATTGATGTTTTAGACATTATTTTTCAAAAATCTAGCTAAGATAATTGAAACGTAGGGTGGTTTGGAAGGAAATTTAATAATTTAATATGGTTGGACTGTATAAGATATAAATTTTAGAGGTTTTTAAAATACCATGGAATATCTATGTCATCTAATGGTGTTATAAAAATCAATTCTTTATTTTTGAATGGTATGTGATTCCATATGTACATTTAAAAGGGGTTATAAATATATATGATTTTAAAATCAAATAATTATTGATTTAGATTGAATTTTAATTTATTTTTTCATGAAAATATTTTCTGTATAATACATGAATTTACTAAGATATCTTTCATAGATAAATATAATTAATGGATATGTATATTTGTCTCATTTATTATATTTTATTAGGTATGTGGTTCAACAAAAAAGAGTTTCTATGAACAATATTGAGATTATTTATTGTTTATATGGTTTATGATTCACCATATTATATAACAGACATGAAAAAATTGAGAAGGGTAAATGTGTTTGTCCAACAACTTTTTAAAATATGAAGGAACGTCATACATGCACACATCATTGTAATAATTTAATGAATTATATTATTATTTTTAGATAAATTATTCAATCACCTAGAATACTATATATATTATATAAAATATTTTTTATTTGTAAAATAATCCTATAAAAATTAAATAAGTTTCTTTTCAAAATGAAAAATTATTTTCATACCATATTAAGATATTTTGATAGAATATGGTATCTAAGAAGTTAGGGGGTAAAATTTGGACTTAGAGAATTTCAAATTAAAAAAATTATAGGACTATACGAGTATAATATTATAGTGTTTTTCACTTAATATCCTATAGAGTTTATGATATGCGATGATAAAAAAATTAAAGAGTTTCATTTAGTTTTCATAAATAATTGAACAACATTATTTAAAATTTTATTTTACAAGTCTAATTGAAATTAGAATTAATTTTGACCTCCTAAAATAATTTAGTGTATGGGTTAAAGAAAAATGTAAAGAGTTATATTAGTTACTCTTACAATGTAAATGACACTTTTTATTAAAATGTATTAGGATATTCTTGTAATGTACAATTGTAAAAGTTTAATTATTTGATAATTAATTAAGGAAATGTTTGATTTAAAGGGTTCTATAGAAGATTATTCAAATAGAATGAGTTCAATGTAGACAAAAAAATTTGACATCTTAACATTTGATGTTATGGATGCAAGAAAGTTGAATATGTTTAAAGTGTTGAAATGTAAAAATATGATTCTTAAATATCACCATTATTCTAACTTTCATACTTCAATTATTTTTCTCAGAAAAATAGATATAGGGATTGTTTTATCATATGTCCATTTATAGATGTGGGAGGAATTATATATGATGTAATGAGTTTAAAAAAATTTAAGACAATTTACCATACAAAAGGATGATATGAAGTCTTACATATACGATATTATATAATGGTTATTATGTTGGTTTTGTTAAATATAATTAAAATGTTTTTAATAATATTAAAATGTATCATATTTTTGTTAATCTATATTTTATCATTAATTCACATTGAATTCATAAGTGTATATATAGATATAAATTTCATAATGTGTATTGAAAAATAACCTATCAATGTATGACTTCAAGTTATCCCTAATCAATGTTAAATCATGGAGTGTTATATGTTATGTATAAATTTAATGGTTAATGTGAGAATTATTCTTTTATAGAGATACATAATATATTCATGAGGCTTGAAAATGTGTTCTCAGGAACTAGATGACCCACTAGGTATACAACATGAAGTGTTATATAGATGCTTTTAGTATACTACAGGTGCATGGATCATTTTTTATCCCCCAATAAACGTGGTTGGTGATATACCTTGCATGATAACCTTTATAATTTGATACCATAATTATGAACGTTAACATATTGACCTATATAATATGAGAGTGGTTTGGTAAGTATTTTATCACTTTGTTGGTAAGATCACAAGTAGATATGGAATATTTATTCTTGTATAAAGATTATAAAATATTAGACATCAATTGAGATAAACCGTGGAGTGTGTGGATACAACTAGATCGTATATATAATGTGCATATATATTTAATAAGATTAATGTGATGTGTTTATCCATAAATGGTAATTACATTTGTCCTAATGAACAACTTGAATTGTTTACACTCTACGAATCCTAAATATATGATTGAGTTATAGGGGATTGACAAAACATGGGTCCCATGATCACTTGATATCTTGGAAAAACATAAAAAATGATAATTAAAATTTTACATATGATGCAGACCAGCGCATATAGGAATATAGATGCATGTCTTCGATAGAGTTCACACCAGATCCATTTATGTATGCTGTCTCATTGAATTTTTTCTAGAGGCCACTATTTTCATATAATTATTGATATAGATATTAGTATTTGTTATCAATATAATAATGCCTTTTGTGCCATGATTTCTGGTTAACAGAATAGGGATTGAGTTTGACTGAGAGAGATATATTAAAAGTGATATTGAGTTAATCCAAAAAAATTTTGCATAAGTATTTACAAGGTATTTTATATGATTTAATAATATAGGTTGAGGTTGTTTATAGCTTTCTAAAAGTTTTTTGGAAAATATAAAAATGTATTTTTGGATATTATTTCAAATGTTAATTGAATATGATATAATAAAAGGTAAAATGGAACAAATAATATTTTGATTTAGTGAAAGAGGTATATTAATTGATATATTCATTAAAGCCTCATGTGTGTCTGTATTTATATATGTGATATCTATAATATTTATTATCTCCTCCATTGGAATTATTATTTCCATGTATTATCGGTTATATTATTTCATACAGTGATTGTACCCACCCAATCCACCTCCCCATATGGGATATCATTAAATAGTCTATCTCGCAAGATGAAATATTTAGAAGGATATGAGTAACACCATGAGATTTTCAAAATAAATTGAAATGAATGAAATTTTGATTCTCTACATAATGAAATTTTTTTAAGTAGATAGTTGTAAAATATCTGTTAAACTTAATTTTTATGCATCAATTATTTGAATTTCAAAAAATGGACATCTACAGTTGTGATTAGAAAGTTATTCAGAGCTTGATAGATCCAACTATATATTTTTGAAAAATAGTAACATACCATTATGAATAGTAATATGAATATTAATATGAATCTTATGAATAGTAAATCATATTATATTTTTTTCTTATGGTTGTAAGGTAATTATATCTTGATTAATTGTTTAAGGTGATATATATTTAGTTATAGGTTTAGAATTGTAATTTTTGAAATAAAATATGATTTTATTTAAAAAAATAAAATAATCATATTTAAAAATTTATTTTAAAAAAATGGAGTTCATTATTTAATTCAACACATTGATAAATGGTTGGGGTGAAATTTTGGGATTTTTCTAAAATACATGAATGTTGGGTGATTAGAGAAATTTGATAATTAAGAAATATGATAAATAAATGAATTTTTGCATCATTCTTGAGTCCTGGATGATGTCAATGTCTATTTTTTAGAGCTAAAGTGGTCTTATTAAAATTTTGTTTGTCACATGAATCAAGACTATTCATAGTCTTGAAAAACAATGTTACACAAATGATTAAGATAATGTAAAACCCCTCTTCTCCTCCACTATAAATACCACCCTCACCCCCTTCATCCTCTCACACCTCTCAATCTTTGTAAATTGCCTATGTTCATCCCAATACCCATCACGAGTATATTACCAAAATCCATGACCTTATGGTATCACCAGAATTCCAAAACCAACGGCCATAAATAGGATCTCAACGAGAAGACATGAAGAGTTAAAAATCATATTTCATTATCTTATGTTTTATTTTCAATTCCATTTATTTTCATATACACCTTCCCTACCTTTTCTAATATGTATAAAATATCATGAATATTAGATTATGTTAATGTTATAATTTTTATGAGAAAAAATATAATGATCATTATTCCTCTCATCTTCCCCTTATTCTAAAATTAAAAACAACCATCCATGATTGGATGATTTATCAAAATCATGGACGATGTGATTTCAATTTCTATTACATCCATCAAAACTATTTAAAACCCATTTTAATGGTTGAAAATTATTGTAAAGTTTATGATATATCCTCTTTAATTTTCTATAGTTAACATATATACATAATATTATGTTATATAATGAAACTAGTTTTTGATTATCAAATAACTGGAAAAAATGATCTAAACGGTTATCACTACATATTTATCTACTAATTCATCCCCATACCATATAACCAAAATGAATTATGTAATAATTTAATATTATTAAAAAATATGAACACTATTTAATCTCACTTCTATATGTTAATTTTCAAATGATAAAATAATCAAATAGAAAACCGACAATGGAAATCATTTAAAGAATGCACCCAAAAGAGTTGAAGGATCAAAATTCTAATAATTGAAGGGTGAAATGAAGTTATGGAATGATCATATAAGGTGTTATAAACCTTAATATGTTTCCATAAGATATTAATAACATGATTTTAACCATTATACTTGTGTTTTAAACATGTTTAATATAATACATACCTGAGGTAAGGGAATTCTTAACACAATTTCCATCCTCTGGGTAAACTTTCTACTTCATTAATTAATTGTTATTAAAATTGTTTTTTTGATGAATTTTATTTATATTATTAATAATTATGGGTATTTACAGTGAATATACATATTTCATTCAAACTATTATGTCTCACTACAATTTTATGATATTTTTAAGTGGCATTTGTTTTAAATTCTTCTTAATATTACATTTTACAAAATTCAAAAGAAGTGTTTTTATGATACTATTCATGTTGAATGATTATGTTATGCTCCTTGAGAATTTTCTATGATGAATTTTGGGATCTATATAGAAATCTAATTCATTTGGTATGTGTATGTTGGGGGTCAGCCATATGGTTCTTATAATTGTAACTATGACGGTTACACAATATCATAGTCGTGAGGGTTACATTGTATGATTGTCGTGAGGGTTACAAATCATAATATAGACAAGGGGGTTACATGAAAATTTAATTAATGAACCAAGATAACTTTATGGTTTTATTTGTGTTCTTTATCCTTTTTGGAAATCTAGGGGAAATCACTTGTTTCATAGTGTAAGTATATATGGGTGTCAAGTATGTATTTTTTATAATGATTTCATATATTTACAAGTATTCTATGGATAATGTTTTTGTTAATAATTTTTATATCCCATACTGAGATTTTTGTGATCATACAATGTTTTTAAATGATTTTTATAGGTTATAAGGATTTGTATGTGAAATAATGATGATTAGTTAAATGTCATAATGATTTTTCAAACAAATCATTTTGTTGTTTTGTGTTTAAAATCATATGTTTTGAAACAAACGGATAATATTTTAATGTTTTCCACATTTTATGCTTGTTGTTTGATATGTATGAGATATACCATAACATTCTAAAATTCTAAACCAAAAATATCATTCGGATCGTAATGATGTGAAATCTAGTTGAAATAAATAGAATATGTATTGTTTAAGGATGAGACCTTCTAGTTGGTATCAAGGAGTGATTTAGATAACTTTATGAGTTTTTAGGATTTTGACATAATACCATAAATTTTTTTTCTTTATATTTATATTGAAATGGTATAGACTTTGATGAATTACCATGTTTATTCATCTATGAAATTTCTATATATAATGGGTTTTTATATTAAATGGGGAAGCTAATGTTAGAAGGAAAAAAGAAGCTGATATATTTCAGAATCCACAATAGGTAATGGTAGGAATTGGAATGGAATATTTTGTGATGGTAATGGATTAGTTGATGTGGGAAAAATTGTCGATGGCATCCATGCAATAGAATAATCAACGAAACCACACAGGAACATGATGATAGTGGAAAGGTTTACGACGAAACACCCTCGTGCTTTAAGTGGAAATTTTAACCTAGTAGCGGCTAAATGAGGGATTAAATCCTGAAAAAGATATTTCATTTTATAGAATATTCGGATAATAAAAAGACAATTCCTTCCATTTATCATTTTGATGGATAATATGATCAGTGGTGGTCAATGTTCAACAATATTGGGGATATAGAAAAGATTTATTCCTTAGAGTGGGATGGGTTTAAAATTATTTTGCAAAGGTGGTTTGAATAGGATGAAGAATAAATTATTTTAATTGAGGAAAAAATACAAAAATATTCAGTGGTCGTGTATGAAGAAAACACCACCCAACATTCATGGTATGATCCAAATCTTATCCGTGATCTTGATAGAAATATAAACTATTTTTACTTACGATTGAAGTCAGGATATCGAAGTGCATTGGATTGCAGAGAGTTCATAAGTTATGAGATATTTTTATGATATGCTGAGAGGGTAGAAATGGTGTTCGCTGAGGATCACATTTACTTTGAGTTCAAATGGAAGAAGAGGTCTAGATTTCTAGCTATGGGTAAGAGTCAATCAATGAAATTTGAGGGTAAGAATGTTTAGATTCCAGTTTGTGAAGTGTGTGGTAAAATTCACCCTTGGGAATGCCTTAAAGAAACAAGGATGTGTTCTCGATGTGGTATGTTTGGAAATATGGCCTGATATTTTAAAGAAAATGATCCTAATATTAATCTTGATAATAAATCTGTAAATTGTATCAAATGTGGTGAGATGGGTCATTATGAAAATGCATTCCCAATGAAAGTTATAAATGATAGGAAGTGGCCAAATTATAACCATAAATGTGTAGAAAGATACTTTTTCACTACATTATAAAATGTTATTCCATCCAATGAAGTGGTATCAGGTACTTCATTTGTTTAATCATCTTTCAAAAAATTCTTATTTGATATGGGGTCAACACATTCCTTTATTTCTGAGAAATATTTCAGTATATTGGAATTATCGCCTCAACAAAAGATACCAAAAGTTATTGTTAAAACATGAGGGGGACTGCTACAAAAAAAAGACATTTTATTAATCTTTATATTGTTATCTATGTAATTAAATTACCTAAAAAATTTGTTGTTTTTACTTAGTAGAGTTAGATGTCACTCTGAGTATGGATTGGATTTCTATTTGTCATGCTATGTTTGATAGTAAAGGAAATGAAGTTATTTTTCAAAAAGTGTCTTATTTTGTATAAAATAATGAAACCATAATATTGATAACATATCAAGAAGATAAGAATGTTTTGGAATATGGAAATGAGAATTATCTTGCTCATATTGTCAAAAACAGGGAAACTGTTCTGATTAATGACTTATCAGTGGTATATGAAGATCTAGAAGTGAATCCTGATGAGTTACTTAGTTTTATATATAATTTGGAAGTTGAATTCAAAATTGACATATTCTCTGATTCTTATCTAATTTCAAGTCTCCCACATCGAATGGTTTAAAAGGAAATTCATGAATTGAAAAATCTGCTGCAGGAGTTTCTTGGTAAATGATTCATGTATCCCAGCACTTCACTATGTGGTGCTCCTGTTTTGTTTCTTAAAAGAATAGATGGTCCCATGAGACTCTACATTGATTATAGTGCCTTGAATAACATCACTATTAAAAAAATTATCCTTTGCCTCATATTGATGACTTTTTTGATCAGCTCTAGGTAGCATAGTATTTTTTGAAGGTTGACCTGAGGTCGGGGTACCATCATTTGATTGTAAGGGAAGAAGACATCCCAAAGTCTATGTTCTTTAATAGATATGGGAATTATGAATTTCTAGTTATGCCTTTTTGGTTAATTAATACACTTGATGTATTCATGGATATTATGAATAGAATATTTCATGAGTTCTTGAATAATTTTATAGTTGTGTTTATTGTTTAAATATTGGTATTTTCTAAAAGTAAAAAGGAGAAAGAAAAAAATATTAGGGTTGTTTTGAAAACCTTAAATTAAAAGAAACTATATGTAAAATTCAGCATGTGTGAGCATTGGTTGGAAAATATTTTTTCCTTAGAATATTGAAAATAAGGTTGGAATTACAATTGATTCTTCAAAAAAAAACTGGATAATGATTTTCAATGACCTACATATGCTACAAAGATTCATAGTTTTCTTGGATTACTAGGTTATTGTTTTATGGCTACTTAAACAATTTTCACAGTTATATGACTTGCTAACTATGTTAACATGAAATGGGGTTATATTTTTTGGATAAAAGAATGTATTGTTTTTTAGCAACTGAAGAAGATATTGGAAAATTATATAGTTTTGGACCTTCTATATATAAATGATATGTTTTTCATTAATAGAAATGCTTCGTTGAAGGTACTTGGTTGTGTTCTGATGTAGAATGATGAGGTAATTGATGATGATTCAATACAACTAAAACATTATGAGTAAAATTATCCCACGCATGATTTGGAATTAGAAGCTGTGGTTTTTTTTCTTTTACAATTTATAGGTATCATTTATATACAGCCTAATGTGAAATATATAAAGACCATAAAATTCTGAAGTATATCTTCACTCCGAAGGAACTGAACATGAGGCAGATATGTTGGCTTGAATTTATAAAGAATTATGATTGAATGATCAATTACCATTCAGTAAAATCAAATAATTTGGGGGATTCCATGAGTATGAAACATCATGTATCATTAACCATGTTATGTTTGTAACGTGAACCCTTGATTAATGAATTGATGAATTTTGTCTTGGAATTTTTGGTGTAATAAATTACTCTATTTTGTTTCAGGTTTCAGTACTGTTGTCTTTGTCTAATAGAATTAAGAGAGCGTGGAAGGTGGACAAGGGGCTACAGAAAAAGGAAGAATCGGTAAAAATGGGCAAGTTATAAGAATTTAACAAAGATAATGATTGTGTTTCAAGATTTGGAAGAATATTGTGTGTACATTGTGATTATAAAATGAAGAAAGCATTTTTTGAAGCTTGTAGCTCTCCATTTTGAGTTTATCTTATATGCACGATGATGTGCAGAGCCCTTCAGGAGTATTACTAGTGGGATGTAATGAAAATAGATATTTCATATTTTACTTTGAAATGTTTTACATGTCAAAATTTTATAGAAGAGTGGTAGTTATCAAAGGGGATGCTTCATCCTTTACTAGTGCTAGAGTTGAAATGAGAAAAATATCCATATAAATTGTTGTGGGACTACCAAATAATTCTCTAGGAAATAATAAAATCTAATTTAATTTTTATCGACAAACTAAATATGTAACACCCCAGGTAAATAAAGAATATGACATTTATATATTTATCCATATATGTGAATAATATATTAATATTACTTTAAAGGGGATGCAATGCTCGATGGCGTACCCAATACGCAACAACGAGTTTCTTGGGAATCTTACGTTGCACTCTAATAATAAAATAATATTATTTTAAATAGTAGTTAATGCCTAGACGTTATAATGGAGGGAATGAACAGAACTAACTACAAAATGATTATATATGTTTGCCAAATATTTTTACTTTTTACAATAAATGTTAGAGGATTAAAAATGCAAATGAATCCAATTTTAAGCGTAAACATTCTAATATTCTTCAAAAGGCCGATTGACTGCATTTTGATGGCGAACCTATTTTAAATCAACTTTTTGACAATTTTATGTGTTATATTTGACAAAATAAAATTCTTCTTTAGAATTGGGACTTCAAAATTTACTTTGTGTAAATTTTTGTAATTTTTTCGAAAAAGTTAAATTTTTAATGAATAGTTAAAAATGTTGTATTTTAATTCAAACCCTATTTTAATCTAATTTATTTATATGATTAGATTATCTTTTGAATTTGTTTTAAAGTGAAATTACAATATATTTTTACCTTTTAATCCAATAGTGGTCGTTGAAATTAATTTCACTTTGAAATCAGACTTAAACTTGTGTCAATCTTTTGACACATTTTGTTTCATAAAAACACGCTATTTGTTTTGACAGCAAGAATTAATTATTAAATTAATTAATGAAACTTATATGTTTTGAATTTTTTAAAATAGACTTCATTTTTGAATTCGGAATATAAAATATAGCTTAGGGTGAACTTTTGGTAATTTTCTGAAAAACGTCAATTTTTGATGAATAGTGAAACCACTAAGTGGTACTTATAAAAATTGATTTTCCGTTTAAATGAAATTTTTCCATATTTTTGTTTTGAATTTAAACAATCTGACATACATGGTTGTAATTAAGAAGAAAAATTTGGTTCAATGGGATTAAAATAATTTTGTGGCGAATAGTAACTTATTAAGTTTTTAATCGCGATTAGAGGTAATTAGTGTAGTTTAAGGTAAAAATAATGTTTTAATAATATGAGATGAGCTTGAAACATGTACTAACCTCATTGGATGTGTCATGGCCGACCACGACAATCCATGGGTAAACATGGGGACCCCATGGAGCCACTATGGTTGGGAAATGACATAAATAACTTTTTATTTAATGTTAAAGTAAAAATGACACAAACATGAAATGTTTTACTAAAAAAAATTTACATGGGGTTATACAAGTCAGATTTTTTACAATAAATTTTCAATGGAAAGATAAAAATATTTCCTACATCATAGTAGTTTTTTTATAATTTTTAGACATTAAATAAATTAAATTATTTATGACATCATGTTGATGCAATGATGACCTCATTATTTAACGATTTAAATAAAATGGAAAGATAATGTAAAACATAAGCCCTGCACATGTCCAAAACCTATTGTATTGCTGGATTTCGAAGCAGTATCACCTTATACTTGAAACACATCAATTTGGGACCATTACTATCCGAAACACATTCTAAAATAAAGTAACATTTCCTTACTTTCCAAGAGTGCCCCTCCTCTCCTCTTATAAAAGGCCCCCACCTCTACCTCTTTACCCACACATCAAAAGCCTTTGGCTCAGCCAAACCCAGCCCATTTTGTCTCTCCATATCCCTCTATAACTCCTTGAATCCTCACATTGGGCAGAAGTCTTCCCAAGGAAGCTGTTGAGCTCAAACCAAAGGGAGTTACCCGATTTTAAGGTAATGTCTTCACTTGAGTCCTTTTGTCTTATTTTTCTTCTCCAACCCCCTAAACTCTTTTTATTCATTTCTTTTGTAACAACTCCAGTATCTTCCATATACTAGGATGTTTTTATAAGAAATATTCTAGCTACACTTACACACAACTTCGTCTAATGTTTAAAAAACATACTGTTTCTGTGGTTGGCGATTTTCTGCCTCACGGAATGATGATTGTTCAATATTCTTTTAACACCATTAAAGGTGGCCATTATGATGGCACTGTATTTTATATATGATATATATTGTATTAATTTTTATTATATGCTTCTGTATTTTATATTTAAACCATACATTTATTCTTTTCATGTTGTGTAAATGCGATAATTTCATATGAGAAAGTGTGGACTACTGCCCCCTCAAGTGATGTGACTCGTACATGCAACACATGGAACATATAAAGAATGAAATTAATGAACATATGTTACCTATATAACATATATATTATACTGTAATTATAATATATATATATATCATTTATTTTTAATTCTGTTAATATGACAAATAAAAAAAATGAAAGTAGCGTTCAAGCGTACGTACGGCCTACCGTCTCTATGAACGGTGCTTTTTGTTTTTCATCTTCAAATGATATGGAATAATATAAAATGAATATGTACTGGATATATATTATATTTTAACCATTAATAATATTCTTGAAATTATTTACTTATAACTACATGGACAATCATCTTTCAAACAAGTTCATTTTTGACTCATGTACCAAACATCGGCAAAAATGTCTGATATGAACTAACATTATTATAAAATTATTATAAAATTATAATATGTGATATGAACTGAATAATAATTTTTAAAGGAGGTCCTTAGGAAATTATAAATTTACCAAAGTTTATTATTTAGGAATATAAAGAAACGAACAAGATAAGTTGGACTTGAGGTAAGGGATCCTACTCCTCTCTTTCTTTTTAAGTACACTCTTTTATGTCATTCCTTTTAAAGCTCATCTTTCTTGTGATTGGGATGTTCTTTTATATTACTCTTAATGTAATTTTTATGTTCATATGATGAGAGACCCTATTTCCTCACATCAATCCATTTTGTAAGTTTTAAGTGGCGCCGTTAGGCTGCCGAGTTTTCATAAGGGATTTTTCATCTCACTTTTATTCCCGTGAGAATAATGATACATTTGCCACAATTTCCATTGAGTGGTTTATGTAATGACCATTATTATACACTTTGTGTAGTATAATTTCATTTATGGGTATTCACATCTTCATTTTATTACCCTTCTTCCATGGGGTGTATGTTTCGAAAGTTTCCCAACTCGGTAAGGGGACCTTTCACCCTTCTCTTTTTAAAAGACTTCTTTTGTTATGTATTTTAATTCACCTACAATTATGTTGGGATATGTTCTTTTATATCCTTATTGATGTAAATTTTATGTCCAAGTGATGAGATTCCCTTTTTATCTCTCATCAACTCATTTTCTGAATTTTGAATTGATGTCGTTAGGCTGTCGAATTTTACCAAGGGAACTTTTAAACCCAATTTCGATTTCTTTGGGTTCAACATGTAGTTATTGAATATATCATCCTTTGAATATGTGTTAATGACCTTTTATTGTTTTACACTTAATATCCACTTATATTGGGTGTATTTATATTTGTCACACATAATTTTGAGATTGATTTATCCTTAATTTAAGGATACCTTCTTTATAAGGGATTTCATCACATTTGACATTTCTATTGAGACTTCATTGTTGTTATGCACCAATTCACTCTTATATGGTGTATATACTATCCTTTGGAATTTTATATCATGAATCCATTTATTCTCATGATATTATAATTTTCTGACTAAATTTTATTCCTCAATTATTGTATTCAAGTGTCTCTAATTTTGGTAAAACCCCTTTAACCAAAATATCGCTATAAATGTTTTAATTATTTGTTGTTATTAATATCCATGTTTTCAAAATGGTTTTAAGGATTTATTTATATGGATATTAATGGTTTAAAATTTTAAAAGCTTCATGGTGGTATGGGACACTTTGATTCAAAAATCACTTTATTAAATGTCTTAAATGGTTTTGGAAATGGTTTCTTTTTGAATGGATTCATTATTTCAATATACTAAAATGTTATATTGTGGTTGAAATGTGGAAATGTTATGTTTCCCTTATGCATGTTTTATGTGATACGTTTATGTTATGGTTCTTGGGTATTGTTATGAAAATGGGTGGTTTCGTGATAAACTAAGGGCGGGTGAGCCCGATATAGCTCTCCAATGCATTGGGTAACACGAAGGAGTGAAACGTTAAGGTTTCTCCAAAGAGATTTAGGGAATATACTGTGGTGGGTATTCCAAACGTAACCAAGAGGGTTACTCCCTACGTAAGAATGTTATGAATAAGTCAAGTTAACTTTTATTTCTTATGATTTCTATGATTTATTCATGATTTGATGAGGTATGTTAAAGTGCTTATGTTTTATAACGTTTGATTTCATTGATTCTTTTGTGTACAAGTACTCATGTTTCCTTTCCATATATTTTTATATCCCTTACTGAGATTTTTATGCTCATCCCAAGTTTTTGAAATATTTTTCACAGGTCAAGGGAAAGGTACATGATATGATGATAATTTCAAGGAAGTGTCAAGAAAGAATCCATGTTTTATTTTAAATATGTTTTCGTTGATGGAAAAAAATGAATACTATCTTTAATGTAACCACTGTGTTTAAATGTGGAATGTAATGCAATTTTATGATCTAATTCTCTAAAACTCTAAACCTGAAAAGATCCTCAATGTGTAATCTCTGATTAACTCAAGATTAAGTAAGGTTTAAGGCTGGGGCCTTATAGTTGGTATCAGAGGTCGGTTTAGATAACTTTAGAGGTTAGGGTACTCTTTAAGCATAAGTGACATTACCATAATGGTTAGGATTTCAGAAAGAGTCATAGTTTTAGATAAAGTGAATGAGTAATTATATCTTAGTGGTTATCTCCCTCATTAGTACATGATGGTTTTGTTGATATACTCACAGTGACATTTTTGTTTTTAGTGAATGGATGGATCTAGCAGGCACCAAAGTGATAATAGGTTTGAAGGAAACTGTGGTGGTTCTCTAATTAAGAGACTTGATGAAATGGGGTATTCAAAGAAGAAACTCGTGGTTGTTCTAAACCAACTATCAAGGAGTCATGATCAACCACTTAAACCTTGGTATGTTCTGTAATGAATCATGTACGAGATGACCAATCGATGTGGAAGTTAAGGTAATAATTATAAAGGTAACCACTAGGGTTTATATGATCCTTACTTTTGAGGTAATTATGGGTTATTATATATTGTGATGAAAAATGAAAGGCATGAGATAAACTTGAGGTTAAAAGATTTTATGATTATTTTTGAAGATTTTACCTCGTTTTGGGGAATGTTTTAAGAATTATATAGTTTTGGAAAAAGAACAACACGCAGACCGTGTGACAACCCGTCGCGTCGGACAAAGCTGCGGGAATCGAACCCACAACCAAAGTGCGACTGGTATTTATCTCCTACCACTGGACTACGTGAAGTCCCAGGTTATTTTGACTAATTATTTTTAGATAGATGATTTTAGGAATCAAGATTAATTTTATTTTGGGTTATCTATAGAAATTTATTAACCTATCATGGAGGATATGTGATTAGGTTAATTACTTTTCAATACGAGATTTTAAGAGTAACTGATGTTATTTGGAGATAGGTGTTAATTTGTACCTTGGAAGACAATGCGACTAAATCCTTCAAATATTTGGATTTCAATATTAGTTTGGTTTACTTTGAAGTATTTTATGGACAATTTGTTTATCGAATGGTCCTCATTGAACTTTTGGTTTTGTTGGACAAATTTTGGAGATTATGAATAGATTTTCTTTTTATAAAGGGTTATCCTTTTCTAGATTATCTGATCTTGTACTAACCTTTTTGTTTTTGGTTTTGGTTAGAGTCTAAAGACATGGTAAGTATATAGTTCTCTTTTTTGGATTGGGTGATTCTCTAGATTTTTATTATAGTTCTCTTAATGTGAACAAGTCTTCCTAAATACTCGTCTTTTGGAGAAAATATGAGTTTGTGTAAGGAATATAATAAAAATTGAAAGTCAACATGATAAGTGATTATCTTTCCTTATGAATAAATTCCTCAATAAAAAGTAACTTAAAACAAAAATGTTGTCTATTAACTTTTCTTACTGGGGAATCGAATACCGTTTAACCCATCACAACTTTGTGATTTTCTTGTGGTTAACTTTCTCCTAAACATGTTTTCTATCATTCTCCATTAGAACATGACCCTATGTTTTCTCCTCCATGTCCATGTTTCCCTACATGGAATCCTAGTATGGGTTAACTCGGGTGACCTCTATACTTATCATTCTTTATTTTTAAGTGATTGTTTTACCGACTCTTGTCCCGATGTGGGCCTTTCAAGGATGTTTCCAAGCTCAATTTTAAAAATGCGAGGACGCAATTCCCAAAAGGGGGGAAGGATGTAAAACCCCAGGTAAATAAAGAATATGAAATTTTAATATTTATCCATATTTGTGAATAAAATATTAATATTACTTTAAATGGGATGCTATGCTCGATGACGTACCCAATACACAACAACGTGTTTCTTGGGAATCTTACGTTGCACACTAATAATAAAATAATATTATTTTAAATAGTAGTTAACGGCTAGCCATTGTAATGGAGGGAATGAACAGAACAAACTAAAAAGTTATTATATATGTTTGTCAAATATTTTTACTTTTTACAATAAATTTTAGAGGATTAAAAATGAAAATGAATCCAATTTTAAGCGTAAACATTCTAATATTCTTTAAAAGGCCGATTAACCGCCTTTTGATGGAGAACCTCTTTTAAACCATCTTTTTGAAAATTTTATGTGTTATATTTGACAAAATAAAATTCTTCTTTAGAATCGGGACATCAAAATTTACGTTCTGTAAATTTTTGGTATTTTTCCAAAAAAGTTCAATTTTTAATGAATAGTGAAAAATGTTGTATTTTAATTCAAAAACTCTTTTAATCTAATTTATTAATATGATTTGATTATATTTTTAATTGGTTTTAAAGTGAAATTAGAATATATTTTTACCATTTAATCCAATAGTGGTCATTGGAATTAATTTCACTTTGAAATCAGACTTAAACTAGTGTCAATCTTTTGATACATTTTGTTTCATAAAAACACGCTATTTGTTTTGACAACGGGAATTAATTATTAAATTAATTAATTCAACTTATATGTTTTGAATTTTTTAAAATATACATCTTTTTTGAATTCAGAATATCAAATATAGCTTAGGGTGATCTTTTGGTAATTTTCTGAAAAACATCAATTTTTGATGAATAGTGAAACCACTAAGTGGTACTTATAAAAACTGATTTCCCGTTTAAATGAAATTTTACCATCTTTGTGTTTTGAATTTAAAAAATCAGACATACAAGGTTTTCATTAAGAATTAAAATGTGGTTCAATGGGATTAAAATTTTTTTTTGGTGAATAGTAACTTATTAAGTTTTTAATCGCGATTAGAGGTAATTAGTGTAGTTTAAGGTAAAAATAATGTTTTAATAATATGAGATGAGCTTTACACATGTCTTACCCACATTGGATGTTTCATGGACGACCAAGAAAATCCATGTGACATCTTGGGAACCCCATGGAGCCACTTTGGTTGGGAAATGACATAAATAACTTTTTATTTAATGTTAAAGTAAAAATGACACAAACAAGAAATGTTTTACTAAAACAATTTTTACATGGGGTTATACAAGTCAGATTTTTTACTATAAATATTAAATGTGAAGATAAAAAGATTTCCTACATCATAGTATTTCTTTTATAATTTTTAGACATTAAAAAAATTAAATTATTTATGACATCATGATGATGCAGCAATGACCTCATTATTTAACGATTTAAATAAAATGGAACGATAATGTAAAATCTAAGACCTACACATGTCCAAAACCTATTGTATGGGTGGGGTTAAATCCCTTATCACCTTAGAATCGAAAAACATCAATGTGGGACCATTAAAATCCGAAACGCATTCTAAAATAAAGTAACATTTCCTTACTTTCCAAGAGTGCCCCTTCTCTCCTCTTATAAAAGGCCCCCACCTCTACCTATTTACCCACACTTCCAAAGCCTTTGGCTCGTCTAACCCCTTCACATTTTGTCTCTCCACAACCCTCTCTAACTCCTTGAAGCCTCACTTTGGGAAGAAGTCTTCCCAAGGAAGCCTTTGAGCTCAAACCAAAGGGAGTTACCTGATTTAAGGTAATGTCTTCACTTGAGTCCTTTTGTTTTATTTTTCTTCTCCAACCCCCTAAATTCTTTTTATTCATTTCTTTTGTAAAAACTCCAGTATATTACATATACTAGGATGTTTTTATAAGACTTATTATAGCTACACTTACACACACCATTGTCTAATGGTTATAGAACATATTGTTTATGTGGTTGGCGATTTTCTTCCTCACGAAACGATGATTGTTCAATATTCTTTTAACACTTTTAAAGGTGGCCATTATGATGTCACTGTATTTTATATATGATATATATGGTATTTATGTTTATTATATGCTTATGTATTTTATATTTAAACCATACCTTTATTCTTTTCATGTTGTGTAAATGTGATAATTTCATATGAGGAAGTGTGGACTACCTCCCCCTCAAGTGATGTGACTCGTACATGCAATACATGGAACGTATAAAGAATGAAATAAATGAACATATGTGACCTATATAACATATATATTATACTGTAATTATAATATATATATATATATATATCATTTATTTTTAATTCTGTTAATATGACAAAGAATAAAATGAAAGTAGCGTTCATGCGTACGTACGGCCTACCGACTCCATGAACGGTGCTTTTCATTTTTTAAATACAAATGATATGGAATAGTATAAAATGAATATGTAATGGATATATATGATATTTTAACCATTAATACTATTCTGGAAATTATTTACTTATAACTACATGGACAATCATCTTTCAAACAAGTTCATTTTTGACTCATGTACCAAACATCGGCAAAAACGTCTGATATGAACTGACATTATTCAACAATTATTATAACATTATAAAATGTGATATGAACTGAATAATAATTTTTAAAGGATGTACTTAAGAAATTATAAATTGACCAATGTTTATTATTCAAGAATATAATGAATTGAACAAGATAAGTTGGACTTGAGGTAAGGGATCATACTCCTCTCTTTCTTTTTAAGTACACTCTTTTATGTCATTCCATTTAAAGCTCATCTTTCTTGTGATTGGGATGTTATTTTATATTACTCTTACTGTAATTTTTATTTTCATATGATTAGAGACCCTATTTCCTCTCATCAATCCATTTTAGAAGTTTTAAGTGGCGCCGTTAGGCTGCCGAGTTTTTGTAAGGGATTTTTCATCTCACTTTTATTCCAGTGAGATTTATGCTACATTTGCCACAATTTTCTTTGAGTGGTGTATGTACTGCCCATTATTATACACTTTGTGTAGTATAATTGCATTTATGGGTATTCAAATCTTCATTTTATGACCATTATTCCATGGGGTGTACATTTCGAAAGTTACCCAACTCGGTAAGGGGACCTTTCACCCTCCTCTTTTTAAAAGACTTCTTTTGTTATGTCTTTTAATTCAAATACTATTATGTTGGGATATGTTATTTTATATCCTTATTGATGCAAATTTTAGGTCCATGTGATTAGATGACCTTTTTATCTCTCATCAACTCATTTTCTAAATTTTTAAGTGATGTTGTTAGGCTGTCGAATTTTACCATGGGAACTTTTTAACCCAATTTCGATTTCTTTGGGTTCAACATGTAGTTATTGAATATGTCATCATTTGAATATGTGTTAATGACCTTTTATTGTTTTAAAAGTAATATCCACTTATATTTGGTGTATTTATATTTTTCACACATAATTTTGTGATTGATTTTTCTTTAATTTAAGGATACCTTCTTTATAAGGGATTTCATCACATTTGACATTTCTATTGAGACTTCATTGTTGTTATGCACCAATTCACTCTTATATGGTGTATATACTATCCTTTGGAATATTATATCATGAATCCATTTTTTCTCATGATATTATAAAGTTCTGACTAAATGTTATTCCTCAATTATTGTATTCAAGTGTCTCTAATTTTGGTAAAACCCCTTTAACCAAAATATCTCTATAAATGTTTTAGTTATTTGTTCTTTTTAATATCCATGTTTTCAAAATGGTTTTAAGGATTTATTTATATGGATATTAATGGTTTAAAATTTTAAAAGCTTCAAGGTGGTATGGGACACTTTGATTCAAAAATCACTTTATTAAATGTTTTAAATGGTTTTAGAAATGGTTTCTTTTTGAATGGATTCATTATTTCAATATACTAAAATGTTATATTGTGATTGAAATGTGGAAATGTTATGTTTCCCTTATGCATGTTTTATGTGATAAGTTTATGTTATGGTTCTTGGGCATTGTTATGAAAATGGGTGGTTTCGTGATAAACTAAGGGCGGGTGAGCCCGATATAGCTCTCCAATGCATTGGGTAACACGAAGGAGTGAAATGTTAAGGTTTCTCCAAAGAGATTTAGGGAATATACTGTGATGTGTATTCCAAACGTAACAAAGAGGGTTACTCCCTACGTAAGAATTTTATGAATGCGTCAAGTTAACTTTTATTTCTTATGATTTCTATGATTTATTCATGATATGATGAGGTATGTTAAAGTGCTTATGTTTTATAAAGTATGATATCATTGATTCTTATGTGTACAAGTACTCATGTTTCCTTTCCATATATTTTTATATCCCTTACTGAGCTTTTTATGCTCATCCCAAGTTTATGAAATGTTTTTCACAGGTCAAGGGAAAGGTACATGATATGATGATAGTTTCAAGGAAGTGTCAAGAAAGAATCCATGTTTTATTTTAAATATGTTTCCGTTGATGGAAAAAAATGAATACTATCTTTTATGTAACCACTTTGTTTAAATGTGGAATGTAATGTAAGTTTATGATCTAATTCTCTAAAACTCCAAACCTGAAAAGATCCTCAACGTGTAATCTTTGATTAACTCAAGATTAAGTAAGGTTTAAGGCTGGGGCCTTATAAAATATGCTCATTTCCTTCTTAATTAAGATATTATGCCTTTGGATCAACTTTCTTGATTGTACCTTAAATTGATTGTCTAGTTACATATGGTTCCTCATTCCATTGTATTTGAACAAGATCTTAGGTTTTCTTATAACATTCGGAAAGGCCTTCATAATTCGCTGGGAAAAAATTTGAATTTTATTACATCTTTTCATCCTCAATCCCATGGGCTGTCAGAATGGAAAATTCATTCATTGGAGGATTTTTTTGGGTTTTTAAATAGATTATGGGTTAATTAAGGATCAAAATATTTCATTAGTAAAATTTTCTTATAAAAACATTTTTCATTCTAGTATATAGATTGCACCTTTTGAGGCATTATATGGGAAGCAATGTCGAACTCCATCATTCTAGGATGATGTTGGGGAAATGAAGTTGATGGAACCCAAATTTGTAGAGGATGTGACTGAGAATGTGAAGATGATCTTGCAACACATGAGGGAAGATCAGAGTAGGTATAAAAGTAATATAGATAATAGGAGGAGTGACTTTTTTTCAAGGTATGTGATCATGATTTTCTAAGAATCACACCATCTAAAAGTGTTCTGATTTTTTTAAGAAATGGAAGTTGAGTTCATGGTTCCATGGACCTTATTAAATAAAGGATAAAGATGGACTAGTTTCCTATAATGTAGCTTTTCCTCGAAGCTTATCTCAGGTACACAATTTATTTCATGTTTTGATGTTTTGAATTTCTATTCTAGTTTTATCTCATGTTTTGAGATTATAATAAGTTCATTTGGAAGAGAAAATTTTTATGAAGGGAAACCTATATAGATTCTTGATCAAATAGAACAAGTATTAAAGAATAATATATTCCAGCGGCTAATGATTTTTTGGAGAAACAATATGGCTAAAGAAGAAACATTGGAATCTAAAAATTATTTAGGGGAAAGGTACCCTCTTTTGTTTAATGTATAAATAAAATTGCGGGGAAGTAATTTATATAAATTGGGGAGAATAAAAAAACCCAAGGTTTAAAAAATTTAAATGCATGAAATGTTGATTGTCAACATAATGAAGCTTTATTTCAAGGATATAGTTGTCAAATAGCCGTTAAACATAATTTTCACACTTTTATTATTGGAATTTTGAAAAACGAACATCTACAATTGTGATT
This sequence comes from Viscum album, assembly GCA_963277665.1. Taxonomy (NCBI): domain Eukaryota; kingdom Viridiplantae; phylum Streptophyta; class Magnoliopsida; order Santalales; family Viscaceae; genus Viscum; species Viscum album. The sequence goes on along the minus strand of OY728130.1, from coordinate 370,688,018 downwards.
TGTTTGTTATTTGGAGTCTGATAGAAAAAAATTGTTTTTTTGTAGAATAGAAACATAACCTTATGAATAAGAATATGTATAGTAATATGAAACTTATTAATTGTAAATCATATTATTACTTAATTTTTTATGGTTATAAGATAATGAGATCTTGATTAATTTTTCAAGGTACTATAAAGTCAGTTATAATATTAAATTTTTAATTTTTGTAATAAAATTTAATTTGATTTACAAACTAAATTAATCATACTTAGAAAATAGTTTTTTAAAAATGGTGTTCATTTTTAATTTACATGTCAAAAAATGGTTGTGTTGAATTTTTGGTATTATTCTAAAATACATATAGTTTTGGAGAATAGTGAAATTTGATAATTACAATATGATATATAAATGAATTTATGCATAATTCTTGTATCATGGATATGTAAATGACCATTGGTTTGAACTATGATTCAAGCATTAATATTTTGGGTCATATGAATAAATACTATTCATAGTCTTGAGAAAAAAATATTAAAGTAATGATTAAAATAATGTGAAGTCCCTTATATCCTTCAATATAAATACCACCCTCAACCCCCTCTTCCTATCACAACTATAAATCTTTTTGAATTTCTTAATTTCTTCCCAATCCTATTTACATGCCTATTCCCCACATCCTAGACCTAATGTTCTCCCCACTAATAAAAAAAGGCATTTAAGAGGATCTGAAGGAGAAGATGTCACATGGTAAGAATCCTCTTTCATTTTCTTATGTTTTCGTTTCAATTCCTTTTCTTTTCATATACACCATTACCCTCCAATTATCCAAGAGGAATGAAAACTCCAGAATCATATATATTCTAGATTTTATCATTTTTATGGAAAAAAATCCATCATCATTCTTCCTATCCTTTTCCTCTTATTCTAAAAAAAACATCATTCATGGTGCGCCAATTTATCAAAATAGTGGATGATGTGTTTTAAATTTCCATTAATTACATCAAAACTAGTAATAAACAAATTTTAATGGATGATAACAATTTCAAAGTTTATGATATATTCCCTTTCATGTACTGTAGTTAAAATATATACAAAATATTATTTTATATAAAGAAACTGGTCTGTGATTATCAAAGAACTGCCAAAACGATCTTAACAGATATCCTTAAAGATTTATCTAATGTTTCATCCTCATACCATATAAACAAAATGACTTATGGAATCATTTAATATTATGGAAACATATTAATATAATTTCATTCAACTTCTAGAATTTCATTCCCATACGAAAAGGAAATAAAATACAAAACCGGCCATAGAAATCTTATAATGAATGCACCTGAAACAATGGAAGGAACAAAATATTAACAATTAATAGGTAAAATATGGTTATAAAATGATAATATAAGGTTATATAAACATGAATATTTTTATTTAAGATATTAATATCACTCTCTTAACCATTATACATGGGTTTTAAAGAATTTTTATGTAAGATAACCCGAGGTAAGGGAATTCTTAACCCAATTTTCATTCTTTGGGTAAATCTTCACCTTCATTAATTATGTGGTATTAAAAATTGATTGGTTGTTGAATTTAGTTTATATAATGTTTTATTATATTTATTTATAGTGTTTATACATATCCCATATACTCTATAAATTCTCACTTCAATTATATGATATTTATAAGGGTCTTTTATTTTAAAATCCTCTTTCATAATTCTATTTTACAAAATTTAAAAGGAATGTTTTTATACAATTATTCATGTTGTATGATTAATTTCATGTTCTAGGGAATTTTTTATAAGTATTTTTGGGACCTATATCTCCCCCAAATTCATTGGGTGTGTATAAGTGGTAGGTTGGTCATATGGTTACTCCAAGTTTTATTGCGATGGTTACATAATAAGGTTTTCATGAGGGTTACATTGTAAGGTAGTTGTGAGGGTTACAAATCATAAGGTATATGAGAGGGTTACAAGATTATGTAATTAATGAAAAATGATACATGTACGGTTCTATTTATGTTATTTTGTTTTTTTAAATCTCTTGGAAATGTCAATTTACATAAATTATGTATATATGGGTGTCAAGTATGTCTGTTTGAAAATGGTTTTATACATTTACAAGTATCCATGGACTAATGTTTTAATTCGTTTTTTTATATCCCATACTGATCTTTTTTTTCTCATCTAATTTTTTACATGATTTTCAAAAGTTATAAGGATGTGTAAGAGAAAGACGAATTTGATGTTAAATGTTATAATGATTTTTCAAACAAATCATGATGTTGTTTTCTATTTAAAATTTTATATTTTGAAAGAAATGAATACTATTATAAAGGTGCCCACTTATTATGTGTTTGGTTTTATATTTATGAGTTAGGTCTTATCATTCTAAAAATCAAAACCAAAAATATATTTGGGAATGTAAATAAGTTAAATCTTGTTGACATAACATGAATATGTAATGTTTATGGACATGACCTTATAGTTGGTATTAGAGAATGGTTTAGATAACATTAAGTGTTATTAAGATGTTGATAGAATTGCATTAATGATTTTTACATTATTTTTATGTTGAAATTGTATAGAACTTAAGTTATTAATATTTCAATTCATCTAAGATGTGTCTCTTTAGAATGGTTTTCCACAAAAGAAACAGGGAAGATAATGTTGGAAGGAACAAAAAGGATGATATCTTTCTGAATCTGCAACCAAAAATAGTGATAATTGAAACCAAGTAGTTTGGGATGGTAAGGGATCAGCTGACATAGGTAATAAATGGTGGTGACAACCATTCAAGATAAGAATGAGATATTCCAAAAAATGAACATGATGATAGTTGAATATCTTATTAGGAAACACCGTCCTTCTTTTAGTAGATATTCTTTCACAATAGCCTTTGAAGGATGGATTAATGCACTTTAAAATATATTTGATGCTATTTGATTTTCATATAATAAAAAGGTAGGTCATTCCATTTATCTTTTAAAAGGTCAATCTGATCAACAATGGTCAATGATCTATAATATCAGGGATATATAAGTGATTAATTCCCTATAGTTGTATGAATTTAAATGTATTTTCCATGAAAGATATTTTCCATTGGTGGTTTTACGTAGAATGAAGATGCAATTCCATGAATTGAGGAATGAGGAGAAATATTCAATGATCGTGTATGAAGAAAACATCACCTGACTGGTAAGGTACACTATAAATATTATTCAGGATATTTATAGAAAAAATCAATTATTTGTACTCAGGATTGAAGCCAAGATATTCAAGGTAATTGGATTCTCGATAGTTCAAAAGTAATGAAAAACATGTCTAATGTGATGAGAGGGTAAGAATAGAGTTCCCTGAGGATCATATGTACTTCGAGAAAAAAGAGAAGAAGAGATCATAATGGAATGCGAGGAGGAATAATCAATAAATGAAATATAATGGTAAGAAAGTTCAGTTTCCAGCTTGTGAAATCTGTGGAAAAAAGCACCCTGTGGAATCCCTTATAAAAACAAGAATTTTTTTTCAATGTGGTAAGTTTGTAAATATGGCTAGATATTTCAATGAAAATGAACCTAAAATTAATCATGATATGATAACTATAAAAGGTTTCAAATGTCGTGATATTGGTCATTATGCAAATGCATGCCCAATGAAATATCTGAATGACGGGAATTGGCTAGACTAGAAGAATAAAGGTGTATTGAAATCATTTGTGACTACATTAGTAAATTTCAGGCCATCCAATGAAGTGGTATCAGGTTCTTTGTTTTTTTACAATGTTTTTCCTAAAGTCTTGTTTTATATGGTGTCTACACATTCCTTTATTTTTGATAAATTTTTTCGTAAATTGAAAATTTAGCCTCAATAAATGAGTCCAAAAATTATTGTTAAAACCCCATAGAGAATGATAAAAAATAGTAATTACATGAATTGTTCTATTATTTTTTTGGGAAGACATTACCTATAAATAGTTTTTTCTCTTATTATAGTTTTTTGTAATTTTGGGGATGAAATTTCTTTTAATTTTTCATGCTATGATTGGTTGTAGAGCTATAGAAGTTGTTTTTTAAAAAGAGTTTTCGTTTTTATAAAATAATGAAACCATAAATTTTATAACATATAATGAATATGAGAAATTGATGAAAGATATAAATGAATGGTATCTTGATCATATTGTTGAAAATAAAGTAGTTGTTTAGATTAATGTTGTGACAATGGTAAATGTATATCTTGATGTTTTTTTAGGTGAGATACCCAGTGTTATACTTGATTGGGATGTTTAATCCAAAATAGAATTATTTACTCATGATAATCCAATTATAATTCCCCCATATCAAATGGCTCAAATTGAACTTCTTGAATTGAAAAATCAGTAGCATGAGTTTCTTGATAATGTCTTCATTCATCCTATCACTTTTCCATGGGGGTGATCCTACTTTGTTCGTTAAAAAGAAATATGGATCCATGAGACTTTTCATATATTATAGATCCCTTAATAAAATAATTGATAACGAATATATCATTTTCCTCATATTTAAGACATGATTGAATAGATCTAAGGAGCACATTATTTTTCAAAGGTTGACCAGAGGTCGGGGTACCATCAATTTAATGTAAAGGAAGAATATATCATAAAGACTTTATTCCATACTAGATATGGAATTTATGAATTTTTTGTTATTTCATTTGGGATAACAAATACAACAGTTGTATTCATGTATTTTATGAATATAATATTTTTTGAATTCTTGGATATGTTTTTAATTGTGCTTATTGATGACCTTTTGGTATTTATTAAAAGTAAAGGGGAGAATAAACAAGATTTAAGGGCTATTTTTGTAAACATTAAATGTAAATAAACTATATGTAATATTCATGAACTGTGATTTTTTGTTGCAACAAATTTATTTTCATGGGTGTCTTCTAAACAAGGAAGAAAGAATAGTTGATCCTTCCAAAACAATAGGGGCTGATGAATAGGAAAGACCAAAAAATGTTGCAGAGATTCGTAATTTTTTTGGACTAGTTGTTTATTATAAATAGGTTTTTAAAAAATATCACAGTTATCTAACCTGATAACTATGTTAACATGCAAATGGGCTAAATTTTTTTGGATATAAAAATGTGATGTTTTGTTGTCCTGAACTGAATAAGAGATTGGTGAATGCTTCATTTTTTTCCCTACCTTACAAAAATGGTATTTTGGTCATCTACAATGATACTTCATTGAAGGTACTTGGGTGTGTTATGATGGAGAATAATCAAGTAATTTCTTATGCTTCAAGACAACTAAAACCTCCTGAGTTGAATTATCCCACTCATGATTTGGAATTATCAGCTATGTTTATTTCATTGAAAATTTAAATTCATAATTTATATACATCCAAATCTGAAATATATACTAACTATAAAAGTATGAAGTATATATTAACTCAAAACGAACTAAACATAAGGTAGATAAGATGGCTTGAATTGAAAAAATATTATGATTTCACGATCAATTACCATTTGAGAAAAAAAGAGGTGGATTCCTTAGTAAAAAACATCTTGCATCATTAACCATGTTATGTTTGGAACATGATACCCTGATTAATTATTTGACGAATTTTTTCTTGGATGTCATTGGTGTAAGAAATATATCTATTTTGTTTCAGGTTTTAGTGCAAGTCATTTTTTTCATATAGAATTAGGAAAGTATAGAAGGTATATGGGGAGCTATAAAAAAGGGTAGAATAGGTAAAAATGGTTAGGTTTCTAGAATTTAACATTCATAAAGATTATGTTTTGATATTTGGAAGAATATTTTATTTTTCTTATGATTCTGAGCTGAAGAAAGAGTTTTTGTGCGAAGCTCATAGATCTTGTTTTAGTTTATCCTGGTAGTAAAATATTGTACAAAGACCTTCAGAATTATTACTAGAGGAATGGAATGAAAAGAGATATTACAGATTTTAATGTGAAATGATTAAAATGTCAACAGGTCAAAGCAGTGTGTCAGTTACCAAAGATCATGCTTCGGCGCTTTCCAGTGGCAGAGTGGAAATGGGAAAATATATTAGTGGACTTAATTTTGGGAATACCAAAGGCTTCTTGAGGTAAGATTGAAATCTGGTTTATTATTGATCGACAAACTAAATCTGCTCATTTCCTACCTACTAAAGATAATATGTCTTTGCGTCATATTTATAAACTATACCATAATGATATTGTTAGGTTACATAGAGTTTCTATTTCCATTTTATCTTACTGTGATCCTAGGTTCACTGATATCTTTTGAAAAGGCCTTCAAAAGTCATTGGGAATAGAATTAAATTTCAATACAACTTATCATCATCAATCAAATGGGTAGTCAGAATAGATGACCCAGACATGAGAGGATATGCTTTGAGCTTGTTCATTGGATAACCAGGGAAGTTGGGGTCAACATGATTCTTTAGATGTATTTTCATATAATAAAAATTATCATTCCAGTATATAAATGGTTCCTTTTGAGTCCTTATATGGGAAGCAGTGTCAAAATCCAAAATTTTGGGATTAATTTGGAGAAATGAAGTTGATGGGACAATAATTAGTAGTGTAAGTGGATGAGAAAGTGAGGATGATAGAGCAACAAATAAGGAAAGATTAGAGCATGAAGAAAATTTATGTATATAATAGGAGGAAATACTTTTCTTTTTAGGTAGGTGATCATGTTTTTCTTAGAATCACACCTTGGAAAAGAGTTATGTATTTTGGTATGAAAGGATAGCCGAGTCAAAGGTTTATTGGACCTTATAAAATCATAGAGAATTTTATGCCAGTTTCCTATCGAGTAGCATTTCCTCTATGTATATTTAGGTACGTAATGTTTTTCATGTTTCAATATTGAGAATGTATGTGCTAGATTCATCTCATCTTTTGATCCAACAAGTAGTTCAGTTGGAAGATAAACTTTCTTATGAAGAGAAATCTATTTTGATTCATGATCGAAGAGAAAAAGAATTTCAAAAAATGGTAATCCATCAGGAAAATGTTCTATGGAGAAACTACATGGTTTAAGAAGCAATAAGGGAATCTAAATATTCTATGAGGGAAAGGTTCCCATATTTTATTAATATGTAAATAAAATTTTGAGGATGAGATTTTCAAAAAATTTAGAGAATATAACACCCCAATGTTATAAAAATATATTAAATTTTATGAAACATTGATTCTATATATAATGGAACTTTCTTTTAAATAGATAGTTGTAAAGTAGCTGTTAAACATAATTTTTCCACTTCTATGATCTATATTTTGAAAAATGGACATCTACGGTTGTGATCAGTAAGTTATTTAGAGTCTGATAGAACCAAATTTATTTCGTGGTGAATAGTGACAAACCCTTATGAATAGTAATATGATTAGTAATATGAACCTTATGAATATTAAATCATATTATAATTTTATGTTATTTTTGTTATAAGATAATGAGATCTTGATTAATTATTCAAGGTGATATAATGTCAGTTGTAGTTTTTAAATTGTTATTTTATGAATGAAAATTGAATTTATTTAAAAATAAAATTAATCATATTTAGAAAATTATTTTCAAAAATTAGATTTCATTTTTGAATTCTATAAATATAGAAATTTTTAGGTTGAATAATGTTTATTTTTTCTGAAATACTCGAATTTTTTGTGAATAATGAATTTTGATATTTGGTAAATATGATAAATTAATGAATTTATGCAACATGCTTGAGTAATGGATGATATAAAAGCCTATTGGTTCGAACAAACATGTTCTTATTACTATTCTAGGTCACATGAATTAATATTATTCATTTTCTTGAGAAAAAATATTAAATTAATGATTAAAATAATGTAAAAATTATCCTCTTCTCCACTATAAATACCACCCTCTCCCCATCTTCCTCTCACACCTCTCAAGATTTGTGTATTATCTATGTTCTACCCAATACCCTTTACACGGCTCTTCCTCAAATCCAAGACCTACTGGTCTCACCAAATTTCTAATACCAAAGTCATTATATAGTATCCCAAGGATAAGAGATCACGAGGTAAGAATCCCCTTTCATTTTCTTATGTTTTCTTTTCAATTCCTTTTTTTCATATAATCAATTATCCTCCCATTATACAATAGTTATGAAAGATCTATAATATTATATATTGTAGATGTTATCATGTTTGTGGAAAAAAATTATTTTTCATTATTTCTCTCCTCTTCCTCTTATTGTAAAAATAAAAACACCATACACAATGTGCCGATTGACCATAATCATGGAGAATGTATTTTCAATTTTAATTTATTCCATAAAAACTGGTTATAATACAATTTTAATGGTTGAAAAAGATTTTTAATTGTATTATATATCGTCTTTCAGGTTTTTTAGTTAACACACACACACATATATATATATATATATTATGTTTTATAATGAATCTAGTTTGTGATTATCCAAGAACCGCTAAAACGATCTAAACAGATATCACTAAATATTTATCTAATGATTCATCTCCATAACATATAACCAAAATGATTTATGGAATCATTTAATATTATATAAACTTATGAATAATATTTGATTACACTTCTCAAATTTTATTTCCATACAACAATGAAATCAAATACAACAAAAGCCATGGAAATCATGTAATAAACGCACCCAAAACAATGGAAGGAACAAAATACTAATAATTAAAGGGTGAATTGATGTTATGAAATGATAATATAAGGTGTTATAGACATGAATATTGTTATTTAAGATACTAATAATAGTCTCTTAAGCATTATATATGATGTTTAAACACATTTTCCATAATACAAACCTGAGGTAAGGGAATTCTAAACCCAGTTTCCATTCTTTGGGTTAAACTTCAACTTCATTAATTATATGGTATTAAAATTGTTTATGTGTTGAATATTTTATATTATGTTGGATTATTTTTATTTCAATGTATATAAATATTCCACACAATCTATTAAGTTTCACTTAAATTATATGATATTTGTAAGTGGATTTTGTTATAAAATCCTCATGAAAAGTCTCTTTTATAAAAGTTAAAAGAAATATTTTTATGCAATTATTCATGTTCAATGATTTTGATTTTTGTTCTTGGGAATTGTTTATATTGAATTTTGGGATCTATATCTCCCTCTAAGTCATTTTTTATATGTATGTAGTAGGTCTTCTGTACGATTATTCTGAGTGTATCTGTGATTGTTACACAATAAGGTAGTTGTGAGGGTTACATTGTAAGGTAGACATGAGGATTAAAAATAATAAGGTATCCGAGAGGGTTACAATATTATGTAATTAATGCCCCAATAATTCTTTTTGGTTCTATTTATGTTTTTTATGTCTACTGGAAATCTCGTGGAAATCTCATGTTTCACAGCGTAAGTAATTTGATTGTCAAGTAATTCTTTGTTAAAATGACTTCATACCATTACAAGTATTCATAGACTAATGTTTTCATTCCTTATTTTTATATCACATATTGAGTCTTTTTTATAATACCATGTTTTTAAATGATTTTAATATGTCATAAGGATGGTTATGAGAAAGAAGGAATTCACGTTAAATGATATGATGTTTTTTCAAAGAAATCAAGCTATTGGTTTCTATTTAAAATTTTATGTTTTGGTAGAAATGGATATTGTTTTAATAGTACAAACTTTTTATTCTTATGGGTTGATATGTTAGATTTATTTCCTAACATTATAAAACTCTAAACCAAAAGATCTTTGGGAATGCAATGAAGTGAAATCTAGTTGTAATAACTAGAATTTTTAGTTTCTAATGATGGTACATTATAATATGTATTCATGAAATTAATGAATGAACTAAAAATAACATTTATTCATGTAATAAAACACATGAATAAATGAGAAAATAACAAAATAGAATCCATGGGTGACTATATATATATATCACTTCCTTGCCATGGTAGTTTTGGTGTATGTATTCCTGTGTGAATATCCTTGAAACTAGAAATCTCCACTCTTCTTCTTCCATTAGAAATCATGGTTGAAGAAAAAAATGGATGAAGACATTTTTGTCATGAACACAAAGTTATTCAATTGGATCTTATCCACTCATAGAATTAGTAATATTACATTTTTCCAATTATAGTCATCATAATCTACTTTTAATGAAGAAAATATTAGTAATATAAGCTTCTTCAATGATTGATATGATGTATATAAGTTTTTTTATTTCAATATTTTCACATGTTTCATATTTATATTTCTTGAAGATCCTCGAGTAGAGGATTCCATCACTTTAAAATGTTATAATAATTGAAATTATACTATTTTAAATAAAAAAATTTAAATAAGAAAAAATATGGTAAGGGGTAAACCAGATACCAAACAACATAAATCATTTTTAAGATTTGATTTGACATATTGTGGTGTCAAAACGGATACTCGGACAAAAATTTAGAATGATGGTTGAGATATACCTTCCTTTTAGACCAAAATATCTTTATAATTTATTGAAATAATGGAGATGGAAGAATCTGATTGATTAATTATTCCACACAAATCATTTCCTCTATCCAATACTTCATAGGGAGATATACATGAATTATAATTATTTTAGCCTCCTCTTCTAATGATTGGTTAATTCTACATACAAATCTGGGGTGTTAAAGAGACTCTATCACAATTTTCTCAATCCAAATCCCCCTCTTCTAGAAGAAACACTTAAACTCTCTCCTCATGCACACCCTTCCATTGCATGATCATAAGTATATCAACTTGTATATGATCACTTTTTCCAACGTATCCCTCCATATGATAAAAATTATAAATATATATTGTTTTTTCCTTTAAAAATACACCCTCAATTTGTGGGTGGCGTCATTGATCATAGAAACATAGAAGAGTTATCTTTCCCGACAATGAATTAGAACTATTTCAAGATTTACTTGTGAACCCATTGTAATTTTTAGTTCGTCGTCATTTTCCCTACCTCGTGGAAGGAAACCATTCAATAATTTTCAATGATACAATTCTATGACATTTCATACACAATGCATTAATAATTTAGAAAAAATTATTCAGTGAGTATTGTTTACCCTTTCTCATTAATATGAATCAGATAATCATTCCATAACATCATGGAAGATTACCCTCTAGTATGAATCACACCTTACAATGATACCATAGGGATCAAGGATGCGTCCTTTATTCCTATTCAGTTTTTTTGGAACCATATTAAATATTCCATGAAGTATATATATGTCAGTTTTATAGATCCCACATTATCTAGATAAAAAATTGATATTATGTTTATATTTTACCTTGATATGTTTGACACATCTTTCAACTTCTGTGTCTATCCATTCCTTGTCTGGATCAAATTATTTGTTTTCCCATAATCTAAAAAACCTTTTCATCAATAATATGATATGTTCCTAACTATCTAGTGGTATAATGTCCATTTATTCCTATATCTAATGTATAATGGAATGAAGTACCAATGTTTTTCACCAGAAACCCAAAAACGTTTGCAGCACTTTGAAGCATGATGAAAATATCATTTGTCATAGTTTCCAAAAACATACTTCTAGAACCATTATATTTGGATTTCTCCCTCCTTGTATTGAAATCCTTTTATGTTGGAGTTTTCTCTAATAATTCCAGCATACTGGGGAACCATCCACAAAGATACTTTTATTAAAAATCCTTTCTCTTTTCCCCTTATTATGAAATTTCCATTAGATGCTACATCCACTTCTATAAATGACGTTAGAATTTTCATAAGATATATAAATTTTATTATGATAGATTTCATCAATTAATATAAAGGCACAAACATCAAAAAAATAAAATTGTACTTCCAAATGTAATTACTCAAAATGGTCACCATCATATACCATGATTCTAAGAGACAATATTGTAACAACAACACCCAATTTAGATCTCTGAAATTCACATTCATATACACCAACTAACTTTCAATCATATTATGGTTTTTAATTGGATTGGAAGGGATTTTTCCTTCTCACTTACACAAAATGGAAAATATACTTAATAATAATACATTTTCATCATAAAATGTAATATTCTCTTTTCATCTTCCAAAACCGAAAATATATTCCATAATACTTCTCTACCTAGGCTTTACTCTCATCATACATTATTACCATAAAAATATGAAATTTCTTCTATTTAAGAAAAATGTCGATTGAGATGTCCAGAACTACATTGAAATATTCTACAATAACTCAAATGGTGAAATAATTCTAAAAAATGGATCTCTGAAACACCTTCACCAACACTTGTATACCATGAAACTACAACCATGAGCTTTATTACCACTTTTGGGTCTATATACAGCAATTGATAAAACCACTAGACAGACCACCCTCAAAATTTACCACATAGATGAATGTATTGAAATATTGAATCCTTCATGGATATACATAGTTTGTAAGAAAAGAACACCCAAGTCACCACACCACAATATAAAACCCTTTATGTGAAATAATAGTCTAGATAATTGGATGAGATGGTCAAAATAAAAAAATACTTGAACAAATCAATTTTTATGTGGTTGGGTCATTCATCCTAATTCATAACTAGAACAATGCTTTACATTTATTCATGTTAATGAGAATATTAATAGGATTATAATTTCTTTTCTACTATATAATGTGACCACACCATAATTTTATAGGGTTTACCATTGTCCCTGCTATGACTATCATCAAATTAGATAGGTTTTTTATATGATTTTATAGAACAGTGAAGACCTTCTCTCATCTATCAAGGATCATTGGTGGTTTATAGTGGGTAATTCCTTTTAGTGTGTCATGAAAATAAGTGGTATTTTAAATTATGATTCAAAATATAAAAAATTCAAAGAGTTAAATACATGAAAAAATCGAGGGGTTATATGAGATATAGTAAAATGTGAACACTATGATTATACTACACATGAAGTCAATTATTAGTTTCTTAAATTATATTTTCAGTAATTAAATAATTTAGTTTTGGGTAACTGAGATACTTATTACCCTAAGCTCAATTTAAAAAAAATCTAAAACTAGTACCGGCCCTTGACATAACAATATATTTTTATGGTTTGAATCTTGATCATGGAATAAAGGCTTCTAAGAAATACTGAAATCCCAAGTATGTTTTGGTTAAATAGTATAATTTTATTATCTAATCAGATTAAAACATACTTACCGCATACTATTTAAAACTAATAGACTGTGAAATTTATATTAATTCATTATATAAAACATAAATAATATATTCATTGTATAAGAATATAAGGTTTTAACTTAAATGAAATTTGTCAGAAAAATTACACTAAATCAGTAAAAGAAAATGTTTTAAAACTCCCTTAATAAGTGTGTAGCTCCCCCAAAATGATCACCCACTATTTATCCCAACATAGATATGATGATTATGGGTCACTCATGAGTTATATATTTGTGTCTATGGATGATGAATAAACTACCATGGGTGAGATGGGGTCCCAAATGTGTTGTGGAACAAGATTGAATAACGGAAGCACTGTGAGCGAGTTTGGGTTCATGGTTTGGTGTGGAATAAAATGGATGGATCCTACTATTATTAAGATAGTAGAAGTTGTGTATTTTATAATTTTATACATTAACTGATAAGTAGAGACTAGATCATGGACACATGATTATACTCTGGGTAGGTATTAGGTTGGGTATTCTTTAACACCCCACCCTAATTCATTTGGTATGGGCTAGTATGCATGGATGAGGAACCATGGAAATAAATTATCTATAGAATTGTTCTGAATCATGTATGATTATTTATTAGAGTTTCTTCACTATCAAATGGTTACTAGATGTGTAGGTAGTCATGTTGGACTTTTTAGAACATGAAATCTGATGTTCTTATGTGACATTGTTATTTTCTTACACTTGCATACATGTATATGATGTTATATACTAGGGGAACATCATGAGAACCTACCAAGTTTTATTTCTCACACCTTATAGGGGAACCCTATAAAATTGTATGCCTTATTTTTTTAATTTCAGGATGACCATCATATGTGCAGTCAATTCGGATTGAGCAGGTCAATGGGTATTTAGAGACTCGGTGTGTGATGACCATTGATGATTATAGAGATAGATTTCATGTATTGTATCTTTATATTATTTTTTTTATTTGGTATTGGCACAGTGGGATATCATTGTATGTATGATTGTATTCTTATTTTTGGTATTGTTATAGTATTTTTTTATATTTAGTTTTGTTTAATCTGATGTTTGTGATTAATATTTTTAAAAAACAATTATAAGACTATGATTTAAGTGCATAGTATCCTCATTTTATGGACTACACTATTAAAAATAGTCATAAGCATGTAAAAATGGGTAGTTGTGAATGAGGTATTATCAATTGTGGCACATATGATGGTTCTGGGGGGAGGAAGCACATTACAAGGGGAGGGGGTCGTGACTAAGTGATTATATTTCAGGGTTCTCATCTAGAATCCCTATGGGATTATACCTCATCTGGGTAACAATTTCTATTATTAACTTGACCGCGTTGTCAAAATTCTCATATGGGGTGTGTTTTTGAGATATTGTATACTTCATGCATAGAAATAAATTATATTTATTTAATAAACATTAAATATCTCTAATATTATATTTTATGTTGTAATCTCTCCAAATCCCATCCAAATGGTAGGCATCACATCTTGGTAATAAAATAACGAAAATAAAATTTTACTGAGTTTTCCTTCTTAAGAAAAATTTAATTTAATCTTGTCAAAATCCTAAGCAATATAACCCAAAATAAATACAAATTATATTAAGTGGAAAATGAGTGGAAATAAAATTAATAAAATAATATGTAACATATATTTTTTAAATCAGCAGTACATTTTAAACCATTACTAATTAATTAATTAATTAATATTTAATTATGAATTCTAAATATTATATTTTTTCTTATTACTGTCCATTTAAGAACCAAAACTAAATCTAGAAATTATTTTTTCACATGGTGTTTCAAATTATTTCATGTCTTCACTCATTTCCATTTATTGTGGAACTAAATTACAAAGGCAGACAACTATTAGGACTTTTATAGAGACATCTTATAAAACATGTTAGTCGAGTGGATGGGAGTTTGGTCACATCACATCCTTTTAATGGGGATTCTATCCTACTTCAGTACTCTTTTATAGATTTAATACATATATATGATTTCATCCAAAATCCTAATTTTGTTCTAGTTACCCCAGTGGAAATGATTGAATCAAGATCATTTGTATAATTTAAACCTCTATATATATAAGATTTTACACATCATTCACTTATTAATTTGTGACAAATTGGTTTTGAATTCTACTAGTTGGGATCTCTAGTGTTTATTTTCATCTAGTGAGATTGTTGCAGTTTTGGAGTTGGGATTGAACCTCTAAGAATAATCTTAGGTAACCAATGAATGAAGAAACCCAACCCAAAATGTTCAATGCAATGATTTGAAGCTACACCTCAAATAAAGAGTATTTTTATTAATGTACAATAATCTTCCTAATTGGATGATCATCACGGATCTCACAGCCCACATGAGTCATTCTCAGTGTGATATATAGTAGATAGTAGAAGATCATTCACAACAAATGATAGAATACCACGTGATTTGAATGTTTAGATTGGTCATACACGTAGAACGATATAAATAATTCTAGAACCATGAGAAGTATTATAATGATGATGATTTTCTGGTTTAGATGTGTCTTACACCTAGTAGGATTCCCATGTTTCAGGAACCATGTGGAGTATCTTGACTCTCGGTTATATAAGGTTAGTTTGTGGACTATACCTATGAGGATTCAAATGTTTCTATAAATATGATGAGTATCTTAAATCATGTAGATTTTAGGATTGGGTAGTTCATTACACCTTGAAATATGTCCATATTTCGAGAATGTTAAAGAGGATCTCAAATCTTCATGATTTAGAGGTTCAGATGAGGCATACACATAGGATTATTCCCATGTTCCTAGAACGATGAGGAGAATCTTGAATTTGGGATATTTGAAGGTTTAGTTGGGGATTACACATGTCAAGATGTTGATGTTTCTAAATCCATGAGGAGTATCTTGACTCATAGAGATTGTATGTTTTTTTTGGATTAAACCAAGGAAGATTCCAATTTATCTTGAACCATGAAGAGTGTCTCGACACATGGGTATTTAATGGCATGTTTGGGGATTTCACCCAAGAGGGTGCTGATGTTTCAAGAATAATGAGGAGTATCTTGAGTTATGAGGATTTAAAGGTTTGGTAGTAGATTACACCCATGAGGATGACCATGTTTCTAAAATTGTGAGTAGAATCTTGACTCATGGTGATTTGGATTCATTATTGGATTACACCTATGAGGATTCCCATATTTATGGAATCGTGAAGAGTATCTCGACTCATGGAGATTTGGATTTTTTTTGATATTATACCTAGTAATATTCTTCATGTTTCTGGAACCATGAGGAGTTTCTTCCATCACTGGGTTTATAAGGTTTGGTTGGGTCCTACACCAAGGGGAATGACTATGTTTCTGGAACCATGAAGAGTATCTGAACTCCGGGAGATTTGAAGTTTTGGTTGGAACTACACCTTGGAGGATTCTAATGTTTTTGGAACCATGGGGTGTATCCTGAATCATAGGGATTTGGTGGTTGGTTTGGGTATTAAACCTTAGAGGATTAATTTGTTTCTAGAACCATGAGGAGTATCTTGACTCATGGAGATTAGAAGTTTTGATTTGGGCTTATATATAGAAAGATTCCCATGTATCTAGAACTATGAGGATGATCTCGATTGATGGTGATTTGGTTTTTTTGGGTTGGGCTAACACCTAAGAGGATGCTACTGTTTCTATATCCATGATTAGTATCTCAAATAATAATGATTTTATGGTTTTGATAGGGAATAAACCTAGCCATATTCTCATGTTTTGAGGTGTATCTCGGCTCATGGTGATTTATAGGTTTGGTTGGGAGTATATATCTAGGTGGATTCCTATATTTCGGTAATCATGTGGCTTATCTTGAAACATCAAAATTTGATTGTTTGGTTGTGTATTTCCCTTATTTGGATTCCAATATTTTTAGAACCATGAGAAGGATCTCGACTCATTGTGATTTGGATATTTGGTTGGGGCTTACACCTCGGAGGAATCTAATTTTTCTACAACCATTAAGAGGATCTCAATTCATGGTGATTATGAAGATTCATTGGGACATACACCTAGGATAATTCCGATTTTTCTAAAACCATGAAGAGTATCTTGAAACATGATGATTTTATGGTTTGGTAGGTGCTTACACCAAGTTTGATGTCCATGTTTTTGGAACCATGAGGTGTATCTCGACTCATAGTTATTTGGTTTCGTTTGGTATTATACCAATGAGGATTCCCAATTTTCTTTGCCCCCACCCAGTCTAGTCAAAAGATAAAGAAGGGAGACATTTAAGAGTGGTGATTAAAATAATTATGAGGCTCAGAATTAAATTATTATTTCAAACCGAGGTGTATAAGGAACAAATTGATTTACAGAGAGATATATACATATATAGGATAGGAACTCAATGGGTAATGAGTGAGGATTTTCTGTTTTATGCAAAAATTCTCCCATATAGGCCTATAACCATCCATCATCAACCAAAAATCCAAAATTATCAATGGAAAATGTTAACACGTGATCATGAGGAAAAAATCATAAATAATGTTCTCTATATTATGAAAAATTGTTGGAGCTTCAAGATCTTATTTATGCTCGATCATTATTACAACCTGATCCAACTTCATCCAGCGTCTTTGGATGAAGAATCCTCCCTCATACTCCTAACCAGTGGTGTTAGAGGCACGTCTCTCTATTCTAAGAATGGGTGAGTGAGAATAGGGTTTTGGAAATAGAACAAGAAAATAATTTAGAATAAAAGACACATTAACACTTCCACAGATTGTGTGATATTTGGTGCTAGACATTATCAGTGGTAAATAAAAAATGATGAATGGGGGTATTCTATCAGTACTCATTAAAAGCTCTCATAAAGATAACATTTATCTACACTAAATAAAGAATACATAAAAGGGTGCCCTTTTTCCGCATTATTTTCTAGCACTGATAAAAGTCCGTCCTTCATCAAAAAAATAATTAGCGATGATAAAAGTTACACCTCTATCAACACTTTTTGTTTTGTGCTCATAAAGGTCGTATAAATATTTTATTTGTAAAATAATATTTCTAATAAAATAAAAATAGATATATGATAATATATATATATATATATATATGATCTATATAACATTAAATTAAAAAAATATTATTTTTAAAAATTTATTTATAAAAAAAAGATCAAATTTATATTTATAAAAATATTTAATAGTATATTAATATACATTAATTTAGAAATGTATGTGTAATTATAATAATTATTAAAAATTAATTATTTATTTTAAAATTTATATGATATATATATATATATATGAATATATTTATTAAAATATATATTTATATTGATATTAACTAATTTAAAACATATGTACATGTATAATTGTATCTATGTTTTCATATATGTTTATATGTGTGTATATATGTACATGTAGATTTGTATGTGTACTTATAAATGTTTAGAATGAGTACATGTATGTTTGTGTATAAATTTTATTATTTAATTATCAATATTTATTCTTTTTAAATATCTCAATATTTTTATTATTTTCAGTATTAATTAATTTTTAATGTTTTTTATTTCAAATGTATATTTATTTTAATATATTCACCTTGAATATATATACATTTGTTAAATGTAATTCAATTTTATTTTATTTTATTCAATTTAATTATTAATATTTTTTTATATTCATTATCATTCATTTATAATAGAATTATTATTTATATAATTAATATCATCTATTTATTCATTTTTTCGTTTTTATTTTTATATAATCTACATAAATGTTACAAGTACACCTTTTTAAATATTTTATAAGTTGTCTAATTTTTTTTATTAATTTAAAAAATTATTAATTTATTATTTTACATTCACTAATAATGTTAAAAATATATTTATAACAATGTATTTGTAAATAATTATTTATATTACATATATATACTATATGTATAAAATTATGTCATTATAATTATAAATATATAAATAATTATTTTAAAAGTGTTTATATAATTATAAATAATTTATTATATATTTAAATGATTATAAAATTATAATAACTATATAAATAATTATATAATTATATTCACAATCACAAAAAAATATTTACAAATGTATTGATTTATAAATATAATTATAAATATATATCTATAATTATATTTATAAATATATATTTTCTAATATTTTAATATGTTTGTAATTATATATATAATTATTTATATATAATTTTATTTTTTAGTATTTATTTATAATTATATATATAAATAAATATTGTCAATTATTTAAATATATTTTTATAATTATGTTAAATTTATTTTCATTTTAATGTAATTATATATATTTATAATTATATTAATTAAATTTATTAATTATTTTTTGAATATTTACTAGCGCTTTTCTAGCCCTACCACTGATATGTCATTATGAGTGCTGGAAAAACATGGATAAAAACTATCTTTATCAGTGTTTATTATTTTATTGTTGATAAAACATCACTTTTCTGAACATTTTTAGAATCTCCAATAAAACTTGTGTCAGTCGATTAAATTGTACCCTAACATTGATCTATATCATAATGTTATTAAACCATTCACAAAACTAAAAACTCGTTATCATGCTTCCTCGTCACCACTATCAATCATCATCATGCTCCCTTGCTACCGCATACTCTACCTCGTCACCGATGTCCATCACTAGTCACTGCACTACCTCCCTCTCTGCTACTATCCCTCACAGCTACTCTCCCATAATTCTATACACACTTTCATGATGCAACATTCCCACACCATAATTGTCCCTCACTTCCCCATGCTCTCTCTCTCACTCCCTCAGATGAATGGATACTTATAAATCATTGAATATGTTATTTCTTATGTATCGTTCAATATGTAATCATTTTAGTTTTTCCTTTGGTTGTTCTTAATTTTCCCATAGGATATGAATTTTGCAACACCCCCCTCACACATACCTGATATGACACCACCATCACACAGTACTTGGATATCACCTGGTTCACCATATATTTTCGAAGGAGTGTGAATTTTCAAGAGACATATATTTGTTAAATATGACTTTTCACCACTTGAAAGTGTCAATAACCCAAAATTTCCAAATTATTTTACTTGTGGAGGTAATTCTATAGTGAGGAATTGGATCGAACATCAAATTTGGCGGAGAATTAACCATGTTCAATGTCTACTTTCTACTATCATGGATTATAATCCAAAATTTCAGATAATTTTCTTCCACTATAAAAGAAAAAAACAAATCATTTTATTGGTTTAATTTTCAGGAACATCTTCTGATTGCATTGGGAACTCATCATCACCTATTTCCCATAATTCTCATAATGTTATTCATTATCACTATAGAATTCATCACCATTCAATTTTTAAATCAATAAACCCTCCTCTAATTTACCTAATGGCTGAATATTAGTTTCGAAATCCTCAATTTTGATATTATATAATTTATATAATAAATTAATGTTTTTGATTTTTTTTGAAATTTTTAACCATTCTGTTTGTGGTAAAATTTAGGTTGTTAGATTTTTTTTGTTTACTTCTTCTGTAAAATTCTTGTTAAATTGTACTCAATTTATGTTTCATCTTCTAATTATTTTTTAAAAAATTGGTAGTGATAATTACAAAATATCTACTTTTAAATAACTTCAAATGAATGTTTTATTACTAATTTTCTTTTCATTTTAGAGAACTCCATAGAATATGTTTCAAACAATTGGAGGATAAATTCAATATATATTTAAAAAAATCATTAATTTACTTTCAGGATTCATAAAATTCATGTGAATTGTTTATATTGGAATCTTTCTTGAAACCATAATTATAATATAATTTATTTTTTATAATAGTTTGAGAACCTGAAGTCAAAAATTATGGTTTATTGGATTTAAATTCATGTGTTTCATCAAATGTTGAGTTCTTAAGACCATGTTATTGGTCCCTATCAACATTTTAATCATCAAGAAATTTTTTTACATTGGATCTTATGCATCTTATCATAAAAACACCCCACATACCTCCATTTACAATGTGAATAAATGAATAAAAATAAACACCACCTTCATGTTATACTCCAACCTAACAATGTTATAGAATCCATCTGTGATCTCTATGTTTTTAAGCAAATAATATTTGATTATATTCATTGTAACATTATATATTTAACACATTAAATTCATTCAATTATTTCCACCACCATAAAACAATCTCTATATACATCATTGGTTCTTATTATCTTAGAATAGTGAATTCATGTAGCAGAATTGATTATTTAAAAACGATCTTTTAAGGGTTCAAGGATCTGAAAATCCTTTTATTTATTAATTTTGTTAAAGATTTTTAATACTGAATAAAATCATATGGATATGAATAAAAAAGGATGGCGGATTCTCTGATAGAGGAGTATGAGGATAGGGTGAAATATTTCATCAATTGTTCATAAAATTATTCATATAACCCTTATAAAATCATTTTTCCATCTATATGGTATTGTTATTCTATACTAATTTTCCAGAGGAGTTGGATGAACACCTGATATGTCACAAAATAGATCTAAGTTACAAATATTGAACTAAACATGGGGAAAACTAAATGTATCTAGTGACTTGAATGACATTGC
This sequence comes from Viscum album, assembly GCA_963277665.1. NCBI lineage: Eukaryota > Viridiplantae > Streptophyta > Magnoliopsida > Santalales > Viscaceae > Viscum > Viscum album. The sequence continues at coordinate 370,666,208 of OY728130.1, read as the reverse complement.
CTTTTACGGACCATCTAATATGAATGCATGTTTCATTGTTGAACATCTGATGATAAATGAATTCTGTGTTCAATGGGTATGATCTATGAAAGAATAAATTCCCTTCAAAATGCATCTCTACTATTTTCGCGAAGAGCAAAAATCACAAAAAATGTTCTAAGTGTGGTTCATCATGATATAATAATGATAAATCTGGTTCTATAAATGTTTTATAGTACTTCCTAATCATTCCAAGGGTTAGGAGCTTGTATGGATGTGAATATATTAATAGGAAATTAATGTTTCATGAAAATAAAAAAATATGGGAAATGTAAACACCTGATAGACTCTCCTAAATGGAATAAAAATTATCATGAGTATCCTTAGTTTGTAAATGAGTTGAGAAACCTTAATTTTTAGATGTATGTAAGCAGAGTGAGTCTTTTTGTTTTTCAAAGTAACACACAAAGAACATGGTCTATTTTTTTTGGTAAATTATAACATGGCACTATGGTTATGAATCAAATGAAGATACATTATGTAATCTCTAGATATATTTTGTAAAAACAACTAATGATATTGTTGTTTATTTTGATTCATTTACTCAATATTTAATATTATTTCTGGATTTAGGTGTTTTATTTTATGATCCATTGATAACTGAAGACTTTTTATATAGATCCATATTGTATGGGATGATAAATGAATTTTCTAAATGTAGAATATTTTTAGGACATATAATTAATTGAACTCGAATGTGTACCATTTGTGAACAAGGGACACAATCCATTATATTGATGCATTCATCTAATACTGTGTTTCTAAGAAATCGCATATTTTTTCCCTGAAAACATATGTACTGATCGTGAATGAAATCATTTAATAAGAGTTTAAAAGAATGTATAAAATCATCTACTCTAATTTTTAATAAATTATTTTAGGAAGTAATATACATGGAAGCATATTTTTTTAATGATTTCTCAAAAAAACTAACACAATGTGATGGAATAGTTGATCATTTTTTTAATTACCAAACTAGTTTTTTTACGTATAGAATTTTCATGATGTTATGAATGTGGAAGAAATGAATTATATAGTTTCAATGGAATGTTACTAAATAAACCTAGAAAAATAGGATGGAAGTAAGGATATTTTTTAAATTATTTAAATTGGGATATTGGAATCTTTTTCACTGATAAAGGGAGAAAAATATTATTTTCTTCCTTTGGTAGATCACACACTTTCACAATAGGAGAGATATCATTTTTGGAACTTTTTAATTGATGTAAAGGTTCCAGATTGAAATTAATCAAAAATCACGAATATCATTTCAAATAATGGGTTAATGTTAATGTGTTTTCAATCACATGATTGACTTGTTTTGATTCAACATAAAATACCCATAGTTTCACGTTGTAATTTATCCAATAATTTTCATCATACATCAGCCATGTTCTATATATTTTTAAAATATATATGCAAAAAATTTATATACCTAGTGATGTTTCCAAATATTTAAATGAAATTTAGTTTATATTATTTGAATTGTAGATGTTCGTCCGGATAGAATTATATGATATGATGTTTCACATGATAGTTCACATGGAAAGAGACGTTCGACTATGTGGTCTTATACATTATAGATTGATGTACCCCATTGAATTATATATCAATATTTTTAAAAGTTATTTAAATAATATAAATGGGATATAAGGTTGTCTTTTAGGGTGATATGTTGTTGAGGAATCCATTAAATTATGGGTAGACTACATATATGATGTGAAAATAATTGGTCTACCTAAATCACATAACACCATAAAACTTGTGTGTGAGGGAATTTATAGAATATATGTTTTCACAATTAATATTACAGAGATGTAGCATGATTACCATTACATTTTGTATAATATTTTAGAGGATCAGTCATATATGAAGCTCATATAGAAATTCATAGAAATTAGAATTCATAATTCGATGAATGTTGGATATCAAATAACCATAATATAATTTTTATAAGATATTATTGAGACTATATGAAATGAAAATACAGCTTCAATTTGAGATAGAATTCAATTGAATTCTGTAGGTCCAAGTGTTCATGAAATTTTATATAATGGTTATTTAAAGAATGGTTATACAATATATAAAAATAAACATGATGGATAATGTAGAATAAAAAATTGTGGAGTTATAATTATGGCTAAGGGGATTAATGTAACTAATACCATGAACAAAAATCCAATTGTTTAAAATATAACATACTGTGGAATCATCAAAAAAACATGGGAGTTTTATTATAAAATACTCCAAGTGAAAATATTTCATTGTATGTAGGATGATATAATGAGTAGAGATAAAATAGATGAATTGGGATTCAAGAATGTGGGTTTTATTAAGTAAGTGTACAAGTATGAAATTTTTATAATATAATCACAAGAAGTGTGAGTATATTATTTTTTAAATCATTCAAATTGAAGGTTTTCAATTATTATGTTACTAACCAAAACTATTAAAGGGTTGGATTGAAATTCAACAAAATATAACCCATTAATTGGGACATTATAATCCTTTCACATTTTACACTATTTAGATGTAGTTCTATATGTAAGATTCGACCATAGTGAAGGGATTCAGATACTCAATAGGGAGTTTATATTCCTTAAACATTTTTAAAAAGAGAAATCAATAATCATGTTATATATTTTTTAATATACTCTATGTTAGCTCATATTATTATCTACTCACTACTGTGTTTATATAATCTAAATTTAAATTTCATCAATCTCTATAGAAAATTATTTCTACAGATTTTAAATCTCTGAATCCTGGGGAACAATAGGTTTCGTTGAATGCTGATTCTCCCAATGTAGAGGAACAACAGGTTTCTGCCCATTCCAATTCTTCCAATCCATAAGAACAACATATTGATGAGTTTGAAGTTGGGGAAATGGTTGATGATTTAAAAAGTATATCCCAAAAAATAGGATCACTATATTGTGATAATGTTAGCAATAAATATTAAGGAATGATACAATAGTATCAAATTTGAAGTTGGATGGAATACACAAAACTATCCTGTTAACCACAAAAATTCTATGTTCGGTAGTTACATTATTCACACCACTTGAATTCATGTGATTGTAGATATATATTTGTGGAATAATGTATTCCCATGATAAAGGCACAAATTTGGGATGATATTAGGGTGAAATTATGATCTAATTTCTTTATTTTACTAATAACCAATATAATGAAACATTGTTTTACTCTTCATTATCCCATGGAGAGTGCATTTTTAGTAGATGCATCTCTAATGAAAATATTATTAATTCTCATTAGAAAGGCTAAAATAGGATTTCATAAAATTATTATATAGTATCATCTCAAATATACTAATGTAAAAAATTCAATTGCACCCACCATCGATGTATGAATACCATATAAACAAAAAATAATTGGATGAGTTTATTGGTCATCATGAGGATACAAATTTTCATGTACATTGTGAAATGTACAAATTTTTTATAAAAATAATTATACTAATCACTTTGATTAATATTTTTTAATTTATAAAAAAAAATCTTAAAGTAGGAAACATGCAGTAAAATAAACATAACCCTGCCATAAATTAAGGATGAATTATGATTCATTTAAAAATGGTATGTATTTTAAAACTAAATTTATACTTTTATGTTACATGAAACAAGAACACTATTATTTTCCTTTGTTTATAATTATATTGATGAATTCATATAACAGTTTACTTACATCCCATGTCATGTTCCATGGAACTTAGTGTGTATAAATACATTTAGAATGTAAATTGATGAAAACACTCACAAAGTGTGAGAACCATGTGTATGTATGACATAATATTTTTTCCTTAATTAGGTAATACATAAAAATGAATACAAATGTTTTTTGTAATATTTATCTAACTTAGACACATGAATCCTCATTAGATGTATCTCTTGAAAAACTACTATCAATAGCCTTCAAGTGGCTATAACAGTATGACTGCATCTGGGGTGAAGGTTTTGGGGTGTCACCATGATCATTATTTTAAAAAATAAATGAATAGGGGGAAAAGGGTAAGAAAATTGAATATATGAAAACATGATTATCCTCATTAAAAGAAAAGGTTAACTAAAATTCTTAGTTATTAGTAAATTTATTGGAAGGGAATCAAATTCATGAAAAAATATAACATCAACTACAAAGTGAAGACCCCCACCCTTCACTAACATGGAGGTGAGTCACTCCACTGAAAGAGATATGTTATAAGATGTAATAAATGTTTTCATAATTGTTAATAAGAAATGTGATCTCGGAAGACATTAATACCTATCTTTTACTGATATTCTGTAGGGTTAAAATTATTGTGATTTATATATATCAACACAAACCCATCACCTTTTTGTGACAAATAACATGTAGAATAACCAAATAGATAATATTTATAAAGAAAAACATCTAATAGTTCATATGATAATAGAGATTCATATAAATCCGGATAAAATCACTGAGATTCTTATTCTACCTAATTATTTTGATATTCATATAGTTTATCTTTTAACTGTATCTTTTTTGTCATTAGAGTTTGATCATGTAAAAATTCATGTCGATAAAGATTTGTTCCTTTATAATTTTTTTTAAAACCATTAACAATTAATGAAAAAATACTGAACTAATGTATGTTATTATATATTGAAAAAGATAAAGGTGTGAAATAAATGGCTAAATCAAAATGATCTAAATATTCAACCCAAAAATCAAAAATATCATTACAATGTACCATTAATCTACCCATTAAACATCCACATTTATAAAAATTAATGGTTTGTGTAGATAAAATTCTAGAATGTGGTGATATGAAAAAAAAATTATTCTGACTAATAGATGTATGTAGTGAAAATTATATAATATATTGGTCATGAGAATGTAATTGGAATCATCAAGCGTAAATGGATAGGAGACTAAGGTGAAAATGTGTACATGAGGTTTCTTTTAATGAATTGTTTTTCCAATAGAGGATGTAATATATTAGTTCTGACTAAAAAATATTACTATTTTCTTATTGGTGTATATTTCAATACAATTTTAATTAAAAACCATATGTATAGAAATTTTGAATCTTTAATCATCTTATATTTTCTTCCCAATTATTCTCATTGGAACCAAAGAAGTATGAAGTTATTGGATACAAACTAGAAATAATGTTTCAATGAAAACATAATGGTAACATACTATTAAAAATACCCATGACATAATGGTAGTGACCTACAATTTAATCATATAAAATATGAATTCATTAAATTCATTTCTAATTCCTTTTAGTTTTTTAGGAATCATTGGTTACTCATTGAAATCAACTTGGATAATACAATTATTGTTTTTGATGCAATGAATGGAAACCCACCAAACCAATCATACATGATGAAGTATATCAATTTATAATATATTACATGGAATAATTTACAAATAACTTAATATTATATATTTTATATTATGTTTTTTTTAATTTTTTAAGGATAGGTTGTTGTTTAAATATCATCAAAATCATGGACTCATGACTTTCCAAGATTATAAAAAGCATATAAACTTCTAAAAATGGCTATGTATTTAGGTATATATATAAAATAACCACTATCAAAACATACATAAAAATAATTAATTATTTTTCATAGTGATTCGTGATTTTTCATAATAATTTAATGGGAATTATTGTGGTTAATATGTGTAAAATTTTATGAATGACATCATATTTGATAAGAAATCTTGAATACTCTTGGTGGTATTTCCAATGATAATCATAATTTTATTTAAAATATAAATTAATCATTTTTTATTTATATTATCCTAGTACATCTAGGACTAGAAACAATCCACATATTCACAAGTGGAAATATATTTGTTAAGAATAGAATATAAGGAATACATGGATTCAAATTTAGGACACACATCTTGAAGAGGTGACATCATACTAATTATTTAGGGAATTTTCCCAATAGTTTTTCTTTTTTTTATTTAGTTTCCTTATTGTTTATATCTGCTACATATTTCGGGAAGTCATTCATTTATTTCAATAAAGAAACCACATGTTCATTTTATTTGGAGGAGGAATCCAAATAATGGCTAACACGTGAAGTGAATAATAAAAATTCTTTTACAAATATAGTTTTTAATATTTTAATTTCAATTTATAAATTCCCAAAAAATACCTATCATAAAAACTATCATTAATGGTGTAGGAATTTTCCACGGATCAATCATCCAAGCCTCAATATGATATATAGTGTTCTCAATATGACTCTAAATGTATGTTTTTAGTTTATAATTTATATTTTCGTTCAAAACACACATCACATACTCAAAACCATGAAAATAAATTCATATTCTTTTTATGATTTAGTAAAACTATCCATAAGTCATTTGTGACATGAAGGAATCAACTTCACCTTAATCATATACATAGTGTGTCTAGTATGCCTCAAAGTGAATGTTCTAATTATAAAATATGCATTTTAGTTAAAAACATACATTGCATACTCAAAAATAAGAAAATGTTTTTAGATTAATTTTATAGTTTTGGAAATTGATCTTTATGTAATTTTTATTATCTTGGAATAAACGGCACCTCAATCCAATTCAATGTTTTCCTTGTCTTACATAATGTTTTGGTTATTAATTTAAAATTAATATTTTATTTCAAAACATGTTTCACTTACTAATAACCAAAACAATTCAAATTTTTTATATATTAATTTGAAAAACATTATAATTAATTTTTTAATTATAGCAATCTGTGTTGTATCAAACTAACACATAATGTGAATGGTTTGACTCAATGTGCATGATTTCAATTTAAAATGAAATTTTAGTAAAAAAATCCAAGTGACATACTAAAAAATTATATCACACATTCATATTTATTTATTCATTCATAAAATGACACTTATGTCATTTTTTATGCATAATAATCAACTGTATGTCAATCTAATACACTGTGGGACGAGTGGACTCAAAGTGTTTTTATTTAAATTCATTTTTTTTTAAAATGTGGCATACTGAATAATCGGTAAACAAATACATATTTTTTTTAAAATTTTATTTAAATAATCCATAAATTATTTGTGACAAGTAGGAATCAACCTCACTTCAATCTGATAGGTGATTTTCATAGTATTACTCGAAGTGTATGTTATCAATTTAATATTGATATTTTAGTTTAAAAAGTGATGAACTCAATGAAAACACAAATACATAATCATATTAAATTTATAAAATTATTTATAAGTTTTTTTTGACATATTGTACTCAATCTCATGTCAAACCGATACACAATGTGATTAATATAACGCAAAGTGCATGTTTTCAGTTTAAATTGATATGTTAGTAAAAAAGATATGTGACATAAACAAATTTGATAAAATGAATTAATATTTTATTGATACTTTAGGAAAAATACCCTCAAGTCATTTTTTATGTTTATGAATCAACCACACATCAATCTGATGTGAGGTGTCACTGGTATGACTAAATGTGTGTTTTTTAATTAAAATTTAAATTTTAGTACAAACCAAAATCTTCATATTCAAGACGGATACAAATAATTCATATTATTTTGATACTTTAGGAAAATGAACCATAAATAAATTTTACTGTATAGTAATCTACTTAACCTCAATTTAATACATGGTTTACTTGATATGAATCAAATATTATATTATTATTTCAAACCTAACATTTTAGTTTAAACCATGTTTCACTCATTAGAAATAGATATAACAATCTTTAGTTGTCATAATACTTCATTGAAATGATTCAGAAGTAGTTTTTGAAAAATAGGAGTCTGTCTCATGTCAAACTGACACATGATGTGATCAATATGGATCAATGTGGGTGTTTTTAGTTTAAATTAAATTTTTTTGTAAATAAAAACACTTGAAATAATCGAAACTGAGAAAAGGTAATATGATTTTTTTGATTATTTTGGAAAATTATCCATAAGAAATTGTGACATGTTGGAATCAACTAATAGATAATCTAAATCACGGTTCATCTAATATGACTCTATGTGTATATTTTTATTTAAAATCAACATTTTAGTTTAAAAAACAACATAATCTAAAAAGAAAGTAAATTTTTTTATTATTTTGATTCATTGGGAAAATGGTTCATAAGTCATTTTTGATTTGTAGAAATCAACCACACCTCAATCTGATACATGGTGTGCTCGGTATGACTTAAAGTGTGTCTTATGAGTTTAAAATTGACAATTCAGTTCAGAACATGCTCCACTCACTAAAAACTACGAACACATGCTTTTATATCCCTAATATATTAAGGTAATTATTGATGAGAAATTTTTGTTTATTAATTATTCTCAGGTCTAACTAACACATGATGATATTGATATGACTCAATGTGCATGTTTTTAATTGAAAATGAAATTTTAGTAAAAAGGACCCAAGGCAAAAACAAAATTTAGAAAAATAATTCATATTGTTTTGATACTTTAGGAAAATGATCCTTATGACATTTATGATGTATTGGAATCAATCACATATCAATCCAACACATCATGTGACCGGTATGACTCCAAGAATGTTCTTTTATTTAAAATTGGTATTTTTTTCAAAAAACAAGTCACATACTAGAATCTAAAAAAACATTTTCTTATTATGCTAATAATTTTATAGAATGATTTATATGTCATCTGTGAAATGTAGGTGTCATCCTCACCTCAATATGATATAAAGTGCCCCGATATGGCTCAAACTATGTGTTTTGTGTTTAAAAATGTCATTTTAGTTCAAAACACATGTGACATAATCCAAAATAACAAAAAAAAATTATAGCACTATAAAATATACTATAACAATTCATAAATAATTTTTTACATGTAGATTTCATCCTCAACCCAATATGAAACATGGTGTAACTGGTATGAGTAAATTTGTAGGTTATCAGTTTAAAATTCAAAATTTAGTTCAAAACATGTGTCACTCTTCGAAAATAAGAAATCATGATTGTATTTGTCTTGATACATTATAAAAACAATTCATTTGTCATTTATGATTTATAGGACCTCGTATCATGTCAAACCAACACCCGATGTGACTGATATACCTCAAAGTGAGTGATTTCGATTTAATTTGACATTTTAGTAAAAAAAGACAGATGGACAACTCATAACTAAGAAAAAACAATTGTATTATTTTGATACTTTAGAATAATTATCCTTATGTCATTTGTAATATGTAGGATTTAACCACATGTTAATCTTATTCACATTGTGGTCGGCATGTCTCATTGTGTTTTTTATTTAAAATTCAAATATTAGTTCAAAAATAATATAACATTCTAAAAACTAAGAAAATACATTCAGACTATTTTGATACATTAAAAAAATGATCCATATATAATTTTCAACAGGTAGTGATCATCTAATCCCCAATTGAATACATGGTGTGCCTAATATGACTCATTTTTTTGTTATCAGTTTGGACATGACATTTCAGTTCAAAACGTGTGTCACTCTCTTGAATCCAAGAAAACACCCTTGAACATTCTTAATACATTATTAAAATGATTCATAAGTCATTTTTAACATCTATGAAATATTCTTACATCAAACCAATACCTGATGTGACTTGTATGACTTATATTGTAGGGTATTAGTTAAAATTGGAATATTAATTAAAATGACATGTGACATATTTTAAATCAAGAAACCACATTCACATTATTTTTATACATTATAAAAATGATCATTATGTAATTTTTGATGTGCAAAAATAAACCACACATCAATCTAGAATACGGTGTGTCTGATATGACTCAAAGTGTTTAATTTATTTAAAAATTACATTTTAGTTTAAAACACAAATCATATACAAAAAATAGAACAAAAAAATTCATATTATTTAATTTTATATTTTAAAATGATATAGAATCCATTTATGATGTTTATGAATCATCCTCACCTCAATCTCATACATGGTGTGATCGATAAGATGTAAATTTATGTTTTCAATTTAAAATTGACATTTTTTTTCAAAACATTTGTTACTCAATAGAAATCATGAAATAATTCTTGGGTTTTTTTGGAACTTACGAAAAATGATTAATAAGGAATATGAGATGTATAGGAATCAATATCACATTAAACTGACACATGATGTGACCATTATTACAAAAATTGTGCTTTATTAGTTTAAAATGACATTTTAGTAGAAAAGAAAAGTTACATACACAAAATGAAGAAAACCCATTCATATTGTTTTGAATAATTACAAAAATCATCTTTAACTTATTTGTGATGTATAAGACTCAACTTCATGTCAAGAAAGCACACCACATGACCGTAACAACTCCATGTGTTTATTTTTCTTTTTATTTTATATTTTTGTTCAAAACAGACATCAAAAACTCAAAATAGATATACCATATATGTATCATTCTAATACTTACTGAAAATGACACATAAGTATTTTGTGGCATGTAAGAATCATCCTTACCTCAATTAGATTCACATTGTGCCTAGTACGACACAATGTAACACAACAAGGATTTAAAAATAAATTGAAATTCATGAATTTTTGTTCTATGTAGATATTAAAAACTATCCTTTAAACATAATTTTTCCACCTCTATGTATTGAATATAAAAACGGTCATCTACGGTTGTGATTAGTAAATTATTTGAAGTCTGATAGAACAAACTTGATTTTTGGTGAACAGTAACATACCCTTATAAATAGTAATATGACCTTAATGAAAAGTTAATTGTATTATTATTTTATTTTCTTCAGGGTTTAGTATAATGGCATCATGATTAAATTTTCAATGTGATATAAATGAAGTTATAGTTTTAAAATTGTTAATTTTTTAATAATATATGATTTTATTTAAAAATTAACTTAAGAATATTTCAATAATTTTTTTCAAAAAAGACTTAACTTTTAAATTCTACATGTCGAAAAATGGTTATGGTGAATTTTTTTTATTTATTTTATTCTCTTTAATTTGTGATGAATAGTGAAATACAGTAAAATATCATATATTCAAATTATCATTAAAATACACTATTTTTGACATTATCACTAATGTATTCCAACTTGTTTCAAACTCACATGAAATTTTTACTTTTTTTCGTAAATGGATAAATAATATTCATAGTCTTGAGAAAAAATATTTAACTATATATTAAAATAAAGTAAAATCCCTCCTCTCCTCCACTATAAATACCACCCGCGTTCCCCTCTTCTTCTTAGAACTCTGAAGTCGTGATCATTTTGTAAGTTCTACCAAATTCCCACCCTGAAGAACTTCCCCACATCCTAGAGTTTTGGTTTTCTCCAAAAGGAAAAAAACAAAGGCCTTAATGATGATCTCAAGGAGAAGAGATCAAGAAGTAAGAATCCTATTCCTTTTTCATGTGTTTTCTTTCCAATTCATTCCTTTTATTATACTCTATTTTCCTCCATATATTCAGGAGGTATTAAATCTCTACAATTCTATATATTATGTATGTTACCATGTTAATGTAAGTGATTCATCATCTTTCTTCCTCTACTCTCCCTCTTGTTCTAAGAATAAAAACATAGTCCAAGATGTGCAGATTTTCCAAAATTGTGGGTGATGTGTTTTCAATATCCATTACATCCTTCAAATTTTATCATAAAACCCTTATAATTGATGAAAAAAATGTAAAGTGTATTTGAGTAACCTATTTCATGTTCTGTAATGAACTTATATTCATGAATGAAAATTATATAACGAAACAAGTTCATGTTTATCAAAGAAATGCCAAAAATGATCTAAACAAACATCATTAATGTTTTATCAAATGATCGATCAACATTTATGATAAAGAATTATTTATGGTATAATTATATATTATGGAAGCATATTATTACCATCTCATCCAAATTCTATAATTTCATTTGCATATGATAATAAAATCAAATAAAAAACCTGGCTTGAAAAATATGTAATGAATGCACCCAAAACAATTGAAAAACAAAATACAGAAAATTAATGGTTAAAATTATGTAATGAAATGGTAATATAAAGTATTATAAAGATGAATATGTTTCTTTTCTAGATTAATAACACTCTTTTAACCATGATATAAAATTTTTAAACATGTTTGATGTAAGACAAACCTGAGGTAAGTGAATTCATAACCCGATTTTTTTTCTTTGGGTTAACCTTCTACTTCCTTATTTATTTGGTATTTTATTTCTTTATGGGTTTTTTTATATTGTTTTTAATTATGTTTATTTATAGTGTATATACATATTATATCCACTCTATTATGTATCAATGAAATTAAATGATATTTATAAAGGGATTCTCTTTTAAAATCCACTTTTATAATTAAGCTTTATAAAATTCAAAGACAATGTTTTTAGGAAATTATTAATGTTATATAATTATATTATGCTTATTAGGAATTTTTTATGATCAAGGGTGGGACCTATATAAACATTAAATTCATTGGGTATGTGTATGATGTAGGTCCGTCATATGGTTGCTCCATGTGTAATTGTGATGGTTACACAAATTATAAGGTAGTCATGAGGGTTAAAATTATAAGGTAGTTGAGATGGTTACAAGATTATTTAATTAATGCCCCAAGATATATTTATGGTTCTATTTATGTTATATATGATTTTGGAAATCTCATTTAAATCTCATGTTCCAAAAATTATGTTTATATGGGTAACACGTATCTCTATTTTGAAAATAGTTTCATACATTACAAGTATTCAGAGACTATTTTTTTCATTCAATCTTTTTTATGTCCCTTACATAGAGTTTTGTTCGCATCCCATGTTTTTGAATTGTTTTCATAGGTTATAATAATGTGTAAGAAAAATAAGGAATCCAAGTTAAATGCTATAAAGACTTTTGAAAGAAAACATGTTTTATTTAAAATGTTTTATATTTTGGAAGAAATGGATACTGTTTTTGTGGTATCTACTATATATGAATATGGAATATTATGTATGAAGTATATAAAAATTATCTAAAACATTAAAATTTAATGGATCCTAAATATGAAAGGATGTGTGTTATTGACTAAATTTTAATATTATTTAATGTAATAAGGCTTCGTCCTCATCGTTGGTATCATAGGATGGTTTAGATAACTTCAGGGGTTAGGATGATGTTAAAAAATTACAATATATAATTTTTATACTATGGTTAATTTTAAATGATATTTCATTTAAATATTACCATGTTTCTTCTACATAGATAGGTCTGTTCTGAATGGCATTACACAGAAGAAATAGGAAAGATGAAGAGGAGAGGCATCAACAGAATGACATCCTTTTGAATCCACAGCCTAGAATGGGAGGGATTGGAACCGAACATTTTTTGACCATAATGAATCAACAATCCCATTAAATAAATTGTGGTGGAATACATACAAGAGAACAACTCGAGGTACTTCAATAGAACATGATTATAGTGGAAACGTTTATGAGACAATACCCTCATTCATTCAATTGATCCTCTGAACATGTAGTGGCTAAAGGATGGATTAAGGCCCTTGAAAATATATTCAAAGTTATGGGTTGTTTAGATAATGAAAATTTAAGCCTTTCCATTTATCATTTTGAAGGTGAACATGATCAGTGGTGGTCAATGGTCAAAAATAATAGGGATAGATATGATACTGATTCATTAGAATGGGTTGAATTTAAAAGAATATTCCTTGAAAAATATTTTCCTACGGTGGTAAGAAATAGGATAGAGAAGAAACTACTTGAATTAAAGGAAAAGAAAAAAGACTCAGTTGTTGTTTATAAAGAAAAATTCACATGAATGGCAAGGTACTCTCCAAATATTATTCTGTATCTTGATAGTAAAATCAACTGCTTTTATATAGGATTAAAGGAAATGTATTAATGTGAATTGGTCCCTAGGAAATCAAAATTTTTGAGAAACTTTTTTGATGTGCTGAGAGGGTAAAGATGGGGTTTCTTGATTATCTCAGTTACTTTGAAAAAAAGGATAAGAATATGTCTATATGGAAAGTGATGGGTAAGAATCAACCAAAAAAACCAAAAGGTAATACATTTCATTTTCTAGTTTGTGAAAAGTGTGTCAAAAGATCCCTATGGAATTCCTTACCAAAACATGGAAGTGTTTTCTATGTGGTAAATTTGGACATATTGTCTGAGATTGTAATAAAAATTATCCGAAGACTAATCCAAATAAGAAAACTTTTAAGTTCTTTAAATGTGGAGTGATGGATCATTATGAAAATTCTTACCTAAAAAGAGATTTGAATTATGTATAGAAGCCAAAATATAAGTAGAAAGGTGTAGTGAGATAATTTTTGACTACATCAACAGATGTCAGGCGATCCAATGAAGTTGTATTAGGTACCTTGTGAAGGCCCCTAGACACCCTGAGAGGGGGTGAATTAGGGAGTCAAATTTTTCTCTTCTTTACTAGATCTTGTTCCCAAACTGGTATGAACTAGTTTAAACCTGTATGATGGATATGTGAAGTAATTAAAACATATAAAAGGAAAACACAACACTTTTTACTATGATCACCATAAGGTATACCTCAAATGAGTATACTCTAATAGGTTTCTAGACATACCAAATGCCACTAATCTTCACTTGTTGTGGATTACAATGATTCGGTCATAGTCACTATGTCCTAGGCACATTTCCTCTACAAAGTTACATGGATAGCCCACTGCTTCCCTTTGATCACTTCCATTGACTCCCCTTGGCTCAATACCTTGGGATAGGCCTCACTCAATTTATCGACTTGAAGGTTGCATCAATAGATTAACATGGAATTTATTTGTTTCTGTTCATCATGATACAATGCATGTATCGAAGTCCCAAATTGATGCTATTTTATATTAAATTTTCTCTATTACTATAATTACTAAAAGAAGTATAACATCATCCCTTATTATTCAATAGAATCACACACTCCCTTTAAAACTTTTTTTCTACAGTGAAGTACCCCTGATTATGCTTACTATCTCTGATCTGTGTACCACATTTTCTCTACATATTTCACCTAGTCTACGTACCATGCCTATTCTGTGTACCACCTCTATATGGCATACCACACCTACTCCATATACCACCCCTGCTCGGCATACCGCACCTTCTCCGCATACTGCCTCTGCTCTGCGTACCGCCTCTGCACCGCGTACTATGCTTGCTCTGTGGACTCCACATCGCACCTGCTCTGTGCACCTCCCCAGATCAGTGCACCATGCCTTCTCTGTGCATCGTGCCTTCCCCCCACACTTCCTTGACATATTAACTATGTCTATGGCCTATGTGTACCACCTTTTCATAACACCTTCGCGTATGGCCTTCATATATCGCCTTCGCCTACTGCCTCTGCGTACCACATTGGTGTACCATTTCCTCCTTCTGTGGACTTCGTCTTCAAATTAAAAAAATTATTTCATCTCTTTCATACAATTATTTCCGTATGAAAAATCTCTTACACAGACTACACCTACTAATTTTGTGAACTGTTTTGTATTTCTCATGCCACTTCATTATACACAAAATCTTTCTTGCATACCACTTTCAGATATAGCAGTGATCTTCCACAATGATGATATTTTCTTATAGAATTTATACTATCATAATAAATGGGATTATCACTCCTTATATTGGTAAATAACTCCAAAACATTCTCTAATCCATCTTACCCAAATTTACAATGTGAGACAACCTTCCCCACATATTGAACTCTATCTGAAAATAGAAAGCCTTCACCACATACTACAACCCTCTAGAAAACCACACACCCTCACAGTGTACCATGTGTTTATTGGTTTGCGTACATCTTCTCTTCCACCAATGATGATCCATTCCATGTACTGAAACTCCTTCCACATCAAACCATTTTTGGTACCACAACCCGTTCCATGAACTGTTGTGCATACATTTCACACATATTGCATGTCTTTGTCGTGTACCTTTGCTGCAAACCGTTTTTCATTTTGCGCACCACTCCATGTACCATTTCCACTACTAATAACACAACTATGAATAATTCTAGGAACATTTTACGTGGTCCATGTTCCTAGGTATGTGGTTTTCTTTCTTTGTCGGTTTACTTCTCTATTGTTCATCACGTTCACTCATATGCGGAGATCCTCCCATTACCAAAAACAAAATCCAGATTTTGAGGTCCAATAATGTTGGAACCACTAGGAAATGACACCACCATTAATATCCATTTTTGTAAGAACACCCTTACTAATTCTCCATCAAATTGTTTCTTCAATAGTCAGTGGCATTCAATATGAACTCCTTCCACCACGACATATACTCTTTGAATGATCAATTCCATCATTTTCATATTCTCCAAAGAAAGTACTACAACTTACCAACTCTCCTATCTTCTAGAAACACCAGTCTTTAAAATCAACACTAGATTTGACTAGAATCATCATCTCTTCTTTGTATAATTATTATTAAATATTCAAATATCTGTATGATCCCTCATGTAATAATGCATGTCTCTCAATAACATTGGAGTTAATCTTCAAATACTTCATCATTTTCGATCATCATTGACAACTGTTGACAATAAATATAACCTTATACACATAGTGTTTCCAACAATATCCATTTTGTATTTTATTTTCAATACATTAAAGTTCACCTCAAATGAATATTTCAATATCAAATTGATAATATTATCTCTCCCCTTACATTCATTCCACTTATCTCACCCTTATTGACAAGAAACATAAATTTCATGGTAAAGGGTATTAATCTATAATTAAGTGATGTGTCATAAATAATTTCACTCTAAGTCAACATGAGAAATGCTTAGGGTAGAAAACAATAGGATTTGATACAGACAAGAAGACAGTCCATTATTCACTAATCAGGATACCACATGAGATGAGAACTCATGTAATTTGTTGTCAATGGTTTTCCACTTTCATTCAAGGATGAAGAAATTGAATGTGATAGGTATTAATCATCCTGATACTCATGTACTCTATTTCTTAAACATATCAAAAACATTCAAGTTCAACGATTAGGATAGGTAGCCTAGGGGCTCTTCCATTCTTCTTATGTCACTAAATAATTGTGTTACTCCCCCTTGGTAAAATGTTCTTCATTATGAGTATCCAAGTATGATAGATTGAGAAATGACATACCATTTCCAATGACATGTTCTTCATGAAATTTCCAGAGTAATTTAATTTAATACCAACTAAATTTGATATTGATTGACATAATAATTATGGAAGCTTCTTCATTTGTCTCCACCTTAAGAAAAACACTCCTCAGCATCCTAATCAAGGGTGATCCTTCATCATTTTAATATATAAATATCAATTAATGAATCATCTATGGATGGTATCTTCTTTAGCTTAGCTATCAAGAGTTGAGACCATTCACTACTTCTTATTTCCTCCCCATGAGAGCATGCCTCGCCATCATTTCCATGTATTATCAGCAGAAATGTAATACACAAATGATTAAATGAATAAGGTTGTTCCTCCTTTCTTATTTAATGTTACCAGGAATGATGAGATGGTTTTCTCAACCAAGATGATCCATTTTCTTCAGTCTTCATGCTCACACATCTGAACATAGTTTCTAATTTGTGCTGATGTGGCGTGGTTCTCTTCACATTATTGTCTTCTTGGCGTTGAGAGTTTTTCTTCATAATAGACATCATGAATGATACATTATTTGTCTTTTTAAGGACCTCTTCGTACTATGGTATTATGGTTAGACAAAGTTTTCTAATGTGACCATATTTTATACATCTCCCACATAGAAATTATTTAAAACATGTTTTCTTTTGGTTTTCATTATCTCATGGACTTTATCTTCATCATGTGAAAGGTTTAATTTAACTTTATCACTAGCCTTGTCCTTTTCATCTTTTAGTTTCCTTATTCTGTTCAAATCATCTGTCCAGATGAACAACATGTCATTTTAAACTATTGTAGTAGGATTGGATCTTCCACATGGGTTCATATGAGTGTCATCACTCGTAGTTATTCTTTTGGTTTAATTTCCCTTCAATTTCATTGATCCAAAAACTAGGGTCTTCTTAGATTGATTACTTGAGATCTTTTTGGGGAATTGTGTGTTCACAATATTCTTCAGATTTTCTTACCAATGTAGATTCTTTATAATATTCCACTACCAAAGTCCTTCATTTATTATCAACAATTAATGCATGTTGAGATGGGAATGTACCTAACTTGTGACCACTGCTATTTCATATATAACAAATGTTATCAAGCATTCCAGATATATTTGTGCAAAACAGATGAATTTTGACCTACAGATATTGCTTCTTCTTCTCTAGATTTCATCCCATTGATATAAGATTTCTCGGTGCTTTTTTATTTAAGGGATTGTACCTACAAACCAGTGCACAATGCCAAAATCTATTCCAGTACAAAAATTAACCCACAAATCATTTCACATTTTTATCTTATGTGTAAGGTTGTTGGTCCTTACTCATAAAGTGTTGTTCTCTATCTGGGGAACCATATTCCTGATTTTTCTTCCTATCCACTCTAGCCATAGTGGTTGGTTTCTTCTCCTCACCTTTCCTTATCCATTCATCTTTAGAATTTTTCTTCCGACATTCACTTTTTCTAAAAACATATTTTCAAAAAATAGTACAAGTTTGTATGGATGGTAACATCACTTGCTCAAATTATTATGATATATCCGTGAGTAAATTATTGATCTTCTAATCACATGTTGGAGGTATTTTGATTATAGAATCCTCATGTGAGCATTGAGTACTATCAATAACTGATTCATTCTTTTGTGAAGTCTCAATTTTTTTATTTCCATATTGGTCAATTGGGCATAAAATTATAGACATTGCCTATTGGGAATGACCTTATAATCTTCAATCTTAGTAATCATATATTTTCAATACTTATTCATTATAAAAAAATCTTCCTCATGCATCATCATTTTCTTCTTGAATCAAGAAGTCATGTTCCTTGATCTTATTGTATACCACTTCCAAATATAAACCCCTGTCATTAGTGCAATTATTCAATTTCTCGTCAAGAACATGGAACTTTTCATCAAGAGTCATTCTGACTCTCACTTCCCCTTCAACTTATTTGAACCATTTTGATGTATTTATTTCATCTTTCTTCATTGTTTCTTAAAATGATTCTATCTTTCTGGAGAGCTTATAACATTCTGATATTTTATTTTCCAAGACTTCCTCCATAAAATCTACTTCTTTTCTTAGTTGGATGATTCTCTATTGCATTCATTGAAATATACTACAAATACTAACGAATCAATCATTGGAGATATCATAAGGAATGTTTTGTGGTATATCAATTTATCCTGAGGCTGAATATTGATCATGGGTGAAAACACATTCCTACAAATCTCATTTCTCTTTTCATTCCAGGCATGAAACATCAATATTTTCTAAATGGCTTAGAGAATCAACTACTATATCTTCTTCAGATAAGAGGGAATTCTCAAACTATCTCTTCTCTTTATTTTTCCTATTCGACCTTGTCTTGCTGGGTAAAGACTTTTGCTCAGGTATAACAGAACATTAATCAGGACAAAACTTCATTTTTTACTCAAGAAAGAAATCTCAAATCCTCTTCTGAATATAATTATTGAAGACTATCCAACATATGTAAACATCCCATTGATAACAATTGAAGATCCCTAGACCACCATTATATGGGTGAATCCGGGTGTCAACTTTTTCACTTCTTTACTAGATCTTGTTGCAACGTTGGTAGGAACATTATTAAACCTACAATATTGATATGTGCAATAATTTAAAGATGAAGAAGGAAAACACAAAACGTTTTTCTTGGTTCACCAATAAGGGCTACTTCCACGGAGTATACACCTATAGGTAGTCAGACATACCAAATTTCATTGATCTTCAATAGCTATGGATTACAATGGTTCACATACAGTCACTATATCCCAGGAACACTACCTTTATAAAGGTTCCGGTATAGCCCACTACTTCCCTAGAATCACTTCCATCGACTCCCCCTGGCTCACTACATTGGGAGAGGCCGAACACAGTTTATCGAATTGGTGGTTGCTTCAACATAATGTCACGAAAAGTATTTTTCTCAATTCATCACAAGATACTGCTTGCATTGAAGCCTCGAATTGATTCTCTTTTGTATACAATTTTCTCATTTAGTGAAATTACTAAAAGTACTAGAACTTCCTCCCTTATTATTTTCCAAAATCACAAGATACCTTTATAATGTTTTCATTTTTGTGAAGTATCTCAGATTATGAGGATTCTCTCTGATCTGTGTACCATGGTTTCTCTGTGCACAACACCTTGACAATGGATCATTCCTGTTCCGTATACCACCCATGCCTGGTGTACCGCGCCATTTCAAAAAAATTCCAATGCTCGGTGTACCATTCCTGCTCTGTGTACCACCTCTACTCTGTGTAGTGCCTCTACACCGTGTACCACACCTGCATCATGTACTGCGCCTGCTATGGTCACCACCCCTGATCTGCGCACCGCGCATTCTCCACACAATGCTATGGTGTACCTCCTCTGCATATGGCCTCTGTGTATGGACTTCATGTACCTCATTTACGTACCACATACGTGTACCACCTCTGCATACTACCTTTGTGTACTACCTCTGCATACTGCCTTGGTGTACCGTTTCCTCCTTCCGCGGACTTCTTTTTTGAATATAGCTATTTATTTCGTATCTTGCTTACCCTTTTTTCATTACAAAAAATCTCTTCTATGGACTACTCTTTAAAATTTTACAAAATATTTTGCCTTTTTCAGACCACTTCATCCTACGTACAATATCTCATGCATACCACTTTCAAACATACCCGAGATCTTCCACAAGGATGATATTTTCTTATAAAATTATATCTATATTTAATTATGGGATTAACACTCCTTATATAGGAAAATTACATCTCAAATTTCACTAATCTATTTTACCCAAGTATTTAATGTTGGACAGACATCATGGCATACGAATACCCATCCGTGTACAGTGATCCTCCACCACGTATTGTGAGCCTCCCGAAAACATTGAACCTTCACCACGTACCATGTGTCTGCTGGTCTGCATACAACATTTCTTCCACCAATGGCGATCCATTCCTTTACCGAAACTCCTTCAACGAGGAACCATTTTCAGTACCACAACCCATTCCATGAACCATTCTACATACCTTTCTTGCCTACTGCACACCTCCACCACATACCATCGCTACAAACCATTTTAGGTTCTGCTCACCACCCCACGTTCCGTTTCAACTGCAAGGTACGCAGTCTCAAACCATTCTTAGAACATTATACATGGTCTATGTTTTGATGTACATAATTTACTTCCTTTTCCTTTTTCCTTCACCATTCTATATCTCATTCATTACAACGCATAAATCCTTCCATTACCATAATTAGAATATTTATTTTGATGACAAACAATGTGGGAAACACTGGGAAATAGAACCCCCTTAAATATACACTTCGAAAAGAACACCCATGCTAATTCACTGTCATCATTCTTCTTCAATAGTCAGCTGCTTTCATCACAAACAACATCCACCATCACATATAATCTTTGAATGATATGTTCCATCATAATCAGATTCTCCAGGGAAAGTATTGCAACTTACCAAATTTCTTATTTTCAAGAAACATTAGTCTTTCCAATCAACACTGAATATGATTGACATCATCTTCTTAACTTTGTACGGTCATTATTAAATCACCATATCTCCACATCATCCCTCATGCTATAATGCAAGCGTTTCAACAAATTTTTAGTTATTCATCACCTCATTCTTCATTTTGATCTTCATTGACAACTGTTTACAACAAATAAATCCTTATACACCAAATGGTACCAACACCCTATTCGTTTACTCATAGTTTGATAAATATTTGTTTGATATGGGGTCTACACATTTAATTATTTCTGAGGAATTTTCTAATAAGTTGAAAATATCACATAAAAAATGAGATTGGAACTTAGTATTAAAATACTAGGGGGAAATATTATATAAAAGAGGATTTATAAGAATCATTCTATTATGGTATGTGGAAAGACTTTACCAACAATAATTTTTTCCCTTAGTAGGGTTTAATGTCATTCTGGGAAGGGAATGGATTTCTGTTTATCATGTTATGATTGATTACAGAGTCAAATAAGCTATTTTTTGAAAAAAAATTAGTTTGTATACAATAAAAACCCCACACAACTGATAACATATAATGAAGATAAGAAATATTTTAAAGATGTAAATGAAATTCATCTTGCTGATATTGTTCAAAATGAAAATAATATTCATATTAATGATGTTCCGGTGGTAAATGAATACCTTGATGTTTTTTATGATGAGTTACCAGGTGTCATACTTGATTAGGAAGTCAAATTCACAATTGTCTTAGTTCCTGATACTAAGTCAATTTCAAAACCCCCATATCAAATGGATAAAATGGAACTTCTTGAATTGATAAGACAATTGTAGTATATTCTTAATAATGTCTTCATTTGTCTTAGAAATTCACCATGTAGTGCACCTATTTTGTTTGTTAAACATAAAGATTGTTCCATGAGACGTTTCATTAATTATAAATCCTTGAATAACATCACTATTAAAAAACAAGTATTCTTTCTCTCATATATTTGAAAAGTTTGATCAGCTCTAGAGAGTTTATTACTTTTCCAAGATTTAATTGAGACCCGAATACAATCATTTGAAGGTGAATGAGGAAGATATCCCAAAAATCGCTTTTGATGCTTGATATGCGCATTATGAATTTTTTGTTATGTAATTTTGGTTGACTAATACACCTACTATCATCATGAATCTTATGAATATATTATTTCATGAGTACATTGAGATGTTTGTGGTTGTGTTTATTCATCAAATTCAGGTATTT
Organism: Viscum album; assembly: GCA_963277665.1. NCBI lineage: Eukaryota > Viridiplantae > Streptophyta > Magnoliopsida > Santalales > Viscaceae > Viscum > Viscum album. The sequence continues at coordinate 370,643,280 of OY728130.1, read as the reverse complement.
TCTAAGATTAAAATGGGGTATGAAAAACATCTAAGGGTTGTTTCTCAAACCTTAATGGAAAATAAAATGTCTTTAAAATTCAGTAAGTTTGATTTTTTGTTTCAACGTATTTCTTTTCGAAGGGAAAATTGTTTATAAGGATTGAATAATAGATGATCTTACCAAAAAAAAGTAGTTGTTGAATGGTCAAGACCTACAAATGTTACATAGATTCATAGTTTTATTGGATTAACTGGTTATTACCGATGGTTTATTAAAAACATTTCATAGTTATCTAGCATGATAACTTAGTTAACATGAAAAGGGTTTCATTTTATTTGGATAGAAGGATATTATATCTATTTTTAGTAATTGAATAAGAGATTGGTTAATGATCTAGTTTTGGACTTTTCTTTTTTAAATGGTGTTTTTTTCATCTACATTGATTCTTAATTTAAGGGACATGGTTGTTTAATGATGCGGAATGATTATGTAATTACATATGCTTCAGGAAAAAAACCACATCAGTTATATTATATCACATGTGATTTGAAATTGGAAGCTTTAGTTTTTTCATTGAAAATTTGGAGGTATCATTTATATAGAACCAAATGTCATTTATATACTAAGTATAACTGTCTGAAGTATATATTCACTCCAAAGGAACTAATCATAAGGTAGATAAGATGGATTTAATTGGTGAATGATTATGATTTCATGATCAATTACCATCCTGGAAAGGTAAACAAAGTGTTATATGCCTTTATTTGAAAACATCATGCATCACTACACATGTTATGTTTAGAACGTGATCCCTAGATTAATGATTTGATTAATTTTTTCTTAAAATTTATTGGTTCATGAAATTATTCTATTTTTATCAGGTCTTAGTGTATTTATCATTATTTAAATAGAATTAAGCTAGAAGACAAGGAATATCATGAGCAAAAACAATAGAATTGGTTAAAGTGGGTAAATTGCTAGATTTTAACCATGATAATGATTGTGCTTTCAGATTTGGTAAATGTTTGTGTGTTCCATTTGATTCCTAGCTAAATAAATATTTTTTGTGTGAAGCTCATAGTTCTCCATTTTTTTGTTCATCCTGGAAATAATAAGATGTATAGAGACCTTCGAGAGTATTACTTGTGGGATGGAATGAAAATGGATATTTCAAAATTTACTGTGAAATATTGGGCATGTCAATACTTTAAATCAGGGAGGCAGTTACTAAAGGGGTTACTTCAACCTTGTCTTTTGATAGACTGGAAATGAGAGAATATATCCCATTACTTTGTTGTGGGACTACAAAATACATCTTGAGGTAACAATGCATTATGGGTTATTGTTGACTGACTAAATAAATCTACACATTTTCACCATATTTGAGAAAAAATGTATTTGGATACACTTTTTCAACTATACCTCAAAGAGATTGTTAGGTTACATGGATTTCCATGTTCAATTGTATTTGACCGGGATCCCTTTTTCACTTTTAACTTCTGAAAGGGAACTTAGAAGGGATTGGGCACAGAATTAAATTTTAGTAAATATTTTCATCCTCAATTTGATGGGTAGTCATAACGAACGATTAAGACACTAGAGGATATGATTTGAGCTTGTTCAATGCACTACCATGGAAGTCGGGATCATCATCTTTCATTAGTTGAGTTTTTAATAATAAAAAAATTAATTTGACTATATTGTTTGATCCTTTTGAAGTATTGTATGGGAAGTGGTGTAAAACTCCATCTTTTTGGGATGATGTTAAGGAAAGAAAGTTTATGGGACCATAATTAGTAGTGTAAGTGGCTGATAATGTGAATATGATCCAGCAACACATGAGTAAAACTAAGAGGAGGTAGAAAAGTTATGCTGACAACAGGAGGAAAGACTTTTCATTTGAGGTGGGTGGTCATGTTTTTCAAATATTTTACCCTAGAAGAGTGTTATTCATCTTGTTAAGAAAGGAAAGCTAATACCAGGATTAATTGGGCCTTATGAAATTCTAGATAAAGTTGGACCATTTTCCTACTGAGTAGTTTTTCCTCATAGTTTATCTCTAGAACATAATTTTTTTTCTTGTATGGATGTTCAGAGAGTATGTTCTAGATTCATCTCATGTTTTGAGCCTTGGAGAAGTTCAGCTGGAAGTGAACCATTCTTATGAATAAAATCAAGTTAAGATTCTTGATCAAAGAGAACAAGTATTGTAAAATACGGTAATCCACCAGGTAAAATTTTTGTGGAGAAACCACACGGTTGAAGAAGAAACATGGGAATCTGAAATTTTTATATGGGAAAGGTACCCTCACTTGTTTAACAAGTAAATAAAATTATAAGGACACAATTTCCAGAAGGTGGGGATAATGTAACAACACAATGTTTTTAAATTAAATTTAACTACATTAAACATTGTTTTATGTAGATATTTATAACAACCCTTTAAACATAATTTCTCTACTACAATGTTTTGAATTTCAAAAAACAGTCATCTACAGTTGAGATCAGTATGTTATTTTGAGTCTGATAGAACCAACTTGATTTTGGTTAAATAGTAACATAACCTTATAAAAAGTAATATTAATAGTAATATGAACATAATGAATTTTGAATTTTATAATTAATTTTTTTAATGATTTATCATAATGAAATCGTTATTAAATTTTCAATGTGATATAAAAGAAGTTATAGTTTTAAAATTTTTATTTTTTTGAATAAAGTTTGATTTTATTTAAAAAATAATAATAATATTTAAATAATTATATTACAAAAAAGGAGATAATTTTTGAATTATACACATCAAAAATGGTTAGGGTAAATTTTTTTAGATCTTTCTAAATTTTTTGAATTTTTGATGAATTGTGAAATACGGTAAAATTCCGTATATTGAAATTATCAGTTAAATACACATTTTTTGAAATAACCGTTGATGTAATCCCAATTGGTTCGAAATAACTTGCAAGTATTACTATTTTTTGTCACATGAATCAAGAATCTTCATATTATTGAGAAATAATATTGAACTAATGATTATAATAATGTAAAATCTCTCTTCTCCCCCACTATAAATAACACCCTCATTCCCCACTTACTCTCACACCTATCAAGCCTTGATAATTTTCTATGTTCTGAAAAATTACCTCCCCATGTCACTTCCCCACTTTCTAGATATTCTTGTCTCACTAAAAGTCGCCTTAAAGAGGATCTCAAGAAGAAGAGATCAAGAAGTAAGAATCCTTTTCTTTTTTCACGAGTTTTCTTTCTAATTCCATTATTTTATTATACTCTCTTTCCAACCACTTATACAAGAGGTATTAAATCTCTAGAATAGAATATATTATTAATCATACCATTGTCATGTAAAATATCCATCGTCTTTCTTCCTCACCTCCCCCTCTTGTTCTAAAAATTAAAACACTGTCCATGATGTGTCAATTTTCTAAAATTGTGGATGATGTGTTTTCAATATCCATTACATTCTTCAAAGATGTTAATAAGACCATTTTAATGGTTGAAACAGAATATAATGTGTATTACTAACCAATTTCATATTCTATAATGAACTTAAAATCATTACATCAAATTATATAATGAAACAAGATCATGTTTATCGAGGAACTAAAACAAATTGATCTAAACAAACATCATTAATGTTTTATCTTATGGTCCATCATAATATATGATAAAAAATTATTTGAGGTATAATTATATATTAAAAAAACATATTAATACCATTTCATTATACTTCTTATGTTTCATCTCCATATGACAGGAAAATAAAATACAAACCGGCTATGAAAATCATGTAAAGAATGAACCCCCAAAAATTGAAAGAACAAAATACTAACAATTATAGCGTAAAATGATAAAATGAAATGATCATATAATTTATTATAAATATGAATAGGTTTCTGTAATATATTAATAACAAACTTTTACCCATTATACAGGATATTTTAATAGGATTGAAGTAAGACACACCCAAGGTAGGGGAATTCTTAACCCGATTTCTGTTCTTTGGGGTAACCTTCTACATCGTTATTTATTAAGTATTAAAATTGTTTGTGAGATTTTTTTTCTTTATATAATGCTTAATTATTTATATCCATAGTTTATATACCTTTTCTATACATTCTATTATGTCTCACTTGAATTATATGATATTTATAAGGGGCATTTCTTTTAAAATCCTCTTTTAAAATTATATTTTATAAAATTAAATAACAATGGTTTTAGGCAATTATTCATGTTTTATGATTATGATATGGTTTGTGGGAATTTTTTATTATGAAGGGTGCGACCTATGTCTCCCGGAACATAATTTTTTATGTGTATGTTGTAGTTTGGATATATGGTTACTCAAAGTGTAATTACGACAGTTACACAAATGTTATGGTATCCTGGAAGGTTACAAATTATAAGGTAGCCAAAATGGTTAAAAATTTATGTAATTACTTCAATAAGATAAATATTTTGTTCTATTTAATTTATATATTTTTTCAGAAATCTCATGGAAATATTATGTTTCACAAATTACATTTATATGGGTAACAACTATGTCTTTCTTGAAAATGATTTCATACGTTACAAGTATTCATGGACTAATGTTTTCATTCCTTATTTATTTATCCCTTATAGATATTTTTGTGGTAATACTATGTTTTTAAATGATTTTTACTGGTTATAAGGATGTGTAAGAAAAATAATGAATCCATGATAAATTTTATGAAGACTTGTCAAATAAAACATTTTTACTTAAAAAGTTTCATATTTTGGAATAAATGTATAATGTTTTTGTGGCATCTTCTCTATATGAATGTGGAATATTATCTATGTATTATATCCCTATTCTATAAAACAATAAACTAGAAAATATCATATATATGAAAGTGAGTTATTGAGTGAAATTAAATAGTATGTAATATAATATAGTCGGGTCCTTATAATCAAACTTTTTGTTTTGATTTTAAAATGACATTTTCGTTAAATACATAGGTAACGTACTTAAAAATGAGAAAAAAATCATATTTGTTTGATATTTTTGAACATCAGATCATTATTCAATTATGACATGTTTTAATTAGCCACAACAAAATTTGATACACGATGTGACTGGTATGATTGAAAATGTGTGTTTTCAGTTTAAAAATGATATTTTATTAATAGATTGTTTAACATTTCGATATAATTTATTTCATTGTAGTGTTACTAACATAATAATTACATTATTAAAAAGGTGAAGTCATTTTTGTAATATAAAGGTGGGGTTTCTGGAAACTTATACCCTGATCAACCAATTTTGAGAGGGGTTTTGGTGTCAAATAAAATAAAACTATTGATTTTTTGAAAATTTATTTTAAATTGTACTTGTTTATGTAATTTCTCAAAATAATGTTTGAAATTTCTACAGTATACTTTATTTCTTGTATTTTTGATTTATTTTTAATTTCAATTAAATTATAAATTTTACATTTAACTATATTTTTTGCAGTAGTGTGCGATAATTTTAGCAACATATTACTGTAGTATGTCCTTTATCTGTTTTATCTCTATCACTGGTAAAATGGTCCTTTTTCAATATTTATGTAAATAGCACTTTTTAGAGATGTTAAAGAATTTTTCTACAACTATCTATAGCCCGATCCGTAGTTTTTATTAAAAAACAATCTTTATTCCACATGGATTTATACTTCACTTGGCTAAAATCATCAGTTATGAACTTGACTACATAGTCATAAATCTAATGTTTTTCAGTAGGTATTGAAGTATTTGTAAATGAGAATAAATTTACTTAAATACATTATATAATGATGTATTAATATATTAATCGATTTATATATTAATATATTTATGTATTCATAGTTATATATATGTGTGTGTGTATAAATATATTTGAATATTTATTTATTTTAAATGATTGGTTTCAAGGAATAAATATATCTATGTTTCAAATTGTATCACTCTAATGGTTACACCTGAATTTAATATTTCTTTGGTGGGGTATACTCATGAAAATTATTTTTTAATGGTACTCATAAAAATATACCAAACATTGGACCCTCAGTAAAATTTTATACATTATTTATTCTTCCAAAAGTGTTGGTATGTTTTCTTGTTGATGTTGGGAAACTAATTATGTTTTGTTTGATGATAGGGGAAACTTTGGATAACTTTAATGATACTCTCAAAACATTAATTCCAAATGTCATATATCCAACTATTGTTTCTTGATTTAATCTAATAAGCCTTTTCTATGTTGTTTTTAATATTTTTTAGTAATAATATTATTATTATTTTCTTTTATTTCGAAGTAATAATTTTAATCTATTTATGTTCAATATAATATTTTTTAATATTACTTAATTTTTTTATTTATTATATTTTTTTATCATTAATTATTATTATGATTATTATTATAATGTATTATTATGATTTATTTATTTAGTAATAATAATTATAATAAGAAAATTACTATTATTATTTACTTTTTATTTACTTTTTATAATATTAATAATATTTTTTTATTTATTCTTATGTAATAAAATTTTATTTACTATTCTTCTATAATTTCATTATTATACAACATATTAAACAATATAATGACTAGGTTATTATAAATAAATTTCTTTAGTGCTTAGAGAACATGTGTAGAATAATGAGGTTTTGGAGTACAAATCTTATCGACCAAACAATGTGTAAAATGATGATAATAATTGGTCATAAATTATTTTAGATAACAATAAATCATGATAAATGAAAAATAATAATAATTACTAGTATCCCCAACAACGTATGTGAATTGGAAACATTATCTTCTGAAACAAACAACAAAAAACTTTTTATTAAAAATATAGTAATATATACAATATAGAATGAGAAAAAAACATTAAAATGAAAAGTAAAAAAACATAAAAAAAAATATAATTTATATTATTTTATATTCATAGGTTATACAAATATTAATTGTAGAAATTATAAAATGTAATTACATATTAACAAAATTTGTATAAAGATGTAATTTCACTAACTAAAGTGTATGCATACATGTAGAAAAATATGAATACATATGAAATTGTAGAAATTGATATATAATAATACACATCTAAATATATGCATATCATCATATGTATAGAGTTTCACTAGTTAAATTTTTAAAAATATTGTAATAGATATAGTATTTTTATTCTGTTTAAGTGTTATGCATACTACTATAACTTCATTCAATATAGAAAGCATACACACAATAAGAATAATATAGTATAAAATTTATACAGACTACAATTTCATACTATATGAATCTTAAAGTGTAATGGGAGGAATGAGAGTGTGCAACTGTATAATTTATAAAATATACTATGTTTTATAGGGGTATAAAATTTCTAACAATGTATGCAATGTTTATAAATACATGTTTTTGTACATTGAAACATTGTATGCATATTGTATGCATTATATATTCATTCTATATATATATATACTCCATGTACTAGTACACATACAATGTAAATTGGATGCATATTTTAATTGCATATAGCATGAATCTGATGGATACATAAGAGTATATAATCATAAATTCATATGAAACAATCAAAATTGAGAATTCTATATGGGGAAATAATGGGAGTATAAATTTTTTATTCACATGACAGTATGAATTTGGATGATTATTATTTTCATATATTTTATGTCCACGATTTTTTCACATGGAATAAAAATATCATTATTAATTTACACTAAAATTATAAAAATGATGATTTATTAAAATATAATACTCCAAAGATGAATTAAATATATTAGAAACATTAAAATATAAACACATGGATTTTAATTATTTTATTCCAAAAATAAAATGGAATCAAAATAAACATGATAAATGAAAAATTATTTATAATAAAAAAAATATTAAGATAAAAATCAAATTAAAATTATTTTAGATAAAACCATAAAGACCACATTGATAAAAGAAAGGGACCATTTCAATTTCTTCAAAGAAACTTCCCTATGGTGAAAACAACAAAAACAAAAAATATAAATTCTATGAAAAATTAAAATTTATCAAAATCATGAAAACTATATTATGTTCCATAATCCTTTATTTTGGGATACATCGAGAACTATTGTTTCAATATCGATATCAGTTTTTATCTATGTGTCTGAATATATATCCAAAAGATGTATCAATTCAGTTAAACAATAGGTTTTCAATCATTCAGTTTTTTATTAGGAAATATTGAAGACAAAAAAAACCTCTTTGATATGAATCTTGGAATATTCATTCAATGCATAGGTAAGATGTCGATGGATTACATCAATGAGAGATAGTTGTTCGATTACCTAATTAATGATTTATTGGTTGTCCGTTATACTCAAAAAATTATATCTTCTTGAATTATCCACGAACAATGCTCATTATCAAATAAATCCAAATGTTCAAATTGAGAATAATAATTAAATATAAATTATATGATAATATAATGTGATAGTATTATATATTACATAATCATAATGCATAATTATTGTTTTTTTATTCTCTTTTACCATAGAGTTATTAAATACTTTTAATTGTAAAATACTCTAAGGTAAAGGAAATTATATTTTTATTAAAAGAAGAAAATATTTCTGGTGATATGATAATTCTTTCATCACGATATTATTATGATTTTTTCCTTCATAATGATCCACTCTATTATATAGGAAATTATTATTTCTGAAAATTGTATTTATGATTATTATTTGTTTGAAGTATCATTATTTTATAGTTTAAAAGTCATTATTAATTTGGAATCACATATACTAACATAAGTCTCAATATAAATAGCACAATAAAAGTGGAATACCGATAAATACTTAGAGAAAAATACTTAGATAAAATCCAATTGTAAGGCCCCAATGCTAAGGAGGTACTTATAATCATATGTATGAATCATATATCCATCAATAGTCAGTTTAACTTTTTCATAGGCCGCTACCTTCAAAAATATTTCAACATATAAGATTATTTAATATTATTCTGGTATTCTTGGTGCTATAAGATATCGATTCCTTTCCATATCTACAATATATTACCATCAATTCATAGATGACTGGTATAATTGTTATGATAAATTAAAACAAGAATTTTGGGGATAATCTTGGGATTTTTTGAGTTACCATTAAATCAAGATAGGGCCTATATTTTATCATGAATTCCTTTCCCAATGCATTTCTAATGAAATAATTTGATCATTTTTATTCTATATTATCTAGTGTTCTTTCAACGCACATACTTACTTTTCATCACTAAGGTATTTTATGACCACTACACTATTATGAAAAAACTACACTATCTTTATTTGTGATTATTTAAAAATTCAATGAGTAAAATAGCATTCCAAGGAAGAATGATTTAAACATTTCAGTGAGATATAAATGTAAGTTGAATTCTCAATGTACAGGGATCTCATAATGCAACACCATTCAATAGTAACCCATGTAACTATAGTGATATTCTAACAATTTAAGTATAGTATGCTACAGTATTGGTTACTCACAGTGATTTTTGTACCATTTTATAGAATGAACCACTAACAGGTTTCCCGATTTCATCCATGGATTGGGTTACTCCTTCCAACACCACTCACATGAGGAACTACCAACCACACAGCATTACAACCTGGTTCATACCATAAAATACTGAATCACAAATAAAATTTTCATTTTAATTAGAGTGGTGGGATATAATCGTTTTCCCATAATTTTTGTGGAAATGCATTAACCATTCTCTCATATAAATTTATGGTTCTATAAGGATCTATTGATATATATATATATATATTATTTATATTTATTTATATTTATCTAGACATATTATTTGAAACTAACATAAATATATTATATAATAATGTGTTTATGTATTTATGCTACTATATATTTATTTAATAATAAATATATACATATATTATAATATATGATAATATTTATTTGTTATAAAATTCAAGAATATATATATAATTTCATTTGTGAATTTGAATATGTGTGTGCCTATAAACATATAGATATATATTTTTTAATATGTATTTTTTACAATAAGCATATAAATACATAAGTAGATAAAAATATTATATATATAGTTTCATATGAATATAAATATTCATGTATTTTTATATAAAAAATAAAATTGATAAATTTTTATTTTGAATAAAATGGATTATTGTTTTTATTCTATATGATTTACATAGTTAAAAAATAATCTTCACATGTAAATATGTTTAAAATGTTATTTATTAAATTAAAATTCTTATATGAAGGTATATAGAAATATTTGCTTATATATATTTTTATTTATATTTAACATTAAAATATAGACAGTGTTAAAATTTGGAAACCACAATATCTATATGAATGTAATCCTAGGTAATAAATTCAAAATATATTCAAAACGATATAAAAAATATATTTTAAATGAAGATGGAATTCCATAAATTGTTTAAAAATGAGAATATCCCAACTATAAACTCAGTTTGGATTCATTCCATGCCATTTATATTTATATATATCGTAAAGACAAATAAATATATATAAATGATATATATATATATACAATATTTCAAATTTCATGTAAATTATGATTTACATGCATTAGAGGTTATATTATTCCATCTAGCAGTGACCCCCACTGGACTCACGTATCTATATTGGATATAATTTAATGGTTTTTTTCATATGATGAAACATTTATGAGGAGATATAATCATATAATGAATATATGTACTATCCATTGCATTTATTCATGTGTTGCAACATATGAATAAATGAGGAAACGCACAATGATTTTCATTATGTGATTACATATATCATTATTGTGTGATGGTACTGACGATGCATGGGTGCTTATCCAAACTTCATTGAAAGAATAAAGTTATCCTCAAGCTTTAGTGGTAAAAGAAACAATACAACATTTTCTTTATTTCCTATTTTGTCATGTCACATATTTTTTGTTGAATGGATATCATTAGGTAAAGAATTTGATTAATTTTTAAGGTTCTAATAATAATTATGAGACCAATTTGAAACAAGTTATTGTATCATATCCATCCCTTGTCTTATATTATTGAAAAAATAGCACTAATTGAATAGAAAGTTTGAAAACACAACACTGATATGAATTTTTTAAAATTTTAGAGTAATAGGATTACCCTTATGCCAAAATGTTTTATGTAGACGTCATCTATATTTACCCTTATATAAAGAAATATACATAAGGGAAATCCCTACATACCCCAACATAAAGTGGTATACATATGGGTCATTCAGTTTTACCCATACGTAGTTTAGTGTATGTAAGGGTCATTTGATTTTACCCTTACAAATATCGATATTGGTAAGGGTCATCCTTGTGTATCCTTATGTAGATTTTTCACTGTAAAGGTATGTCCAAGCTACCTATATATAGGGGATAGCTGCTATGTAATGATAAATAGAAATGATTTAAAAATAGTTTTAAATTTTTAAATGATTTTAATGTTTTATAAAAATTATATAAATATTTATTAAATGTACTTTGGAAATATTTAATTTATAAATAATTTATAATTTAAATAATTAATTATAAAAGGCCTATTAATAGTTAATTAATTTTTTATCCGAAAATTATTATTAAATATTCCTTAAATATTGAGATTTAATATTTTAAGTACCTTTTAGTCAAATTATATGGATTTTATTATATTCTTGAAATAGAATTGTTCGTATATAAATTATAATAGAAATTTATAATGTGGCTATAATTTATATTAATAAGTCCAGAATATAAAATGTCTACATTTAAAATGGAAAATTGTTCATAATTTATTTTGGTAAATTGTTAAAATTATATAATCCTTATTTGGTAATTATTTGAATAACTTGTATGATTTGATTTTGGTTTAAATAAAATATAAGTTTGTGATATTTATACTATGAAAAATATTTACATAATATTATTTGTATTATATAAATGTTTATACACCCTAAATTAAAACATATTTTAAAAAATCCATATAATTATGAATATTAAAGTGTTAATATTAAAATTAATATAATGAGATATATTTATAATTAGGGAATGTACCTAATGTAATGATTAAATTGCAATTTTTTATATGTAGTTGTTAGTTTATGAATAGTTAATAAATAGTTATCTCATTCATGAAAATTTGAATCTCTCCTTTATTTACAGTCTATTCCCTAATATATTAATAATTATAAACCCATTGTATTATGAAAGTAGTTTTCTATAGTTTAACTATTAATTTTTTTTAGAAAATAGATCATGGAATTCCCATGTTATAAATGAATTTTTTATAATTTTTTTTATCTACCATTACCTTGGGATGTAATTGATGTTATAAGAATGAATTTATTAATTGAATATATTTTATGCATATTAGGTTTTAAATTTATGATGAATTTATGACTATATTTAGAAACATTTTCTTAATGAAAAGAATTTTTAGCCGAAATACCTACCATCCTAGAGGCATATGCATCATCTAGAGAGGTGAATGTAGTTAGATATCTGTCACTATGGACATAATATTGTGGTGATCCTCAATTTCATATTCTTTAATTCATTTACATGAAAAAATAATGTACCTTTTTAACATGATGCATTTATATATGTGAAAATAAGAATTACTTTTATTTTTGGATGAGTGTTAAAAAACATTTGGGTTGTGTAAAGAGTAACACATTAATAGGTTTAGGAAAATATTCTTTTTTTGGAGGAAATATGATTCCAATCTAAATCACTATAATCATGAATACATAAAAATAAATTACATGATATAATGTTGGTGATATTAAATGACCATTCAAATACTTTGTGTGGGATTTCATCCAGAGCATCACTTTTCAAGTCCTCAATCATTCAAATGGGTATTGTAGAGCTCAAAATGAATATTAATGTATTATCATATGTAATGAATGAGAAAATATAAGTAACTATAGACTATCATTTTATGAAGGTTGAGATTAGCATGTGTATCCCATGATTTTCCATTGTCAGTTTTTCTTTATGTATTATTTAGGTTACACTATCTAGGAATCCCTAATGATTATGATACCAAAGGAATTGATATATGTTTATCCACATGAAGGATTGGATAAAAATTATCCACTAAACTATATAAGAGTAAAAATTGTTAATTATTGATATGATTCCCTACCTATATAACATTTATTATTTATATGAGTAAACCACTGTAAATTATAGGGAAATATGGATGTTGTCCCACTAATGGGTATGATGAATTCAAAATAGGTCAATATATTAGTGTGAAATAATTTAATAAATGTTCTTATTAAATGTTTTTTACAACATGAATCTCATATGATAATAAATTTTTTTGTGGATAAATGACATTATCATTGAGCATAACAGTAAGTTCAATCATTCATATGGAGAATCTAAATGAAATCATATATTTAAATAGGTATTGGAATTTGAGTATAGGACTCAAATAAGAAGAAAAAGTTATAGGTTTTAGAACAACAGCTTATAAAGAACCAAATTGGTGTATCTATTCTACAAAAGGATTTAGTTGACTAAAATAATCATTTAAAATATGTATAGGAAGTATCCAAAAAATTATATTTTCCATGGATTCAAATTCATAAAAATAACATGAGACCCTTGTTTCGACGCAAGGTTTTATCAATGAAAAATCCCTTCATATAATTACTTCATATATTATAAATCACATTAAATACCATAAATAAAACAATACAATCGTTATAAATGATGAATGAATGAAAAAAGAAGTATTTCATGATGTTAAGGAACCTATAGCGATGAAATAGTAACTTGACATTTTAAATAGTATTGTGAACCTTATGAATAGAAAAGTAGATAATGTGTTAGTTACATTCCCGATGAATTTATAAATAATATTTAACTACCTTATTAATGATAATATGATATAATTATATCATAGTATAAGAACATAAATATTTAAAAATAATTAACTGAGATTTGGTATTTTTTTAAATCATAAATATTAAATTTAAATTTTCCGATTAATTTAATAATTTAAAATAAAAATTATTTTGACAAAATTTATTCATAAAACAGTATTTTTAAATATTATAATTAATAGAATATTTTATGAGACCTTATATAATTTTTAAAGGGTTACAAAATCAGTTATAATATGAAAAACATTATTTTCAAATAAATGACGATTTTAATTAAAAATAAAATTTATCATATTAAGAAAATTATTTTCCGAAAATGGATTTCATTTTTTAGTTTTACACTTAATGAAATGGTTAGGTTGATTTTTTCTTTGATTTTTCTAAAATACATTATTTTTTGAGGAATAATAAAATACGATAATTTATGATAAATTCAAAATAATTGAATTATGGAGTCATAGTTAATGTATTGATGATGTATTCCCATTATCTCGAACTCATATGCTTATGTTACTATATTTATTTTCATTAATCGTCACTCTTTCTTTTCATGATAAAAATATAAAATTAATGATTAAAATATTCAAAAAGCATCATCGTTATCTAATATATATTCAACTTCTCACCAAATCTTCCCATAACACCTCTAAAGAAATTTTCATTACCCATATTATACTATGAAAACCTCCCAAGATCACTCCCCACTACCAGGATATTTCATTTTTAATAAAATACGAAAACCAATCTCTTAAGGAGGTTCTTAAAGAAGAATGAATCAAGAGGTAAAACCCTCTTCTATTTTCTTACATGTTCTATTCGAGTTCCTTTCATTTATTTTTCTCTCCTCACCTCCCCTCATTCATATGGAATAAAAAATACATTATCATATATATAAAACAATTTTATCATGCATATGTAATGATTCTTTATCAAATATCTTCTCCTATTTTTTTTATTTTAAGAACGAAAACATTGTCAATGAGGTGATGATTTACAATGTGTGTGGATGATGTACATTCATCATTCAATTATGTCTTCAAGGATAGTAATGAAACAATTTTTATGGTGGAACTATATTATAATATATGTATTATATGTTATGTAATTTCCCGGAACCATTTTGTACATTTGATATTAATTTATAAAACAAAATGATTATGTTGTAAAAAATGTAAAATTAACATAAACGATTATCATTAATGATTTATCTAATGAATCATCCAAAATTCAGGAAAAATGGTATTTTAATATTATATATGTTTATTGATAATATATGTGTTCGATTCCTATCAACTAACCTCATTATACATGATTTTCCATACACATATAAAGGTAAATTGATCTTGGAAAGCAAGGAAATCAATGCTCCCAAATGATGAAACTGAATCTCCTAACCAAAAAAGGCCATAAATGAACATAATAATCATATAATATAAAAAAGAATAATTTGTTCTGTACTTATTAACTAATGAATTTAAATTTATCATTTAGAACATTAAAATCTAGTGTCAAATCATATCATACATAAGTAAGGGATTCTACCTGAACCCTTATTATTCTGTCGGCTTACCCCTTCTTTCTTTTTTACCAAAATGAAAATACCTTTTATTTTTATTTACATATTCTTAATTATATTTACATTTTAAAAACTCATTTATCAATATCCATTCATCCTCATTTTTGGGAATATGTGTGTTTTAAAAGGTTCTCTACTCAATTCTTCCCAATAAGTAAGACTGATTTAAGGGAAATGCCTGAATTTTTATCCATTATCAAGTGTGATATGTGTTATATTTTAAGTCACCATTATATTTATAATATCTCTAATTTTATAGAAAAGTACATCAATGGTTCAATTTTTGTTTTATACAAACAATTATTTCTTTTCCTTTATAAATATTCTTAAATTTTTTCTCTTAAACCGTAAAAAAATGTTTTAATTTGGAAATTTTCATAGACACTCATTTCACATTAGTTTGAAAACCTATATCTTGATATATATTTTTATTCTTTTATGAAATTCCATGTATGATTTAATTATATTTTTCATGAACACTATAATGATATTCCAATTTATTATTCTTTTATCATGATTATGATACCCAATTCATTCAATGTGTAACCCTTATGAATTTATTTGATTAATTATGTTTAATTATTTAGGTTGAAAGCATATTATTTAAAATGTTATTATGAGTGTACCCATATATCACTCAAATTAATTTATTAATGTTTAGTCTAATGAGATGTTATTTTCAATGGTCTTGGTGGTAGCTTTGACTCGTGCTCCTCTATGTGCAATGAGCCTTGACTCATGCTAATGTCATGTTTTGTGTTGCGACCACATTACTATGATTCCATGATTACAAGCTCCAATGTTCTACATGTTTTGAATCCTTCTATTTAATCATGTTCCATTCTTTTTTATATATATTTATGTTTTTCTTTCTATCACATATGATAATCTTTCATCTAATGTTTATTATATTACTATGCTTTATAGATCATCCATTTTTTCATGTTATTACCAAGTTATCATATATAGATTTTAGGGATAAATGTAAGTTAGTATCTCTTAATGAATGATAAATAATGAAATGCTTTATTATGTATCATTTTTTAGATTTATATATCATGTCTTCTATGACACCTGACTTTAAAATCTTCGGATTGTAATTTGATATTTAATTATCCATAAAATCTTATAATGAATTTTGTGAAAGACTAGGATAAATATATTAGGTGTCAAAAAAAATTATTAGTAATATATATTGGATATAAATTGAGAACATTAGTAAGAAGCTTTAGGATAAGACTAAGTCTAAGAAGACATTCTAATATTATGGTAAGTATAGTTTAACTATTTTATCATTAAATTAATTCAGTATATAGATACTAAAAGTGGATGTGGTTATAAAAATGATTTACCTAGGTGTAAGAACTCATAAAAGGTGTTTGGGGATGGAATTGGGGTAATTTGGTACCTGACATTGGGCCTTACTATACACCTGTTTTAACACACCCATGGAATAGGCTTTGGTAAATTCATAAGCTCATTACAAACCATTATTAAGGGAACAAATAAATTACCATAATAATATATGTTAGGAAATAGATCATGTACATTCTATATTTAAACCTATGTAATCACATGTATGAATATAATTTTTCTTTACGATTTTATCCTTTTATGATTAAAATTTCCTTGTTATGATTATTAGTTAAGTATTCAATCCCCTTAATTGCACTTTATTTTTCATAGTCAGTGGTGTGAAATATAAAACACATTCTAACAATCAATGTTATAGGAAATGTGATTATTTCCTTAATTACATTCCAAATATGATTGAAATGGGTACTAAAAACATTGAGGCATCATGGTAGAAATTTAATCTTAATGGCCTTATGGGATTGGTTAAAATAAGTGGAAACTAGAGTGTAATATGGGTAGATCAAAAAACAATTCCCATGATTGAAAAAATATAGAATATCCCACATGTCAAAATTGTGGGAAGATGTATCCTAGGAACTATCTAAAATGAACTAGTAAATGCTTCAAATGGGGAAGAATGGAGAATCTGGATAAGAACTCTTGAAGGGATATGAATAATATCACTATCATTGAAGTATAAATGAATGTTCCGATTAATTATCAACTAGTAGTGCAGTGTTCCAACAATAAGGAACATTGAAATTTTTGAACCAATTCCATAAGCTTAGGGTTACTGAAAAAAATCAAAAACAACCTCCAAGGAAACAAGGAAGGTATTAGTCTATCACAAATGATGATGTGAATCAAAAAAATGATAAGGTGACATGCATGCTAGTTATTAATTTATGAATAGAGAATGTATTTATCTGATTCTAGTTTTATGAATTATTTCATATCATGAAATTATAATATAAATATTTAAACCCCACATAAAAAGTTGGAGGCTAAGTTACCTTTGAGAAAAATATAATGTGGAAATTATTGAATAAAAATTACATAACTACTCTCTAGTTAATTTTTATGGACTGAACCTCAAAGAAAATCTTTTCATTCTCCCTTTTATAGAGTTTGATTCTATTTTGTGCATGGATTGGCTACCTTTATTTGAATTCAACATCAATTTTTACGAAAGGGATATCACACTTCACATCCTGAAGCATCCTCTACTTCTTTACAATTCTAAGGATGAAGATGAATCTCCATAAAAAATTGTCTCCATTATGGATATCGGTTCTTTATGATCTAGCATATCTCACTCAAATGATTGTTAAAAATGGTATGATCATTCTTGAATACATTCCCATCACAAGGGATTACACTGATGTAGTATTTGAAGAGTTTCCCAGTCTTCCCCCTGATTGAGAAGTTGTGTTCTCAGTTGAAATTATTTTAGGATCTCTACCTATATGAAATAAACATTATATAAAGTCCACCATTGAGCTACAAGAACGGAATAAGTAGTTATGGGAGAATTTGTAGAATGGTTTAATACACCCGAGTGCTTCAAAAGGGGTAAAACCAGTCCTCTTTGTCAAGAAAAAGTATGTATCAATGATCCTCTATATCAATAATCATTAGAGAAATTAAATCACAAGAAAAACAAGTATCTCATTCCTCAGATAGAGGAATGGTTTGATTAGCTGTGTAGGGCTAGTTATTTTACTGAGGTGGACATTCGGTCATGATATCACCAACTAAACGCAAGGAAGGAAGATATTCAAAATACAGCCCTTCGAATAAGGTATGGACTCTATGAGTTCATAGTGATGCCCATTTAATGAATATAGTATTTTGAGATTACATTAATGAATTTTTTGTTGTATTTATCGATGAAGTTATAATATAATCCATGATCAAGGAGGAGTATAAGGATCATTTGAATATTGTGTTTATGACATTACGAAGGGATAAAATATATGAAAATTATAGTAATTGTGAGTTCTGGATAGAGGACGTGTCATTATTGAGGA
Organism: Viscum album; assembly: GCA_963277665.1. NCBI lineage: Eukaryota > Viridiplantae > Streptophyta > Magnoliopsida > Santalales > Viscaceae > Viscum > Viscum album. The sequence continues at coordinate 370,624,404 of OY728130.1, read as the reverse complement.
AATATTATCACCAGAAAATGAGTATTTGTGGACCATTCAAGGCAAAGGCAATTAAAGAGTGTCCCATGACATCTTCTATAATGGATACCCACATATTTCATGGTTTATATATGTATTATTGTTGATTTATGAAAACATTTCATTATTTTAAAACCCAATAACCAAGATGACATAGAAGGGAGTGAGGTTTTTCTTCCCTGAAGATGTGATGAATGCTTTATGGAACTCAAAAAGAATCTTATCACTACGCCAGTACTCACACTCCCACCCAGTGAGAAAACAATGTGTTATACAGTAATTATTTAAAGAAATGATTAAGTTGTGTACTAATAAAATTTTATAAATTGATAGCATATGACTCAAGGTATCTGAAAATTCCTGAGAAAAACTATCATACACATGATTTGGAGCTGGCAGCTATGATCGTTTTGTTGAAACTTTTGCGGTATTATCTATAGGAGGAGAAGTTTGAGATATATACTGATCATAAGAGTCACAAATAAATATTCACCTAGAAAGTGAATAATATGTTCCAGTGAATATTTTTTGAGGTCATCAAGGAATATGACTGGTCAATCCACTACAATCCTAGTAAGGTGAATATGGTAAAGGATGCTCTAAGTTGAAACGATCATACAACTATATTAATGATGAGAATTGAGAATGATCCAATCTTTTTTGACTTTAAAATGATGTACAAGGAAATTATTAATGGAGGAAAATCATTTATCCAATCTAAAATGATTTCTCAGATATCCTAATTGGTGAAAATAAATGATGCTAAAATATATTATTTGTAAATTTAGAAAATTGTGGATGCTATCAAGAATAAGAAATCCTATGAGTTCATGATTGATGACAATAGAGTTATATTATTTGGGGCACGATTATGTGCACCATACAATCTAGAAACAAATAAATATATTCTGAATGATTCACATACCTCAACCTTCTCTATTCATACATGGAGAACAGAGATGTATCAAGATTAGTAAGGGAACTTCCGGTGGCCTAATATGAAAAAGTAGATCACTGAATGTACATCAAAGTTCCTGGTATGTAAACAAGTGAAGGATGAAAAGGAAAAATTATAAATGGATAATGCAACCACTACCCATATCTTCAAGGAAATGGGAATAATTCACCATGGAAATTTTATCTAGACTTCTAAAGATATCCAAAGGAAACTATTCTATGTGGGTTATTGTGGAAATTCTTACAAAGATATCTCACACTATCACATTTCAAGAGGAAACCTCACTAGATCATATTGTGCAGATAAATATCAAATAAGTGTTAGGTCTAAATGGAGTACCGATATATTTTGTATTTTACTGAGATCCAAGATTCACCTCCACATTTTGTAAAAGTCGCCAACATGCTCTAAACAATGAGATGATATTTATTACAACCTATCATTCTCAAATTGGTGGCCAATATGAGTAGAATATTCATACACTAGAACACATGTTGAGAGTATGTTCTATAGACATTAAATAAGGATGGTACTAACATCTACCACTGGTCAAATTCTTATCAAATAATAGATACCACTCAAGCACCAAATGGCTACATATGAAACCCGTTATGGTAAATGGTGCAGAACACCGAGATAATGGAATGATGTCAGAGAAAGTTAGCTTCTAAGACATGTAATAGTCAATGAAATGGTGTAGAAGGTGAAAACCACTAAATAATACATCAAGGGATCTCAAAGTAGAAAAAATAGGTATGCATACAATCATCGACGAGACATGGAGATTAAGGTTGGGGACATGTTATTCCTTTGCATATATCCATGGAAGAGTTTCATGAGATTTGGGATGAAAGAGATGTTATATACTATGTAAATCAGCCCCTTAGATGTCCATGATCTTATAAAAGATATGAATTATCAACTAGCACTTTCACCAACCATGTCTCATGTATATGGTGTATTCCATGTATCCCTCTTAAGGATGTAAATACCAAATAATTCACATAACTAACATTATAGGTGGTACAGTTGGAAAGTGATATTTCTTATGAGGAGTAGCTAGTTAACATAATGGATTTTACAATTAATGTTATAAGCAATAAAACTAGTCACCTGTTGATTCTCGCTCAAATTTACCCAAGATATGAAGGTAGAACGGTCCTTGTAGTCTAGCTTGGGTTATCGAATCCACAGAGACATAAGAATTAACCTATAGACACGGACATTCTAAGGACTGTTTTTGGCTATTAAGTGGCCAACTTGGGTTGATTTTAGATGGTTTTAAAGGATCACTAACATATTTAAGTAAATTCAATTTAAAATAATGAGTTGATCCTAGGTTATCACTCGGGGTGATAAATAACATCCAATCCAGCCCCTTGATACTCCCTTGGATCAACCCATAAGTGGGTTATCCCTCCATTGATCCCATGGTTTCAATGGAAGCGGAAAGTAAACTCCTGAGGGAGGAAATGGAGAAGTAAATAAAACAACAAAAATAAAATGATCACTCCACCGTTGTGTGAATAATTTCACAAGGTATGGTGGGAATAAATTCACACCTTGATCCAATGGTATCAAAGTGATATGAATAATAATAGAATAATAGTAGAAGAAGATCTTTTATTAAGAAACTAATGTGAATTGAACAACTTACATGTGAAAGAAAAATTTGAGACAACAAAATTGCAGCATAACATTACAATTGAACAAAGCACCAAAGATTCTTCAATCCTCCAACACCACTGCCTTAAATAGGCATTTATGAGCCCTTGGGTCGATCCTCCAACAGTCCAAGTCTCCTCAATTAATTTTGGTTGGCCATAGGTGGGTGGAAAGTAATGGAGAGTTGATTTTTCCACCCCTGACCCGAGGTGGCATCCAGATTTCCTTCACCGAACAGACTCACTTGGAAGACCTTATAGATGGCCGAATCAGAGTGGCACATAGGGGAAGAAAATGGAGCTCCGGATGTCTTCTAACCACTTCGAAATGTTGGACCCATTTGGAGTTGGGGATTCCGAGATATGATCAAATGAGTGGAATGTTTTTCTAGGCCGCAGAATCTGTCCTAGAATTTTATCTCTATCTTGGGCCACCTTAATGAGCACCATAGAGGCCGAATTAGAATTATCTCATGAATAAGGATTTGTTCCGCCACATTGTTTCTATCATCCCACAAAATATGGGATTCATTGGACATGTATGTTGGGCCCCACAGTCTCATAAGTGGGCTGGTGTCCAATCTGCCTTCTTTGGAATTACTTCCATTCATCTCCAAATATCTCCATCATCGTTTATGAATCATCCATTGATCCCTGAATGAAAAATGTTCAAATTTAAGTTTAGATAATGTTCCCAAAATATAAAATTAAAATATTGATAATTAAATTCCTTAGAATCATATGACTCATTGGGCCTAAATTGGTCTACATTAGGCATGAAGTGCACAAATGATGTGAATGGATGTTTATAATGAAAATGCACTAACTCAGGCTAATAAGATCAAAAATGAACATTTAATACCATTAAAATGTAATTAAAATATATGTTTATATTGGATAATCACAACCCCCAACTTGAGATTTGCTAGTCCCGAGAAAATAATTCAATGATTTTATTTGAATTCCTTTCTTCAAACACATTATAACAAACAGTGCTCACAATGTAAATTGAAAACAAATATATATTTATAACCTATCAAGATAATTTAAAAAAAGATGAATTTAAAAGTAGATCCCATTCCCAAGCCCATTCCTTTGATCAAATCCATCATCATACTTCATCCCACTCAATTAGGTGTAAAGATGTGTTGTGGATCACAATAGATATGGGGGTTCATTTTCATTCAAGGGGGAAATCAAGGAAGCGCTATGTGGAATCAAATTTAATCCTAATATGAGTATTCTTCAATCATTTTTTTTTATTTTTTTGCAATATTTCCATAGTAATTGAGATTGAAGTTAATCAAATTAACCAATTTAGCAAGACTTTGTCGATGACTCCGAGACTCAAAGGCCTTAGGGCACCAAGTGAAGCCCACATACTCGGACATCATCTCGAGTTAACTTAATCAAAAAAAAAGTCATATTACCATAAATAGAGATATATTGAAAAACATAGGGCTAGACAACTCCGGAGTCATGACCCCCAAGTTCCAAAAGCCTCGCATTTTATCAATTCATTGCTATACACGCAAAAACAAATTCCTTTTTTTATATTTTTTTATTTATTTTTTAATACTCATATTATTCATAAAAATCAAACCAGCCTATGCTATTTATTATGGGACCTTATAAATTCAAATTAGTACCCCACAGTCTAGAGGACGTTGATTGGGGCATTTTGATTTAATGGATGAAAATAAAAATGATGAATATTTTTATTGGACAACCAAACTTCCAATATCAATTCTTTTAATCTTAATCATGAATTGAATTAAGATTCAAGGAAATAAAAATTATTTTCTATGTAGTTTTAATGTGAGAAAAGATGTTATTATATGAATGATAAACGAATTTTACTTTACTTTTTTTTATCGTTGTTTTCTTAACAAAAATTTTGTTTCCACACCCCCCAACATAGAATGAAACTGTCCCTAGTTTCGTAAAAATAAAATTTAGAATAGGGTAGAGGAATAAAAGGGGAGTTCAATAAGGAAATTGAATTATGAGGATCATGGAATGAATTCACTTGGTGGTTGAAGTTTGAAGTTCTTGCCGCTCCAATTTATTCCATTGATATCCATGTCGCTTGCAAAGTTCCATTAAGCCGTAGTTCAGTGGTAAGTGCGCGCCCTTGTCTCCCTTCAGTCCCGAGTTCGACTCCCCGTGGCTTTGCCGGTTGTGACGGGGTTTGCCCCCTGGCCTATGGCGAGTCCCCTTTTTAATTATTATTATTATTATTATATTATTATTATTATTATTATTATTATTATTATTATCTTAAACTAACAAAATAAACCGATGATACATTGTCTTCTTTTTAAATTTCTGGGTAAGGTATTACTCAAGGATCACACCACGTGACACGGATGAATATGGTGCTCCCCTTTCGTACCCATCCATACTCATAATAGAAGAACATGTCAAAAGTCCATTTTTTTTATTTTTAAATATAAAAATGATTAATTAATCTTATTTGAAAAATAAATATGATTCAGAAAGATTAGAAACATTAAAACCACGGGTTGCCTCCCGTGCAGCGCTTTGTTTAACGTCGTTAGCCCGACATAGATCCTAAATTTATCATTTTTTTCCTGGTTCATAGATTGGCTCAATTAACTCAACATCTATTTACTATTTATTGAATGATTCATTGAATTTTTTTAACCTTTGACGATTGACCTTGAAAATGTGACCAATAGTGGGATCTTGAATCTCTACTGCCCCATGGGGGTATACATGATGCACTATAAAAGGACCTGACTATCTAGACCTTAACTTTCCCGGGTGTAAATGAAGTTTTGAACTATAAAAGAGCACATGTTTTCCCGGTTCAAAATGTTTGACCTTGATATTCTTAGATTGGTAGGCTTGAACTCCAGCTTTATTGATCCTTTAATTTTCTTAAGCCTCCATCCTTAGTTCCTCCAGTTCATTGAGATCTAATTTCCTTTTTGTTCCAGCCAATGAGAGATCATAATCCATTTTCTTAATTTCCCAAAAGGCCTTATGTTCAATCTCCACTAGCAAATGGCATGATTTACCATAAACCAACCTATGTGGGTACATTCCTAAAATGGTTTTATATACGATTCTATAGGCCCAAAGAGCATCTAAGAGTTTCTCAGACCAATCTTTCCTAGAGGGGTTGAAATTTTTTTCAAGAATTTTCTTAATATCCCTATTCGCTAACTCCACATGACTATTGGTTTCAGGATGGTATGCAGTGGAAACTTTATGAGAAATACCATACTTAGACATGAGTGAAGAGAATGGTCGGTTGCAGAAATGGGTTCCTCGATCACTGATTATAGCCCTAGGAATTCCAAATCAAGAAAATATGTTCTCTTTCAGAAATCGAATCACAACTTGATGATCATTAGACTTAGTGGGAAAGGCCTCAACCCATTTTGAGACATAATAAATAGCTAAGAGTATGTAGAGGTATCCCCGAGAGTTTGGGAAGGGACCCATGAAATCAATTCCCCAACAGTCAAAGATTTCAACCACTAAGATGGGAGTGAGTGGCATTTTATTCCTTTTTGTGATGGACCCTACTTGTGGACACCTAGGACATCTTTGACAAAATGTGTAGGAGTCCGTTGAGAGGGTGGGATAGAAGAGACCACATTGATGAATCTTAGAAGATGTTTTCTTAGAGGAAAAGTGACCTCCACATGCCTCACTATGACAGAATTTAAGGATGGACTCTTGTTCAGATTCTGGAACACACCTCCTAATGACTTGGTCAGGGAAGAACTTATAGAGGTATGGATCATCAAAAACATAGTTTCTAACATCAAAAAGGAATTTCCTTCGAGCATGAGTCCCTAAGAATTTTGGAATGACTCCTGTAACTATGAAATTGGCTATGTCAGCATACCAAGGGTAGTCACTCACAGAGTATAGGTGTTCATTAGGAAATGAATCAGACACATAAAGGTGATTTGAATTGTCTTTGAATTCCATCTTAGAGAGGTGATCATCTAAAACATTTTCAACTCCCTTTCTATCTTTTATTATGAGGTAAAATTCTTGTAAGATAAGGACCCACCTAATTAGTATAGCCTTAGCATCTTGTTTTTGGAAGAGGTATTTTAGTGCAGAATGGTCAGTGAACATAGTGATTGGGGATCCTAAGACTTAGGACCTAAACTTCTCTAAGGCCAACACAATTTCAAGTAACTCATTTTCAGTGGTGGTGTAGTTGATTTGGGAATCATTTAAGTATTTTCTTGCATAAGAAATGACATAAGGAGTTTTATCACAATCATGTCCTAACACAGCTCCTACAGCAGTGTCACTGGTATCACACATAAGTTCAAAAGGAAGGTTCCAATTTGAATATTTTATAATGGGAGGAAAGGTGAGAGAGGATTTGAGGGTTGAGAATGAACCCTCATAGCTTTTGGTCCAAACAAATGGAACATCCTTTACTAGGAGAGCACGAAGGGGATGGGAGATTAAACTAAAGTCCTTGATGAATCTTATATAGAAACCATCATGTCCTAAGAAAGACCTCACTTCCTTGACAGTTTTGGGTGATGGAAGGTGATGAATGATGTCAACCTTGGCTTTATCAACTTCAATCCCCCTACCTGAGACCAGATGTCCTAGAACTAGTCCCTCTTTAACCATGAAATAGAATTTTTCCTAGTTTAAGACTAGATTCTTTTCTTCACATCTTGACAAAACTCTCTCTACATTCCTCAGAAATCCCTCAAATGTATCCTAAACATAGAGAAGTCATCCATGAAGACCTCAAGAAAATCCCCTACCATGTCTGAGAAGATTCCCACCATGCACCGCTGGAAGGTTCCAGGGGCATTGCATAACCCGAAGGGCATGCGTCTGAAGGCAAAGGTTCCAAATCGACATGTGAATGTAGTCTTCCCTTGATCCTCTAGGGATACCTCAATTTGATTATACCCTGAGTACCCATCTAAGAAACAGTAGAAGGCATGACCCACCACTCTCTCAAGGACTTGGTCAATGAATGGTAAGGGGAAATGGTCCTTCTTTGTGAATGATTTTAGCTTCCTATAATCAATGCAGACCCTCTATCCACTACTCACCCTTTTTGGAAGAATCTCTCCATCCTCATTTGTTATCACTGTGATTCCAGCATTTTTTGGAACCACTTGGATTGGGCTCACCGACTCACTCTCAGCTACGGGATATATGATACGAACTTTTAATAATTTCAGAAGTTCTTTCCTTACTACCTCCATGCGATTAGGATTGAGTCTCCATTGAGGTTGACACAATGGCTTTGAATCAGATTCCAGAACAATCCTATGAGTCCCAACAAGTGGGCTAATCTCGGAAATATCAGATAGGGTCAAAACAATGGATTTCTTATGTTTCTTAAGGACATCTAGAAGCATCCTCTCATGATTGGATTCAAGAGATGAAGAAATGACAATAGGATGTGTTTGATTGTCCCCTAGGAAAGCATACTTTAGTGTAGCGGGAAGTTCCTTCAGTTCAAGATCAGGTTGGTTCACAATTTCAGCAGAAGATTGGGACATTGGATTATGTTCAATTTCCTTTTTTATATTTTCAGATAGGATTGATTCCCCACATATAGAAGTTTCAGCTACTAGATTGAATTGATTAGATTTAGGGAAGGAAGTTTGAGTGGTCTCCATGAAAGTGGTTTCTTGAAAGTTTTCTCTGATTGTTGGACCTAAGACTTCATTATAAGAGAAATTTGAAAATTATTCAATCCAAGGAGATAAACTTCCTTCATATGAACAAAGGAAAACAATCTCATCCTGACTTAAACATCCATCAAATATTCCTTGAAGTTCTATGGATTCATTATCAATGCTTCCTATCATGTATACTTTATGAATTCCCTCATCATCCCCTATTTGTGAGCTTTAATTATAGATGTTCTAGTCTAGACTCATGTTTCCAAAGGTGATGGTCATGTTCCCATTTAGAACTCGGATAACAGAGTTGATTGTTGCAAGAAAAGGACGGTCAAGGATGATTGGGGTTTGTTCCTTATTTCATAAGTTTGGATGGTTTTCAAGGACAATGAAATCAGCAGGGTAGATGAAGTTTTCAACCTTTACCAGAACTTCCATCAAAATCCCCTTTGGAACCCTAATGCTATGATTAACAAGATGAAGTGTGACAGATGTGGGTTGAAGCTCTTCTAGGCCTAACTGGCAGTACACAGCATATGGGATGAGATAGACACTAGAACCTAGGTCACACAAGGCCCTGACAAATTTTCTATCTCCTAGTTCAAAATTGATGTAAGGGAAACCCGGGACTTTCAACTTAGGAGGAATGGTCCCTTGAATGGTGGTACTTACATTAGCAGCCAAAAGGACTTAGTTTTTATGTGAAAATTTTCTTTTAAAAGTGAAAAAGTCCTTAAGGTACTTTGAGTAGGCGGGTATGGTTTGGATGGCATCAATAAGGGGAATGTTCAACTTGACTTGTGAGAAGATTTCCCTCAATGTTTCACTCAGTTCAGGCTTGTGTTTCCCCCTCATGCATTGAGGAAATGGTGCAGGTTGTGGGGTGGTTTGTTGAAGAGTTGTTTCTTTCACATTGTTATCAGTTTCTTCATTTTGATCTTGTTGTTCATTTGAATTTTTATCCACATTTGAATCTTCAGGTGGGTTCTGAATTAGTTGTTTAGGTTTCTCAATTGATTTCCCACTTCTTAAAATAGTCACAGCCTTTAGTTGTTCATGAGTTGTTTGAGCACAGCATGACTCTCCCCTTGAAGTTGAGGATGGCACCGCCTGAGTAGGCATGGGTGCCTTTCCGGTTTTGATGGTTTGAAGTTATTGTTTTAGGGAATAGACTTCTGAGTTCATCCTCTCTATTTGTTTGCACAGTTGTTCTAGTAGGCTTTGTGGAACTGTTTGGGTGGGTGCTTGAGTAGGTTGGTTTATCCTAGGGGGATATTTTGGAGGTGGGATGGTTTGTTGAAAATGGACCGGTGGCTGTTGGTGTTGGATAGGTTGGGTTTAGAATTGGTTATGGGTTTGGTAGTTCTGATGAGGGTAAGGATTTTATCCTTGTGGTTGGATAGGTTGTTGGTTATCTTTCCAACCAAAGCTTGGGTGGTCATTATACCTTGGGTTGAAGTTGTTTTGGTATTGAGGCTTTTAAAAGTTTTAAGAATTTACTTCCACTGGGGGTCCTCCTAAAATAACATCCTTGATGGATGGAATGGTTGGGAAATTGTCTGTATTATGGTTATGTTTGTCACAAATTGTGCAAATAGGGCCAACAGTTTGGATTTCATGGACTTTCCTAAGGTCTATCTATTCAACCTTCTTAGAGAGTTCTACGAGTTTAGCCCTAAGGCTTTCCTCTTCTCTATGTGTATGAATTCTATTATTTCTTTATGGATTTTAAGAATAAATTGAAGTTCCCCATGTTTGGTTTTTTTCAGAAAGGATTTCTAGATACTCTTAAGCATCATTTGGGGCTTTGTTTTTAAAGGTTCCATTACACATCATGTCAATAAAATTTTTGTTCCCTGGACCCAACCCTTCATAGAAAATTCTCACTTGTTTAGGAATAGAAAAAACATGGTGTGGAACCATGTTTAGAGTGTCTTTGAACCTCTCCCATGTTTCATAGACTGATTCTCCCTCTTTTTCAAAAAAGTTTTGGATACTCTTTTTAAGTGCAATTGTTGTGTGGTGGGGAAAGTATTTTTTGTAGAATTCTCTTTGTAGTTGGTCCCAGGAGTTTATGGATGATAGTCTCAAATTGCTTAGCCAATTTTTAGCTCTATCCTTTAATGAAAAAATAAATAGTCTCATCTTAGCTAATTCTAGTTGATTTGGGGGACACATGGTTTCTACAATGTCATTGAACTCCTTAATGTGAAGGTAGGGCATCTCGGACTCCATTCTATGGAATGTGGGAAGATGGTTTAGGAAATGGGGTTTAAAGATGTAGTTGGAATATCCTAGGTAATTGTGTCTAATGCATGAGGGGGCATTGGTTCAAGAAGGTGTGAGATAGTCATTCATGGTTTGATCGACCGTATTCCCCAAGTTTGGGGCTACCTCATTTGGGTTTCCATTTTGGTTCCCACCAGGGTTTATGAGTTGGTTTTTTTGAAGAACTTCCATTGAAATGGGCTCAATTTTAGACTCTAGAGTATTAGGAAGATCATTATCTAGTGGAATGAGTTCCTTTGGTATACTTGACTCCCCAACCCCAGTACTATTCACCCTAACTAGACGGTTTGATTGATCGCGGGTGTAGGAGGACATGCGCCAAAAGAAAAAAATGAGAAAGGGAAAAGATAAGATAATTTGGATAAGAAAAAAGGAAATGGGGGAGAATAGAATGTGTGTTTAGATTAATTACTTGGGTCCCTAGAAACGGCGCAAAAATTTTATTCTCGCTCAAATTTACCCAAGATATGAAGGTAGAACGGTCCTTGTAGTCTAGCTTGGGTTGTTGAATCCACAGAGACCTAAGAAGTGACCTATAGACACGCACATTATAAGGAATTTTTTGGCTATTTAGTGGCCAACATGGGTTGATTTTAGATGGTTTTATAGTATCACTAATAGATTTATGTAAATTCAATTTAAAATAATGAGTTGATCCTAGGTTATCTCTCGGGGTGGATTGGACGTATTTCCTTTTCAATGATTTCAATTTCTTATATTTGAGATGGGTTCATTTAAGGAGATAAAACAACATCATCACTTATTGGTTTAATTCCTACACCCTTTCATACTAATCACCTATACACTTGAAGGATCCATGTTTTGAGCACTTCAAGGTAAAGGTTCATATTAGCTCATGAAGTGTGTGGCCTTAAATTCAACAAGGACGATGGAGTTTAAAAATCTTCAAATAAAAATCTCAATTAAAAAAGTGATTATACATTAATGGGGTGATAAATAACATCCAATCCATCCCCTTCCTACTCCCTTGTATCAACCCATAAGTGGGTTATCTCTCCATTGATCACATGGTTTCAATGGAAGCGGAAAGTAGACTCACGAGGGAGGAAATGGAGAAGTAAAGAAAACAACAAAAATAAAATGATCACTCCACCGTTGTGTGAATAATTTCACAAGATATGGTGTGAATAAATTCACACCTTGATCCAACGGTATCAAATCGATATGAATAACAACAGAATAAGAGTAGTAGAAAAAACTTTTATTAAGAAACTAAAGTGAATAGAACAACTTACATGTGAAAGACAAATTTGGGACAACAAAATTGCAGCATAACATTACAATTGAACAAAGCACCAAATATTCTTCAATCCTCCAAAACCACTGACTTAAATAGGCTTTTATGAGCCCTTAGTTAGATCCTCCAACAGTCCAAGTTTCCTCAATTAATTGTGGTAGGCCATAGGTGGGTGGAAAGTAAGGGAGAGTTGATTTTTCTACCCTTGACCCGAGGTGGCATCCATATTTCCTTCACCGAACAGATGCACTTGTAATACCTCTTAGATGGCCGAATCAGAGTGGGCCATAGATGAAGAAAATGGATCTCCAAAGGTCTTATAACCTTCTGTAATGTTTGGGCCCATTTGGAGTTGCGGATTCCGAGATATGATCAAATGAGTGGGATGTTTGTCTGGGCCGCAGAATCTGGTCCAGAATTTTATCTCTAATTTGGTCTGCCTTAATGACCACCATAGAGGATGAATTAGCATTATCTCATGAAGAAGGATTTGTTCCTCAACATATATTCTATCATACCAAAAAATATGGGATTCATGGGGCATGTATGTTGGGCTCCACAGTCTCATAAGTGGGATGGTATCCAATCTGCCTTCTCTAGAATTACTTCCATTCATCTCCAAATATCTCTATCATCGTTTATGAATCATCCATTGATCCCTGAATAAAAAATGTTCACATTTAAGTGTAGATAAAGTTACCCAAATATAATATTAAAATATTGATAATTAAATTCCTTATAATCATATGACTCATTGAGCCTAAATTGGTGTACATTAGGCATGAAGTGCACAAATGATGTGAATGGATGTCCATAATGAAAATGCACTAACTCAGCCTCATAAGATCAAAAATAAACATTTAATACCATTAAAATGTAATTAAAATATTTGTTTTTATTGGATAATCACCTGTTCACAGTACTTTGGAATAACCACAAGTATGAAGAGGCAACATGGTAACTAGAGCAAGCGATGAAAGAGAAGTACCCACACCTGTTTTCTCCTTGTTGTGTAAAATGAAATTTCAAGGGAGAAATTTCATAATGGGGGTGGAATGTAACATCCCAAAGTTTTATCAATGAAAATTCCATTTTTATAATTATTTCACATATTATAAATAACATTAAATCACATAAAGAACACAATATAAAATTTATAATTGAAGAATGAATGAAATAAGAAGTATTTTAATATGTTATGGAACCTATATTGAGGAAATGGTAATAGGCCATTGTAATATTAATGTTTCCCTTATGAATAGAATAACAAACATTGGAATAGTAACCTCACCTATGAGTGTATAAATAAAATTTAATCATATAATAAATGTAATAAGTTATAATTATATAATAGTATAAGTAAATAAATATTTTAAAAATTAATAATGAAATATTGATATTTTTTAAAGTCATTAATATTAAATTAAAATTTTATGATTAATTTAATAATTTAATAGAAAATTTATTTTCATAAAATGTATTCATAAATTATTATTTTGATGAATTACGATTATATGATAATTTTTAAGACTCTAGATAATTTCTCAAAGTGTAACAAAATTAGTTATAATTTTAATCACATTATTTTTCATTTAAATGTAGAATTTAATTAACGATAAACAGTCTCATTAATAAAAAAATATTTTCATAAAATGGATTTAATTTTTTAAATATACTCTTTATAAAATGGTTAGGTTAAATGTTTGGAATTTTTCTAAAATGATTGAATTTTTGGTGAATTCTAAAATACGACACTTTATGATAAATGCTAAATACATGAATTATGGAGTCATATGGGAAATAGTGACGATGTAATCCCATTATCTAGAACCAACATGCTCATGTTATAGTATTTTTTGTCAATAATGAACACAATTTATTTTAATATGAAAAATAATAAATTAATGACTAAAATATTCAAAAAACACCTTTATCCTCCACTATAAATACCACCTCACACCACCTCTTCTACTCACAACACAAAATAATTTATCCTTGTCACTATTATGCTTAAATCTCCTCCCAATCCCATTACCCATGAAAAAGAGTTTTCGGTATTAATAAATGACCAACACCAATCCCCTAATGAGTTTCTCAAGAAGAAGCAATCAACAGGTAAAAGCCTCTTCTGTTTTCTTTCAATTTCTTTTCAATTTCCCTTATTTTATTTTTCTCATAACACATCACCATATACATATGAAATGAAAAATATTATACCTTAAAAATACTAGAATGTTAAAATTTTAATTTAATAATTCTTCATCAAATATTTTCTCCTATTTTGTTATTTTAAGAATGAAAACATTGTTAGTGAGATGTCGATTTACCACCTTCATTGATGATGTGCTCCCATATTTCAATTATGTATTCAAGGATAGTCATGAGACCATTATTATGGTTGAACCATATTATAATATATTTATTATATCTAGTGTAATGTTCTTTAATTATTTTTTACAAATGATATTAATTTATAAAACATAATGAGTTCACTGTGAAACAAATGCTAAATTAATATAAAGGATTACCATTAATGATTTATCTATTTAATAATCCTAATTTATGGAAAATATGTTATATTAAAATTATTTAAGTTAATTAATATCATCTATGTTCATTTCTGGACAACTAAACTCATTCTACCAGATCTTTCATACACGTACAAAAGTAAATTGACCAAGAAAACCAAGGAAATCAACACTCCCAAACAATGAAATCGAATCTAGTAACCCATAAAAATGGACATAAATGAGCATAATAAAGTTATAATAAACCAAAAACATATATAAATGGTTCAGTTTGTATTAATTAATGAATCTAAATTTATTATTCATGACATTAAGAACAAGTTTATAATTTTTTCATACATAAAGTAAGGGATTCATACAAAACCTCCAATATTTATTTGGGTTACTCCGTCATCATTTTAACAAAATAAAATTCGAATTAATTTTTATTTAAATATTTTAAATTATTTTTATGTTTTCCAATATCATTTATAAATATCCATTCATCATTGATTTTATTGATATATATGTTTTTAATAGACTCCCTACTCAATTCACCCCGATTAGAATGCCATATTTAAGGGAATGTCCCGAATTTTTACCCATTTTCCAAGTGTGATCATTAATTTGTTTTAAGAAAACTTTATTTTTTTATAAAATAAATAATTTTATCATGAAAATCATCCTTGGTTCAATTATGGTTTTATAAAATCTATTATGTCATTTACATTTTAACGAATCTTGAATGCTTTCCCTTAAATCGTACTAAAATATTTTATTTCTAATGTTTATTCAAAACACTTTTCACGGAATTTTTATATCACTTATCATGATATATCCCTATATTACTTTATTAATGTTCATTTTTTGTTTAATTACTTATTTATGAACACTTTTATGATACTCCCATTTATTATGATTTTTACATGATTATGTTATCGAATTATTTCCATGTGGACTCCTTATGTTTATGTTTGATTAATAGTGTATGATTATTTATGTGGAAATAATATTTATAAACATGTTAATATGGGTGTGCCATAATAACACTCCAATTAATTGGGTAATGTTTAGTCTCATGAGACTTTTTGTGCAATAGTCATGTTGGTAGGCCTGAATTCTTCTCTTCTATGTGCAACGATATTTGACTCAAGATCATCTATGTGAATTGATCCTTGAATCATGAAAATGTAATGTTTCATGTTGATACCACAATACTATAATTCGATGATTATATGATCCCATGTTCTATATGTTTGAATACGTATATTTAATCATGTTATATTCCTTTAAATATATTTATGTTTTCCATCTATCCCATGTGCTAAGCATTATTTTAATGTTTATTCCCTTATTAGGATTTATATATCATCCATTTAGTCATGTTATTATTTAGTTAACCTCTATAGATGTAAGAGTTCAAATGAAGTTCAAATATCATAATGGATGATGAATAAATAAATATTTTATTATGTCTTATGTTTTCAGTTTTATGTACCTAGTATTCTAAGACACTATAATTTAGGATAAATGGATTATAATTTTATGTTTAATTGTGCTTAAAATTATTTATTTATATGTTTAAAATTATAGTTTCTCTATTACCCTAGATTCCTATCAAATTATAGATAACCATGGTAGGATCAATCGAGGGTGGTCTAGACATGAATTTTATGAAGTGCTTGTAGGAAATCCACTTTTTCAAGTGGGATGAAAATATAATGATGAGTAACTCATTTTTTTTATGTAAGTGAATTACCTAAAGAATATTCAAAGTAACTTTCACAAGATGAGATGAACCCAAATCCTTACACATCAAAAGGCCCATAGAGTCCCCATGTGTGGTTCTGAAAGGTAGGACTGCCCTGTAGGGGACATCTACACTCGTGACATATGACCTGGATCTATCCAGGGATTATCTTAAAACAAGGGTACCCTATTTTACCAAAAAAAGATGTTAGGGATCCACATTTTCACAATTGAAAAATAAGAATAATCTGTGATGCCTTGATCGTACATCCCCTTCACCTATGTCCTCCAAAACCTCTTATGTAGATCTATAAAACCTAAGAGAAGAGAAAATTAATGAGAATAAGGGAGTTAAAAAACCCTTAATGGTATTAAACACATGAAAACTGTAATGCCCCGACCCTAGTTACCCAGAGTCGGTGCATTATTACATAACATTGGAATGATCACAAGAAAGATCAAATCTTGAAAGACCGATTGGTTTAGTAGCCTTGGAAACAGTAGATATATTCATAAGTCTTACATTACATCATAAAGTGAAAAACTACTACAACAACATATTGTCTCCATATTCCACACTCATATCCCCACATAATATCCCTGCAGGTCATTCATAATTTACTTCTTCACTTCCTTGGAAACATAAAACATAGTAATGGGGTGAGATCAAATGCCCAGTAAGGATAGCGATATAGCGGAAACTTTCAAAAATAAGCATAAATATTTAAGGCAATGTATAACTAAAACAAAAGCCTTTTAAACTTTAACTTCAACATAGTATGGCCAAAGTAAAATGAAATAATGCCATTTACTTATTCACATGGATATTCTACTAATCGAATAATCACATGCAATATCAATAACTACTTTCATAATGATGGAATGCATAATTCCAGACAATCATAACCACATAGCCAAGGCCTCGTGCAAATACTAAAAATACGATTTTTCCAAGGCCTTATGCCAAGACACTAGTTTGTCTCATGAGACCTACCGATGCATCGAGGAGCTATAGCGGGCTCCACCCGTCACATATTAAGTCCAATGCATTCCCATATGAAAAGGTTTATGCATAAAATAAACATTCATATTAAAACTAGAATACGAAATGTAAATACTTCATCCATAAACCATGAAAATAACATATCCATAGTCAAACATATCACAAAACCTTCAATACAATATGGAAGTTTTGTTTCATAATAAATCATCTCCAAACAAGCTTGAAATCCATCAAAGGATATGGACATAGATGAAATCAAAAATCTTTTTAGAGAAATACCTCTTTCTATTTTGAATTCATTTAAGAGTATTATATTTATGAAATAAAAAATTTTCTTTGAAAATATTCTTATAAGCTTGTAAAGGAAGCTTTGATGATTTTATAATGGCGGAAAATAGCCGCACCCGCCGTATAAGTTAAAAAAACATTCTTACCTGAATTTTTTCGAAAAGGGTAAAAAGCCCCTTGTTTGGAAAATGACGGAAATATTCCTTTATAAACCTCTTATAAAAAGTCTAACAAGGGTATAAATTACTTTAACCCATATTCATTTTAAATATAAAGAATTTTTTGAAATTCATTTCGAAGAAACATGGATGTGGATGATAAAGAAATCCCAGTAGATTATTACGTATAAACAACCTCGGATAATGAAGAGATTGTGAAATAACCCTTAACATGTACTTTTCCTTAGTTGGGGTAGGTTAACCTCTTTTATAACGGTGAAATAATTGTTATTAAATTATACAAGAATCATATACATTAATATGATATCATATATGTTCTTTTAACATTGATTTTTTAATAATATCTTAGTATTATCGTTGTTTCGGGTGTTAACTTACTCATTTTATTTTATATGTTTTGTTACATAAGCCATGTTTGTAATGGATAGGTTGTATATTATTCATATCCATAATGATATCAATTCCTTAAACATCATTTTTAAATCATAAAATAATAATTATACTTGAATGGATGCGATGGAGAATGAATCTCATCGCGTTCGTGGAGACGGTAGTCCGTACGTATGCACGAGCAACAATATCATTCTTTTGATATTAAAATAATATATAAATGGATGGTATATCATATATACAGAATCAATAACATGTTATATTTATTATTTATATGAGTTACACATCATTATTATACCCATCCAAATAATAATATATTGAATAACAATTACACCACGACGTGGAGACGGTAAGTCGTACGTACGCACGTATGGTGACATGTTATTCAAAAGGGTGGATAGAATAATGAATATGGTTGTACCATATTTATAATAACATCACAGTATATATATGATACGGGAGTTATTATTTTAGAATGGTAAAAACAAAGGAAGAAGAAGTGGAAGAAGAAAGGAACTTGGAAAAGGGTGGTGAAATCATTACCTCTTCTTCGGGTTCTTCCATTTGATTTGATCAAAAGGGCTTCATATGTTGGCTTTCTGATCAAACTAAGGCCTATAGGTTGTATTGAGGGATGTTGGGAGAGTATTTGGGAAGATTTTGGCCGAACCAAAAGGCTTTTAAGGTGTGAAGAAATGAGAAGGAGGAGTTCCCTATTATAAGAGGGGTGAGGGGCACCTTTGGAAAATCTAGAAATATTAATTTATAATAAATTCATATTAGGTTTCTAGTGGCTCAAAATTTTATTATTTGAATTTTAAGGTGGGCATGGGTCTAAAACAACTCAACCAATAGAATTTAGACAGGTTTGGGTACTTATATTAACCTTATCTTTAAGTATTAACTCTAAGTTAATTAGTTTCACTTTTACAATGTCTCTTTGTATTTTTATATTATATGGTTAATAAACATACTATATACATCCAAGATACCCCCAAGTGGTCCCTTAATGATACACATATCATGATATAAGTCCCTTGGCCGAACCGTAGATTTTTAGGAATTTAATATCAATTAATAATATAATATTTGTTTTAAAAACTCTTTTATGTCAATTTTGACACTATTCAATAGTTGATTTTTGTGAAACTCATAACAGAATTATTACTTCGAAAACATTTAATTAAATCTTTCCTAACATGTCATATAAACATATAAAATTATTTTAATTCATAAAAAGTCTCAAATTATATTTATTTGTGTATTTCTAATATCAATTATTATAATTTTTCACTATTATGGTAATTACTGCATCATTATTGTGTCATAAATAAATTAAATTATTTAAAGTATAAAAATTATAAATAAAATATAATTATTTAAGAAACTTTTTAGCTTTCTAATGCATGTTTATAGTCGAAAATCCAACATATATAACCCTATTTAAAAATTGTTTCTCTAAAAGATATATGCTTATGTCATTTTTGTACTTATTTTAACTTAATTAAAATTAAGTGTCCCTATCACCTACAAGTGGCTCCATGGGGTCCCAAAATCGACCCAAAGATGCCTATGGTCTAACATGTATCAACCAATAAGTCTAGGACACGTTTTAGGGTAATTATGTTATTATTATAATATAATGTTTTAACCCTTATCTACCGGATTTACCCTTAACCATGGTAAATAAAATATTTACCGCAGTAATTATTCAAAATGACTAAAAATAAAAGTTAGATATTTACACAATTTGAACATCCTGATTACAAATATGGAATCCATTTTTCCAAATTCATAACACAAAAGTGGCAGAAATTAATTTAAAATTAATGCCCGTTGTTAAAACAAAAAGCGTGTTTTTAAGAGATAATAACTATCAAAAGACTGACACTTGTTTATGTTCGGTTTAATTGTAAAATTATGTTCAATGACCAACATTATATTAATGGTAAAAATATATTCTAAATATACTTTAAAACCACAAAAATTCATAATTTATCAATATAAAGTATTTTGATTAAAAAAGTAGTTTTTAATTAAAATTAGTAATTTTCACTATTCATCAAAATCTAAGTGTTATCCGAAAAGTTCCAAAAATTCACCCTAGGCTAAATTCGATATTAAAAATCAAAAAATGAAGTCTATTTTAAAATATAAAATATATATAATTTCAAAAAGTAGGTATTACTATTAATAATGGCTAGTTTGATTGGTTGTGGTGTGTTAGAACTCGGTGTTGCGTATAACACACGCTATCACATTATTCAAAGAGAAGCGTACTGTAGAAGCTTGGGGTGTTACATTTTAAATTTTTGATGTCCCCATTTAGTCAAAAAGTTTAAAATATTTTATTTAAAAAGGGTTCACTATTAAAATTTGGTAAAAGTGCAATACTGAAAATGAATTTGTTCTTACATTATGTCTAAGAAACTGATAATGTGGATTCTAAAATTATAAGGATTATATAAAGTTTAAAATTCAGTTAATACTATTTATAACCTCTTTTGAATGGCTTTTTTGGTAAGTCATGGTGCGCTTGAACTTGATGTTGCGTGTAGTGCCAGTTATTGAATTATTTTGAAGAAATAACACACTATGAAATCTTGGGGTGTTACATTCTCCCCTCCTTCAATAAATTGCATCCTCGCAATTTGAAATTGTTCTTCGAAAATAAAAGGTTGAAAATAGAAAATATATTTGTGGGAAAACCCACATCGGAAATTGGGTTACTAGAATTTAGTCTTAATATGAGGAAAAGAGAAATGAAAGGGTCACCACCAAATTATGATCTCGATTAGGAGAACATTGGTGGCAATTAGAGACATATAATTGGAGGAAAAACGTAAATATTTATTGTTAGTGATTGAGGTCATCAATCACAAAAAAAGTATAAAATTGAGGTCCTTAAATTCATCAATCTATGATGATTTGAAATACCATCGGTTCAACAAAACATATGGTATTAGGATAACACATTTTTGACGTTTCAAAATATCTTAGTCGAAATCCCACATTGAAAAATGAATTAATGAGGCCTCTATTTAAAATAGTGGAAAGTATGAATATTACCTAAAATAACACATACTAGGGTTCCATGTAGGAAAATATAGATATGGAAGAGAAATCTAACCATCAATTATCTGATGGAGAGTGGTAGAGAACATGGCTATGAAAAGGCCAACAATCCCAAAGCCATAAATTAGTGATGATTTAAGTTACCATCTAGGACAAAATTTTTGTTCTAAGTTCCTTTTCTTAATGTTGAGGAATTTATTTATGAGATTTGATAAGATCATAAGGAGATATACTTACATTATAATTAGAGTTTCATCCACTAATAAATATCTACCACAAACTCATCTTTCACTCTAAAAGATAATAGAACGTAAAAAAAATTCTATTTATACTATTCGTACAGGGTTCCAAAATAAACGAATTTATAATTCATCTACCAGATCTTTTAATAAAAACTACATTATTTAATCCAGGACATCTCGTGGGCCAGTGGTACGTGATACACCCTTGTCGCCCTTCGGTTGCGGGTTTAAGTCTCGCGGCCTTACCGGTCGCGATGGGTTGCCGCCCGACCTCCGGGTTGTCCTTTTATGGAAATCAAAAATTAATCTCCAACTATAATTTATCCAAAATACTTCTGTCCAAACTCACAGTCCAACATTTATAAGGAAGGTAAACATAATGTAGATCCTTTTTACCCCGTAATAGCATATTAATACCTTCATCATGTATTCTTTTAAAACACGGAAACATCCTGAATTACCATAATCCTTATTGATTACATTCATGCTTGCTTTTTACATATAGAATTCTGGATATACTTCATCAATCCAAAAATGTTTTAAACCCAAAAATTGATGGAATATACAAATCATTAATCAGCTTCAAGGTATTCCATAATATCCAATATAATTTATCCAAATTAATCATGTATTATTCTAAAATCACTACCTCGGTATCAGAACCATATTATGGTTTATCTTTCTCTCAACCATATATTTTTCCAAAAATTTAACCTGCTATTCAGTCACTTTTCTTTGTTCCACACAATCTCAAGTCCTTAATGAAATATTACTGCAGTACAATCCTTATATACTCCATAATTATTATAACAAGTACATTGTTGATACAACACTCAAATGACATAATCAACATAAGAACTCTAATCATTCCTCTTCATCTATGTTAGTATCATAACTTGATTATTATCCAATATCATCATTTTCGGCATAGTCTGATGACTGGGACATAGGTTCGCATAGTGTCCAAACTCCTTGCAAATGAAGCATTGTACATTTGAAACCATTTTCTTACCCTTGTAGTCACGTAATTTGTTCCCTTTTCCTCCACACTTATAACAAACTCCCATTACTTTCAAGAAAGTTCAACGGTGTTTCTTTCCACAGTTATCACATATGGGAAAATTCTTCTTTTCCCTCTTCCCTTTATCCATCTTTCTCTCTTTCGTCCTTTTCTTCTCTTGCTTCCCTTCAAATCCATAGGACTCAGTAAACTCGTTACTTATCTTATCAACATGTGATATTATTTCTTTATATGATGATAATACATGCGAGAATATTTCTCTTATAAATTCTGGCTTAAGACCATGAAATATATGATCCTTCTTTCTCTTTGTATCATGTGCATTGCTAGAGTTCTCATTCCTTCTACAGGGCGCCATTTCAAAACAATGGCATACATTAGAATAGTTTATAAATAACAATACCTAATCCCAAACTTTTAAAACACATAACATAAATTAAATAGTTTATGGATATAATCCATAATCATAAAAATGTCTCCTTTGAGGAAGTATATACTCATAAACCCTTCATAATGATTTGTAAAGAAAATGAGAGTTATCCTAAGCATATCCCCTGGGATTGTCATAACCAAGAGTGCAGCATGGCCCGTTGTCATGCACCAGTTCCCGATCGAGTCTAGCTCAAAGCGGTGTTTTCGGGTTTTACCCCTAGGTACATCTGTGCCAGATCCGCCTTTACCTCCTCGTATAAAGACAGAGAAGTATTGCTCGAAAAACTCACAAAATCTCTACAATACCCAAAATTCTAGGAAGTTATTCTATCCTAATCCTCAAAATTCATCATAAATATATGTGCTCTAATCAGAGTTTATCTAAATCTAGCTTCCAGGGTTTGTACTAAACTTCCTCTGATACAAACTGCAATGCCCCGACCCCAGTTACCCAGAGTCGGTGCATTATTACATAACATTGGCATGATAACAATAAAGATCAAATCTCGAAAGACCGATTGGTTTAGTAGCCTTGGAAACACTAGATATATTCATAAGTCTTACATTACATCACAAAGTGAAAAACTACTACAACAATATATTGTCTCCATATTCCAGACTCATATCCCCACATAATATCCCTGCAGGTCATTCATAATTTACTTCTTCACTTCCTGGGAAAAATAAAACATAGAAAAGGGGTAAGCTCAAATGCCCAATAAGGATAGCAATATAGCGGAAACTTTCAAAAATAAGCATAAACATTTAAGGAAATGTATAACTAAAACAAAAGCCTTTTAAACATGAACTTCAACATAGTATGGAAAAAGTAAAATAAAATAATTCCATTTACTTATTCACATGGATATTCTACTAATCGAATAATCACATGCAATATCAATAACCACTTTCATAATGATGGAATTCATAATTCCAGACTATCATAACCACATAGCCAGGGCCTTGCTCCAAGAATACAAATAATATTTTTCCAAGGCCTTGTGCCAAGACACTAGTTTGTCTCATGAGACCTACCGATGCATCGAGGATCAATAGCGGGCTCCACCCGTCACATATTAAGTCCAATTCATTCCCATATGAAAAGGTTTAAACATAACATAAACATTCGTATTAAAACTAGAATACGAAATGTAAATACTTCATCCATAAACCATGAAAATAACATATCCATAGTCAAACATATCACAAAACCTTCAATACAATATGGAAGTTTTGTTTCATAATAAAGCTTCTCCAAATAAGCTTAAAATCCATCAAAGGATGTTGACATAGATGAAATCAAAACTTTTTTTAGAGAAATACGTCTTTCTATTTTGAAATCATTTAAGAGTCTTATATTTATGAAATAAAACATTTTCTTTGAAAATATTCTTATAATCTTGTAAGGGAAGCTTCGACAATTTTATAACGGCGGAAAATAGCTGCACCCGCCGTATAAGTTAAAAAAACATTCTTACCTTAATTTTGTCGAAAAGGTTAAAAAGCACCTTGTTTGGAAAACAATGGAAAGATTCGTTTATAAACATCTTATAAAAAGTCCAACAAGGGTATAAATGACTTTAACCCATATTCATTTTAAATAGAAAGAATGTTTTGAAATACATTTCGAAGAAACATGGATGTGGATGATAAAGAAATCCCAGTAGATTATTACGTATAAACAACCTCGGATAATGAAGAGATTGTGAAATAACCCTTACATTGTAATTTTCCTTGGTTGGGGTAGGTTAACCTCCTATATAATGGTGAAATAATTGTTATTAAATTATATAAGAATCATATACATTAATATGATATCATATATGATCTTTTAACATTGATCTGTTAATAATATATTAGTATTATCGTTGTTTCGGGTGTTAACTTACTCGTTCTCTTTTATATGTTTTTTTACATAATCCATGTTTGTAATGGATAGGTTGTATATTATTCATATCCATAATGATATCAAGTCCTTAAACATCATTTTTAAATCATAAAATGATAATTATACTTGAATGGATACGATGGAGAATGAATCTCATCGCGTTCGGGGAGACGGTAGTCCGTACGTACACACGAGCGACAATATCATTCTTTTTATATTAAAATAATATATAAATGGATGGTATATCATATATACAGAATCAATAACATGTTATATTTATTATTTATATGAGTTACACATCATTATTATACCCATCCAAATAATAATATATTGAATAACAATTACACCACGACGGGGAGACGGTAAGTCGTACGTACGCACGTATGGTGACATGTTATTCAAAAGGGTGGATAGAATACTAAATATGGTTGTAACATATTTATAATAACATCACAGTATATATATGATACTGTTATTATTTTATAATGGTAAAAACAAAGGAAGAAGAAGTGGAAGAAGAAAGGAACTTGGAAAAGGGTGGTGAAATCATTACCTCTTCTTCGGGTTATTCCGTTTGATTTGATCAAAATGGCTCCTTATGTTGGCTTTATGATCAAACTAAGGCCTATATGTTGTAGTGAGGGAAGTTGGGAGAGTATTTGGGCAGAGTTTTTGCCATCAAATATGCATTGAAGGTGTGAAGAAATGAGAAGGATGAGTGCCCTTTTATAAGAGGGGTGAGGTCACCTTTGGAAAAGCTAGAAATAGTAATTTATAATAAATTCATATTCGGTTTATAATGGCTCAAAAGTTGATTATTTAAATTTTAAGGTGGTTATGGGTCGAAAACAACTCAACCAATATAATTTAGATAGGTTTGGGTACTTATATTAACCTTATCATTATGTATTAACTCTAAGTTAATTAGTTTCACTTTTACAATGTCTCTTTTTATTTTTATATTATATGGTTAATAAACTTACTATATACATACAAGAGACCCCCAAGTGGTCCATTAATGATACACCTATCATGATATAAGTCTCTTTTCTGAACGTTATATTTTTAGGAATTTAATATCAATTAATAATATAGTATTTGTTTTAAACAATCTTTTATGTCAATTTTGACACTATTCAATAGTTGATTTTTGTGAAACTCATAACAGAATGATTACTTAGAAAAATTTTAAATAAATCATTACTAACATGTCATATTAACTTATAGAATTAGTTTAATTCATAAAAAGTCTAAAATTATATTTATTTTTATATTTATAATATCAATTATGTTAATTGTTCACTATTATTGTAATTACTGCATCATTATTGTGTCATAAATAAATTAACTTGTTTAAAGTATAAAAATTGTAAATAAAATATCATTATGTAGGAAATGTTTTTATCTTTCTAATTAATATTTATAGTCTAAAATCCAACATATATAACCCTATTTAAAAATTGTTTCTCTAAAAGATATATGCTTATGTCATTTTTGTACTTATTTTAACTTAATTAAAATTAAGTGTCCCTATCACCTACAAGTGGATCCAGGGGGTCCCCAAATAGACCCAAAGATGCATATGGTCGAACATGTATCAAAAAATAAGGCTAGGACACTTTTTACGGTAATTTTGTATTATTATAATATAATTTTTTAACCCTTATCTACCAGATTTACCCTTAACCATAGTAAATAAAATATATACCGCAGTAATTATTCAAAATGTCTAAAAATAAAATTTGGCTATTTACACAATTTGAACATCCTGATTCCAAATATGGAATCCATTTTTCCAAATTCAAAACACATAAGTGGCAGAAATTAATTTAAAATTAATTCCCGTTGTTAAAACAAAAAGCGTGTTTTTAAGAGATAATAACTATCAAAAGATTGACACTTGTTTATGTTCTGTTTAATTGTAAAATTATATACAATGAACAACATTATATTAAATGGTAAAAATATATTCTAAATATTCTTTAAAACCACTAAAATTCATAATTTAACAATATAAATTATTTTGATTAAAAAAGGTGTTTTTAATTAAAATTTAGTAATTTTCACTATTCATCAAAATATAAGTGTTATCCGAAAAGTTCCAAAATTTCACCCTAGGCTAAATTAGATATTCAAAATCAAAAAATGAAGTCTATTTTTAAATATAAAATATATATAATTTCAAAAAGTAGGTATTACTATTCATAACGGCTAGTTTGATTGGTTGTGGTGTGTTAGAACTCGGTGTTGCGTATAACACACGCTATCACATTATTCAAAGAGAAGTGTACCGTAGAAGCTTGGGGTGTTACATTTTAAATTTTTGATGTCCCCATTTAGTCAAAAAGTTTAAAATATTGTATTCAAAAAGGGTTCACTATTAAAAGTTCTTAAAAGTGCAATACTGAAAATGAATTTGTTCTTACATTATGTCTAAGAAACTGATAATGTGGATTCTAAAATTATAAGGATTATATAAAGTTTCAAATTTAGTTAATACTATTCATAACCTCTTTTTAATGGCTTTTTTGCTAAGTCATGGTGCGCTTGAACTCGGTGTTGCGTGTAGTGCCAGTTATTGAATTATTTTGAAGAAATAACACACTATGAAATATTGGGGTGTTACAAAAACTGCATGAACTACCCTTCCCCCCTAGTGGACAACCACCAGCACTGGGCCCCTTCCCAAACCAAGAAACATCACGATCCTCATCAAGGAACGCCTAATAAGACATATGGTTCTTAGGCTAAAGCATATCTAAAG
This sequence comes from Viscum album, assembly GCA_963277665.1. Classification (NCBI taxonomy): domain Eukaryota; kingdom Viridiplantae; phylum Streptophyta; class Magnoliopsida; order Santalales; family Viscaceae; genus Viscum; species Viscum album. The sequence continues at coordinate 370,597,022 of OY728130.1, read as the reverse complement.
TTTTTTGGCCAAGGAGTTCTATTTCCCAAACTATATCCATATCACAAAGGCATATGACCCCAATAAAGAGCACCTTCAGTTCCTTCTAGGCCCTACGCAAAGCACCCTTTCTCACCATAACTAGACTGGCATGATCTGGCTGTTGATCCCTCTTCCATGAATCTAATGATAAGAATCCTTTTCCTTTGGATACCTTTTTGAGTGGGACCAAATTGAAACCTCCATTGAATACTTCAGGCCTACCACACTTTGTAAGGTGTCACATTTTCATATCTCTCATTTGGATATGTATTACTATGATTAGAGGTTTCCAACATATTTCATACTATAGAAGAAGGGTCCTCAGTATGCATTTGAGTATGAATTTCTATGGTCATGAGGACCTCGACCCTGTGGGTGGTGTTTGTAATCTCCTTATCTAAAGTATTAGGGTTAATACCACACCCTTCACTTGTATTCTCTAATACCTAGAGGCTTTAGTTCTAGGTGGGGAAGGTAAGTATCATGCTTGATTTTTCTTTTCGAAGATGAATGATATCCTCCAACAGAAACCAAATTTAGGGAATCCCTCTAGAAGTAAGCACCCAACCATTCTTGTAATAACTCTCATACTTTATCCTTCCTTAGACTCTATACCCATGGGTTGTAGCTAAATAAATTACTGAATGTGATTATCTTGGCTATCAAAATAAAAGGATATATTGTCACTTCAAATCCATTTATCCATAAATATTATACTTGGCTACAATAATGGGAGGGAAGATTCATCTCCCCATCCTCTTCCACCAACATAAGGGGGTGGTGTGGTTTTCTATATCTTCTAATTCCACTTACCTCTCACATCCAGTCATGACTCATTAGGACTCGTGTGGTATTATAGAATATCCATGATCACAATATGCACATATTCAAATTCATGTGTATAGAGACCCAAGCATAATGTACATAGACATTACCTTTCTTTTACAGAATACTCAATACATGATATAAAAATATTCCCAAATATCATATTTGTTTAGTGTCTTTGGAAACTCAAAACTTAATCTTCTAATCATGGTGAAAGATCACCTATATCTCCTATAATGATCTACCCCCTTTTTAATTTCCCACCTAAAGCATCATTTATATCCTAGGGAAAATAAAACCTAAAAAGGGTGTGCTCATATTCTTAGAAATGGAAATCATGGATATTATAATACATACCTTAAACATTTGAAGGTAAGACCATGAACATAATGTTTAAACATCAATGTCTTTCGTCATAAAATAATTCTGGGCAGTACATAAGACAAGTAATGTAATGGAACGTTAAACATGATAGAATAACATTGGAAAAAACATTTAATTGCAGAAAACTAATAATCACATAATATTATTTCCATAGTATCCAAGGAATTTCTTCCAAGACGAGCATAGTGGACAAATATCATTACTGAATTGAGTTTACTTATCGTTCAAGCCTTTTATTATTGAACCATATTTACATTCCATTTCAATCATGTCTATCTCATGAGATATAAATCATTACCCAATGTAATAGAGGGAGATATAGGTCCCACCCTTCTCATAATGAAATCATTCTTACAAGATCCACAAAACATAAATTATTAATCATAGCATAACCCATGAAATAAAATGGGGTTTCTTAAACCTAATTCCATTATAAAATAATCCATATAAAATACCATTCCATTATTAACACAATAAAATCATAGAAATAATTTGAATTGAGATATAACCCTACTTAGAGAGAATATTATTAGATGAAAAATAATTTTGATAAACCACTTAAACTTAGTTCTTGAGGAAAATATCCTTTATTCTTTCAAAATGTTTTCTTTTCTCAAAATCCCAAAAAAAAATTTAAAAGAAAAGATTTTATTTGAAAAAAAATTGAGAGACTGTAGAGGGATATTTCTGGAAATAAGGTGTTATGAAACTGTAAAAATCCATTCATGCCATATAAGATAAAAAGAAATTCTTATCTTACATTTTTCTAAAAAGTCAAAAAGTACCTCATATAGTAAAAAAAGAATGATTCTTTCCATATGTATTAAAAGTCAAAAATGGGTAAAAATGAATCTAAACATACAATGAATAATATTAAACATTTTATGAAATATTATTAGGATTCATGGACATGGATGATAAATATATCCCCAGTAAATACTTACGTATAAACAATCTAGGATAAAAATTAGATTGAAAAATTATCCCCTACCTTAGATCTTATTTCTTCCAAATGTGACTGAAACTCATATATAGTGGGTTTAAATATATTATTATCTTGTGACAGAACCATAATAATATTTATGATATCATATATGATTCACTTATGGCATTATATTACCTGTTAATTTTTCAAATCTATGTTAAAGCAATGTTTTTTATAATAATCAATTTTTTATTGTACATGGTTTGAATTGTTATTCATGATATTATTACATATATCATGATTTAAATAAATAAATAATTTTTAACATGATTTATATATAATATATATTCAATATAATTGATATATAATTGAAATGGAATACACCGTTCATGGAGATGGTAGGTCGTACGTACGCATGAATACTTTTTTTTTTCTTTATTGAGTTGAATAGAAGTAAGTAAATGACATTAACATATATAATTAAATCTAGTAGAATTGTTATTTCATATATTTCATGATTATTTATTATATATACTTTAAAATAATTTTTTAATGGTTAATGTTATGAATGAATCTAATCGCGTTGTGGAGACGGTAAGTCGTACGTATGCAAGAGTGACGATATCGTTCCAACAATTGTTGAATGGTATTGAAGTGTATAATGTATAATATCATATAATTAGTATAATGTTATAATAATCATTTATAGTTATTATTTCCACTATTCTACCCATCCATGTAAGGTGGTGGTGAAAAACATATTACACCACGACGTGAAAAGGGTAAGTCATACGTACGCATGCGCGATGATTTCATTTTTCATAGGATGGATAGAAGGTGAAATAGTTTTGTTTCATATATATAATAACATATCATAATATTATTGATACTTCTGTTATAAAATTATAAATAAAAAACTAAATAATACAAAGTAAAACAATAAATAAATTTGAAAGAATTAGTAGAAGAGTTTACCTCTTCCATGACGTGCCTCCACTAAAAGTCTTCTTTAGGCACTAGAGTTGGTCTTTTAAAAGACTAAAACCTATATAATGTAACTATGAATGTTTATAAGATAAATTTTTAGGGTTTTTCTGATCATGAAGGCTCAAAATGGAGTTAATATGAGAGGGAGGAGGTGCCCTTTTTATAAGAAAGGCGAGGGGAATTTTAGGAAACTCGCAAAATATTAATTTATTATTAATTAAATTTTGAGTTAAAATCATCTAAAACATATTTAATTCATAGATAAGATTACATTGGTTTAAATACCCATCATCCTATAATTTTTTGATATGTTTGAATATTTTATTACCCTTATCTTTTGTGTTTATCCCTTATTTTACCTATTTCAATCTAACTGTGATATCATGTTATTTATACATCGTGGGTTAATATAATTACCATATCATGTCAAAAGACCCAAAAAAAGTTATTTATGACATATTTGGACTTTTATTAACCATTTTTTAGAATATTATATTTTTAGTAATTTAAAATTATATAAGAAAGTATTTTATGTTTTAAGTTAGGAATTATATCAATTTTGGACACTATTCATACTTGATTTTCATAAAAAATCATAACATACTAATTAATTAAAACAAAATATATTAACTCATCCCTAATATTCCAATTTCATGGAATCAAAATGTTCAAATTAAATTTATTTTAATATTTATATATTCATTTATTTAAATCCATCATTAATGAGGTAATCACTACATCATAATTGTGTCATAAATAAATATATTTATATAATGTTTAAAAATTATAAATAAAATACCATGATGTAGGAAATATTTTTATATTATAATGAATATTTATATACATAGATATTAGTAATATAAAACTACATTAAAATCTATTTTGTAAAAGATATATGTTTAGGTAGTAATTATATTTTCCTGAAATTAATTCTTATAAAATTTTATTTTTTCATCCAAGTAAATCCATGGGGTTCAAGAATCGACATAAAGATTCCCATGCTCAGAAATATCTCATAAAATTAGAATAGGAAATGAGTTTGAGTAGTTTAATATTATTATAATTCTATTTTTTATTCTCATTAACCAGATTTTCCCATCAACCATAGTAAATAAAATAATTACTGAAGTTACTATTCAAAATATCCAAAAATAAAAGGTACCTAATTACAAAATTTGAACCTTATGATTTAAAATATGGAATCCATATTTTAAAATTCAAAATATAGTAGTTACTATAATTTATTTTTAATTAATTCCCATTTTCCAAACCAAAAAATTGAGTTTTTAAGAAGTAATAACTATCAAAAAATGGACATGTGTTTATGTCCAATTTACAAAAAAAATTACGTACAATGACCAAAATTGGATTAAATGATAAAAATATAATTAAATTATACTTTAAAACTAATTAAAAATATAATATAACAATATAAAGAAATTATAAAAAAAACGTTAGTTTTGAATTAAAATGCAGTATTTTCATTATTTATAAATATTTAAATTTTATTAGAAAAATACAATAAATTATAAAAAATTAAATTTTTATCTTCTAATTCAAAATAATAAGTTTATATATTCATATTTAACTTATAAAATTGTCAAAAACTAGATTTAAAATTGGTGCGCCATCAAAACGCAGTAAAACTACATTTTAAAAAAAATGCTATTTTATCTGAAAATTTGATTTTTTTTCTCATGACATGTTCTAGAAAATATGTAATATTATTGCTAATGTTATATAAATTAAAAAATTTTCGTAACATATTTTTTATATCTCCTTAAATAATATTTTAATAATATATTGTGGTTTAGTGAAGCTCAGTATCATGTAAACGCAAGCTATCAAGGAAGGTCACTCTTCCGTGTAACACAGGCCAAGACAGTGTTGTGTGTAGTTTACAATTCAATAGTTATGCATATAAAATAAAAAAAAATTAGTATATTTATATATTTGACAAAATATATAGTCAATGCTTCGTGAAATGAATTATATCCAAAGAAGTTGAAATTGTGCATAACACAACCCATGAATAGTGCTATTTTTACAGCATGCTAATATAGTGTTGCGTATAGTGAAATAAAATAATTTGGTAGTGTACACCACAAGTCATAAATGAAATTAAAAAAAATATATCTCATAAAATCATTGGGTGTTACAATGTTTTGGTGGATAATATTCGTTAAGATCTTCCTTTTTCCTTCATTGAGAGGGTCTCTATAGGCATGGCTCCTCAAGTCCATGTATTCAACTTTAGGGAGAATCAAATTTTTGTCACCTTATAAATTCATCTTCCTCTTTTTTCTCAAACAGATAATTACTCTAATGGAATTATAGGTTATTGGGGATCATGACAGCTATATGATCATGAACACGGTTGGCATCATTACAAGCGTAAGACCCAACCGAACCTCATGGGAATTTTACTTGGCATATGATCCAATATAATTCTTGTTCATCCTACTCAATAATAATCCCTATAACCCAACATTTGGGCCTCATACACAGTATAATCCCCAACCATATCATCGTACTCATCCATGGGGATCTTCATTAACTATAAGTCGTAATCAACCCTCAAAATCCACATGATTCAATACATCCCTAGTGGACCCTTTCATAGGGAAGAATTTTCAAGAATAATCTATAACCTAATCCTATTGAATGACCACACTCCCTGGAAAGACAAAAATTCATAGGTCCTCTATTGTTGAGGCTCCTCACAACTGAACTATGCGGCCTTTGATTCTTTTCCAAATGGGAGAAGCATGAATCATCCTTGAGGTCAAAACCCAACACCCCAAACTAACCCTATTCTATCTAGGATGAATTCCATGTATGTTCTTATCTAATATGGGATCCCATATCCATTCCAGGTTCCATGGGTATATTTGGTATAAATCCCACACCGATATTTTTCTCAGAACATTTCACCAAGATGTTCTCATCACATGACATAAGAATACATGATTCAGTCCTCATCATATGACCTTAAAAGGTATGATGTTTCCCATTATGTGTTGATGAACTATGTGGTTTTGTATTCATTTCAAAAGGATACATAGAAATCTTATTCCATGGGTTCGATAGCGACATCAAAATAACTCATTATCCCTTGGTGAAAATAATCTCAATATTACCCCCACTACGTGGATGAAAACTAGAATCATCATAAAAATGACTAAATAATCACAAATATTCATATAAGAGGATACTATAAATGGAGAACCATGGATACATTTAAATATATCCTATAATTAAGAACCACATATACATAAAAATTATTCTATAATAGAAACATTCTAGTAAAATATTATTAATTCAAGGGTGATCTACATCATACATAGGAGTAAATAAACAATTCCTGAACATAATAAAACACAATAAGGGAATCCTGGAGTAGGAAATAATTCTACCAAGAGGGTGTGACAATCTAATCCTCTCATCCTCTTAACCATTGTTAGTTCTCAATAATAATTAGGCCAAACTACCCATTGAGTTTCTTTATTTGGAAAGATAGTCCCTCTTGGATATATAAGTGTTGGGTGTTTCGAGTTCCATAAATAAACTCTATTTGAATCCTCTCAAAAGAAACAAAGATATGTGTTTGATGTAAATCTTGTTCCTCCAATTATAAAAAATTCCAATCCAACCCAACGTGGCATTCAAAGATGAAAAATGGAAAACTCGATGTGAATCCATAACCAAATTGATAGTGTCAACCACCTATTAGGCCCCTTTGTCACAGAAAATGAAAGAGGGAAAAATTAAAAATTAAATCATTACTGTGTTTGTTTAAATTAGGTGTTTCTTTGATGAGGTTATCTTGTATGTGATTTTCATCTATATATTAGTTTATTTCTCTCAAAACTCCCTTCAATCCAATGTAATCCTTATAGATTTTTCAAAAATATGCCCAAGATACTATTGAAGATGGGTTTTTTCCCAAGAAGATGATGTCTTCACCAACTCAGCACCTTCAACACTAGGAATCAAGTACATTGGTTGGGGATTACCACAACAACATTAAAATACATACCATAGAGGTTTCCTAGTAGGCCCTCCCTCTCGTAAAGCATTAATGATTGTCTAACCAGTGGTGTCTGATAAACCATATGTTGATGGTAATGACTACCATCTTCAACCATTTCTAGAGCTTCTCACCAGAATTAGGCAATTAGTCCCTCCCTTATCGTAAGTAGGTGTATCAGGATTCCATGGATAGAATCATATATATAATAAATGGTTCTTTCCAAAGGACTCATTATAGCAGTTGTCTATTCCAGTTTCAAGCGGAATTGAACGATATAAATGATGATAGTGCCATCCATGTTAGTATGTACTAGGTCATCATGACCTAGGAACAAAAGATGACTCACTAGTGTATGTAACTGGTCAACAAGGATTAAGACCATTCCCCTAAATCCTTTGGAGTGACCACAAATAGAATTTGGTGTAAAATTTCTAGTGGGAACATACACCCTCCCACCCAAATTCATTTACCTAGATGACTCTACTATAATCACCCATGTAAGCCCACTATTAAAATATTATAGCAAACCACAATCAAGAAATATACACCTTCTATCTATTATCAATCCCTCCAGAAAACACATCTGTTAGCACCCCTAGAAGCACTCCAACCACATTTTGTGGTAAAACAAAATTAGGTGCATAGACATGCATTTAGGTATCAAGACTTCAAGTAGATTCATTTGTAAGAACCTAGAGAAGTCAGTAGGAAGGAATGGGTGATAAATTGGGGGAAGACCAAACTCTCTTCCCCAACACATTAATATAGTCATTATCCACTGATAGGAAATGGATTATATGAATAGGTACATGAACATACTATATATACAGAATGAGAATATGTCCATGTTCTAGTGACTAATGTCACCAAGGATATCATAATAATGGTGAAAGGAAATATGAAAATCCCAGACCATACCCTACAGACCTGGAAGGACATCATAATAGAGACAACCATAATGACATGGGTATAGAAACACATCTCCATTTCTATAAATGGGGTGGCTCATTAGTGTGTCACCACATTGTACATTCAAACCTCTGCTCCCATCCAAGAGGGTCATGGGTGAAACACCCCCATGATATACAAACAACTGGAGTAGGGATATACACTCATCCCAATTAGAGGTAATCGGCCTATCCCAATGGACACTCCAAGTTGGGAACTAATCCTAACCCATGAAAACCAAAAATCCCTAGAATTTTTCCCCAATCATATTCAATAAGGTTTTAAAAAAGAAACCTCACCAGAGACAATGTGGAAATGAAGAGTGGATGTACAATCTTACTCTACTTAATGCTAGGGTTCTTGAAACCCTCATATGATCATTTGTGGTAGCTCCATGATCATACACTCATGCTACAAAATTATAGGGTATGTAGCAGTAATTTTGAAGGTCCTCATTAGACACGTCACTATAAAGTATTGCTTTTTGACCATAATATGATCGGTCCTAAGAGCCAATCTCCCAATGAGAGTCACAACATCCATTCATGAAGCTATATGATCAAAGAGAATGAGGGACTTTCACATTATGTAATATACTATTGTATTCCTCCCCATGAAGGAATTTGTTTTGAATTTTATATTTGCAACAGTTTCTCACTTCATTAAAAGGGTCCTCCCCTTGGTGATATAATGATGAGAATGATCTCATACTTTGAGGAACATGAGAAAATTGGTCCAGTCATGTCTGATGCCTTATCATTGACAAGTGAAAATACATTCTCAATGGGATGAAAGACCATATAGATGTCACTTATCCTTAAACATAATATAGGAATTCCCTTCGAATCTTGTCTTTTATGATAAATAATCAAGAAAACATTTGGCTCAAAAAGAAAGTGAAAACGAATACATGATAATCATGAGTAAATAGTTTTCTCAAAATGACATACCATTCATGTTTTGGAATTCTTCACCCCACAATACAACATTCTAGAGGTTTTTTCAGGTGATTTTGTGCATGCAATCCATCTCAATATGTGGAAAAATCTTCCTCACATGTGGGAAACATGATTACCAAATGATGATTATTAGAGTTACGTTAATGTAATGGATGGGTTGTACCACCAAATTGATGTGGAAGTTATTTTGGATGTACACCATCCAATTTTTTAGAAACAACAAGGTTCCATTGAATGATCATGCCTAAAAATGATATAATGATTGGGATATTTGGTCATTAATTCCCCATTTGGTGATCATATAAGAGGATGGGGTTAATATGGAGCATTTCATTTCATTGTTCTCCCTTACGATCAAAGACCTCTATAGTTGGTATCATTAAATATCATAGCATCAAGCTATCCTCATCAAATATAATTTTTTCATGACTGATGATATTATCAATAGAGACAATCCCCTACTAACACTCACGGATGTTGGGACAGAAGTGATCTGGATGTTGTGATAATTTTGAATAAAAAATCTGACAAATATTAAGCAAGACTTTGGTATAGAATAATTAAATGATCATATTTTTGCAACTTTTGGAAATAGAATAATGATCTTATATAGAGGTTGATTCAAATGAATACCAAATGATTCACTTAACCTTTGTTTTAAAATTGATGCGAAAAATAATAAGGGAAGACGAAGTATTAATTCCCATGAAAATTCATGAGCAACCCTAGCTAACATGGTTACGGGATTTTTCAAAACAACGTTCAAGGTTAGTAGACTAGGACTTAAGGTATGTGAAAGTGGAATGGGAATAGTCACAAACTTCTAGGATGGGGTCTTTCATACCTCATCAATACTATCCTCATTGGATATTAGTATTCCCTTATTATGTGAAATTCTACATAGTGGATCCTTTCATTGCTTCCAATCCAGTGACCCAGTATCACCATTGGGAACATGTAAGAATGAATTATATAGAGATACCAAAGAGATTACTATCCTCTAAAGAGACCCTAAAGAATCAGTGAAGTGGAGGAAAATGACACATTGAGGTAATAAGAAAATGAAGTCTCACAAATACACTAATTGAAAACCTACAATACATCATGCATTAGTCAATGTCACCAACGCTACTCCTTTAGACCCAACGGAACTCAATTCCAATTCATGGGAAGAATTAGGATTAGGATATTTTAGTACAAAATATGTTATAATATGAAACTATTGAAGTATGGGTATGTACCCATAGAATGAGGGTTTAAATAACTCCATGAATTCCCTAAATCACTATACCATTATCTCCTTGAAAGGAATCCATCATGGAAAAGTTTAAGGGTACGATTGTGTATCACATACCTCCGGGATAGGCTGAGCCCCTTTTACATGAGAAATGATTTTCAATGTAGGAGGAATGGTTGACTGATTTGAGAAGACTCAATCTGAAAATAAAATAATGAATCCTTCCTACTATAAATTTTCTATAAGATGATCCTTATCTTGTATGCCCAGTTGGAGTACCTATTAAAATAGTGGTTTTCATAGTAACAGAAACTGATCTCGAACATCAACTCAATTCAGGATACCAATAACTAATATAGTTGGATCATGCATTGGTATATTGGGAGTTTCTTCCCTTGGGTGCACAACTATAATGGTTAAAGGTTCATCATACCAACTGGCCCTAATAGGCTACCCATACTAGATATCGATGGTACCACCACATATTTTTATATCAACTGAAACCCCAAATAAATCCTCATATCATCCAAAAAATTCTCAAGGTATCATAAACAACATTTATTAGTTAACCACTCAATTATAATTCACTAAGAAATGGCGTGAACTAGTGAAACTGGAGAAGAAGCCTTACCCCGAATGGGTTGATTCAAATCTTCCACTAACGAATGTCTGGAATCCAACATTCCCAATATTCAATGTATTGAGAGACCTATAGTTTAATATGAAACATTTCATCTAACACTTTGAACCCATAATGGGTATACTTGAATAGGAAGATATAGTAAAACTCAGGTGTTTTTTTAAATCACTATTGAGACCAGCCATTTATGGAATACTAGCTTTCTAGCTCAATCCACTACTGGGTTGGAAGATCTATATATAAATTTTATTTTCAAACTAAGATCTATATTATAAAATACAATATTACTTGACCTATAAAATGGTAAAAAATGGGATAATTTGTGGTACTAAATTTTATTAATCAGTTAAAAAGATTGTCATATTTCATAAACCTACAACATCCAATAGAAGGATTGTTTCCCACCTGCATTGGGAATCTTCATGTTGAGTTACTCACACCACTGGTCCATTTGAAATACCCTTTATTATTTTAGGAACTTTTTATGATTTCTCAATGTGTGGAATATTATATTACATAGACCAAGAAAAATTACTATGTAAATCCATTATCTATGGGAAATGGAATGAGGAATGCAAGAGCTTCTATTGTTACACATAAGTAGGACCCTATACTCGCTCTCGCTCCAAATCATACATCTCAACCCACTTAGTGTTAACAATAATTCTCAAATCATTAGTATAATTAAATAGATAAGGGGGAACCCCAGTTTTTGGAGATGAAATACAATGTATATTCTTTTTAAACTGAACAAGCCCCTAGATACTTCATATCGGTATTGGAAAACATCTTGAAGAAGTTAGTGAAGCCGAAGAAACCTATCAAGGATGGTTACATATATGTCACGAACTATTTATACTTATATAATGTATTAGGGAACAATAACTAAGAATGGTTTTCTAAATTAAATCTTGAAACATATGGTGGACTCTGGGACAATGAATGTGGGAAGACCAGCTACTCAAGTATTGTCTATTTCTACAATTGATCTAAATGTGGATAGTGAATGGTAGTAATTGAACGGAAATCATAAGTATGTGTTTAGTGAATGGATGGTAAAAAATTCAATTAACTAGACTCATGAAATTCTATAGACACATTTGAAATGACTAATTGTGCTCAAAAACACTTCTTCTGCAGCACAACCCTATCCATCTACATCTCATTCCTCTAAAATCTTGTCTTCCAAAAAAATTCATGGATAGAAGAGTAAAAATAAATCATAAAAATCTGATATAGTTTAAATGATGATGATGCCTTTATATTTTGTATACATCAATCCTACAGTCCTAGAAGCTCATGAACCACTTCAAAAAATGGTTCCATAAGACTCATCCTTCCAAGAGGAATATCCATCAGAAGAGGAATTGATCTTCCACTCCACTAATGTTATTAAATTAATGGAAATATTCTCAGTTGATGAGCATAATTATGAACCTAAATTACTTACACACTAATGGGGAACTATGGTAAGAGACCATCAGAATCGATGATAAAGGGGATGACATGGTCACCAAGGGTCACTACTCTAACTACATCCCTACTCAACCCATATTTGTAGCCAAAACTCGTTGAAGTGATATCTAATGAGATCTACTAGAGAATGGAAGTTCAACCACTAATGAAAGTGTCTTCCCTTACCTAATCATACTAGTAGATCATCTAAATGAGTCTTAATCACCCAATAAACCTTAGCTAGCAGGCAGACCTAGTCAGCTTAATCCACCAAGAGTAGAAGCACCATCATCTCTTATCCTAAGTATGGATCTATCCACATAAAATAATTTATCTCTTAAAGAACCAATAATAGAGCATCCACATTCTAGGAAGTGATAACCATTAGACTATAATTTTGATTTTTTTAAGTGATTATGGCTAGTTTTTCCATGTTGTCAACCCTAATTACTTTCAGTCTATCAAAAGACCTCCATGAAGTACTCATAGAGGATTTATCAATCCCTTAGAAATTGTGGTGTCTACTATCAAATTGTATCATGCTGAGAATGATCCTATATAACTCCACATAGTCATCACTTTTATAGACCTGGATGATAATTCCATTATACCGAGACACATCAGACCCCTGTATATATCTACTAGGATAAATTTAATTAATATCTGATGAGATTTCATTGACAATGGATCAGGAGTGAACCTCATACTAATATGAACACTTTATGAACTATGTTTCAATGAATATCACTTATCACCTTCCACTATAATGTTAAAAGGATAGGAAGATAATTTTGAAAAAACACTTAGTGAAATCAAAATCATAATGAGTTCAGGGATCTTATATCTAAATTTGATTTCATGGTTGTTCGGAAGGATAAAATATTCAATGATATTCAAGGAATACCTTTGCTACATCATCATGAATTTATCCCCTTTTCGTACGACCAATGTCTCAAATATTGTATAAACAGAAGAATGGGGACATTTCATGGTGAAAGTCCCCATTTAAATATAGTGAATCATAGTAAAGTGATAAAAATATTATACCAGGGGAAGGGAAATGGCCCATGACTAATCAATTCACATGAATCAATACCACTAAAGGTCCTTAGATAATTCTAGTTAACCAATTCATCAAAATTAGTGTTGATTATATGATACTCATCAACCAAATAAATGAGATGGATCAAAATATGGATAAACATATAATGAATTTTGTAATTCCATTCATGACAACTGAACCTGATAGTGATGGATAAAATATTAACTCTCTTAGAATTAATGAATATCATGATGAAATTTATTCATTCCATCCCACAAACATTGAAAAATTCCTATTTTATTATCTAGTATGGAAGATGTTTTAATGCCAATAGGATGAAGTGAAGATGATAAATATCAGTCCCACATTTCCCCCTTAGAGAACCATAGAAGAATCACAATAATAATCAAGTGAGAATTAGTTTCTTTGTCTTTTAAATGTTGAAATTTAAAGTCCTAAAATAACATCAAGAAACATGATTCATCATCCACATCCTAGGAAGAGGTGGAAAAAGTAAGTCATGATGAAGTGTAAGTGTAAGGAACCCTTAGAGATTCCCTTCTGTCAGTTTTGGATGGTGTCACCACCACTATTGAAAAACTCAGAAAAAATAAATTTCGGAAAGGATTATGGTCCAATAATAGGTTTTATTAGAGTGGCCATTACTACTAAAGAAATGTAGGTATATACTTCCCTCTTGAAGCATCATTTGATTCCACCAATAATTAAACAGAGATTCTCGGACTCAATCCCAATCTGGCCACTCATAACCTTGGCTTTATATAAGACCATTAGGGATACAAAAATGTAGTCATATTTACACACCATAATAATGTTTAAATATTTTAGGATGAAGTAGAAAATCCCATCAATTCCAAAATTATGTAGAAGGTATAATATCCAATATTTCAAGCCAACATTGTCCCTATAATGTAGAAAAGAAAAATTAGTGTTTTAATCGACTTCTTATATCTAAATTGGAACTATCCATAATATAGCATCCCAATTCTGATCATAGAACTACTAATTGATGCAATGAATAGTTATCAAGTCATCTCTTTCATCGATGGCTCTTTAGGGTACAACCAAATTTAGATAGTCCCATATTCTGAAGAATCCACTTCCTCCAAGGCCCCAAGGGAGTGTTTTTATATCATGTATTTCCCATTATCTTGAAGAATTATAGCATACATACCAACATGACATGCATCACATTGGAAAACAATTTTTGTGGAAGTATTTTGAATTATACATTTACGGTCTAGTGTTTTTTTCCAAAAATAATTATAACCACCAAGATAACCTAGAGACCATATTCAACAAAATAAAACTTCATTTCTAGGGGATTGTATTTTTAACATGTTCTTTTGGGGGTAATGTAAGTAAAATTTCTCATCTTTTTCATATTTCATCATGACATTGAAGATGATCATTATAAAACAACTGATATAATTATCATGTCACCACCTCAAAAAATACATGTGTCGCTTCATAGTACACCTTTTAGGAATGCTTTTTAACTTCACCAAATTGAAGATGGAGGGGGACACATTTATTTGGACCAGTGATAGTCAGAAAGAATATCACCACATCAAGAAATATCTTTTGAGACCACTAAAATTAGTGAAACATTTTTAGGTATGGTTTCTCATTCTACATGTGATGGAACTATATTTGTCACTGGGAACCTTCATTTCACAATATAATGATGATAGGAATAAACACATCATTTATTATCTCATATGGAACATGCTCAGTACTAAGAGTCATTATTCAGATATTGGGATGGGTTTCCTATAATTATTCTCCATCGTTCAGAAACTGATTCACTGCCGACAATACCACGAGGTCCAATTGGTCTCTTACAATAATACACTCAAATATATCATCATCAATCCTATGTTGACAAGACATCTAGCATGGTGGGTGTTTATTTTACTTGTTTTTGATATAAAATTCATGCCTTAGAAAGTTAGGAATGTTCATTCCTTGGAATATTTCCTTGTATAACACCTATATACCGAAACAACATAACTAAATACTCAATTTTGAAATGGTAATATTTCTTATATAAATGGTGGACCCCAAATATGGGAACTATATTTTGATGGATCATTCAAAATCCCAATGGGGAGAATATTAGAAGTCCCAAAACTCAACAAATTTTGGTTAAGATCATGCTCATTTCCCTAGTGTATACTGTTTTACCATACTCATTTATTTTATCAGAGGGTTGTATTGACAATGAGGTAGAATATCATGTCCAAATTTCTGGCTAAGAACTAGCACTCCAAATACTAGTAGACCACATAGAGGTAAAATGTAACTCAGTGTTTTTAATTAAACATATCGATGAGGATTATTCTATCATAAAACCAGAGATAAGTCCCCTAATTTAATTTTTATGAGGGTTTGTGGTTGAGTTTCTATCCGAGAAACAATTCAGCTGTGTATTGAGATCATATAATTCCAAGTAAGATTCATTGGAAACTTATTATATAGAACCTTAGTATCCAAAATTGTATGAATCATTCATCAACATTTCACATCACTGAATAGTATCACATTTTGTAAAAGTCAAATTAGAAGTGATTAATGAAATCAGTTCTATCACTAATCCATATAGTACTACCATTGTTTGGATGATTCCAATAAATTTATAATGGGTATTCCAACTTGATAGAGTTGTTAAAGATAGAATTTAATGGTGATCATCTATCATTAATCATTATGGTGGATCAAACACCTATAAGGTCCTATATAAATAATGATTTTATGGAGTCTGTGAAAGATATATTGATAGAGAAGATATTGCTACCATCATGAAAGAAGTATAGTCAGAATCATGAAGATCCCACAATTCTAGGATCATGATTTCCTACCCAATTTGATAGATTGGTTACTAATATGCAAATATAACCTAGGATTTCAAAAAAATCACAACAATATGTCATTTAGGAAAATTTCATTTTAAATTCATTATCAAACTCTACGTGTTGAAAAATGAAACCAAATACTCCTGGACATTTTCTATTTGGGGGATGGATGTTGTGGGACTATTCCCTCTAGCCACATCCGTGTAGTCAAATTACATCTTAAAATCTACTGATTTCTTATCCAAATGGGCTATAGCAGTACCCCTCAAAGAATATGGGCCTAAAAGATTTGTTGGATTTACAAAATCCAAAAAATTAACATAACTTGTTTCCCCTATACATTACTAATAAAAAAATTATCTAATTTATGTTTGGATGAGGTGGAAAATTTCTATCTGTAGTACAATATCAATTCCAACCATCCACCCAGCTATCATGCAGCGACTAATAGACAGATAGAGGCCTTCAATAAGAAATAATAAAAAATACTCCAAATATGGTGGATGTAGATAAAAATTATCGATAAAAAATATCTATCACTCCTTATGGTCTTATTAGGAAACAATCCATTATACTAAATAGGCAACCTCATACTCCCTCATATACGGATCAGAAGCAGTTCTTCCTATCGAGGATTATATTCTGTTACTCTACATTTCCATCTATTTACATCTATCCATAGTTGAGGAATTATAAAAATGAAAGAATATATTAGAGAGGCTATATGAGAAAATATTTCTAATATTGCATCACTTTGATGTCTATCAAAATCATATATCATGAGAATTTTATAAGATGGCCCAGCTATGTTCAATCATCAATGTAGAATTTGTATTGGGTATTATGAATCTAATTATATGATAAAATAATCCTAACAAACATGAACCAATGTGGAAGGGACTGTACTCTATACATGAGGATTACTATAATGGATATTAATCTATAATCTCAATGGGTGGAGAGATCATTATGACCCCAACAAATGCAAGATTTCTAAAGAAATATTTTTTTAATCATATGAATATTGTCATGACATCAAGTTGTTAAACTGCATAGTTATTTATTATAGGACCATTAAATGAATGAAATAACATCCATGTCTCACAATGTAAAACTATTTTCATCATCATCCTTTTCTATAGATGATAAACTGCACGACATACGCTCATACTTATATGACCGAGAACTGCAAAACATTGTTCATCTTCAATGCATGAAATTAAACTACATGGTTAAATTGCCTCACACTAAATGTTAAGAAACGACAGAAATACCATGAGTTGAGAAACACATCATGGTCCATTAAATATTGGCATCCTTCACACATATAAGCCTCATTCACATCCCTCTAACCCCTCAATGGATCAGGTTTCCCTCTTGACCAGGCATGATGAAGAATGTATGATAAAGTACCATGTTCAAGCACCACTCACATAATTTCCATTAAATAGTGGAATTTGGTCTCCCTTTGTATGTATAATATCGATATTTATCACATCTTGTCTATATGATCTTAAAATTCATGAATCACATTCTCATTTCATGACATAAAATAACACAACATTTCAATACATGATTGAGAGGATCATAATATCTAATGATTGTGTCCCTACCACACCTTTATTAAATAACAATGTGCGTCTTGATTCTCATTTAAATTAGATATGTGGTAACAACTAGACATCCTATCCTAGATCCATATGTGGAAAAAATGCCCTTTTTTAGACTGTATGAATCAGTCCTCCATAGGAACATTTTAAGAACTACATAAGGATGGATTCTTATTTAAATGATATAATTGGTGATGCCTGGACCTCTTGTCAGGTGACTGACCATCATTATGGTAAATGTTAAATCCCCTTATTTCCCTAAGTCAAAAAATTGATTGATGTGGGGATCTATTTTCAAAAACAATGGGTGGATTAATTCTTGATAGTGCAAGGATAGTGGTGACAATTGGATCATATATCTAGGTCCAACTAAAATAATACATTCCCCATTATATGGCCCATGTCCTTTATATAAGTTATTAAACTAAATATTCAACCCAAAAATCAAAAATATCATTACAATGTACCATTAATCTACCCATTAAACATCCACATTTATAAAAATTAATGGCTTGTGTAGATAAAATTCTAGAATGTGGTGATATGAAAAAAAAATTATTCTGACAAATAGATGTATGTAGAGATAATTATATAATATATTGGTCATGAGAATGTAATTGGAATCATCAAGCGTAAATGGATAGGAGACTAAGGTGAAAATGTGTACATGAGGTTTCTTTTCATGAATTGTTTTTCCAATAGAGGATGTAATATATTAGTTCTGACTAAAAAATATTCCTATTTTCTTATTGGTGTATATTTCAATACAATTTTAATTAAAAACCATATGTATAGAAATTTTGAATCTTTAATCATCTTATATTTTCTTCCCAATTATTCTAATTGGAACCAAAGAAGTATGAAGTTATTGGATACAAACTAGAAATAATGTTTCAATGAAAACATAATGGTAACATACTATTAAAAATACCCATGACATAATGGTAGTGACCTACAATTTAATCATATAAAATATGAATTCATTAAATTCATTACTAATTCCTTTTAGGTTTTTAGGAATCATTGGTTACTCATTGAAATCAACTTGGATAATACAATGATTGTTTTTGATGCAATGAATGGAAACCCACCAAACCAATCATACATGATGAAGTATATCAATTTATAATATATTACATGGAATAATTTACAAATAACTTAATATTATATATTTTATATTATGTTTTTTTTAATTCTTTAATGATAGGTTGTTGTTTAAATATCATCAAAATCATGGACTCATGACTTTCCAAGATTATAAAAAGCATATCAACTTCTAAAAATGGCTATGTATTTAGGTATATATATAAAATAACCACTATCAAAACATACATAAAAATAATTAATTATTTTTCATAGTGTTTCGTGATTTTTCATAATAATATAATGGGAATGATTGTGGTTAATATGTGTAAAATTTTATGAATGACATCATATTTGATAAGCAATCTTGAATACTCTTGGTGGTATTTCGAATGATAATCATAATTTTATTTAAAATATAAATTAATCATTTTTTATTTATATTTTCCTAGTACATCTAGGACTGGAAACAATCCACATATTCACAAGTGGAAATATATTTGTTAAGAATAGAATATAAGGAATACATGGATTAAAATTTAGGACACACATCTTGAAGAGGTGACATCATACTAATTATTTAGGGAATTTTCCCAATAGTTTTTCTTTTTTTTATTTAGTTTCCTTATTTTTATATCTGATACATATTTCGGGAAGTCATTCATTTATTTCAATAAAGAAACCACATGTTCGTTTTATTTGGAGGAGGAAGCCAAATAATGGCTAACACGTGAAGTGAATAATAAAAATTCTTTTACAAATATAGTTTTTAATATTTTAATTTCAATTTATAAATTCCCAAAAAATACCTATCATAAAAACTATCATTAATGGTGTAGGAATTTTCCACGGATCAATCATCCAAGCCTCAATATGATATATAGTGTTCTCAATATGACTCTAAATGTATGTTTTTAGTTTATAATTTATATTTTCGTTCAAAACACACATCACATACTCAAAACCATGAAAATAAATTCATATTCTTTTTATGATTTAGTAAAACTATCCATAAGTCATTTGTGACATGAAGGAATCAACTTCACCTTAATCCTATACATAGTGTGTCTAGTATGCCTCAAAGTGAATGTTCTAATTATAAAATATGCATTTTAGTTAAAAACATACATTGCATACTCAAAAATAAGAAAATGTTTTTAGATTAATTTTATAGTTTTGGAAATTGATCTTTATGTAATTTTTATTATCTTGGAATAAACGGAACCTCAATCCAATTCAATGTTTTCCTTGTCTTACATAATGTTTTGGTTATTAATTTAAAATTAATATTTTATTTCAAAACATGTTTCACTTACTAATAACCAAAACAATTCAAATTTTTTATATATTAATTTGAAAAACATTATAATTAATTTTTTAATTATAGCAATCTGTGTTGTATCAAACTAACACATAATGTGAATTGTTTGACTCAATGTGCATGATTTCAATTTAAAATGAAATTTTAGTAAAAAAATCCAAGTGACATACTGAAAAATTATATCACACATTCATATTTATTTATTCATTCATAAAATGACACTTATGTCATTTTTTATGCATAATAATCAATTGTATGTCAATCTAATACACTGTGGGACGAGTGGACTCAAAGTGTTTTTATTTAAATTCATTTTTTTAAAAAATGTGGCATACTGAATAATCGGTAAACAAATACATATTTTTTTTAAAATTTTATTTAAATAATCCATAAATTATTTGTGACAAGTAGGAATCAACCTCACTTCAATCTGATAGGTGATTTTCATAGTATTACTCGAAGTGTATGTTATCAATTTAATATTGATATTTTAGTTTAAAAAGTGATGAACTCAATGAAAACACAAATACTTAATCATATTAAATTTATAAAATTATTTATAAGTTTTTTTTGACATATTGTACTCAATCTCATGTCAAACCGATACACAATGTGATTAATATAACCCAAAGTGCATGTTTTCAGTTTAAATTGATATGTTAGTAAAAAAGATATGTGACATAAACAAATTTGATAAAATGAATTAATATTTTATTGATACTTTAGGAAAAAGACCCTCAAGTCATTTTTTATGTTTATGAATCAACCACACATCAATCTGATGTGAGGTGTCACTGGTATGACTAAATGTGTGTTTTTTAATTAAAATTAAAATTTTAGTACAATCCAAAATCTTCATATTCAAGACGGATACAAATAATTCATATTATTTTGATACTTTAGGAAAATGAACCATAAATAAATTTTACTGTATAGTAATCTACTTAACCTCAATTTAATACATGGTTTACTTGTTATGAATCAAATATTATATTATTATTTTAAACCTAACATTTTAGTTTAAACCATGTTTCACTCATTAGAAATAGAGATAACAATCTTTAGTTGTCATAATACTTCATTGAAATGATTCAGAAGTAGTTTTTGAAAAATAGGAGTCTGTCTCATGTCAAACTGACACATGATGTGATCAATATGGATCAATGTGGGTGTTTTTAGTTTAAAATAATTTTTTTTGTAAATAAAAACACTTGAAATAATCGAAACTGAGAAAACGTAATATGATTTTTTTGATTATTTTAGAAAATTATCCATAAGACATTGGGACATGTTGGAATCAACTAATAGACAATCTAAATCATGGTTCATCTAATATGACTCTATGTGTATATTTTTATTTAAAATCGACATTTTAATTTAAAAAACAACATAATCTAAAAAGAAAGTAAATTTTTTTATTATTTTGATTCATTGGGAAAATGATTCATAAGTCATTTTTGATGTGTAGAAATCAACCACACCTCAATCTGATACATGGTGTGCTCGGTATGACTTAAAGTGTGTCTTATGAGTTTAAAATTGACAATTCAGTTCAAAACATGCTCCACTCACTAAATACTACGAACACATGCTTTTATATCCCTAATATATTAAGGTAATTATTGATGAGAAATTTTTGTTTATTAATTATTCTCAGGTCTAACTAACACATGATGATATTGATATGACTCAATGTGCATGTTTTTAAATGAAAATGAAATTTTAGTAAAAAGGACACAAGGCAAAAACAAAATTTAGAAAAATAATTCATATTGTTTTGATACTTTAGGAAAATAATCCTTATGACATTTATGATGTATTGGAATCAATCACATATCAATCCAACACATCATGTGACCGGTATGACTCCAAGAATGTTATTTTATTTAAAATTGGTATTTTTTTCAAAAAACAAGTCACATACTAGAATCTAAAAAAACACTTTCTTATTATGCTGATAATTTTAGAGAATGATTTATATGTCATCTGTGAAATGTAGGTGTCATCCTCACCTCAATATGATATAAATTGCCCCGATATGGCTCAAACTATGTGTTTTGTGTTTAAAAATGTCATTTTAGTTCAAATCACATGTGACATAATCCAAAATAACAAAAAACAATTATAGCACTATAAAATATACTATAACAATTCATAAATAATTTTTTACATATAGATTTCATCCTCAACTCAATATGAAACACGGTGTAACTGGTATGAGTAAATTTGTAGGTTATCAGTTTAAAATTCAAAATTTAGTTCAAAACATGTGTCACTCTTCGAAAATAAGAAATCATGATTGTATTTGTCTTGATACATTATAAAAACAATTCATTTGTCATTTATGATTTATAGGACCTCATATCATGTCAAACCAACACCCGATGTGACTGATATACCTCAAAGTGAGTGATTTCGATTTAATTTGACATTTTAGTAAAAAAAGACAGATGGAAAACTCATAACTAAGAAAAAACAATTGTATTATTTTGATACTTTAGAATAATTATCCTTATGTCATTTGTAATATGTAGGATTTAACCACATGTTAATCTTATTCACTTTGTGGTCGGCATGTCTCATTGTGTTTTTTATTTAAAATTCAAATATTAGTTCAAAAATAATATAACATTCTAAAAACTAAGAAAATACATTCAGACTATTTTGATATATTAAAAAATGATCCCTCATAATTTTCAACAGGTAGTGATCATCTAATCCCCAATTGAATACATGGTGTGCCTAATATGACTCTTTTTTTTTTATCAGTTTAGACATGACATTTCAGTTCAAAACGTGTGTCACTCTCTTGAATCCAAGAAAACACCCTTGAACATTCTTAATACATTATTAAAATGATTCATAAGTCATTTTTAACATCTATGAAATATTCTTACATCAAACCAATACCTGATGTGACTTGTATGACTTATATTGTAGGGTATTAGTTAAAATTGGAATATTAATTAAAAATACATGTGACATATTTTAAATCAAGAAACCACATTCACATTATTTTTATACATTATAAAAATGATCATTATGTAATTTTTGATGTGCAAAAATAAACCACACATCAATCTAGAATACGGTGTGTCTGATATGACTCAAAGTGTTTAATTTATTTAAAAATTACATTTTAGTTTAAAACACACATCATATACTAAAAATAGAACAAAAAAATTCATATTATTTAATTTTATATTTTAAAATGATATAGAATCCATTTATGATGTTTATGAATCATCCTCACCTCAATCTCATACATGGTGTGATCGATAAGATGTAAATTTATGTTTTCAATTTAAAATTGACATTTTTTTTCAAAACATTTGTTACTCAATAGAAATCATGAAATAATTCTTGGGTTTTTTTGGAACTTACGAAAAATGATTAATAAGGAATATGAGATGTATAGGAATCAATATCACATTAAACTGACACATGATGTGACCATTATTACAAAAATTGTGCTTTATTAGTTTAAAATGACATTTTAGTGGAAAAGAAAAGTTACATACACAAAATGAAGAAAACCCATTCATATTGTTTTGAATAATTACAAAAATCATATTTAACTTATTTGTGATGTATAAGACTCAACTTCATGTCAAGAAAGCACACCACATGACAGTAACAACTCCATGTGTTTATTTTTCTTTTTATTTTATATTTTTGTTCAAAACAGACATCAAAAACTCAAAATAGATATACCATAAATGTATCATTGTAATACTTACTGAAAATGACACATAAGTATTTTGTGGCATGTAAGAATCATCCTTACCTCAATTAGATTCACATTGTGCCTAGTACGACACAATGTAACACAACAAGGATTTAAAAATAAATTGAAATTCATGAATTTTTGTTCTAAGTAGATATTAATAACTGTCCTTTAAACATAATTTTTCCACCTCTATGTATTGAATATAAAAACGGTCATCTACGGTTGTGATTAGTAAATTATTTGAAGTCTGATAGAACAAACTTGATTTTTGGTGAACAGTAACATACCCTTATAAATAGTAATATGACCTTAATGAAAAGTTAATTGTATTATTATTTTATTTTCTTCAGGGTTTAGTATAATGGCATCGTGATTAAATTTTCAATGTGATATAAATGAAGTTATAGTTTTAAAATTGTTAATTTTTTAATAATATATGATTTTATTTAAAAATTAACTTAAGAATATTTCAATAATTGTTTTTCAAAAAAGACTTAACTTTTAAATTCTACATGTCGAAAAATGGTTATGGTGAATTTTTTTTATTTATTTTATTCTCTTTAATTTGTGATGAATAGTGAAATACAGTAAAATATCATATATTCAAATTATCATTAAAATACACTATTTTTGACATTATCACTAATGTATTCCAACTTGTTTCAAACTCACATGAAATTTTTACTTTTTTTCGTAAATGGATAAAGAATATTCATAGTCTTGAGAAAAAATATTTAACTAATTATTAAAATAAAGTAAAATCCCACCTCTCCTCCACTATAAATACCACCCGCGTTCCCCTCTTCTTCTTAGAACTCTGAAGTCGTGATCATTTTGTAAGTTCTACCAAATTCCCACCCTGAAGAACTTCCCCACATCCTAGAGATTTGGTTTTCTCCAAAAGGAAAAAAACAAAGGCCTTAATGATGATCTCAAGGAGAAGAGATCAAGAAGTAAGAATCTTATTCCTTTTTCATGTGTTTTCTTTCCAATTCATTCCTTTTATTATACTCTATTTTCCTCCATATATTCAGGAGGTATTAAATCTCTACAATCCTATATATTATGTATGTTACCATGTTAATGTAAGTGATTCATCATCTTTCTTCCTCTACTCTCCCTCTTGTTCTAAGAATAAAAACATAGTCCAAGATGTGCAGATTTTCCAAAATTGTGGGTGATGTGTTTTCAATATCCATTACATCCTTCAAATTTTATCATAAAACCCTTATAATTGATGAAAAAAATGTAAAGTGTATTTGAGTAACCTATTTCATGTTCGGTAATGAACTTATATTCATGAATGAAAATTATATAACGAAACAAGCTCATGTTTATCAAAGAAATGCCAAAAATGATCTAAACAAACATCATTAATGTTTTATCAAATGATCGATCAACATTTATGATAAAGAATTATTTATGGTATAATTATATATTATGGAAGCATATTATTACTATCTCATCCCAATTCTATAATTTCATTTTCGTATGATAATAAAATCAAATAAAAAACCTGGCTTGAAAAATATGTAATGAATGCACCCAAAACAATTGAAAAACAAAATACAGAAAATTAATGGTTGAAATTATGTAATGAAATGGTAATATAAAGTATTATAAAGATTAATATGTTTCTTTTCTAGATTAATAACACTCTTTTAACCATGATATAAAATTTTTAAACATGTTTGATGTAAGACAAACCTGAGGTAAGTGAATTCTTAACCCGATTTTTTTTTGGGTTAACCTTCTACTTCCTTATTTATTTGGTATTTTATTTCTTTATGGCTTTTTTTATATTGTGTTTAATTATGTTTATTTATAGTGTATATACATATTATATCCACTCTATTATGTATCAATGAAATTATATGATATTTATAAAGGGATTCTCTTTTAAAATCCTCTTTTATAATTAAGCTTTATAAAATTCAAAGGCAATGTTTTTAGGAAATTATTAATGTTATATAATTATATTATGCTTATTAGGAATTTTTTATGATCAAGGGTGGGACCTATATAAACATTAAATTCATTGGGTATGTGTATGATGTAGGTCCGTCATATGGTTGCTCCATGTGTAATTGTGATGGTTACACAAATTATAAGGTAGTCATGAGGGTTAATATTATAAGGTAGTTGAGATGGTTACAAGATTATTTAATTAATTCCCCAAGATATATTTATGGTTCTATTTATGTTATATATGATTTTGGAAATCTCATTTAAATCTCATGTTCCAAAAATTATGTTTATATGGGTAACACGTATGTCTATTTTGAAAATAGTTTCATACATTACAAGTATTCAGAGACTATTTTTTTCATTCATTCTTTTTTATGTCCCTTACATAGAGTTTTGTTCTCATCCCATGTTTTTGAATTGTTTTCATAGGTTATAAGAATGTGTAAGAAAAATAAGGAATCCAAGTTAAATGTTATAAAGACTTTTGAAAGAAAACATGTTTTATTTAAAATTTTTATTTTTTGGAAGAAATGGATACTGTTTTTGTGGTATCTACTATATATGAATATGGAATATTATGTATGAAGTATATAAAAATTATCTAAAACATTAAAATTTAATGGATCCTAAATATGAAAGGATGTGTGTTATTGACTAAATTTTAATATTATTTAATGTAATAAGGCTTCGTCCTCATCGTTGGTATCATAGGATGCTTTAGATAACTTCAGGGGTTAGGATGATGTTAAAAAATTACAATATATAATTTTTATACTATGGTTAATTTTAAATGATATTGCATTTAAATATTACCATGTTTCTTCTACATTGATAGGTCTGTTCTGAATGGCATTACACAGAAGAAATAGGAAAGATGAAGAGGAGAGGCATCAACAGAATGACATCCTTTTGAATCCACAGCCTAGAATGGTAGGGATTGGAACCGAACAATTTTTGACCGTAATGAATCAACAATCCCATTAAATAAATTGTGGTGGCATACATACAAGAGAACAACTAGAGGTACTTCAATAGAACATGATTATAGTGGAAAAGTTTATGAGACAATACCCTCATTCTTTCAATTGATCCTCTGAACCTGTAGTGGCTAAAGGATGGATTAAGGCCCTTGAAAATATATTCAAAGTTATGGGTTGTTTAGATAATGAAAATTTAAGCCTTTCCATTTATCATTTTGAAGGTGAAGATGATCAGTGGTGGTCAATGGTCAAAAATAATAGGGATAGATATGATACTGATTCATTAGAATGGGTTGAATTTAAAAGAATATTCCTTGAAAAATATTTTCCTAAGGTGGTAAGAAATAGGATAGAGAAGAAACTACTTGAATTAAAGGAAAAGAAAAAAGACTCAGTTGTTGTTTATAAAGAAAAATTCACATGAATGGCAAGGTACTCTCCAAATATTATTCTGTATCTTGATAGTAAAATCAACTGCTTTTATATAGGATTAAAGGAAATGTATTAATGTGAATTGGTCCCTAGGAAATCAAAATTTTTGAGAAACTTTTTTGATGTGCTGAGAGGGTAAAGATGGGGTTTCTTTATTATCTCAGTTACTTTGAAAAAAAGGATAAGAATATGTCTATATGGAAAGTGATGGGTAAGAATCAACCAAAAAAACCTAAAGGTAATACATTTCATTTTCTAGTTTGTGAAAAGTGTGTCAAAAGAACCCTATGGAATTCCTTACCAAAACTTGGAAGTGTTTTCTATGTGGTAAATTTGGACATATTGTCTGAGATTGTAATGAAAATTATCCGAAGACTAATCCAAATAAGAAAACTTTTAAGTTCTTTAAATGTGGAGTGATGGATCATTATGACAATTCTTACCTAAAAAGAGATTTGAATTATGTATAGAAGCCAACATATAAGTAGAAAGGTGTAGTGAGATAATTTTTGACTACATCAACAGATGTCAGGCGATCCAATGAAGTTGTATTAGGTACCTTGTGAAGGCCCCTAGACACCCTGAGAGGGGGTGAATTAGGGAGTCAAATTTTTCTCTTCTTTTCTACATCTTGTTCCCAAACTGGTATGAACTAGTTTAAACCTGTATGATGGATATGTGAAGTAATTAAAAAAAATAAAAGGAAAACAAAACACTTTTTACTATGATCACCATAAGGTATACCTCAAATGAGTTTACTCTAATAGGTTTCTAGACATACCAAATGCCACTAATCGTCACTTGTTGTGGATTACAATGATTCGGTCATAGTCACTCTGCCCTAGGCACATTTCCTCTACAAAGTTACATGGATAGACCACTGCTTCCCTTTGATCACTTCCATTGACTCCCCTTGGCTCAATACCTTGGGATAGGCCTCACTCAATTTATCGACTTGAAGGTTGCATCAATAGATTAACATGGAATTTATTTGTTTCTGTTCATCATGATACAATGCATGTATCGAAGTCCCAAATTGATGCTCTTTTATATTAAATTTTCTCTATTACTATAATTACTAAAAGAAGTATAACATCTTCCCTTATTATTCAATAGAATCACACACTCCCTTTAAAACTTTTTTTCTACCGTGAAGTACCCCTGATTATGCTTACTATCTCTGATCTGTGTACCACATTTTCTCTACATATTTCACCTAGTCTACGTACCATGCCTATTCTGTGTACCACCTCTACATGGCATACCACACCTACTCCACATACCACCCCTGCTCGGCATACCGCACCTTCTCCGCATACTGCCTCTGCTATGCGTACCGCCTCTGCACCACGTACTATGCTTGCTCTGTGGACTCCACATCGCACCTGCTCTGTGCACCTCCCCAGATCAGTGCACCATGCCTTCTCTGTGCATCGTGCCTTCTCCCCACACTTCCTTGACATATTAACTATGTCTATGGCCTATGTGTACCACCTTTTCATAACACCTTCACGTATGGCCTTCATATATCGCCTTCGCCTACTGCCTCTGCGTACCACATTGGTGTACCATTTCCTCCTTCTGTGGACTTCGTCTTCAAATTATAAAAATTATTTCATCTCTTTCATACAATTATTTCCTTATGAAAAATCTCTTACACAGACTACACCTACTAATTTTGTGAACTATTTTGTATTTCTCATGCCACTTCATTATACACAAAATCTTTCTTGCATACCACTTTCAGATATAGCAGTGATCTTCCACAATGATGATATTTTCTTATAGAATTTATACTATAAAAAAATGGGATTATCACTCCTTATATTGGTAAATAACTCCAAAACATTCTCTAATCCATCTTACCCAAATTTACAATGTGAGACAACCTTCCCCACATATTGAACTCTATCTGAAAATAGAAAGCCTTCACCACATACTGCAACCCTCTAGAAAACCACACACCCTCACCGTGTACCATGTGTTTATTGGTTTGCGTACATCTTCTCTTCCACCAATGATGATCCATTCCATGTACTGAAACTCCTTCCACATCAAACCATTTTTGGTACCACAACCCGTTCCATGAACTGTTGTGCATACATTTCACACATATTGCATGTCTCTGTCGTGTACCTTTGCTGCAAACCGTTTTTCATTTTGCGCACCACTCCATGTACCATTTCCACTACTAATAACACAACTATGAATAATTCTAGGAACATTTTACGTGGTCCATGTTCCTAGGTATGTGGTTTTCTTTCTTTGTCGGTTTACTTCTCTATTGTTCATCACGTTCACTCATATGCGGAGATCCTCCCATTACCAAAAACAAAATCCAAATTTTGAGGTCCAATAATGTTGGAACCACTAGGAAAAGACACCACCTTTAATATCCATTTTTGTATGAACACCCTTACTAATTCTCCATCAAATTGTTTCTTCAATAGTCAGTGGCATTCAATATGAACTCCTTCCACCATGACATATACTCTTTGAATGATCAATTCCATCATTTTCATATTCTCCAAGGAAAGTACTACAACTTACCAACTTTCCTATCTTCTAGAAACACCAGTCTTTAAAATCAACACTAGATTTGACTAGAATCATCATCTCTTCTTTGTATAATTATTATTAAATATTCAAATATCTGTATGATCCCTCATGTAATAATGCATGTCTCTCAATAACATTGGAGTTAATCTTCAAATACTTCATCATTTTGGATCATCATTGACAACTATTGACAATAAATATAACCTTATACACAAAGTGTTGCCAACAATATCCATTTTTGTATTTTATTTTCAATACATTAAAGTTCACCTCAAATGAATATTTCAATATCAAATTGATAATATTATCTCTCCCCTTAAATTCATTTCACTTATCTCACCCTTATTGACAAGAAATAAAAATTTCATGGTAAAGGGTATTAATCTATAATTAAGTGATGTGTCATAAATAATTTCACTCTAAGTCAACATGAGAAATGCTTAGGGTAGAAAACAAGAGGATTTGATTCAGACAAGAAGACAGTCCATTATTCACTAATCAGGATACCACATGAGATGAGAACTCATGTAATTTGTCGTCAATGGTTTTCCACTTTCATTCAAGGATGAAGAAATTGAATGTGATAGTTATTAATCATCCTGATACTCATGTACTCTATTTCTTAAACATATCAAAAACATTCAAGTTCAACGATTAGGATAGGTAGCCTAGGGGCTCTTCCATTCTTCTTATGTCACTAAATAATTGTGTTACTCCCCCTTGGAAAAATGTTCTTCATTATGAGTATCCAAGTATGATAGATTGAGAAATGACATACCATTTCCAATGACATGTTCTTCATGAAATTTCCAGAGTAATTTCATTTAATACCAACTAAATTTGATATTGATTGACATAATAATTATGGAAGCTTCTTCATTTGTCTCCACCTTAAGAAAAACACTCCTCAGCATCCTAATCAAGGGTGATCCTTCATCATTTTAATATATAAATATCAATTAATGAATCATCTATGGATGGTATCTTCTTTAGCTTAGCTATCAAGAGTTGAGACCATTCACTACTTCTTATTTCCTCCCCATGAGAGCATGCCTCGCCATAATTTCCATGTATTATCAGCAGAAATGTAATACACAAATGATTAAATGAATAAGGTTGTTCCTCCTTTCTTATTTAATGTTACCAGGAATGCTGAGATGGTTTTCTCAACCAAGATGATCCATTTTCTTCAGTCTTCATGCTCACACATCTGAACATATTTTCTAATTTGTGCTGATGTGGCGTGGTTCTCTTCACATTATTGTCTTCTTTGCGTTGAGAGTTTTTCTTCATAATAGACATCATGAATGATAAATTATTTGTCTTTTTAAGGACCTCTTCGTACTATGGTATTATGGTTAGACAATGTTTTCTAATGTGACCATATTTTATACATCTCCCACATAGAAATTATTTAAAACATGTTTTCTTTTGGTTTTCATTATCTCATGGACTTTATCTTCATCATGTGAAAGTTTTAATTTAACTTTATCACTAGCCTTGTCCTTTTCATCTTTTAGTTTCCTTATTCTGTTCAAATAATCTGTCCAGATGAACAACATGTCATTTTAAACTATTGTAGTAGGATTGGATCTTCCACATGGGTTCATATGAGTGTCATCACTCGTAGTTATTCTTTTGGATTAATTTCCCTTCAATTTCATTGATCAAAAAACTAGGGTCTTCTTAGATTGATTACTTGAGATCTTTTTGGGGAATTGTGTGTTCACAATATTCTTCCAATTTTCTTACCAATGTAGATTCTTTATACTATTCCATTACCAAAGTCCTTCATTTATTATCAACAATTAATGCATGTTGAGATGGGAATGTACCTAACTTGTGACCACTGCTATTTCATATATAACAAATCTTATCAAGAATTCCAGATATATTTGTGCAAAACAGATGAATTTTGACCTACAGATATTTCTTCTTCTTCTCTAGATTTCATCCCATTGATATAAGATTTCTCGGTGCTTTTTTATTTAAGGGATTGTACCTACAAACCAGTGCACAATGCCAAAATCTATTCCAGTACAAAAATTAACCCACAAATCATTTCACATTTTTATCTTATGTGTAAGGTTGTTGGTCCTTCCTCATAAAGTGTTGTGCTCTATCTGGGGAACCATATTCCTGATTTTTCTTCCTATCCACTCTAGCCATAGTGGTTGGTTTCTTCTCCTCACCTTTCCTTATCCATTCATCTTTATAATTTTTCTTCCGACATTCACTTTTTCTAAAAACATATTTTCAAAAAATAGTACATGTTTGTATGGATGGTCACTTCACTTGCTCAAATTATTATGATATATCCGTGAGTAAATTCTTGATCTTCTAATCACATGTTGGAGGTATTTTGATTGTAGAATCCTCATGTGAGCATTGAGTACTGGAAATAACTGATTCATTCTTTTGTGAAGTCTCAATTTTTTTATTCCCAGATTGGTCAATTGAGCATAAAATTATAGACATTGCCTATTGGGAATGGCCTTATAATCTTCAATCTTAGGAATCATATATTTTCAATACTTATTCATTATAAAAAAATCTTCCTCATGCATCATCATTTTCTTCTTGAATAAAGAAGTCATGTTCCTTGATCTTATTGTATACCACTTCCAAATATAAACCCCTTTCATTAGTGCAATTATTCAATTTCTCGTCAAGAACATGGAACTTTTCATCAAGAGTCATTCTGACTCTCACTTCCCCTTCAACTTATTTGAACCATTTTGATGTATTTATTTCATCTTTCTTCATTGTTTCTTAAAATGATTCTATCTTTCTAGAGAGCATATAACATTCTGATATTTTATTTTCCAAGACTTCCTCCATAAAATCTACTTCTTTTCTTAGTTGGATGAGTCTCTATTGCATTCATTGAAATATACTACAAATACTAACTAATCAATCATTGGAGATATCATAAGAAATGTTTTGTGGTATATCAATTTATCCTGAGGCTGAATATTGATCATGGGTGAAAACACATTCCTACAAATCTCATTTCTCTTTTCATTCCAGGCATGAAACATCAATATTTTCTAAATGGCTTAGAGAATCAACTACTATATCTTCTTCAGATAAGAGGAAATTCTCAAACTATCTCTTCTCTTTATTTTTCCTATTCGACCTTGCCTTGCTGGGTAAAGACTTTTGCTCAGGTATAACAGAACATTCATCAGGACAAAACTTCATTTTTTACTCAAGAAAGAAATCTCAAATCCTCTTCTGAATAGAATTATTGAAGACTATCCAACATATGTAAACCTCCCATTGATAACAATTGAAGATCCCTAGACCACCATTATAGGGGTGAATCCGGGTGTCAACTTTTTCACTTCTTTACTAGATCTTGTCCCAACGTTGGTAGGAACATTATTAAACCTACATTATTGATATGTGCAATAATTTAAAGATGAAGAAGGAAAACACAAAACGTTTTTCTTGGTTCACCAATAAGGGATACTTCCACAGAGTATACACCTATAGGTAGTCAGACATACCAAATTTCATTGATCTTCAATAGCTATGGATTACAATGGTTCACATACAGTCACTATATCCCAGGAACACTACCTTTATAAAGGTTCTGGTATAGCTCACTACTTCTCTAGAATCACTTCCATCGACTCCCCCTGGCTCACTACATTGGGAGAGGCCGAACACAGTTTATCGAATTGGTGGTTGCTTCAACATAATGTCACGAAAAGTCTTTGTCTCAATTCATCACAAGATACTGCTTGCATTGAAGCCTCGAATTGATCTCTTTTGTATACAATTTTCTAATTTAGTGAAATTACTAAAAGTACTAGAACTTCTTCCCTTATTATTTTCCAAAATCACAAGATACCTTTATAATGTTTTCATTTTTGTGAAGTATCTCAGATTATGAGGATTCTATCTGATCTGTGTACCATGGTTTCTCTGCGCACTACACCTTGACAATGGAGCATTCCTGTTCCGCATACCACCCATGCCCGGTGTACCGCGCCATTTCAAAAACATTCCCATGCTCGGTGTACCATGTCTGCTCTGTGTACCACCTCTACTCTGTGTAGTGCCTCTACACCGTGTACCACACCTGCATCATGTACTGCGCCTGCTATGGTCACCACCCCTGATCTGCGCACCGCGCATTCTCCACACAATTCTATGGTGTACCGCCACTGCATATGGCCTCTGTGTATGGACTTCATGTACCTCATTTACGTACCACATACGTGTACCACCTATGCATACTACCTTTGTGTACTACCTCTGCATACTTCCTTGGTGTACCGTTTCCTCCTTCCGCGGACTTCTTCTTTGAATATAGCTATTTATTTCGTATCTTTCTTACCATTTTTTCAGTACAAAAAATCTCTTCTATGGACTACTCTTTAAAATTTTACAAAATATTTTGTCTTTTGCATACCACTTCATCCTACGTACAATCTCTCATGCATACCACTTTCAAACATACCTGAGATCTTCCACAAGGATGATATTTTCTTATCAAATTTTATCTATATTTAATTATGGGATTAACACTCCTTATATAGGAAAATTACATCTCAAATTTCACTAATCTGTTTTACCCAAGTATTTAATGTTGGACAAACTTCATGGCATACGAATACCCATCCGTGTACAGTGATCCTCCACCACGTGTTGTGAGCCTCCCGAAAACATTGAACCTTCACCACGTACCATGTGTCTGCTGGTCTGCATACAACATTTCTTCCACCAATGGCGATCCATTCCTTTACCGCAACTCCTTCAACGAGGAACCATTTTCAGTACCACAACCCATTCCATGAACCATTCTACATACCTTTCTTGCCTACTGCACACCTCCACCACATACCATCGCTACAAACCATTTTAGGTTCTGCTCACCACCCCACGTTATGTTTCAACTGCAAGGTACGCAGCCTCAAACCATTCTTAGAACATTATACATGGTCTATGTTTTGATGTACATAATTTACTTCCTTTTCCTTTTTCCTTCACCATTCTATATCTCATTCATTACAATGCATAAATCCTTCCATTACCATAATTAGAATATTTATTTTGATGACAAACAATGTGGGAAACACTGGGAAATAGAACCCCCTTAAATATACACTTCGAAAAGAACACCCATGCTAATTCACTGTCATCATTCTTCTTCAATAGTCAGTTGCTTTCATCACAAACAACATCCACCATCACATATAATCTTTGAATGATATGTTCCATCATAATCAGATTCTCCAAGGAAAGTATTGCAACTTACCAAATTTCTTATTTTCAAGAAACATTAGTCTTTCCAATCAACACTGAATATGATTGACATCATCTTCTTAACTTTGTACGGTCATTATTAAATCACCATATCTCCACATCATCCCTCATGCTATAATGCAAGCGTTTCAACAAATTTTTAGTTATTCATCACCTCATTATTCATTTTGATCTTCATTGACAACTGTTTACAACAAATAAATCCTTATACACCAAATGGTACCAACACCCTATTTGTTTACTCATAGTTTGATAAATATTTGTTTGATATGGGGTCTACACATTTAATTATTTCTGAGTAATTTTCTAATAAGTTGAAAATATCACATAAAAAATGAGATTGGAACTTATTATTAAAATACTAGGGGGAAATATTATATAAAAGAGGAATTATAAGAATCATTCTATTATGGTATGTGGAAAGACTTTACCAGCAATAAGTTTTTCCCTTAGTAGAGTTTGATGTCATTCTGGGAAGGGAATGGATTTCTGTTTATCATGTTATGATTGATTACAGAGTCAAATAAGCTATTTTTTGAAAACGTTTTAGTTTGTATACAATAAAAACCCCACACAACTGATAACATATAATGAAGATAAGAAATATTTTAAAGATGTAAATGAAATTCATCTTGCTGATATTGTTCAAAATGAAAATACTATTCATATTAATGATGTTCTGGTGGTAAATGAATACCTTGATGTTTTTTATGATGAGTTATCAGGTGTCATACTTGATTGGGAAGTCAAATTCACAATTGTCTTAGTTCCTGATACTAAGTCAATTTCAAAACCCCCATATCAAATGGATAAAATGGAACTTCTTGAATTGATAAGTCAATTGTAGTATATTCTTAATAATGTCTTCATTTGTCTTAGAAATTCACCATGTAGTGCACCTATTTTGTTTGTTAAAAATAAAGATTGTTCCATGAGACGTTTCATTAATTATAAATCCTTGAATAACATCACTATTAAAAAACAAGTATTCTTTCTCTCATATCTTTGAAAAGTTTGATCAGCTCTAGAGAGTTTATTACTTTTCCAAGATTTAATTGAGAACTGAATACAATCATTTGAAGGTGAATGAGGAAGATATCCCAAAAATCGCTTTTGATGCTTGATATGCGCATTATGAATTTTTTGTTATGTAATTTTGGTTGACTAATACACCTACTATCATCATGAATCTTATGAATATATTATTTCATGAGTACATTGAGATGTTTGTGGTTGTGTTTATTCATCAAATTCAGGTATTTTCTAAGATTAAAATGGGGTATGAAAAACATCTAAGGGTTGTTTCTCAAACCTTAATGGAAAATAAAATGTCTTTAAAATTCAGTAAGTTTGATTTTTTGTCTCAACGTATTTCTTTTCGAAGGGAAAATTGTTTATAAGGATTGAATAATAGATGATCTTGCCAAAAAAAAGTAGTTGTTGAATGGTCAAGACCTACATATGTTACATAGATTCATAGTTTTATTGGATTAACTGGTTATTACAGATGGTTAATAAAAAAAAATTCATAGTTATCTAGCATGATAACTTAGTTAACATGAAAAGGGTTTAATTTTATTTGGATAGAAGGATATTATATCTATTTTTAGTAATTGAATAAGAGATTGGTTAATGATCTAGTTTTGGACTTTTCTTTTTTAAATGGTGTGTTTTTCATCTACATTGATTCTTAATTTATGGGACATGGTTGTTTAATGATGTGGAATGATTATGTAATTACATATGCTTCAGGAAAAAAACCACATCAGTTATATTATATCACATGTGATTTGAAATTGGAAGCTTTAGTTTTTTCATTGAAAATTTGGAGGTATCATTTATATAGAACCAAATGTCATTTATATACTAAGTATAACTGTCTGAAGTATATATTCACTCCAAAGGAACTAATCATAAGGTAGAGAAGATGGATTGAATTTGTAAATGATTATGATTGAATGATCAATTACCATCCTGGAAAGGTAAACAAAGTGTTATATGCCTTTATTTGAAAACATCATGCATCACTACACATGTTATGTTTAGAACGTGATCCCTAGATTAATGATTTGATTAATTTTTTCTTAAAAGTTATTGGTTCATGAGATTATTCTATTTTTATCAGGTCTTAGTGTATTTATCATTATTTAAATAGAATTAAGCTAGAAGACAAGGAATATCATGAGCAAAAAAACAATAGAATTGGTTAAAGTGGGTAAATTGCTAGATTTTAACCATGATAATGATTGTGCTTTCAGATTTGGTAAATGTTTGTGTGTTCCATGTGATTCCTAGCTAAATAAATATTTTTTGTGTGAAGCTCATAGTTCTCCATTTTTTTGTTCATCCTGGAAATAATAAGATGTATAGAGACCTTCGAGAGTATTACTTGTGGGATGGAATGAAAATGGATATTTCAAAATTTACTGTGAAATATTGGGCATGTCAATACGTTAAATCAGGGAGGCAGTTACTAAAGGGGTTACTTCAACCTTGTCTTTTGATAGACTGGAAATGAGAGAATATATCCCATTACTTTGTTGTGAGACTACAAAATACACCTTGAGGTAACAATGCATTATGGGTTATTGTTGACTGACTAAATAAATCTGCACATTTTCACCATATTTGAGAGAAAATGTATTTGGATACACTTTTTCAACTATACCTCAAAGAGATTGTTAGGTTACATGGATTTCCACTTTCAATTGTATTTGACCGGGATCCCTTTTTCACTTTTAACTTCTGAAAGGGAACTTAGAAGGGATTGGGCACAGAATTAAATTTTAGTAAATATTTTCATCCTCAATTAGATGGGTAGTCATAACGAATGATTAAGACACTAGAGGATATGATTTGAGCTTGTTCAATGCACTACCATGGAATTTGGGATCATCATCTTTCATTAGTTGAGTTTTTAATAATAACAAAATTAATTTGACTATATTGTTTGATCCTTTTGAAGTATTGTATGGGAAGTGGTGTAAAACTCCATCTTTTTGGGATGATGTCAAGGAAAGAATGTTTATGGGACCATAATTAGTAGTGTAAGTGGTTGATAATGTGAATATGATCAAGCAACACATGAGTAAAACAAAGAAGAGGTAGAAAAGTTATGCTGACAACAGGAGGAAAGACTTTTCATTTGAGGTGGGTGATCATGTTTTTCAAATATTTTACCCTAGAAGAGTGTTATTCATCTTGTTAAGAAAGGAAAGCTAATACCAGGATTAATTGGGCCTTATGAAATTCTAGATAAAGTTGGACCATTTGCCTACTGAGTATTTTTTCCTCATAGTTTATCTCTAGAACCTAATTTTTTTCTTGTATGGATGTTCAGAGAGTATGTTCTAGATTCATCTCTTGTTTTGAGCCTAGGAGAAGTTCAGCTGGAAGTGAACCATTCTTATGAATAAAATAAAGTTAAGATTCTTGATCAAAGAGAACAAGTATTGTAAAATACGGTAATCCACCAGGTAAAATTTTTGTGGAGAAACCACACAGTTGAAGAAGAAACATGGGAATATGAAATTTTTATATGGGAAAGGTACCCTCACTTGTTTAATAAGTAAATAAAATTATAAGGACACAATTTCCAGAAGGTGGGGATAATGTAACAACCCAATGTTTTTAAATTAAATTTAACTACATTAAACATTGTTTTATGTAGATATTTATAACAACCCTTTAAACATAATTTCTCTACTACAATGTTTTGAATTTCAAAAAACAGTCATCTACAGTTGAGATCAGTATGTTATTTTGAGTCTGATAGAACCAACTTGATTTTGGTTAAATAGTAACATAACCTTATAAAAAGTAATATTAATAGTAATATGAACATAATGAATTTTGAATTTTATAATTAATTTTTTTAATGATTTATCATAATGAAATCGTTATTAAATTTTCAATGTGATATAAAAGAAGTTATAGTTTTAAAAATTTTAATTTTTTAATAAAGTTTGATTTTATTTAAAAAATAATAATAATATTTAAATAATTATATTACAAAAAAGGAGATAATTTTTGAATTATACACATCAAAAATGGTTAGGGTAAATTTTTTTAGATCTTTCTAAATTTTTTGAATTTTTGATGAATTGTGAAATACGGTAAAATTCTGTATATTGAAATTATCAGTTAAATACACATTTTTTGAAATAACCGTTGATGTAATCCCAATTGGTTCGAAATAACTTGCAAGTATTACTATTTTTTGTCACATGAATCAAGAATCTTCATATTATTGAGAAATAATATTGAACTAATGATTATAATAATGTAAAATCTCTCTTCTCCCCCACTATAAATAACACCCTCATTCCCCACATACTCTCACACCTATCAAGCCTTGATAATTTTCTATGTTCTGAAAAATTACCTCCCCATGTCACTTCCGCACTTTCTAGATATTCTTGTCTCACTAAAAGTCGCCTTAAGGAGGATCTCAAGAAGAAGAGATCAAGAAGTAAGAATCCTTTTCTTTTTTCACGTGTTTTCTTTCTAATTCCATTATTTTATTATACTCTCTTTCCAACCACTTATACAGGAGGTATTAAATCTCTAGAATAGAATATATTATTAATAATACCATTTTCATGTAAAATATCCATCGTCTTTCTTCCTCACCTCCCCCTCTTGTTCTAAAAATTAAAACACTGTCCATGATGTGTCAATTTTCTAAAATTGTGGATGATGTGTTTTCAATATCCATTACATTCTTCAAAGATGTTAATAAGACCATTTTAATGGTTGAAACAGAATATAATGTGTATTACTAACCAATTTCATATTCTATAATGAACTTTAAATCATTACATCAAATTATATAATGAAACAAGATCATGTTTATCGAGGAACTAAAACAAATTGATCTAAACAAACATCATTAATGTTTTATCTTATGGTCCATCATAATATATGATAAAAAATGATTTGAGGTATAATTATATATTAAAAAAACATATTAATACCATTTCATTATACTTCTTATGTTTCATCTCCGTATGACAGGAAAATAAAATACAAACCGGCTATGAAAATCATGTAAAGAATGAACCCCCAACAATTGAAAGAACAAAATACTAACAATTATAGGGTAAAATGATAAAATGAAATGATCATATAATTTATTATAAATATGAATAGGTTTCTGTAATATATTAATAACAAACTTTTACCCATTATACAGGATATTTTAATAGGATTTAAGTAAGACACACCCAAGGTAGAGGAATTCTTAACCCGATTTCTGTTCTTTGGGGTAACCTTCTACATCGTTATTTATTAAGTATTAAAATTGTTTGTGAGATTGTTATTCTTTATATAATGCTTAATTATTTATATCCATAGTTTATATACCTTTTCTATACATTCTATTATGTCTCACTTGAATTATATGATATTTATAAGGGGCATTTCTTTTAAAATCCTCTTTTAAAATTATATTTTATAAAATTAAATAACAATGGTTTTAGGAAATTATTAATGTTTTATGATTATGATATGGTTTTTGGGAATGTTTTATTATGAAGGGTGCGACCTATGTCTCCCTGAACATAATTTTTTATGTGTATGTTGTCGTTTGGATATATGGTTACTCAAAGTGTAATTACGACAGTTACACAAATGTTATGGTATCCTGGAAGGTTACAAATTATAAGGTAGCCAAAATGGTTAAAAAATTATGTAATTACTTCAATAAGATAACTATTTTGTTCTATTTAATTTATATATTTTTTCAGAAATCTCATGTAAATATTATGTTTCACAAATTACATTTATATGGGTAACAACTATGTCTTTATTGAAAATGATTTCATACGTTACAAGTATTCATGGACTAATGTTTTCATTCCTTATTTATTTATCCCTTATAGAGATTTTTGTGGTAATACTATGTTTTTAAATGATTTTTACTGGTTATAAGGATGTGTAAGAAAAATAATGAATCCATGATAAATTTTATGAAGACTTGTCAAATAAAACATGTTTTATTTAAAAAGTTTCATATTTTGGAATAAATGTATAATGTTTTTGTGGCATCTTCTCTATATGAATGTGGAATATTATCTATGTATTATATCCCTATTCTATAAAATAATAAACTAGAAAATATCATATATATGAAAGTGAGTTATTGAGTGAAATTCAATAGTATGTAATGTAATATAGTCAGGTCCTTATAATCAAACTTTTTGTTTTGATTTTAAAATGACATTTTCGTTAAATACATAGGTAATGTACTTAAAAATGAGAAATAAATCATATTTGTTTGATATTTTTGAACATCAGATCATTATTCAATTATGACATATTTTAATTAGCCACAAAAAAATTTGATACACGATGTGACTGGTATGATTGAAAATGTGTGTTTTCAGTTTAAAAATGATATTTTATTAATAGATTGTTTAACATTTCGATATAATTTATTTCATTGTAGTGTTAGTAACATAATAATTACATTATTATAAAGGTGAAATCATTTTTGTAATATAAAGGTGGGGTTTTTGGAAACTTATACCCTGATCAACCAATTTTGAGAGGGGTTTTGGTGTCAAATAAAATAAAACTATTGATTTTTTGAAAATTTATTTTAAATTGTACTTGTTTATGTAATTTCTCAAAATATTGTTTGAAATTTCTACAGTATACTTTATTTCATGTATTTTTTATTTATTTTTAATTTCAATTAAATTATAAATTTTACATTTAACTATATTTTTTGCAGTAGTGTGCGATAATTTTAGCAACACATTACTGTAGTGTGTCCTTTATCAGTTTTATCTCTATCACTGATAAAATGGTCCTTTTTCAATATTTATGTAAATAGCACTTTTTAGAGATGTTAAAGGATTTTTCTAAAACTATCTATAGCCCGATCCGTAGTTTTTCTTAAAAAACTATCTTTATTCCACATGGATTTATACTTCACTTGGCTAAAATCATCAGTTATGAACTTGACTACATAGTCATAAATCTAATGTTTTTCAGTAGGTATTGAAGTATTCGTAAATGAGAATAAATTTACTTAAATACATTATATAATGATGTATTAATATATTAATCGATTTATATATTAATATATTTATGTATTCATAGTTATATATATGTGTGTGTGTATAAATATATTTGAATATTTATTTATTTTAAATGATTGGTTTCAATGAATAAATATATCTATGTTTCAAATTGTATCACTCTAATGGTTACACCTGCATTTAATATTTCTTTGGTGGGGTATACTCATGAAAATTATTTTTTAATGGTACTCATAAAAATATACCAAACATTGGACCCTCAGTAAAATTTTATACATTATTTATTCTTCTAAAAGTGTTGGTATGTTTTCTTGTTGATGTTGGGAAACTAATTATGTTTTGTTTGATGATATGGGAAACTTTGGATAACTTTAATGATACTCTCAAAACATTAATTCCAAATGTCATATATCCAACTATTGTTTCTTGATTTAATCTAATAAGCCTTTTCTATGTTGTTTTTAATATTTTTTAGTAATAATATTATTATTATTTACTTTTATTTCGAAGTAATAATTTTAATCTATTTATGTTCAATATAATATTTTTTAATATTACTTAATTTTTTTATTTATTATATTTTTTTATCATTAATTATTATTATGATTATTATTATAATGTATTATTATGATTTATTTATTTAGTAATAATAATTATAATAAGAAAATTACTAT
The DNA here is from genome assembly GCA_963277665.1 of Viscum album. Lineage (NCBI taxonomy): Eukaryota > Viridiplantae > Streptophyta > Magnoliopsida > Santalales > Viscaceae > Viscum > Viscum album. The sequence continues at coordinate 370,554,010 of OY728130.1, read as the reverse complement.
TATTATTTACTTTTTATTTACTTTTTATAATATTAATAATATTTTTTTATTTATTCTTATGTAATAAAATTTTATTTACTATTCTTCTATAATTTCATTATTATACAACATATTAAACAATATAATGACTAGGTTATTATAAATAAATTTCTTTAGTGCTTAGAGAACATGTGTAGAATAATGAGGTTTTGGAGTACAAATCTTATCGACCACACAATGTGTAAAATGATGATAATAATTGGTCATAAATTATTTTAGATAACAATAAATCATGATAAATGAAAAATAATAATAATTACTAGTATCCCCAACAACGTATGTGAATTGGAAAAGTTATCTTCTGAAACAAACAACAAAAAACTTTTTATAAAAAATATAGTAATATATACAATATAGAATGAGAAAAAACATTAAAATGAAAAGTAAAAAAACATAAAAAAATATAATTTATATTATTTTATATTCATAGGTTATACAAATATTAATTGTAGAAATTATAAAATGTAATTACATATTAGAAAAATTTGTATAAAGCTGTAATTTCACTAACTAAAGTGTATGCATACATGTAGAAAAATATGAATACATATGAAATTGTAGAAATTGATATATATTAATACACATCTAAATATATGCATATCATCATATGTATAGAGTTTCACTAGTTAAAGTTTTAAAAATAGTGTAATATATATAGTATTTTTATTCTGTTTAAGTGTTATGCATACTACTATAACTTCATTCAATATACAAAGCATACACACAATAAGAATAATATAGTATAAAATTTATACAGACTACAATTTCATACTATATGAATCTTAAAGTGTAATGGGAGGAATGAGAGTGTGCAACTGTATAATTTATAAAATATACTATGTTTTATAGGGGTATAAAATTTCTAACAATGTATGCAATGTTTATAAATACATGTTTATGTACATTGAAACATTGTATGCATATTGTATGCATTATATATTCATTCTATATATATATATATACTCCATGTACTAGTACACATACAATGTACATTGGATGCATATTTTAATTGCATATAGCATGAATCTGATGGATACATAAGAGTATATAATCATAAATTCATATGAAACAATCAAAATTGAGAATTCTATATGGGGAAATAATGGGAGTATAAATTTTATATTCACATGACAGTATGAATTTGGATGATTATTATTTTCATATATTTTATGTCCACAATTTTTTCACATGGAATAAAAATATCATTATTAATTTACACTAAAATTATAAAAATGATGATTTATTAAAATATAATACTCCTAAGATGAATTAAATATATTAAAAACATTAAAATATAAACACATGGATTTTAATTATTTTATTCCAAAAATAAAATGGAATCAAAATAAACATGATAAATGAAAAATTATTTATAAAAGAAATATTAAGATAAAAATCAAATTAAAATTATTTTAGATAAAACCATGAAGACCACATTGATAAAAGAAAGGGACCATTTCAATTTCTTCAAAGAAACTTCCCTATGGTGAAAACAACAAACACAAAAAATATAAATTCTAAGAAAAATTAAAATTTATCAAAATCATGAAAACTATATTATGTTGCATAATCCTTTATTTTGGGATACATCGAGAACTATTGTTTCAATATCGATATCAGTTTTTATCTATGTGTCTGAATATATATCCAAAAGATGTATCAATTCAGTTAAACATTAGGTTTTCAATCATTCAGTTTTTTATTAGGAAATATTGAAGACAAAAAAAACCTCTTTGATATGAATCTTGGAATATTCATTCAATGCATAGGTAAGATGTTGATGGATTACATCAATGAGAGATAGTTGTTCGATTACCTAATTAATGATTTATTGGTTGTCCGTTATACTCAAAAAATTATATCTTCTTGAATTATCCATGAACAATGCTCATTATCAAATAAATCCAAATGTTCAAATTGAGAATAATAATTAAATATAAATTATATGATAATATAATGTGATAGTATTATATATTACATAATCATAATGCATAATTATTGTTTTTTTATTCTCTTTTACCATAGAGTTATTAAATACTTCTAATTGTAAAATACTCTAAGGTAAAGGAAATTATATTTTTATTAAAAGAAGAAAATATTTCTGGTGATATGATAATTCATTCATCATGATATTATTATGATTTTTTTCCTTCATAATGATCCACTCTATTATATAGGAAATTATTATTTCTGAAAATTGTATTTATGATTATTATTTGTTTGAAGTATCATTATTTTATAGTTTAAAAGTCATTATTAATTGGGAATCACATATACTAACATAAGTCTCAATATAAATAGCACAATAAAAGTGGAATACCGATAAATACTTAGAGAAAAATACTTAGATAAAATCCAATTGTAAGGCCCCAATGCTATGGAGGTACTTATAATTATATGTATGAATCATATATCCATCAATAGTCAGTTTAACTTTTTCATAGGCCGCTACCTTCAAAAATATTTCAACATATAAGATTATTTAATATTATTCTGGTATTCTTGGTGCTATAAGATATAGATTCCTTTCCATATCTACAATATATTACCATCAATTCATAGATGACAGGTATAATTGTTATGATAAATTAAAACAAGAATTTTGGGGATAATCTTGGGATTTTTTGAGTTACCATTAAATCAAGATAGGGCCTAAATTTTATCATGAATTCCTTTGCCAATGCATTTCTAATGAAATAATTTGATCATTTTTATTCTATATTATCTAGTGTTCTTTCAATGCACATACTTACTTTTCATCACTAAGGTATTTTATTACCACTACACTATTATGAAAAAACTACACTATCTTTATTTGTGATTATTTAAAAATTCAATGAGTAAAATAGCATTCCAAGGAAGAATGATTTAAACATTTCAGTGAGATATAAATGTAAGTTGAATTCTCAATGTACAGGGATCTCATAATGCAACACCATTCAATAGTAACCCATGTAACTATTGTGATATTCTAACAATTTAAGTATAGTATGCTACAGTATTGGTTACTCACAGTGATTTCTGTACCATTTTATAGTATGAACCACTAACAGGTTTCCTGATTTCATCCATGGATTGGGTTACTCCTTCCAACACCACTCACATGAGGAACTACCAACCACACACCATTACAACCTGGTTCATACCATAAAAGACTGAATCACAAATAAAATTTTTATTTTAATTAGAGTGGTGGGATATAATCGTTTTCCCATAATTTTTGTGGAAATGCATTAACCATTCTCTCATATAAATTTATGGTTCTATAAGGATCTATTGATATATATATATATATATATTATTTATATTTATTTATATTTATCTAGACATATTATTTGAAACTAACATAAATATATTATATAATAATGTGTTTATGTATTTATGCTACTATATATTTATTTAATAATATATATATATACATATATTATAATATATGATAATATTTATTTGTTATAAAATTCGACAATATATATATAATTTCATTTGTGAATTTGAATATGTGTGTGCCTATAAACATATAGATATATATTTTTTAATATGTATTTGTTACAACAAGCATATACATACATAAGTAGATAAAAATATTATATATATAGTTTCATATGAATATAAATATTCATGTATTTTTATATAAAAAATAAAATTGATAAATTTTTATTTTGAATAAAATGGATTATTTTTTTTATTCTATATGATTTACATAGTTAAAAAATAATCTTCACATGTAAATATGTTTAAAATGTTATTTATTAAATTAAAATTCTTATATGAAGGTATATAGAAATATTTGTGTATATATATTTTTATTTATATTTAACATTAAAATATAGACAGTGTTAAAATTTGGAAACCACAATATCTATATGAATGTAATCCTAGGTAATAAATTCAAAATCTATTCAAAAAGATATAACAAATATATTTTAAATGAAGATGGAATTCCATAAATTGTTTAAAAATGAGAATATCCCAACTATAAACTCAGTTTGGATTCATTCCATGACATTTATATTTATATATATCGTAAAGACAAATAAATATATATAAATGATATATATATATATATACAATATTTCAAATTTCATGTAAATTATGATTTACATGCATTAGAGGTTATATTATTCCATCTAGCAGTGACCCCCACTAGACTCACCTATCTATATTGGATATAATTTAATGGTTTTTTTCATATGATGAAACATTTATGAGGAGATATAATCATATAATGAATATATGTACTATCCATTGCATTTATTCATGTGTTGCAACACATGAATAAATGAGGCAACGCACAATGATTTTCATTATGTGATTACATATATCATTATTGTGTGATGGTACTGACGATGCATGGGTGCTTATCCAAACTTCATTGAAAGAATAAAGTTATCCTCAAGCTTTAGTGGTAAAAGAAACAATACAACATTGTCTTTATTTCCTATTTTGTCATGTCACATATTTTTTGTTGAATGGATATCATTAGGTAAAGAATTTGATTAATTTTTCATGTTCTAATAATAATTATGAGACCAATTTGAAACAAGTTATTGTATCATATCCATCCATTGTCTTATACTATTGAAAAAATAGCACTAATTGAATAGAAAGTTTGAAAACACAACACTGATATGAATTTTTTAAAATTTTAGAGTAATAGGATTACCCTTATGCCAAAATGTTTTATGTAGACGTCATCTATATTTACCCTTATATAAAGAAATATACATAAGGGAAATCCCTACATACCCCAACATAAAGTGGTATACATATGGGTCATTCAGTTTTACCCATACGTAGTTTAGTGTATGTAAGGGTCATTTGATTTTACCCTTACAAATATCGATATTGGTAAGGGTCATCCTTGTGTATCCTTATGTAGATTTTTCACTGTAAAGGTATGTCCAAGCTACCTATATATAGGGGATAGCTGCTATGTAATGATAAATAGAAAAGATTTAAAAATAGTTTTAAATTTTTAAATGATTTTAATGTTTTATAAAAATTATATAAAAATTTATTTAATGTACTTTGGAAATATTTAATTTATAAGTAATTTATAATTTTAATAATTAATTATAAAAAGGCCTATTAATAGTTAATTAATTTGTTATCCGAAAATTATTATTAAATATTCCTTAAATATTGAGATTTAATATTTTAAGTACCTTTTAGTCAAATTATATGGATTTTATTATATTCTTGAAATAGAAGTGTTCGTATATAAATTATAATAGAAATTTATAATGTGGCTATAATTTATATTAATAAGTCCAGAATATAAAATGTCTACATTTAAAATAGAAAATTGTTCATAATTTATTTTGGTAAATTGTTAAAATTATATAATCCTTATTTGGTAATTATTTGAATAACTTGTATGATTTGATTTTGGTTTAAATAAAATATAAGTTTGTGATATTTATACTATGAAAAATATTTACATAATATTATTTGTATTATATAAATGTTTATACACCCTAAATTATAACATATTTTAAAAAATACATATAATTGTGAATATTAAAGTGTTAATATTAAAATTAATATAATGAGATATATTTATAATTAGGGAATGTACCTAATGTAATGATTAAATTGCAATTTTTTATATGTAGTTGTTAGTTTATGAATAGTTAATAAATAGTTATCTCATTCATGAAAATTTGAATCTCTCCTTTATTTAAAGTCTATTCCCTAATATATTAATAATTATAAACCCATTGTATTATGAAAGTAGTTTTCTATAGTTTAACTATTAATTTTTTTTAGAAAATAGATCATGGAATTCCCATGTTATAAATGTATTTTTTAAAAAAAAAATTATCTACCATTACCTTGGGATGTAATTGATGTTATAAGAATGAATTTATTAATTGAATATATTTTATGCATATTAGGTTTTAAATTTATGATGAATTTATGACTATATTTAGAAACATTTTCTTAATGAAAAGAATTTTGAGCCGAAATACCTACCATCCTAGAGGCATAAGCATCATCTAGAGAGGTGAATGTAGTTAGATATCTGTCACTATGGACATAATATTGTGGTGATCCTCAATTTCATATTCTTTAATTCATTTACATGAAAAAATAATGTACCTTTTTAATATGATGCATTTAGATATGTGAAAATAAGCATTACTTTTATTTTTGGATGACTGTTAAAAAACATTTGGGTTGTGTAAAGAGTAACACATTAATAGGTTTAGGAAAATATTCTTTTGGTGGAGGAAATATGATTCCAATCTAAATCACTATAATCATGAATACATAAAAATAAATTACATGATATAATGTTGGTGATATTAAATGACCATTCAAATACTTTGTGTGGGATTTCATCCAGAGCATCACTTTTCAAGTCCTCAATCATTCAAATGGGTATTTTAGAGCTCAAAATGAATACTAATGTATTATCATATGTAATGAATGAGAAAATATAAGTATCTATAGACTATCATTTTATGAAGGTTGAGATTAGCATGTGTATCCCATGATTTTCCATTGTCAGTTTTTCTTTATGTATTATTTAGGTTACACTATCTAGGAATCCCTAATGATTATGATACCAAAGGAATAGATATATGTTTATCCACATGAAGGATTGGATAAAAATTATCCACTAAACTATATAAGAGTAAAAATTGTTAATTATTGATATGATTCCCTACCTATATAACATTTATTATTTATATGAGTAAACCACTGTAAATTATAGGGAAATATGGATGTTTTCCCACTAATCGGTATGATGAATTCAAAATAGGTCACTATATTAGTGTGAAATAATTTAATAAATGTTCTTATTAAATGTTTTTTACAACATGAATCTCATATGCTAATAAATTTTTTTGTGGATAAATGACATTATCATTGAGCATAACAGTAAGTTCAATCATTCATATGGAGAATCTAAATGAAATCATATTTTTAAACAGGTATTGGAATTTGAGTATAGGACTCAAATAAGAATGAAAAATTTATAGGTTTTAGAACAACAGCTTATAAAGAACCAAATTGGTGTATCTATTCTACAAAAGGATTTAGTTGACTAAAATAATCATTTAAAATATGTATAGGAAGTATCCAAAAAATTATATTTTCCATGGATTCAAATTCATAAAAATAACATGAGACCCTTGTTTCGACGCAAGGTTTTATCAATGAAAAATCCCTTCATATAATTACTTCATATATTATAAATCGCATTAAATCCCATAAATAAAACAATACAATCGTTATAAATGATGAATGAATGAAAAAAGAAGTATTTCATGATGTTAAGGAACCTATAGCGATGAAATAGTAACTTGACATTTTAAATAGTATTGTGAACCTTATGAATAGAAAAGTAGATAATGTATTAGTTACATTCCCGATGAATTTATAAATAAAATTTAACTACCTTATTAATGATAATATGATATAATCATATCATAGTATAAGAAAATAAATATTTAAAAATAATTAACTGAGATTTGGTATTTTTGTAAATCATAAATATTAAATTTAAATTTTCCGATTAATTTAATAATTTAAAATAAAAATTATTTTGACAAAATTTATTCATAAAACAGTATTTTTAAATATTATAATTAATAGAATATTTTATGAGACCTTATATAATTTTTAAAGGGTTACTAAATCAGTTATAATATGAAAAACATTATTTTCAAATAAATGACGATTTTAATTAAAAATAAAATTTATCATATTTAGAAAATTATTTTCTGCAAATGGATTTCATTTTTTAGTTTTACACTTAATGAAATGGTTAGGTTGATTTTTTCTTTGATTTTTCTAAAATACATTATTTTTTGAGGAATAATAAAATACGATAATTTATGATAAATTCAAAATAATTGAATTATGGAGTCATAGTTAATGTATTGATGATGTATTCCCATTATCTCGAACTCATATGCTTATGTTACTATATTTATTTTCATTAATCGTCACTGTTTCTTTTCATGATAAAAATATAAAATTAATGATTAAAATATTCAAAAAGCATCATCGTTATCTAATATATATACAACTTCTCACCAAATCTTCCCATAACACCTCTAAAGAAATTTTCATTACCCATATTATACTATGAAAACCTCCCAAGATCACTCCCCACTACCAGGATATTTCATTTTTAATAAAATACGAAAACCAATCTCTTAAGGAGGTTCTTAAAGAAGAATGAATCAAGAGGTAAAACCCTCTTCTATTTTCTTACATGTTCTATTCGAGTTCCTTTCATTTATTTTTCTCTCCTCACCTCCCCTCATTCATATGGAATAAAAAATACATTATCATATATATAAAACAATTTTATCATGCATATGTAATGATTCTTTATCAAATATCTTCTCCTATTTTTTTATTTTATGAATGAAAACATTGTCAATGAGGTGATGATTTACAATGTGTGTGGATGATGTACATTCATCATTCAATTATGTCTTCAAGGATAGTAATGAAACAATTTTTATGGTGGAACTATATTATAATATATGTATTATATGTTATGTAATTTCCCGGAACCATTTTGTACATTTGATATTAATTTATAAAACAAAATGATTATGTTGTAAAAAATGTAAAATTAATATAAAAGATTATCATTAATGATTTATCTAATGAATCATCCAAAATTCAGGAAAAATGGTATTTTAATATTATATATGTTTATTGATAATATATGTGTTCGATTCCTATCAACTAACCTCATTATACATGATTTTCCATACACATATAAAGGTAAATTGATCATGGAAAGCAAGGAAATCAATGCTCCCAAATGATGAAACTGAATCTCCTAACCAAAAAAGGCCATAAATGAACATAATAATCTTATAATATAAAAAAGAATAATTGGTTCAGTACTTATTAACTAATGAATTTAAATTTATCATTTAGAACATTAAAATCTAGTGTCAAATCATATCATACATAAGTAAGGGATTCTACCTGAACCCTTATTATTCTGTCGGCTTACCCCTTCTCTCTTTTTTACCAAAATGAAAATACCTTTTATTTTTATTTACATATTCTTAATTATATTTACATTTTAAAAACTCATTTATCAATATCCATTCATCCTCATTTTTGGGAATATGTGTGTTTTAAAAGGTTCTCTACTCAATTCTTCCCAATAAGTAAGACTGATTTAAGGGAAATGCCTGAATTTTTATCCATTATCAAGTGTGATATGTGTTATATTTTAAGGCACCATTATATTTATAATATCTCTAATTTTATAGAAAAGTACATCAATGGTTCAATTTTTGTTTTATACAAACAATTATTTCTTTTCCTTTATAAATATTCTTAAATTTTTTCCCTTAAACCGTAAAAAAATGTTTTAATTTGGAAATTTTCATAGACACTCATTTCACATTAGTTTGAAAACCTATATCTTGATATATATTTTTATTCTTTTATGAAATTCCATGTATGATTTAATTATATTTTTCATGAACACTATAATGATATTCCAATTTATTATTCTTTTATCATGATTATGATACCCAATTCATTCAATGTGTAACCCTTATGAATTTATTTGATTAATTATGTTTAATTATTTAGGTTGAAAGCATATTATTTAAAATGTTATTATGAGTGTACCCATATATCACTCAAATTAATTTATTAATGTTTAGTCTAATGAGATGTTATTTTCAATGGTCTTGGTGGTAGCTTTGACTCGTGCTCCTCTATGTGCAATGAGCCTTGACTCATGCTAATGTCATGTTTTGTGTTGCGGCCACATTACTATGATTCCATGATTACAAGCTCCAATGTTCTACATGTTATTAATCCTTCTATTTAATCATGTTCCATTCTTTTTTATAAATATTTATGTTTTTCTTTCTATCACATATGATAATCTTTCATCTAATGTTTATTATATTACTATGCTTTATAGATCATCCATTTGTTCATGTTATTACCAAGTTATCCTATATATATTTTAGGGATAAATGTAAGTTAGTATCTCTTAATGAATGATAAATAATGAAATGTTTTATTATGTCTCATTTTTTAGATTTATATATCATGTCTTCTAGGACACCTGACTTTACAATCTTCGGATTGTAATTTGATATTTAATTATCCATAAAATCTTATAATGAATTTTGTGAAAGACTAGGATAAATATATTAGGTGTCAAAAAAAATTATTAGTAATATATATTGGATATAAATTGAGAACATTAGTAAGAAGCTTTAGGATAAGACTAAGTCTAAGAAGACATTCCAATATTTTGGTAAGTATAGTTTAACTATTTTATCATTAAATTAATTCAGTATATAGATACTAAAAGTGGATGTGGTTATAAAAATGATTTACCTAGGTGTAAGAACTCATAAAAGGTGTTTGGGGATGGAATTGGGGTAATTTGGTACCTGACATTGGGCCTTACTATACACCTGTTTTAACACACCCATGGCATATGCTTTGGTAAATTCATAAGCTCATTACAAACCATTATTAAGGGAACAAATAAATTACCATAATAATGTATGTTAGGAAATAGATCATGTACATTCTATATTTAAACCTATGTAATCACATGTATGAATATAATTTTTCTTTACGATTTTATCCTTTTATGATTAAAATTTCCTTGTTATGATTATTAGTTAAGTATTCAATCCCCTTAATTGCACTTTATTTTTCATAGTCAGTGGTGTGAAATATAAAACACATTCTAACAATCAATGTTATAGGAAATGTGATTATT